>CM053027.1:236053712-237512622 GCA_028564925.1 Lithobates sylvaticus
AAAATATGCAAATGTGCGTTTTTTCAAAAATTGTAGCAGCGCTAAAATTTGGACATCCAAGTCCAATAGGTGAAACACTCAATAAATGTATTAATTCTCATAAAACTAATCAATAAATAAATGAGTATAATGATGTACTAAAAAATATATAAATTCATCCAAAATATAAAAAACAGTGGTGAATAAATAAGTGAATAAAAATCTCAGTCCGTGATTGAATAAATTAAATAAATAAATAAAATCCATGTGAGTTTGTGCAGATGCGTAAACAGTTCTTCAGCTGTGACAGATATATACAATGTGTCAGGCAGTTCTATACAATGAATCTGCAGCCAATCTGAGCCATCCACCAAAAAAGACTTCACCACGTGCGATGGACGTCCCCTTTTGGGGGTACACTCACCAGATGCAACAAATATATAGGCCTGTAGTCATCAATAGTATAATCGCTTCTCCTCCAACATCACCTCTCCAATACCACCACACCAAATTCTCCAAAACAGCGTGGGTTTTTAGGTTATATATGGAAAAGAATAATTTGGCCAAATAGTGTAATACTGCATAAAAAGTAACTAAAAAAAAATCCCCCTTTTAAACAAGCTCCCCTAGTAATGCAAGCGTACCAAAAGAAAACAATAATGGGCAAATGTAGAGATTTGTACTATGCCTGAGCCATCCACTCTATCCGGAAATGGTGGAGAGAGTTCCGCTGTGTACCGCAGCGTCCTTCTTCCTGTGCAATTGCAATTCACCTCTGCTAGGAGACCAACTGGATGTTTATCCGCTCTCCCTGAGATTAACATGCGGGACCTGTGATTGGTTGGGTGCGCTGTCCCTCAACATAGAGCGCTTCCGTGTGTTGACCTACGCCCTCGAGACTTCGTCGGAAGTGACAAAACGCGTCAGTGCGTAGGTCAACCGGAAGTGACGCATTGTGCGGCCCAAGCCTGCGCTCCAACAGCCCGGACAGGAAGAAGGACGCTGCGGTACACAGCGGAACTCTCTCCACCATTTCCAGATAGAGTGGATGGCTCAGGCATAGTACAAATCTCTACATTTGCCCATTATTTTCTTTTGGTACGCTTGCATTACTAGGGGAGCTTGTTTAAAAGGGGGATTTTTTTATTTACTTTTTATGCAGTATTACACTATTTGGCCAAATTATTCTTTTCCATATATAACCTAAATACCCACGCTGTTTTGGAGAATTTGGTGTGGTGGTGTTGGAGAGGTGATGTTGGAGGAGAGGCGATTTATACTATTAATGACTACAGGCCTATATATTTGTTGCATCTGGTGAGTGTACCCCCAACATGGGACGTCCATCGCACGTGGTGAAGTCTTTTTTTGGTGGATGGCTCAGATTGGCTGCAGATTCGTTATATAGAACTGCCTGACACATCGTATATATCTGTCACAGCTGAGGAACTGTTTACGCATCTGCACAAACTCGCATGAATTTTATTTATTTAATTTATTCAATCACAGACTGAGATTTTTTATTCACTTATTTATTCACCACTGTTTTTTATATTTTGGATGAATTTTATATATTTTTAAGTACATTATTATACAAATTTTATTTATTCATTAGTTTTATGAGGATTAATAAATGTATTGAGTTGGATGTCCAAATTTTAGCGCTGCTACAATTTTTGAAAAAACGCACATCTGCATATTTTCATTTTATTATAATATTCCATTTTTTTTTTTTTGTTTTTAACTTTTACTGTTACAATGTACACTTACCTTCTCTGTGCAATGGAATTGCACAGAGTCGCCGTGAGCCCTCCTTCTCAGGTCCCCCGTTGGTGCTTCTGGCCCTGCCTCTCTGTCCAGTGCCCCGAATGGGAAGTGGCTTCCCATGGGGCACTCATGCGTGCTCGCTCCTGAGCCCCGCTGCTGCATTCATTAACACACAGCGGGACACTGCCCAGCCCCTCTAATCCCTCGTCATTGGCTTTGATTGGGGCACTGGGAGCACCTGGCTCCCAGTGCCCGAACACAGCCAGTGAGATACGGAAGTGAGGCGAGAGAAGCGCTGCAGATGTGCACAAGTAGAGGCGCGAGTAATGATTTGGCTGCCGTTCAGTGCTGTGATTTGACAGATCAGAATCGCACGATAAGAACCATTGAAGTCGGTGCGACTCCAACTTAAAAGGTTCCTGCAGTATTTTCGGCAATTTTTTAAAAAAAAAAAAATTACTTTTATCATGTGTGCCTTGCATTGACAGCTGTGCATGAAATCGCACAGATGTCAGTGAGCCACACATGAAATTGAACTGACCGGAAGCTTTAAAATCGTGCTAAAGTATGGCCCTGTTGGCTATGTTTTATATTATTTAGCAGGACAACTAAACCACCTAGTCGCATAGGTCCTCCCTGTAGTTCCCCATCACTCAGAAGCACACTCTTGGGACTAAACTATTGACATTCTTAGAGGCGGCTAATTTATCTATTTAATCTATATATTTTATCTGCAAACCCCACCTACCCATCCTGAAACTGGTCAGATCGGTATGGGTTGAGGATAAAATCCTCATTTAATTTCAAGACCTCTCATATAACTTATCCTTAAGGGGAACACCCTATTTCTGCACAATTTGGCATGATTCCAGATACTGCATTATGGAAATTTCATGGTATTGTAACTCTTGCGGACATTTACTAGAAAGTTACAATGTGCTCAATCATACAGAAAGGACACTATTTACCCCATCGCTTAATAAGTTCACCCTCCATTACATGTAACACCCATATTTAAGGTCCATGTACTCTGGGCCTACAAAAACGCAAACCAAAAGTGTTTTTATTTTTTCGTTTTCTTCCCCCGAAGCATTGAGCTTAAAATTATGTCTCAACGTCCTAATGTGCATGGGCACATAGGATAACACTGAGCTGCTTTTACAGGCAAAACTCCTGTAGAAGCAGTGTTTTTTTTTTTTTTTTTTTTTTTTTTTTTATTTTAAGCCAATTGTGCATCGACTCTTAGGCCCCTTTCACACTGGGGCGGTGCGGGCGCCGGCAGTAAAACGGCGCTATTTTTAGCGGCGCTATTCACCGCTAGCAGTTTTAACCCCGCTAGCGGCAGAAAAAGGGTTAAAAGCGCCGCTGCAACTGCGCTTTGCTGGCGGTATAGCTGCGCTGCCCCATTGATTTCAATGGGCAGGAGCGGTGTATACATCGCTACTTCGCCGCGCTAAAGATGCTGCTTGCAGACGTTTTTTTAACCGCTCCAGAGCAAAGCGCCCCAGTGTGAAAGGTGTCTTGGGGTGTCAAATGTTGCTATGCAGCACCCCCTGCTCACCCCCACCCTACCTCCGTGAGAGCAAGCAGGGATTCTTCTCCCCCAAAGCCAATGTAACATTTTGAAATTGGCATGGCTGTGCAGGTCTTCATGTGATTGGGTGAAGCAGGTGAATGACATAATGATGCATTCAGAAAAAACAAAGCTTCCTGAGAATGGCAGACTCGCTCGTATTCCTGTCCCACTGCCGGAACACAGTGCTCTTATACAGCGCTGACAGCTGCTGCATGTGTTAGTGAACACTAAAACATGGAGTTGGGCTTCATGTACACAGGATGTTTTTACAACCTCTGCTAAATGATTTAACTTGACAGTTAACCCACGTTTAAATTGTCAGTTTTGCCACATTTATCGGTGGTTTGCCGCGTTTGCGTTTTTTTAAAATTTTTATATAATTTTCAAAAATGAAAAAAACGCAAGTTACTGCGTTTTAGAAGCGTTTGGAGCTTGAAATGCTTCTGAACCCATTTTTTGGCGTTCCAAAAAAAGCCTCTAAGCTCAACTGTCTGGAAAGGACTGTAAAGGACCCTGTGTACACGTACTGATAAGATAACCGAGGAGAGTTCAGGAGCAGTTGTGTACATGAGGCCTTAGGCTTTAATATTTTACTTTGTAGGAAACTTCTCTAAAAGTACATCATCTTTATTGTGCAAAATGGGTTTGTTTAGAATATGTGAAACATGCTTTTCTAAGCTTTCAGCTTTGCTCATCTCGTGGCAAACCCCACTCGTATATTTATTAATACTCTTGCTTGTTGTATCCACATCTTTAACAGTTCCATGACTTGGAATGGAGAGCAGCTCACTGAGCTACATGTGAAATTTGTACTATGTTGCTGCCTCCCCTACTAATGTCTTTATGGATCTCAGCACCTGTTCACAAGACACCATTGCTGACATCACCTTCTAAAAATACTAGATGCCTGTTTTTTATGTTGATCTATTGGCTGCATTGTTGCCTAACTACAGAACACTTTCCCCTCTCCTTGTCTTCATATTATAGGTATTCTTGCAGTCTAATACACTTTCTGATAATGGTACATAAAATATCACTATGGACAGCACTGGCTTTCAAGCAGAATCAACAAAAAAAGGTTTGCCTATCTTTCTACTTCAAAGTGGAGTTCTGCTTAAAAAAAAAGTCAGCAGCTACAAATACTGCAGCTGCTGACTTTTACCTGTCCCAGGGTCCAGCGATGTGGGGGAACAAAGCCCCACTCATCTCCCCCCTCCTCTCTGTGGCACCGGCATTGTAGCGGTGGGCGCCCGGCTGTGGCTTTACACATGTGTGCGCCGTGACTGGCCGGGCAATCATCTGGGACCTGTGACGTGCCCCAGATTGCCAAGAGGGAGGGGGAGAGGTGAGCTCCCTTCCGGTGCGCCGGGAGGAAGTGGGAGCTGGGACCCTCTAAAAAGAGGTTATCCGCTCACCCTCCAAGTGTGGCATGTCAGGGGGTCACCTCCCTTTTTAAAGCGGAAGTTCTATTTTTGGGTGGAATTTCACTTTAAACTTTAAAGGCTAACATATATTAATCTCCAGCCTTTGTGCTGCTTAACAGCTTCACTACTGCTGTACGTTTTTAAAAGAAGTGGAGTAGTAAATGTGTATTTCTGCAGTGAGTTTAATAATGGCACTGCAGAAATAAGCCAAATAACTTTGTACTTTGTGATTGCTGTGATGATGCCCAATCACAGTGATCCCAAAGGTAACACTAAAATTAATATCTGGGATCTCCTTCCCTTTCTTTTGCTAACTTGCCCTCTTTTCTCTGTTGTATTTATCAATTAAACATTTTTAATGAGAGGATCGGAAACAGATGATTGATTCATGAAGGATGTAAATGATTGTGGAATCCTCCCTACACGTCTCATTTCCATACTGTGTGACCTGTATATTAAAGTGATCCTAAATTCTTGTTGGTTTTGTTATTTTTAACGGAATATTTTTTTTGTTTCTTTGTTTTTTTTTATACTTGCCTGCTCTGTGCAGTGGTTTTGCACAGAGCAGCCTGGATCCTTCTCTTCTCCAGTCTCTCTTCGGTGCTCCTGGCCCCTCCCTCCTGTTGAGTGCCCCCACAGCAGGCAGCTTGCTATGGGGGCACCTGAGCTACAGCTCCGTGTCCAATCATTCTCTTCTCATGGCTGACTGAATTTGACAGCAGCGGGAGACAATGGCGCTATGCTGCTGTCTCAGCCAACGAAGGGGGAACAGAGCCGCTTATACAACATCGCTGCAACTAGATGAACCTCGGGTAATTATTAGGGGGCCTGAGGAAGGAGCTGCAAATAGAAGGCTTTTTATCTTCATGCATTAACTTAAAAAAAACTTTCTGCCTTTTACAATCATATTAACTTGTTCATTGCCCTATCCTGCACTGTAACCTCCATCTTCTCCAACCTCCCACTGTATGTGTTCTGTACAATAACCCTTTCACTACCATCTCTCTGTATATGACCTATAAAAATAAAGGGATAGTTTACCTTTTAGACACTTGCTGACCGCATAGCTTATTTATGCGGTGGCAGAGTGGCTCTCCTGCGCTGGATCACAGCACTGATCTGCCACTTCTGGGTAGGGGCTCATGCGTGCCGCTTCTGCTGTAATTGGTCACAACAGAGGCCAATCAGCGGGTGCTGGCCAATGACTGTCCGCTTGCACCTGATGATCGTTGAGGAGAGACAGGATGGAGCTCTGAATATGTAAACAATGCAGAGCTCCGTCCTGTCAACAGGGATGTGGCGGATTTTGTTTCCCAGGGAATAATATCCAGCACATTCCTTAGTAAAAACACCACACTGTGTACACACAAACACTGGTTAGGCACAAATTTAACCCTTTGATTACCGTAGATGTTTAACCCCTTCCCAGCTAGTGTCATTAGTACAGTGACAGTGCATATATTTAGCACTGTATTCATCTCAATGGTTTTCAAGTGTCAGATTGTTAACCGCAGCATCGCAGTCCTGTTATAAGTTGCAGATCACCACCATTACTAGTATAAAAAATGAAATTAAAACTTTGAGTGTATATATACCATATAACTTTTGCGCAAACCAATCAATATACTGTTGTTGGGATTTTTTTTACCAAAAATATTTAGCATAATACATATTGGCCTAAATTTATAAGGAAATTTTGATTTTGTATTTTTTTTTTTTTTCAATTTGATTGGATATGTTTTAATAACAGAAAGGAAAATATCTATTTTTTTTTTTTTTGTTTTATAGCACAAAAAAAAAAAACAGTGGTGTTGAAATGCTACCAAAAAAAGCTCCATTTGTTGGAAAAGAGGGGACAAATTTTATTTATGTACTGTACAGCATTGCATGACCATGTAATGCAGTGCTCTATAGCAAAAAATGACTTGGTCATGGGGGGGGGGGGGGGGTAAATCTTCCAGAGGGCCAGTGGTTAAAGACAGAAAGTCCCCATTCATTACAGCTTTCTTAGTACAATAGTATGCAGTCCTCCATTTTGGAAAAAATCTGCCTACTTTTCAAGAACCATATTTCTATAGGGCTCCCTCTCTGTCCTGCACTCAGCTTCGTTCCCTACCCACACTTGCGCAGTCCACTCGCACAGCTGCTGAGTTCAGCCTTCAGCACATTCTGCCTGGTAAAAAGGTTGTCCTCAGGACAGGAAGCGAGTGGAAATCTTTCCGCAACACAGAGAGAAGTAAAAAGTTGTTTTTTTGACTGTTCACTTTTGGTGTATGCAATCAGTGGGGCATCAGTAGGTTAAAAAAGGGGGGGGGGGGTTTGAAAAATCTCCCTATGTGTGCCCCTCCCATACATCCGAAGCTTGGCTGAAAAAACTCCTTTAGTTGGCATTCCTCTGTCTTGCCTTGTTGCTTGGATGGGGGGTCGTCATCTGACTGTGCCCTTGTTGGGGAGATTCATCCTTCTCTATTTGTCACGTTTAGGCCCCATGCACAAGAGACGCAGATGCAAACTCTGCTGAACGCGCGTTTTAAAAAGCAGAAACCTGCGTTTAAAAACGAGCGTTCTGCTGTGTTTTCATGCCGCGTTTAGACGCGTTTGCGTCTATAAGCATTTGTAAAGATAACATCATATAGACCCTCCCCAAGCTCAGAAAGCATGTATTAACTATTTCTGCCATTTTGATCAGAGTGAGCAGCAGCAGAGAGAGCAGTTGTACACTTTCATTTGAGGCCTTAGGCCTCATGCACACGAGATGCAGTTAAACGCGCGTTCAGAGGCAGTTGGACACTTTTTTCAACTGCTCCTGAACGCATGCAATGTTATCCTATGTTTCCATGTACACAGTCTAGTTTTTTTTTCCCGTTTTTATGCAGTTGCGTTTAACCTCGTTTTTCCAGAAGCAAAAAAATGCGTTCAGACACTTTGCTTTTCCGCGTTTCAGACGCTAAACGCAGGCACCTGCGTTTAGCCGCGTTTGCATTTATAAGCCTTTTTAAAGGAACCCAATTTTTTTGACCAGAAAACTCAGAAATATGATGGTAAACCATAAAAAATACTAGAAAAAATTGTTTAAAATGTCGTAATTTAGTTTAGATAGTTCATAGAGCATATATACTCACTAATGTATACATGTTTGTGAAATATCCAACGGACATTCGCTGTGCCATCAACGGATGGGTCCAATATCGCCAAGCTCTGATTCTGAACCTCTCATGCAAATTTGCGACGACGTTGCTGCTTCATCAAGAGCGACATCAGGAGCATTTCCTGACATATATTCAATATGGGATCCATTTCCAAAAAAAAACACAGAAAGAGGCAAATGCAAGTGTACAACGGCTCTCTCTGCTGCTGCTCACAAAATGGCAGAAATGGTTAATAATACATGCTTTCTGAGCTTGGGGAGGGTCTATATGATGTTATCTTTACAAATGCTTATAGACGCAAACGCGTCTAAACGCGACATGAAAACACAGCAAAACGCGCGTTTTTAAACGCAGGTTTCTGCTTTTTAAAACATGCGTTCAGCAGAGTTTGCATCTGCGTCTCGTGTGCATGGGGCCTTACTGTTCTCATCAAAACTCTATCCAAAACCAAAAAAAGAGTTGTGGCTTTAGCTTCAATTTGTTAGTGCATCTAATTCTGCTAGTATGTCTAACAGTCTCCTCCCCTAGATTAACAATGCTACTATCCAAAGGTGCCTCTGAGTTCCTTTATCCAGAGTGGGGCACTCTACAGCCTGTGTGTTACTGGCCAGATCACCAGGTGAAAACTAGTGCAGCCACCACATCTAAGGATTAGTAAACTGGAGTGGTTTAAGCAGTATTAATCCAAAAGCAAACCTTTTATTATATTGCAGCTCACCAATTCTTAGATGTGATGGATGTATTAGTTTTTATTTTTTAGGCTTTCTTTTTTATTTTCAGGACAGCTTGTCTTTCAACAGAACAAGCTGTCCCGTAGAAGTTAGAGCATTGAGGCAAACCATTTACCACTAACAGAAGTGCTTACAATGATCAGCTTTAAAGGTAGGTAAAATCTTTTAACTCTTAACCACTTACGGACCGCCTGCCGTCTTACGGCGGCATTTTGAAGAGGAATATTGTTATGACCGCAGCTAGCTGCCATAACCCCAGTAGCCTCTTCTTCAGCGGGCGTTCCGCTTTCAGATAAAAGTGCTCTCTGTGGTGGATTCGCCGCACTTTTATCGGCAGTGGGCCCCCTCCCGCCGCGCTTCGGTCCCCTCCGCCACTTGGTGGAGGCGATTGGATCCGGTCCCTTCTGTGGTATGAAGCTGAGTGAGGGGAAGATGGCCCCCACTCAGCTCCATACCATTGCAGGGCGATGTCAAAACGTCACTTCCGGGCATAGCTCTTAAAGGGCCTTTTTTTATTTATTGCATTTTAGTGTAAATCTGAGGTCTTTTTGACCCCAGCTCTCATATTGTGATGTTTACATTCCTTGTAATAGGAATAAAGGTGACAATTTTTTAGAAGCAAATGAATACGTGAGTAGCGCCACATCTGAAAAATGGTGTTCAAACCACATGTGAGGTATCGCCACTCTCTTTAGAGCAAGAGCAATAATTCTAGCCCTAGACCTCCTCTAACTCAAAACATGCAACCTGTAGAATTATTATTTTTTTTAAACTACACCTATGGAGATTTTTAAGGGTAAAAGTCTGTCGCCATTCCACGCGCGGACGCAATTTTGAAGCGTGACATGTTGGGTATCAATTTACTCAGCGTAACATTCTTTCACAATGTAAAAAATAAAATAAAAATTGGGCTAACTTGTGTGCTAACTCAACACCCAGTCCTCAGCCCATGTGTGTTAACTTCCAAGCACCCAATACATGTGTACCCAGTCTTCCCATCCATCTAAACCATGGGTGCTCAACCTGTGACCCTCCAGCTGTTTCAAAACTACAAGTCCCATGAGGCATTGCAAGGCTGACTGTTACAAGCATGACTCCCAAAGGCAGAGGCATGATGGGACTGATGGGACTTGTAGTTCCGCAACAGCTGGAGGGCCACAGGTTGAGCACTTATGATCTAAACTCTCCAGTACTTATTACCCTGCGTATGTGCTTTAACCACACAGCTCCTAGTTTATGGCTTTTGTGAATCCTTTAGCAACCACTACTCGGTGCATGTGTTTTAGCACCCAGACCCTGGCACATATTTTATTCCCTTAGCACCCAGTCTCCAGGGTATATGTGCTAAGCACCCAGCAACCAGTTCTGAACTTGTATAATACCCATTCAGGGCTATACATGTGCATTATTGCCTCAGTACACAGTCACCAGCGCATATTGGATATTCCCTTGTAATTATTTCATGCACAATACAAAATATTAGTCTAATCTCCACTGCCCTGGTCCTATAGTGATCCCTTTTTCAAAGCTCTGCCCTAACTCTGTCCCTTGTGCCACCCAACTGTTATTGGACTCCATGATACAGTTTCTGCAAATAAATGGCTTCAGTTTTTGTGTCTCCCTTTCAACCTCCATTATCTAAATCCAACGACGTACTTCTCCTGTTTTAGTGTCCTCCGCGTCACCTTCATAGGCCCCAGTGCTGCCGATATGCTCAGTCGCCTTCGCTGACCCAGAATAACTTGCTTTAATTTCAGCATGCCTCTTCCACTTGACACTGATTTTGACCTCCTATTCTTCCACTGTAAAACGCTTAGCCATTTCTATTCTGCAGATTTGCAATAAGTCAGATATGTGAATTGGTGCCAGGTGCATTATGGGGCTCAGTTCCCTGCCCCTCTCATTCTCTTGTATAGCTATGGCCATATTTGTTTTTACAGATTTTTCTCAATACTTTTGGATCAGTAACCACCATTTGTGCGTCGGTTACCTTTTTTTACTGGCCATTTTCATACATTCGGCACTTTTTTTTCCTGCACATATTGCTCCCCATCATGCCCTCTGCACTTCTCTCCTGAACATACTGCCTGCTGAACCCCTCTACTGCACTTTTTGCCAAAAGTAAGGCTGGTTTCACATAAGCATTCTGTTGTGGAAATTTTATTAGGCTGTATTGTCAGTGTCTCCCAGTGTTAGTTCTCCTGCAGCCCACTCTAAAGAGTGGACTGGGGCTGACTGAAGCCAGCTGAGACCCGTTTTGGTAGTGAAAAGCTTCCTGTAACATGTAGAGAAGTATTTGCAGAGTGGGGATATGTCCACCAGCGAAGGGCCCCTGTGCAAGGGATCTGTTCACTCCGCAAAGACGTTATCGGTTATGGGGGGATGTACACTCGTGTGTCTGATCAGCACGTAGAGAGGCTATGGCATGTTCCTACAGATAATCTCCCATCCTCAGGAATGGTAGTATAATCCTAGTATGCGTTGTTCTCTGATCAATGCAGAATAAGGATTCACGCCAGCCATGTGGTTTTATTTTGTCTAGCTGAAGATGGCTTACAGACACGGGGGTGGGAAATCGTACACACTGCCCCTGCACAGACACGCCCAGACCTTGCCCTAGTTATTGTTTATTGGTTGACATTTGTATAACTCCACCTGTTTTGAAGGAATGCCTGTGCTTGATTGGCTGATTGTGAAGCTATCCAGTCTCTATCGTTAAAGGGGTTGTAAATCTACATGTTTTTTCACCTTAATGCATCCCATCAGTGACTGCCCCCCCCCCCCCCCCCATTTTTACTTGCCTTAGCCCTCAAACTTCACCCACGTGGACACGCTGTCTCTCTTCCCAGGGTTCTCGGCTCTTGATTGGATAGATTGATAGCAGTGCAGCCATTGGCTCCCGCCGCTGTCAATCAAATCCAATGACTCGAGCGCCGGAGGGAGGGGCCGAGTCCTGCATCCATCGGCGGCTATGGACGCCAAATGCTGGACTCGGGAGTGCGCCCGCAAAGGTAATCCCCCCCCCCCCCCCCCCCCCAGCGGGGAGGAGCTGCCGGGGGACCCCAGAAGAGCAGGTTCAGGGCCACTCTGTGCAAAACGAGCTGCACAATGGAGGCAAGTATGATACTGTGTTAATTAGATTGTAAGGGTATATATTTTTTTAGTACTATAAATAAACAAAACAGAGTCTCCAGAGGAGAGTGGAGTTAAGGATGTGAGGATGGTGGTCATGTCTGTTTTATGCGGGAAACGGGTGTTTGCATTATACCAGAAGGCTGAAAGGGCTTTATTAGCACAGGAGACATGAATTGCGTGTAGAGTGGAATTTCCACGACAGTAGTCCGCATCTGCCTGCTCAGCAGGGGATCTCCCCACTGAGCAGGCAGTTGATAGGTTTGTCTCCGCTATGCAGTGGACACAAACGCAGCCCCACTGTTCTCTTATGGGCAGTCAGATGGAGATGGACAGCCTGTCCATTTCCATCTGACTGTCATCCGATCTGCTGTTTTTGGCGGACAGGATCGGATGCCGGTGAGTGTTGGCATACACGTCTACTGACAACCGCCACTCACTAGAAAGCTATGGATGATCTGACCAGGTCCACCTGAAAAACTGACGGGCAGACCTGATCGGACAGCCCTTGTGAAACTGCACGGTAAGACACTTTAAAAATATTTGTGATATCCTCAACCTTATTAGAGCTCAGAGTAGAGTGGAGTAGAATTTTTTGCATTAGATCAGTGTTTCTCAATATTTCTGTTCAGTCAAGGCACCCTTTAAATTATGCACAATCTTGATGCACCCCATTATTCTTCCAAAGCAAATACCCCTTTGCTCACAGGAACTGACCAGTAGTCCAGTGAGGAATTTTGCCAAGGCACACCTGAAGGCACCCTGGTTGAAACCGGCTGCAATAGACACTATCGCAGTGAATGGCTTGATTAGATAGTGTGGTGTTTTTTTTGCAAGGTAAAGCCATAATGTGCATCACCGCTGACAAGGCTTCCATCTTCATCTGGTCTTCCCTCCGAGTTCTCGGGAGTGGCGTGAGAGTTAATCTGAAGGCCGTTCCTTCCTTTTTTTATTTTTTTTATTTTTTTTTTGGCTGTTCCTTCAGAGCGCACACAGTGCACATTTAGGAGATATTTACATTACCTATAGGTAAGCCTTTTTATAGGCTTACCTATAGGTAAAAATATATGCATGGCAGCTTACTCTCTCACTTTAATCACTTAAGGACCGAGCCTCTTTCTGAGATTTGGTGTTTACAAGTTAAACTGTTTTTGTTTGTTTTTTTTGCTCGAAAACTACTTAGAACCCCTAAACATAAATAATAAAATATATTATGTATAATATATATTTATTTTCTAACACCCTAGAGATTAAAGTGGTGGTCGTTGCAATACTTTCTGTCACGCCGTATTTGTGCAACGGTCTTACAAGTGCACTTTTTTTTGGAAAAATACACTTCTTGTCTTTTCTTAATTTAAAAAAAAAAAAAAAAAAAAAAACAACAGTAAAGTTAGCCCAATTTTTAATTTTTTTTATATTGTGAAAGATAACGTTAAGCCGAGTAAATTGATACCCAGCATGTTGCGCTTCAAAATTGTGCCCGCTCGTGGAATGGCGACAACTTTTACCCTTAATCCCCATAGGCAATGTTTAAAAAGATTCTACAGGTTTTGAGTTAGAGGAGGTCTAAGGCTAGAATTATTGTGCTGGTGTGTGGTTTTCATATGTGGGCGCTATTCGCGTATGCATTCGCTTCTGCGCGCAAGCTCGGCGGGACGGGGCGCGTTTTTTTTTTTTTTTTTTTTATATTTTTATTTTTACACGGTGTTCTTTTTAAAAAATTGTCACTTTTATTCCTATTACAAGGAATGTAAACATACCTTTTGGCATGAAGAACAGAATACAAGGCCATTCATCTGTGGCTATGTTTGGCGTCTTTTTTGGGGAATACGAATATTGTTTAGTGTGACTTTTAGCCAATGTAAATTGTCTCTTATAATCCATGTTGCATCATTTCATGCTCATGTTTGGTTCTCTGTGTTTGTTTGTTTACACCTGCCTAGTGCCCATGGGGTCCATTCTTTCTGATTCTGCTGGTTCAACGGTGAGGTGCTGAATTCTTTCCACATTAACTCATAGACAGCAGAGATGTTTGCGCTATATGATTTCTCAATAAGGAGGCTCTTTATAGTTGTTACTTAATTTTTGAGCATCAATTTAACTATTCTCTTTGGTAGGTTCTCAGAAAATGTCAAGAAATCCGCCAAAGTTTTAGAACAGAGTTTAAAATGGTGTTATACATAATTGTATTAACACATAAATGTAGCAACTATAATCTCCATAGAAAAAAACACCCAGCGAAAACCGATGAGTATAATGAGAAACAAAACGCTTGTATTTTAGAAGGGGGGAAAAAAAAATAATAAATATCAAAACCTAGTTTCTTGAAAAGATCAAAATTTTTACCTCCTAGTTTCATGGCTGGATATGGCTCTTCCAGGAAAAGCTCTTCATTTTAGGTAGCGCAACCTTCAACCCTTTCCTTCCTCCAAGGATCAAAGTAATTGTCCTCCTTTTTATAAAAAGTTTTTCACACCCATTTTAGTTGGCCCTAAGGCTGTCCTATTGTCCTGTTGCATTGTATACACTTCCCTTTGAATTGTTTAGTAGCATTGAATCTGTTATTGTGTGCAAATACTAATGTATGACACTGTCCATAACACAATTGTGCAATATACCCAGGTATGCACATGAATTGATGGGACATGTTCAACTCAAAGATGGTGTCTCCCACCTAGCAGATACTTTAAGCGGACAGTCAGTGAAACTAATTAGTGAAACTAATTAAATAAACAGAATGTGAGTGAAAAAATATATATGAAAATAATAAAAATTGAATGCATCAGCGATGGCTATGGTTGCAAGTCCATATAACACAGAGGATCAGAGAAAAAAACAAAAAACTTTAAAGAATTCCTTCTAAAGAAGCGAAAAGGTGGCCAACATTAACCACTTTCAGACCGGACCAATTTGCAGCCAAAGGACCAGGCCCCTTTTTGCGATTCGGCACTGCATTGCTTTAACTGACAATTGCGCGGTCGTGCGACGTGGCTCCCAAACAAAATTGACGTCTTTTTTTTTTTCCCCACAAATAGAGCTTTCTTTTGGTGGTATTTGATCGCCCCTGCGGTTTTTATTTTTTGCGCTATAAACAAAAAAAGAGCGACAATTTTGAAAAAAAAAGGCATTTATTTATATTTTTTGCTATAATAAATATCCCCCAAAATATATAAAAAAAAAAATTTTTTTTTTTTTTTTTTCCTCAGTTTAGGCCGATACGTATTCTTCTACATATTTTTGGTAAAAAAATATCGCAATAAGCGATTATTGATTGGTTTGCGCAGAAGTTATAGCGTTTACAAGATAGGGGATAGTTTTATAGCATTTTTATTAATTTTTTTTTTTAGTAATGGCGGCGATCATCGATTTTTTTTTTTATTGTGACTGCGACATTATGGCGGACACATCGGACATTTTTGACACATTTTTGGGACCATTGTCATTTATACAGCAATCAATGCTATTTAAATGCATTGATTCCTGTATAAATGACACTGGCAGTGAAGGGGTTAACCACAAGGGGGCAGTGTAGGGGGTGTGTTTCTTACTGTGGGGGGGCGTGGCTGTCAGCTAGTGAATGCTGATCTCTGCTCCAATCACAGGGAGCAGAGATCGGCGTCACTAGTTGCTAGGCAGAACGGGGAGATGCTGTGTATTTCCGCATCTCCCCGTTCAGCCCTCCCGTGAGACGATCGTGGGTGTCCCCGCGGCGATCGAGTCCGCAGGACCTGCGACCGGCCTCATGGGGGTCCCGACCGGCGCGGGAGCGCGCCGCTCCCGATGGCAAAGACGGCATTAAGGAGGGACTTGTATATAAGCCCTCCTGCCTGTCCGTGCCATTCTGCCGACGTATATCGTCGTGTGCCGGTCGGGAACCGGTTAACACAGTGGCAACAGTTTATTTTATTTTTTTTTTTTTTTCTTTTCTCTCCCTCTTCTGATGGAAGCACCACATACAATCCCGCAGGTGACAGCTCCCGGAATGAATATATATATATATATATATATATATATATATATATATATATATATATATATATATATATATATATATATATATATATATATGTGGTATATATATATATATATCACTGTGGTTGCTTAGCAACCAGCTATATACAGTGTAAGAAAAAAAACGCAAATCGCGGTAAAAACGCGGTACTTGCATTTTGGATGCGGGTCCATTGACTTCTATTACATGCAAAACGCTGCATTTTGCATGGAAAAAAAAGTCCCCGACCCTTTCCAAAAACGCAGAGGCACAAAAATGCATTGATGTGAACATGTTTCATAGGAACCCATGTTAGAAAATTTCCCTGCATTTCTGCAAAATGCATCAAACGCGCTAGTATGAATGGAGCCTTACATGCAAGCCGTATATTCAGGTTTTTTAGTTGCAGCACCTGGTTGTGTTCTTTTCACCACTGAGGGGTGGTTTCTTTGAGTTGATCTCACACATACACTCTTGCACATGTGTTAATTTTTGTTTTAGGTCACCTGTATTTTTTTTTAATTACTTATTCAGTTATCACTGGTTAGTGCGGATATTCCTTTTTAAACGTATTAATAATAATAAAAAAATATTTGTGTGTGTATGTGTATGTGTATGTGTGTGTATATATATATATATATATATATATATATATATATATATATATATATATATATATATATATATTTATATATATATATATATTATATATATAATATTAAAAAAAAAAAGTTTACAATAGTGGAGGTTTTAAGTGAAAAGAGGAATCCGCACAAGGGATGCCTCCTACTGACCTAAGTTTTATGTCTCTTGTGCTAATTTTTCTGTTTTTTCATTTTGGCTACCCTTAGGCTTAAGTTGTGTAATGCTAATTTTCTTTGGAATTTGAGAGCTTCAGCAACAGAGTGGTGAAACTGGTGACGGTGCTTTTTGCATTCCTTTTACAAAACAAAATAATGTGTAAAGACTGAGGTATGGCACCATCAAGTGCAAATGTTAAATATATCTTATTTGCACAATACAAGACGCAACCTTGATATCCCTAGACCTTGAGTTGTAGGTTGGTACCTTCAGGTAATTGGACACTGGCAAAGCTTTTTGAGGACATGCCCCTTGGGCGTCCCCTATAACCCTTTTTTCTAGAGCCCGAAGAAGTGATCAGCAGCTGTAAAGTCCCCTGCCTATTTCTGCATTAAAGCTAATTGCTGACTGATGCATTCTTTTAAAACAAGCTCACAGCTGGCATTTTATTCTAGAAAGTCTACTTACTTAGCTGTCGCTTGCCTCACAATTTTTTCAATAACCCTCCCAGAGCAAGCATGAATGAAGAGGAAATGAATTCATGATCTGCATACGTGCTCAATTTTAGTGACTAAACTTATTGGTCTTTGCATCAACATAACATGCAACTGACATCTTCAAAAGAGGAGTTTGGGAAAGGCAGCTTACTGCACCAGATGAACTGTTTGAACCAAGATATTCCATTTCACCCTCACAGGCAACACCCTTAAAGTGTATTTCCACGTTGTTCCCATTCACACACCCATGGGAAGAAAAATCTCTTTTTAATTGATGTTTCTTAGAAGAAGGTCTTGCTAAACATTTCTGAGCAAGATCGGGGTGAGTCTGCCCCAATAAATTCACAGATGCAGCTTTCTCTCATTGCCATAAAATGGAGAAGCACAGTTTCTAAAGCCCCGTACACATGGGCCGAATGCCTGGTGACATTGCCTGGTTCAATGAAAATTGTCCGCTGGCAGCTGATCTGACAGAGGCCAGCCATTTGGCTAGCTTCTGTTGGAAGAGCATGCTGAAACATCAGCCAATGGTTGAAGAAAGCTGATAGGAATGTTCTGAGGGGAGGAGGGGTTTGGGTGTCGGAAAACACTCAGCGGGGGAGATCGCTGTAATAACGTTGGATCGACGGTTTTGTTTTTCGTTTAACCTGCTGGTTGGCATTGGCACTTCCATTAATTAAAAAGAACTAAATAGTAAAGTTAGCCCAATTTTTTTTGTATAATGTGAAAGTTGATGTTACACCGAGTAAATGGATACCTAACATGTCGTGCTTTAAAATTGCTCACGCTGGTGGAATGGTGACGCACTATGGTACTTAAAAATCTCCATAGGCGACCTGCATCGAAAGTGATTGTGGTACTGTTTGTGTCCCAGTCATTGATACTGCAGGAATAGTAGCATGTGAAAGCATTTCCCGTGTTTTGGGTTTATTTGTAGCTTTCAAACCCTGAAGCTTTCACACACTGATAAGCGCATTGTGCAATATTTATCGGTTCAGTAAAGCTGCTGCACCCTTAGTGTCATCATGGAAAGTAAAAGTATTTATATAGGGATGTGTCGGGACTAGAACCGTGAAGAAGGCTGCTTGGGTCATCATTGAAAATATTACACCTGGCTGGGCAACAACTTCCACACCAACAAGCATGTGTGGAAAGAGATCGCCATCCTCCCCAGCAAAAAGGTTGATCCTGACATCAAGGAAAGGCTGAAGTTGCTGGACTTTGGTGGCCTGTCAAACCTGGAGTTGACCCAGCCCACTTGAACTTCAAAATGGCCAAGGTGGGGGGGAGGGAGACGAGTTTAATTGTTTGTATCATAATGTCCCTTAAACATAGGCGACGCTTTAGAAATTAAACGGTTACCTGTTTAGAGTTAAATTATTGCTCTCATGGCGATACCTCACATGAAACACTGTGTACATTTGGGGGTGCGACCTGCGTATGGGTTTTCTTTTGTGCGTGAGCACGGATGTGTTTGTGTATATGTGTGTGTGTATATATATATGTGTGTGTGTGTGTGTGTGTGTATATGTGTGTATATATATATATATATATATATATATATATATATATATATATATATATATGTGTGTGTGTGTGTGTGTGTGTGTGTGTGTGTGTGTGTGTATATATATATATATATATATATATATATATATATATATATATAAATATATTTTTAAATTTTTTTTTTTTTTTTTTTTACACTACATTTTAAGTAAAATACATTTCTGATCACTTTTTTTATTGCTGTCACCAGGAATGTCAACATCCCTTGTAACAGTAATATTCAGTGACAGGTACTCTTTATGGCATGCACCCCATTAAAGTATTTAAAAGATCAACATCTGCTTTATTTTTTTTTTTTTTTTTTTTTTTTCAATACTGTCATTTAAAAAAAAAAAAAATCGGTGCCATTGGCTGCCAAGTAAACTGGAAGTGACGTCCCTTCCGGGTTTCTACATCAGAGACCCGATCAAATCTGAATCCGGCTTTGTTTGGGACCCGTGCCAGCTGGTGGCTCGGGTCTCCCGTTGGGACAGGAGACCCGGGCGGACCCCCCCTCCCACTTCTTGGTCTGGGACTGAAGTGGTTAAAGCGTAGGTTCACACAAAAATTGAACCTCTGCTTTTCGGAACCCCCCCCCCCCTCCGGTGTTACATTTGGCACCTTTCAGGAGGAGGGGGGTTCAGATACCTGTCTAAGACGGGTATTTTCACCCACTTCCGGGCATAGACTCCCGTGGGAGTCTATGCCGCTTCCTGTCCCGCCGCGCTGTCTGCTGGGACACACGGATCCCAGAGACAGCGCAGACCATTCTCATTGCGCTGCGCGACTCGCGCATACGCAGTAGGGAACCGGGAAGTGAAGCCACATCGCTTCACTTCCTGATTTCCCTCACTGAGAATGGCGCCGGCAGCAGCCGAGAGCCGATCGATTGGTCTCGGCTGCCGACATCGATGGACTCCAGGAAAGGTAAGTGTCCATTTATTAAAAGTCAGCAGCTGCAGTATTTGTAGTTGCTGGCTTTAAATAATTTTTTTTTTGTCCAGGTGCAATCCCTGCCGAGTAAACAGATTCTTGCTGTATGTAATCTGGTGGCGCTTGTCCCACCTGCCTCCCTGTCCCCTCCGAGGCAGCAGTAATCTAAGGTGAGGCTGCAGATGAGCACTGATCTGGCTGCGTTCATGGCAATGATAAAGCTGCATATGGGCATTGATGGGCAATGGTGAGGCTGTATTGATGGGCACTGACTCAAAGTTCTTTATTTAAAAAAAAAAATTTTTATTTTTTTTCCTGAAACTTACCTCCCAAAATGTAATTGTGAAGAAAAAAACTGTTTTAATTTCTTCTTTTTCCAAAGAGAACTTTAAAAAACTCGCCATGCCTCCTACGAAATGCATAAGATAAGGTGCAGCGCAAGAACAGGTAAATTTAAAAATGCAGTATTAAAGTCCAACAAGAGAGGGGAAGAGGACTAAAAGTCCCAGCAAGCACCAAGAGGATTTCATGTGACAATCGCACAATTCAAGGAAAATAATGGTGACAGACCCCCTCCACCTTCAGAGCAATCGCTGGACCACTGAATAAACAGATGATCACATAGGCAGGGCCCTTCATAGGGTAAGTGATCCAGGCAAAGACAGGAACTCCAGTAGATTCCCAGAAATATACAAAAGGTGAAGCAAAAACAACTCTAAGAGCTCACTGTGGATCAGTTACAAAGCAGCTTTATTTTTAAAATGGTTACTCGCAAACGGCTGTTTAAAAAACGACATTTCCATCACAGATGGCTGAGTGAGTGATGTATGCAGGTTAACATCATTGCATTGCTCCTCCCCCGTACACGTTGTGTTCATAGAACTTTGTCAGCGGGGTGGAGCCTAATGAACGTCACCCATCCTCCCCTTAAAACCTTATCTGTCGTCATAGAACAAAATACCTTGGACTGTCTACTTCCCCAGAAAAGGGTAATTTGGGGGATAGTTGTACTGTCCTGGCATTTTCGGGTCTCAAATGAGATGGGCCATCAGTGCATCAGGATTGATCAATTTTCATATACACTCACTGGCCACTTTATTAGGTACGCCTTGCTAGTACTGGGTTTGACCCACTTTTTTGCTTTCAGAACTGCCTTAAATTGGTTCTAAAGGCGGGTGGCTTTTTATCTGAATGCATTCAGATAAACTTCTGTGTGCAGCCCTGTTCAAAGTGGTGGTAAAGTCTTGTGGTGTTATGTTCTTGTAAATAAAAAAAATAGTTATGTGCCTGCTCTGAAGTGGTTTTGCACAGAGCAGCCTGGCTCCTCCTCCTTCTTGGGTCCCTCTTCGCTGCTCCCGGCCCCGCTCTTCTGTAGAGTGCCCCCACAGCAAGCAGCTTGCTATGGGGGCCAGCCCATTCAGACACGGAGCTGCTGTTTGGGCCCGTCCCCTCTCTCCTGAGTGGCTCCCGCTGCTGTCAGTCAGTAAGCCAATGGCGCTGCTGCTGTGTTTGTTAATCAGGAGGGAGTGTACCGGACGGCCGAGGGACTCATGGATATTGCTGGATCGAGATTGGGCTGAGGGCAGCATTAAGATAAAAAAAAAAAAACCTGCCTTTTTATAACTCCTTTTTAATACTTACCTGAGCCACATCTCAATCCAGCGATGTTGCATGAGAGTCTCAGCTGTCCGGGACTCACCCTCCTGATTGACCGAGACACAGCAGCTGGTGCCATTGGCTCCCATTGCGGTCAATCAATGAGAGAGAGAGCGCCTTGGCCCCATGTCTGAATGGACACATGGAGCAGTGGCTTGGGTGCCCCCATAGCATGCTGCTTGCTGTGGGGGCGCTCAGCAGGAGAGAGGGGCCAGGAGTGCCAATGAGGGGCTCTAGAACAGACGAATCTGGGCTGCTTTGTGCAAAACCACTGCAGGTAAGTATAACGTGTGTGGTGTTTTTTTTATTTTTTTTTATATGTACTATGTATATGGTTGCGTTATCCTGGCTGGGCATCCTATCACGTCCAGCAGGATAATCCCTAGTGTGCACCCGCAGCGTGGCGCTCAGGAATGGCATGTGTATAGCATGGTAAACGGCTAATGAAATTTGCTGTTTACCACGTGATCGGCTGTGTCCAAATCACAGCCGATCACATGTAACAGACACGGAAGCGCGCATAAGACGTGCAGGGATCTGGGAAGGCGTGTGTCCCTTGGACACAACGCTTCCCTAATCAGGGTAAACGGCCAATGAAATTAGCTGTTTTCCACGTGAGCGGATGTGTCCAATCACAGCCGGTCACAAATGTAAATGCAGAGAGCAATTACTATATGATCCCTGCTCTCCCTCACACACCAATTGTGTGAGGAGAGAGCAGGGATCAGTAAGTGAGATCCGTGTACTGTCTGTACTATATTACTGTGCACAACATGGTACTGCCACCCATACCACTGTAGGTACCACCAGCAGTACCTTTTACACAGGCTTACAGTATTACAATAAGTAATACACACACCTGAGGAGGCATATGCCATTCTCTCCATGTTGGATGATGAGCGCAGCGGGGAGCTCCCATCATCCGTTTCTGGTTCGGAATAGGAGCCAGCGGAGGCTAGTGGATCGGAGTCCGAGTCAGCAAAGGAAACTGTCCCTCCCAAAAGAATAAGGTGATCAGAACCAAGATCAGAAGACCTGCCCACCACCAGCAGCGCCAGTCCCCAGGAAGAGGAGCCCAGTACAAGTACTGGAATTACACGCCCAACCCGAAGAATCCAGCCCCAGTCTTACCTTCCCGATGCCCTGGCAAACTTCTTATGGTTGCCTGCCAACTCAGGATCCCCCCTTCACCACAAAGCGCCCGGCAGCCCAACACTACGAATTTTTCCCAATTCGATTATTTTTATTTCTTTTTCCCACAAAATTTACTGCAGAATATGGTTGACCAAACCAATCTGTATGCATCCCAATTTATTGCTGCCAACCTCAATTCATCCTACGCCTGCATGTTCCAGTGGTGACATCCAACACTGGACCAATTTTAAATTGGCTTTTGGGCCTTGCGTTCAATATGGTGCTTACAAAGAAGAACAAACTCCATGACTATTGGTCCACCAAACCCATGCCGCTATATTCTGCTGTCATGTCCAGGACACGATACAAAATGATTATGCCTTTTCTACACTTCAATGATAATCTGCAGTGCCCTCGCCGAGATCATCCTAACTACGACAAATTGTACAAGATACACCCCCTAATACATAGTTACGTTGAATAAAGACACCAGTCCAACCTGAGTGAGTGCCTACAATTGTCCATATCCCTGTACATTGTACACTTACTTGCCAGCATGTCTTTTGGAGTGTGGGAGGAAACCGGAGTACCCAGAGGAAACCCACACAGGCACAGGGAGAACATACAAACTCCAGGCAGGTAGTGTTGTAGTTGGGATTTGAACCAGCGACCCTTTTTTTACTGCTAGGCGGGAGTGTTAACCACTACACCACTGTGCCGCCCACAAATTCCTTTTCCCAGCGATTTACAGAAGTTTTTAACCCAGATCAAAAAATCTGTGTGGGCGAGCCCCTTATACATTTTACTGGTCAACTGCACTTCAAGCAGCATATACCAAGTAAGAGAGCCAGGTATGGGTTGAAATTAAATAAATTGTGTGATTGAGCCACTGGATACGTGTTCACATTCCATGAAGGCAAAGACTCCCAGCTCCAGCCCCGTGATTGCCCCACATATATTGGAACTAGTGGAAAAATTGTCTGGGAGCTGCCATACCCCCGTTCGAAAAAGGATACCACTTGTATCGACAATTATTATACCAGCCTGCCCCCTTTTCGTCACCTTTACAGTAAACAAACCCTGGTCTGCATTAACTTCAAAAAACAAAACAAAAACCTGAAGGGCTTCCCACAATACATCTTGGTGGAAATCCAGAGAAGTGGATTTAAACAATCGGATGCTACAACCCTATTTGTCAACCAGAAAGTCCCGTTATTGGTATAAGAAAGTTGCCTGTTTCATATGGCCCTGTTTAGTTTGTCTGCTACCAAAAAGCAACTCAAAACCAACAAATCGCCTACCTCAAGTATATTGAAGACATCGTCGCTGCCCTGATTTCCCAACAAGGTCCCACCCTAGGAAGCATTCACTCTGATAGTGTGAGTCGACTTCACAAGCAACATTTTCCCTATAACATTCCCCCCACAGAATCTGGATGAAGACGCCAAAAGAAATGCCGTGTATGCAGCAGAGGAGTTGGAAGAGATACCAGCTATTCTTTTCCACAATGTCCCTCCCAACCTGGCCTGTGCATTGGAGATTGATTCAAAAATTATCACAAATCCATCAGATATTAGTTTCCCTTATTAACAGACTGCCATTTCCCCATTTCAAATACCCGTGTGGATCATTTGCCTGCTACCATTTTTCTACCATCCATGTTTTAATTAACGGACCCTGTCCTGTTTACTGACAATGTCTTTGCCTGCTGATTTTAAACCATGTTTCTGACTTCCACGTGCACCAACCTCGGCCTGTTAATTGACCATGTTTTTGCCTGCCACTTGGACTGATCTCTTTGCCCTTCTACTTTTAGTACACGGGGGTCTCGCATATGTGAGGGGCTTCAGAATAGCGTTCTGAGTGGAGAAAAACTGTTTTTCATTTTCTGTGCTCCCAGAACAGGGTCTGGTTGCCCGGAGGCTTCAAAGAGATTTGAGTGGGAGAAGCCTCTACCCCTGTCCCCCCTGGCCCTAAGCTTGAGGGTCCTTCCTGCTGCCTGGACCAATACTTTGGCTTTGACCATATTACTGCCTGTAATGACCAAGGACATTATGGACCATGTTTCTTCCTGCTGCTTGGGACAATACTTTGGCTGTGTTTTGACCATATATCTGCCTACTGACTGAACAGTATTTCTGCCTGGACATCTCCTGCCTGCTACCTGGACCAATGCTTTGGCTGTGCTGTGACAGTATCTCTGCCTGTACGAACTATGAAGAGTATTCCTGGATGATTGCTTTTGCTGTCGCTGACCACATCGCTGCCTGGACCGATGCTCTCCTCTGTGGACCACTGCACTTCTAAAACCACAGGTAATCTTTTGTTATTTGGTGTGTACCTGCTATGTGTTAGAAATACTAAGGGCCTTCAAAAATGTGATCGGTAGTCAGAAAATTATACGTGTAAGTTATGCTTCTAGAATGCCTGGAGGTGCTACTTGGATGTTGGGGCCAGGCTGTGTAAAAGCCTCAAACATGTGGTATCGCCATACTCTGTATTTTGGCGGGGGGGGGGGGGGTAAATTTTGTTATGTGTTTGAAATAAATTTTTATAAATGGACAACTTTGTGTAATAAACAAAAATTTAAAAAGACTCATTATGCCTCCATAGCTTATATGTCGGGGTGTTTGATTTCCAAAATGTGGTCATTTTGTGGGCAATTGCATTCTCCTGGTGCTCTAGGGCCTTCAAAAGTGTAATGGGTGGTTGAGAAATGAGATGTGCAACTGATGCTCGTAGAACGCCTGAAGGTGCTACTTCAGGGTTGGGCCTTTGTATGTGGGCAGGCTGTGTAAATGTCTCACACATGTGGTATCTCCATACTCAGGAGTAGCAGAATGTATTTTGGGGTGTAGTTGCAATTTATACATATGCTATGCGAGATAAATAACCCGCTAATATGAAAAGTTTGTGGGGGGGGGGGGGGGGGGAGAAACATATTTGTATCTGTTTATGGTGATGGTGGCAAGTTTGGAAGCTCATCACAGAAGAACTCATGGACTTTAAAATTAGTGAATATATTCACTTATGTTTATTGTTGTATATCTTCTTCTTCTTCTTCTTCTTCTTACTTTCTTCTTTTATTCTTCTTCTTCTTAATCTTCTTCTTCTTCTTCTTCTTCTTCTTCTTCTTCTTCCCCTTCTTCTTCTTCTTCTTCTTCTTCTTCTTCTTTTCTTGCTTCTTTTCTTCTTCTTCTTCTTCTTCTTCTTCTTTTCTTCTTTCTTCTTCTTCTTCTTCTTCTTCTTCTTCTTCTTCTTCTTTTCTTCTTCTTTCTTCTTCTTCTTTCTTCTTCTTTCTTCTTCTTTTCTTCCTTCTCTTCTTCTTCTTCTTCTTCCCTGTATTATTCACATTAACACCTATTCATAGTGCGAGGTCTATATGATCTAAAATAAGACTAACCTGTACAGTTTAGGAGATATTCACCTTGCATGCAGCCTCTGACATCAGCGGCGCATGTGCTTTTTAAGGTCCGGCAGATGCTGCCAGAAAATTAGAGCTCCTTGCAGGAAAGGAAACCCATGCGCATGCATGGGAGTGATGTCGTTGCGGCTCCGCCCGCTCACAGCGCCGGAGCCGTGAATCCGGAAGAAACTCAGAGGGAACATGTCGGCTCCCTCAGCAGTGACCACTGGGAGACTATGCCGGCACTTCATTCTAAGGTAAGTATTTCATACTGAACTAGTATGCGGTGCATACTAGCTCATTATTATGCCTTTTGCCTTACAGGCATTTTTTTTTTTTTGTTCTAGCCGGACATACAACCGCTTTAAGCTGGTCATAGATGTGTGTGTGTGTGTGTGTGTGTGTGTGTGTGTTTTTTTTTTATTTTTTTTATTTAGCCAAATGAGGATGGAGATGGAGAAAAGTGGATCCACGAAAGGGGGATGAAGAAATATCCACCCCCCCAGCTGGAGTTGTCGGTCTCATCACTTCTCCTCCCCCTCTCCCTGTCTGTATATGTCTTGTTTAACACAAAACGGATGAAAAAAAGTGTTGTAGCTATACCAAAATTTATTTGATTTGACTATTCCAAGAGAATTGTGTCATCTTTATTGAAATACTGCTGTGCGTTTTTTTTTATTTTTTTTTATTTTTATTTTTTTTTAGCGCTTGGTAAAAATAGAACCTAGTGTATTTCACTAAGTGCTTATGTGGAGATGGCATTTTCTGCACTTGTACTGAAATGAGGGGCACTGGAAACATTTGAAGGGTAGCTGGTCTTTTCCAACTCTGATTCTGTCACCATAGAAAATGGAGAGTAAACCTTTTTGCTCCATAGGTATATTTGAAAATGCAATTAAATTCTTTGTCTGGCAAACTAATAATATATATTTTTTTCTTTGTTAGATGCTGCAGGACTGTGCAAAAGCACGTAGAGAGGTCGAGTTGCATTGGAGAGCATCACAGTGCTCACACATTGTAAAGATAATTGATGTCTATGAAAATCTTTACCAGTCTCGAAAATGCCTGCTTATTATTATGGAGTGGTGAGTCTGCTTTTATCAAAGTACTTATATTGCTAACATATTTAGAAACCCTATGAACTTACTAAAGATCTAGTCTAAAAATGCAAGCTTAAAAGGTGCTTCCTACAAGCAATATTACTTGTCCTAATGGCATTTACTGCCGATCTGAACTTTCCTGAATAGCTCAGCTTGACGAAGTTTCGGCATCTGACACACTTCTGGGTGTGTCATATGATTGGTTCAGTGCTGCGTGCTGTGGTTCCTATGGCTGGCTTCTATTTCACTACTTTGTCCCGTAGTAATTTTTTGGTGCGTCCTCATTCTTTGTTTGGCAAGTATCTGTCTAGACTACATGAATATATTTAAAGAATGTTACCCCAACATTTCATATTCCTGACATGTGCCTGTTGTACCATGTACAGGCAGTCCCCGAGTTACGAACACCTGCGTTACGAACGATGCCAGCCACTTGTGCTCCATGCGGGTCCTGGATACCTTTCGAGCACTTCCGAACACATCCCACACTGCCGTACTACGCCCCAGATAACATAACAAGCGCCTGGAACATCCCACATCCATGCACAGGCGGCAGTTACACTTCGTAAGACACAGTGTTGTGACCGGAAGTTACACTTATAAATGCAGTGTTGCGACTTACGAACAAACCTATAGTCCCTATTGTGTTCGTAACACGGGGACTGCCTGTATTTGTTTTAAAATGTATCCTGTTCTCTTTGTATTGCTTCCTTTTGTGTGAAATACCTGTTGATCCTGCTTGTTCCCCCCCTGCTTTCCTATTTCAAACTGACCACAAAGCATGAGAGCTCATCTATTCCAGAGTGGTCAGTTTTCTGGCTGTGCTGGGAGAACAGCCTGCCTGTCCTCCTCCAATGGGCAAGATTTGTTCTGACACCTACGTTTTACAAAGTCTTCACTGGGAAGAGCGGTGTACAGATTTTTCTCTTCCCCCTTGTATCACCACTTGTAAAAATAGAAGAAAAAAATTATTTATTATTTAGAGCTGCGCGATTAATTGTTAGGAATCAAGATCACAATCTTTTCCCCCTCGCGATCTTGACAAAAAGCATTTTCTCGATTTCTTTCTTTGCAGAGAAGTCTCTGCGGAAGCCGACCAGTTGTAAAAAAAAACAGGCTGTCTGCCAAGTAGCAACATTCCTCAGCCACAGAGCTGACTATAAACATTGTAACATATTGTCCTTTTAGTTTAAAGGAATGAACTTGGTGTGTAAATGAGGGAAGTTTAACCACTTAAACACGAAGGGCCAGTTCACACCAGACACAGTTCCGTTAAGTTCCATGTTCTTTTTTTTTTTATTCTGCACAAAATGCATGCATGTTTTCCATGTATTCCAATGGCTCTACTTCACACCATGCAGTCAGTTTTTGGTCAATTCCTGCACCGGAAACTGACTGCATGGTGTGAACTATAGCCATTGAAATACATGGAAAACACTGCATGCATTTTTAGTGCAGAAAAAAAGCACACGGAACGGAACTGCGTCTGATGTGAACTAACACCAAAGCTTTTTCTGACACTTGTCGGTTTCAAGTTTTAAAATCATCATTATTTTTTTTTTATTTTTTTTTGCTATAAAATTACTTGGAACCTCCCAAATAAACATATATTGTATATAATTTAGCAGAGACCCTAGAGAATAAAACTGCATTTGTTGCAATATTTAATTTCACATTATTTGTCTGCGCAACGGTCTTTCAAATGCAATTAAAAAAAAAAAAAAAACTGTAAAGTTACCCCTTTTATATATTTTTTTTTTTTTTTTATGTAGAATATGAAAGATGAAAAAAATGCTAAAAAAAAAGTTGCACTATATAAATTAAACAGAAAATAATTGAATGAATTATATCCAAAGGATTGCAATGAATATTGTATGAACAAGTGGTATAAATTGAGATGCACCACAATGATTATTTAAATATTGAGTGGATACATATAAAGTGTTTAAATCCAGTGCTATCGAAAAAGTATCAAAATATAAAGTTCATAGATTAGGCATAAAAACTCCCAAATAGTGCTGTGCAAAATCGCAAATCAACATGTGATATCCATGGAAAAAGGTGACTCATGTGAATAATCCCACCACTGTCCAAATTTTGCGCTTACCAGCTGCCAAAGAAATTGAGCTTGTGGCTATTACCCAGCCAAGGCCTTTTCCTTCTTATTTCTCCCACGTTTATCAGATCGTTCCGTCTGTCAGCTCCAAAGGTATCAGCTGTTCAGGGCTGCTAGGAAACTCGACCAACGTTCTGTACCTCACCAGGTAACGTGTGACTAGTGGACCGAAAAAAAGGCAAAGGCAGACCATGGGTGGGACCCGACGGGATTTATTAAAAAATCCCGCCAAAGGCGTATACAAATGGTTTTAAAAATCAATGAATAAAAGTTTGCGGCCGCCTGCAGTAACACGCCCGTGCTAACCAAGGGGACGTAGCACGCGGTGACGTCAGATATGAAAGATGTTACGCCGCAAGAATTGTGAGAGAATCGTGATCTTTATTCTAAGCAAAAAAAAAAAATTGTGATTCTCATTTTGGCCAGAATCGTGCAGCTCTAATAAATATACATATATATGCATGTATGTGTGTGTTTACCGTCTGGGTTGTGTTTTTTACAAGGTAAGCGTTCACCACATATACCAACCACAGGCTATATATATATATATATATATATATATATATATATATATATATATATATATATATATATATATATATATATATATATATATATATATATATATATATATATATATATATATATATATATATATATATATATATTATCTCTATCTCTCTCTATAATATAATATTAGCCTGGACTGCAACTGGTTAAAACAAGCTTGTGGCCCAGGATCACAGTTAACTTGGTCAGGAGGGAGAGCAGAAGAAGATTGGGAAACGTCTGTTCCCCAAAGTGCTAATCTCTGAAAGACACTGCTATAAGTCCTGGCTGAAGTTTTGGATGCAATGAGGATCAGCAACAGTTCTGTGCTTGATTGGGGAAAGCAGGGGAGCCATTATTGAGACACCTCTGATGTCTCAATAAAGAGAACCGGTCTTCTGCCAGTGCTGTCACATGGGGGGGGGGGGGGGTGGGGGGTGGGCGGCCTTCTTGTGATAACATTAAAATTAAATGGTGGGGATCAAATGGTTAAAAAATTAACGGCTTGCAGATTTACTGCTACAGGGCCACCGCGCTGTGCAGAATTGCGTATATACATGATTCTGCACATGCGGGTAGGGGACACCGGCCAATGGATGTTTGTCGCAGCAGAAGCCGATCAGCGGGTGCCAGCCTATGGATGTTTACCGGCACCCACTGATGGCCGTGGAGGGACACAGGATGGAGCTCTGCATATGTTAAATAAGGCAGAGCTCTGTCCTGATGGGGAAGTGATGGATTTTATTTCCCCGTTTTTGTACTTTTCTCTATCTAGAGCACAAAGTAATTTTTCTCTGTTGCCTTGTTCCTCCTGCTATTAGCATGAGTAACTTCTGACAAGTTTTCCTGACACCAAGAAATAACAAGGTGACAGGGGAGGGAATGCCAGCACACAGCCTATGATTGATGGCCTCAGCTCTGTGCCTGTGTGTTTTGTGTGAAGGGTCTGTGTCCCTTTCCTCCAATCGGCTCTTTTGAGCTCTATGAAGCAACATCAGCTCCCCGACATGTGTAAATTCTGGACTTTAAACAGCTGTAGAGAAGATGGGACTGCAGATAAACAATGTTAGAGGATTGGTTTCACCTCTGCATCACCTGAGGCTCCTGTTGCTTTCCCATGCTTGTGAGAACTGGATCAATACAGGACTCTGGTAAGTATTTAGAGCCACTTTAATGGCAATTTGAGAAGGGGATAAGGGGTGTTTTTGTACAAATTGTTTTAATTGTAGGAAAATGTCATCCATTAGCATATTGTATGAGTCTTTTGATGTTTTGGTCCCATTGTGAGAGGGTAAATGGAGTATTTGGATCAGGTTGGCACCATTTAAAGCATTGTGGGAATTCTCAGCTGAGCTAGAACGTTGGGTTACCTAGAAAGGTAGATGGGATTTATGCGAGGAGAGGAACCTGCCAGAATACTTCACGTCCTCATGTTTTCATAGAGAATGTTTCTAATTTGGATTGGAAATATTTTTTTCTATACTTGAGTAGGATACTGATGTAGATTAGTGACTATACCTATGGTTTTAAACTTGCACATAATGGTGTGTTGAATTTGGCGTTGTTGGGGTGATTTTAATGATGATGTAGTAATAGCTGGAAATGCGAGGGACAGCCAAACCTCCCTGTCACTCTGTTCTGAGACCTTTCTCATTCAGATTGATCTAAAATCAACTGGTACTCCTTTTCACAGAATGCAAATTATTGTTACTCAGATCTGTACGATTTCACTGTCGCCCTAAATCCGATTGTTCATTCTGAGCAGTGCTTTGCTGTTCACAGAGGAGAAGTATAGTTTTTAGAGCTAGTTTGTTGGAAAGACTCAATTTAGGCGCCACGTCTCTTATTGCTAAAATAACATAGGAGAGAAATTGGGACTTTTAAAGTGCACACATATACAAATTTTAGAAAAATAGAAAATATTTATTGAATATAAAATATGTATGTGAAAAGAGGATAAAACCACAGTACATCCGTAACGAATAACAACAGAAGTAAATTGTCTCTCACATGTTTCGCCTTTCACGGCTTCTTCAGGAGATTCTGTTACAATAAACTCTGTGTATTAACTGATCACTTCAAAATTTCAAAAAATAGGCATCAATAGTTGAAGGGCAAGCAGGGCCATTTGGAAGCATCATAGAGAGGGGTAATAAACTGAGAAGAACAGAAAATCCATCTCAATGAGTTTTTGAGCCAGTCAAGATCTTGATAGCAGCAGGTTATATTTGCTCCATTTACAAACAAGGTAAGGAAAATTTAGACTTTTTGAATCAAAAAGATTCAGGCCAGGTCCATGGAAGGAGGTATGCTGCCTAGGGCTTCAGAAATTACCAGGGAATTTTGGAATACTTTAAGAATCTTTTTGTTTCTAAAAGTCGATTTTCCTTCCCTTGTTTGTAAATGGAGCAAATATAACCTACTCTTGCTATCAAGATCTTGACTGGCTCAAAAACTGATTTTCTGTTCTTCTCAGTTTATTACCCCTCTCTATGATGCTTCCAAATGGCCCTGCTTGCCCTTCAACTATTGATGACTGTATTTTAAAATTTTGAAGTGATCAGTTAATACACAGAGTTTATTGTAACAGAATCTCCTGAATCTCCTGAAGAAGCCGTGAAAGGCGAAACATGTAGACAGTTTTACTTCTGTTGATATTTGTTACATGTTATGTGCAGCTTGTGATTACAACTATGGTTATAGTTAAAATCATTTAGCTTGTCATTGTTTCCAGTGTAAAATTGCATCCAGTCAACTTGTTAGCTTGTGTCCTGCGCTGTATGGGTTGAGGGAAAAAAAAAAAAAAAATATCTATCTACACTATATTACCAAAAGTATTGGGACGCCTGCCTTTACACATGAACTTTAATGGCACCCCAGTCTTGGTCTTTAGGGTTCAGTATTAAGTTGGCCCACTTTTTGCAACTGTAACAGCTTCAACTCTTCTGGGAAGGCTGTCCACAAGGTTTAGGAGCATGTCTATGGGAATGTTTGACCATTTGTGTGAAAATGGGAAATTTTGACCATTTTGTGAGGTCAGGCACTGATGTGGACAAGGTCTGGCTTGCAGTCTCTGCTCTAATTCCTCCTATATAACCTATAAGGTTGAGGTCCGAATTCAGTGCAGGCCAGTCAAGTTCCACCACCCCAAACTCCCTCATCCATGTCTTTATTGACCTTTGTTTTGTGCACTGGTCCAAATCATTGGGGGGGGGGGGGGTTATGGTGTGGTCTCGTTTTTTGGGGGTTGGGACTGGCCCCTTGGTTTCAGTGAAGGATATTCAAAATAATTTCTCTATAGCTTCACATTTAAAACTTATTTAAATTACCTATTCGGAGTAGTTCTTATGTTTATGCATGTGTTGTGTGTTTTGTAGACCCTTTTAGATACTCTTGAGAAAATCTGCTACGATATATAGTAATTTATTATTTTTATTTTTTTTTACTTTATTATTTTATTACTGACTATCTGTATGTTGCTAATTCTTCCTTTTTTGTTCAGTCTTGATGGTGGAGAGCTTTTCAGTCGTATTCAAGACAGAGGCGACCAGGCATTTACAGAACGTGGTATGTATACTTTTTGACAGTGTTTTTTTTTTTGCTTTGGATAGAGTGGGGGAAGCATTTGGAACCTTGTTGGGATTTTACTGCTCTCTGGATTTCCCTTCAATTACTGTCAGTGACAGCAGTTTCAACATACAGTAAGTAAAAGGGGAAAAAAATGTTTGCTACAGAATAGGGGAAGCTGTGAATCCCTGTCTGCTTATTGCTGCTGTGTCCTGGTTTCAAATTTTCCACTTAATGCCACAGTGATGGCCGTTTTACCAGACAGGGTGTGAATGGAAATCTCCTAATAATGGGGGCTCGGATAGCAGTAACAACCCAACACAGGTTCTAATCCTACTCCATTCTATAATTCATAATGCTTAAGTTTTGGCTGGACAAACACTTAAAATCTTGCAGAGTCATTTTGGGCTGGGGGAGGTCATGCTATCAATTTAAGATATAAATTGATTTTGAAAGGAAAATTTGCAGTTTTGTTTCATTAATAGCAAATTCTAGATATTCTTTAGGGGTATGGAAATTTAAAAAACTATTTGTCCAAGGGACTACATCAGGATACCAAACTACTTGTCATGATAAAAAAAACACCAACCCTTTTTATATACTTTTTATTTTTTATTAGGCAAAGGTGTTTTTCGGAATGTCTGGGGCTTTTAAAGACTAATGGGCTTCATGGTGACTTAAACTTTTAATATTTTTACATTGTGCTGTTTATCTCCTACTCGCCTCCCTGCCTATCTCCAGCTCCACACCTGGGGACAAGCAGGGAGGGGGAGAGACCTTCCAGTGTGAAGAGCACTGATTGGGTGCTTGTCAGGAAAGAGGAGTGTCGGGCTCTTGAAGCTGAGTGAGTAAATGAGGTGCCATCCACAATGAGAAGGAAAAAAAAAACCTTATTCCTGCAGGCTACCTTCGCACACAGAAGCACTTGGGTGCTTAGTACAAGCGCATGCTAAGCAATCAAATGAAGCTCCGGGTCTGCTCTGGATGCAGTATCTAGGTATGGCTGCAAAGTGTATGAATACCCTGGCATTGCATGTAATAAACACTTCAGAAAAGCAAAGAGCAAACATTACTTTGACTTTGCCCTAGGTCATCTTCAGCAACATGCCGTAGCTGTAACATGGATTCACACCTATAAACTACGTGCGCCTAATTCAGGCAAGCATTTGCACAAGTATGACGTGCTTTAAATGGTCCCCTATGGCAGTGACCAATTCTTAGAGTTACCACAAGTACACAGAGTGGGGCATTCCTGTGCTGGGAAAGCTCTCTTTTATGTGTAAGAGGCTGTATCCCCAGCCCTATTCAGCTCCCAGCTGGGAGATGCCTCAACCCAAAGCTGAAGTGAAACAAAGGGGGGCGGAGGTAGTACTGGTAATGCAATTACTCAAGTATGGAAATGCCAATGTCTGGGAAATGACAAGTACAAAAGGAAGGTGGACATTATGGGGAACTAGTGGCCACAGCCACCGCATCTGTTAAGTGAAGGGAATTTAGACTAGTTTTTCATCAGGTCTATCTTGCGTTTGATTGACAGTGGTTAGCAGTGTGTGGATTTAAAAGTTGCAATTGGACTGAATAGCACCTATGGGTCCACTCAAGGCCATCTGCTGTCAATCAAAAGAAAAGTGGACATGATGAGTAAGTCTATCAAGTCCCTGCCCACCCCACTACAAATCTCTTCGGCCATATGTCTGTCAGAATGATGGGTGTAGAGGCTGGGAGGGATTTGGGGGGGGGGGGGGGGGCACACCTGATGAAGGAATCCAGTATGGACGCTCTGACTAGTACTTGAATCGGCCACAAGCAACATCAATTTCAGTGTGGAGGCCCAATGAATTCTAAAAGGTTTCTACAACACAATTTGCGAGTTTCTCCCGTTGTATTCGAACTTCATGTCATTGGATTATATGCATTTTTATTTGTTTATACTGAGTGGTGAATTTGCAGTACATTTCTTGAAGATGCAGCTTTTTATTAGTAAGACAAAAGGACTATCCAGGGAAAAAAAATACATAAATGGGGACTGTCCCTGCACAAGAGGTTTAAGTGGTTCTAAAGCAACCTTTTTTTTCCTTGCATTAAGATAAAAAATGTTTAGGCATTAGCATCCCCCCCCCCCCCCCCTATTTTTTACCTACCTGAGCCTTTATTCCGATCCAGCACTGTGTGCTCGTCTGCAGCTCTTCTTTTACCTCACTTCCTGGCCTCACTGGCCTTTTCATCATTGGCTTTTGCTTCTGTCAATCAAAACCAGTGAAGAGAGAGCAAGGGGCAGGGCTAAGCCCCACTGTCTGTGTCAATGGACTCGGCAACAGGGCTCAGGAGCGAGGACGTGGCTTCCAGTGAGGACACTGGACATAGAGGAGGAGCCAGGCGTGCCGGTGGGGGACCAGACACAGAGGTTCGAAGTTGCTCTGTGCAATTCAATTGCACAGAGCAGGTAAGTTTTTATAGATGTTTATTTAAAAAAGAAAAAAAAAATACCTTTTTCAGTTGGTAAAATAAAGATCCACAGAAGATAAGGCAGCCTAAATTTAACTGGTGCCATGTTCTATCAGCCTCATCGGACACATATCAGAGGGTGACAACCTGGATATAAAGCAGTGTCAGGTTCTATCAGCCACCTTCCCCAGCCAGGCACATGTGTCGGAGGAGGACACTCGCCCAGGAGTGTTTCACCCGCTGCCTCCTTTGGCTTTGAGTTTGGTCTCCGATCGGGGCTCTTCCCAAACCACATCCTGCTTTTTTTTTTTTCTTTTCCCTCCCTGCCATTCAGGATTTGCAGAGGGAAACAAATGCTTCCGGGTAGCCGCAGGTACCCAGTCAGGAGGGGGTGTGGTTAGGTCGTGCTGATGAGTGGTGACTTTTGCAATCTCCGATGTGGAAAAAGAAGTAGCCCACAAGTTATACTTGTCTGTTTGCATGGCCAAAACACACCCCCAAAAAAGAAAAAGTAAACCCTGCTGCTTGTCCACAGCAGGGTTAAATGTAAAAAAATATCTGTCCAGCCCCTGGAACTTCATGTCCCAGGTGCCGGGCTTTGGGATTTGTGCATTCCTGTTATTGGTATTTTATCTATTTTATTTCAGAGGCTTCCGACATCATGAAAAGCATTGGAGAGGCCATACAATATTTGCATGCAATCAATATTGCCCACAGAGATGTGAAGGTATGTGTATCTTACTAAAAATGTGATATGTTGACATTTTTGTCTTGTAATCTTGATGTGTTTTTAGAATTAAATTGTATGTTCTAAATTTGAACTCTTTCGATAGAATCGCATTTGTTAGTGCACTATACTTGTGTGTAAATTTTTTTGCTTTTATTACCTTTTAGCCTAGCGTGGCAAATTCAGTAAGAGTGCAAATATTTTGGATACTTTCCTCCTCACTCCAGGTCAATGCAAACATCCTCTGGGTGACTTTTTACCTTTACTACATGATCCTTTTCCTGTGCAGTTCTATATTGTGTTCTTGCAATTGCAAAAACGATGGATCGGTTGAATCGCAGTACTTCTCCGTTCTAGTACTTTTTTCTTTTGTTGCATTGTATTCTTGATGTGTTTTGCATGTATTCATCTATTTTGGAGTATGCACTTGAGGCCCCACCAAAAATGCAATAATTAAAGGTGTGTGTTTTTTTTTTTTTTCCCCCTTTCCCTTTCTTCTAACATTCTTAAAGTGGTTGTAAACTCTCCCCCACAACGTTTGCCCCATGTGAATCAGCATAAAAAATCCTAATGAACACTGCTTGTAGATATCCCCTTACTTGCATAGTATTGTTATCCTTTTTGTTCTTTAGAAGGATGTCGCTGAGCATGCCCATATCTCCCATGATTTACGGCACACTCTGTGTGCTTGTCTATCCTATTATCAGGACTTCCTATGGCACAACACTGAAATCCCACTAGACTGCATAATCACTCAGAGCTTCCTCATACACCCCATGTGACCATGTGACATCACATGTAGTGGAAAAAAAGGCATCTGACAGCATTACTGCAGTCTTATCAGCTGAAGCTGATAAGACTGACATAGGCAAACACTAGATAATTGGCACAAGTAAATACTATGAAATAAAACAAGTCGGCTATGAGCAGGGAAGCAGGGTTGCCATAGAAACGTTGGATTGAGAAGGAGGCTTGGTTAACAGTACAGGAAGTGCTCAATGTAAGGGCAGAAATGCACTCTACTGTGGACTCAGAAAACAATACTTAATATGGTGCTGCCTTACCCCTGGAAACCAAGTTTTTTTTTTTTTTTTTAAAGTTTCTTTAAACAGTAAGTAATTTGCGATTTGGGCTGGATTACAGTGGCTATAGTTTGATAATTTATTATAATGGACTAAATGAAAGAAGCATCAGAGTGGGAGAGCTTACTTCCTCTTTAAGTGAACCTGTGCTTTTGCCTATGAAGCACAAAGCAAACGGAATCACACTGATGCCCCTTTTTCCACCTGCATTTTCCAAATTCCCTTCACACCCTTGCTGCTCCCTTCAGCAGAGAGGAGTGTATGCCTGAATGTTGTCACATGACCAGGAGAGTAGAAGGGATCTTTGGGTAGGTACGGGTATAAGTGGGTGGGGTCAATTTGGGCCTTTTACAGGGAAACTGTCACTTTTCCCTGAATGGTCGAGATAAGTCTCTTTTAAGGTGGCGGGAAAGGCCTTTTGTTTGTTTTACCTACGGGTAAGCCTATAATAAGGCTTACCTGTAGATGCTGTAAATATCTCCTAAACGTCCACCGTTTTGGAGATATTTGCGTGTCAAGCTGCTGATGACGTCACTGGTGCATGTGCTTTGGCGGAACGGCATACCCATGCCGTTCCTTCAGAGCCCTGTGCCGTAAATGGCAGGAGTGACGCCATCATGGCTCGGCTATTCGAAGGATCGGAGCCGTCAAACCCAGGAGGAAGACCGGGTGAAGATGGAAGCCCTGTCAACTGTGACAGCTCCCCGCTAAAAGGATTCCTTTTAAGTTAAAGCGGTTCTGCACTGACCAAATCAAAATTTTTTTTTTTTGGTCCATCTATGTGTAAAGTATGCTTCTTAAAAAAAACTTGCTTGTTTTGATGCTGCAGCGTTCCTACGTTCGTTTTGTATGTAGACTGATTCTAAAAAAAAATATCTCTCGAGCGATGTCATTTTGCTTGTGGGCATTTGAAACCCACAAGCAAACTTTCTGGTTCCCTTCTTTTCCCCTCCCAGCATGCATTGCCGGTTCCCGCGCATGCGCTGTAGCTTCACAGCTACGAGCGGTGTAATTGGTAATCGGGATGGTTACCATGGCAACCATGCAAATCACGCGAGATTTCGCGTCGGAACCCCCGCAATGTCTCCTGGGATTGATTACACGAAATCCCAGGAGACACAGCGTGAGTTCCCAGGAGACACAGCGAACTGGACAGGAACTGACGACGATCATGCTGAGAGCCCGCCCACCGCCGCAGGGAGAAGAATACAGATGAAGCCATCGGTAAAGGTAAGTGTAAAAGATGCAGAATTGAACCATCAATTCTGTCATCTTGAATGCTAGGGAAGCCATAGAGACATAGTCCTATGGTTGGGTGCAGAACCGCTTTAAGTTCCACATAATGTGCTAGTATACAATGCATACTAGCACATTATAACATTGTCTTGCAGGGGAAAGTTCGAGTTTACTACTGCTTTTTAAAGGCAAAATTTTACTTTTTAAATTTAAAGTTTTTTTTTTTTTTTTTTTTTTTTAACCTCCTGTTCTCTCATTTTGTTATCGCTTAAGTGATATCCTTATATTTAGATGGCGGTGTCGATTATAATTCAGGGTAAATAATGAAGTACTGCAAACAGCATGGGATCAGCTGATCTGGCTAGACAATCATTACTTAATCCTCCGCAGATGATACTCTGCAGAACTCCTCCTAGCTCATTTGGCTATGCAGCCATTGCCTCATGCTCAGCAGACGCGGCAGCACTCCTCCCAGAGTGCATCCATATTGCATACAATTTCAAATAGCCAGCACTCCGCCCACATATAAAAGATTTTTATTAACATATATCAAGTTAAAATGGCAACTCCCAATTGATAATTACGTCCCTTATGCATCCTCATTTTTAAGCTTAAAAATCCAGAATTAATCTCAATGAAGCAAAAGGCTGCATAGATCGCCACCTGATCATCATGAACCAACCATTTTCTCAGTTCCATGAAAAGACTGGTCACCTATGTGGACATCTCAGAAGTGCACTTAGATTTCCTTAGAAACCGAACACTGAACTTGCTTAGTCTTTTGACAGACGACACAATAATTACATTTTATTAACCCCACATTTAAAAAAAAATTATAATTTAGGATATGCCAGGTAGAAGGCCTGGCTCATGTTGCTGTGAAAAAGGCTAGGAGAAAGCCCTCAGAGTAGAAATGGGCTATAAAGTGTCATTATTACAGTGACAGTGTATATTATCACTTATCACTGTATTAGTGTCACTTGAGATGTCAGTAGCAGTTAGTTCCGACCCAGTGTCAGATTGTATGCCGCACTATCGCAGTTCTACTCTAAGTTGCTGATCGCCGCCATTACTAGTATTAAAAAAATAAAGAATAACTCCTCCAATATATATACCATAAACTGTAGACTAACGTTCACACAAACCTAATAATATACACTTTTTTTAACCAAAGACGTAGCAGAATGCATTTTCGCCAACATTTATTGGATATGTTTTATTGCAAAAAGTAAAAATATTGTGTTTTTGCTTTCAACATTTGGGGTCTTTATTGCAAAAAATATAAAAAGCTCTATCTGTACAGTGTTGCATGGCGCAATTGTCAGTCAAAGTAGCGCAGCGTCGAATAGCAAAAAATAGCCTAGTCATAAAAGGGGGTAAAACCTTCTGGAGGACAAGTGGCTAAAAGCTCTTAAGGATCATAAGAAGGTTAATTGGCAAAAGATGAGGCATAACTGTGTGTAAACCTGTGTTGTGCATCTGATATACATCAGGGCTACATAAGAGAAGGGGTGCTTTGCTTTTAAAGAAAAAATATATATTAAAAATACAATTTTTGGAGACTATGCCATTAAGTAATAACGTGTACTAAATCTTCTTTGGGAATTCAACAAAACCATTTTTGTATGGGAATTCAGAAAAAATGAAACGCGCCGCAAAAGCTGTGACACCAGAAAATGCCAAGCAACTGTGGATGATACATTTCTTTGCGAAGACTTGTTCAGAAAGTGCAGTGCAACATGTTACTGCAGAATCAAATGGCACAAGAGAAGAACAACCCGATCCCAGTCCCGCGGCTGTGGTCACGGAGCTCCCGACCAGGTCGCGAGCGCGCCGCTGGCAATTAAAGGGCACGTGTGTATATATACGTGCTTTTGCCTAGCCGTGCCATTCTGCCGACGTGTATTTACATTCGGCGGTCGGGAAGCGCTTAAAGCAGGTAGCTGAAAGTTTTCATGAAAAAATCCAGAAATTTCAGTACTTGCATAACATAAGATGGGTGTCAAGTAGAGCTGCATGTTTAATCGTTAAAAAAAAAATTGCAATCTCGATTCACCCCCCCTGACAATCTCTCCTGCTGAGAGTAGGCGATTCTTTCACATAAACAAGTGGAGAGATTATCTGCTTGGAGTCCATTCACACAGCCCCAAGTCGTGCAACAAAATGAATCCATGTAAGTGAATGAGAGCTGTCCCCGTCTTAATGTACACTACTGAAGTCGCTCCAACTTCAGAAAAGGTTCCTGTACTACTTCAATCCGACTTCTAGGCGACTTGTACCCATTGATTTCAATGGAAGTTGCCTCCAAGTCCTCTCCACACACACACAAATATTTTTTGGCAGAGACCCTAGGGAATAAAATGGCAATTTCTGCAATATTTTATGTCAAACTGTATTTGCCCAGCAGTCTTTCAAATGCAATTTTTTTGGGGAAAAAAATACACTTCAATAAATAAAAAAAATTTAAAAAAACGAAACCGTAAAGTTGGCACAATTTTTTTTTTTTTTTTTAATGTTAAAGATGATGTTACGCCGCGAGAATCGTGAGAGAATCGTGATCTATCTTCTAAGCAAAAAAATTGTGATTCTCATTTTAGCCAGAATCGTGCAGCTCTAGTGTCAAGCAAAGTCCGTGCTCTCTCTGCACTTGTCAAAGATTGGAAATGTGTGACAGTCCACCTTGAAAGTGTTGCTGCAGAAAAAGACAGTGCTTCTGCAGTTGCACATGGTTTGTTGAAAAAACAAACTGATTTTAAATTTGTTCACATGCTCCATTTTCTGCTTGACTATCTAGAAATTTATTAAGAACCTCTCCCTTTTTATTTCAAAGGGAAGAGCTTTTCTTAACCACTTGCCTACTGTGCACTTAAACACCCTTCCTGCCCAGACCAATTTTCAGCTTTCAGCGCTCGCGCACTTTCAGTGACAATTGCGCGGTCATGCAATGCTGTAACCAAATGAATTTTTTATCATTTTGTTCGCACAAATAGAGCTTTAGTTTGGTGGTATTTATTCGCGACTCTGTTTTTTATTTTTTGCGATATAAGCGAAAACATAGCGGAAATTTTGAAAAAAAACAATATTTTCTCCTTTCTTTTTTAAAAGAAATCCAATAAAATCAAATTTTGTCATACATTTAAGCCAAAATGTATTCTGCTACATGTTTTTTGTAAAAAAAAATTCCGTTAAGTGTATAATAATTGGTTCGCGTGATCACGGACATATGTACGCAAATGATCATGTAAAAGGGGTGTGCAGGTGATCACGGACATATGTGTGCAGATAATCATTGGCACATGTGATTTTAGTGGGACATATGTGAGGGACATGTGTTTTTATTGTTTGGGGACATGTGTGTTTTGGGGACATGTGTGTTTTGGGGACATGTGTGTCTTACTGTGGGGACATGTGTGTTTTACTGTGGGGACGTGTGTTTTACTATGGGGGACCCTAGACTGGTGATCAGTGAGTAAAAAAACATCTCATACTCACTGATCACCAGCCGGCTGCAGCGATCCGCTCTCCTCTCCTCACCGACGACTTCCGTGTGAGGAGAGGAGGGCCGATTGCCTAGCAACCGGCTGTTTGTTTACATCACATGACAGCCGCGATTCGTCACGGCCGTCATGTGATCAGGAGGGCCAATCACCGTGCCCTCCTGCCGATTCGAGATGCGCCGTGTCCGGGTGACACGGCCGCATCGGGATCGCGCCGCTGCGCGGGCACGCGCACGCGCGATCCCTCTACTTCTGAAGGACGTTCCTGAACGTCCTATCAGAAGTAGACGGCTCCCACCCACCCGGCCGTATATCTACATTGGCCGGGTGGGAAGTGGTTAAGCACAATTGAGTTTCATGTGAAAAACACAATTTCTTCTTTAAAATCACTCAAAGATGTGCCAAAACAGTATGAGGAGAGATTTAACTGGAACATCACTCAAAGGACAGTATCAAGATGTACAGTCGCATGGACTCATTGATTCAGTATGGTGCAAGATATCTAGAAGAGCGATTTTCTCATTCAAAGGAATATTGAACGTTCCACTGCAGTGTTTGATACCTTTGCCTGGCCATTGGGAAAAGTACTACAGGACTATGGTGTTGATGACATTACAACATTGGCTCAGCATTTCCAGAAACAATTCTCAATGCATGAATGCAATCCACAATGAATGGTATGAATTTAAAGTTCTTGGAAAAGGAAAAACTGAACTTCTGGATTTGGCACTCTCCAACAAAGACAGATTTCCATTTTTGGGAAACTTGATGTCTATAGTCTGTTTTTGCCTGTCTCAACCGCATGTTTTGAGAGAGGATTTAGCTTAATGAACTCTGTAAAAAATAAGTTCAGATCTTTTAACCACTTTAAGACCAACCTCGTTTTGGATTTTAGGTGTTTACATGTTTAAAACAGTTTTTTTTTTTTTTGCTAGAAAATTACTTGGAACCCCCAAAATTAAATGAAAATGGCGGTCGTTGCAATACTTTTTTTCACACCGTATTTGCGCAGCGGTCTTACAAGCGCACTTTTTTTTTTTTTTTTGGAAAAAAAAATCACTTTTTTGAATAAAAAAAATAATACAACAGTAAAGTTAGTCCAATTTTTTTCATATATATCGTGAAAGATAATGTTACGCCGAGTAAATTTGATACCCAACACGTCACGCTTCAAAATTGCGCCCGCTCGTGGAATGGCGTCAAACTTTTACCCTCAAAAGTAATGTCGCAGTCACACTAAAAATCGCTGATCGCCACCATTACTAGTAGAAAGAGAAATTATTAATAAAAATGCCATAAAACTATCCCCCATTTTGTAGACGCTTTAACTTTTGCGCAAACCAATCAATTAACGCTTATTGCAATTTTTTTTTTTTTCCCAAAAATATGTAGAAGAATAAGTATCGGCCTAAACTGAGGAAAATGTGTTTTTATATATTTTTTTTTTTTTTTGGGGGATACCACCAAAAGAAAACTCTATTTGTGGGGAAAAAAGGACGCCAATTTTGTTTGGGAGCCACGGCGCACGACCACGCAATTGTCAGTTAAAGCGACGCAGTGCCGAATCGCAAAAAGAGGCCTGTTTTTTTTAGCTGCAAATTGGTCCGGGGCTGTGGTGGTTAAAAAAATAAAATAAATTGGGTCACTTTTAGTCCTACTACAAGGAATGTAAACATCCCTTGTAATAGAAAAAAAGCATGACAGGTCCTCTTAAATATGAGATCTTGGGTCAAAAAGTCCTCAGATTCATATTTGGACTTCAATGCAAAAAAAATAAAAATAAAAAAAATTATCCTTTTAAGAGGTATGGGTGGAAGTGATGTTTTGACGTCGCTTCCGCCCTGCTATGGTATAGAGACGGGTGGGGGCCATCTTAGCCTCGCTCGTCTCCATACCCAGGAGTGTGAAGGACCTGATTGCCTCCGCCGCTACCGACGGCTCCGGTAAGCGGCGGGAGGGGTGGGGGCACCTCTCCCGCTGCCGATAACGGTGATCTCGCGTTGAATCCGCAGCAGAGACCACCATTATCGTAAATACGACCGGTGCCTGAAGAGATGGATATCTCGGTTGTGGCAACAGCTGCTGCCGTTACTGATATCCCTCATCAAAGAAGGGAAGAACATTGTCGTGCACTGGTCGTAAAGTGGTTAATGCAGCAAGAAAGTTTAGGTGATTTGTTGATGACCAACAGGAATGGACCATCAGTGAAGGATTTTGATCCTGCAAAGGCTGTTGAAATAAAGCTTTGTCGGTCGTTTAAAAAAAAAAAAAAAACTGGCTCCTAACTTTTTTAGCTGGCTCCTAGATTCCAAGCAAATTTGCCAAGACCTGTATTACAGCCAAAGCTGCTTAACCCCTTGGCATCAGCCGCGCGCAAAAAATGCGACCTCTCAGCGCCTGGTCCATGGCGCTGGGGGGGGGGCACATATTTGCGTGAATTGCTATACATACAGCTGTGCCAAGAGCGCACATGGTGCCTAACTGAAAGCTCCCAATCGCTGTTTGTGATTGGCTGTCATATGATCCGAAAACTTCCAATCACAGCGGTCATGTGCCCTTAAGCTCCGCCCACCTTCTGGTATCGTAAAACTCTTAAAGGGCCAGGGGGCATCGGTGTGAAGAGGTTAAAATAAAATAAAAAAACCTGGCGAGGTGGGTAATAAAGTTAAAGACCAGCATTTGACTTAAAGTGGTAAACCCACAAAAAAAAGGGGGGGAAAAAAAACATGCAAGACAAAGGCATAATGAGCTAGTATGCATATCCAAAGATGGGGTTCCTAGCACCAAGTGGCCCCGAGATACGGGGCCCCAAATTCGGTTCGGAAAATGTCATTCTCTGCTGCAGAAAAGTGCTTGACATTTTCCGAACCGACTTGGTGCTAGGAACCCCATTGTATGTTATAGTGCTAGTTCCACTGGGTTTGCACACCAAATTTGGGGTTCCTAGCACCAAGTGGCCCCCCGAGATACGGGGCCCCAAATTCAGTCAACTGTGACTGTGTCCATCTGCAGCAATGTCATTTCGGGACCCTTTGGGTCCAGAGATCCCACATATTGGCTGCAGCTAGGGGGCATCTAGGAACCCTTGACTACCAAGTTTGAAGTTCGGGGGACCTATAGCTGCAAATGGGCATTTGTTGACCCTCTTTTGCACTTACAGTAGCTGTGCATTTCTCACCCTAGGCTTATACTCGAGTCAATACGTTTTTTTTCCCCCCATCTTTTGTGGTAAAATTAGGTGCCTCGGCTTATACTCTAGTATATACGGTAAACTCCCCAGGGGTACCTCCTCAACTCTATGGCATGAGTGACAGCTAATCGCTAATAAAGTTGAATTGAACATTGCTTTCTAAAAAGTGGAGGTAAATGACTTGCTTGTTAAACCGCCTCATAGTGTCAAACCCAAAAAAAGAAGCCTGAAAACAATGGCAATAATGATAATGAAAAAAAAAAACATAGTATACTTGATATTTTAGAATCACTGATGCAAAAAAAATTTGTTTAGTGTCACCTTGAAGCGGGTAGTAAGTAGAGCAGAGGTTTTGGCTATGACCAAAATCCGTCAAAACAGGTCAGCAGTTTATTTATTTTTATTTTGTTTTTTTTGTTTTTTTTATGGGGTAGTAGTGTTGGCTATTAGCACTTTCAGGAAAAGGCAATGGAATTTGTTTTACTTTATTTACTTTTTATTTTATTTTTTATACCTTCAGTTTTAAGCAAACGTATAGGAATTTAGAGGGTTTTGAAGGCGTACAAAAAAAGTGACTCCGCAAATTAACTGTTGCTTAAAGTATAACTAATCGCAAAACTTTTGAAGTTTTGAATAGAGTGGAGAGGGATTAGAACACCTTCCAGGTTTTTATTGCTAGCTGTGTGCCCATTAGGAAAGTTCACCCTCTTTATCTATCCTGTTTACCATTATCAAAGTAAAAGTCACCAGAACAGAAATAAAGGGGAAATTTTCCAATGGGGGACACTAGTTGCGGTTACCATAACAACCAGGGATTTCTTTTCACTTCCTGCTTTGGCTATAGGACAGGAAGTAAATGGAGTTCAGATGACAAATAAAAAATGACTGAGGCTCCACCCTTCCTTAAGGTGGCCATACATGGATCAAATCTTGGCAGATTCATCTGTGACCAGCCAAATTTCGATCCATCTATGGGTAGGCTGGTTGTACAGGAGTTTCTCTACCAATCAACCATCTGGTCTGGCTTTTCCTGTTTGATCAGCTATAGCTGGCAGCATTGATCAATGTATTCAGACAGCGGATAGGGAGAGAGTCTCCCCACTCTTAGAACATAACAGCTCAGCAGGAGTGATTCCCCCCCATCTACATCAAATATGTAGATGGGGCAATAATATAATAATGTATGGGCTGCCTACTCCATCCAACATGAAACAAAACGTTTTTCCTTTAGTTCTACTTTAGGGTTTCTTATATATAATCAGTTTTAATGTGTGGGTTTTTTTTTTTTTTTTTTTGTGAGAACTTTTATTTACATAGGATTGTGTTCACTTTTTTAAAATATATTTTTTTACAGGATGTTTGCTAATGGATGATAACTTCTTTGTAACTGTTTGTTTTCACTGCAGCCAGAAAATCTTTTATACACATCCAAAAGACCAAATACTGTGTTAAAACTCACAGATTTCGGCTTTGCTAAAGAAACAACATCGCATAACTCTTTGGCAACACCATGTTACACACCGTATTATGTTGGTAAGTATTCAATTTAATCATTAAAACCTGTTTGTTTCCTTTTTTATTCCCCCCCCCCCCCCCTATATCACATTTTACCTTTATTGCTGTTACAATGTAATTTTTTTGCTTAACCACTTCAGCCCCGGACCATTTGGCAGCCAAAGGACCAGAGGTCTTTTTTCAATTTCGCACTGCACTGCTTTAACTGGTAATTGCGCGGTCATGCAATGTTGTACCCAAACGAAATTGGCGTCCTTTTCTTCCCACAAATAGAGCTTTATTTTGATGGTATTTGATTGCCTCTGTGATTTTTATTTTTTGCGCTATAAACGGAAAAAGACTGCAAATTTTGAAAAAAAAAGATATTTTCTACTTTTTGTTATAAGAAAAATCCAATAAACTCAATTTTAATCAAACATTTGGGCCAAAATGTATTTAGCCACATGTCTTTAGTAAAAAAAAATGCCAATAAGCGTATATTTATTGGTTTGCGCAAAAGTTATAGCGTCTACAAACTAGAGTACATTTTCTGGAATTTACACCGCTTTTAATTTATGACTGCCTATCTCATTTCTTGAGGTGCTAAAATGGCAGGAAGTACAAAACCCCCCCAAATGACCCCATTTTGGAAAGTAGACACCCCAAGCTATTTGCTGAGAGGCATGTTGAGCCCATTGAATATTTTTTTTTTTAGTCCCAAGTGATTGAATAAAGAAAAAAAAAAAAAATGTTTTCAAAAAGTTGTCACTAAATGATATATTGCTCACACATGCCATGGTTATATGTGGAATTGCACCCCAAAATACATTTAGCTGCTTCTCCTGAGTATGGGGATACCACATGTGTGGGACTTTTTGGGAGCCTAGCCGTGTACGGGGCCCCGAAACCCAAGCACCGCCTTCAGGATTTCTAAGGGTGCAAATTTTTGATTTCACTCCTCACTACCTATCACCGTTTCGAAGGCCATAAAATGCCAAAATAGCACAAAACCCCCCCAAATGACCCCATTTTGGAAAGTAGACACCCCAAGCTATTTGTTGAGAGGCATGGTGAGTATTTTACAGCTCTCATTTGTTTTTGAAAATGAAGAAAGTAAAGAAAAAAAAATTTTTTTTTTCTTTTTTCAATTTTAAAAACTTTGTGACAAAAAGCGAGATCTGCAAAATACTCACAATACCTCTCAGCAAATAGCTTGGGGTGTCTACTTTCCAAAATGGGGTCATTTTGGGGGGTTTTATGCCATCTGGGCATTCCATGGCCTCCGAAACTGTGATTGGCAGTGAGAAGTGAAATAAAAAAATTACACCCTTAGAAAGCCTGAAGGCGGTGATTGGTTTTTGGGGTTCCGTACGCAGCTAGGCTCCCAAAAAGTCCCACACATGTGGTATCCCCGTACTCAGGAGAAGCAACAGAATGTATTTTGGGGTGTATTTCCACATATGCCCATGACATGTTTGAGCAATATATCATTTAGTGACAACTTTTTGTAAAAAAAATATATATATATTTTTTTTTTTTCATTATTCAATCTCTTGGGACAAAAAAAAAAAAATATTTAATGGGCTCAACATTGCTCTCATCAAATAGCTTGGGGTGTCTACTTTCCAAAATGGGGTCATTGGGGGGGGGGGGGTTTGAACTGTCCTGGCATTTTATGCACAACATTTAGAAGCCTATGTCACACGTCACCCACTCTTCTAACCACTTGAAGATAAAGCCCTTTCTGACACTTTTTGTTTACATGAAAACATATTTTTTTTTTGCAAGAAAATTACGTTGAACCCCCAAACACTATATATATATTGTTAAAGCAAAGGCCCTACAGATTAAAATGGTGGGTGTTGCATTTTTTTTTTCCACACAGTATTTGCGCAGCGATTTTTCAAACGCATTTTTTGTGGAAAAAATACACTTTTTTTTATTTTAATGCACTAAAACACACTACATTGCTCAAATTTTTGATGAAATAAAAAATATGATCTTAGGCCGAGTACATGGATACCAAACAGGACATGCTTTGAAATTGCGCACAAACACGCAGTGGCGACAAACTACATACATTTTTAAAAGCCTTTAAAAGCCTTTACATGATACCACATTAGATTCACGGAGGAGGTCTACTGCTAAAATTACTGCCCTCGATCTGACCTTCGCGGTGATACCTCACATGCATGGTGCAATTGCTGTTTACGTATGACGCCAGACCAACGATTGTGTTCGCCTTTGCGCAAGAGAAGGGGGGGCAGGGGTGCTTTTTTTTTTTTTTTTTTTTTTTATTTTTTTTTTTTTTTTTATTTAGCTTTTTTTTATTTTATTTTAAAACTGTTCCCTCCATTTTTTTCTTTTGTTATAATTTTTATTGTTATCTCACGGAATGTAAATATCCCCTATGATAGCAATAGGCAGTGACAGGTACTCTTTTTTTTGAAAAAATTGGGGTCTGTTAGACCCTAGATCTTTCCTCTGCCCTCAAAGCATCTGACCACACCAAGATCGGTGTGATAAAACGCTTTCCCAATTTCCCAATGGCGCGGTTTATATCCGGGAGGGGGGACATTCCCTCCCACTGCTTGTAAAAGCAGTCTAGAGGCTAATTACCCGCTAGAATTGCTTTTACATGAAAGCCGATCACTGGCTGAAAAGAATGATACCAAGATGATACCTAAACCTGCAGGCATCATTCTGGTATAACCATTCAAAGTCCAGCAACATACTGGACATATATTGTAATCTTTATTTTTCATGCAGCCTCTTGGCTGAACGAAAAAAAGAGATTGATTGGTGGGTATGCCCACCATTAGAATACCTCCCTTCATCCACCCACTTCTAATGATGGGCATACATGCACCATTTATATATGCCGAAGCATGGGGGCATCCTCCCACAAAAGTTATGCCATGTACACACGGTTGCACTTTTCCACGGGGCAAGGCTCCGTCGGAATTTCGACCGTATGTACGCAGCATTAGGAGCCAATCGCTCCCCCCCCCCCTGCTGCCCCCATGCTTCGGCATATATGCTCTTTTTTTTAACTGTGGTGGTGAAATCACCTCCTACAGTGTTGGAGTCGCGTCTTTATGTATCGTGGGAGCAAACACTGTTGCTGTCAAGATAAATAAATCCGCGCTGCAACTGAATGGCGCACCTGAAAACAAAAAAATGGTTAACACTAAAAACACAGTAAACAAAATTACATACCTGAAAAGCAAGCATGATAAAACATAATAAAACATTGCAGAATAGAATGGAGTAAAAAAAGAGCAACAATAGAGAGAGAGAGAACAATAAAACGACAACTATTTTTTTATTTTTTTGAGATTTACAGGTAAAAAAGCTCCTGACTGTTAGCGACTGAATCAAAACGCTACCACAAAAAAACTGTTAGCGATCGCAGGGATCAGGCCTGACTCTGCGAACGCTGCAGTTATGTGTGCTTAGTGTTTTCTAAATGACAGTGATCGATCAATACTGCACTTGGGTGGGCTGGGCTGGGCTGGGCGGAGGGGGAAAACGCAGGTGCTAGCAGGTATCTGGGCTGATGCCGCTAACAATGCGTTTTTTTGGAACCCTAAACTGCTGGGACGCTAGTATAGATCTGATCAGATCAGATATTGATCTGTTCAGATACTGTACCACTAAGGGAGGTGTATGCTTTGTGCGTGGGTGTTTGCGGTGCTGGCACTAACCTGGGGCGACGCAGACCTTATTTGACCCTAAAACCTAATTGATATCACCCGCCGGGCGATCAGGGGGTTAAACCGTTATTGGGTAATAAATGGCGGGTGCCCTGACAGTATAAAAAACAAACTATCTAACCAGCGTCACCCGTAACAGTTATACGGTGATCACTGGTGAAAGGGTTAACTAGGGGCAATCAGGGGGTTAAAACCTTTATTAGGTATTATATGGGGGTACCTGACGCTATATAAAAACCTGACGGGGAACCTAAATAACTAACTGGCTAACCAGCGTCACCAGTGACAGTTATACTGTGATCACTGGTGAAAGAGTTAACTCTAGGGGCAATCAAGGGGTTAAAACCTTTATTTAGGTTGTAATATGGGGGTACCTGACCTATAAACCTATTTATGAACCTATATAAACATGGCGGTTACCTAAAAAAAAAAACTGGCTACCTAGCGGCACCAGTGACACTTATGCAGCGATTAGAAAAACGATCGCTTAGTGACACTGGCAAAAGGGGGTGAAAGGGTTAACTAGGGGCAATCAGGGGGCTAAAACCTTTATTTAGGTTGTAATATGGGGGTACCTGACCTATAAACCTATTTATGAACCTATATAAACATGGCGGTTAACCTAAAAAAAAAAACTGGTTACCTAGCGACACTAATGCAGCGATCAGAAAAACGATCGCTTAGTGACACTGGCAAAAGGGGGTGAAAGGGTTAACTAGAGGCAATCAGGGGGTTAAAACCTTTATTAGGTAATATATGGGGGTACCTGACACTATATAAAAACCTGACGGGGAACCTAAATAACGAAATAACTAACTGGCTAACCAGCGTCACCAGTGACAGTTATACTGTGATCACTGGTGAAAGGGTTAACTCTAGGGGCAATCAGGGGGTTAAAACCTTTATTTAGGTTGTAATATGGGGGTACCTGACCTATAAACCTATTTATGAACCTATATAAACATGGCGGTTACCTAAAAAAAAAAAAACTGGCTACCTAGCGGCACCAGTGACACTTATGCAGCGATTAGAAAAACGATCGCTTAGTGACACTGGCAAAAGGGGGTGAAAGGGTTAACTAGGGGCAATCAGGGGGCTAAAACCTTTATTTAGGTTGTAATATGGGGGTACCTGACCTATAAACCTATTTATGAACCTATATAAACATGGCGGTTAACCTAAAAAAAAAACTGGTTACCTAGCGACACTAATGCAGCGATCAGAAAAACGATCGCTTAGTGACACTGGCAAAAGGGGGTGAAAGGGTTAACTAGGGGCAATCAGGGGGTTAAAAACCTTTATTAGGTAATATATGGGGGTACCTGACACTATATAAAAACCTGACGGGGAACCTAAATAACGAAATAACTAACTGGCTAACCAGCGTCACCAGTGACAGTTATACTGTGATCACTGGTGAAAGGGTTAACTCTAGGGGCAATCAGGGGGTTAAAACCTTTATTTAGGTTGTAATATGGGGGTACCTGACCTATAAACCTATTTATGAACCTATATAAACATGGCGGTTACCTAAAAAAAAAAAATGGTTACCTAGCGACAGCAGTGACACTAATACAGCGATCAGAAAAACGATCGCTTAGTGACACTGGCAAAAGGGGGTGAAAGGGTTACCTGGGGGGCAATCAAGGGGTTAAACCTTTATTAGGGGGGGTGGGGGGCTACCTTGGACCTAAAACTAACTGCACTGACAGTTATTACAGTCACACTGACACTAAATGCAGTGATCAGTAAATAAATGATCACTGCAATTAGTGACACTGTGACTGGGGGGGGGGAGGGGGTGATCTGGGGGTGACAGGGGGGTGTTTTGTGTGCCTATGTGTACTGGTGTCAGTGTACTGTTGGTGCACTAACCTGTGTGTGTTGACTCCTCGGCGTTCCGGTCACATAGACCGGCGCACCGAGTGTGACATCACTTCCTCTGCCTGTGTTTTGATTGACACAGACAGAGGAAGCATCTGATTCGCCAGGAGCGATCGCGAGGGGGTGGCCAGAAACCACTGGCCGTCCCCTCATCCCGGATCGCTCCTGAAGCGATCCCGACCGTCCCCGCCGGCCGGGGGGGTCCGATCGGACCCCCCACGCGCCTGAAGAATGGCACGTACAGGTACGTGGTTCTGCCTGTACGTGCCATTCTGCCGACGTATATCTACATGGGGCGGTCGGGAAGTGGTTAAACATATCTTATTTACTGTACTTTGCGCTTCGCTGTAGGTGGTAGTAGTAGAAATATTAGTATTAGCTGGTAGTACTAGTAGAGGAATAAATACATTATAGGCAGTGCTATTTTGAATAATCACAGGCAGACTGTATAACTGCAAAATGTAAGCACATTTCTCCTGTAGGACCCAGAAGTCTAGATTTATTAATGACTAAAGAGCTCTTTTTATCATTTTTGCCTCAAACTTTTTGTTTAATGCCACTGCTCTTAGATTGAGGCACATTGCCATGCAAGAGCCCCGTGACCTGACTGCACCAGTTGCTGAAGAGCGCCTGTCCTTGTGTACTCATCTTCTGCCCTGTTTACTACATTTCTTATCCCTGTACCCTTCAGCTTGCAGTCACTGTGACAGACTAGCAATGCAGGTCAGAGGAAGCAGAGTGAGCTTAGTGTGTGTGTGTGTGTGAGTGTGTGTGTGTGTGTGTAATGGGCCCAAACGTGATGTGGCCCAGAGTTAGGCTAATTGTAGCAGACATGCTGGTGAAATGGGAAGGACACCAGGCTAGTATGAAGGTTGAGTACACAAAGTTGTGTAGTTTGAAGAGAGAAGTGCAGATCATTGAAAGGAGTCATTGTAGACTAAAGGGAAAGTGGTTGAGGAAAACGTTGTCGGTGTGGCAAATTGGCAAGTATCGTAGAGGCTGAGAGCAGGAGTTGCAGTTAATGGCAGAAGAGGTCTAGTCTTGGCACAGTGAGCCTCCTTTAGGTGTCCTTTTATGAAGCAGTGATCAGCAGAGATCCCGAAGATCGCTGCTAATCACAGCCCATAAACCGTTTATGAACCAGAGATAATCGGGGGGAGAAGTGTTTGAACTTGTTCTCCCGCCGATTATCTCCGCACATGGAGAATCCTCATTGATTGACACAGTAACGGCCAGTTTATGAAGCTGCGATCTGAGCGCTTCACTGGTGATCTGTGTCAGAATTCACACTCCCCGATTCACCATCTCAGAGGTGGAGAAGCGGGGAGTGAAGAGGGAAACCCGGGGGACCTGAGGAGGAAAGAGGAAGATAATTAACTTCCTTATGCCTCGTTCAGACCCCCCAACACTAACCATGTCCCCCTGTCGTGTGTGTGTGTGTGTGTGTGTGTGTGTATATAATGTAGGGGGACTCTTTTTATTTTATTAACATTAATCACACCGTCTGTGTACTAAGCAGTGATAATCTATCACTGCTTAATAAACTGACATCTCAGTGTTTCTGTGAATTTCTGGTACTGTAATCTCGTAAAGTCTCACGAGATTCCAGTATCAGGGGCCGTTCTCCACAGTTTGAAGCATTTGTAGATTGCTCCACTCCTCCAAGAGTGAAGCGATCTACTCCGCTTCATAAACTGGCACACAGAGGAGAAAGATCTCCTCTGTGAATGCCGGAGAATGAAGCAGTGAATAGATTTCACTGCTTCATAAAAGGACACCTTAGTAAACGTTTCAATTATTCATTAAGTCATACAGGTTTTGCTCATGTATTTTTTCCATGTCTGATTTATGGTGTTAAAAACTGAAAATTAATTTTATTATTTTATGTTTTAGTCTTTTATGTTGCGATATGTAAATATAATGTGTGGCATTGGTTAGTATTTTAAGTCCGCTCTTTCAGATTTGCTTATTTTGGTATAAAATCTTTTTTATAGTTGTAGTGGCATAAGGAATGCAGAGGGAAGGGGGCACAATAGCTAAATGGCTCTAATGTGGCGAAATAACTTAAGATGATGGTCTGTTGTCTTTTAGTCAAGAAAATTTAGAACCGTTATTTGGGGGTCAATGCCACAAAAACACTTTTATCTATCTGTTCCTGGTGTTATATCCATTGCTGCACAAAGATTTAGTCAGTATCACGACTGGCCCACTTATGTGCTCGTCTGATTTGCAGGCAGTTGAACAGCGCTATAGGTCTGGTTCAGTACAGGGCACGTTGGACCTCTTTAATGGGATCACTGCTTCCCCACAGAAAGCAAGGGTCACACTCTGCAGCTGCTGACAGGGGCTTTCCTACTCTATGGCTGCTTTAAAAAGAAAACTACCTACCAAACACTGTACACCCTTTATCTGATTCACCTGGAATATATCTGTTTGTTTGTTAAACTGAATGTTCAATTGAACTTTCCTGGAAGAAAAGTAGATCTTTTCTTTTTGATGATTAATAGTTCTTGCCAACCACGCTTGTAATTTGTTTTTTGGCTCTTTGTCTTTCGACATAAGGGAAAAATGGTCTGGTGTCACTCGAAAAGCTCCTCCATCCCAATATATACAACAAAAAACAAAATGTCGCCCTGGGACTTTGAATGAGGCGAATGCGATTAGCCAGTCGCATGACACAAGTTAATACAGTATCAGTTTTATTAAAAATTGTCATAAATACATGAAGAAAAATTGCCAAGCCTGTCAGCTGATACAGGCTATAAGGAAAGTTTTCCTATAATGGGACTTTGTAGGGCAAGTGCTCCCCAAAAATAAGCAGTCATTTTATAAAATACATTTTATTAGGTTGAAAACTTTCCTTTTAGAGCTTGTTTGATTCAGGGATGCGGGCATTATCCCCCATCCTAGAACACACGGCATATTTTTGAATTGGCTGATACATACAGTGTAAAACAGTATCATTACACGTATAGATGTATGTAGCAACATACACAGGCATAGAAAGTGACCCTATGCGTTTCACAAGACCATGCTCGCTTCATCAGGGATAGATGCGTGTGTATTACATCTGTAAAACAAGTATGAAAAAACAAATGGGTATCTGCACAATGATGGTCTTGTGACAAATGGTCTAGGGAGTCTGAGGCACAAGGCCCCCATACTTGCCAATGGCTAGTTCAGACTGCCAGATGCTGAATACCCAGAGGCGGCAGCAATAAGCATCCAGCTCTGGAACTGAGGAAGCAAGAAAAACCCAGACCCAACAGAGCGCAACCGGGGGCTTGGCTTTTGAGATGGCGCTTTTAAACTAATTTGCATGGTGTTTGGTTGTAAAACGGTGTTCTAGTGCTCTTCCAGATTGTGAGGACAGTGGCTATCTTCCCTGTTTTTGTTTTGTTTTCGTGGAGATCCAGCAATAGGGTTGTGGTTTGATACTACCTTCAACTATTTAGATACCTGTAAAAGAGTTGTCCTGTGCAATGAAAGCAAGCTGCAATAAAAAATATATACAGTTGTGATTACAATTTTTGTGTGTGTGTGTTGGCATCACATGCTTTGTTGACATTGTGTTTTTTTTTTTTATTTTTTTTTATTTTTTACAGCACCTGAAGTTTTAGGCCCTGAAAAATATGATAAGTCATGTGATATGTGGTCTCTTGGTGTCATCATGTATATTTTGTAAGTATTACTAGTGTTGTTACTGCTACGTGTTTACCATGTTATTTATTTGTGATTTTGTAAGGCAGTCCTTAACCACTAATAACCCGCGCTATAGCTAAAAGACTGCTACAGCACGGCGCTTAATTGCCGGGAGGGCGTCCCTGGACGTCGTCCTGTTTACTTGTTCCCCGCACACATCAGGGAAAGGCGTGTCCAATGAGAGATTATATCAAATGTAAACACATAAGTTTATCTCTTATTGCCGGCTCTCCGCCCTCGCACAGAGACCGCGTGTGAAAAGGGAGAGCTTCTGTGCTGCGGATTATGAGTGAACACTAAAAAAAACACATTAAATACAGTGCCATCTGTCAGTGCCACATCAGTGTAACGTGTCATTGTCCTGGTGCTCCAGGGCCTTCAAAAGTGTAATAGGTAGTCAACAAGTTAGATGTATAATTTTATGCTCCTTGAACATCTGATGGTGCTCCCTGCATGTTGGGCCTCTCTATGTGGCCAGGCTGTGAAAAAGTCCCACACATGTGGTATCGCCATACTTGGGAGGAGTAGCAGAATGTATTTTGGGGCATCATTTGTGGTATACACATGCCATGTGAGAGAAATAACCTATTACAATGACAATTTTGTGAGGGAAAAAAATAATCTTCATTTTGCAAAGAATTGTGGGGGAAAAATAACATCAAAAACCTCACCATGCATCTTACTAAATACCTTGGAATGTCTACTCACTAAAAGGGGAAATTTGGGGTGTATCCTGGCTTATTCGGGTCGCAAGAAATGAGATTGGCCACTAGTACATCAGGTGTGATCAATGTTGTACGATTTGCACCACAGTTTGTAGACTCTCCTAACTTTCACACAGACCAAATAATATACACTAATTTTGGGTTATTTTTACCAAAGATACGGAGCAGTATAAATTGTGGCCAAAATTTATAAAGAAAAATAATAATTTGCAAACAACATTTTTATCACAGAAACAAAGAAAAATTTTTTTTTGTTTTTTTTTTTTTTTTTTTTTTTCCCCAAAAATTTTCTGTCTTTTTTTTTTTTTTTTCATTTATAGCGCAAAAAAAAAAAAAAAACCCAGAGGTGATCAAATACCACCAAAAGAAGGAATACATATATTGTAATACTGCATAGCTGCAAACAAGGGGCATGTTCTTTTTGATGCACCCAGCTTATATATATGTATTGCTTTCTTTTGTGCAAGATGCATAGTTGAGTTTTCTTAATTTTCACATTTGCCAGATATATATTGCATGATGGAGAACATGGGAAAAGGTATGAAAATCCAGTAGAAGACAAAACTCTAAAGTCAGCTTTTTTTAAAAAGGCATTTCAACCAGTAATATGTTTATGTATGGCTAAGACTTGGGCCTCACGCACACTGGACATTATAAAAATGCCAGTAGAGTTAGCTGTAGAAAGCTGTACGATGAGTTTTGCAGTAGCATTTTTCAGCGTTTCTTAGCTGTAGCGTTTTTCAGCTATTTATTTATTTTAAGCAAAACTCTACTCCCACAAAAGCTTATGGCTCAAAAACGCTGAATAGTTGCGTTTTTCTGAATTTTTATGCTGCTATCAAAGTTGGAGCGTTTTTACAGCTGAATAACTCCTCGTAAACCCACTAGTTCTATTTTCTTTTTTTTTTTGTCCAGACAGAAAACGCCCCTGCCAAAAAAATGCTGTTAACAGCCTATGTGTGCATGGACACATAAGAGAGCATGCTGGGGAGTTTACTGGATGCAGAAAAAAACGTCTGAAGCCAAAAACAGCAGCTGTAAAAACATCCAGGGTGTATGAGGCCTAAAGCTCACTATACACTGTTTTTTGTTTAGAGAAAAAAGTTACAGCATTGACGTTTGGGACACACAGATCGAAATTTGGCTTGTCGCTGCTAAACTGGCCAAATTTTGATCAGTGTTTGGCCAGCTTTAAAGATAGGAGGGCCCTCAATTTAATCCTTGCAGTTAACTAATTATGCTAGCTGCAACCACTCAACTCTAGCTTTGCTAGCGTTTAACCGACCCTGTGACAGTTTCCAGACACCCTCGAAGTGCCAGATCCTCAGATTCCTTTTAAGAACCTTTTGGTGTGGCAATGGAGAATGTGTTTTGTATCAGTATGTTAAACGTCACATCCTAGCTGAGTATATGAAGAAAAGGCGCTATGGACTTTAGGCTCAGTTCACACTAGCCGACTTTGACACAGCTTCAGTGTCAGAGAGTGTAAGTCTTATCAAAGTCACTTCAATGCCATATCAAAGTCGGAACAAAATAGTGTAGGAACATTTTCTGAAGTAGCAGCGACTCTTGTAGTGCCAATTGAAATGGCTCTCGTAGAGATACATGGCTTTTCGCGTGTCCTGTGACTTTGGGTCTCAAAGTCGGATCCTAAGTTGCAGGCGTGTGAACTGAGCCTTAAAAGTAGTGGAATAACAAACAAAAAACTAAATATTTTTCATAATACTAGCTTAAGACCCCTTTCACACTGAGTCGCTTTCATACTAAAAAAAAACACCTGGAAAAACTCACAAAACTAATTTCCATTAAGATCAATGAATGCTTTTACACTGGTGCGGTGCGCTGGCAGGGAGGTGAAAACTTCTGCAAGCAGCATCTTTGGAGCGCCTCAAAAGTGCCCCTCTTCATTGAAATTTAATGTAAAGCGCCTCAAAATTGGTTCTTTTTATTGGCAGTTTTCAAGCGCCTCGTGTGAAAGCAGCCTTATTCAACATCATAATACTCAAAAATCCTATTTTTATGTGCACATGTATATTTTATTAACAGCTTTCCTGTAAAATGCTTTTCTTTGAAGTACATCACAGGACACAGCCATAGTAGTTACTATGTGGGTTATAGGCCACCTTCAGGTGATGGACACTGGCACGCCCTAAATTTAAAAAGTGCACTCCCTATATAACCCCTCACACTGGTGGAGTACCTCAGGTTTGTAGCAAAGCAATACACGTGTATACTAAATACTGTGTCCCGTTATGTACTTCAAAGAAAAGGCTTTTACAGGTAAGCCGTTATAAAAATCCTATTTTCTTATCGTACATCATGGGACACAGAGCCATAGTAGTTACTATGTGGGATGTCCCATAGCAATGCCAACTGAAGGGAGGGAGTCGCAATAAAAGTAGGGCACCAAGAGACTAGAGGACTCATACTGCAGCCTGCAGTACACTGTGCCCAAAGGCGATATCCTCATGATCTTTAACATCTACATGATAGAATCTAGTAAATGTATGGACTGAAGACCAAGTTGCGGCCTTACAGATCTGAGCCATGGAGGCTTGGGGATGCATTGCCCAAGATGCACTAACAGCCCTGTAGAAGTGCGCTTTAATATGAACAATCACTTGATGAATTCATTTAGAAATGGTAGATTTCTTCTTTTAGGACCGTCTGGCAACACAGCAAAACATCTGTTTTATGAATCTGAGCGGACACTTTTTTAATAGACTTTGACTGTTCTCACCACATAAAGAGAATGTAGTGATCTTTCTTCCACAGAACAAGGTTCTGGAAAAAATTAATGCAGAACAATATCCTGGTTTTAAATGAAAAACCGATACTACCTTCGGTAGGTATTCAGGATGAGGCCGTAATACAACCTCATCCTTATGAATAAACCAATATGGCTCGTTACAAGAAAGAGCAGGCAACTCTGATACTCTTCCTGCACAAGATATGGCAACCAAGAAAATGTATCTTTCCTCGTCAAGAGGACCAAGGGAATATCTTGTATTTGCTAAAAAGGCTGCTTCTGTAAAGCCGACAGGACTAAATTTAAGTCCCAAGGGTTCAGGGGTGACCTGACTGGAGGATTAATCTGCGTTACCTCCTGAATAAAGTTATGAACCAGAGAGTGAAGCAAGTGGTCCTTGGAAAAAAACACAGATAAAGCCGACATCTGTAGGAATTTAAGGAATCCTACCTATGACATTTTTCCTGGGGTGCCAACCCCTGGATTCACACCAGGAGACATATGACTTCCAGATTCTATAGTATGACTCCGGAGGCCGGCTTCCTAGTATTAACCAAGTAGAAACTACTGAAGCTAACAGCCCACGATCTTTTAGAATGTGGGTCTCCATAGCCAAATCGCTAAGTTTAGCGTTTGTAAGGTAGGATGGAATACTGGACCTTGTGAGAGAAGGTCTGGCCATAACGGTTTACGATCTCGGCAAACCAAGATCTCTTGGGCCACGCTGGGGCCACAAGAATCACCTCCTTCCCTTCTTGCTTGATCCTGCGATAAGGCGCGGAAGCAGCAGAACAGGAGGGAACACATAGATCAGTGAAAAACTGATCCACAGAAAACTCAAGGCATCTGTTCCATATAATATATAGAAAGCAGTCAGCGCAAAGCCAAAAAAAAATTGCAGAAATAAAACACGTGCAAGCTGAACACAAAAGACAGGCAAATCACCAATCCTTATAAATAGTGGCACAAGTGCAGCGCATCAAAATAAAAAAAGGTTGTGTAAAAAATAAATAAATATATTTCTTATATTTGGGGAATTCTTTGTCTGGATCAACAGTGCCTGCTAATGGTCGCTCAGCTGCAATTTGTAAAATATTTCTCCTGCTGCCTGGTCATCACCCAGATTGTATCCAGCCTGGTTTGGAATCTCGCATATCATCCCTGATTGGGTCCATGCGAATGTGCTCGGCACTTCTGGTAAGAGTATCTTATCTGCTTTGGTGGAGGATTTCACTTTAAAGATTCGTTTGAATTATGATCTACACTCACCTGGGTGCTTATCTACAATAATTTATCCACTCACGTCTTCTCATATCTTCAGGATATGAACTTTTTTGTCACTATATTTATTTATTTTTTACACAACCTTTTTTTATTTTGATGCACTGCACTTGTTCCACTATTTATATCTGTTCCGTATGCCATTGGATCCCTTGTTATTGACAACAAGTTGTTGAACCTGGACGCAAACAGATCCACGTCCGGAACTCCCCATGTTTGGCATAATGACAGAAAGATGTCGAGGTGAAGGGACCATTCTCCCGGGAACAATTGTTGGCGACTCAAGTAGTTCACCTGCCAATTCCCTATCCCTGGATTGAAAATTGCTAATAGGCAAGGAATGTTGTTTTCCCAAGATGGAATATGATTCACCTCTCTGGGCTGCATGACTTCTCGTGCCCCCTTGGTGATTGATATAGGCCACAGTTGTGGCATTGTCAGATTGGATCCTGACAGGACAATTCCGTAGTCTGAGCGTCCAGGCGTACTGCCCAAATCTCTGGAATATTGATGGGCAAGGTCATCTCTGATTTGGACCATTTCCCTTGGACAGGCGCTTCTTCCAGGACTGCTCCCCAGCCCAGAAGGCTGGCATCTGTTGCCACCTTCCAGGTAACTAGTAGAAACTATTTTTTTCCTTTTTTGAAGATTCTTGGATATCAACCACCAATTGAGGCTCTGGCGCACTTTGGGGGATAAACACATTGGAAAGTCCAGAGCTTTGGACCTTCTTGTTCCAAGTTGACAGGATACTGTTTTGCAGCAGTCCTTGAATGAAACTGCGCATAAGAAACAGCCTTGAAAGAAGCCACCATCTTTCCCAACAATTTTGTGCAAAGTTGAATAGGATTCTTCTTTTGTTTTGATCAACTGAATTAGTTCCCTTTTATGGAACTGATCCTTTCCTGGGGCAAAAACACCCTCTTTGCAGTACTTGGGGCTGATCATAGATGCAGCTATCTCCTTGATGGTTTTAAGGAGGATTTTTCTAGGTTGAGAATCCACCCTGTGTATTCCAGGTAGCTGACTGTGGTGACCAAACTTTGGTTTTAAGCGGGCTACCGATTGATCAATTGTAAGCTTTTTTTAGCCATGAATGGATAGGATCCTTTCGCATTAGGTTCTTCAGACATCAGCTTTTTCCTGGTCCCTTGAGAGAAATTTGTCATCTCTCGCCCCTTGTTCCTCAGCACTTTTTTTTTTTGAGTGCTCTTTCCCTGAAGAAAAAACAGCACGGGGGGCGTTTGGTGGGGAGGCTAAACCTCCCCAGACTTACCGGAGGTCTGCTGCCAGCCGGAGGAAGAGAAAACTGCTGTTTCCTGGACACATTGTGGGCTCGGAGAAGCATGAGACGCAAGTTCTCTATACAGCCCCCAGTGGCATGACAACATTTACTAATTAAAGGAGGCTCATGCTCTTGGCACCGGAGAAGAAGCACGTTTTAAAAGGAAAAAATGCTTTGAACTTCCTTTTTAACCGGTAAAAGGGAACTTTTCCCATTAGAAATTTTGGATATAGGCCTTGGGTATTTAAGAGCTCTTAAAGCTGCGATTTGATTCCATATGCAGACTGGAAACACCTTGAAGGGTCCTGGACCCCACCCGAGAGTATCAGAACTAAGGATGAGCTCCGGCGTGTTTGCACAGCCCACGTGCAGAGCCCGCCAGGAAGTCGGCACTGCGCTGCGCTAATCACAGGCAGTGAGGCATTGTCCCAATGCACGGCTGCAGAGATCAGGAAATGTCTCACTGCCTGTAATTAGCGCAGTGCCGAATTCCTGGCGGGCTCTGCACGTGGGCTGTGCGAACACACCGGAGCTCATCCTTAATAAGAACTTTTTCCTTTTTAAGAAGGGCATTAGTAAATCTGTGGTCTATTCCTTCCTTTTGATCCACCTGTGACCCACCTTTACAGGAATACCAGTGAACTAATTGAGGGCGTTCTTTCCTTTTGGGATTCTACTGATGGGCAGCCAGAGTCCCTCCATGAATTACAGTTCGTATTAACTAGTTTTACCCTCCCTGTATTGACAGTGATAATAATCTGTCAAACCATGTCTGAAAAAGTGGATTCTCTCAAAAAGAATCCTTCACTTGCCAAGGCTAGGTCCATTTTTCATAGAGTAGCTGAATCAAATATCTGAAGCCTTGTGTTTTTTTAGTTGTGATGGCTTGCAAGCATCTAAACAGTCTCCCATGATGTCCGTACAAATGTGCAGATCACTCTTGGGTGGAACACTTTACGATTGTGCCTTGTCTTTTATTATTTTACATTATTGTACTAGAAAAACTGGTAAGAGCAGAGCCATGCAGAGATTTAGCTAATCAATATGAGCGTCCCAGGCTGTGATGTACTGTCCTAAGAAGGTAATATCAGGATATTGGCAAAGAGCTGCTGCTAGTGTGCCTGCTCAAATTGCTCTTCAAGCTGCACCCCCTTTTCAGGCCGTTTTTTTTTTCTTCCTTTTTTTTTTCTCTATGAATTCTTCCAATTGTTTAGATGCATCTGCATGTTCTGCTAATTCATTGTAAGGTGTCAGTCTTTCCGTAAAATCTTTTTGTTTACTCACATCCTCTCCAGCTTGTGTTTTTCCCTTTTTGAATTAAAAGCCTCAATTTCCGTTCAAGGATTTAAAAAAATAAATAATTCTAGGCATTCAGCTATTTGTTTATTTGATCCTTTTTAGTTATAAGGGGTCACTGAAATCTGGTGAGTGAGTGCATAGATATGTCAAAATGCAAAATCTTTCCCACACACAATCGCTGTGAATTTGAATATAAAGTATTGTGTGTGGACACCACTGTCTCAAATCGACCAGTGTATGAAAAACAAGGAACTGGAAATGATGTCGGGGACAGCTATCAAAATAAACTTCCTTGAATCACATAGTACAAGAAACATAAAGATGAATTCCAGGTATGGCAACTTGTATATGGTTACATTGGTTCAGCTTGGACCAATGTAAGCGTGTATAGTGCCATACCTGTGATATCACTGTGGAAGCTGGAAACTACGGTAATAAACATGCTACCACAGTGATCTCCATGAGCTTCAGTGTCCCATACCGAGTGGCTACACTGCCGCATTGTGAGCACAGAGGTTGCTTGCTTGGCACAGGCTCCATTCAGGGAACATTTTTCGTTCTCTCAATTTATGTAAAGCATTCATTGATTGGAGGGAGGGCAATGACACCATGATCTTCACCTCGTTCAATCAAAGTACACTTTGCATTCATTGTTAAAATGCAAAGTGATCTCTGAATGGTGTCCAGGCCAAGTGGGTGACCTACTGTGTGTCTTTAGTGAGCAGAAGTCCAGTCGTTCAGTGCAGGATCCGATTGCTACCAATGTAACTATCTAAAAAAAAAAGTGCCAAACCTGGAATTTAAACTGTTACCATATGTAAAAATACAGTGCGATTTAACTTGTGACTTTATCACTTACCAGTCTTCCAACACCTGTACAGCAGCATACATCAAAGAGTTAAGGCAATCAAAGACAAGACACTGACAAAAGAGCGAAGCGCAAAGCATGTTAGCGTGAACTTTGCAGTGTACAAATAGATCATGCCATGTGCAACTTGGATAGGCAATACACCATACAAAATACTCCATAGGCAGATGACAATCCATTATATGGAGGTATGAAGATATGAGCATTAAACAAGAATAGCAAATGCACTGTATTTATATTTCACATGTGTAAAAAGTAGCAAATGGCAACTGAAGATGAACTGAAGCAGCCATGGATAACAATGGTGTAAGCACTATATAATCTCTAGACTTTGAGCTGTGAATTGTACAAATAGTTCATGTCTGCGTACAACATGGATAAGCATGACACCATGGGAAATACTCCACAGGCAGATAAAAGTCAATCATATGGAGATTGCGCACGAGAGAAGTCACAGATGCACCGTTTTTGAATTTCACATGCATAGTTTGAAATGGCAACCAAAGATTAACTCTTGGCTAATTAGACTGAGCCATAAAAGTAGAAGCTGCCATGGACTACTATGGTATCTGTTCCAGACTATGGCAATGCAAATGTCCATTCCATGTAAATAATCGCTCCATAGAATATACAAATCCTGAGGAGAAAAATACCAGGCTTAGACATGGAAATCAATCAGCAACACTGCCAGAAGCATACATGCAGGTATTCACTATATGGGAACAGACTGATATAGTAAAGAACTGGTTTCAGCTGCCATAGTAATTCCACTGCTTCAAGCTGCTCTGCTGAAAAAGGAGTAAAGTTCAGGAGAAGGTCTCGGGTACACAGGGATAACAAATCTCCCAGGTGCATGGCTGTCCAGAGCACCATACCCTCACTCCAGCAGCTTCTTCAGCCATAGATGAATAAAAAAAAATATCCTCACAATACAATCCTCCCTGCTGCACTGTTGTATTCTGACAGTAGGGACTTCTCTGTCAGAATATACTAATCGGCACTGCAGCCGATTGTCTGCAGTACTGATCGAACAAGAATTTTCCAACATGCCTGTTTAACAGAAGTTGATCATTGGATTGACTTCTCTCTAGTGGGAATGGCTTGAAATGGATTAAAGTGCAGCCTGTGCATGCTGAACTGGCTGAATTTCGATCCTTCTGTGGTTAGCTTAAGTAATTATTTTTATATGACAGTTTAGTTGTAAACTTTTTAAAGTTTAATGGCCTTCCTTCTTTTGTCACAGACTCTGTGGATATCCACCATTTTATTCCAACCATGGACTGGCTATATCTCCAGGAATGAAGAAGAGAATCCGCATGGGACAGTATGAGTTTCCTAACCCAGAGTGGTCTGAAGTGTCTGATGAAGGTGAAGGATGTTTAACCATTTATTTTTTTGTGGTGTGTTTTGAGTTTGAGCATATTTGGCACCTTCTATGGTTTGGTCTCTTTGATGGGTTATCTTCCAACTGATTCCTGTGTATTTTTTTTAAATTGAAAAAAATCTGTCGGCAGTCTTGACTGTCTTGCAGAGCTACACTTGTCACTTTAATCTTTAGCGTCTGGTATTTTGTGTCAGGTGCTTGCATTCTCTGATGCAGGTTAAGTTTTCATCCACTAACCACTAAGCTAGTGGTTCATGAAAACTTAGAGGAAGTGAACCCTGCAAAGGTAAAGTATAATGAGCTACTATGCATCACATAGTAGCCCATTATGTGTCACTTACCTGAAACCGCTGTCCCCTCTTCCACGAAGCGTCCATCTTCCTTCCGGCTATCGCGGCTTCGGCGCTGTGATTGGCTGGAGCCGCGATGACATCACTCCCACGCATGCGCGCGGGAGCCGCCGCTAATGGCGTGATCGCCGTTAGCAACGGCACGCTCAGTGCACCGTAGACATCAGTGCCTGTCTTTTTGCAAATATCTCCTAAACCGTGTAGGTTTAGAAGATATTTCTTGCACCTACAGGTAAGCCTTAATCTAGGCTTACCTGTAGGCAAAAGTGGTCTGTAAGGGTTTACAACCACTTCAAAGCTGTCTTATTACAGCAGAACTAAAGTTCTGCTGTAACTCACTGGAAGCAGGCAGGCTTTTTATTGCAGAAGAGACATGCAATGTACTGTGTGCCTGGATGATTAACATGCCCATGGGCGTTGAAGAGTCCTGAAAACCGGCACACCGGAGAAGATGTCGGCACCAGCGGGACCTTTGGAAACCGTTTGTCGTTGCCTCTAGTTCCGCTTTAAGCTTATGTTCTACCAGAATGTCCAAATCTTCTGTCTCAAGAGAGGATTTCTGCTTCACAGTCGATGGCTTTAGTTGCTCTGTTTTAAAATAGAAAATGGAGGAAACAGCATTTTTGTTTATTTTTTAGTCTCTTTCCTTTTTTATACAGCAAAAAAAATAAAAAGTTGGAGTAGTTGATAAATACCACCAAAAGAATGCTCTTATCTTTCTCCAAAAATATAATTTTGGGTATACAGGGGGTCCCCGGGTTACAAACGAGATAGGTTTGTTCTTAAGTTGAATCTGTTTGTAAGTCGGAACAGGTACATTTTTTAAGTGTAGCTCCAGCCAAAAGATCTATTTTCAAGCTTTTTGGAGAACATTGGGAAGGGTTATCACCCCTGTAACATTTGTTTTGCTGTCTGTGCCCTGTTCAGAAGATTTCACCTCATCTTCTGTCCCAATGAATATTGGATTTTGAAAATTTTGGGTTGATAGGGAAACATGGACTGGTGATAAAGCATCAGTGGAGACACCTTTTTCCCATATTAACTCTTACAGGAGTGAGTTTCCCTTCCTAGGGGTAGATTTCCTCTCACTTCCTGTTGTCTCCCTCCGTTTGTAAGTAGGAGTCGTTTGTAAGTCGGATGTTTGTAAGTCGGGGACCCCCTGTAGTGTTGCTTGAGTCCTTTTCAAAGTAAATTGCAGCTTTAGGGATAAGACAATAACCTCCACCATTCACTCACAGAAGAAGAATGTTGTAACCAGGCTCCAACGATCAGTTGTGACCTCACAACATGAAAGAGGTCAGTATGCATTTGTATAGTTAACATGGCTGAAACACAGGTGTGTTGGATCTCCAGACTTCCTCGTCTGAGTAGTACGATGCCCCCAGTCACCGCCAACAACCCCCTAGTACACAGCACAATGCCCCAGTTGTTCGAGCGGCCGAAAAAGGGTTAAAACCGCCTGCAAAGCGCCGGCGGTATTGCTGCGCTGCCCAATTGATTTCAATACACCGCTTCTTCACTGCTCCAAAGATGCTGCTAGCAGGACTTTTTTTACCGTCCTGCTAGCGTACCGCTCCAGTGTGAAAGCCCTCCGGCTTTCACACTGGAGTGAAAGGACCTGCTTTTTTCAGGCGCTATTTTTAGCGCTGTAGCGCCTGAAAAATGCTTCAGTGTGAAAGGGGTCTTACAATTGATATAATGAAACATTTTCCTGATTCTTGGAATTGAAAAATCTTATTTGGTTAAAATCAAATAACCACAACTGACATTTTGTGTGCCACATTTGAAGGTACTTACAGTTCATTGTACAGTGTTTTTGCTTTCTTTTTATTTTCTCAAACTAGGTGACCTATATCTACTTAAAGCCTTTTAACTGTAACCTCCATGCCCTTCCCAATATTAACATATTCTGGATATCACAATAACATGTATGGTCTAGAGGGATTTTCTTAATTTTGCTAAATTTTAAGCTATAGTTTGGCAGATATTTACTGCTTATGCATTGCTGTATGTCTTCTTTTTTTACACTTTCTCCTAAATGATAGGGAATGCAATTTTAAAATTCACCACTAGATGTCTTTAGAGTTTTTTCTATATATTTTGGTATTTTGTTACAAGTGCAGATTTATCAGATACAGAATAAATTTTTCTTTCCAGTAGATTTTTATTGAATTTTTTTTTTTTTTTTTTATAGAAAGTATAAACCTAAATAAAGGCATTCCAGTTATTCAATTTCTATCATACAAAAACATTCTCCATTATTTTACATTGGCTTAAAGTGCACGTATTTGTCAGCGTATAACGCGCACCTTTTCCTCCTGAAAATCGGGGGGGGGGGATCGTGTGTGCCTGTTATACAACGATCCCTGCCGTCTGAGGGAAGAGGAGCAAGCACAGCTGAATTGCATAGAGCTGCGTTCTCCTTTGTACCCATCGCTACATCACGCACAGCCACGCCTCCTGGCCCCGTATTGGGCCACTGTTCTGTCTATCATATGAGCAGGGACAGGAGGCGTGGATGTGAGTGACTGAGACAGCCGGGATTATTCCCTCGGAGACAGCAGAAATAATCCAACACTGGCGAGGCTGCAGATGGGCACTGAACAGGCTGCATTGTTGGGCAATTTAGTGGCTGCAGATGGGCACTGGTAAGCCTGCATTGATGAGCTGTGACCCTAATTTTGCTTCAAAGTTCTTTATTTAAAATGTATTTTTTTATTTTTTTTCCTGAAACTGCCATCCTTAAAATCAAGGTGTGTGTCATAAGCCTGTGCGTGTTATACGCCGATAAATACAGTATTTGCTGTAGTCATTTAACTCAACAGAGAAATGAGTCCTAAAAAAATATCCATACTAGTTTGTCATAATATTGTAGATTGTGGTGAAGGGGCCATGATGAGGCTGTGAAGTAATTTGACACAAAAACAAAAGATTAAAAAAGGGGAAAACATATATTTTTTGGGAAAAATAAATGTGTTTTGACCAATGAAAATATTTTTATTGTATTCCAATGGGGTTTTACTGCATCGAATTTACCAGGTGGATGTTCAGTCCTCCTCTGATGCCTGAACAGATGGGTGGTACTGTTTAAATCTGTGGTCAGCTCTAGGCCGATCACTAAGCTTTTTTACCTTTTGCCATGAGGCAGTTAGGTGGTTCAGATAGAGAATAGGCATTCTACAAATCCAGAGATGTGTCTGAAAGCAGCCCACATTTCTTCTCTGATCTTTTCTCCAGCTATAGTGGCCTATGAGGCAAGCCTGCATGCGTTGTACATGACCATAGTTGCATAGTAGGTGAGGTTGAAAAAAGACACAAGTCCATCAAGTCCAATCTATGTGTGTGATTATATGTCAGTATGGCATTGTATATACCTGTATGTTGCGGTCGTCCAGGTGCTTATTTAATACTGTTGTCTTTTGAAACTATCGATGCTCCCTGCTGAGACCACCGCCTGTTGAAAGGAATTCCACATCCTTGCCGCTCTTACAGTAAATGACCCTCTATGTAGTTTAAGGTTAATTCTTTTTTCTTATTTTAATGAGTCGCCACGTGTCTTGTAAACTCCCTTCCTATTTTATCCCATATGGTCCCTAGCTTGCTCCTTTGCTCAGGATGGATTTGATTCTCTGGCTTTTTTTTCTCCTCGCACTGTCAGCGTGAGGCGAAAAAAAAAAAGATTACTGAGCTTTTGTTACACACGTGATCAGCTGCCATTGTCTGACAGCTGATCACGTGGTAAGGGGCCGGGACCGGCCCCTTACTCGGATCTGTGATCACCCGAGTCTCGGTGACTGCAGGGCGTGCGGGGAGCGTGCGAAGGGGAGGCCGTCCTATGACGGCCTCCCGGAAATTCAGGTCCGTGCTGTAGCCTTCATTCGGCTATAGCGTGGACCCCAAGTGGTTAAGGACTGGAAGGATTTACCCCCTTAATGACCAGCCCATTTATTGCAATATGGCACTGCGTCACTTTAACTGCAACGTACCCAAACCAAATTTATGTCCTCGCCCCCCCCCCCCACAAATAGCTGTCTTTTGGTCTCATTTGATCGCCTCCTATTTTTTGTTCTATAAACAAAAAAGACAATTAAAAAAAAAAAAAAAAAAAAGTCTTCATCAGTTTAGGCCAATATGTATTCTACATATTTTTGGTAAAACAAAAACTGCAATAAGCGTATATTGATTGGTTTGTGCAAAAGTTATAGGGAATAGATTTATGACTTTTTTTTTTTTTTTTTTTTTTTTTTTAAGCGGGACTGCGCTATTGCGGCAGACAGATCAGACACTTTTGATAGAGGAACAGACTATCTCACTGTACTCTCCTGTCAGAACAGGGATCTGCTTTGTTTACATCGGCAGATCCCAATTCTGTTTCCCTGAGGAGCGAACACAGGTGGCCGGCGGACAACGCGGCCGCCGGACCTGCTCATCGGCTCCCCTGCACGGGTACATCGTTTAGCGCAATAGTTACATAGTTAGCTAGGCCGAAAAAAGACACAAGTTCAACCATAAAAAGAAATAATAAATAAAAATAAAATATATCGTACAATCCAACAAACCCCATATTATACCCACAGTTGATCCAGAGGAAGGCAAAAAAAACCCCAAAAGAGCATGCTCCAATCTGCTACAGCAGGGGAAAAAAAAATCCCTTCCTGATCCCCCGAGAGGCAATCAGATTTTCCCTGGATCAACTTTACCTATAAATGTTAGTACCCAGTTATATTATGTACATTTAGGAAAGTATCCAGACCTTTCTTAAAGCAATCTACTGAGTTAGCCAGAACCACCTCTGGAGGGAGTCTATTCCACAGTTTCACAGCTCTTACTGTGAAGAAACTTTTCCGTATTTGGAGATGAAATCTCTTTTCCTCTAGATGTAAAGAGTGCCCCCCCTTGGCCTGTTGACTATAAAGTGAATAACTCAACACCAAGTTCATTATATGGACCCCTTATATATTTGTACATGTTGATCATATCCCCCCTTATTCTCCTCTTCTCAAGAGTGAATAAATTCAGTTCCTCTAATCTTTCCTCATAGCTGAGCTCCTCCATGCCTCTTATCAGTTTGGTTGCCCTTCTCTGCACTTTCTCCAGTTCCCCCGATATCCTTTTTGAGAACTGGTGCCCAAAACTGAACTGCATATTCCAGATGAGGTCTTACTGATGATTTGAACAGGGGAAAAATTGTATCTCTCTCTCTCTCTCTGGAGTCCATACCTCTCTTAATACAAGAAAGGACTTTGCTCGCTTTGGAAACCGCCGCTTGACATTGCATGTTATTATTGAGCTTATGATCTACCAAAACCCCCAGATCCTTCTCCTCTACGGATTCCCCCAGTTGTACTCCCCCCTAGCATGTATGATGCATGCATATTCTTAGCCCCCAAGTGCATAACTTTACATTTATCAACATTAAACCTCATCTGCCACATAGTCGCCCAATTAGACAGAGCATTGAGGTCGGCTTGTAAATTGGAGACCTCCTGTAAGGACGTTATTCCACTGCATAGCTTGGTGTCATCTGCAAAAACAGAAATGTTACTTTTGATCCCAGACCCAATATCATTTATAAAGATATTAAAAAGTAAGGGTCCCAGCACTGAACCTTGGGGTACACCACTGATAACTTTAGACAATTCAGAGTAAGAATCATTAACCACGGATCTCTGAATTCTGTCTTTTAGCCAGTTTTCTATCCATTTACAAACCAATGTTTCCAAGCCTGTAGACCTTACCTTACACATGAGCCGTGTGTGGGGAACTGTATCGAACGCTTTTGCAAAATCCAAGTATACCACGTCCACAGCCATGCCTCTGTCCAAGGTTTTACTTACCTCTTCATAAAAAAAATCAGGTTTGTCTGACAACTTCTGTCTTTCATGAACCCATGCTGTCTGTTGCTAAAAAAAAATTTTTTTTCCAGCAAGAACTCGTCTGTGGTCTTTTATTAATCTCTCCAGTATCTTCCCGACTATAGAAGTTAAACTAACAGGTCTATAGTTACATGGTAAAGACTTTGTTCCCTTTTTAAATATAGGCACCACGTTCGCCCTGCGCCAAACCAGTGGTACTATTCCCGTCATTAATGAGTCCCTAAAAATTAAATGCAATGGCTTTGAAATTGCAGAACTCAATTCTTTTAAGATCCGTGGGTGGATGCCATCTGGTCCAGGTGCTTTATCCACCTTTTATTCTGTCTAAATATTTCTGGACCATTTCACTTTTGAGCCATTATGGACATGAGCTCCCCCATGCTGTCCCGGGGGGCTGTCCTGCCCCAGTATATATGCGATGGGCGGTCCTTAAGTGGTTAAAAACTATATATTATCATTCTTATGTATACCAATGAACCCCCCCCCCCCCAGTCAATTCAGATGAACAAAGGCAAAAATGTTTATAGTCAAGCCTGGGTTCCAACCATGGCCCCCTCCATAGATACAGTAAAGGAGTGGCCGTAGGGACAGGAAGTGTTTCGGTTTGCAGGATTACCAGGTGGCAAAGTCAAGGAGACTGAAAAAAATGCAGACACATTGTCTAGAATTGGTATGCTGCCTGAAATATATTACATTTCTGTTTTGGGGTTGAGATACACATTTCGGTTTGTTTCGCAGTCATGTTGGTGGAGATTGTCATTAATTTTTTTTCTTTTTTTTTTTTTTTTTTTTTTTTCCTTTTAGTGAAACAGCTGATTAGAAACCTTTTAAAGACTGATCCAACACAAAGAATGACTATCACAGAATTCATGAACCACCCGTGGATAATGGTATGTAGGCACAATATATAGCTACTGAGCACGGATTGGCAGTAAACATTTTAAGGAAAATTCCAATAAACTTTGAAGGTTACAAAAACAAAACGGAAATAAAGGGGCACAAAGGCCTAGTGCATTACCTAATATAAAACCTATCGAATACAAGACGGTGCCAAAAAGATACTCGCAAAGTCCCCATGACTAAGCTCCGAGGGGCAGAGCAAAACACTTTGTGGGTGTGTCCTGGTCGGAATTCAGGCTTAGGTTGCCACTTTTTCTACCACACCTTGGGATGATATGAATGTGTGGTCATATGGACATCTTCCTTCATACTGGGTTATCTTAGGAGCCAGGGTGGGTTTCCTCCTGATTAGTACTCCCAGCGGTGGATTTTTCAGTGAGCCTGAGCGACACGCAAGACAGGTCTCTTGGGTCATACTCAAAGTGCCATGCTCAAAAAGCGGTGTGAACATGTGTTTTACCAAGACCCAGACATCACTTAGATTTGACACATTTTGAGAGATGGACCCTCTTCCTCAGAACATGGCTCATCTGTATGTCGCATCACCTTTTTATATAAGAACTCTACAACCAATGCAAAACAAACCCATCCCCCAGAATGTGTCACCCAGAGCCAAATAGAAAAGGGTTAAATGTACGCTGGCTTTGACAAACTTTTACAAAAAAAATGTTATTTATTTTTTTTATTTAGAAAGGATTTAATGACTCTGTCCCCACTAGGTCGATTTTACCTCCAGTAGTTTTCCTTTTAAACTTTTTGGCACAGACAGATTCACAGGAATCTTCTTCATCTTCATCTTCATCTTCATCTTCATCTTCATCTTCATCTTCATCTTCATCTTCATCTTCATCTTCATCTTCATCTTCATCTTCATCTTCATCTTCATCTTCATCTTCATCTTCATCTTCATCTTCATCTTCATCTTCATCTTCTAGTATTAGTATACACAGGAATTGTAGAGTTTCTTAAAGTTGGTTTATACTGTCATCTACAGTAGGACTGGCAAATAAGTTTGTTGGCCCCCTATAACTCCATCAATCATGCTTCAGTTTTTTTGCCAATACCCTAGGAGGTTGGTTTCCTTTTCCTCAGCTCTACTTGGAAAAAAAAAAATTCAACTCCATATCTTAATTGTACAGAATAGGATGTCATAGACCATGGGTTATATGCTACTACCTTCATGTGTTTGGACATTGGCAAAAGCTTTGCTGGAGATGCCCCCAGTGTACCTTGTATAACCCCACCCACTTTGTCGGACTCCAGGTTTTTATGCTAGTGTTCTTAGGCAGTGGATATCTTCTCTATGGAGAAGTTTTCAAACTATTCTTTTTTTATTTTACTTTACTTTGAGAGACATGTGGTGCAACATGTGTAGTTAGCTGCAGGGTGCTATACAAGTCCCAGGGTTGTAGTCCCAGACCCTGAAAACTCACTGGTGGTTATGCCCACTATGAGGAGTTAAGCTTGGTCTTGTTTGGGAACCTGCAACACGAATAAGGTTAGACAGGATTTTGCAGAATTTGTCAGAGTTCTCTTTTACATATGGAGTTTTATTCACTTTGTGTGTTATCCCTCTGTAAATGTCTACTACTTGGCAGTAGGTAAAATTACTAAACTACATTTTGTCATGTTTTTTTCCCACCCAGCATTGTTGCATGGGTGGTGGCGTGGTTCCACTATGTTTTCCGGCTGATGCACTTCCTCCTGCCATTTCTGTTGAAATGCAAGAAGCACATTTGCTGGTCTCCCAGCTGCCTACTGTTTCAGAGGCGAAGTCGCAGGATATCAGTCAGCACCTAGGTTATTGCAGCTCCTTTCCTGGACATGTCAATACCCTCTTTTTCTGCATCCATTTCTTGAGTACCCCACAGGGGATCCCCTCACTTAGCAATGGCGGAAACCAGGCAAAGAGAAGCTGCGAAAAAAAGGTTTTAATAGCACTCATGCTACAGACCACACTGAGGAAAACCAGCAAAAACAGTCAGGGTGGTAGCTGTTCCACTGCACCGAAGCAAGGTCCTATATTGACACTGCTCACTGTCGTGTGTAACAGATGTCCTGCCTGACTAAGGTATATATCACTTGCAACTGTCTGATTTTTTATAAAACTTTCTGCCCCGTCTCCAGTGCCCCAATGCACTGTTCTGCCTCTCTACCACCTGAATCTATTCAAGAATATGACACTGAACCTCTTTTGAGGAAGAACTTGAATAAGGTTGAGGTGGACGCAGAAGTGGATCCTATTCAGGGATATTCACCTTCTGCATTTTTTTGAAGAACAATCTAAGGCTTTGCGTCATAAGCTTTTTGCTATGAACTCGCGTTTTGTTGTGGTGCATACTAGCCTTTATTTAACAGCACCAGAATCCCCTCTAGGCTAACGAGCACCTATGGGCACAAAACTGGCGAAGTCTAAAAATACTTTTTTCCTTTGCACACACAAATGCTTTGCATGAGGATTGACCAAATTAATTCTAAACCTAGTGGGGACACAGACATCAAATACTTCCTAATGCTATCCAAGCATTGTATTCTATAGAAAAAGGAAGTTATGAAAAAATCCTCTGTCCCAGTAGGGGATTCTGTTCTCAACAAGCATCACACTGTTATGTTGAAGGTGTTCTGTTGATGTTTTGAAACCCCATTGAAGGCAACCTTTGCTCTGGTCCTGCCTTACAATTGCCCATTGACAAATGGACATAGCAGCAGACTTGCTAACTGGAGTCTGTAAATGAATAAACATGATCCTGTCTTTGAGGACTGTGTAATGCTGGAACTATTGAAACGTGTGCCTTCTAGAGAATGGTACTTTGCCAAATCTCAAGGATGACACTGCTCTTTGTGCAGAATTTTGTGTTTTAAAGGCTTGGTCTGCTGAGCCTGCTTGCAAAATGTATATCATTGACACATGTCTTTCAATGGCAAACACCTGTTGGGTTAATCACTTGATACATTTTTCAAGGAAGTTACTGGGGGAAGGTAATTTTACCCCAAACAATATAGCCCCAACTACTACCAGGTCTTTTTGTCGCAAGCATCGGACCCTAAAACCTCAAAACTTAAAAACCCTCCTCACAATGAAGGGGCAACCTCACTCTCTGAAGTGGGGGGTGGGGGGCAGCATCTGTTGGCTTCTGCGCCAGTCTGAATCGGAGAAGTCCTGGACCTCTGGGTCCAATATGCAACTGTTTGAAAGAGGCCTGATAATACTATGAAAATAAATATATGTTGCGCTAAAGTGCTATTGTGCATAAGTCATGAGGATCTTATGAATTCACCATAAACTTAAAATAAGTAAATTATATAAATGGAAGTACATATATGGATATAAAATTCTAATTGTATACATACAATATGTGATCCAATAAATATTTTCTAGTGTGGACTAAAAACACGTGTGTAATCTGAACGTGAGTTTAAAGTGAGTGATCCTGTGATGGATATAAAAGTGACAAAGTCCAAAACGATAAATATGGTGAATGATCAAAACATTAATATATATTAAAACATAGAAAAATTGGTTGGTGGAAGTCAACCAGACTGCACACGTGTGTGTGTGTGTGTGTGTGTGTGTGTGTGTGTGTTTATAGCAGTGAAGTCCATAAATGAGTGACAAATTGCTTGTGATCAACCGGTGACACTGAACAGTGCTCTAGGTGGAGTGATTGTTGTCTGTCAGCATCAACGCCTATAGGAGTGAGGCTTACCAGAAATCACAAACTTGGGAAGGAGTATGCCTCGCAAGTCGTGATACTTTTTAAAGTAAAGGACTAACGAGTCCCTGCTCCACAGGCTGACTCCAAGGCTTTGCTCAATATGGCGTTGGTACACTCACAGGAAGATGGGCAGCGGGTAGAGAATGAACGTCAATGCTTCATGTTTTCAATCGTATTCATGTATGGTGAATCATAAGAGAACTTGCATAGTGTAATAACGTTTGGAGGGTATTTTAATAGTGTTAAAACAAATTAAGAACACTCACATTTCTGAAGAAAAAATCAGGCTTGTTAAGAAATATAGAATGGCGAAATTATGTTGCTGTAGTCCACCCTAATAATACTATAACTGGTATTGTGCACACATTCTAGTATGCAACATCCATTCATGCACTTCCCCCTTTAAATTGGTCAGATAATATGGAAGGGGGTATTTCTAAATGGCTGTGTTCCAAACTTATGTTTGCAACATTGGGAGGCTCTGTTCCAACTTGTGCCGATGCAATTGGAAGGGGATACATTACCTTCTGTTCCTTTCAATTTTATATCCCCATCCCACTGCTCATGCTCATTCGCAAGTTTTGGAAGATAACTATGTGGAATTCCTCTGCCCACAGCCATCAGGCCAGAGTTGCGAGGAAGGCACTTGTCCTCCAACAAGTTAAACACCCCCCCCCCCTCCCATGTTTTAGGGGATGTGGCCTGATGTGATTTAAGAGGAGGGGTCATATGCTCATTACCCCTTCTTTCTGGCTTGCCAGGCTGAAAGCTTGCATAAGGGACTGGTAAGGATTTTTGGAAGGGCCTTTTTTTTTTTTTTTTTCTTCTCACAGTACCTTGCCTATTAGACTATAAAATGTCCATTTACTGTTTTTAGCATAAATTTGTCACCTGGCCCCTACTACTGTTCTGCCACAAACCATACACAGGTACGTAGTTAAAGAGCTCGCTCCTGTGACGGTGAATGGAACAGAACCCATCAGACCAAACTGATTGTCTTTTTATTTTTAATTATACTTTTACATTTTAAACTTTTTAATGTTGGGCGTATAGATCAGTCATATCATATGCTTATATTATAAAACACAAAACTGATATATGCATTTTATTTCCTTTTTGTCTTTTATTTTTTTTATTTTTATTGTAAATACAACAGCAATCAATGCAAGTGCCGCCAACTCCACTACACACCAGCCGGGTTTTAAAAGAAGAGAAGGATTTGTGGGAAGATGTTAAGGTAAAAATTTTCTTGAACCATTATCTGTTTCCCTGTCAAGATAATTATTTTGAAGAAAAAATGCTTATTAAAAAAAAAAAAAAAAAAAAAAATCTCTAGCTATCGTTAGAAAAAAAAAAAAAAACAATCAATAATCCCTTTTGGTTTCCTGTATTTCCACCTTTACACCCCGGTACTGCTGCCATAACCCCGGTATTCAAAGTGATTGTAAATGCAGGTGTTTTTTTTTTTTTTTTTAAATCTTAATGCATTAAGATAAGATAAAAAAAAACTTCTGTGTGCATCAGCCCCCCTAATACTTACCTGAGCCCCGTCTCTATCCAGCGATGTACAGGAGTGATTCTGCTGTCCGGTACCCTCGCTTCTGATTGGCTATCTTGAGTTTGATAGCAGCCAATGGCGCCGCTGCTGTGTCTCAGCCAAACAGTAGAGACAGGGGCTGGGGCTAAACCACTGCTATGTGTCTGAATGGATACACGGAGCTGCAGCCTGGCTTGGGTGCCCCCATAGCAAACTGCTTGTTGTGGAGGCACTCAACATGGGTAAGGGGCTAGTGACCCAAGAAGAGGATCTGGACTGCTCTGCAAAACTACTGCACAGAGCACGTAAGTATAACATGTTTTTGTATTGGAAAAAAACCTAGACTTTATAATCACTTTAAAGTCAAACGAATTACATGTTTTCACTACAGGACCGTCGGCAAGTGGTCAAATTGTGTTTTTGACTTTATTTTCTAAATTGTGTTTGAAAAATAGCTGCGCAAATACCATGTGACATAAAAAAATTGCAACGATCGCCATTTTATTCCCTAGGGTCTCAGCTAATAAAAATATATATACTGTATGTTTGGGGGTTATAAGTAATTTTTCAGCAAAAAATTATGATTTAAACTTGCCAGAAAAGGCTTGGTCTTCAAGTGGTTAAAGATATCATATGCAGTACATAATATAAAAAGATTCAGAGAATCAGGAGAAATTTCTGTGCGCAAGGGGTAAGGCCGAAATGCAATTTAAGATGCCTGTGATATTCAAGGCCCTCAGATGGCACTGCATTAAAAACAGGCATGATTCTGTGATTCACGTCATTGCATGGGTTCAGGAATACTTCCAAAAACCGCTGTCTGTGAACACCATTTGATATGCCATTTAAAAATGCAGGATAAAGCTCCATTGTGCAAAGAAGCTGTATGTGAACATGATCCAGCAATGCCACTGTCTTATCTGAGCCAAAGCTCATTTAAAATGGTCTGTTGCAAAGTGGAAGTGGTTTTGTGGTCAGACAAATCTAAATGTGACATTCTTTTTTGCAACAATGGGCACTACGTCCTCCAGACTAAAGAGGAGAGGGACCTTCCAGCCTGTTATCACACATTGTGTGTGTGTATATGTATGTATGTGTGTGTGTGTGTGTGTGTGTATATGTGTGTATGTATGTGTATATGTATATATATATATATATATATATATATATATATATATATATATATATATATATATATATATATATATATATATATATATATATATAATTATTTCACACACACTGTGTTTAACCGCTTCAGCCCCTTCCTGACCAGAGCACTTTTTGTGATTCGACACTGCGTCGCTTTAACTGACAATTGCACGGACGTTACACCCAAACAAAATCAAGGTCCTTTTTTTTTTTCCCACAAATTGAGCTTTCTTTTGGTGGTATTTGATCACCTTTGCGTTTTTTTTTTTTTTTTTTTTTTTTTTTTTTTTTTGCGCTATAAACAAAAACCAGCAACAATTTTGAAGAAAAACTCATTACTTTTTGCTCTAATATCCCCCAAAAATATATAAAAAAAGAGTTTTGGCCGATATGTATTCTTCTACATATTTTTGGTAAAAAAAAATTGCAATAAGCGTTTATTGATTTTGTGAAAAAGTTATAGCGTCTACAAAATAGGGGATAGTTTTATGGCATTTTTATTTATTAGTAATGGCGGCAATCTTTTTTTTTTTTTTTTTTTTTTTCCATTTGATCGTGACTGCAACATTATGGCGCACACGTCGGACAATTTTGACACATTTTTGGGACCATTGGCATTTATACAGCGATCTGTGCTATAAAAATGTATTGATTGCTGTAAAAATGGCACTGGTAGAGAAGGGGTTAACACTAGGGGGTGATCAAGGGGTTAATTGTGTTCCATGGTGTGTTCTAACTGAAGGGGGAGTGGACTGTGTCGGGGAAGAGATAGATCGCTGTTCATACTCTGTATGAACAGACTATCTGTCTCTTCTCCCCTCAGAGAACCGGTAACTGTTTACACACACAGACCCCGTTTCTCCGGGTGCCCTGAGCGATCACGGGAGCCCGGTGGTGATCGCGGGCACTCGCATCGGTGCCGTGGGTTGCGGGGGGGTGGGGCGCACACACCTCTAGTGGACAGAAAGGGAAGCAATGGAAAACACGGCGGCGATTCGTGCTGTTAAAGCTGCTAAACATTTTTTTCTATTGTAAATAAATATGGGTTTTAGATTTTTGCATTATGTAGATTTTACACAGCGTCCAAACTTATTTGGAATTGGGGTTGTATTAAAAATGACATAAAAACAACATAAGCTGTATCACTCGCACATAAAAAAAAAAAGCGCACACAGCACTATAACAACTGCTTGAACAATTGGATCCACTGGTTATGGAAGCAGTGGACACATCCAATCAAATTACTGACCTTTTCAAAGGCAGAGCTGTATCTACACCATACTTGTATTTATTGGCTTCTATTGTTCAAACTCCAAGTATGTTGTATCTTCAGATTAGATTCCAGAGTGTCAAAGGCCAGTGATTGCACTTCATACCTAACCTATCATCCTCACAGAAAGTTTTGGACTATAAAACCTCCTAAGATAATTCTCATGTTTAACTGACCATATGATATTCTATGATCAGCCTAAACCAGGAAGTAGCTCATTGCTAGCCTTCTCACACTCGTGATGGGATGTGTCCCAATTACATCATCCACCAAAAACAGGAAATATTGAGCAGTGGGTAAGGGTGTGGACAGAGCTATACCTTGCAGAGGGATAATGTTCTTAGGTTTGTAAATGCAGCCTAGAGGCAAGTAACAGGGAAGTGTCCAATCCCCTAAATGATCGGGGATGTTAATCACTATTTTTTCTTTTTTTTCATAATATATTTTTTCCAATTGCAGGAAGAAATGACCAGTGCTCTGGCTACAATGAGGGTTGACTATGAACAAATTAAAATAAAGAAAATAGAAGATGCCTCCAATCCTCTGCTCCAGAAGAGGCGGAAGAAGATCACGCCTCATGTTGCCACCCACTGAGATTATGCCTGTTCTCACTTTGACCTAGAACTGTTAAAGTCTCACCAGCCACTGTTAGCTGTAACTGTGGTATCTAAGTGCCACTGTATTATTTAGGGGGAATGGCTGTGCATCTTGGGACTCTCATTATGTACTCCACAGTCTGGAAGTTTTTAAATTGTAGTTTTTGTTTTCTGTTTTTAGAGACTATCTACGGTGTGTGTCTGTATGTATGTGTGTGTAAATGATGAACTTTTTTAGGCAAAATGTTAATCATCAATTCCACCCAATACAGATATTTCAGTTGCATGGTTGATGGCAAACAGGATTACACAGTGACTGTCTGTTTCCCAGGGACTCCAGTACAGGCCTGGCACCAGACAATGACTAGAGGGACTGCTAATCACTGTAACTTTAATGGGTAGGCACCCTTACTGTGGCAGAAATGGGAAATACTAAAAGGATATGTGTGGGAGGGACATAATCGATTTCTGGAAAGTGTTGCCACCCCATGGCTCTGGCTCTACACCAGTCACTAAATGTCTCCATCAAAATTCCCAGTTTTACAGCCAGCCTGTGATTCAGTCCTTTGAATAAACTGTAGAGGTTAGCACCAAAGTGTATTGAATGGCAGTTGTACTATGACTGTAGCTCTGCAGAGGATTACCCCCAGATTTGTGTCCTGTTCCAAAAGTTTAGTACTCTTGCAAACCCCTCTTGTAAGATTGGTTTGAATCGGGATTCGGCAGTTTCTCTGTGAATTCATCTTTGGTTGCCAACTCCTTTAACAAATAGGCCTCCTGCAGGATGCAATTTCTACTAAGGCTTGCTTAAAGTGTTTGCCCAGGATTAGAACACCTGTATGTTTTTTTTTTTTACTGCTATCAAGGTCTACTTTAGAGAAATTTGCCCTCACTTCCTGTTTTGCTGATGTTTTACCATACAGAAACTGAGAGGAACTCTCCAATAGCAACAAACACCTTAATAAATGATTTACTTTAGTATAGTTGGGAAGGCTAAGAACCGCTCTCAATGTCCCTGTTGCAGACTTTCTTTCACTTCCTGTCTGGTAAAACATTTTTCAGCACAACAGGAAGTTTGGGTGAGTCTTTCTAACAAAGCCCCAGATAGTAGTAAAAATCTGGATTTCTAATCATTCCCCAATCTATACAAAACCAGAAAAAAATTGCTGGACATACTTTTACCTTTTTAAAATGGAATTCCAGCCCAACTAGTTTTTATTTTTTTTTAAATCTACATTTTGTTTTTTTGTTTTTTTTATTGCTATCTGACCCGTTTGGGGAGATTCTTTCATACTGTTCCAGCGGCTACGCAGGAAGTGAGAGCAGGAAAAACATACCAGAAACCCAATTGCTTTGCTTTGTCAGTATTCTGTTCACTTCCTGTCCTAGTGACCAACCTTGAAGTCAGCCAAAGTTTCCCCAGCAGGGACACCACAATAAAACCCTGAATTTTTTCTTGAAATCATTTTCTCACTTTCCTACTCGACTAAACAGTTTCTGGAAGTTCTCTATTAAAATGTATTCGCTGCTACTGTTAATAGTGAGCTATGCTATCTGCTGTGAATTCACATACAGCAGGAAACCCCTGCTGTTTGCATTGATACCAGTTCTCACTTTTAACATTTTGCAAACAGATTTTAAATAAGGTTCATGTGTTCGTTCAACTATTTGTTACATGACACACCCAAAGTGCCATTTGTGCCTTGCTCTCTTTCCTTCTCTGTGCAGGACTGTTCTTTTGCATATCATATGGGTTCAAATAGCTGTCTTATTTTTCATTATAGCTTGTATTAATATATCTGACAGTTTGCTATGTTTTGTTAAAATAGCATTATATTGTCTCTCTGTAGTCTCTTTATGTGTTGTTTTTTTTTGTTTTTTTTTCTTTTGTTTGTCACCTACATTTTAAAGTATAATTCAAGCCAAACTTTTTATTTTTTAATTTGTTTTTGATTAGGTTGGCATGGTTTAGAACCTATGTCAAGTTTTTATAGTGCAACCCCAACCCACATTTTATTTATTTTGGATATGATGAGGAAGATTAGAACTGTTGAGTTTTTTTTTTTTTGTTTTGTTTTGATTGCTGTCTTTGCCCCTATTGGGGAGGATTTCTCTCCATTACCATCTGTGATGGTGGTCACCAAAACACAAAGTGAGGGAACATGTAAAAACCTCTGTGACGGTTAGACAGTAATACTGTATCCATACAGAAAAAAAAATAAAACCAGTTCTAATCCCTACAAAATTGTTTTGGTTTATGTTACATTTTATATAACATTTTTAAATGTAACCAGATATTTAGACTAAAAATGGTGATTGTGTTTTGCACACGCATATTTACTGTGTTATGACTGTCAAAAAGGACAGCATTATTACTTTTCTAGCACATAAATCACAGAAGGAGTTTATAAATATTAACAAAAATGCTAGTTTCCCAGTTGTCATGCTGAAATTTCTGGCTTCAATAATCTGACCCAGAACAACTGTAGATGAGGAATTTAGATTATATGGGCAAACTGCATACTTTGTGTTTCTGTGGTAAGTAACTTGGAAAATATTGAAGCCAGAGACGGCCAGGAAATGCTCATGATCAATATGCAGTCAGTGATGGTAGCCTCCGCATTTTCCTTTTATTATGGGTTCCTATTGAAAAAATGTATTCTATCTGAAAATATCTTCAAAGTTGTCAAACGGGCACATGTTTCATAGCGACTTGAAGGGTATCTCATCTTATTGCATTGTGACTGGCTATTTCCAGGGGACCTTTTTCAACAGCTACATTAACAGCTGTTATTGAATGGTGAACTACAAATTCTTAAAGGAAGCCTGGAGAGTAATGGAAGCTTTAGTAATTAGAACTCTTTGAAAATGGAAGCTCCTTAGCTGTTATGCTAATGCTGACTTTCTTGATTTGCATGCTTGTTCAGAGTCAGAAAATATTGAAGCCAGAAACAGTCGGGCAGCTAATTTTTTGAGAATTAAGTCAATGGCAACGTCCTTATTTCTCTCAGAGCATGTTTCTTTTAAGTTTTGCTGGATAGAAAAAGACAATGTATTTACCGCCATATTTTTTGCTACTATGCTTATGTTCTACAAACTTTCAAGAAAAAGGTGGAAGGATAATGAACTGTTTCTGGCCTTTCTGCTTGCTTGAGCCTCAACCCTATTGGCCTTATTTTCACCTTGCCAAGTTTTGATTCATGACTTTACGGTTATTGAAGTAACTCTAAAAGAGAGCCTGCAAGAATAGTAGTGTGGGTGACTGCTGTTTTTTTTTTTTTTTTTAAAGATGCTCGTTTCTAGGGTAGTTCCTTCAATACATTATTACAGGTTAGTAACTTACTAACGACAGACTAATATAAAATTTTCCCAGCACACTTTCCAGTTAGCAAAAAAAAGCATACTACAGCTTTTTAATATTTCTATTAAAAGCACTTCTGTATAGTGTGGTCCCTACTTGCGCCTAACCTAAGATAGAGAGATATACATCTCTATATATCTATATCTCCATTAATAAATTTTACTTTTTTTTAGGTGTGTCTTGAAGGTAACTCTGTCCTCCTTCAAAGGTGCAACAACACACCAGAAGCCCAGATTCAGTTGGGAAAACCTAAAGACCTCCAATGTATTTCACCAAATCCAGGAAAACAAAAAATGGTAGCCACTTAGAATTTTAGAATTGGCAAAAAGAAGCCTCCTGAGACGCATCTGAACTTCGTTTATTCATTGCACTATAATTTTAGGAAGTTGGGTGTTTAGAGAGTCGTCAAACACACTTTGCAGAGGTGCCTTGACTCGGCAGTGTGATTTTTTTTTTTTTTTTTTTTTTTTTTTTTTTTTTTTTTTTTTTATATGTATTTGCAGATGTATGCAAGAAAAACATCGGCTTGTTAAACTAACATTTTGAAACAGTTAAAATTATTTGTTTTGTGCTAACTGGAGAATACGATTTTAGTAGTATCCTGTGTATTTCTGAGCCCATGTGCACATTTCCGTTTTGCTAGTTAGATTGATCTGGGTGGCTGACATTTTTGCTTTGAAGGATGAGAATGACAGCCCTGAATCAATTTTACCTTTAAAAAAAAATAAAAATCAGCAGTGCGGTTCCCATACTGATCTTCTGCCAAGTTTAATAATGCACAATGTTTATACTATATCAGGCACTGGTCAATTACCATAATTAAGGTAATGAGAAAGTTATGGCAAAGTGGAGTTTTTTTTTTTTTTTTTTTTTTTTTCTGGCCAGTTATACAGTGCAGTGTTGAAGTAATAGAACTGTTTAGACATTGTTTAATTGCATTTGTTCGGGAAAATATCTTGGTGGAAAGGGAGGAATATGGTCAGGCTTTGTTATATTTTAATAATTCCATCTGCGTTCTATAGTTTTCTGCAAAGCACATTTTTATTCTCTGCTCCTGTGTGAGCTCAACAAATTCCAAATTCTGTTGAAAGCAATATTATTATTTTTTTTTTTTTTTTCTTTGGAATTCTTGTAAAAATATAATTTTGTATGATCAAATTGTTCTACTAAACAGTTTTAGTATTTGGAAAAACTGGACTTTGCATGTCTTTATTGTGTTTCTATGGTTTAAATCATACATTAATTTCTGCTTTGAATTTCAATTGTTTCTAGCCTGCTCCTAATGATATGAGCAAGGTTCAGCCAAGGAGAGAAGTTTCAGGAGGCACAGTCAGTACAGGAAACATGTCACATCAGTGCTAGCTGGCAGCATGGTACCATACGTAGTCCTTGGAAATTTAAAGTAACCCAAAGGAATGAGCGAGGGATAAGCCACAATGCGTGCAGGAAATCCCAGAAATTTGTTGAAAGAAATGACCAGCAGTTGGGCAGCACTGTTGACTAGCTTAAGTGTATATTTTATATATATATATTATTATCACTGAGTATTTACATACGCAAACTTAAATCCGTGGATTTTGTTGTCGGAATGTCCGATCGTGTGTACAGGGCATAAGACTTGCCATACCTGCAAAGCAAATACAATAAAACATAGTAAAAATAAAACATTGCAATCTGTGCCTAAAAAAAAAAAAAATATAGGCCCGAAGCATGGGGGCAATCCGCCCCTAATGTTAGGAGAAAATCGCTCCTCCGCCCCTGCCCCCATATGCTCTTCTCTTTTTTTTTATTTTTATTTTTTTTTATTTTTTTTAAACTGTGGTGATGAAATTACCTCCGCCAGCGCTGAAGTTACGGCTTTATGTATTGTGGGAGCAAACTATTGCTGCCAAGATAAATAAACCCATGCTGCAGCTGAATGGCGTACCTGCTAAGCAATGATGGTTAACAATAAAACAGTATAACATACCATACCTGCAAAGCAAATACAATAAAATCGAGAGAGAACGATAGATATCGAACAATAGTAAGCGGACAGTAGAGAGCAGCAAACATAAGAGAGGGAACAATAGAGAGAGGGAGGAGAAAAATTCAACCACAACTATTTTTGGATTTTTTACTTTATATTTTTTTTTTACTTTTATAAAAACGAAAAAAAAAACTAAACTGAACGTTGCAGATTAGGGTCCCTCAAAATGTGATGGCCATCACATCTTTCGGGACCCTGTGTTAGTGTAAAAATTATAACGTGCAGCGCTTTTGTGAATAAATGAATCAAAAGATACGTGAATAAAAAGATAAATGTCCCTGTTTTGCATTTTAATTACCTGAGAGTCTCACTAGTGTACCAGTAAATTTAGAAACCAAAATGGCAAATCGAAAGTACACTAGTGAATAGCCCTACATGTTTCTGAGCATGACAGATGGTGAAGAGGAAGTCACTCATCTGTCAGATTCAGGCATCAGAATACGAACCTGTAGACCGCAGCGGCACCCTGACAGATAGCTCTGACGACGGAGTTGTGGTCCCTGCCAAGGTCAAGCGTACCAGACCCTCATCTTCTGCTGTCGTTGAGGTGCAAGAACTGCAGGTCCCTCGTATGGAGCAGAGATCCAGTACTAGCGCCGCTATGCCTTCTGGTGAACTGGCAAGAACCAGCGGCCTAGTACATCCTGGTCATACATCCAGCACTGCAGTAACACTTGGTGACGTGGCAAGTTCCATAAGTGCAGTTCAAGCTGGCCAGCACGAGTAGTATCTTGCTGCCACCAAGAAGAAGACAAACACAGGCCTGTTGAGTCCCTAGTGCCCTTCCTGCTGCATTCGCCAATCCTAATTGGGAACCCATCACTTCTGCAGCACCTGTACTTCCCCCATTCACTGGCCAACCCGGAATTCAGGTGGAAATAGTTGATTTTACGTCACTTGATTTTAATTCGCTGTTTTTCACCGACTATCTCTATAGATCTAATGTGGACCAAAGCAATTTGTATGCTGGTCAATTCATCGCCTCTAATCCCCAGCTGACCCTTGCCAGAGATTGGAAACCAATTACGGTTTCCGAATTTAAAGCGCTGTGTCAGCTTAAAAAAAAAAAATTTAAAAGTCAGCAGCAAAAAAAAAAAGTCGCTGCTGGCTTTTAATAAGTACACTTACCCTCCCAGGGCGCCCGCGATGCTGTTCGTGGAGGCCGAGATGTCCCTCGGCGTTCCGGATCCAGCGCCGCCATCCTCAGTAAGGGAAATGGCTTCGCGTGGCCTACTGCGCATGCGCGAGTCGGCACGCGGCCTACTGCGCATGCGCGAGTCGGCACGCGGCCTACTGCGCATGCGCGAGTGGGATTTGTGAATGGGGAACGCAATGTGTTGTGGGACACAGTTCCCATAACACACTGCGCCCCATTCCATAGAAGACGGAAGGAGAGAAGATCACCGCGGAGCTGGAGGAGGCAGATTAGGACAATCTGCCTAGCAACAGCCATTTCTGGTAAGTAAAAAAAAAAAATTTTTTTTTTTTTTTTATTAAATTTTTAAAAGTTTTTTTGTTTTCAGGGTGTCCCACCACTTTAAGACCTTTCTGGGCCTACCCCTCCTCACAGGTGTAACTTAAAAGAGTGAGTTGTGGTCATATTGGTCCACTGACCCAATTCACCATACGCCCGTGTTCTCTGCCTTCATGACCAGGGCCCAATACGAGCAGATATTGCGGTTCACGCACTTCAATGACAATGAACTCTCGTCCTCGGGGTGACCCTGGATGATCGGCTCTACAAAATTCGGCCCCTCATGAACCAACGTTTTGCAGCCTTGTTTCCTCCTGATCAAGTTGTCTGCGTTGAGTCCCTGATTATGTTTTCTGGCCGCTTGTCTATCTTCCCAGCAAGTGTGCTAGATACAGGGTCACTGACCCCCCCCCCCCCCCCCCCCCCCCCTCCCATCGCTGTCACTGACCCCCCCCCCCTCCTCCCATCGCTGTCACTGCCCCCCCCCCCCCTCCTCCCATCGCTGTCACTGACCCCCACCCTCCTCCCATCGCTGTCACTGACCCCCCCCCTCCTCCCATCGCTGTCACAGACCCCCCCCCCCTCCTCCCATCGCTGTCACAGACCCCCCCCCCCCCCCTCCTCCCATCGCTGTCACAGACCCCCCCCCCCTCCTCCCATCGCTGTCACTGACCCCCCCCCCCTCCTCCCATCGCTGTCACTGCCCCCCCCCCCTCCTCCCATCGCTGTCACTGACCCCCCCCCCCTCCTCCCATCGCTGTCACTGACCCCCCCCCCCTCCTCCCATCGCTGTCACTGACCCCCCCCCCCCCCTCCTCCCATCGCTGTCACTGACCCCCCCCCCCTCCTCCCATCGCTGTCACTGACCCCCCCCCCCCCCCTCCTCCCATCGCTGTCACTGACCCCCCCCTCCTCCTCCCATCGCTGTCACTGACCCCCCCCCTCCTCCCATCGCTGTCACTGACCCCCCCCCCTCCTCCCATCGCTGTCACTGACCCCCCCCCCCTCCTCCCATCGCTGTCACTGACCCCCCCCTCCTCCCATCGCTGTCACTGACCCCCCCCCCTCCTCCCATCGCTGTCACTGACCCCCCCCCCTCCTCCCATCGCTGTCACTGACCCCCCCCCTCCCATCGCTGTCACTGACCCCCCCCCCCCCTCCCATCGCTGTCACTGACCCCCCCCCCCCCCTCCCATCGCTGTCACTGCCCCCCCCCTCCTCCCATCGCTGTCACTGCCCCCCCCTCCTCCCATCGCTGTCACTGCCCCCCCCCTCCTCCCATCGCTGTCACTGCCCCCCCCCTCCTCCCATCGCTGTCACTGCCCCCCCTCCTCCCATCGCTGTCACTGCCCCCCCCCCTCCTCCCATCGCTGTCACTGCCCCCCCCCTCCTCCCATCGCTGTCACTGCCCCCCCCTCCTCCCATCGCTGCCACTGCCCCCCCCTCCTCCCATCGCTGTCACTGCCCCCCCCTCCTCCCATCGCTGTCACTGACCCCCCCTCCTCCCATCGCTGTCACTGACCCCCCCCTCCTCCCATCGCTGTCACTGACCCCCCCCCCCCCTCCCATCGCTGTCACTGCCCCCCCCCATCGCTGTCACTGCCCCCCCCCTCCTCCCATCGCTGTCACTGCCCCCCCCCCCTCCTCCCATCGCTGTCACTGCCCCCCCCCCCTCCTCCCATCGCTGTCACTGCCCCCCCCCCCTCCTCCCATCGCTGTCACTGCCCCCCCCCCCTCCTCCCATCGCTGTCACTGCCCCCCCCCCTCCTCCCATCGCTGTCACTGCCCCCCCCCCCCTCCCATCGCTGTCACTGCCCCCCCCCCCCTCCTCCCATCGCTGTCACTGCCCCCCCCCCCCCCCCCTCCCATCGCTGTCACTGCCCCCCCCCCTCCTCCCATCGCTGTCACTGCCCCCCCCCCTCCTCCCATCGCTGTCACTGCCCCCCCCCCCTCCTCCCATCGCTGTCACTGACCCCCCCCCCCCCTCCTCCCATCGCTGTCACTGACCCCCCCCCCCCTCCTCCCATCGCTGTCACTGACCCCCCCCCCCTCCTCCCATCGCTGTCACTGACCCCCCCCCCCTCCTCCCATCGCTGTCACTGACCCCCCCCCCTCCTCCCATCGCTGTCACTGACCCCCCCCCTCCTCCCATCGCTGTCACTGACCCCCCCCCCCCTCCTCCCATCGCTGTCACTGACCCCCCCCCCCTCCTCCCATCGCTGTCACTGACCCCCCCCCCCCTCCTCCCATCGCTGTCACTGACCCCCCCCCCCCTCCTCCCATCGCTGTCACTGACCCCCCCCCCCCTCCTCCCATCGCTGTCACTGACCCCCCCCCCCCTCCTCCCATCGCTGTCACTGACCCCCCCCCCCTCCTCCCATCGCTGTCACTGACCCCCCCCCCCTCCTCCCATCGCTGTCACTGACCCCCCCCCCCCTCCTCCCATCGCTGTCACTGACCCCCCCCCCCCTCCTCCCATCGCTGTCACTGACCCCCCCCCCCCCTCCTCCCATCGCTGTCACTGACCCCCCCCCCCTCCTCCCATCGCTGTCACTGACCCCCCCCCCCCCTCCTCCCATCGCTGTCACTGACCCCCCCCCCCCCTCCTCCCATCGCTGTCACTGACCCCCCCCCCCCCCCTCCCATCGCTGTCACTGACCCCCCCCCCCTCCTCCCATCGCTGTCACTGACCCCCCCCCCCCTCCTCCCATCGCTGTCACTGACCCCCCCCCCCCCCTCCCATCGCTGTCACTGACCCCCCCCCCCCTCCTCCCATCGCTGTCACTGACCCCCCCCCCTCCTCCCATCGCTGTCACTGACCCCCCCCCCTCCTCCCATCGCTGTCACTGACCCCCCCCCCCTCCTCCCATCGCTGTCACTGACCCCCCCCCCTCCTCCCATCGCTGTCACTGACCCCCCCCCCTCCTCCCATCGCTGTCACTGACCCCCCCCCCCCCTCCCATCGCTGTCACTGACCCCCCCCCCCCCCTCCCATCGCTGTCACTGACCCCCCCCCCCCCTCCTCCCATCGCTGTCACTGACCCCCCCCCTCCTCCCATTGCTGTCACTGAAGAGACTGTTCTGTTTATTTAGAGTAGTACTTAATAGAATAGAATGGAACAATCAGCGCAAACCCACAAAAAACAAGTAAATAAAATAAGTGAAAGTGCAAGCTGAACACCAAAAAGGCCAATCACGAATCCTTCAAATAACAATGTGAAAAATAAAAATAAGTGCAGCGCATCTAAAAAATAATCAAAAATAATACAATAATAATAAGATATCATAAAATTATGATATGTATATGAAACACAATACACGTAATGAAAAATAATCAAAAACAGTGACAAAAGTTCATGTCTTGTGAGTCCAAAATAAAACAGAGAGTGAATAACTGATTGTAGATAAAACACCCTGGTGACTGTAAATAAACAGAATATGTTCTTAAGGTGATATCCTCAACCGAAGGTAAATGGAGACTCTTACCAAATGTGCTATGCACATACGCATAGACTCAGTGGAGGGTGAAGTGTCTGATTCCAAGGGAAGCTGACTCCAATCAGGGCAAACGACCAATCAACTGGACGGATCTCCGGCAGATGATCTCCTCATATAATGGACAGCCCAATGCTAAGCAATGTGGATCCATGCAAAAAAGATCTCCCAGCATATAATGATAGAAAAGAAGGGGGGACACTCTAAGTGTAGACTGTTGGTAAACGGTTTATTTAAAATTGAAGTTTAAAATACAACCTTGATGAAAAAGGTAAATGGTTGTGTCTGCAAATAACATAAGTTATGCAGTTGACAAAAAGTTAAGGCAATGCTGTAGGTACACTCGATATGCACAACTGCAGCAAGCAAAGCCTTATGGACATATGCATAAAAAAACAGCTCAAAGCTGCAAATGGGGAACAATTGCTGTTTAAAAAGGTCCCGCACTGCAGCAATGTAAAGAGATTGCGGAACGAAGCCGCTGGAGGTAATGATAGACAGCGAGTGACTGATAAACTTCTCCCCCGTACGTATGTTACGTCCTCCTGGACTTCGTCAGCGGTGGGTGGAGTCATCTGTCACTACGCCTCTCCTTTAATAGCAGCCAGCATGGTCTATGGGTGGAGACTATTAATCAAATAGAACTCATACAGCTGGCAAAGTCTAGCAGCATGGTGTCTCCTCTCCTGCTATTTAGACAGCACTTCCCTTCTGGGGACATAGAGCTGACTCTGCTTTTAATACTAAATAGGATTAAAAATTTAAAAATTATGACCACATAAAGATGCACTTATGTGTGTCATACAGTCAATTAACCGTATAGATATTTTAAACATGTACAGGCACCAGTATGATGCTAGTTGAATTATTTTTGTTGTGTTGAAAGCAACAAATTAAAATAAATCAATGTCACTCGCTCCTATCATCATCTCCGAATGTATATATTACATACATATAACCAATTGAAAAATATATAAATAAACTTGAACAAAATTAATTATTTAGTAATAAAAATATAAAAGAATTAATTATTACTATGAAGAGTATGTGTTGGATATTCATAGTAAAAAACAACATATAATGAAATCGACAAATCAGTATTGCTCACTTATCTGATATGAAGCAATTCAAGTCAAATTCTACGTTTAACCCCCTTGGCACCGAAACCTGCATCTCGTGAATCCAAAAAGATTCACGGCGACTTAATTGCCTCAAAAAATTCCCCCCTCTCCAATGAGGGGTGACTCGCTCAAGTCCCCAGAATTTTAAACATTTAGGATCCCTATTATGGTAGAGCCTAAAGTGTTTTGACACATTGTGGGTTACTAGCCCTTTCTTAATATTATTCACGTGCTCGCCTATGCGCACACTCAGAGATCTGGAGGTTCTACCAATGTACTGCTTACCGCAGTCACACTCCAAAGCATATACCACACCAATGGTGTTACACGTGATCAAACTTTTAATCGGATGTGTAACACCAGTGGTGGTACTAGAAAATTCTTTTTTCTTTTTGTTGTTGTGCTTACACTGTTTGCACGGCTGGCATCGTCAGTTCCTTGGAAACCGATTTTTTCGCTCAGTCGAATGTTCTGGCTGAACGATTTTTTCAGAAAAGGATATAATAAAGATGTTATTTCTAATGAGATACAGACAGTCAGCAAGCTTGATCGCACCACTCTGGTATCTGATTCACAACCCAAGAGATCACCAAAAGCTGGATCAGAATTCCGGATTATTCTGGATTTTAATATTCAGCATAAAAAGTTTGAAAAGATTGTTATGAAGCACTGGGATATCCTCAAAAAGGATAATATTCTGGGAAGTGTCCTGCCGCCACGCCCCAGATTTATCTATAAAAAAGCACCCACCCTTAGGGATGTAATAGCCCCCAGTGTACTAGATCCCCCCCATTGTGAAAGAAAATACCATATTTTCTTTCTTAACAGGTTTTTACGCCTGTGGACGATGCCAGCCGTGCAAACAGTGTAAGCACAACAACAAAAAGAAAAAAGAATTTTCTAGTACCACCACTGGTGTTACACATCCGATTAAAAGTTTGATCACGTGTAACACCATTGGTGTGGTATATGCTTTGGAGTGTGACTGCGGTAAGCAGTACATTGGTAGAACCTCCAGATCTCTGAGTGTGCGCATAGGCGAGCACGTGAATAATATTAAGAAAGGGCTAGTAACCCACAATGTGTCAAAACACTTTAGGCTCTACCATAATAGGGATCCTAAATGTTTAAAATTCTGGGGACTTGAGCGAGTCACCCCTCATTGGAGAGGGGGGAATTTTTTGAGGCAATTAAGTCGCCGTGAATCTTTTTGGATTCACGAGATGCAGGTTTCGGTGCCAAGGGGGTTAAACGTAGAATTTGACTTGAATTGCTTCATATCAGATAAGTGAGCAATACTGATTTGTCGATTTCATTATATGTTGTTTTTTACTATGAATATCCAACACATACTCTTCATAGTAATAATTAATTCTTTTATATTTTTATTACTAAATAATTAATTTTGTTCAAGTTTATTTATATATTTTTCAATTGGTTATATGTATGTAATATATACATTCGGAGATGATGATAGGAGCGAGTGACATTGATTTATTTTAATTTGTTGCTTTCAACACAACAAAAATAATTCAACTAGCATCATACTGGTGCCTGTACATGTTTAAAATATCTATACGGTTAATTGACTGTATGACACGCATAAGTGCATCTTTATGTGGTCATAATTTTTAAATTTTTAATCCTATTTAGTATTAAAAGCAGAGTCAGCTCTATGTCCCCAGAAGGGAAGTGCTGTCTAAATAGCAGGAGAGGAGACACCATGCTGCTAGACTTTGCCAGCTGTATGAGTTCTATTTGATTAATAGTCTCCACCCATAGACCATGCTGGCTGCTATTAAAGGAGAGGCGTAGTGACAGATGACTCCACCCACCGCTGACGAAGTCCAGGAGGACGTAACGTACGTACGGGGGAGAAGTTTATCAGTCACTCGCTGTCTATCATTACCTCCAGCGGCTTCGTTCCGCAATCTCTTTACATTGCTGCAGTGCGGGACCTTTTTAAACAGCAATTGTTCCCCATTTGCAGCTTTGAGCTGTTTTTTTATGCATATGTCCATAAGGCTTTGCTTGCTGCAGTTGTGCATATCGAGTGTACCTACAGCATTGCCTTAACTTTTTGTCAACTGCATAACTTATGTTATTTGCAGACACAACCATTTACCTTTTTCATCAAGGTTGTATTTTAAACTTCAATTTTAAATAAACCGTTTACCAACAGTCTACACTTAGAGTGTCCCCCCTTCTTTTCTATCATTATATGCTGGGAGATCTTTTTTGCATGGATCCACATTGCTTAGCATTGGGCTGTCCATTATATGAGGAGATCATCTGCCGGAGATCCGTCCAGTTGATTGGTCGTTTGCCCTGATTGGAGTCAGCTTCCCTTGGAATCAGACACTTCACCCTCCACTGAGTCTATGCGTATGTGCATAGCACATTTGGTAAGAGTCTCCATTTACCTTCGGTTGAGGATATCACCTTAAGAACATATTCTGTTTATTTACAGTCACCAGGGTGTTTTATCTACAATCAGTTATTCACTCTCTGTTTTATTTTGGACTCACAAGACATGAACTTTTGTCACTGTTTTTGATTATTTTTCATTATGTGTATTGTGTTTCATATACATATCATAATTTTATGATATCTGATTATTATTGTATTATTTTTGATTATTTTTTAGATGCGCTGCACTTATTTTTATTTTTCACATTAGTACTTAATAGAGCTCGATGGTTTCACAATCAGCCAATCAAGCATGCATTCTTTCAAACAGGAGGAGTTATACACTCCTCAACCAATGAACAATGACTAGGAGAGTCTATAGGCGTGTCTGGGAAGGGGCAATGTGTATGATTTCCTGCCCCCTGTACCTGTAAGCCATTATCTTCAGCTAGGTAAAGGGAGCTGCATGGCTTTCCTTGAAATCATGGACGCTGTCCTTGACCATAACAATTCAAAGACTGCTGTTTTCACCATTGGCGTGAGTCCTTATTCTGCATTGTTCAGAGAACAGTGCATACCCAGATTATTCTACCATTCCTGAGGATAGGAGGAACAGGCCAAGGAACAGGCCAAAGCCTCCATACGTGTTAATAAGATACATGAGTGACACGAGCGCACACCCCCCATAACCAATAATTTCTTTGCAGAGTGAACACATCCCCCGCCCCAGATGATAGTCTGTGCATTGCACAGGAGAACTTCACCGATGGACATATCCCCACTCTGCAAACACGTCTCTGCATTAGGGATGAGCCGAACACCCCAGGGTTCGGTTCGCACCAGAACCTGCGAACGGACCGAAAGTTTGCACGAACGTTGGAGCCCTATTAGTTACAATGGATGCGAACGTTCGAAATCTAAAGTGCTAATTATAACGGCCAATATGCATGTTCTTGTCATAAAAAAGGTTTGGGGAACCGGGTCCTGCCCCAGGGGACATGTATCAATGCAAAAAGAAGTTTTAAAAACGGACGTTTTTTTCTGGAGCAGTCATTTTAATGATGCATAAAGTGAAAAAAAAATTGAAATATTCCTTTAAATATGGTACCTGGGGGGTGTCTAAAGTATGCCTGTGAAGTGGCATGTGTTTCCCGTGTTTAGAACTGTCCCTGCACAAAATGACATTTGTAAAGGGAAAAAAAGAAGCCATTTAAAACTGCTTGCGGCTTTAATGTCATGTCGCAGATGGCTGGATTTGATGACAACAGGGCAGAAGGGCAGATACAGGTGCAGGTTGTATACTGTGCGGGACTCACACAGCACACACACTAACTCCTGCAGATGGCTGTATTGGTAGAGAACAGCACTTTCCCCACACGCAAATGCCTGAGAAGAACACACTATCCCTGCCTATTTTTCCTCTTTCCCTACACTTTCCCCACTCAGAAATGATTAAAAATAGTTTAGACTGTCCCTGCCTATCAATCCTCTATCCCTCCACGCCGGAACACACTACACAAGGCCGCCGGCGTGGCTGCCTTATATAGTGTGGGGCGTGTACTAAACCCCCTGAGCTATAATTGGCCACAGGCATCCTGCCTGTGGCCAATTATTGCTCTCCTCGCTGCTGGCTCTATGATTGGCCAAGCATGCGGGGTCACAGTGCATGCTTGGCCAATCATCAGCCAGCAATGCACTGTGACTGGCGCAGTGCATTGTGGACCGTTCGCATCACACGAATTTGATGCGAACGCCCCTCAGAGTTCTGAACTCGATGAGCGGACGAACAGCCGATGTTCGATTCGAACATGGGTTCGAATCGAACACCGGGCCCATCCCTACTCTGCATCCTCAAGAAGCCTTCCGCTACCAAAACGGGTCTCAACCAGCATCAGTCTGCCCCAGTCCGCTCTTTAGAGTGGGCTGCAGGAGAACTAATACTGGGAGACACTGTGACAATACATATTAAATACATCTTACTAAAATTTCCACAACAGTCCCTCCTCTTTTTGTCATATGCTCCCATGTGTCCCTCAATGAATCTTGATCTTCTTACACCTGGAAATGAATCGCTCTTTACAGTACATAAAAAGGAAAACACGGCTTGACTTGTAGACTCTATTCTTCAGGAGGGATGACTTGGAAGAGGACATGAAGGCCGGTCGATCTGGGATCCTCTGTGTCTTGTACATAGGTTGGGCTTCAGGGTGTCTCATCTCAGCGAGGGAAGATGTGGTCATCTGCTCGGGCTCTGTTCACTCGTCCAGACAACAGTAGCACCTCATCAGAGCATACAGAAGGAAAAGAAACAAAAACAACATGAGTATATATACCACTACTTCCTTCAACCATGATCTCTGGAAAAATAAAAATAATCCCCAAAGATTTCCAGACCCTTAAAAGGATTCCAACCGTCACTAGCTATAGATAGCTTTGCCTTGCAGGGATCTAACCTTATCCATATGGGCCTGAACTTTGTCACTAGTATCCCCGATCCAGCTACAATAATCTTTACCTATGAATTCATAGAAACCCCCCTTGGATGCCAGCAGATAATCATGGGCCATCTTTTAAGAGAAGGGTCTTGATCTGCCGTTGTTCCTGTAGTATCTTCCTTTCAGCTTCAACAGTTCATTGAATATCCCATCCACAATGTATGGGAAATTGTTCAATTGCTTTATAAGCTCAATTCCCCACCCTGTACAAGCAGGAAACCATGCCCAGACCTGGTCGGGTTGTTGAACAATTCCCTAGCTGTCCCTGCCATTCTTACCTTTTCTCGCGCTATCAGATCCTTACGATCGGCCGCAACCTAAGATGCTGGGACGAGTTTTACCAGGACGCATGAACTACTTGTATTAGGGGGAATTACCTTATAAGCTGTAGACCCGCATAAGTACCAAACTAAAGTTGAAGCATACTTGTGGGCTACCTTGTTGTCCCGGTACCCAAACTGGCAAGAACTAGAGCTATTGTTAAAACTATAACTAATTTTCCCCTCTAGAAATGTATCGTTAAGTTCTATTGACAAGTGTCTGTTTGGAGTTATCATATATAGCATGAACCGCTGTCACCGCTGGGGTACTAAAGCTCGGTAGAGATTCAGAGTAGACCCAGCAATTGGTCCTGTTCGCTTTCTTAGCTAGTTGGAGAATACACTAAGCTAAAAATATAAATAAACAATATGCTCCTCATCCTTTGGTGTAGTTGAGCATCTTATTGCAGTGGCTGGCGTGGATTCAGTTGTCTCGTCCCTCAAGCTTCCTTACAATGACCCAGTCACCTGGTTGAAAAGAATGTGAACTGGTTATTGTGTCGGGGTCCAGGAGGGATTCATGAACCCTGTGGTGGACCTTTTTTGAGGTTCATGTTACAGTGACTGCACCTACCCCATCAGCTGATCATGTAGGCAACAGCTGCTGAGGAAAGTACAACCCTGTTTTTGGTTGACCTCCAAACAAACCTCATATGGCGATAACCCAGACGTGTTTACACATACCTCTCCCCTTTCTTCAGCTCTGTGACCCGATCGTGGAACACCAGCGGCGATCGGGTCCGCTGGTCCCGCGGTCACGGAGCTCAGGACTGGGTCACGAGCGCGACCCACGGCTGGGCTCTTAAAGGACAACGTACCTGTACGTTGATGTGCCCAGCCGTGCCATTCTGCCGACGTATATGTGCAGGAGGCGGTCCTTAAGTGGTTAACCTGCAAACAATACAACAGTCGTGTACATTTCTAAATTGTCACTGACATTCCTCAAAACCGACAATAAAAACCCTCTAACCTACTTTCACGTTCCTACAAAAATACAACAGCCACGGCGCGTAGGAGGGCTGCCGGAGTGGATTTTAACATAGTCTTCTTATTGTTTGTATGTAGTAACATGAATAAGACATGAGACAAACACTTAGATACAAATGTGAGGAAGATATTTCATAGTTTCCAAAACAAAAATAAAAAAAACAACCAGAGGGAATGCTGCCTTCATTCTTTTAGCAATAGAAAAAAATACATGGGATACAATGGGAAAAAACACAAGAGCAGCTCCAAACCTTGCATGGGCCAGCCACACAAAGTTGAAAAACAGGCAGGATAATTTTAACCACACAAACTGGCGTGAATCCTTATTCTGCATTGTTCAGAGAACAATGCATATTCAGATTAATCTGAATGCGTCAGTCTGCCCCAGTCGACACCCCCCATAATCAATAATGTCTTTGCAGAGTGCACACATTCCCCCCAGACGATCGTCTGTGCATTGCACAGGGCCCTTCACTGGCGGACATATTCACACTCTGCAAACACTTCTCTGCATCCCCAAGTTTTCCACTACCAAAACGGGTCTCAACTGCCGCTGACCCCCTCCTAGCACTATTGCTGACCCCCCTCTCAGCACTGCCTCTGACCCCCCCTCTCAGCACTGCCTCTGACCCCCCCTCTCAGCACTGCCACTGATCCCCCTCCTAGCACTGCCACTGATCACCCTCCTAGCACTGCCACTGACCCCTGTCCCAGCACTGCCACTGACCCCTCTCCCAGCACTGCCACTGAACGCACCCCCTTCCCAGCACTGCCACTGGACACCCTCCCACCACTGCCACTCTCTCCCTCCCAGCTCTGTCACTGACCCCCCCTCCCAGCTCTGTCACTGACCCCCCTCCCAGCACTGTGACTGACCCCCCCTCCAAGCACTATCACTGACCCCCCTCCCAGCTCTGCCACTGACCCCCTCCCAGCTCTGCCACTGACCCCCCTCCCAGCTCTGCCACTGACCCCCCTCCCAACACTGCCACTGACCCCTCTTCCACTGATCCCCCCTCCCAGCTCTTCCACTGATCCAGCACTACCACTGGCCCTTCTCCCAACACTGTCACTGACTCCCTCTCCCTCCCAGCTCTTCCACTGACCCCCTCCCAGCTCTTCCTCTGACCCCCCTCCCAGCTCTTCCACTGACCCATGGGCGTCCGCAGGTAGGGGCAAGGGGAGGCAAGTGCCCCCCCTGGAATTAGGGATCGGATCAGGAGTGAGGACCCCCATCACCCCCAGGGCCGGACTGGCCTACCGGGATACTGGGATATTTCCCGGTAGGCTGCCTGCCCTGGGGCCGGTTTGCGGCTGCAGTGCTCCCCTGAATCGCCTCTCTCCTGCTCCTTTGATCACGGAGCTGGCCGGGTCTGTGTTCTGTGGCCGCGCACCGCGCTGTAACACGGTCCCGCCCCCCTAGACCGGCTAGTGTGATAGTAGAAAGAATCAGTCTTCCACCTATCACACGAGCCGGTCTAGGGGGGCGGGACCATGTTACAGCGCGGTGCGCGGCCACAGAACATAGACCCGGCCAGCTCCGTGATCACAGGAGCAGGAGAGATGTGAGTACTCAGTACAGCCCTAACTGTGTGCCTGAATAGGGGGATCAGCGGGGGGGGCGGCATATAGAGGAGATTAGCTTTCTATATTCCTCCATGCAGCCGCTGAATGCTTGGAGGAGGGAGAGGAGGAGAATCAAGCATTCAGCGGCTGCATGGAGGAACATAGAAAGCTCATTTCCTCTATATGCCCCCCCCCCCCTGCTGATCCCCCTATCCAAATTCTTTTTCTGCCCCCCCCCCAGTGCTCTCCTCCCCCACCACACTCTCCAGCCCTCCCCCTCTCAACCCATGTTCTTTCTGCCCCCCTGCTCTCCAGCTCTCCCCATCCTTCTCTAGCCCCCACCCCAGTGCTCTCTGCCCCCCCGTGCTCCCCACCCCCCACAGTGCTGTCCAGCCCCCCCATGCTCCCCACCCCCACAGAGCTCTCCAGCCCCCCCCATGCTCCCCACCCCCACAGTGCTCTCCAGCCCCCCTGTGCTCCCCACCCCCACAGTGCTGTCCAGCGCCCCGTGCTCCCCACCCCTGTTCGTTCTGCCCCTGGTGCTCTCCAGCTCTCCCCATCAGTCTCCAGCCCCCACCCCAGCTCTCCACCCCCCACCGTGTGTGTATATATATATATATATGTATATATGTATATATATATATATATATATATATATATATATATATATATATATATATATATGTAATAATGTATGGTTTTCCCTTTCATGAACCAGAAAATAATGACGTTATGCTGTTGCACTGGTATAATAACGCTGTGGGGCTGGTATGAAATTTTTTTCAGGGCTGAATTTTATTCCCAGTCCGGCCCTGATCACCCCTCTCTGTCACCCCCCGCTCTCTCTCTCTCACCCCTCTGTCTTTTTCACCCCCTCTCTCTCTATCACCCCCCTCTGTCTCTCTCTGTCACCCTCTCTCTCTGTGTCACCCCCTATGTCTCTCTCTGTCACCCCCTCTGTCTCTTGCTGTCACCCCTCTGTCTCTTTCTGTCACCCCTCTCTCTCTCACCCCCTTTCTCTGACAGTCTCTTGGGCCATGTCCGCAGTCTCTGACAGTCTCTTGGGCCATGTCCGCAGTCTCTGACAGTCTCTTGGGCCATGTCCGCAGTCTCTGACAGTCTCTTGGGCCATGTCCGCAGTCTCTGACAGTCTCTTGGGCCATGTCCGCAGTCTCTGACAGTCTCTTGGGCCATGTATGCAGTCTCTGACAGTCTCTTGGGCCATGTCCGCAGTCTTTGACAGTCTCTATGGCCATGTCTGCACTCTCTGACCATCACCTGTACTAGGTCTGTAGTCTCTGACCGTGATAATGTGATAATGACATTGTCGAAAAGGTCAGAGCATGGGTGACCTTAAAATGATGCCCCCCCCTGAAAAAAGTTCTGCGGACGCCCATGCACTGACCCCCCTCCCAGCACTGCCACTGCCCTCCCAGCACTGTCACTGACCCCCCTATCCTCCCAGCACTGCCACTGCCACTGCCACCCCCTCCTCCCAGCACTGTCACTGACCCCCTCCCCCCCAGCACTGCCACTGACTGCTTTGCTGACATCCCTTCTGTCTCCAGATCCTGCTTGCTGTTCCACTACATTGGTCTCTGACTTCTGGCTTGGCTCACTATCTGTTCCGGTTATTGAACTTTGGCTATGTTTTGACTACGTTTGTTCTTTTTACTTTTATTATTAAACAAGTGTGATTTAACGGTACTTCCGTCTCGGCCTGATTTCATGGTTTCTGACATCCACATATTTTCTACCTTGTCCTCCTTTCCAGCCGCTCTCTCCCCCTTCCTCCTCCGTCTACAGAGCATAATAAGAACTTTCTATAGACCTCATATCAGCGCATCCCTGCTCCCCTCCTCCTCCTAGTGTGTGTACAGAATGGAGAAGGAGGAGGTGGGGAGGAGCTTTGATTCACTAACACTCTGCTCTGCTGAACCAAGCTGCTGTCAGTGAAAGGGGAGCCATGTCACGTGTCCGTGTGAATGATGTGTCCGGGAGAAAACTGTACAGGTGGCGTGGCAACTCTACACTGACCCCCCCTCCCAGCACTGCCACTGACCCCCCCCCCCCCTCCCAGCATTGTCACTGACCCCGCTCTGAGCACTGCTACTGACCCCCTCCACAGCACTGCCACAGACCCCCCCATCCCAGCACTGCCACTGACCCCCCCCCCTCTCCAAGCACTTCCACTAACCCCCCTCACAGCACTGTCACTGGCCATCTTCCACCCATCACTGTCACTGACCCCCCCCCCCCCCCAGCGTTGTCACTGACCCCCCTCCAAGCATTGCCAGTGCATGCAATAACCATGCTATTTGTGGAAGAGATGTAATCATTTTAAAATTTATGGCGTTTAATCATTTGGATGCAATAAATACTACACTATGAGATTATCTCTTTCTGGGGCTGAATTATTGCTTTTCCTGGGAAAGAGGGGCAGATGGTACTTGGAGCTAGGCCATTTAAAAGGACCAGTTACTTAATTGGAATGTGCTGTATGACCTTCTGTAATAAAAGGTCATATATCATATACAGTGATGTAAGTAACTGAGTTAAAATAAACTGAGTTACGTAACTCAGTTACTTTAGAGGGTAATACTAACTGATTACTTTTCCCCTCATGGTAACTCAGTTCCCATTGATTTGGCTTAGTTACCCCAATTACATCTACCGTCACTAGATGGCAGTAGTGTAATTCCGGTGTCCTGCCAAAAAAGTTCCCCCGCCGGATAAGGACCCCCTGTACTGCGCAGGCTCAGCGCTTGCGCAGTACGAAGGACTACGGAGCTTCCGAAAATTGCCGAACCTATACAGCTCTGAGTGAACTCTACACCGCGCAGGCGCAGTTAACATGTAATTGTACAAGGCGAAGCCGCACCCTCATGATGCTCGTGCTACTCTGCAAGGGGTGTCTATCGTGTAACTAAGGGGCGGGTCTAGTATTACTGTAACCAAGGGGCGCATTTATTATTATTGTTATATATCGAGCTCTGCCCATTAATTTAACATTTGCCCTCTTCTGTAGCCATCCGCCCCTTACACGGTATAATAATAATAGACCCACCCCTTACACGATATAATAATAATAGACCCGCCCCTTGCTTACACGATATAACAGAACTGCCCCTTGGTTAGAGTAATAATAGAGCAGCTCCTTGATTACACAATATATAACAATAATAAATGCGCCCCTTGGTTACAGTAATACTTCTAGGATTTTCATTTTGTATGGTGTCATTGAGGATGTGAAGCGCCTTACCTTTTAATACATTTTTTTTTTTTGTTACTGATAAAATTAGGCTTTGTGCCATTCCCAAGTCTAGATTGTGTACTGGACAAGGCAGCAAAGAAAAGGAAGGAATTTCTTTCCAAAAAGAAGCAATCTGGGCCTAATAGGAATGTTTGTTAGGAGATTTATTCACCAGATATATATTTATACAAAATAGTTATATATATATATATATATATATATATATATATTGGTTGACAAAAACAAACATTACATACAATTAAAAATAATGATTATGCTACATAAAATGTGAATATCAATTGAAATACTCGCTAATAGGAGTGTTGTTTTAAATGACACAGAAATGATAAACTTCCCTGTAGAATCAATTACCTTGTAAAAATGACAATTAGACAGAACGTCTGTATTTCACAAATTCAACTGTTACTATACTGCAGGTAAATAAGTGGTTAACAACGTGAAATAAAATTAGACGTTTGTTATGTCAATAGCATGGAAACTATGAAATAAAAAATTGAAGCTTAGAGAAAAATCTACAAGGCGGTTACTGATTTGAGAGAATAATTATTCAACTGTATAATAATAAATCAATATTTAAGAGAACACAAATGAATATCCGGTAAAATCAATGACATAATTACCCTTCCCAAGATGGCTACTGGTCTGAACTGCTGATTACCAGAGTTTTAGAATGGCTGCCGTGGCTTTCAAGATGGCTACTGTTCAAAGAGGAGTTATGTCTTGCGACCTCAGATTTTTTAAAGCATAGGGTGTCAAGGAATCTTCATGAATGTGGAGATATGAGTTGATGAATGGAGTGTGTCTGCGTGTCTGATTGAGTGTCCTTTCATGGCATCTATCCTCATCCTAAATACAATGTTAGACAATAGGCTCATTAAAGATATAATAAACTCAGCCCAAAAGGTAGGACTTCTTTTCCATTGGTTGAAAAAACCTATTGGTTAAAGCAGAACTCCAAGCAAAAACTTTTTTTTCCATGTTGCGGATCTCCTACCACCAACTATGTCAGCCATGTTCTTCTGAGCTCTGTAGTTCCTCTGCAATAGCCTGCTGAACTTGCCGAAAAAACGTTATTGCCTGGTGATTTCCTGTTTGAAAGACAGCTGCCTGCTATCCCTCCAGTAACCTCAGCCAGCGGTCTGACACACCCCCCAGGGAGTTCTGTTTCCACCTGGCTCACTGTAGTGGGAGGACGGGTCTCACAGCCCCTGGTCTGTGCCGCCCATAGAGGTGGTGACCTCCTCCTCTGCTCCCTCCTCCTCCTCCCTGCCAGCACCACCCCGTCATCCCCGCTGCCATCGTCCGCCCTCCATCCATCCCGTTATCTGTCTCCAGTGCGGGGAGAGTTACAGATCATCGGGATGACAGAGCGCATCTCGGGCTGATAGGTCTGTATGTGAGAACACTGCTCGTTTTACAGCCCGCCTCCCTGTACATTGGAACAGTGAGCTCTGCGCTGTCTATCACAATTCTGGTGCAGGGAGGTGGGGCTGTACCATGAGCTGTGTTCTCACATGCTGACCTATCACCCAGAGATGCACTCTGTCCCCATTATCTGTAACTATCCCTGCTCTGCAATAATGGGCACTGATAAGGCACTGGTGTCACCGCACTGATGGGCACTGATAAGGCACTGCTGTCACCGCACTGATGGGCACTGATAATCTGCACTAGTGACACTGCACTGATCGGCACTGATAATCTGCACTGGTGACACCGCACTGATGGGCACTGATAATCTGCATTGGTGACACCGCACTGATGGGCACTGATAATATGCACTGGTGGTCCCTGACATTTGGCTCTGGTGGTCCCTGACATTCGGCACTGGTGGTCCCTGAAATTTGGCTCTGGTGGTCCCTGACATTGGGCTCTGGTGGTAGTCCCTGACATTCAGCTCTGATGGTCCCTAAAATTTGGCTCTGGTGGTCCCTGACATTCGGCTCTGGTGGTCCTTGACATTCGGCTCTGGTGGTCCTTGACATTCGGCTCTGGTGGTCCCTGACATTTGGCTCTGGTGGTCCCTGACATTTGGCACTGGTGGTCCCTGACATTTGGCTCTGGTGGTCCCTGACATTTGGCTCTGGTGGTCCCTGACACGTTGCACTGCTCTCCATTTATAAGGCTGTAACCCATCATACAGTGTGTTATATATGGCTAGCTGGCTGCAGAATGAGGGGTGTGATTTATGTTGAAGTGGGCGAGTTTACATTTTCTGGGAGGGGGTGTACTAATCAGGGATTTTTTGAAGATCACAGAGTCCTGCTTTAACTTTTGTGGATTAAGGCTACTTTCAGACTGGCGCTTTACCGTTGTTTTAGGCTATTCGGCCGCTAGCGGGGCTGTTTTAACCCCCGCTAGCGGTCCAAAAAGGGTTAAAACCGCCCGCAAATCGATGCAAATCGGCGCTTTGCCGGCGGGTTTGCGGCGCTGCCCCATTGTTTTCAATGGGAAGGGGCGCTTTAGGTGCAGTGAATACACTGGTCACGATAGATATATTGTATGAAATTTTTAACAATGATTGGTATCTTTAACCACTTCAGCCCCGGAAGATTTGGCTGCTCAATGACCAGGCCATTTTTTGTGATACGGCACTGCGTCGCTTTAACTGACAATTGCGCAGTCGTGCGATGCTGTACCCAAACAAAATTGACATCCTTTTTTTTTTTCCACAAATAGAGCTTTCTTTTGGTGGTATTTGATCACCTCTGCATTTAAATTTTTGTTGCGCTATAAACAAAAGAAGAGCGACAATTTTGAAAAAAACACAATATCTTTTACTTCTTGCTATAATAAATATCCCAATTTTTTTTTTCAGTTTAGGCCGATATGTATTCTACAAATCTTTGGTAAAAAAAAAACGCAATAAGCGTATATTGATTGGTTTGCGTAAAAGTTCTAGCGTCTAAAAAATAGGGGATGGATTTATGGCATTTTTATTATTATTTTTTTTTTTTACTAATAATGGCGGTGATCTGCAATTTTTATCGGGACTGCGATATTGCGGTGGACAAATTGGACACTTGACACATTTTTGGGACTATTGACAATCATACAGCGATCAGTGCTATAAAAATGCTCTGATTACTGTATAAATGTCACTGGCAGGGAAGGGGTTAACACTAGGGAGCGATCAAGGGGTTAACTGTGTTACCTAGGTGTGTTCTAACTGTAGGGGTGATGGGACTGACTAGGGGAGGAGAGATATCGGTGTTCATACTTTGTGTGTTCATACCATCTGTCTCCTCTCCCCTGAGAGAACCGAGATTTGTGTGTTTACACACACAGGTCCCATTTCTCACTCTGTCACGAGCCATCAAGGGTGCCCAGCAGTCATCGCACCCGCTGGGCACTCGTATCAGCTCTGGGCACACACTGCCGGCACGCGCACGTCCTTCAGCATCTTAAAGGGCCGACGTTTCAACAGCTCTCTCAGGGGAGCCATTCTGCCGCAGTATAATTGCGATGGCCAGTCGGAAACCGGTTAAAAAATTCTTACTTGTTTTACATCAAAATAATAGGATTTTGTAATACAGCTTACCTGTAAAATCATTTTCTTGGGAGTACATCACGGGACACAGAGCTCTATCAATTACTTAGTGGGTTAGATAGTCACTATCAGGTGATTGGACACTGGCAAACCCTAATTACAAGGCGAGTTCCTCCCCTATATAACCCCTCCCATATGTAGAGTACCTCAGTTTTGTAGCAAAGCAATAAGTATCCCAACATATATATACATAAATCTCGAAGAGGGGTGGGAGCTCTGTGTCCTCTGTGTACTCCCAAGAAAAGGATTTTACAGGTAAGCTGTATTAAAAAATCCTATTTTCTTGTTCATACATCATGGGACACAGAGCTCTATCAATTACTTAGTGGGCTGTCCCAGAGCAATGCCCAAATTGAGGGGAGGGAGACACAGATCAAAAAGCAGACATCGGACGTGAGGACCTATACTACTGCCTGCAGCACACTGCGCCCGAAGGCGGTATCCTCATGCCCTTTCACATCCACCCGAAAGAATTCGGTGAATGCATAGATGGAAGACCAAGTTGCAGCCTTGCAGATCTGACCCAAGGAGGCCTGGTGAGGCACTGCCCATGAAGCACTTACCGCTCTAATCGAGTGCGCTCTCAAATGAAAAAAGGAATTTTCATCTTAAAACCATAAGCCTAAACAATAACCTGCCGAATCTACTTCGAGATAGTGGATTTCAACGCTGCCTGGTTCATTCTAGGACCTTCCGGCAGCACAAAGCATCAGCTTTTCTTATCAGAGTAATCGCTTTCAGATGGACCTTGACTGCTCTTACTACATCAAGAGAGTGTAACAACCTTTCTTCCACAGAATGCGGACCCGTACAAGGACGGTAAAATCTTGGATCAGATAAAAATCATGATACCACCTTAGGCAGCAAAAAGCTGTTAATTCTGATACCCCTCTAGCAGAGAATATGACAACCAGAAACTCGATCTTCTGGTCAAAAGAACCAAAAGAATATGGATTGGTTCAGAAGGCTGTTTTTGTAAAAACAGATCATTAAAATCCCACGGGCACAAGGGAGACTTTACTGGTGGAATTGAACACGTTACCCCTTGGATAAAAAGCCCGGATTAAGGAATGAGAGGCGAGTGGCCTCTGAAAAAAAGAAATATTGATAAGGCCGAGAACTGACCCTTGATGTGCTCAAGGCCAGTTTCATTTCTACCCCTAACTGTAGAAAGGCGAGACTTCTGCCACTGGCATACCTTTGAGGATGCCAACCCCTGGATTCACGCCAGGAAACATACGCCTTCCAGGCTCTGCGATAGACGAGCCTGAAGGCCGGCCTCCTAGCGTTAACCAGGAGGCCTGGAGAGAACTGGACCCAAAAGCTCACAACTTTTTAGGATGTAGGTATCAACAGTCAAACCATCCAATTTAGATTCCGTAAGGAAGGATGTAATACTAGTCCCTGCGAGAGCAGGTCTAGGCGTAGTGGAAGAATACAGTCTTCCTACCGCCATCGTTATGATTTCTGTATACCAAGGCCTTCTGGGCCAGGCTGGAGCCACCACAATAACTGATTACTTCCCTGCCCTGATCCTGTGAAGAAGACACGGAAGGAGCGGAACCGGAGAAAACACCTAGGTCAGAGAGAACTGATCCCAAGGAATTATCAATGTGTCTGTTCCGCATGTTAGTGGACTCTTTGTACTTGACGAAAAAATCATCTGGCTTCATGTTGAACCTGGGGGCTAGAACCTCTACATCCGGGGTACCCCATTTCTGGCATATAGCCTGAAATATGGAGGGGTGTAGAGACCACTCTCCTGGACACAGCCGCTGGCGGCTCAGATAATCTGCCTGCCAAATTTCCATCCTTGGAATGAAGGCTGCAGATAGGCAAGGAACATGCCTCTTTGTCCAAACAAAAAATGGTTCACCTCCCTCTGGGCATTCGGACTCCTGGTGCCTGCTTGATTGATATAGGTCACTTCTGTAGCATTGTCGGATTGTATCTGGACAGGACAGCCTTGTGACCTGTAAGTCCAGGCCCTGAGGGACAAACGTACTGAATCTCCAGAATATTGACGGGCAGGAACCTTTTGGTTTGGACCACTTTCCTTGGAGCGAAAGCACCCTAGCCTATAAGGCTGGTATCCGTAGTTACCACTTTACTGGTGAATGGAATAAAGGATTTTCCTGTAGACTTTTGACTAGCAACCAGTGATGTAAGTAACTGAGTTAAAATAAACTGAGTTACCTAACGCAGTTACTTTAGATGGTAACTAGTAATCTAACTGATTACTTTACTTTTCCCCTCATGGTAACTCAGTTCCCATTACTTTGGCTCAGTTACCCCAATTACATCTACCGCCACTAGATGGCAGTAGTGTAATTCCGGTGTCCTGCCGAAAAAGTTCCCCCGCCGGATAAGGACCCCCTGTACTGTACTGTACTGTACTAGGCGCAGGGCTTGCGCAGTACGAAGGACTACGGAGCTTCCGAAAATTGCCGAAAACCTAAACAGCTCTGAGTGAACTCTACACCGCGCAGGTGCAGTTAACATGTAATTGTACGAGGCGATGCTGCACGCTCCAGATGCTCGTGCTACTCTGCAAGGGGCATCTATCGTGCAACTAAGAGGCGGGTCTAGTATTACTGTAACCAAGGGGCGCATTTATTATTATTGTTATATATCGAGCTCTGCCCATTAATTTAACATTCGCCCTCTTCTGTAGCCATCCGCCCCTTACACGGTATAATAATAATAGACCCACCCCTTACACGATATAATAATAATAGACCCGCCCCTTACACGATATAATAATAATAGACCCGCCCCTTGCTTACACGCTATAACAGATCTGCCCCTTGGTTAGAGTAATAATAGAGCAGCCCCTTGGTTACACGATATATAACAATAATAATAAATGCGCCCCTTGGTTACAGTAATACTAGACCCGCCCCTTAGTTACACGTATAGAATATTTAAAAAAAAAGTCAGTTACTTTGCTGCGTAACTAATTACTTTTCCAATGTAGTAACTGAGTTACTAACGCAATTACTTTTTGGGAGAAGTAATTTGTAACTTAACTAGTTACTTTTTTAAAGTAAGATGACCAACACTGCTAGCAACCAACTGAGGCTCTTACGTACTTCTATCGTCAGGCGCCTGGGAAAAACTAAGGCTTGGATCCTCTTGCTCCAAGCAGACAGCATGCTGTTCAGTAATGGCGTTGAAAACTGGGCAAAAGGAACAGCCTTAAATGAGGCTACCAGCGTTGATGACCATTCTCTGCTTTTATTATAAAGGCAAGGAGGAAAGAAACACAAGCTGAGTGATTAAAAAATAAAAAATAAATAAATAAAACAAATGAGGCTACCATCTTCCCCAACAACCTCATACAAAGGCCAAATCTTTATGGTCTTGGCCTTTGACTTGGGTAAAAGATACCCTGCTTTGGGCTATGCCCCCAAATACTCTAGCCTCCATAGGGGCTATAAAGACCATGCTGGACACACTTAGGTCCAGCCATGCTACCGACTGATCTTGGTATGCTATTACCGATATACCCTGAGCCCTTTAGACCCACTAGAGGCGTGCCCTAGCAGTTTATAAAAGACTTGAGTATGGTGGCAAACCACAAGGGCAAGCCTACCAACCAGAAAAGGTGCTGTTTCCCTGTGAAATGCAGACAAGTTCTGAAAACACATATGCAAACGATTTTCCATATGTGTAAGTGGCAAGAATTAATGCTATATGCCTCAAAAGAAGCATGCGTTCATGGAAGCATGAATTTTCTACAATATGTTTAACCACTTGCCGACCGGCGCACGACGATATACGTCGGCAGAATGGCACGTACAGGCAGGAGGGCGTATATATAAGTCCCTCCTTAATGCCTGTCCGTGCCATCGGGAGCGCGCTGGTCGGGACCCCCGTGAGTCCGGTCGCGGGAAGGCTGAACGGGGAGATGCCGAGATAAACAGCATCTTCCCGTTCTGCCTAGCAACTAGTGACGCCGATCTCTGCTCCCTGTGATTGGAGCAGAGATCAGCATTCACTAGCTGACAGCCACGCCCCCCCCCCACAGTAAGAAACACACCCGTAGGCATACTTAACCCCTACACTACCCCCTTGTGGTTAACCCCTTCACTGCCAGTGTCATTTATACAGGAATCAATGCATTTAAATAGCATTGATTGCTGTATAAATGACAATGGTCCCAAAAATGTGTCAAAAATGTCCGATGTGTCCACCATAATGTCGCAGTCACACAAAAAAATCGCAGATCGCCACCATTACTAAATAAAAAAAAATTATTAATAAAAATGCTATAAAACTATCCCCTATCTTGTAAACGCTATAACTTCTGCGCAAACCGATCAATAATCGCTTTTTGCGATTTTTTTTACCAAAAATATGTAGAAGAATACGTATCGGCCTAAACTGAGGAAAAAATATTTTTTTTATATATTTTTGGGGGATATTTATTATAGCAAAAAATAAAAAATAATGCGTTTTTTTTTTCAAAATTGTCACTCTTTTTTGTTTATAGCGCAAAAAATAAAAACCGCAGGGGCGATCAAATACCACCAAAAGAAAGCTCTATTTGTGGAAAAAAAAGGACGTCAATTTTGTTTGGGAGCCACGTCGCACGACCGCGCAATTGTCAGTTAAAGCGACGCAGTGCCGAATCGCAAAAAGGGGCCTGGTCCTTTGGCTGCAAATTGGTCCGGTCTGAAAGTGGTTAAAACATAAAAAGTGTGTGCTGTACACACACATACCTATAGCACTTGTGCTATGGGACGGGCACCTTGCAAGCAAGCATGAGTCTCTGAATGTGTAATGCAAGATTACACATTATGTATCCAGGCAGACACGTATTCCTATGTGAACATAAGGAATCCTGTATAATTAAGGAGGCTAAATTAACATGCCTCGTTATGCAACCATGCAAATCTAGGTGATCATGCAACCTTAGGCGATCATGCATTCTTATGCGATTTGTCATTTTTTATGCGACTATGCATTATAAGCACTACTGTGCGGACAAGTACCCTTGTGATACCACTACTCTTGTGTGATCAAGCACCCCTGTGCGATCCAGCATCTTTATGCAATCAAGCATCTTATTAGGCGTTTCTGTGAAAAACAAGCCTTTCTGTGTGAGCAAGTATCCCTGGCAAACAAGGACTCTTGTGGAGTCAATCACTCTTGTGCAATCCCATATCTTTAATCCAAACAGGCATTTATGCGATTTTAGGCAATTATGCGATTTTAGGCATTCATGCAATTTTAGGCATTTCTGCGCAAATAAGCATTTAACGACCAAGCATTCTCGTCAAGTCCACCACAAACAGAAAAAAACACGTATCTCTATGTGTATTACATATTCTGCCACATGCATCTTGTACATTCCAATACTCAGGTAATTTATGCAAATATGTGGACTGATAAAAAAGGAAGTTATCCTCCACTGACGTGCGCTCATGCGTTTAGCAACAATGTGCACAGAACCTAGTATTCCCAGGCGGTCTCCCATCCAGGTACTAGTCAGGCCCGACCCTGCTTAGCCTCTGAGATCAGACGAGATTGGGCGCTTTCAGGGTGATGTGGCCGTAGGCATCTTAGCCGTTGTGCGTTTGGCTAGTTTGTAAGCAAGCACCTGCATGAAGACCTTGTGGAGTTTCTACACCTCTTTGCAGTAATGGACAAGGTTGGAAAGTTGGAAAGGTACAAGAAGCCTATGGGAATTTAAGAAAAAAAAAAGTAGGAGACAGAGGCTTCGGCCGTGTAGGCTGAGGGTAAGTTATACGCAGCTTGAATCTCTGTAAATGTTGGAAGAAGCTGCAAGCCCGACAGGGGCAATAGCTCATCCTGTGCGGCTGCCTCCAGTCTTTCAGGGGGGGGATAGAACCCTTCGATTTTTTATCGGTTCTTTTACCTGCCCCTGAGGCCCTCTTACGGGACGACATAGTCCTAAGCTGACAAAAGCAGAGGTACTAGTATAAATGCAATCACTGTTGTGCTTAGTCTTACAATATTATTATTAGCTTAGTCTGCACAACCTGATGCCGAGTAGGTGTCTTAGATATGCCTGGATCCAAACCCACGGGGATGCTTACTGCCCACAGCTCTGTGTCCCACCACTTACAGGGCTCTTGCGTGCGTGCATGCGTGCGTAGGACCAACATGACGGCGGCCAGGGGGAGGGGGGAGAAAGGAGACAACCGGAGGACTATGTGGGACCCTCTAGACTTCGTGGGATCCCCCTTTCAGATCATGTGGCAGAGCCTGCAGCGGAGGAAGTGAGCGGCTTCTCAGACCAGCTTCACTGAGCGTGTATCCTGGATGGCATGTAAGTATATACCAGGTTTGTCTCTTACTCCCTCTAGTGGCAGAAACCAGGTAAGACATGCAAACTACTCAAAAAAAAATAAGATAATCCATGAGGATTGTCTTCACTTACCTTATCCCTGCCACAGGAAACTGCTAATAACAGACAGATCCAACCTTCACCCATCACAGCGGGTAACGTGCCAACCTTCAGGGTTCTCGGTTCCTACTTACAGGATCCTCTTCCCTGGACCTGTAGAAGACTCTGCCAGAAAAACTTTTTGCGCCACTTAATTTTTGTGCACCAAAGCTCTGGATCCCTGAGCCCAGTCCTCAAAGAGAGACAGTACAGGCAAAATCTCATTTTAGGCATATTGGCCTGAGGCATGGATCCGGTTGTATAGCTCCTAGGCCCCTGCAGAGACCATCAAACAGAGCTTTCTTCTTAGCACATCTTTAACGTGACCAACCACCTTAGACACTGGCGAAAAAACTGAGGTACTCTCCATATGGGAGGGGTTATATAGGGAAGGAACTGGCCTTGTAATTAGGGTTTGCCTGTGTCCAATCACCTGATGGTGACTATCTAACCCACTAAGTCATTGATAGAGCTCTGTGTCCCGTGATGTATGAACAAGAAATTATATTTTTACCTTATGACAGAATTATCATTGGGTCAGTAGACAATTAAATCATAACTGTATCTATGACCTGGAATATAATATATAATTTGAAGGATTTATAATCATATATAATTTTGAAATACCACTGGGTAGACTAATGTCTTCCTGAAGTGTTTGAAATGAACTTTGTTGAGGGCATGTGGCCTGGTACGGTACACTCTCTCGCCCCCCTATTTCCTGCTGCCTGCCAGGTTGCATGCTCGGACAAAGGTTTGGTATGGATTTTGGGGGGGACACCATGACATTTTTTTTATTTTGGCGTGGGTTCCCCTTAAAATCCATACCAGACCTGGAGGGCCTGGTATGGATTTTGGGGGGGACCCAATGCCATTTTTTTAAAACACTTATACACTGTGTTATATAAACTACACTGCCTGCATTGACTGAATATAGTGTATACACTAAATGCAGAGTGTGTATATATATATATATATATATGTATATATATATGTATATATATATATATATATATATATATATATATATATATATATATATATATATATATATATATATATATATATATATATATATATATATATATATATATATACATATATACACACATATACGTGTGTGCATCACGTGGTGGAATACGGATTTTGTTCTCTGGTGGAAGGTTCATGCTAGGACTATTGCTATTGAACTCCTTGAATGCTTTGAACTGTTCCCACTACCATTTACTACATAGAGACTGATAACTGTGGTTTCCTCCACGTTTTTAATATTAATATATTATCATTTTATTTTTCAGCGCTGTTTTAGTATTTGAATGATCCAGGATCTGAACTGTTTTATTTATATACCATTTTGCCGTTATTTTTATTCTTCTTAACAGCTGCTTAGTATCTTTTTAACACTTTGTTTTACATTGTGTTTTAAATCATCAGTATCATCACATCTGTGTTTCAGTATAAGCACTGCTATTAGAACTGTGGGATTGATCTGGCGCTGAGTAGGGATATTGCAGGCCTTTTATATATCCTTCTTCCTTTTTATATATATATATATATATATATATATATATATATATATATATCAAATACACTGCCACTAACTAACCTGCCTGCCTAATCTAGCTTAACCGCTTCCCGACCGCCTCATGTAGATATACGTCTACAGAATGGCACGGGCAGGCAAAAGCACGTACCTGTACATCCCCTTTAATTGCCTGCCCGTGGGTCGCGCTATAAAACTGCTATAAAATGCTATAAAACTATCCCCTATTTTGTAAACGCTATAACTTTTGCGCAAACCAATCAATTATCGCTAATTGCGATTTTTTTTTACCAAAAATATGTAGAAGAATACGTATCGGCCTAAACTGAGGGAAAAAAAAAGTTTTTTTTTATATATTTTTTGGGGATATTTCTTATAGCAAAAAGTAAAAAATATTGCATTTTTTTCAAAATTGTCGCTCTATTTTTGTTTATAGCGCAAAAAATAAAAACCGCAGGGGCGATCAAATACCACCAAAAGAAAGCTCTATTTGTGGGAAAAAAAGGACGCCAATTTTGTTTTGGAGCCACGTCGCACGACCGCACAATTGTCAGTTAAATCGACGCAGTGCCGAATCGCAAAAAGGGGCCTGGTCCTTTGGCTGCCAATTGGTCCAGGGCTGAAGTGGTTAATCTATCTCCGTCCACACACACACTATACACGGCCACTATGTAAGCAGCCTTACATAGTGTGGGTTATGGACTTAGTCCCCCTGAGCCATGATTGGCCAAAGACACCCTGCCTTTGCCCAATTATGGCTCTCTCAGCAGAGTGATCTTTAAATTGGTCAAAGCATGCAGGTCAGGTGCATGCTTTGGCCAATCATCATACAGCAATGCACTGCAATGTCGATGTGCATTATGGGGCGTTCTGCGGCATTCAAATTTCCCACAAATGCCCCATAATATTCGCTGTTCGGCGAACACCCGATGTTCAAGTCGAACTTACGTTTGATTCGAACATTGAGCTCATCTCTACTCCCTGGATGCCCATCTTATATGGGTAACAATGGAAGGATAGTGTTGGACCTTATGTCATGCTTATTTCATCAGGGATACCACCTCTCTGTATACAATGTTGCTTTCAGTGTGACACTTTTTCTCAAGCAAACCATAGATTGTGGTTCAATGCAACCAAATTGCAAATGCTAACCTCATAAGGGAAGAAATCAGCAAAGTTGTGTAATGAGGAACTTATAGCAGTTAAATGGAAGGATAAACAGGATGTTTGTTTGTTTGTTGCATCTATCTATCCAGATACCTCAGTGCAAATTCAGGGAATGGCTTTATGCATTTGGGAGTACAATCTTCATATGGGAGGTGTAAATTTCAACAGCCAGTTAATAAAACCCTACCTGACAACCCAAAAAATGTTACTTGTACAAAATAGTGTCCATCTATTTAATAATTAATATTCATACAGCCCTAATTTACCAAGAAGGCCCTGTACATAAAAGCATTCAATCTGATAGAGTCGGCAGGCTACATGGGAGACACTTTTTTGATATTGTCCCTTCTACCCAGGCAAACTGGAGATCCCATTGCAAGGATTATATAACAACCTTTGTTGCAGATTCCTTCTTTTTGTTATTCTGAAAAAAAAAAAAAAATGTGTGTTTCTCTGTGCCTCTGTTTTGAGTAGGTCTAATGGGAGTGGTTTCATAATTAACTGTCATATGGGGAGTTACAGGGCACTACTGAGGAAATCTGCTGGGCCTGCATCCCTTTAGACGGGTTCCTATTGAAAGAATCTCTCAAAAAATTTTATTTTTGTTGCAAGGGATGCCTGAAATCTGACTTTTTGGCAGACTAATGGGAAAATTGCTGAGCCAATCACACAAGCAGGAAATTATGTTTCTCGGGAGTGGTCAGTACACACTCTGTACAGAAAACTCCAGGTAGGCTCCAGATTGAAAAGGAAGGTCATTTTTAATAACACTCAATTACAATATGATTAGTGTCGCAATCATATGCGCTAATTATTTTTTCTTTATTTTCTATTTTTTTCCCCACAAAAGTGGAGTTACCCTTTAAAAAGGTTGGAATAAGACATGACATGTACAGTCCTCAGCATAAATGAGTACACCCCAACAGATTTGTCAGAAAACCTTTACTTTCCTTTCAGAATCAATATTTTCTGTGGGAAACTATACTACAAAATACACAAATGCGGGCCATTGATTGCAACCAAGATTTCGTAATGTGCACACACGCAAACGTATTTTTCCTAAAAAAAATGTATTCAAGACCATTTTGCAAAAATAAAATACACTCCAATGAAAGTCTTAAGCCTTGTACGCACGGTCAGATTATTGGACGAATTTGGTCAGTTTTTTGTTTGATGCTAGTCTCAAATCGAAAGTGAACAGGGTACTTACTATCAGATAATTTTCTGACGCCAGAATTCAACGTCAGAATTGACGTAAAGTGTTAAATTGTTTTGTATGGGTTCTTTCATTTCTGAGCATGCCTAGTCTTGCTCTTCAGATTTTTTTTTTGTCAGAAAACTGTAGTAATGAAAAGAAAATCAGACGTTGTGGTCACATCAGACAAAAATTTTCAAGCCTGCACATCCAGTTTTTGTCTGCTGAAAATTCGTAATCGCCTGTCAAAAGCAGCATACTAACGATCAGAAAATCTCCAGATCGTTCATCAGATGAAATTTATCTTCAGATTTTCTGACAGCGTGTACGGGCCTTTAAGAGCAAAGCGAAATTTTAGATAACAAAATCCTAATTAACAAGAATTCAACTACAGTTGAGTCCAATTATTCATTAAACAGGTGTCCAGCAGACAGTTGATTATAAAAGGGCATTACTTAACACAAAAAACCCTTCCCATTGTGTGCTGTCAGCAATGGCACCACATAATTTCTTTACACAGGAAAGGTGAAGGCTACAACAAAATCCGCAAAGCTTTAATTATCAATCAGAATACTATAGCAAAAATGTAACAAAGATGGAACTGCAACCATCTCGCAGAGATGTCCAGGCCATGCATGGAAGTGAACACCTCGACAGGAGCATCTTTTGATGAGAAGGGTTGAAGAAAATTGCCATGCAAGTTCACTGCAGTTAGCTAAAGAAGTAGAAAGCCAAACTGGGTGATTGTTTCCCATAACACAATATGGCGTACACTGCAGAGGAATGGCATGCATGGGTGTCGTCCATGAAGGAAGCCTCTCCTAAAGCCCATGCACAAAAAAGCCTACCTAGAATTTGCCAGGGCCCATGCTGAAAAATAAGAAGACTACTGGGACTCTGTACTCTGGAGTGATTAGACCAAAATAAATGTTTGTGGGGCTGCATGAGTGCTGCTGGTGTTGGGGAGCTGCATTTCATTGATGGTATCATGAATTCACAGATGTACTGCTCTATATTGAAAGAGAAGATGCTACCATCACTCCGTGCCTTTGGTCGTCGAGCATTTTTCCAACATGACAATGATCTAAAAACACAAATCTAAAGCCACTGTTGCATTTCTGAAGAAGAACAGGGTAAAAGTGATTCAGTGGCCAAGTATGTCTCCTGATCTGAACCTAATCGAACACATGGGGATTTCTGAAGAGACAATTTGAGCATCACTCTCCATCCAGCATCCAGGCTCTAAAAGAGGTCCTTCTTGAAGAATGGAAAAAGATAGATGTTGCAATATGTTGCCAATTTGTTTATTCCATGCCTAGAAGACTTGGTGCTGTCCTTACAAATCATGGAGGTCATACAAAATTTTAGATGTAGTAGTTTTTGTTTTGGGGTGTATTCATTTTTGCATCGATTAATTTGAGTAAAACTGAACATTTTGTAATCTAAGTTATATTATTAACCTTACTTTCATGTAATGAGCTAAACAAATGTTCTATGAAACTCAGTTTTGGCAAAATTTTGGAAACTGTTCTTGTGTTCATTGAGATATTAATTAAAATCTTACTTTTCAAAAGTTTATACTTTATACTGAGCACTGTAACAATTGTTCCTACTGTTAGAGCCTCTCTCAATTAAAAATTATGATATATGGTTTCTCTAATTTTGAGCTATGAAACCGGGTGAAAGAATACTGATTTAAGTTTCAGATAGGCCAATGTGCATTAATGTGTTCTAGTTACATAACAGGGAAACTGGTTTTGCAACTTTAAATGTTTAATTTGCAAGCAAGTTGTATACATGTCAATGGACTTTCAGAACTGAGAACAATGAAAAGATTTACTCCACAAACAAGGTAACCCACCAGTGTTTTACTACAGCTGGCCTTGCATTGTTTTGGCAATGAGAAACCAACAAATGTTTGACCAGCTGAATGAAACAGGACTTATTGTACAGTGTAAAGTCCATGCATTAAATGCATGAAATATCTCTACAGATGAGAATGGAACTTTTCTATATTGCAATATTAGTAAAACAAAATAATTCAATCTCATGGACTTGCAAGTCATAAGGTTCAGATATTATGACACTGTTTTAATATATGTACAGTGCCTTGAGAAAGTATTCATACCCTTTCAAATTTTCCACATTTTGTCATGTTACAACCAAAAACATAATGTATATTATTGGAATTTTATGTGATAGATTGACACAAAGTGGCACATACAGTTGTGCTCATAAGTTTACAATGATTTTTTGGCCATATGAGAATATGAATATGAGAATATGAATGATAACACAAAAAAATTTCTTTTACTCATGGTTAGTGTTTGGCTGGAGCCTTTTACTATCAATCAACTGTGTTTACTCTTTTTAAATCAATCACAACAGAAACTACCCAAATGACCCTGATCAAAAGTTTACATACCCTGGTGATTTTGACTTGATAACATGCACACAAGTTGACACAAAGAGGTTTGAATGGCTAAAAGAAAAAAAGTTCCAGAAGGAACCTATGGTCGGACTCTAAAGGCACAACAAACACTGGGAGTATACAAAAAATATTAACATTTTTTGAAAAATACATAAAATACAAAGACCAGAGACATGAAAGAAATATAGATAAAAATCATATATACAGACAGCAGTTTATATGATGTGAGCCCTAATGCGTCTACGCGTTTCATTGTACACTTCTTCAGGACACATTTGGGGTTCAGTAGTTGCAAGGATGAGAAAAGGATCTCACTATCTTGCAGGAGGGTCACGTATATACATATTAGTCGGTCAGTACACAAACCAAAACAAATGATTTCCAGTCTAATGTAAAGAGCTAGCTGAAGAGGAACAAGACAAGAGACTGTTACCATTTTCTATAAAGCATTGCAACCCCGCTATACATTCTGAGAACTGCATTACAACCTAGGGGGAGCCCTTGAGTATATGATATAGATATATGTACTGTATCATGACGTATTGTGTTTGATGTTATGCTGCCAATTTGATATGTGTGTGCTGCTCTGAGGATTGGAGTGGGCAGGTGTTCAATATACATGCTTTATCATATTGGACATTAGCCACACTTCTTGCCTGTCTGCATATACTCTCCAGGTGACCATTGAGTTCTTGGTTTCCATTACACATTGATTGTTCATTGTCATTCTCTATATCTAAGTGACCACTTTGTTTATTGTGCTAAGTATTTTCTCAGTAAACTTCTTACGTGGTTAATTGACAACTTGTGTGACACTATATCTATTACTGCAACCGGTGAAGTGACCGGTTCCAAGGATACAGTAAATATACTGTGTGGTGTACCATTACTGTATTTCTCCTTACTGTTAGGTCTCACACTAACATCACCATACAGGTGTGCCAGAGGATTGAGTCTGTTCTTGGGGTTTATAGGCAAAGTACAGGATTAAACATTCATCAGCAGCTCCTAAGGGGTTAGTGCTACACCATGTTTGCATATCAAAGGCAGCAGTGGACAGGGAGGCAAGAAAGCAGATGCTTTAACTCTGTTCAAACTGGCTGGGTGGATCTCTAGTCGCTAAGGTTCAGGTACTAGGCTAACCCAATGGTTACAATTGTTTAAAGGGTACTTCTGACTCAGAAGCAGCTGACCAAGGAGTCTTTATCAGACTGGCCAGATGTGTCTTCCTGCTAGCAGAGGGTGCAATATCCTCTCTGTAAAGTCCACCTTTACTTCAGAGGCAGTTGGTCAAGAAATCTTCAGACTAGCCAGATGTGCCATTCTGCCAGCGGTTGAAGCAATATCCTTTGCAGAGGCCTTGGAACCGCAAAATAGATTTGGAAATGAAGACGTTTTATACGACCAATAAATAGTGTTTTGTGGCCTGCATTGGATCTCACTTCAGTAGCCAAGGCTATTTCAGGCGAGTTTAAGGCAAACCGTGGCAATTATCGAAGTCTCTATGGTTTGATCCCTAAATAAAAATAAAGTGGCCAATGATGCAGTACAGCAACTGTAGATGCAATATGCTGTTCCTCTAGTATTCCGTTGTGGTCAGTTAAGCCCTGGGGCTTAACCCACAGAGTGCATATACCTCTTCTAAGTGACTGAGAATTGACTGCTGTTCAAGTTGGGTTCAGTGATATCTATAATTGGGATTAATCCCTTATGTGAGGTTGCCAATGTCCAGGAGGTAGGTAGAAGGCGAGGAAATGAAGAGCTGGTGACGGTAGACCTGAGAAGAGCTATGGAAGGTAATGAAAGAACCTTTAATCATCTTTCTTTGTTTGCCTAATTCCAAGTCTGCTCCTCTTTAAAAGCAGCAAGGTTCTTCTTCACCCAAACTTGCCCAGGAGGTGTCGGATTGCAGGGTATTAATGCAAATGTGGCCACAGTATGTTCAGGATTCGTGAGTTCTATGCAATAAGAAAGTCATTGGAATTTTCTTTCCTCTCCTCCAACTCACTTCATTTTTTTTTAAAGTTTGGCACGGGGTTCCCCTTAATATCCATACCAGACCTAAGGGCCTGGTATGCTCTTGGAGGGGAACCCATGCCTGGGGGCGAGTTAAAGTCATGTTGTAAGTTGCCCCAAGTCGTGCTGTGATTCATACTCAAGTCGTGTCCAAGTTGCCTCCCAAAGTCACGCTGGAAGTCGTGTTGCCCCTGTGTGAATGATACGGCGTGCACTATTATCAATGGCATATTATTATTGCTGTTGCGCATATGAGTGTGCTGGTTCACACGCTTAATTAATGATTTATCCGGCGCACCAATTAAGGTATGAACCGGCGCAGTGCATTCATCTTAGTAAATGACCCCCATTAAGGGACAATCAGCAAAAAGTATCTGCTTCACAACAATTATCTGCAATTTCCTGCATTGGGGATTCATCCCAGCTCTGAGACATGCCAAATAGAATGCAAAGCTCAGTATATACTACAAAGAAGTTTCTGAGATGGAAGGTAAAACGCATTCATTGCAAGTGTGTCTCTTCCGCATTAAAAAAAAATACTCTCTCTCTCTTCTCACAAATATCTGTACTTACATTGTTTTGGAAGTCTTACCATGCCATATGGGTAACAATAGCAGCCCAATCATTATTAAAAATAAGTCACCTTTGGCTTCAATGCATTTTGAAATTTGAATTTCTAAAAATTTTGAGTCAATCCTAATTTTACCAGATTAGCACATCACCATTCTACATTTTAAGAGGCACATTACCCTCTCCCATCTTCATTTCCACACAACACTTGAAAATGCTCTCTACACCTATCTAGGAATAGGCCCACCTACTCTCATGGAATATGGTGTGTAACTGATGCAAATAGCAAGGACGTAGATCTCTAATTATCCACAAGTATCTATATAGCATGAAACAACTAGAGTGGCTTAAACTGACTCACCTGACCCACACTGAGCTACCTGACACACACTGACCATTACACTGACCTACCTGACACACACTGACCTACCTGACACATACTGACTATTACACTGACCCACACTGACCTACCTGACCCACACTGACCTACCTGACACACACTGACCATTACACTGACCTACCTGACACACACTGACCTACCTGACATACACTGACCTACCTGACCATTACACTGACCTATCTGACCCACACTGACCTACCTGACCCACACTGACCTACTGGACCATTACGCTGACCATTAAGCTAACCTACCTGACACACACTGACCTACCCGACACACACTGACCCACACTGACCTACCTGACACACACTGACCTACCTGACCCACACTGACCTACCTGACCATTACGCTGACCTACCTGACCCACACTGACCTACCCGACACACACTGACCTACCTGACACACACTGACCTACCTGACCCACACTGACCATTACACTGACCTAAACTGATGCAAATAGCAAGGACGTAGATCTCTAATTATCCACAAGTATCTATATAGCATGAAACAACTAGAGTGGCTTAAACTGACTCACCTGACCCACACTGAGCTACCTGACACACACTGACCATTACACTGACCTACCTGACACACACTGACACACACACTGACCTACCTGACACATACTGACTATTACACTGAGCCACACTGACCTACCTGACACACACTGACCATTACACTGACCTACCTGACACACACTGACCTACCTGACACACACTGACCTACCTGACATACACTGACCTACCTGACCATTACACTGACCTACCTGACCCACACTGACCTACCTGACCCACACTGACCTACTGGACCATTACACTGACCATTAAGCTAATCTACCTGACACGCACTGACCTACCCGACACACACTGACCCACACTGACCTACCTGACACACACTGACCTACCTGACCCACACTGACCTACCAGACCATTACGCTGACCTACCTGACCCACACTGACCTACCCGACACACACTGACCTACCTGACACACACTGACCTACCTGACCCACACTGACCATTAAACTGACCTAAATAGGTCACCTTTGACTTCAATGCATTTTGAAATTAGAATTTCTAAAAATTTGTGTCAATCCTAATTTTACCAGATTAGCACATCCCCATTCTACATTTTAGGAGGCACATTACCCTCTCCCACCTTCATTTCCACACAACACTTGAAAATGCGCTCTGCACCTGTCTAGGAATAGGCCCACCTACTCTCATGGAATATGGTGTCTAACTGATGCCAATAGCTGATCTCTAATTATCCACAAGTATCTATATAGCATGAAACAACTAGAGTCCCTGCACCTACAGACATCAATGGTCTGTTTCCTAGGGGGATAGCTTGTGGGAGAACCTCGATTAGAGAAGGTTGTTAATTATTAGCTCATATGCCATTCTGCCATTGCTACTGATTTATCGTTTCCAATTATGGTATCTTTGGTGTGAAGATCTTTTAAAATATTTGACTGTCAGGAACATGTTATATAAATTTTCTCAATAAAAAGGGTACAACCAGCTCACTGCAGTAGTGGCAGTCTGAAACAATTTTCTAAAATGTTCTCCTGCTTTCCTCTTAGTAGAAGTGATCTTAGCAGCTGTAAAGTACCATCCCATGGAAAGCCAAGGAAGGTGCTTTTAAGTGCAGTAAAATCATTGTTTATAGGAATAATGGTAAAAAACACTCACAGGAACGAAGCAAGCCCATCAGTCCCATCTGACATGTCACGGCTCTCTTTTCTAGCATCTGTCCAGTGGCAATGGGGAAGGGGGAATCGGAGCACGTAAGATGGATCTGCATTTCCAGAACCACCATGGAATGCACGCACCTTTATCAAACCTGAGACCCGGGACAAGAGAGCACGCTAATAAAGGAAACCAGGGCAGTACAGAGGGGGTGGCAATGAAATATACATATGTGATCAGTAATACAGAACAATAAGGGGCAATACAAATAATTCAAACACAAGGATTAAATAAATAAATAAATAAAAGCACAATATATGTATAGTTCAACGATCAAGTGACATAATTAAATTACACTTACAGTATAAAGCCACAAATGTGGCGTAGCTGATGGGTAAATGTATAAATACTATAAATAGACATCCACAAAGTATGTAAGACCCAAAGTGCCATCCCACCCTCTCATTGTCCTACCCCTACTTTCCCCCCTTCTTATATGAGAGCCAGGGACCACTGCAGAGGGAGTCAGGATGGAGAGTAGCAGAGGTTTGAATTTTCATTCACAGATCTTCTCTAGGATGAATGAACAGAGTGTTTAGAGGTGTTAAATCATGACAGTGGCAGCCCTGAAAAATAAATTAGGAGACCCCTTACCACATGTCCATACGCCCACTAACAATTTTATGCTTAAATGTCTGTTACATGACAGTATCCCCACACATGCCCAGAAGTAGAGGAATCATTTTAAGGGCATCATTTGGGGGTCTTTTGTGAGTTTTCAAGTGGGAAATGTCCTTTTTGGCATGTGTGTTAAAAAAAAAAAAAGAAAAGATTAAAGAAAAATTGGTCTGTCAGCGATAGGGGTTAAAATTAAAACTGAAATGAATGCTTTAATGTGTTTGGGATTTCATTTTCTGTTTACTGAGGGGACTAAACCCACATGGTTATTTATTTTTTGCCTAAATGCCTTGTGTGATACAAAAACTCTTGTCTCCTGGCAGTGCAAATGATGGCCACATCCTTCCTCTGGTCTTTACAATCCTAGCAACATGTTACAGAAAAGATGACCACGGGTAGCTACAATTAGCGAGTGCATACCAGATTTCAGAAAACTGAAACTAGACATCCTACGCAGAGGTTTTTTTGGTTATATTGTGTTCAGCAAGATCGAGAATTGCAGCACTGTTTTCAGAGCATTCAACCGCTTCAATTTTTATACCTCAGCAAAATACAACTGTGAAAATGAAATTAGGGCCTGCTCTATTTACATTTAACTTGTGCAATAAGCATTTGCATATTTTAAGCAAGCACAAAAAAATAAAAAAATGAACTTGCCCTGTATTTATTACAATATGTGTTGCCTTAACTTTCTGTTGGTAAGAGTGTTGTGATATGCGTTTAGTGATCACTGGTGCAGTGCTTGTAATTTGTGTTTCCCACAAAGTAAATTAAGTTCTCAGAATGGGCTGTATGGCAACTTGGGCATGGAGAAAAAATATATTCTCCATATATACTCCATTTACAATTGATATGCAGTTATTTTAAAGATGAACTTGAGAATTATCTTTTATTTTTTAATTTTTTTTCATTTGCATTTATTCTGTTTGATTACATTTATTCTTCATATCTCACACTTGGGGGGAAAGGGACCTTGGGAATGTAGAAACCTGGTCTATTCAAGGTTCGTGTAAGGTCATCACAGAGGATAAGGGGGCACTCTTTACGTCTAGAGAAAAAGAGATTTCATCTCCAAATACAGAAAGGTTTCTTCACAGTACGAGCGTAGAAAATGTGGAATAGACTCCCTTCAGAGGTAGTTTTGGCCAGCTCAGTAGATTGCTTTAAAAAAGGCCTGGATTCTTTCCTAAATATGTATGTATGTATGTATGTATATACATATTTAACTGGGTACTAACATGTATAGGTAAAGTTGATCCAGGTAATATACGATTGCCTCTCAGGGATTAGGAAGGAATTTATTTCCCCCACTGTAGCAAATTAGGTTCATGCTTTGCTATTTTTTTTAACCTTAGGAGTGTGTATATGGGATTGTATGATTTTTTTTTTTTTATTGGTTGAACTAGATGGACTGGTGTCTTTTTTCAACCTGACTAATTATGTAAGTATGTTCTGGGCGTGGGTCGGGCGTGGCCTGGAGCGGGATGTGAACAGACGTGTTCCTGTGTAGCTCTGGTCTCTCCTTCTGCAATCCTGCTCCATCCTGATCGACCATAACCAGAAAACATTTTATTTCTTGCCCACAACAATCCGGGGCATCTCCTGTACCCTGGGGAGGCATTTTTGTGGATGGGAAAGCGGCGAGGGAAGAAACAACCTCCGAGAAAGATGAGCATCCCCACCCGATTCTGCCAAGATGGCCGCCACACCACCAGCCATGGGCCTAGTGCATCCCCAGCCTCCACTCCGGATCTCTTTGCAGACAGCCAGGATGCCTTCCCACTGGCCTCCCCTGAGATCCCAGACCATCCAGTTGTGCATCCGCAGGTGACCCCAGGCCCAGCGGTCACGGATGGCGGCGGGAAACCCACGCTTTCGGATGTCCTCGCCATTATCAAGGTAAACCATGTGGATCTCTTTGGGAAGGTGGATGGACTGAAGATTGACCTGACCATTATGCGGCAGGACATGCAGAAATTGCGCGGCCGGGTCACTGAAACCGAGCAATGCATTAGTGATCTAGAAGACACTATTAATCCCATCCTGCCCAAACTTAATACGCATGGGGGGAAGATTGCCACCCTGAGGACAAGGTCAATGACCTTGAGAATCGTCTCTGCAGAAACAACCTGCGTCTGGTTGGTCTCCCGAAACGGGTGGAGGGCCCTGATCCCGTAGCCTTCCTTGAAAGCTGGCTTGAGCAAGAATTTGTCCGCACTCAATTACCCCCTTGTTTTGTGATTGAGAGGGCCCACCGTGTTTCTGGGCGCCCCCTCCCTGAAGGACACCCACCACGTACTGTGGTGATTCGTTTTCTCAATTACAGAGACTGGGACTATATCTTGGTGGCTGCCAGAAAAAAGGACAGTCTTCGCATAAATAATGCTGTGGTGTCCCTGTTCCCTACTCTGCATCTGTCCGCCACCGCAGAGCCAGCTATCAACTTGTCAAGCAGAAACTCCAGGAGCAAGATATTCAATATTCCATGCTGTTTCCTGCCACCCTCCGGGTCGCCTACCAGGGGAAAGTCCAATTCTTCCAATCCCTAAAGGATGCCCTGGCCTGGTGGGAATCTTTACCCCAGCCCCCTTAACCACCTGCCTGATCTTGGCCCACATGCTTTTTTGCTGGAAAGGCTGGTGAGCCTGGATTCCTCTTTCTCCCCTGAAGCATTGTGTTGCTATGACCAATTTTGTATATTGTCTTGACAGCAATAATATAGTTAGGTTTGGTAAGAGCATATGTTTACAGAGGCCCTTCCCCCTCCATTGATATGTAAATAAACCAGATGGATAGGTTTTGGAGCTGAGCAGAGGAGCAAGTTGCAGGAAATGGGTGGGAGGGGCATGGAGAGGGTTTGAAAGAAACTTGTGTTCGGACAAGATGGTGTTTGGAAGGACAAAGAGGAGACATGGCTGCCAGAAGCTGGAGAACTTTGTGAGTTGGACTGAGCAAAGGACCATGGAGGACATCTTGACCCCTAAGTTGAGTAATTGTTTAGTTTATGTGTTCAAATTGTACATGCTTATATGTGTAGGCATATATTTTGTAAGCTATAAGTTGTGTTGTATTGTTCATCCTACAGTTTGTATGTGCAGATTTTTTCCCTGTTTAGTAAAGCATTGAAACACTTCAGAAGTCTAAGCTTCCTTGGTTTTACCACAAGAACTTAATAGACGCAAAGCATTACAACCATCCCCAATGTCCCTTTCTTTCAATCACCAGCGATGCCTTTTTCAGAGATAACTATGGTTGACCGTTTACATCTCCTGTGAGGAGAGTACCTTGTCCTGTTTACCTTGGGGTTCACTCCCCCTATTGATACCCGTTGAACACTAACTATTTTTTTGTTTTCCTGACATCTTTTTTGTCTCCTGTTGCTAGCCATGCGCCCCATGCATGGTACAAGTTTTGGGTATAGGCCCTCTCCCTTGTTCTGGAGCTGGGCATGGGTAAAGCTACCCTTACTGGGTAATGATTATTGTTCTGTACATAGTTATATTGTTGTATGTGTAATGTATGTGTGGTTTTATTTTTTTGCAGCACTGCGACCCTCACAAACTGGTGGCTGTGAACGGGGTTGGGGAGTTTTTTAGACTCCCCCTCACCACCCTTCCCCCCTGCCACAATAATTTCTCGGTTCCAAGTCTCAAGTAACAGTTACTTCATGGAATGTCCGTGAAATGAATTCTAAATTTAAAAGAGCTTCTATCTTTGAGGCCCTGAGGCACACCAGACCACACATTCTGTGCCTCCAGGAGACCCATCTCATGGGATCCAAAATCCTGGCCCTGAAAAAACACTGGGTGGTTCATAGTTATCACTCTACCTATTCTAATTACGCACGGGGGGTTGCAATTTTAATCCGCAAGGGGATACCTTTCCTGTGTCACCAAGTCATCTTGGACCCTAAGGGACAATATGTTATCCTTTATGCAACCATATATGGCACCCCCCTTATTTCTGCCTCTGTCTTTCTCCCCCCTCCGGTAACGGCTACAATGTTTGCTGAACTCAGCGTGCACTTTGCCACCTTACCTAACTGTCCCACGCTCATCCTTGGGGACTTTAACTCTGTGTTACAGCCGGCCCTGGACAGGTTGAAACTTCTATAGTCTAAGTTGTTTCGTGAGTGGTGCAGTGCCTATGGTTATGTTGATATATGGCACTGGAAATATCCTAATGTCAAAGTGTTCTCTTGCCAATCCAGGTCTTATGCAACCCTCTCCAGAATAGACTATGCTCTGGCCACAGGTTTTTTTTTACCCCATGTCCAGTCCATGGCATACCTATTCCAAACGATCTGTGATCACTCCATAGTACAGGTGGGTTTGACTCTGGGCCTTAGACCAACGTTCCGGACCTGGAGACTCAGTCCTCTCTGGATCTCCACACCAGAAATCTCTGACCTCATCACGACCGACATGTCTAACTACTGGTCCCTTAACACAGACTCTGCAGGGGGAGGCACTGTTTTATAGTTGAACAACTATACCTCTCTGCTCGCATTTGGGAGCATGGGGGTAAAAATGGTAGGCTCCTTGCGTAACTTGCCCACACGGATCTCCAAGATAGCTCGATCGCTGAAATCCAACTTCCCGGGTCAACTACTGCTGACGCTCTGACCATTAACCAGACCTTTGCAGTTTTCTACAGAACATTATACGACACCACAAATATCACTTCAGAACAAACCTTCTTGGGTTTCTTTGAATCACTTAACTTTCCAACTCTCAGTACCCCCCAGCAGCTTTCTTTAGACAAACCCATTACACTGGAAGAGGTAACCAGGGCCATATGTTTACTACCGACCAATAAAACTCCAGGCCTTGACGGACTCCCCTCAGAATGGTACCAGACACACAGAGGAACTTGCTCCAAACTCCTTAAGACTTTCCAGGAATCTCTTACCCGGGGAAACTTCCAGACTCTATAAATGAAGCACTTATAGTGGTTATACCAAAACCTGCCAAGGACAAACTGCAATGTGGATCATACCGTCCCATATCCCTTCTAAATAACGATGCCAAGATTCTAGCTAAGATCCTTGCTCTTAGACTCCAAATGGTCATTCTCTCATACCCCCGGATCAATCCGGTTTTATGCCTGGCAGAAGCACATTTGACAACATTCGCAGATTGTACCTACATGTCCATAATGCAGCACGCACGAAACAAGGGGGATTGGTCCTATCCCTAGATGTATTAAAAGCCTTTGATACTGGTGCGGCAGACGTCAGAGATAGGGGGCATCCGCTCTGGTCCCCTGGAGGAGATGTCCTATTTGGACTATGCCCTAATATATCTGGATGGTAGGGAAAGCTCATTCCGTAAATTACTGTGTGTCGTGGAGGAGTTTGGTGTGGCCTCAGGACTACAGGTGGAATGGGAAAAGTCTCAGGCCTTCCTTGTTGGCCCCCCTTTCCTATAGAATATCTGCAGGGATCGCATATTCAATTGACATCCTCCTTTAAATACCTAGGTATTCAAATACATTCTGACATCTCTAAATATATGGAACTAAACATCACTCCTATAATCCATCAAATGATAGACAGGTTCTGTACCTGGTCATCGCTGCCCCTTAACTTAATTGGACGCATTAACATATTTAAAATGATCTTTCTACCCAAACTTCTATGCTGTTTTAGAGCTGCCCCAGTTTTTTTCACTAAACGTTTTTTTGAGAAAATAGACTCCACTCTCTCCTCCTTTGTATGGAATGGTTGTCAGCCCCATATACCAGGTCCTCCTTGAAAGCGGCAAAGACTGCGGGCAGCCTGGCTTGCCCAAATTTAAGAAATTACTTCATTGCTTTTCAGCTCACCTATATCCATGCTTGGTTACACTCTGACCCACCGACTCCTGCCATGGTGCTTACGTTGTCCTTGTTTGAACCTCCTTACGGGATGAGCTTCATAGATCAAATAAATTGGGGGGCTCTAGGTTCTCCCCTCTTGAGGTTGGTTTTATGGCCTGGAGGGAGGGGGGGGGAACCCTAACACAATCTTCTATGGGTATCTCGCCACAGACCCCTCTGTGGCCGAACCCAAACCTCTTTGGTCATCCAGACTCGACCTGGTGGACTCGACATGGGATCACGCATCTAACTCACATAATTGAAGAGAACGTATTACTATCATTTGAAGTACTCAAATATGACCTGAACAATACATTTTTCTACAAATATCTCTTACTCAGACACGCCATCTGGGCGCAGTTCGAAACCTTGACCATTTAGCTCACAGAATCTTCTACTGAAGATCTGTAGTTCCCAGAAATTGCCAAACTGGTGACGACCTTTTACGGTCTCCTCCAAATGGTGGGAGCTGATCCCTTCCAGAACTCTCACCGCAAATGGCTATTGTCTATGCCTGAGCTTTCTGTAGAGGACTGGGAAGAGGCAACTGAGATATGTTTTCAGAATATCATTAGCACGGCTGACATACTGGTCCAATTTAAGTTCATACACTGATTGCACTATACTTCAGCTAGGTTGGTACGAATGGGGTTTGGACAGAATATTGCATGTGCTAGATGTGATATGATTGCTGCCGATTTCTTCCATATGTTTAGGACCTGTCCCTGACTGTCAACCTTCTGGAAGGAACTGTTTACTTTCTTTGATCACAAACTCCATCTGCCGATACCTCACACCCCGGAGGTGGGACTCTTGGGAATACTCTATGACCATGCTCACCGCACTCACGCCAGGGAATTGCTACGTATATTATTATTTTATGCACGTAAAACCATCTTTATGCACTGGAAGGATGTGGGCCCTCTTTCAGCCCACGCCTTCTTCCGCATTGTTCATGGGGTCCTTCCCATATTTAAATTGATATACAAGAGTAGGGCATGCCCTAAGAAGTTTACTAAAATATGGCAAACATGGCTTGATGTATTGAAGGATTTCTGGGGGGATGTCCTATCTTCACAGCTTTCCCAGTAGACCTACTACTTATGTACCCTAATGTTTGGCAGGATACAAAACGGAAAATCACGGGATGTCTTTTATGAAGCAATTTACTGGGGGGATTCTTGACCTATATTGTTTTTACGGGGTCGCATGTGTTGCAGGCTTGAATGGTTGTATGTATGTATGTATGTATGTAGGTATGAATGTGTGTTACTGTGGTATTTCTGTTTTAGGGACTTGTAATTAGGGATGGGCCCGGTGCTCGATTCGAACCCACGTTCGAATCGAGAACCGGGCGTTCGCTCGCTCGGCGAGCCCAGAACTATTTGGGCCGTTCGCATCACATTCGTGTGATGCGAGCGGCCCCGCAATGCGCAGTGCATTGCTGGCTGATGATTGGCCAAGCATGCACTGTGACCCCGCATGCTTGGCCAATCACAGCGCCGGAAACTAGGAGATCAATAATTGGCTACAGGCAAGACGCCTGTAGCCAATTAAAGCTCAGGGGCTTTAGTACACGCCCCACCATTTAAAAGGCCGCCACGCCGTCGGCCCCGGTCACATGTGTTCCGGCTTTAGGGAGAGCAGTCTGCTGATTGATTTGCTTGATTGCTATTTCTTTGCTAAACCATTGCTACCTGAGTCATTCATCATTACTGAATACTGATCATTCATTGCTGCTGATTGCACAGTGAGTGTGATATTAGCTGCTGCTGGGGATTAGTCTGGTGTGTGCGTGCTGTTAGTACAGCATAGCAGTAGCACCAACCGCAGTGCTGTTAAAACAGCATTGCACCCCAACTTCTGTCCCAACCTTCTGTCCCATCCCAGGCAGGGATTTATAGGAGCCATATTGTGTTTGTGGCAGCACACATAGGTCCTATATTTTCTTGTCAGCAGCACACATATAGTACCTATAGTGTCTTTGTGTCAGCAGCACCCATAGGACTTATAGTGTGTTTGTGGCAGCACACATAGCTCCTATATTTTCTTGTCAGCAGCACACATATAGTACCTATAGTGTCTTTGTGTCAGCAGCACCCATAGGACTTATAGTGTGTTTGTGGCAGCACACATAGCTCCTATATTTTTTTGTCAGCAGCACACATAGTACCTATAGTGTGTTAGTGTCAGCACCCATAGGACCTACAGTGTGTTGTGAGCACACATAGGAGCTCTATTTTTTATACTATATACACTACTGACTGCATCGTCATCAGCACGTGGCCATGGGACACGCTTGTCTTTGTTTTCGGCAGCTGGACATGTTGAGCTGCATCATGCCGAAGGCTTGGTAGAATGGATGACCAAGCCCTCCTCATCCTCCTCATCCTCTCTCACCCAGGCTCAGGGTACTGGCAGAGCAGCTGCCAACGCGTACTCAATGGCATCATCAGCCACCCCTTCCCTAGACCCACCATGTCCTCCTGAGGAGTCCCCCGAACTGTTTGAGCACAGTGTTGGGTACATGCTCCAGGAGGATGCCCAAGGATTCGAAGGCTCGGATGATGATACCCAGCTTGAGGAAGGCAGTAGTGTGCGCGCAGAGAGAGGGGATGCTGAAGGACAGCAATCTGGCAGTACTGTTCCACCAGCTGCAGCTTACTGCCAGGTTTGCTCTAGTGGTGAAGAGGGAGGGGATGATGAGGTCACTGACTCCACGTGGGTGCCTGAAGGGAGAAAGGAGGAGGAGGAGGAGGAGGAGGATGCGGCGTCACATGTCCAACGAGGCAGGATGGAGGCCAGCTAGAGGCCAGCACACCAACTGTATTACACCGCAGAGCTCCGCCTGTGCACGGCGCTGCCTCTGCACGTTATCACAAAAGTTCTTTGGTGTGGGCCTTTTTTGAGACGAGTGCATCAGATCGCACCACTGCTATTTGCAATATTTGTCTCAAGCGTATCTCGTGTGGCCAAAACATCAGCCGCTTGGGCACCACAAGCATGAGCAGACATATGTCGACCTGCCATGCAGCTCGTTGGCAAGCACACATAAAAGACCCACACCAAAGAACAAAGCGGACCTCTCCTTGCTCCTCATCAGCTGGGATCTCCATCCCCACTATATCTTCAGTCCTCTCTGAAAGCTGCTCTGAGAGGACTGAAGGTGTAGAATTAGGTGTGTCACAACCAAGTACTTGCAGTACACAACGTCCGATTGTAGCAGGCAAATTTCCCTGCCCCAGCTGCTGGACCGTCGAAAGAAGTATACTCCCAGCCATCCACATGCCCAGCGGTTGAATGCTAGCTTGGCTAAATTGCTAGCACTTCAACTGCTGCCTTTTCAGTTGGTAGACTCGGCCCCCTTCCGTGAGTTTGTTCAATGTGCGGTTCCTCAGTGGCAGGTTCCCAAACGCCACTTTTTCTCACGGAAGGCGATTCCGTCTCTCTACCGGCATGTGGAAGGCAATGTCCATGCCTCGCTGGACAGGGCGGTCAGCGGTAAGGTGCATATTACCGCTGACTCATGGTCCAGCAGGCATGGACAGGGACGTTATCTTTCTTTCACGGCCCATTGGGTCACTCTATTGGCAGCTGGGAGGGATGCAGGACAAGGTGCAGTAGTGTTGGAGGTTGTTCCGCCACCACACCTCCAAAATGCTACTACTGGTTGTGACACACCTCTCTCCTCCACCCCCTCCTCTTCTTCTTCCTCCAGTGCTCTGTCCTTGGAACCAGCGGTGCTCCGTAGGCGTACAAGGGGCTACGCGAGTACGCAGGCAAAAAGATGCCATGCCGTGCTTGCGCTGGTGTGTTTGGGGGACAGGAGCCACACTGGGGCAGAGGTTCTGGCAGCTCTGCAGGGGCAGGCCGAGAGGTGGTTGACGCCAAGCCAGCTTAAGCCAGGAATGGTGGTTTCTGACAATGGCACCAACCTCCTCTCCGCCCTGCGACAGGGGCAGCTCACCCATGTGCCCTGTATGGCTCACGTCCTCAACCTGGTGGTGCAGCGGTTCTTGGGCAGGTACCCAGGCTTACAGGATGTCCTGAGGCAGGCCAGGAAAGTCTGTGTGCATTTCCGCCGATCTTATAATGCCAGTGCTCGGCTGACTGAGCTGCAAAAGGAGCTGAACCTGCCCAAGAACCGCCTAATATGTGACATGCCCACCAGGTGGAACTCAACGTTGGCCATGCTGCAGCGACTGCACACGCAGCAGAGGGCCATCAATGAGTACCTTTGCGACTACGGCACCAGGACAGGGTCAGGGGAGCTTGGCTTTTTTTCCCCACGCCAGTGGAGCATGATCAGGGATGCATGCACTGTCCTCTCACCATTTGAGGAGGCCACGAAGATGGTGAGCAGTGACAGTGCATGCATCAGTGACACTGTACCTCTTGTCCACCTGTTTGAGCATACGCTGCGTGGGATAATGGACAGGGCACTTGAGGCAGAACAGAGGCAGGAAGAGGAGGACTTCCTTGCCTCTCAAGGCCCCCTTTATCCAGACAGTGTTCCTTCTGTCCCACCCATCACACAGGAAGAGGATGAGGAGGAGGATTGTGTGAGCATGGAGGTGGAGCCTGGCACTCAGCATCAGCAGCAGCAGCAGCAGCAGCAGCAGCAGCAGTCTTTTAGGGATGATGTACAGTCCCAACAAACCAGTGGACTTGTACGTGGCTGGGAGGAGGTGGCTGGCGATCATGTCATCCTCAGTGACCCAGAAGACTCCGGACCGAATGCCTCAGCTAACCTACGTAGCATGGCCTCCCTGATCCTGCAAAGCCTGCGGAAGGATCCTCGTGTTCTTCGGATCAAGGAGAGGGACCATTACTGGCTGGCCACTCTCCTTGATCCACGGGACAAGGGTAAGGTTGCGGACCTTATCTTGCCGTCGCAGAGGGAGCAGGGATGAGACATCTCAGGGAGGCCTTGCAGAAAGGTCTGTGCAACGCGTTCCCAGAAACTGGGAGGTTACAAACTCCTGGTCCTGGACGACGAGTTGCTGAGGCTTCGGTCAGTAGCTGTCAGGGAATGCCGTCGAGTGGACCTGCTGCTGGGCGCCCTGGGGTGCGCCGGTGTGCGCCGATGCGCGCTGGCGCTCGCGGGCGCGTGCCTGTGCGCGCTGATGTGCGCGTGCGCGTGCGTGCGCGCGTGCGCGGCGTTTGGCGCCAATCAGCCTATTTAGGCTGAGCTCACTGGGCGCTCGGTGCTGTCCGATCGTCAGCTCCTAGTGTCCCTATACCTGCTGCCTGAATCCCGTTTTGACCTCCTGACCCCCGGCTTGATCCTGCACCTGTCCGTCCGCTGCCTGCCTGTTGACCTCGGCCTGTCCCTGACTCCGCTTTTGCCTGCTCCTCTGTACTACGCTGCCCGCTTGTTGCCAACCTCTGCCTGTGACCCGGACTTGAACCTGCCTGCTCCTCTGTACCACGTTGCCCGCTTGCTGCCAACCTCTGCCTGTGACCCGGACTTGAACACGCTTCTCCTCGGTACCGTGCCTGTGTGTGGAAGTGCTCTGCCAAGACCCTGCTCTGCACCTGCTGTTTGCTCCCCACCATCTGGAAGACCACTGACTCCACTTCAGTAAACCTCCGGGGTCATCTCCCGGCAACGACCCGCCCCGCCAGGGGGCCGAGAACCAGATACGTACGGGAGGCCTTCCCCCTGCTACATCGGGCTCACCTGTCCGGCGCGTGAAGTCTGACAGTAGCAGAAGGAGCGGTGGGGAAGGTGGATGTCTGACCGATGCATTCAGACAATTTTTTAGTCCACAGCCCCAAGGTATGTTCGGTTCCAGCAACCATCGCCAGCGTGTGATATACATGGTGCAGGAATACCTAGGGGCAAGGTCAGACTTGGACACCTTTCCCACCGAAAATCCTCTGGCTTACTGGGTCCTGAGGATGGATCACTGGCCAGAGCTTGCACAGTATGCAATTGAGCTACTGGCCTGTCCTGCATCCAGCGTTCTTTCCGAACGCACATTCAGTGCTGCTGGAGGATTTGTCACCGATCACAGGGTGCGCCTGTCCACCGACTTGGTTGATCGACTGACCTTCATCAAAATGAATCAGTCTTGGATCACCACCAGCTACCAGACACCTGAAGCGGATATAACTGAATAATTTATAATGTCACATCCCTTCAAGACTGCCTATGCTGATGCTGAGTGACTGTCCTGTTATGTTCACTGTTCACTGCCATTTTTTTTTAAAGCCGCAAGTGGTTTTAAATGGCTTCTCTTTTTCCTTTACAAATGTCATTTTGTGCAGGGACAGTTCTAAACACGGGAAACACATGCCACTTCACAGGCATACTTTAGACACCCCCCAGGTACCATATTTAAAGGAATATTTCACTTTTTTTTTTCACTTTATGCATCATTAAAATGACTGCTCCCGAAAAAACTTTAGTTTTTAAAAGTTATTTTTGCATTGATATATGTCCCCTGGGGCAGGACCCGGGTCCCCAAACCTGTTTTATGACATTAACATGCATATTGGCCGTTGTAATTAGCAATTTTGATTTCGAATGTTCGCGTCCATTATAACGAATAGGGTTCGAAAAATTCGCGCAAACTTTTGGTCCGTTCGAAGGTTCTGGTGCGAACCGAACCCGGGGGTGTTCGGCTCATCCCTACTTGTAATCTTCTTACAATGCCTGTAATATGAGGTGCTTCACCGAACACACCTTTCGCAATAGTATTTACAGTCCCTCTTTTGTTGCCTTCTCTGTATTGCTTTTTCTATGATATAAAATCAAAAATAAACACCTTTTAAAAAAAAAAAAGTATGTTCTGGTCTCTTCCAGATTCTGCTTAACTGCTTTGATTTACCTTCTGTATACTGAACACAGGGGAATACTTGCTGCCATTCAGGTAACATCTTGTATTTAAAAATAAATTCTCTGATTAGACAAGCAAAAGGGAGGGGCAAATAGCGTCACAATTTCTGCCTTGTCCAATTACAGGATGCCTTGTAAAAGGGCATTTGGGCTGGTACTTAAGACATACCTGCAAACAGAAGACTGCATATACTAACAGGGGCCCGGTTCTTGAAAAGGCGCTGCTTCAATGCTCACCATTTTGTGCAAGTTCTCCTATGCTTCTGGGTGTGTTACCCTGCTCTCCTATTGTTAATTTTGGTTTCTTCCACTGGCTTGCACATTACTACAGGATGTATGCGGCAATTGGAAGAACCACTGTGAACAGAGGGGGAAACAGGTATTTGACCCATCAGACCAGTCATATACGGTATTTGCAGAGGACAGTGAAGCAGTAATGAAAAATATTAAACTGTATTGTTACTTGCTACCATTGGTGAAGGCTTATCGACTGCATTGAATCTTAGTTCGCTATTGGATGTGTGCATTTCAAGCCACAATTTGGAACATTTTTTTTATTGAATATTTAAATATTATCAAAAACATCTTCAAAATCTGCAGAGAAGAAAAAAATATACATTAATTATTGCTGGGCAAGATGAGACCTGATTTTTTTTTGGCCTTTACAAGTTTTCAGTGAAAACATTACATGCACAGGAAGTTATTAATTTCTCAACTTAGACCACTTCAGAAAGCAATGCCCCTGTAATGTTTTGAAGAAGCCTACATAAGTTAAAGTAGTGGAACACCAAAAACAATAGGAACAAAACAATGACACTATTATCCTGTTGTTGTATGACAAGAAAAAGACCTGTCTTTTTTTTAAGTACTATTTTTTGGAAGGATGTAATACATGTGCTGATAAAAGCCTTGTATTTAGCAGCCATTTATGAGTTTGCAGACTTGGGAAAACTAAAATGTAAAGCAGTATGGAACCCAAAAGCAAACAATAATTATATTGCAGTGTACCAAATCTTAGATGTGATGGCAGCATTGGTTTTCTTTTTTAGGCCTCCTTTCTTATATTTTCAGCCATGAAGTCTGTTTTTCAAAAGAACAAGATCTTATCTTTTGCAGATGTATCCAGTTACAGGGATGAGACAAACCATTTATCACTGACAGGGGAGCCTACAATGAACAGTTTTATTAATTTATAAAGAAATAAAAACAGTTTACTGGCGTTTGGCTTCAATTTGCTAGTGTATTTAAATCTGATAATATCTCTAACACTCCCCTTCCCCAGGACTGACAATGCTGCTGTCCAAAAGTACCTCTGTGCTCCTTCATCTAGAATACAGAAGTTATGTTACTGGCCAGATTACCAGGTGAAAACAGTGGGAACAAAAAAAACAAAAAAAACAAATGCAGCCACATCTAATTACATCTAAGCCACAAGCTCCAATATTTAAAATTTTTCGTTTTGGGTTTAATATCGCTTTAAATTGACTTAAATTTTTTTTTTTTAATAATACATTTCATACAGATTTTCTTTTTTTTTCTTTTTTATATAGAATGTTTGTTTTACATATAAACATATATGGCACATCCATGATACAGGATTAATAGAATCATAAAAGCTTTTTTTTTTTTTAACGTTTTATTTCTAAAGACAGTCATAGAGGACTTAAATTTCGACCAGTTACTGCTGAATCAGGAGAAATCCAAGCCATGGGTAGCCCTGTTTGCCAAACAGTGACTGCATCCTACAAGATGCAGTCACTTGTTTGGGTATTCAGACAGCTGCTGGTGCTTCAGCTCTGAATACAATATCTGGCATGGGAGATTTCTTCATCTATTCTATTTAGTGTGGATGAGGAATCTGAGATTTGTTCAGCCCATGGGGAAGCTGAATGAGAAAATGTAATGAAATTCTGATCCAGTTAAAAGTGTTACCATATATAGTCAAGTATAAGCCGAGTTTTTCAGCACATTTTTTTGTGTGCTGAAAATGCCCCCCTCGGCATATACTCGAGTCAAGCATTTTTCTGCTGCAGAAAATGACATTTTCTGAACCAACTTTGGGGCCCCCGTATCTCGGGGCCATTTGGTGCTAGGAACCCCAAATTTGGTGTGCAAACCCAGTGGAACTAGCAATACAACACTAGCACTGGAGTTCCTAGCACCAAGTGGCCCGAGATACGGGGCCCAAAAGTCGGTTCGGAAAATGTCATTCTCTGCTGCAGAAAAGTGCTTGACATTTTTCGAACCGACTTTGGGGCCCCGTATCTCGGGCCACTTAGTGCTAGGAACCCCAGCTTTGGATATGTTGTAGTGCTAGTTCCACTGGGTTTGCACACTAAATGGAATTCCTAGCCCTAAAGGGCCCCAAATCGGTCAACTGTGTCCATCTGCAGCAATGTCAGAAACCCCAAATTTTGGCTGCAGCTAGGGGGCATCTAGGAACCCTTAACTTCTGAGTTTGAAGTTCAGGGGACCTATGGCTGCAAATGGGCACAGTGAGGCATGCAAATGGACACAGTGAGGCTGCAAATGGGCATTGTTGACTGTCTTTTCCACTTACAGTAGCTGCGCATTTCTCACCCTAGGCTTATACTCGAGTCAATACATTTCCGCAGTTTTTTGTGGTAAAATTAGGTGCCTCGGCTTATATTCGGGTCGGCTTATACTCGAGTATATACAGTAATTGTAAATCCTGGAAGTTGTCACAGCTAGTTAATAAAGAGGAGCATAGTACCCAACTGTCCCTGATTTGAAATCAAGTCCCTCTGTCCTTCTTTCCTCCTCATTTGTTCCTCATTTTCGTTTTATCTATATGGTTGTATACAAAATGATCTTTCAAAAAGTGTTAAACCTTTCATCCAATTTCTAAATGGTTGCATTTGTAAATGTCAAAAGCAAGTATCAATGAATAATAGTGGTAAAAAACTGTGGGTTTAACTAATCTTTTTTTATGTATAATTGTCCTTTAAGGGGGCATGTGTCCAATGTCTACATACTTTTGCTAATAGGTGTCCCTTGTTCCCATCTCAAAATGTTGGGAGGTATGGAGGAGCATCTAATACAGTGTTGCCAACCGCCCGTAGATTTACGGACAGCCCGTAAATTTACACCCGTTTTTAGGGTGCCCGTAAATGTCCGTTACGGGCAGAGGGTGCCAGTAAAAATGATGGCCGCAAGCCGACCATGTAACTGCGCATGCGCTATTCCGAAGCCGGCCGGACTTGGGAAAGCTCGTACTCGCTCGGCCGGGCGGCGCATGCGCAGTAACTTAATGTCGCCGCCTGGCGCCATTTTTGAATAGATTGCTAAGACACAGCAGCCGCGTTTTGTGTACTCGCCGAGGAGTCAAGGGGGGGGCAAGTGAGGAGGAGAGTGTGACACTGGGCCAGACGCCAGAGGATGACATTACTGGGGACAGATGACAGACAGAGTATGTATGACATGTAATTACTGGGGGGTGAAGCCAAGGCATGCAGGGGGACAGTGAAGAACACTGAAGGACTGTCCCCCTCCTGTAGTATGTCAGCATGCCTGTGTCCCCCTCCTGTAGTATGTCAGCATGCCTGTGTCCCCCTCCTGTAGTATGTCAGCATGCCTGTGTCCCCCTCCTGTAGTATGTCAGCGTGCCTGTGTGTCCCCCTCCTGTAGTATGTCAGCATGCCTGTGTCCCCCTCCTGTAGTATGTCAGCAGCATGCCTGTGTCCCCCTCCTGTAGTATGTCAGCAGCATGCCTGTGTGTCCCCCTCCTGTAGTATGTCCGTATGCCTGTGTGTCCCCCTCCTGTAGTATGTCAGCAGCATGCCTGTGTCCCCCTCCTGTAGTATGTCAGCAGTAGGGATGGGCCCGGTGCTCGATGCAAACCCATGTTCGCATCGAGCACCGGGTGTTCGCTCGCTCGGCGAGCCCAGAACTATTTTGGCCGCTCGCATCACGTTCGTGTGATGCGAGCGGCCCCGCAATGCATTGCGGCCGGCGTGGCCGCCGCAGTGCATTGCTGGCTGATGATTGGCCAAGCATGCACTGTGACCCCGCATGCTTGGCCAATCACAGCGCCGGAAACTCGAAGAGCCATAATTGGCTACAGGCAGGACGCCTGTAGCCAATTACAGCTCAGGGGCTTTAGTACACGCCCCCCCCTATAAAAGGCCGCCACGCCGTCTGCGCCGGTCACATGCTGTTCCGGCGTAGATAGAGCAGGATAGTTCTGTGACACTCTGCTGGATTTAGTTAGTTAGAGAGATTTACTTAGAGAGATTGAGTTAGATAGATTCATTTACAAAGATTGATTTAGAAAGAGGGGCTTGTAGTGTGTTTGTGGCAGGCAGGCAGAGCTCCTATATTTTGTTCCCAGAAGCACCTATAGGACTTGTAGTGTGTTCGTGGCAGGCAGGCAGAGCTCCTATATTTTGTTCCCAGAAGCACCTATAGGACTTGTAGTGTGTTCGTGGCAGGCAGGCAGAGCTCCTATATTTTGTTCCCAGAAGCACCTATAGGACTTGTAGTGTGTTCGTGGCAGGCAGGCAGAGCTCCTATATTTTGTTCCCAGAAGCACCTATAGGACTTGTAGTGTGTTCGTGGCAGGCAGGCAGAGCTCCTATATTTTCTTCCCAGAAGCACCTATAGGACTTGAAGTGTGTTAGTCCCATCACACAGAGATCATATATTTTGTTCCCAGAAGCACCTATAGGACTTGAAGTGTGTTAGTCCCATCACACAGACCTATATTTTCTTCCCAGAAGCACCTATAGGACTTGAAGTGTGTTAGTCCCATCACACAGAGATCATATATTTTGTTCCCAGAAGCACCTATAGGACTTGAAGTGTGTTAGTCCCATCACACAGAGATCATATATTTTGTTCCCAGAAGCACCTATAGGACTTGAAGTGTGTTAGTCCCATCACACAGAGATCATATATTTTGTTCCCAGAAGCACCTATAGGACTTGAAGTGTGTTAGTCCCATCACACAGAGATCATATATTTTGTTCCCAGAAGCACCTATAGGACTTGAAGTGTGTTAGTCCCATCACACAGAGATCATATATTTTGTTCCCAGAAGCACCTATAGGACTTGAAGTGTGTTAGTCCCATCACACAGAGATCATATATTTTGTTCCCAGAAGCACCTATAGGACTTGAAGTGTGTTAGTCCCATCACACAGACCTATATTTTCTTCCCAGAAGCACCTATAGGACTTGAAGTGTGTTAGTCCCATCACACAGAGATCATATATTTTGTTCCCAGAAGCACCTATAGGACTTGAAGTGTGTTAGTCCCATCACACAGAGATCATATATTTTGTTCCCAGAAGCACCTATAGGACTTGAAGTGTGTTAGTCCCATCACACAGAGATCATATATTTTGTTCCCAGAAGCACCTATAGGACTTGAAGTGTGTTAGTCCCATCACACAGACCTATATTTTCTTCCCAGAAGCACCATAGGACTTGAAGTGTGTTAGTCCCATCACACCGAGATCCTATATTTTGTTCCCAGAAGCACCTATAGGACTTGAAGTGTGTTAGTCCCATCACACAGACCTATATTTTCTTCCCAGAAGCACCTATAGGACTTGAAGTGTGTTAGTCCCATCACACAGAGATCATATATTTTGTTCCCAGAGGCACCTATAGGACTTGAGGTGTGTTAGTCCCATCACACAGACCTACATTTTCTTCCCAGAAGCACCTATAGGACTTGAAGTGTGTTAGTCCCATCACACAGAGATCCTATATTTTGTTCCCAGAAGCACCTATAGGACTTGAAGTGTGTTAGTCCCATCACACAGACCTATATTTTCTTCCCAGAAGCACCTATAGGACTTGAAGTGTGTTAGTCCCATCACACAGAGATCATATATTTTGTTCCCAGAAGCACCTATAGGACTTGAAGTGTGTTAGTCCCATCACACAGAGATCATATATTTTGTTCCCAGAAGCACCTATAGGACTTGAAGTGTGTTAGTCCCATCACACAGACCTATATTTTCTTCCCAGAAGCACCCATAGGACTTGAAGTGTGTTAGTCCCATCACACAGAGATCATATATTTTGTTCCCAGAAGCACCTATAGGACTTGAAGTGTGTTAGTCCCATCACACAGAGATCATAGATTTTGTTCCCAGAAGCACCCATAGGACTTCTAGTGTGTTAGTGGCATCACACAGAGCTCCTATATTTTCTTCTCAGCAGCACCCACAGGACTTCTAGTGTGTTAGTGGCATCACACAGAGCTCCTCTATTTTCTTTGCAGAAGCACCTATAGGACTTGAAGTGTGTTAGTCCCATCACACAGACCTATATTTTCTTCCCAGAAGCACCTATAGGACTTGAAGTGTGTTAGTCCCATCACACAGAGATCATAGATTTTGTTCCCAGAAGCACCTATAGGACTTGAAGTGTGTTAGTCCCATCACACAGACCTATATTTTCTTCCCAGAAGCACCCATAGGACTTGAAGTGTGTTAGTCCCATCACACAGAGATCCTATATTTTGTTCCCAGAAGCACCTATAGGACTTGAAGTGTGTTAGTCCCATCACACAGACCTATATTTTCTTCCCAGAAGCACCTATAGGACTTCTAGTGTGTTAGTGGCATCACACAGAGCTCCTCTATTTTTTTTGCAGAAGCACCCACAGGACTTCTAGTGTGTTAGTGGCATCACACAGAGCTCCTATATTTTCTTCTCAGCAGCACCCACAGGACTTCTAGTGTGTTAGTGGCATCACACAGAGCTCCTCTATTTTCTTTGCAGAAGCACCCATAGGACTTCTAGTGTGTTAGTGGCATCACACAGAGCTCCTATATTTTCTTCTCAGCAGCACCCACAGGACTTCTAGTGTGTTAGTGGCATCACACAGAGCTCCTCTATTTTCTTTGCAGAAGCACCCATAGGACTTCTAGTGTGTTAGTGGCATCACACAGAGCTCCTATATTTTCTTCTCAGCAGCACCCACAGGACTTCTAGTGTGTTAGTGGCATCACACAGAGCTCCTCTATTTTCTTTGCAGAAGCACCCATAGGACTTCTAGTGTGTTAGTGGCATCACACAGAGCTCCTATATTTTCTTCTCAGCAGCACCCACAGGACTTCTAGTGTGTTAGTGGCATCACACAGAGCTCCTCTATTTTCTTTGCAGAAGCACCCATAGGACTTCTAGTGTGTTAGTGGCATCACACAGAGCTCCTATATTTTCTTCTCAGCAGCACCCACAGGACTTCTAGTGTGTTAGTGGCATCACACAGAGCTCCTCTATTTTCTTTGCAGAAGCACCCATAGGACTTCTAGTGTGTTAGTGGCATCACACAGAGCTCCTATATTTTCTTCTCAGCAGCACCCACAGGACTTCTAGTGTGTTAGTGGCATCACACAGAGCTCCTCTATTTTCTTTGCAGAAGCACCCATAGGACTTCTAGTGTGTTAGTGGCATCACACAGAGCTCCTATATTTTCTTCTCAGCAGCACCCACAGGACTTCTAGTGTGTTAGTGGCATCACACAGAGCTCCTCTATTTTCTTTGCAGAAGCACCCATAGGACTTCTAGTGTGTTAGTGGCATCACACAGAGCTCCTATATTTTCTTCTCAGCAGCACCCACAGGACTTCTAGTGTGTTAGTGGCATCACACAGAGCTCCTCTATTTTCTTTGCAGAAGCACCCATAGGACTTCTAGTGTGTTAGTGGCATCACACAGAGCTCCTATATTTTCTTCTCAGCAGCACCCACAGGACTTCTAGTGTGTTAGTGGCATCACACAGAGCTCCTCTATTTTCTTTGCAGAAGCACCCATAGGACTTCTAGTGTGTTAGTGGCATCACACAGAGCTCCTATATATTCTTCTCAGCAGCACCCACAGGACTTCGAGTGTGTTAGTGGCATCACACAGAGCTCCTCTATTTTCTTTGCAGAAGCACCCATAGGACTTCTAGTGTGTTAGTGGCATCACACAGAGCTCCTATATTTTCTTCTCAGCAGCACCCACAGGACTTCTAGTGTGTTAGTGGCATCACACAGAGCTCCTCTATTTTCTTTGCAGAAGCACCCATAGGACTTCTAGTGTGTTAGTGGCATCACACAGAGCTCCTTTATTTTCTTCTCAGCAGCACCCACAGGACTTCTAGTGTGTTAGTGGCATCACACAGAGCTCCTCTATTTTCTTTGCAGAAGCACCCATAGGACTTCTAGTGTGTTAGTGGCATCACACAGAGCTCCTATATATTCTTCTCAGCAGCACCCATAGGACTTCGAGTGTGTTAGTGGCATCACACAGAGCTCCTCTATTTTCTTTGCAGAAGCACCCATAGGACTTCTAGTGTGTTAGTGGCATCACACAGAGCTCCTATATTTTCTTCTCAGCAGCACCCACAGGACTTCTAGTGTGTTAGTGGCATCACACAGAGCTCCTCTATTTTCTTTGCAGAAGCACCCATAGGACTTCTAGTGTGTTAGTGGCATCACACAGAGCTCCTATATTTTCTTCTCAGCAGCACCCACAGGACTTCTAGTGTGTTAGTGGCATCACACAGAGCTCCTCTATTTTCTTTGCAGAAGCACCCATAGGACTTCTAGTGTGTTAGTGGCATCACACAGAGCTCCTATATATTCTTCTCAGCAGCACCCACAGGACTACCGACTACAATGGCTGGAAGACCGCCAAGGGGAGGCAGAGCGTGCAGAGCCAAGAACACAGGGTAGGCAGGCTCTGTTTCTAGTGGACGTGGCCGTGGCCGTGGACGTGGTCGTGCATCGTCATCAGCACGTGGCCATGGGACACGCGCGTCTTTGTTTTCGGCAGCTGGACATGTGGAGCCGCATCATGCTGAAGGCTTGGTAGAATGGATGACCAAGCCCTCCTCATCCTCCTCATCCTCTCTCACCCAGGCTCAGGGTACTGGCAGAGCATCATCAGCCACCCCTTCCCTAGACCCACCATGTCCTCCTGAGGAGTCCCCGAACTCTTTGAGCACAGTGTTGGGTACATGCTCCAGGAGGATGCCCAACGATTCGAAGGCTCGGATGATGATACCCAGCTTGAGGAATCTGGCAGTACTGTTCCACCAGCTGCAGCTTACTGCCAGGTTTGCTCTAGTGGTGAAGAGGGAGGGGATGATGAGGTCACTGACTCCACGTGGGTGCCTGAAGGGAGAGAGGATGAGGAGGAGGACGAGGAGGAGGAGGATGCGGCGTCACATGTCCAACGAGGCAGGATGCCCCCTGGAGGCCAGGTAGAGGCCAGCACAGCAACTGTACAATACCGCAGAGCTCCGCCTGTGCAGGGCGCTGCCTCTGCACGTTATCAGAAAAGTTCTTTGGTGTGGGCCTTTTTTGAGACGAGTGCATCAGATCGCACCACTGCTATTTGCAATATTTGTCTCAAGCGTATCTCGCGTGGCCAAAACATCAGCCGCTTGGGCACCACAAGCATGACCAGACATATGTCGACCTGCCATGCAGCTCGTTGGCAGGCACACATAAAAGACCCACACCAAAGAACTAAGCGGACCTCTCCTTGCTCCTCATCAGCTGGGATCTCCATCCCCACTACACCTTCAGTCCTCTCTGAAAGCTGCTCTGAGAGGACTGAAGGTGTAGAATTAGGTGTGTCACAACCAAGTACTTGCAGTACACCGACGTCCGATTGCAGCAGGCAAATTTCCCTGCCCCAGCTGCTGGACCGTAGAAAGAAGTACACTCCCAGCCATCCACATGCCCAGCGGTTGAATGCTAGCTTGGCTAAATTGCTAGCACTTCAACTGCTGCCTTTTCAGTTGGTAGACTCGGCCCCCTTCCGTGAGTTTGTTCAATGTGCGGTTCCTCAGTGGCAGGTTCCCAAACGCCACTTTTTCTCACGGAAGGCGATTCCGTCTCTCTACCGGCATGTGGAGGGCAATGTCCATGCCTCGCTGGACAGGGCGGTCAGCGGTAAGGTGCATATTACCGCTGACTCATGGTCCAGCAGGCATGGACATGGACGGTACCTTTCTTTCACGGCCCATTGGGTCACTCTATTGGCAGCTGGGAGGGATGCAGGACAAGGTGCAGTAGTGTTGGAGGTTGTTCCGCCACCACGCCTCCAAAACGCTACTACTGCTACTGGTTGTGACACACCTCTCTCCTCCACCCCCTCCTCTTCTTCTTCCTCCAGTGCTCTGTCCTTGGAACCAGCGGTGCTCCGTAGGCGTACAAGGGGCTACGCAAGTACGCAGGCAAAAAGATGCCATGCCGTGCTTGCGCTGGTGTGTTTGGGGGACAGGAGCCACACTGGGCCAGAGGTTCTGGCAGCTCTGCAGGGGCAGGCCGAGAGGTGGTTGACGCCACGTCAGCTTAAGCCAGGAATGGTCGTTTCTGACAATGGCACCAACCTCCTCTCCGCCCTGCGACAGGGGCAGCTCACCCATGTGCCCTGCATGGCTCACGTCCTCAACCTGGTGGTGCAGCGGTTCTTGGGCAGGTTCCCAGGCTTACAGGATGTCCTGAGGCAGGCCAGGAAAGTCTGTGTGCATTTCCGCCGATCTTATAATGCCAGTGCTCGGCTGACTGAGCTGCAAAAGGAGCTGAACCTGCCCAAGAACCGCCTAATATGTGACATGCCCACCAGGTGGAACTCAACGTTGGCCATGCTGCAGCGACTGCACACGCAGCAGAGGGCCATCAATGAGTACCTTTGCGACTATGGCACCAGGACAGGGTCAGGGGAGCTTGGTTTTTTTTCCCCACGTCAGTGGAGCATGATCAGGGATGCATGCACTGTCCTCTCACCATTTGAGGAGGCCACGAGGATGGTGAGCAGTGACAGTGCATGCATCAGTGACACTGTCCCTCTTGTCCACCTGTTGGAGCATACGCTGCGTGGGATAATGGACAGGGCACTTGAGGCAGAACAGAGGCAGGAAGAGGAGGACTTCCTTGCCTCTCAAGGCCCCCTTTATCCGGACAGTGTTCCTTCTGTCCGACCCATCACACAGGAAGAGGATGAGGAGGAGGAGGAGGAGGATTGTGTGAGCATGGAGGTGGAGCCTGGCACTCAGCATCAGCAGCAGCAGTCTTTTAGGGATGATGTACAGTCCCAACAAACCAGTGGACTTGTACGTGGCTGGGAGGAGGTGGCTGGCGATCATGTCATCCTCAGTGACCCAGAAGACTCCGGACCGAATGCCTCAGCTAACCTACGCTGCATGGCCTCCCTGATCCTGCAAAGCCTGCGGAAGGATCCTCGTGTTCTTCGGATCAAGGAGAGGGACCATTACTGGCTGGCCACTCTCCTTGATCCGCGGTACAAGGGTAAGGTTGCGGACCTTATCTTGCCGTCGCAGAGGGAGCAGAGGATGAGACATCTCAGGGAGGCCTTGCAGAAAGGTCTGTGCAACGCGTTCCCAGAAACTGGGAGGCTACAAACTCCTGGTCCTGGGCGACGAGTTGCTGAGGCTTCGGTCAGTAGCAGAAGGAGCGGTGGGGAAGGTGGACGTCTGACCGATGCGTTCAGACAATTTTTTAGTCCGCAGCCCCAAGGTATGATCGGTTCCAGCAACCATCGCCAGCGTCTGATATACATGGTGCAGGAATACCTTGGGGCAAGGTCAGACTTGGACACCTTTCCCACCGAAAATCCTCTGGCTTACTGGGTCCTGAGGATGGATCACTGGCCAGAGCTTGCACAGTATGCAATTGAGCTACTGGCCTGTCCTGCCTCCAGCGTTCTTTCCGAACGCACATTCAGTGCTGCTGGAGGATTTGTCACCGATCATAGGGTGCGCCTGTCCACCGCCTCGGTTGATCGACTGACCTTCATCAAAATGAATCAGTCTTGGATCACCACCAGCTACCAGGCACCTGAGGCGGATATAACCGAATAATTTTTAATATCACATCCCTTCAAGACTGCCTATGCTGATGCTGAGTGACTGTCCTCTTATGTTCACTGACTATCCTCTTCCTCCTCCTCAATGATCCATGCCACCACACCAGTGCCTAAGGCACAATTTTTCAGCCCCTGTTTAACAGGGGCGGGTACATACAATTTTTTATAAAAAAATGCTTCGCAACACGTGTGACTGCTGTGCTCCAAGTACAGAATCTGTGAGGGGTTGCAGTGTTGTGGCACCAGCACCAGTGCCTAAGGCAAATTTTTCAGCCCCTGTTTAACAGGGGCGTGTACTTACAATTTTTTAAAAAAATGCTTCGCAACACGTGTGACTGCTGTGCTCCAAGTACAGTATCTGTGAGGGGTTGCAGTGTTGTGGCACCAGCACCAGTGCCTAAGGCAAATTTTTCAGCCCCTGTTTAACAGGGGCGGGTAATTACAATTTTTTAAAAAAATGCTTCGCAACACGTGTGACTGCTGTGCTCCAAGTACAGTATCTGTGAGGGGTTGCAGTGTTGTGGCACCAGTGCCTAAGGCACAATTTTTCAGCCCCTGTTTAACAGGGGCGGGTAATTACAATTTTTTAAAAAAATGCTTCGCAACACGTGTGACTGCTGTGCTCCAAGTACAGTATCTGTGAGGGGTTGCAGTGTTGTGGCACCAGCACCAGTGCCTAAGGCACAATTTTTCAGCCCCTGTTTAACAGGGGCGGGTAATTACAATTTTTAAAAAAAATGCTTCGCAACACGTGTGACTGCTGTGCTCCAAGTACAGTATCTGTGAGGGGTTGCAGTGTTGTGGCACCAGCACCAGTGCCTAAGGCACAATTTTTCAGCCCCTGTTTAACAGGGGCGGGTAATTACAATTTTTTAAAAAAATGCTTCGCAACACGTGTGACTGCTGTGCTCCAAGTACAGTATCTGTGAGGGGTTGCAGTGTTGTGGCACCAGCACCAGTGCCTAAGGCACAATTTTTCAGCCCCTGTTTAACAGGGGCGGGTAATTACAAATCTTGATCTAATAGTTCACAGCAGGCCCATTCCTGCGCCCACCAAGAGTAACTATGAGGGCCTACAGTCTTGTGGCAACACCGTCCACCACCACCGCCAAAGGCCCAATTTTTCTGCCCTGTTCATCAGGTGCTTGCAATTACAAATCTTGATCTAATAACTCACAGCAGGGCCCATTCCTGCGCCCACCAAGAGTAACTGTGAGAGCTTACAGTCTTGTGGCAACACCGTCCACCACCACCCCCAATTTTTCTGCCCTGTTCAACAGGTGCATGCAATTACAAATCTTGATCTAATAACTCACAGCAGGACCCATTCTTGCGCCCACCAAGAGTAACTGTGAGTGCTTACAGTCTTGTGGCAACACCGTCCACCACCACCGCCAAAGGCCCAATTTTTCTGCCCTGTTCATAAGGTGCTTGCAATTACAAATCTTGATCTAATAACTCACAGCAGGGCCCATTCCTGCGCCCACCAAGAGTAACTATGAGGGCCTACAGTCTTGTGGCAACACCGTCCACCACCACCGCCAAAGGCCCAATTTTTCTGCCCTGTTCATCAGGTGCTTGCAATTACAAATCTTGATCTAATAACTCACAGCAGGGCCCATTCCTGCGCCCACCAAGAGTAACTGTGAGAGCTTACAGTCTTGTGGCAACACCGTCCACCACCACCACCACCCCCAATTTTTCTGCCCTGTTCAACAGGTGCATGCAATTACAAATCTTGATCTAATAACTCACAGCAGGGCCCATTGTTGCGCCCACCAAGAGTAACTGTGAGAGCTTACAGTCTTGTGGCAACACCGTCCACCACCACCGCCAAAGGCCCAATTTTTCTGCCCTGTTCATAAGGTGCTTGCAATTACAAATCTTGATCTAATAACTCACAGCAGGGCCCATTCCTGCGCCCACCAAGAGTAACTATGAGGGCCTACAGTCTTGTGGCAACACCGTCCACCACCACCGCCAAAGGCCCAATTTTTCTGCCCTGTTCATCAGGTGCTTGCAATTACAAATCTTGATCTAATAACTCACAGCAGGGCCCATTCCTGCGCCCACCAAGAGTAACTGTGAGAGCTTACAGTCTTGTGGCAACACCGTCCACCACCACCCCCAATTTTTCTGCCCTGTTCAACAGGTGCATGCAATTACAAATCTTGATCTAATAACTCACAGCAGGACCCATTCTTGCGCCCACCAAGAGTAACTGTGAGTGCTTACAGTCTTGTGGCAACACCGTCCACCACCACCGCCAAAGGCCCAATTTTTCTGCCCTGTTCATAAGGTGCTTGCAATTACAAATCTTGATCTAATAACTCACAGCAGGGCCCATTCCTGCGCCCACCAAGAGTAACTATGAGGGCCTACAGTCTTGTGGCAACACCGTCCACCACCACCGCCAAAGGCCCAATTTTTTCTGCCCTGTTCATCAGGTGCTTGCAATTACAAATCTTGATCTAATAACTCACAGCAGGGCCCATTCCTGCGCCCACCAAGAGTAACTGTGAGAGCTTACAGTCTTGTGGCAACACCGTCCACCACCACCACCACCCCCAATTTTTCTGCCCTGTTCAACAGGTGCATGCAATTACAAATCTTGATCTAATAACTCACAGCAGGGCCCATTCTTGCGCCCACCAAGAGTAACTGTGAGAGCTTACAGTCTTGTGGCAACACCGTCCACCACCACCGCCAAAGGCCCAATTTTTCTGCCCTGTTCATAAGGTGCTTGCAATTACAAATCTTGATCTAATAACTCACAGCAGGGCCCATTCCTGCGCCCACCAAGAGTAACTATGAGGGCCTACAGTCTTGTGGCAACACCGTCCACCACCACCGCCAAAGGCCCAATTTTTCTGCCCTGTTCATCAGGTGCTTGCAATTACAAATCTTGATCTAATAACTCACAGCAGGGCCCATTCCTGCGCCCACCAAGAGTAACTGTGAGAGCTTACAGTCTTGTGGCAACACCGTCCACCACCACCACCACCCCAATTTTTCTGCCCTGTTCAACAGGTGCATGCAATTACAAATCTTGATCTAATAACTCACAGCAGGGCCCATTCTTGCGCCCACCAAGAGTAACTGTGAGAGCTTACAGTCTTGTGGCAACACCGTCCACCACCACCGCCAAAGGCCCAATTTTTCTGCCCTGTTCATCAGGTGCTTGCAATTACAAATCTTGATCTAATAACTCACAGCAGGGCCCATTCCTGCGCCCACCAAGAGTAACTATGAGGGCCTACAGTCTTGTGGCAACACCGTCCACCACCACCGCCAAAGGCCCAATTTTTCTGCCCTGTTCATCAGGTGCTTGCAATTACAAATCTTGATCTAATAACTCACAGCAGGGCCCATTCCTGCGCCCACCAAGAGTAACTGTGAGAGCTTACAGTCTTGTGGCAACACCGTCCACCACCACCACCACCACCCCCAATTTTTCTGCCCTGTTCAACAGGTGCATGCAATTACAAATCTTGATCTATTAACTCACAGCAGGGCCCATTCTTACGCCCACCAAGAGTAACTGTGAGAGCTTACAGTCTTGTGGCAACACCGTCCACCACCACCGCCAAAGGCCCAATTTTTCTGCCCTGTTCATCAGGTGCTTGCAATTACAAATCTTGATCTAATAACTCACAGCAGGGCCCATTCCTGCGCCCACCAAGAGTAACTATGAGGGCCTACAGTCTTGTGGCAACACCGTCCACCACCACCGCCAAAGGCCCAATTTTTCTGCCCTGTTCAACAGGTGCTTGCAATTACAAATCTTGATCTAATAACTCACAGCAGGGCCCATTCCTGCGCCCACCAAGAGTAACTGTGAGAGCTTACAGTCTTGTGGCAACACCGTCCACCACCACCACCACCACCCCCAATTTTTCTGCCCTGTTCAACAGGTGCATGCAATTACAAATCTTGATCTATTAACTCACAGCAGGGCCCATTCCTGTGCCACCAGTCTTGTGGCTACACCAACATCTAATAGGGCAAATTTCTGCAGAGTATATACGCCAGGCCCCTACTTTCAAACATCCAACTTACAAACGACTCCTACTTGCAAATGGAAAGAGAAAACAGGAAGTGAGAGGAAATCTACCCCTAGGAAGGGAAATTCTATCCTGTTAGATTTAATTTGGGAAAAAGGTATCTCCTCTCTACTGATACTTTATCACCAATCCTTGTTTCAATTAAAACCCCACTTTTTCCAAAAACATTTGTCATTGGGACGGAAAGTTAGGTGACATGTTCTGAACAGATGTGTAAAGACAGCAAATGTTACAGGGGTGATAACCCCTCCCTATGTTCTCCAAAAAGCTTAAAAATAGATTTTTTTGGGATGGAGCTACACTTCATAATGTACCTGTTCAGATTCTACTTAAGAACAAACCTAAAGCCGCAAGTGGTTTTAAATGGCTTCTTTTTTTCCTTTACAAATGTCATTTTGTGCAAGGACAGTTCTAAACACGGGAAACACATGCCACTTCACAGGCATACTTTAGACACCCCCCAGGTACCATATTTAAAGGAAAATTTCACTTTTTTTTTTTCACTTTATGCATCATTAAAATGACTGCTCCCGAAAAAACGTTAGTTTTTAAAAGTTATTTTTGCATTGATATATGTCCCCTGGGGCAGGACCCGGGTCCCCAAACCTGTTTTATGACATTAACATGCATATTGGCCGTTGTAATTAGCACTTTTGATTTCGAACGTTCGCGTCCATTATAACGTATAGGGTTCGAAAATTTGCGCGAACTTTCGGTCGGTTCGAAGGTTCTGGTGCGAACCGAACCCGGGGGTGTTCGGCTCATCCCTAGTCAGCAGCATGCCTGTGTGTCCCCCCTCTTGTAGTATGTCAGCAGCATGCCTGTGTGTCCCCCCTCCTGTAGTATGTCAGCAGCATGCCTGTGTGTCCCCCTCCAGTAGTATGTCAGCAGCATGCCTGTGTGTCCCCCCTCCTGTAGTATGTCAGCAGCATGCCTGTGTGTCCCCCTCCAGTAGTATGTCAGCAGCATGCCTGTGTCCCCCTCCTGTAGTATGTCAGCAGCATGCCTGTGTGTCCCCCTCCTGTAGTATGTCAGCAGCATGCCTGTGTGTCCCCCTCCTGTAGTATGTCAGCAGCATGCCTGTGTGTCCCCCTCCTGTAGTATGTCAGCAGCATGCCTGTGTGTCCCCCTCTTGTAGTATGTCCGTATGCCTGTGTCCCCCTCCTGTAGTATGTCCGTATGCCTGTGTGTCCCCCTCCTGTAGTATGTCTGCAGTATCTGAGGGCAATCCTAGAAAGGAGTCAAGAGTAGGAGTGCTGCAGGGATGGGGGGGGGGGGTCACGGGAGGAGACAGACGTGTGGACTGTGGAGAGGAGACTATACAATAAATCCAGAGCCGCCAAGCTGCTGAAGCCATCTGACTGAGTCCTGCACGGTGCATCTGAGAGGTCAGTGTCATTGCCGCTAGGCCGGTGTGAGGGTGGTTGCTTATGTAAGAGGGGAGTGAATACAATAATGTAAGGGGCACTGATATAAAGGTCCCCCCCTATATTAGTAACCCACCCACTTTAGTGTATTCGCTCTGCAGAAGGGGGTCTCTAGTCACCAGAGCAAACCCCCCTCCCCATTTTCAGAATTCCCCCTTACATCATGATCTGTAGCGTTCCCCTTTCACTGTAAGGGGAAATCCTGGAGACTCTGATGTAAGGGGGAACTCTGTGCTAGTATCCTGACATTCATGTCAATGGAGAAATATGTTTTTTGACTTTTGTTTAACTTAAACACATTGCTAATTGCACTAGCTATGTGTTTATAGTTCACATATTGATATTTGCACTGTTTAGCACAGAAAACTGTAATTTTAGGTACTTTTTTGCAGTGGCAGTAAAAAATGTTGTGTTGTCAGTAAATTTCACGATTTCTGCCAGTAAAAACTTGGTGCTGTTTGTAAGTTTTGGCGTCTTGCCAGTAAATTTCACTTCGGGGGGTTGGCAACACTGATCTTTTAGGGTGCCCGTAAATGTCCGTTACGGGCAGAGGGTGCCAGTAAAGTTGATGGCCGCAAGCCGACCATGTAACTGCGCATGCGCCATTCCGAAGCTGGCCGGACTTGGGAAAGCTCGTACTCGCTCGGCCGGGCGGCGCATGCGCAGTAACTTAATGTCGCCGCCTGGCGCCATTTTCGAATAGATTGCTAAGACACAGCAGCCGCGTTTTGTGTACTCGCCGAGGAGTCAAGGGGGGGGGGGGCAAGTGAGGAGGAGAGTGTGACACTGGGCCAGACGCCAGAGGATGACATTACTGGGGACAGATGACAGACAGAGTATGTATGACATGTAATTACTGGGGGGGGGTGAAGCCAAGGCATGCAGGGGGACAGTGAAGAACACTGAAGGACTGTCCCCCTCCTGTAGTATGTCAGCATGCCTGTGTCCTCCTCCTGTAGTATGTCAGCATGCCTGTGTCCCCCTCCTGTAGTATGTCAGCATGCCTGTGTCCCCCTCCTGTAGTATGTCAGCGTGCCTGTGTTTCCCCCTCCTGTAGTATGTCAGCATGCCTGTGTCCCCCTCCTGTAGTATGTCAGCAGCATGTCTGTGTCCCCATCCTGTAGTATGTCAGCAGCATGCCTGTGTGTCCCCCTCCTGTAGTATGTCAGCAGCATGCCTGTGTCCCCCTCCTGTAGTATGTCAGCAGCATGCCTGTGTGTCCCCCTCTTGTAGTATGTCAGCAGCATGCCTGTGTGTCCCCCCTCTTGTAGTATGTCAGCAGCATGCCTGTGTGTCCCCCCTCCTGGAGTATGTCAGAAGCATGCCTGTGTGTCCCCCTCCGGTAGTATGTCAGCAGCATGCCTGTGTGTCCCCCTCCTGTAGTATGTCAGCAGCATGCCTGTGTGTCCCCCTCCAGTAGTATGTCAGCAGCATGCCTGTGTCCCCCTCCTGTAGTATGTCAGCAGCATGCCTGTGTGTCCCCCTCCTGTAGTATGTCAGCAGCATGCCTGTGTGTCCCCCTCCTGTAGTATGTCAGCAGCATGCCTGTGTGTCCCCCTCCTGTAGTATGTCAGCAGCATGCCTGTGTCCCCCTCCTGTAGTATGTCCGTATGCCTGTGTCCCCCTCCTGTAGTATGTCCGTATGCCTGTGTGTCCCCCTCCTGTAGTATGTCTGCAGTATCTGAGGGCAATCCTAGAAAGGAGTCAAGAGTAGGAGTGCTGCAGGGATGGGGGGGGGGGGGTCACGGGAGGAGACAGACGTGTGGACTGTGGAGAGGAGACTATACAATAAATCCAGAGCCGCCAAGCTGCTGAAGCCATCTGACTGAGTCCTGCACGCTGCATCTGAGAGGTCAGTGACATTGCCGCTAGGCCGGTGTGAGGGTGGTTGCTTATGTAAGAGGGGAATGAATACAATAATGTAAGGGGGCACTGATATAAAGGTCCCCCCCCTATATTAGTAACCCACCCACTTTAGTGTATTCGCTCTGCAGAAGGGGGTCTCTAGTCACCAGAGCAAACCCCCCCCCCCCCCATTTTCAGAATTCCCCCTTACATCATGATCTGTAGCGTTCCCATTTCACTGTAAGGTAATGGAGAAATATGTTTTTTGACTTTTGTTTAACTTAAACACATTGCTAATAGCACTAGCTATGTGTTTATAGTTCACATATTGATATTTGCACTGTTTAGCACAGAAAACTGTAATTTTAGGTACTTTTTTGCAGTGGCAGTAAAAAATGTTGTGTTGTCAGTAAATTTCACGATTTCTGCCAGTAAAAACTTTGTGCTGTTTGTAAGTTTTGGCGTCTTGCCAGTAAATTTCACTTCGGGGGGTTGGCAACACTGATCTAATAGAATTTAATAGATGGAAGATGACACCAACAAAACTTACAATATTATATGCTGGAGTGCTGCTTCCAATTTATAATGGAAACTCACAAAGCCTTTATAAGGGGGATCTTTATTGGGATAGGAGCGGGGAAAAAGAAGGAAAGGGTAAAAAAGATGGCCCTCCTCTATAGAGTGATTCAGGAACTCGAACAAAGAACGAGACCTAAAGGGATTCCAGAAAGACAAGAATTAATAGTAAAAAGAAGAGAGAAAAAAGAGCTGTTAGAACAGGAGAGGAAAAGTACCTTCCATTCAATAAATAAGGAAAGAAACCAGTGGGGTAATAAATCAGGAAAATGGATGGGGAGAAGGGTAAAAGAAAAAAAAATAGGGCTTTCATCCCTAAGATCAGAGCTAATAGGCGAGGGATAGGATTTTCTTCCCCTAATATCGCAAAAATATTCCATTCTTATTACAGTGCTTTATATAAAGTGAATCAGAGAGGGGAAGATACAGAGAAGCGTAAGGAAGCAGTGATGGAGTATCTACAGGACCTAGACTTTGCCAGGGTAGAGAAGGAGGAGATGGAACTTCTTGAAGCCCCTATCTCGCAGGGGGAGGTGGATAGAGCGATAAAAAATACAGCCCTGGGAAAGAGCCCCGGGCCCTGATGGATACTCCATTCTATATTATAAAAGGTTCTCCAAGTTCTTGGTTCCTAAATTGTGTCATTATTTAAATGCATTGGGAGAAGGAGAGATGCTCCGTGAGGAGTCATTACTGGCACATGTCTCTCTTATTCTGAAGAAGAAGAAGGGAAGGATTCAGCATCCTCAGGCAGTTATAGGCCAATATCGCTATTAAATACAGATATAAAGATTTTTGCCAAAATAATAGCAGAAAGATTAAACCATGGGTACCAAGGTGGATACATAATGATCAAGTGGGGTTTGTTCCTGGGAGGGAGGGGAGAGATAACTCTTTGAAATCCATTTTCTGATTCAGGAAGTAATTAGAAGGGGCACCCGGAAGTTCTCTTGTCAATCGACGGCAAAAAGGCTTTTGACAGAGTAGAATTAGGGTTCATGTTCGAAACATTGAAACATCTAGGGTTGGGGGAGAGGATGATGAGATGGGTCTCATCCCTCTACCACCACCCAACGGCCAGAATCAGAATAAATGGAACCCTGTCTTCTCCCCTTGAATTATTTAACGGGACAAGACAGGGTTGCTCCCTCTCCCCAATTTTGTTTATAATAGCATTGGAACCCCTATTAGCTGCAATCCGTAAAAACTCAGATATTAAAGGAATATGGGTGGGAGAAGGGGAGTACAGAGTAGCCGCGTTCACGGCGATAAAATAAATATGGCAAAATCTGAGATTCTGAACATAACTTTATCGACAGAAGAGCAGCAGGCAATTCAGCCCAAGTTCCCTTTCGTGTCGTGCAAGGAAGAGTTGGGGTATTTGGGCATAAAACTGACACCAGCCTTGGGTGATATGTTCAAAGCCAATTACATCCCTTTGCTCAATAAGATCAAGGACCAATTGAATATGATGAGATATAAAACTCTCTCATGGACTGGCAGGATAAACGCAGTAAAAATGTTCATACTCCCAATGTTAATTTATATCTTCCAAATGATTCCAATAGCACTCCACCAAGAATATTTTAGAAAATTTAAATCTATAGTATTAAAATATATCTGGGCATGTAAACGCCCGAGGATTGCGTAAGATACACTTGTTAAAGAAAAGGAGCGGGGGGGATTAGCAGCGCCAGATTTTAATAAATATTTTTAAGCGATCTCTATTTCCAGAATTGCAGATTGGATACATAATAAAAAGGAGAAAAGTTGGGTTAACTTAGAAATTTCACAAAGTAGAACAGATATAGTGAAAATGATATGGATACCACCACAATTTCGTGATTTAAGCTCCAGCACAAATTTATTGACGAGGAACACATTAAAGATTTGGGATGGATTAGGTAGGAGATATCACTGGGATTATAACTCACCACTAATGTCACTAATATACACAAATTAGTTTAAGCCAGGGAAGGAGGAGTACATCTATTTTATTAGGTGGGCAAAAAAGGATGAAATATTATTGCAGGATGTGATGAAGTGGAATAAGCTATACACTTACACAGAAATTGGGGAAATAAACCACTAGATAAATGGAGGTATGCACAATTACAGCACTTCACATAGTCATTACCACAACCACTGCAGGGTAGGGGACAATTGAGATCAATAGAGAAAATGCTGAGCTCCCCCTTAAGCTTAACTAGAAGTATATTTAAAATATACAAAATATTGATCAGGGAAGCAGGACATGAATACCCATCTGTAACGACACCCCGAGTATGAAAGGGGTTAAAGTCGTTTAGGACATTCCCTTCCCGAACACCAAGGCAGCTACTGAACACTCCAATCAGCCGAAACAAGAAACCCATACAGATAACTCTCCCCCCAAATACGAGACAAGGCTCTGTCTTGAGGTTCAAACAGGAATGAATCTACATTCAAGTACATGTTATACAGATCCCACTTCAAAACACTCCCCCCCACCCTTTAAAAACAGGGCGGGTTAAACTGTCCAATGACAATGGACACACAGGTCAGGTGTGTTTAACTTTATATCAGTAAACAGTCTTAGCAGGGGGGCTGCTGGAGTAATCCCCCCTCCCTCCATAGAGATAAACATCCCATAATTTCCAGAGCAGACAGACACAATAGAACATTGGAATACAGCCCCACCCCAAACGATCACATCAAATAGTACACAACAGCATTAGACAATATACAATATATACATATATACAAGATTGAGTCTGATTAGTACAGATCAGACTGGATTTTTCATTCACCTCGCAAAGAGTATTGTTCCCTTAAAATCCAGGGCCCATAATCGGTCGGCAAGAGGCTAGCATTCAGTCCCCTCCAAAGGCCCCGTCCTGGCTAGGTCTGTCACACCATCCTATTTGGAAAAATGGGAAAAATAAATAGTTACATAGTTACATAGTTACATAGTTAGTTAGGTTGAAAAAAGACACAAGTCCATCCAGTTCAACCACAAATTAAACAAAAAAAAAAAAAATATATATATATATATATATATCATACAATCCCATATACCCCATTCTATACCCACAGTTGATCCAGAGGAAGGCAAAAAAACCCCAGCAGAGCATGCTCCAATTTGCTAAAGCAGGGGAAAAAAATTCCTTCCTGATCCCCGAGAGGCAATCGGATTTTCCCTGGATCAACTTTACCTATAAATGTCAGTACCCAGTTATATTATGTACATTTAGGAAGGTATCCAGGCCTTTCTTAAAGCAATCTACTGAGCTGGCTAAAACCACATCTGCAGGGAGTCTATTCCACATTTTCACAGCTCTTACTGTGAAGAAACCTTTCCTTATTTGGAGATGAAATCTCTTCTCCTCTAGACGTAAAGAGTGCCCCCTTGTCCTCTTTGTTGACCGTAAAGTGAATAACTCAACACCAAGTTCACTATATGGACCCCTTATATATTTATACATGTTGATCATATCCCCCCTTAATCTCCTCTTATCAAGGGTGAATAAATTCAGTTCCTCTAATCTTTCCTCATAGCTGAGCTCCTCCATGCCTCTTATCAGTTTGGTTGCCCTTCTCTGCACTTTCTCCAGTTCCCCAATATCCTTTTTGAGAACTGGTGCCCAAAACTGAACTGCATATTCCAGATGAGGTCTTACTAATGATTTGAACAGGGGCAAAATGATATCTCTCTCTCTGGAGTCCATACCTCTCTTAATACAAGAAAGGACTTTGCTCGCTTTGGAAACCGCAGCTTGGCATTGCATGCTATTATTGAGTTTATGATCTACCAAAACCCCCAGATCCTTCTCCACTACGGATTCCCCCAGTTGTACTCCCCCTAGCATGTATGATGCATGCATATTCTTAGCCCCCAAGTGCATAACTTTACATTTATCAACATTAAACCTCATCTGCCACATAGTCGCCCAATTTGACAGAGCATTGAGGTCAGCTTGTAAATTGGAGACCTCCTGTAAGGACGTTATTCCACTGCATAGCTTGGTGTCATCTGCAAAGACAGAAATGTTACTTTTGATCCCAGACCCAATATCATTTATAAAGATATTAAAAAGTAAGGGTCCCAGCACTGAACCTTGGGGTACACCACTGATAACCTTAGCCCATTCAGAGTAAGAATCATTAACCACGACTCTCTGAATTCTGTCTTTTAGCCAGTTTTCTATCCATTTACAAACCGATATTTCCAAACCTGTAGACCTTACCTTACACATGAGCCGTGTGTGGGGAACTGTATCGAACGCTTTTGCAAAATCCAAGTATACCACGTCCACAGCCACGCCTCTGTCCAAGGTTTTACTTACCACCTCATAAAAAGAAATGAGGTTTGTCTGACAACTTCTGTCTTTCATGAACCCATGCTGTCTGTTGCTTAAAATATTTTTTTCCTGCAAGAACTCGTCTATGTGGTCTTTTAATAATCTCTCCAGTATCTTCCCAACTATAGAAGTTAAACTAACAGGTCTATAGTTACTTGGTAAAGACTTTGTTCCCTTTTTAAATATAGGCACCACGTTCGCCCTGCGCCAATCCAGTGGTACTATTCCTGTCATTAATGATTCCCTAAAAATTAGATACAATGGCTTTGAAATTACAGAGCTCAATTCTTTTAGGATCCGTGGGTGGATGCCATCAGGTCCAGGTGCTTTATCCACCTTTATTCTGTCTAAATATTTCTGGACCATATCACTTTTGAGCCATTGTGGATTTAGGGCTGTGTCACTACCACCCCCATTGTGGACATGAGCTCCCCCATGCTCCTTTGTATACACAGAGCTGAAGAAAGTATTTAATAAATTAGCCTTCTCTTTGTCCCCAGTCACCCACTCTAGATTATTTTGTAAAGGGCCTACATGCTCAGACTTGACCTTTTTACTATTAATATATTTGAAGAATTTTTTGGGGTTTGTCCTACTATCTTTTGCAATCTGTCTTTCGTTTTGAATTTTTGCATCCTTGATTTCCTTTTTACATATTCTGTTATGTTCTTTGTAACATTTAAATGACACTAGTGATCCTTCATTTTTATATTTTTTAAAAGCTCTTTTCTTATAGTTTATAGCTTTTTTAACTTTGGCCGTGAGCCACATAGGTTTTATTTTTAGCCTTTTAAATTTATTGCCCATGGGAATATACTTTGCAGTGAGTTCACAAACAGTCTTTTTGAAGAATCCCCATTTCTGTTCTGTGCCCATTGTTGCCAATATTCTCTCCCAGTCTAAGTTCTGGAGAGCAGCCCTCATCCTTGGAAAATTTGCCCTCTTGAAATTAAGTGTTTTTATCTTTCCTGTATGTGATTTTTGCTTACAGCTAACATCAAATGAAATCATGTTATGGTCACTGCTACCCAGATGCTCCTTTATCTGAACATTAGTAATATGCTCTGCATGGTTTGAGATTACCAGATCCAGCAGAGCATCATTCCTGGTTGGGGCCTCAATGAACTGGACCATAAAATTGTCCTGTAATAGGTTTATAAATTTTTGTCCTTTAACTGTCCCAGCAGTGCCATTATTCCAGTCAATTTCTGGGTAGTTAAAATCCCCCATTATTATCACTGTCCCAGCCCTTGCAGCCCTTTCTATTTGAGCAAGGAGCTGAGTATCCACCTCCTCATTAACATTGGGTGGTCTATAACAAACTCCAATGATTAACTTTGAACTACGCACATCTGTATGCAGTTCCACCCATAATGCTTCAGACTCATCACACTCTCCATCCCCCAGGTCCTCTTTCACACTCGCTTTGAGATCACTTCTCACATACAGACAGACCCCTCCACCTTTCCTTTTAACTCTGTCTTTCCGAAAGAGTGCAAAGCCAGGAATATTTATAGCCCAGTCATGTGAGGACTGCAGCCAAGTTTCAGCAATACCGATTACATCATAGCTCTCCTGATGCACCAGAGCTTCCAACTCACCTATTTTGCTTGGCAGACTTCTGGCATTGGTGAACAAACACTTTAATGCATTACTATATTTTGACCAGTCACATACTACCCTCTTGGGTGTTCCGAGATTGCAACTAGGACTTGCTACTATATTTACCTTGGGTTTATGTGCTTTAGTTACCCTACCACTAATGCCCCTAATATTACCCTCTGGAATATGTTCCACGCTGACTATTCCTATCTCTGGCCCCTCCCCCCCATCGCCTAGTTTAAAAACCCCTCCAACTTTTTGGCCATCCTTATTCCCAGCTGATCTGCACCCTCCTCATTTAGGTGCAGTCCGTCCCTTCTATAGTACCGGTTATCGACTGAGAAGTCGTCCCAGTCCTCCAGGAACCCAAACCCCTCCTTTCTACACCAGCTCTTCAGCCACTTGTTTACTTCCCTAATCTCCCTCTGCCTTTCTGGTGTGGCTCGATGTACCGGTAGTATTCCTGAGAATACTACCTTGGAGGTCCTTTTCCTCAATTTAGCTCCCAATTCCCTAAAATCGTTTATTAGGACACTCCATCTGCCTCTGACTTTGTCATTGGTGCCAACGTGCACCATGACAGCCGGGTCTTCCCCAGCCCCTCCCAGTAATCTGTCCACCAGATCCGTGATGTGCCGAACCTTAGAGATGAGGAACATAGGAATAAGATACTTAGGTTAGCTTGCTTATCGCTAGAGATACTTAGACATCTGAAATGTCCTATAAGTTTCTGGTGAGGTGGTATGTGACCCCCCAGATGGCACATGGGTATGGGGGAGAAAATCCTCCAACTTGTTGGAGGGGTTGTGATGCTCTGGGGACTTTTGTGCATCTCTGGTGAGAGTGCACTAAAATACAATCCTACTGGGATGGAATTATTGAAACAATCTTTTATATAACAGGCGAACAAATAAAAAAAAACCCTTGGGTATGTTTGTTTCATGATAAGGGGAAGGCGGTGTCCCAGTATAGTAAGACCTTAGTTCAATACCTTTTGAATGCAGCTAAAGCCCTGATTCCATGCCTCTGGAAAACTCAGGAGGCCCCGAGGTTAAAGGAGTGGGTAGTAAGGGTGGATTGGGTGAGATCTATTGAAGAATAATCAATACATTTGACAGAAGATACATGGGAGAAATATCAACAGATATGGTGAAACTGGCTTGAATTTAGGAATTCAAAGAAGTACATGATATTAATGGAGGGATAGAGGGGGGAGAGGGGGGGGGGTCTTTTCCTTTGCGAGGGGGGGGGGGGGAAGTAATATGTGATTCCAAAAAGGATTGTTAGTGGTTGTACAGATATTATTGTATTTTTGTGTAATCCATATAATATAATAAAATAAAGAATAATGTTCAATCCAGGAAATGAAGAAAATTAACAGATTTATTGCCCATTCACAATGTTGTGTTTTAGCGTGCATGTAACACACTACAACACAGATGTTGTGGATCTTCATAGTTGTCAATTATGGTGTTTTTCATCTGTGGCAGTGTGTTGTCAGAAATACTTCATGTCCATTTTTTTCAAATTCAGATGCATCACAGGGCACATAGAAATCTATGGCAACATATGACAACACATAACACACATGTTTTAATGTGTTGCCAACTTACAGTAGCAGAACTTGCCCTTGGCAACCTTACATGTGTTCTATTTTTAGACTGTTGCCTAGAGATGCAAAAGGATGGCAGCTGATGGCACACAGTGCTGGATATTAAAATGGTGATCAGGGAGGTTTGGAACAAAATTCACCTCTATGATCCAGCACACAATTTCTATGAGGATTGTGAGAGAAGAAATCAGGCCTGGGAATAAACCATCGGTTTTAAGACTTGCCTGTGCTTTTATGAGAAAACAAAAAAGTGTGTTGTATGTTGGGAAAGTTTAGCATGTGCATTTTTTTATTGTTAACTAGGGGTGAGCTTCGTGTTCGAGTCCATGTTCGACTCGAACACTGGCTGTTCGTCCATTCGACGAAATCCGAACATTATGTGGCGTTTGCGCCAAATTTCGTCACGGCCCATAATTCACTGCAGCATCGCAGTGCATTGCTGGCTGATGATTGGCCAAGCATGCACTACGACCCGCATGCTTGGCCAATCACAGCACCGTCAGTGAAGAGAGCCATAACGCGGCCTCTTCCCTCGTCTCAATGGCATCCTGCCTGTGGCCAATTACAGCTCAGGTGGTTTAGTATACGCCCCACACTATATAAGGCTGCCTGCGCGGCAGCCTTGCGTAGTGTGTTTCGGCTCACAGAGAGAGATAGACAGTGTCTTAATTTCCTTTGAAGCTATTGCAGTTACAGTCAGTGTATTGTGCCACCTGCACAGTGTACACCTGAAGCTACCCCAATTGCTGGTGTTGTTCTGTTCCTATACCACAGGCAGCTGCAGCAGTTACAGTCGGTGTATTGTGCCACCTGCACAGTGTACACCTGAAGCTACCCCAATTGCTGGTGTTGTTCTGGTCCTATACCACAGGCAGCTGCAGCAGTTACAGTCGATGTATTGTGCCACCTGCACAGTGTACACCTGAAGCTACCCCAATTGCTCGTGTTGTTCTGGTCCTATACCACAGGCAGCTGTAGCAGTTACAGTCGGTGTATGGTGCCACCTGCACAGTGTACACCTGAAGCTACCGCAATTGCTGTTGTTGTTCTGTTCCTATACCACAGGCAGCTGTAGCAATTACAGTCGGTGTATTGTGCCACCTGCACATTGTACACCTGAAGCTACCCCAATTGCTGTTGTTGTTCTGTTCCTATACCACAGGCAGATGCAGAAGTTACAGTCGGTGTATTGTGCCACCTGCACAGTGTACACCTGAAGCTACCCCAATTGCTCGTGTTGTTCTGGTCCTATACCACAGGCAGCTGTAGCAGTTACAGTCAGTGTATTCTTCCACCTGCACAGTGTACACCTGAAGCTACCCTAATTGCTGGTGTTGTTCTGTGCAGGTGGAAGAATACACTGACTGTAACTGCTACAGCACAGGCAGCTGTAGCAGTTACAGTCGGTGTATTGTGCCACCTGCACAGTGTACACACCTGAAGCTACCCCAATTGCTGGTGTTGTTCTTTTCCTATACCACAGGCAGCTGTAGCAGTTACAGTCGTTGTATTGTGCCACCTGCATAGTGCACACACCTGAAGTTACCCCAATTGCTGTTGTTGTTCTGTTCCTATACCACAGGCAGCTGTAGCAGTTACAGTCGATGTATTGTGCCACCTGCACAGTGTACACCTGAAGCTACCACAATTGCTGTTGTTGTTCTGTTCCTATACCACAGGCATCTGTAGCAGTTACAGTCGGTGTATTGTGCCACCTGCACAGTGTACACACCTGAAGCTACCCCAATTGCTGGTGTTGTTCTGTTCCTATACCACAGGCAGCTGTAGCAATTACAGTCGGTGTATTGTGCCACCTGCACAGTGTACACCTGAAGCTACCCCAATTGCTGTTGTTGTTCTGTTCCTATACCACAGGCAGATGCAGAAGTTACAGTCGGTGTATTGTGCCACCTGCACAGTGTACACCTGAAACTACCCCAATTGCTCGTGTTGTTCTGGTCCTATACCACAGGCAGCTGTAGCAGTTACAGTCAGTGTATTCTTCCACCTGCACAGTGTACACCTGAAGCTACCCTAATTTCTGGTGTTGTTCTGTTCCTATACCACAGGCAGCTGTAGCAGTTACAGTCGGTGTATTGTGCCACCTGCACAGTGTACACACCTGAAGCTACCCCAATTGCTGGTGTTGTTCTGTTCCTATACCACAGGCAGCTGTAGCAGTTACAGTCGTTGTATTGTGCCACCTGCACAGTGCACACACTTGAAGCTACCCCAATTGCTGTTGTTGTTCTGTTCCTATACCACAGGCAGCTGTAGCAGTTACAGTCGGTGTATTGTGCCACCTGGACAATGTACACCTGAAGCTACCCCAATTGCTTGTGTTGTTCTGTTCCTATACCACAGGCAGCTGTAGCAGTTACAGTCAGTGTATTGTGCCACCTGCACAGTGTACACCTGAAGCTACCCCAATTGCTGTTGTTCTATTTTTTTTACCACAGGCAGCTGTAGCAGTTACAGTCAATGTATTGTGCCACCTGGACAGTGTACACCTGAAGCTACCCCAATTGCTGGTGTTCTCATCTCCTGCAGGCCATTAATATGTCGGGAAGGCCAACAAGGAAAGGCAGACAGTCACGAGGCAATAAAAGAGGGCAAGCAGGCTCTGTGTCTAGAGGCAACAGTGCTGGTCATGGACACGGTGCATCCTCATCAGCACGTGGCCATGGGACACGCTTGTCCTTATTTTCGTCAGCTGGACGTGTTGAGCCGCAACATGCCGAAGACTTGGTAGAGTGGATGACCAAGCCCTCCTCATCCTCTTTCACCCAGGCTCAGGGTACTGGCAAAGCAGCTGCCAACGCGGCCTCTTCCCTCGTCTTAATGGCATCAGTCACTCCTTCCCTAGACCCACCATGTCCTCCTGAGGAGTCCCCCAAACAGTTTGAGCACAGTGTTGAGTACATGCTCCAGGAGGATGCCCAGCGTTTTGAAGGCTCTGATGATGATACCCAGCTAGAGGAAGGCAGTAGCGGGAGCCCAGAGAGAGAGGATGCCCAAGAAGGACAGCAATCTGGCAGTCATGTTCCACCAGCTGCAGCATACTGCCATGTTTGCTCCAGTGATGAGGAGGGATGGGATGATGAGGTCACTGACTCCACGTGGGTGCCTGATAGGAGAGAGGAAGAGGCACATCTCCAACGAGGCAGGATGCCCTCCAGGGGCCAGCTTAAGGGCAGCACACTGACTGAATCACACCGCAGAGCTCCGCCTGTGCAGGGCGCTGCCTCTGCGCGTTATTCCAAAAGTTCTTTGGTGTAGGCCTTTTTTGAGACAAATGCATCAGATCGCACCACTGCTATTTGCAACATATGTCTCAAGCGTATCTCGTGTGGCCAAAACATCAGCCGCTTGGGCACCACATGCTTGACCAGACATATGTTGACCTGCCATGCAGTTAGTTGGCAAGCGTACCTTAAAGACCCACACCAAAGAACAAAGCAGACCTCTCCTTGCTCCGCATCAGCTGGTATCTCCAACCCCACTATACCTTCAGTCCTCTCTGAAACCTGCACTGAGAGGAATGAAGGTGTAGAATTAGGTGTGTCACAGCTAAGTACTTGCGGGCAATCGGCTAGCGGTACACCGACATCTGATTGTAGCAGACAAATTTCCCTGCCCCAGCTGCTGGACCGTCGAAAGAAGTTTACTCCCAGCCATCCACATGCCCAGTGGTTGAATGCTAGCTTGGCTAAATTTCTAGCACTTCAACTGCTGCCTTTTCAGTTGGTAGACTTGGCCCCCTTCCGTGAGTTTGTGCAATGTGCGGTTCCTCAGTGGCAGGTTCCCAAACGCCACTTTTTCTCACGGAAGGCGATTCCGGCTCTCTACCGTCATGTGGAAGGCAATGTCCATGCCTCGCTGGACAGGGCTGTTAGCGGTAAGGTGCATATTACCGCTGACTCATGGTCCAGCAGGCATGGACAGGGACGTTCTATCTTTCACGGTGCATTGGGTGACTCTTCTGGCAGCTGGGAAGGATGCAGGACAAGGTGCAGTAGTGTTGGAGGTAGTTCCGCCACCACGCCTCCAAAATGTTACTACTGGTGATTGTGACACACCTCTCTCCTCCACCCCCTCCTCTTCTTCTTCCTCCATGGCCTCTTCCTGTGCTTTGTCCTCAGAACCAGCAGTGCTCTGTAGGTGTTCAAGGGGCTACCAAGTACACAGGCAAAAAGATGCCATGCTGTGCTTGCGCTGGTGGGCTTGGGGGACAGGAGCCACACTGGGGCAGAGGTTCTGGCAGCTCTGAAGGGGCAGGCTTAGAGGTGGTTGACGCCACGCCAGCTTAAGCCAGGAATGGTGGCTTGCGACAATGGCACCAACCTTCTCTCCGCCCTCCGCCAGGCTCACGTCCTTAACTTGGTGGTGCAGTGGTTCTTGGGCAGGTACCCAGGCTTACTGGATGTCCTGAGGCAGGCCAGGAAAGTTGTGTGCATTTCCGCCAGTTATATGCCAGTGCTCGGCTGGCTGAGCTCCAAAAGGAATTGAACCTGCCCAAGAACCGCCTAAATTGTGACATGCCCACCAAGTGGAACTCAATGTTGGCCATGCTGCAGCTGCTGCACACGCAGCAGAGGGCCATCAATGAGTACCTGTGTGACTACGGCACCAGGACAGGGTCAGGGGAGCTCGTTTTTTCCCCCCACGCCAGTGGGCCATGATCAGGGATGCATGCACTGTCCTGTCACCATTTGAGGAGGCCACGAGGATGGTGAGCAGTGATAGTGCATGCATCAGTACCTCTTGTCCACCTGTATGAGCACACGCTGCGTGGGATAATGGACAGGGCACTTGAGGCAGAACAGAGGCAGGAAGAGGAGGACTTCCTTGACTCTCAAGGCCCCCTTTATCCAGACAGTGTTCCTGCTGGCCCGCCGATCACACAGGAAGAGGTGGAGGAGGATTGTGTCAGCATGGAGGTGGAGCCTGGCACTCAGCATCAGCAGCAGTCTTTTAGGGATCATTTACAGTCCCAAGAAACCTGTGGACTTGTACGTGGCTGGGAGGAGGTGGCTGCGGATCATGTCGTCCTTAGTGACCCAGAGGACTCCGGACCGAATGCCTCAGCTAACCTACGCTGCATGGCCTCCCTGATCCTGCAAAGCCTGCGGAAGGGTCCTCGTATTCAGCAGATCAAGGAGAGGGATCATTACTGGCTGGCAACTCTCCTTGATCCATGGTACAAGGATAAGGTTGCAGACCTTATCTTGCCGTCGCAGAGGGAGCAGAGGATGAGACATCTTCGGGAGGCCTTGCAGAAAGGTCTGTGCAACGCGTTTCCAGAGACTGGGAGGTTCCAAATTCTTGGTCCTGGACAACGTGTTGCTGAGGCTTCGGTCAGTCAAAGAAGGAGCGTTGGAGAAGGTGGCCATCTGACCGATGCGTTCAGAATTTTTTTTAGTCCGCAGCCCCATTTTTGATTTACATGGTCCAGGAATACCTAGGGGCAAGGTCAGACTTGGACACCTTTCCCACCGAAAATCCTCTGGGTTAATGGGTCTTGAGGATGGATCACTGGCCAGAGCTTGCACAGTATGCAATTGAGCTACTGGCCTGTCCTGCATCCAGTGTTCTTTCAGAACGCACATTCTGTGCTGCTGGAGGCTTTGTAACCGATCACAGGGTGCGCCTGTCCACTGACTCGGTTGATCGACTGACCTACCAAGCACCTGAAGCTGATATAATCGAATAATTTATTTTGAAATGTCCGATCCCTTCAAGACTGCCTATGCTGATTCTGAGTGACTATCCTGTTATGCTGACTGACTATCCTCTTCCTCCTCCTCCTCCTCAATGATCCTGCTGATAGCTTGGAAGAACATTTTTGGTTCTGGGTGGTTGCAGTGTCTAGGCAACAGCACCAGTGTTGCCACGACAGGCAGTTCATATAAAGTGCAGACAATCTCCACCACTATTATGTGGACCGATGACCAAACGATATGTGTATCCACTGTGCAGATGACCACCACTGTGTAGTTTACCACCACCAGAAAATATGACTGCATGGATATACGCAGCAAAAGCGCTTATTTGTATTAACCATGCAATTCTACTATTCTTCGGATTCCCGTCCCCTTTAAGATGTCACCTCACTAGCTGCCACAAGCTATGGCTGCCACATACAATCCATACGGTGGCATGATGTCAGCACACTGTAACTCCTTACAACATGTTTTGTGCTATAGCTCATCTTCAGTCAAATGCGCTGCATTATTTTCATGAAATATATCTCATCCTGCCCAATTAGTGCCCACCAACTTTTTGTAGTCCAGTGGCCATCTTCTCATAGACCAAACAGTAGTTTGTACGATGGCCATTTTGTTGTAGTCTCCTACATACATAGACCATCAGTGGCCATTTTACCATAATGCAAACACTAATTTCTCTGTCTGCCATTTTCTTGTAGTCTACTCTATATAGTCCTATACTAGCATGTTTTAATAGCCCATGGAAGCATTTATGAAATAAAGAGCAACAAGGAACCTTTGTGGCCACACATATTTAAACACCATAATTAAAGGGCTAGACTGAAAATTAAATATATACAAATAAACGCTGCTCCAATGTGTTTTATCTACACTGAAGCAATATTCAAAAAGTATGTGGTAAAATATTGCGCCAAACTTGGATATAGTATAGCAGCTAGCACAACAATTAGACGTGAATTGTACAGAAGATATTAGACACAAGTGCAGCGCTCAGATAATCAAACAAGTGTCCCTGATTTTCACATGAGGTCCCACAGGGATAACCAACCTGTGGGTAGTACTGTGAGCCAGGAGTTTAATAAGTGTCCCCGTGAGTGGGGGTGCCAGTAGGATTTCTCCGCTGGTATGTGCAAAAATATTACAATAATGGAAACAAAACAGTAATAATAAAATATAAGGGGAAGTAGCAAGTGATTCGCCCAAATAGTGAGTAAATAGAAGGAAAATTGACCCCTGGTTAGAGCAGGCCCATATTCAATCTCCTTCTAGTGTAGAGACATGAGTTTGTATACAACCTAGGTTTTTCTCAACATTGCAATAAAGCAGAGGGTTCAAAAAACGTCATGAAAGATCTGTTGCGGTGTTACGTCAGTCAAAATGTGGAACAGGTAGATGAGGGGGTTACATTAAAGAGCCCTTCAGACCTATACCACATTCAATACCCTAAATAAAAAATGCGACACCTTTGCTGAGATGACGAAATCGCACTTGGTATTTAGCATGTATCTAGCTGGACAGCACATCCAGGCTAGCGGACAAAAAAAGACTATTTAATAGACCTCTCATCAGTCCAAAGAAAAGACTGACGTAATATATGGTGATGGTGTAATAAAAAACAGGGGGTGGTCAACCTTAAAACAACCGCATCAATCGTATTCTCATGCTGTAATTAGTCCAGAATAAGACATGAAAGATAGTCCTGTTTTTAAGTAATCTGGTTAGGTTTGCAAAATCTTCAACAAGATGCAGTGTATCGCTGGAGATACTCAAGGTGTACGATCAGCTTAATAGATTCTAAATAGAAAAAGGATGGGTACCCTTACCGGAACTGTTGGACTCACGGACCTCTCGTGTGAGTCAATAGGGCTTAGGCCGGATACACCGGATGAGTAGTAGGTGTATTGCAGTCTGCCAGCTTGACTGGAACGTTATCCAAGCATCAGTGTGGTCGCTTACCTACAGCTTGATGGGAAAGCCAGGTGGCAAATGGGGAGCAACAACACTTCTTATAAGGGTCCTCATCCACGGCAACTCAGGCACGGAAAAAAGAAGAGAGAGAGGCAACTCCTCATAGTGAGAAACCCAATTTCTCAATTGGTGTTTATTAAGTAAAAAAGTTAAAAACACTTTTCTTTGCGCAAAAGAAGATAAAAATGTGGCTTAGGTAGACATCCAACCCGACATGTTTCGCCTCCTGTAGGCTTCTGTAGGCCTCCTGTAGGCTTCAACTGGGGTACCAATATTCACCCGCAAGGAATGTAAATAACAAAGTGAATATTTTTTTTATCTTTATAAGCATACAACATCCTGCTTATTTATGGCAGTGTGGAGTCCCATATATTTTTCAGCTCTATTTAGGGAGAATGGATACAAGATACATCACATCTTACCAATACACAGTGAAAAGAATGAATACATTACAAAGAGATAAAAAGTATTTAAAAAACAAAATGCAACAAAAATACTATAAAATTGATAAGTACGTAAATACAGGGTCAGATCTAAAAAATACATTATCTTGTATCAATAAAATGATTGGTGTCCAGATCTACAATGAGGCCCAAAAGTGCAGCTGTTTTCATTTCATGTATCCAATGTGTCTCCATCCTGGATACCTGACATACTTTATTGCAGCCCCAATCAATCGCCACAAATCTTAAACCTTTGGGATTTCTATGATGGTGTTTTCAAAAATGAGCAGACAGACTATATACCCTACCCTATTATAAGCGTGTTTTTTTAGTCTATCCCTCAATCTATGTGTCGTTCTTCCTGTGTATTGTTTCCCACAGGGACATTCCAACATGTATTCTACATAATGGGTATAGCATGAAAAAAGGGGGAGCATATTAGATTTTTTACCTATGCTAGTGGAGTGAATGTTAACACTTTTTTTCTACCTTCCACTTTGCACAATTATTGCATGGCTAGAAACCCTTCAGATGAGAAAATAACTGAATCTTCCCAGGAGCATTTATTACACTGGGTGCAAGCCAGGGGCAGACTGAACATTCGGTCACTCGGGCACTGACCGTGGGCCCTTAGTCAGGGGGGCCCCATGAGCGGTGGGTGCTTGGGTGTGCTAAAGCCCCCCCAAAAAAATCTTCAAGCACCCCCAAAAATTCCACTGAGGTATTCGCATAAAATCCACCCTATTTTTTTAAATAATACTGTACCTGCTGTGAAACCTGTCTGCTACTTGGCTGGGGACTCTTTTTTGAAGAGGAGGGATACAGCCGCATAAGCTGCTTATGTTTAGTTAGCACTGGCTCAGAGGGGGGCGGATTGATTCAGAATGCTGTGCAGAGGTGCTACCTTTTAAAAGCCCCTGTGTCACATGGTGCCTCTGCATATGGCGCGAGAAAGAGGAAAGAAGGAGGGGTGGAGCAGAGAGAGTGAGAGCCCAGAAACAAGGAAGGTATGATGACTGCTGAGCTGTTGGCTGTTTCCTTGCTAGACCGCTGGGGAGGGAGCAGAGCTGCTGTAGGCAGAGAGCTGGCTGAGTCTGCAGTGCTCATCATCTGACAGGAGAAGGGGGTAGGAGGGGGGTTTCTGTTGTGTAGGCAGACTGTGCTCCGAGGAGGAATTAGGATGGTTGATGGCTGTTCAGGGAGCTGCTGCTGATTGCTGAGCCTGGGGAGGGAGACTCCACTCTGTAGTCCTGTCATTTGATTTATGTCAGCAGCAGGCAGTCTGATCTGCTGCAAGAGGAATCCTGTCCTGTGACCTTGGCACTCTGATTTGCTTTGGGCACTGCATTAATTAGACTGCCCCCCCAGATCAGGAGATTCTGTCAGCCCCCCCACCTCTGTCAGCCTACCCCCTCTCTCTGTCAGCCCACCCCTCTCTGTCAGCCCACCCCGTCAGCCCCCCTCTATCAACCCACCCCTCCCTGTCAGCCCCCCCACCTGTCAGCCACCCACCTGTCAGCCCACCCCTCTCTGTTAGCCACCCCACCCCTCTGTTAGTCTCCCACCTCTCTGTTAGCCCCCCTCCCCTCTCTGTCAGCCCCCCCACCTCTGTCAGCCCCCCTCTGTTAGCCCCCTCTCCTCTGTCAGCCCACCCCTCCTCTGTGAGCCCACCCCTCTCTGTGAGCCCCCCTATCTGTCAGCCACATCAGGGTGCACCATGCCAGCCACCCACCCACTGCAGGGAGCCAGGCCAGCCAAACAGCAAGGAGCCAGGCCATCCAAACAGCAGGGTGCACCATGCCAGCCAGCCACCCACCCACTGGCCCACAGCAGGATGCCAGCCAGCCACCCACGGTGACCCACCCACACCAGGTAGCCAGCCAGCCACAGCAGGGTGCCAGCCAGCCACCCACAGGAGCCAGCAACAGAGGACGCAGGAGCCAGACAGCCACCCACAGAGGATGCAGGAGCCAGCCACAGCTACAGTACCTATAGTTAAGGTAAGAGGAGCGTTACACAATACCAATTTTATTTCTTTATTTGTGAGGTTGGGGCAGGGCAGGGGTGAGAGTCATGTCACAAGGAGGGGGTTCCGTGAGGACCAGAGTGAATAAAGGTGTTCACTGTACACTCTGTTAGAAACAGGCCCCTCTCCAGGTCTTATTATACTCCTTTTCGGTCTATAATTGGACCGGAAGGGGGGACTCTGACAGATTCTACAATGGACACTGAAAGGGCCTCTGTTAGAGAGACCACCCCTCCAGGTCCCATTAGACTCTTTTAAGTCACCAATGGGTCCTGGGGGGGGGGGGGGTCTCTCTCTAACAGAGACTTTCTAATGCGCACTGTTAGAAAGAGACCCCCCTCCAGGTCCCATTAGACTCTGTTGTAGTCTATAATGGGGCCTGGAGGGGGCACTTTCTAACAGACTGTCCAATGGACACTGTCAGAGAAAGACCTCCCTCCAGGTCCCATTTGACTCTGTTAAACAGTGTTTTTTTTTTTTAAATAAGTTTTGCAGAAGTTGTACTTTATGCAAAATGAAGGAGCAGGGCCAGGGGTGGGTCATGAGCAGGGCCTGACAGGGGGCCCTTGCTTAATTTGGTCCGGGGGCCCTGGATGTTGTCAGTCCACCCCTGGTGCAAGATTATCTCTTTAATTAGGCACCCTCCTATATACTACCTCCAGTTTGCTAGGTAGAAGGTCTCTTAAAATTGGGTCTCATACCACAATGAAGAATCCCACAATGTTTATGAATAATCTGCCTCACTTGTTGATATTGTGAGGAAAAATTCATAATAAAATGACATCTCTAGACAAATCTAGTTTTCAGGACCTGCGATTGTTCTAGGAAATCTCCCATTCCTTCGCAACTACACCTCATGAAGAAAAATTACCCTTTAGGTATATAATCTTTAAAACACACAATATCAGTCACAAAAGATCCTGATCCCAGCACTCATAGAACAAACCTACAATTGATCATGCACATACAGCTGCTGTTATAAAGTAAATCAAAACATGTAAATATGCAAAAAATATAAAAATCATTCCAGCATTAACAGCACTCTCTCAGTACTAAATGCACTGTGTGCTAAATTGTTCAATATACATTCAACATAGAGTTCATGCAAATAGAAGGTGTATGCAACACCTTCTATTTGCATGAACTACTAAAAGATGAAAAATAGGCAAAATGCTAAATTAATTCAAGTCAGGACACCTACACATAAAAACAAAGAGTACGACACATCTGTTACATATCGCTGCGCACGCCAGAGTGAGGGCAATATTTCTAGCACCAGACCTCCTCCATAACGCTAAATTGATAACCTATAGGGTGGGGGGGGGGGGGGGCTCTAAAGCGTTGCTGTCATGGTTATGCAGTAATCTTCCTCTGTCTGCTTACCTCTCCTCATATGTTCAGACTAAGAGGCCAGCCACTTCCACCTGGTGGTTTTTATAACCTCTCCTCTAAGCATGGCTCCACCCCAGGCCCTATCAGGGAACCCTATATTAACCTGTACATTGCAAGCCAACGGTGCTGATCAACCATTGTGTATTCACTGTATGTTTGGCTTCCTGTTTCCTGCTTACCGTGTGCTCTACGGTTGTCGCTGTTACCGACCTTGGCTTGTTCTCGACTATTTCTGTCTGCTTGTGACCTTGACTTTTTGGCCGTCCTGAAACTCCCTGGGTACAACCCGCAGCAGTCAGTCCTAGGGTCCACTATCTTAGCGGCGCACTTCCGACTCCTACGGAGTGCATCTGTCACCTGGTCTCAGGTGACCTGACAGTTTGATCAGCCATGGACCCGGCTGATGTGCCACTACCCGCAGATGATCAGTTGCAGGGCCTAGTTCGCAGACTTGAGACCCAGGAATCGCATCAGACCCAGGTGATGCGATTCCTTCAGGATTTGGCCTCCTGTTTTGAACAGGTTCAGGCCTCATTAAGACCCCTGGTCCAACAACCTCAACTGCTATCTGCTACTGCACCTATCGCACCAGTCTCCTGGGATCTGGTGTCATTCATCCCAGGAGTCAGTGTGGACATCCGACCCGAAATCTCGCGAGATTTGCGAACATCCGACTGAAATCTCGCGAGATTTGCAGACATCCGACCTGAAATCTCGCGAGATTTGCAAACATCCGACCCGAAATCTCACGAGATTTTAAGGACGTGAGGCATGCTGGTTCCCATAACGAAAGGGAAGAAGGAAGTGACTGTTTGTGGGCTTCAAATGCCCACAAGCAAAATTACATTGCTGTTATTTTTATTTTAAAAGTGCAGATTTTTCTAAAAAAACGGACATGGATACCGGACGGACACCAAAAAAGTGAGTTTATTGTTAGACTCATAATACTTTTAACATGACAAGAAAAATAAAATAAAAATTAGTGTGTGCAGAACCGCTTTAACTGCTGAGCTGAGCTGGAATAATGAGGCCCTAGTTGCAACCTTTTTACATGGCCTCTCTGATAGAGTGAAGGATGAATTAGCAGGAAGATCTCTCCCTGCTGATCTGGACGGTGTCATCACCTTCTGTAACCAGATCGATATTCGCTTTCAGGAGAGGGCCCTGGAAAAAAGACGCCAGCACTCCCCGTCCTTTAGGCAGCCTGAGCTCCCTGTCCATTCTCTTCGTTCCAAGGAGCACCTCCTGCCTGCTGAGGAACCTATGCAGCTGGGCCGGACCAAGTTATCTCCCGAAGAACGCGCTAGGCGCAGAACTCTGGGCCTGTGTCTCTACTGTGGGGTCAAAGGTAATTTTCGTGATACTTGTTCTCTTCGTATGGGAAAATGCTCGGGGCTAATACATCTGGAAGGTGGAGTATTAGACCCTGAAATATCACCTTCACCTTCTCATCTTCTCCTTTCTGTGTTCCTTCATGTTGGCGCTTCCTCTCGTTCCGTCTCAGCACATCTGGATTCCGGAGCCGCTTGCAATTTCATGGATTGGGAAACTGCATCTTCCATGAGACTTACCCTTTTTCCCCTTACAACGCCATTGGTGGTCTTGGCGATTGATGGCACTGTTCTCCCAGGGAGCCCTATCCGCTTCCAGACCCTCCCTGTTAAGATGTCGGTAGGGACATTCCACCAGGAGTGAATATCCTTTCTTGTCTTACCTAAGGCTTCATCTCCTATCATATTAGGCCTTCCTTGGTTACAGCTCCATTCTCCACATGTTGACTGGACTGCTGGACAGATCCTGGCTTGGGGTTTCTTCTGTTCCTCTTCCTGCCTACTCAAGGTTACCCCAAAAGAGAAACTTCCTGTTGCCACCATCCCAGTATCTTCTGCTCTTCCCGCTGCATATAGCGATTTATGGAATGTCTCCTGCAATAGTCGGGCTGAGGCTCTCTCTGGGTCATGTGGCACTCTGGATGAGGAGCCCACCTGTGAACCTGAGCCGATCATTCACTCCAGTTTGCATGGCTATTTACCTTTGCCTGTCCCTGGACCCCCTTGGACACACACCCAGGCTGACTCTTTTCTGGTGGTCGCTGCACCTGGCGATGCTGTTCAGTCAGCCTCTGCGGCAGTCCAGCCTATGCCCAGTGAGCTTCCTGCCTCTTGTTCAGGACCTTCAGTAACATGGCCTCACCCTACTGCTACTACGTCCGTTCTAACCTGTTTAAGAGGCTCAATCCATCCTTTGGATAGACTGCCTCATTTGGCCAGGTGGGGTTTTCAATCTTTTTTTCAGGGCTCTCTGCATTCTGTTTCTGTTTCAGATATCCAGCTTGACTCTTGTGAGACATCACCTTCTAACCAACCTGACCGCAGGGATCCACTGACCTCTGCCCAGTCTGATGGTCCTCTACTGGATGTCCAGCTCATCTTTAAGGGTCTGGGGGACAATGCGCAGACTCCTGATGGTCTTCTCATGCCCTTACCCATTCCTAAGAAGCCTTTAGTCCTCAATAAGTCCTCTCTTCCTCTCCCTACCTTGGTTTCGGTCTCTGAGGATAATCTAAAGTACGAGGTTAGTCAAGTTTTGGATTCCTGGCTCTGTAAAGGCATTCTTCAGTACCTCGTACATTGGAATGGGTTTGGCCCTGAGGAGAGGTCTTGGATCATTGCATCTGAGGTCTTTGCTAGAGTTTCCCTTTAAGGCTGGACCCAGGCAGGGGAGGGGAGGCTTAGTAAGGGGGGGGGGTACTGTCATGGTTATGCAGTAATCTTCCTCCTTCTGCTTACCTCTCCTCATGTGTTCAGACTAAGATGCCAGCCACTTCCACCTGGTGGTTTTTATAACCATCTTCTCTAAGCATGGCTCCACCCCAGGCCCTGCCGGGGAACCCTATATTAACCTGTGCACTGCAAGCCAGCGGTGCTGATCAACCATTGTGTATTCACTGTGTGTTTGACTTTCTGTTTCCTGCTTGCCGTGTGCTCTACGTTTGTCTCTGTTACCGACCTTGGCGTGTTCTCGACTATTCCTGTCTGCTTGTGACCTTGACCTATTCGGCCTTCCTGAAACTCCCTGGGTACAATCCACAGCAGTCAGTCCTAGGGTCCACTATCTTAGCGGTGCACTTCCGACTCCTATGGAGTGCATCTGTTACCTGGTCTCAGGTGACCTGACAGTTGCCTATGCAAAATATAAGGAACTCCTATTACAGAGACCACATTTTTTCTCATAACTATTAGGTGGCACTTTTGGTGAGCTATTGGGGTGGACACGGTTGTCCCTGCCCCCCCATTTTTCGGCCCCAATTTACTCCACCCTGCAGCTTTTAAAAGGTCTCTTATACTACATACATTTTTAGTTTACCAATTAAATATTGCTATAATCAGCCGTATGCAGCCATTCAATACGGATGTCCAAGGGGGGGGGGGGGGGCTGGATAGACTTTTTGACTATATTACAGGCTACAGCACTCAGTCATATGTTGTACCCCAGCATGTTCTCCAGTCTCTGGCTTTCCAGGCTTCCTTCATGAATTGGCTGCAGTAGCTGAACAGGGTATATACCTTATCCTTGTATATTATTAATATATATCTCATGTTACATTATTAGTCTCACACAGTCTATTCGAATTCCATTAATTTTATGGGTATAAATTCAATTTTTGGTTTACTTTTATATGTGAGCTCACTGCTTGCCCCTCTTCTGCCCCTCATGACAGGGGCTGGTGCTTGGGGCCCCATTGTGTGCTCTCCCGTGGCGGCACGGTGGGCTCCCTGGCAGATAGGCTGGTCCGGTGTTGCGGCCACCCTCTCCTCTTGCACCGATCCTAACCGGGATTTCTATCTCTTGGCCATAGGACTAGTGCGCATGCGCGCAGTGTTTTCGGGTATGCAGTGGTTTTTGGCGCATGCACATGCGCGCGCGCGCGATACTTTCGTTCGTGCGCAATGCAGTACCCCGTGAAGTTGCATGCAGGCTGGGAGCTATAAACAACAGGCAGGTTGCCTGTTTACCCATGCTTTGGACCCCAGGTTCCCGGAAATTTAGGCTTCAGCCAGTACATAGTAAGTCACCTGGATTATCTACCAATCTACCATAGCTTTTTTGCAACAGGTCATTGGCCCTCTAAAACTTTGGGATCCTTTCTCCCTTTTTTATCCTTTATAGGGGACTATAGCTCGGGTGGATGGGCTTTTCTGTGCCTCCACCTCATGCTGTCTGGTCATACCATTACATATTGTGGCTGCAGGCTGATACTGTTCCTTCCAGCCGGACCACTCCTCCTGGGATGTGAATACTTTTTCACATTCAAATTACCAGGTATATGCTGTGTCCTTCACTTACATTACATCACTATCACTTGATCTCATCTCTCTTATCCACTTCTTGTCACTCAATTTTTTCTTTTTTCTTTCTTTCTTTCCTTATCCCATTTAATTCTTCTTCACTTCCTTTCCCGGTCCCCATTTCCTTCCGTCTTTCCTTCCCCCCTCTTCCTATTTGTTCTTCCTCCCCCTTCCTTCCCCCCCTTTTCACCCCCTCCCCCTTTTTTCCCTGTTCCAATTCTTCCCTGTTTCTCCAATCCACTGACCTCACCGCACTTTCACACAATTTTGTTCCTAGTTTCCCCTCCTCCCACCATCACTTTCACCAACCGTCACTTCATTTCCTCACCACAACCATTTCACCCTCCCCCCCCCCTTTCTTTTCTTTTTCTTCCTGCAGAGGTTGAAAGGGTGGGGGGGGGGGGGGTGTGAGCCTGTCAGTGCTCAGACCATACGCCGCATACTGAATCAAATTGGTCTGCATGGCTGACGTCTCAGAAAGAAGCCTCTTCTAAAGATGATGCACAAGAAAAGCAAGCTGTTTGCAGGCTAAGACAAGCAGACTAAGGACATGGATTACTGGATCCATGTCCTGTGGTCTGATGAGACCAAGATAAGCATATTTTGTTTAGATGGTGTCAAGCGTGTGTGGCGGCAACCAGGTGAGGAGTACAAATACAAGTGTGTCTTGCCTACAGTCAAGCATGATGGAGGGATTGTCATGGCCTGGGGCTGCATGAGTGCTGCCGATGCTGGGGAGCTACAGTTCACTGAGGGAACCATGAATGTCAACATGTACTGTGACATACTGAAGCAGAACATGATCCCCTCTTCAGAGACTGGGCCGTAGGGCAGTATTCCTACATGATAATGACCCTAAACAAACCTCCAAGATGACCACTGCATTGCTAAAGAAGCTGAGGGTAAAGGAGATGGACTGGCCAAGCATGTCTCCAGATCTAAACCCTATTGAGCATTTGTGGGGCATCCTCAAACAGAAGGTAGAGGAGCGAAAGGTCTCTAACATCCACCAGCTTCATGATGTCATCATGGAGGATTAGAAGAGGACTCCAGTCGCAACCTGTGAAGCTCTGGTGAACTCCATGCCCTAGAGGGTTAAGGCAGTGCTGAAAAATAATGGTGGCCACACAATATTGACACTTTGGGCCCATTTTTGAACATTTTCACCTAGGGGTGTACTCACGTTTGTTGCCAGCGGTTTAGACATTAATGGCTGTCACGTACCAGATAAGATCAGAACTGTGTGGACTGCACAGAGGAAACCCAAACGCGTATAAGTGAAATATAATGATTTATTAAGGGAAGTGAATAACATAAATACAACCACACAGTGCAATAAACCAACCAACAGACAGAGACCCACAAATAACAACAGACAGATATGTACAATAAATGGGAGATACCAGGGTCATAAACAATAGCCAGGCCAGGGTCATACACAGGCAGATCAGCAGATGGGATAAGGAACACAGGACAGGGAGAGGATGGACGGTTCAAACTGCAGGGCAGGGATGCAAGGAAATAGGTGGGACAGGATAGGGATCAGGACAGGGAGACAGGATCAGATACACGGGTCACAGGTTCAGAATCAGGATCAGATCACAAGCTAGCAGGTCAGGGCACAAGGACGATACCAAGGCAAACATGTGAGTGTTTGCTGGGTATTTATATGCCTGTAATTGGCCTCAAGTGACACCTGATTGCAGGAGGTGCTGTCTGCTCCACACTGCCAGGATCCATCCGCTGGTGGACGCCAGTACTGCGGCCCAAAGATGACATAACATCAGCAGGGGAAAGCTCTCCTGACAGTTCCAAACTGCCAGGAGACACCTGCTGGTGGACCTCAGTACTGTATGTTGAGTTATTTTGAGGGCAGCAAATTTACACTGTTATACGAGCTGTACATTCACTACTTTACATTGTAGCAAAGTGTCATTTCCTCAGTGTTGTCACATGAAAAGGTATAATAAAATATTTACAAAAATGTGAGGGGTGTACTTACTTTTGTGAGATACTGTGTATGTGTGTGATATATATATATATATATATATATATATATATATATATATATATATATATATATATATTATGTGTGTGTGTGTGTGTGTGTGTGTGTATATATATATATATATATATATATATATATATATATATATATTATTGTGTGTTGGTATCTCACCATAAGCTGCCCCACTAGAGAGATGGTGGCTCTAGGTGGTTATGACCTACATTGATGACTGTGATATCTTATGAGTACTGTTATGCTCTTGTTTCTTCCGTAACAGTTTGTGTCTAGTTCCTTGGTCACTAATGCCCTGTACACACGATCGGACATTCTGACAATAAAAATCCCATGTTTTTTTCCGACAAGTGTTGGCTCAAACTTGTCTTGCATACACACAGTCACACAAAGTTGGTTGAAAATTCCCAAAGTCAAGAACGCAGTGATGTACAACACGTATGACAAGCCGAGAAAAATTAAGTTCAATAGCCAGTGCTGCTCTTCTGCTTGATTCCGAGCATGCGTGGCACTTTGCGCGTCAGAATTTTGTACACACGATCGGAATTTGCGTGAATGGATTTTGTTGTCGGAAAATTTGAGAACCAGATCTCAAATTTTGTGCGACAGAAATTCCGATAGAAACTGTCCGATGGAGCCTACACACGGTCGGAATTTCCAACAACAAGCTCCGATCGCACATTTTCCGTCGGAAAGTCCGACCGTGTGTACGGGGCATTACTGTTATCTTTAATGCAGAAGTTGCTGAGTGTTACAGGAAAGGTGGGCATCCTGATTCGGTTCGATAAGGATGTTTTACTTACTATATATTTGGTGATCATCTCAGTTCTCTATTTACTGCAGAATGCCAGACGTGACGTGACATGCCAGACGTGATCTAATATCCTAAAACGGTGGTTGGGCAGATTTGGGCTATACTGTTGTGTGTCTATTTCTTCAGTCATGTTACCACTTTGTTACAATTGTTTTTTTTTTTTAAATAGTTTAGCTATTAAATACGGTTGCTCTATTATTCACTGGTTTCTTTTTCACCCTTGGTTGCCTCGCTTTAGGGTGGTGACCCTGTGTGATTGAGTGACCTATTTTTGCTTAATTGACATAGTATTTTTTTCACTGGGATCTCCTTTGTGCCTTTTATAGTACACTGGGCTCAGTGCTCACCTTTTTACTGTTAATCTCACCATACTAAGTTGCTGAGTGGTTCCAACGGACCACTGCTCCCCCAATGTGCCGAAACTTGGCTAGGACAATAGTCTTGGACAACTTCCGACTGCCTTGTGGATTCTTTTCTTTTCTCTTTTGCTTGATTTCTTTTTCCTCTACCCCCCCCTCCCCCATCTTCTTCTCTAAGTCCACTGGGTTTACGATTGGGCACAATGTTTGGTTCATTTTCCTTCCACCATGACGTTGAACTGGTTGTCCCTGAATGTTCAGGGTATGAACTCCCCTCAAAAAAGGGTAAAGGTTTTTAAATACCTAAAGAAGCAACAGGTTGATATAACTTGTTAGCAAGAGACCCATTTTTTCCCCCTCCTCCTACCCCAAATACTTTGATGCCCTGTATCCTTAGTTTTTTTTTTGCTAATGGCCCGACTAAACAAAGAAGTGTACTCATAGCCTTTCGCAAATCGGTTCCCTTCAGTTGCAATAAACAGGTAGAGACCTCCTGCTCCAAGGCATTATTCAAGATACTGAAGTTACTATCATGACTTATGCCTCAAATGTAAATCCGGGTCCTTTTCTGACCATATTTGCTCTTCGTTGATGTCCCACCAGAGTGGTACCCTGCTTTTGGCGGGTGACTTCAATGTGGCGCTGAACCCTGCCCTGGACAAATATCCCTCAAACGCAATGCTCCCTGACCTGATGCTAAAAAGTTTTCACGTTCCCTACAAAGTCATGATCTGGTAGACATCTGGAGAGAGCTCCACCCCTTGGGTAAGGATTACACCCATTATTCTCATCCCCATCATTCTCACTCCAGAATTGATCATATGTTTGTGCTACGAAAACATCTTCCCCTAGTAGTGGCTGCCTCTATTTTAGCTGCCCCATGGTCGGATCACAGTCCTGTCCAGGTGGTTTGTCATTCTATCCTTTGTAAACCTCAGTATTCTCACTGGGTTATGAACGATTTACTCTTGTCCCTCAAGGAGATCCAGGCAGATATTATAATGGCCTCTGCGGTTTATTTCCGTCTTAATGAAGAATCAGTTTCTTCTCCTCTGACCTTATGGGAGACGTATAAAGCTGTCCTTAGGGGCCATATTATTTAGTTGGCAATAAAACGTAAATGGAAGCAACTATTAGCATGGTGTTCCTTAGATGCTCACCTAGAGTCACTTTCCATGACATTTAAACAGTCCTCTACCCCTGCTGATCACAAACTACTAGACCAAACTCGTATGGAGCTGGACTTATGTTTAACAAATGAGGCGGAACGCACTCTGTGCTGGGCACGCCAGAATGGTATGCCAAGGCAAATAAGCCAAATACGATGCTGGCTAAACTTTCACTCCAAAATACACTCTCTTACTTTATGTACCCGCCATAATGTCCTTACTGGCAATCCAATGCGTGTATTATGCCGCATTCACACAATATGACTTTCTGGCGGGATTGTCAAATTCTAGAGACTTCAGGCAGTCTCGCCCCTTTAGGGACAATAAGAAATCATGGAGAGGCACCCAGACTTCTTTTTTGGGAGCCAGAAAGAACAAGTCCTTCACTGCTCCCCAGGAGGGGACAAAGTCTTTTTGACGTCAGAGGGGCGCCCGGTTAAAAAATGCTTTCCCCAGCTGGGCCTCCAAGTGTCAAGACCCATGGGTTCTGTCAACTATCCGGTACGGTCACTTCTGGACTTTCTCTCAGCAGCCTCCTCACACGTCCTTCAAAGAAACACAGTTACCAGCCTCCCCACAGAAAGCACTGGCCTTAAACCAATTTTTGGAGTCCCTGCTGCGTCAAGGGGCAGCAATACCTGTCCCCCCATCGGAGCGATTTTCAGGTTCTAATTCCACCCTTTTCTTGGTGCAGAAAAAAACAAGCGACTGGAGACCTGTAATAGATCTGAAAAAGCTAAATCAATACATCCATCTCAAAAGCTTCAAGATGGAGTCGCTCCAAATGGTCATCCAAACCATACAACCAGGAGATTGGTTAATCTTGATAGATCTGCAGGATGCTTACCTCCACATCCCTATTCTACCATCCTTCCAAAATTACTTAAGGTTCGCAGTGAGTCATGTCCACCTGCAATTTCAAGCTCTACCCTTCGGGCTGTGCACCTCCCCTCGGTGTTCACAAAAGTGTTGATATCCGTCTTGGCCCCTCTGAGAGAAAGGGGATTAAGAATTTATGGTTGAAGCCCTGTGGCCGACACGTATCTGAAGGGATATTTATTGCCTTTTAGTATTGACTACTGCGTGAGCTGGGCGAAGGCCCGTGACATTTCCGCCTGTGGGTCGTGTATATACCGGGTGAAGCAGGCTGACTTCCATCTGCCGAGTCTCTGGATGATGTGGCCTGGGACCCCCTGCTGTGAGGCGGCTGAGGCGGCCCGATCCGAAAAGAGTGACCGGATTACTCGCTGGGGTTGAGGCGTAGGTTGAGAGGAGAATTCTTACGTGTGTCATGAACTGACAGGTGCTCAAGGGTTTGACTGGAAAAGGCAGAAGGGGATCGGTGTCCCTTTGTTCTGGCAGGAGTGAGAGCAGGCGGTTGAGAACCGTTACTGGGCACCAGGCATTGCCGGTTCTGTATAGATGGATGTCCACCCCGTGGCCAGCTTGCTGAGTCTTGGAGACGTTGAGGTGGAGCACGAAGTGGTCTTGATGGCGAACTAGGTGGCGTCTGCCCAGGGTTTGGCTGGTCGAGCTGTTACGGGTGAATTCGCTGGGACGTAAGAACCCATAGTAGGCCAGGTAGATGGCGGCTTGTATGACCTGGCTGAGGAGGACACCAAAGGGGGAACCAGCGAGTATGGCGGACATCTCGCGGAAGATGGCGCCAGTGATGGGGCGACGTCTGGTTCTGTTTGCTGGTTGCTGCTTCTGGACGCCGCGTAAGACGGCTCGGACGGCGTGGGACGAGAAGACAGACGGTCTAGTAGGATCTTGAAGGGCCAAAAAGTGCTGTATGCCGGCCAGGTATAATTGAAAGTATCTGCGGGGGCCAAGGGCCAGCGAACCAATGGAGGCCAAATATGGCTGCAAAGTCCGTGGAGGCCGCGGCATCTGTCACCACCTGTGGTGAGAAGGGTGAGACGGCCGGGATAAACATGGATATCCCGTTCCACGAGGAAAGGAACTCTTCCCACATCGCTAGGTCTGCTATGGCCGCGGCGTCCAGTTTGAGGATCTGATCGGGGTCTTGTGCCTGTGACAGGTGGACTAAGAGTCGTGAAATGAAGGAACGACCTTGAGGGACGATCCGCATGGCAAAATTGAGCATGCCAAGTAGTGACTGGAGCTGTCGTCTTGTGCACCCTCTCGTGCGGGTGAAGTCCTGAAGAACTGCCCTGATGCGGGTCAGCTTGTCGAGGGGTAGGCTGGCCTGCATGGAGCATGTGTCCAAGACAACTCCGAGGAAGGTGATGGAGTGTGCGGGTCCGTCGACCTTGTGCTCGGCTATGGGGACATTGATATTCTGGAAGACGACTCTTAATTTGTCGAGGTCTACTGGTGAAACGTTAGGCTGCTCTATCAGTAGGAAGTCATCTAGGTAGTGGATGACTTCTGTGCATTGGGCCTTGTGTAGGAGAATCCAGGTGAGGGATTGAGCGAACGTGTCGAAGAGCCAGGGGCTACTTTTGGAGCCGAACGTGAGCTTGGTGGCGAAGTAGTACCTGTCTCTCCACTTGATACCGTGCCAACACCAAAGAGACGGGTGAATCGGCAGAAGTTTGAAGGCGTCCGATATGTCGGCTTTGGATAGCCAGGCCCCTGTGCCTGCTTTGAGGATGGCCTGGATCGCCAAGTCGACGGAGGCGTATTTTAAGGAGAACTCCTCGGAGGGAATTAGGGAGTTGAGGCTGGGGACGTGGCAAGAATGAGGCGCAGACAGGTCGTACACCAAGCGAACTTTATTTGAGAATTTGCCCTTGACAAGCCCAATAGGGCTGACTCTCCAGGTGTTGAAGGGGGGTTGTGTGAAGGGACCAATGACGAAACCTCGCTCCAGCTCGGCTAGGAGTAGTTGGTCTATGGCCTGCTCGTCGGTGGCCGCTGATCTGAGATTCCTACACTCGTAAGTAGTGTGGGGCAGGGAGACAAGGCCGGTATGGAAGCCCGCCGTGAATCCTTGTATGAGGAACGTGGCTAGTGAGGGGATGGGGTGTGAGTCCAGATAGACTCCTAACCATAGGATGTTTATGCGGCTCAGTCACAGATTTTTCGGTTTGAGCTCGCATAGATTTTTCGGGTGCGCCCTGTGGCATACGACGCACACGTGGAGCAACCTGCATTGGCTGAAGTTACACGAGCCGTAGTTGTAATTATTGCAGATGGCCGCTCCTCCCATGGTCCGGACGGGGCGTCCGAGTTTGTCGAGCTGGGGTTTCTGTGTCGGTGCTGGCGGGTTTTGTGCTGGAGCCGAGGTCGAGGGAAACTCGACCGAGTGGCGGAGTGTTGCACTGGAGCACCAGGCGGCGGTGTGCGTGGAGGATTGGCAGACTGCGCACAATGGTGAGCGCAGACCGGCGAAATGGCGACAGAATAATTCTGTGTCCATTAGGCTCCAATCTGTGGGTGACTGGAATTGCGCCATCCTGGCGGCTGCTTTTGCGGAAAAGGAGCGGTGGTAGTCATAAAATGAGAACCCGCCGTATTTGTAGCCCAAATCTACCACGGTGTGGAGATATAAATCCAGCTCTTCCCTTCTGCCGGGGGAAGCTGAGCATATGATGTCTCTAAGCATCCCAAATGACAACGCAAATTCTGGGACGGACAATTTGCGGTTGAGTCTGGGGTCTTTAGCTTTGAGGACCACCGAGACATCTCCCCAGGTATAGGCCTTGTTTTCGGCTAGGTCGTGGACTGAAATGAGAAGGGAGGCGAGGTTGACGTCCTTGCCATCCAGTATGTCCTTCTTAATGCTGGCTGGAACCAGGTGTGCTGGGCAGACCAGGGGACATGTCCCTGCGGTACCTGTGGCGACTGTTGTAGGTGGCTGTATCGTGGCGGGGACGGCCGGGGCCGGGTGAGATTCGAGGAGAGTCACTCTGGCTTGGACGTCCGTGACTGTGTTCGCCAAGGACGACACCATGGTGTGGAGTTGTGTTATGGCCGCAGATATAGACTGGAGGGAGGCTTGCTGAGTGCTGGGCCCTGCCATGGCAGGAGGAGGAAACAAGAGCCTGAAGAGCTCCGCCTTCCTGGCCGTGGCGGGGAACGGCACGCCCCTGCGTCTAAGTTCTGCCGTCAGTCTGGGGATGGTCCATCCCCTGAGGGACTGGATGCTGTCACTCATGGACACTGGGGAACGTGACAAGGGGCGGTGAGATCCTCGCTGCCCGCTTGCGATATGGTCCTCGGATGGGCTGTGCCCTGAGGCGATGTCTTGAGGCGTCTGAGGTCGTAAGAAGGTCGACCGGAGCTGGAGAAACACCGTCCAACCTGTGCAGGGTGGACCTACTGAACTTGGACTGACCTAGGGAAGGAAAAATAAAGAGAACTGTGCATATACACTACTTATTTTTTATTTTTTTTTTTTTTTTTTTTTTTTTTTTTTTGAGTGAAATGAGAAACGTTTGTGCCATGTCGTGGGCGCAAGGTGTCGTTTTATGAGTGTGACTGCTGATTGCCGAGAATTTTGGAATGAAATGAGGCCAACTCGACTGGGGTACGTTGAGGCGAACTGATGCATGGTAGATGCCATCGGATTCGGATCAGGACGTTTTTGTGTGACAGCGAACTGATCGGCATGACAGAAGTATGAAAACGGTCGAGCCGCGATGGCGACTGTAGACGAACCAGACTTCTGGAGCATGTACTGAAATGAGGCCAACGGATGTTCAGGGCGCATCGGTCCGAACCGGTGCGCAGCGCGACTGGGTTCGAAGCGAGGTGCGGCCTGGCGGTGAGAGAAATGAGGGGAACCATTCCCTGAGGTGCTGAACGGTCGGTCGGGTCTCACGACCGACGACGAGCAGACTCAGGGGTGGTTACTGAAATGGGGCCGACAAACCTGGGGTACGTTGGAGGCGAAGACCGATCCGCAAAGGTGCGACCGGTTTCGAATCAAAACGTGACTCGTGAGGTGAAATGTTTTCCTCGTGACAGAGGCGCCGAGCGGTGAGCCTAAAAACTTTTCGACTGACAGCGACCGTACTTCTGGAGCACGGAATGAAATGGGGCCTGGGAGCACCTTGGGGCGTGCCGGTACGAATCGAGGCACCGGGGTGCGCCTAGACTTGAATCGGAACGTAATACGTGACAGTGAAATGATGCCATGACAGAGGTGTTTTTTCGACCGGTGAGTCGAGAAATTGCGGCTAACGGCCGCTCCCTGGGTCATGTATTGAAATGGGGTTCCACTGCTGGGACATGCCGGGACGAATCGGATGTGGCTAGATTCGAACGGCGTGTCGGTGCAGGACCGTGAAATGGTGAAATGACTGAAATGTTTTTGAAATGGCTGAAATGTGACCGTATGGCATGATACTGCGACTGATTCCGAATCAGGTGATGCGTAAGCGACCGGCTACTGTATGCAGATAGCGGTACGGATGCAACGTACGGGTACTAATGGAATGACTTGTGCGTATGTGAACAGCGAGATTCGTGACAAGGTAAATAACGTTCATAAGTGAAATGGTGGTCAAACGAGACCCCTACCTGCGGCAGCCGAGCCAGATACAGTGTACAAAACCTTCGAACGAGAGCAATCCACGAGACGTCTGGCACTCACGAACGCTAGCGAAATCGAGTAGTCGGCTTAGTGACGATATCCTCTTGCTGTCAAACAACCCGAGCCAGCTTATAGTCCACAGGGAGATTCTTCTTCAGTCGTTGTCGGAAGTTCGGGTGGCTGGTGAACCATTGGAAGAGCCAATTAGTTCCAACACAACAGATGGTTTCTTTAGGAGCAATGTTCGATACGCTCCTAGGCACAGTCTCTTTACCCCAGAGGAAGATGGAGGGCATCATTCTGAAGATATTCAAGATCATACAGAGATCCCATCTATCTTCCTCGCAGTGTCTGAGCCTTTTGGCACGATGTCCTCGTGCATACCTATAGTCCCATGGTCTCACTGGCATCTGAGACACTTCCAGATGGGATTCTTAATACAATGGAGAAGACAATATCTGTCTCAGACAATCCGTTTAACAACGCTAATGAGCAGGAGTCTTAACTGGTGGACGAATCCAGAGAATCTCTCCCGGTTCCATCATTTGGGTTCCCACTCATGGACCACAATTACGTCAGATGCGAGTGGCCAGCGGTGGGGTGCCAATTGCAGAGAATTCCGGATTCAGGGAAGATCGTCCTTTCCCACCAGAGGGGTAGTATCCAACGTCCTAGAAATGAGGGCAGCATTTCTAGCCTTAACCTCTTTTGCATCTCAGGTCAAGGGACAGAGAGTACTTCTACGTTTGGACAACAAGGCGGCGGTCTCGTACCTTCAGAAACAAGGGAGCACCCACAGCAAGACACTTCTGAGGGAAGTGGAACCTGTAATGCTCTGGGCAGAGAGAAGCCTGGTAGACCTCAAGGCAATGTATCTCCCAGGCAAGATGAACACGGAGGCAGATGTCTTATCGAGGAGGTTTGGGGACAACAACGAGTGGTCTCTATATCCCCATGTGTTCAACCAAATCTCCAATCTATGGCAGACCCCACAGGTGGATCCTTTTGCTACACAGGAGAATTGGAAAATCAGGAGATTCTTCTCTCGCCTTCCACATCCACAGACGGAAGGAGTAGATGTGCTATCTTGGCCTTGGACCTTCAAGACAGCTTACGCCTTTCCTCCTCGCCCACTCATTTCGAGGTTTCTCCTCAGACTCCTGAACGAACCAGTCCAAGTGCTAGCAGTGCTACCCTATTGGCCGAAGATACTGTGGTTTCCACTAGCCATGCACCTTAGTGTGGATCCTCAGATCAGAATTCCTCCCTTTCCACAGTTGTTGACCCAGGGCAGGCTGGCCCATCCAGACCCACAGAAGCTGGATCTTCGTGTATGGAAGTTGAAAGGAGGAGGTTTGAATCGTTAGGCTGTTCCCAAGAGGTCATATCCACCCTGTTGAAAGCTACAACCAACACAATCTATGCAAGAATTTGGGACAAGTTCTTATCCTATGCCACAGGGAAAGGATTTGATCCTATCTCTCCTTCCACTGCTGATGTTCTAAGTTTTCTGCAAACTGGTCTCGATTTGGGGCTCAGCCAGAGTTCCCTCAAGGTACAAGTGTCCGCAATTTCTGCAGCAACCAACACCAAGTGGGCAGAAGACCCTCTAGTGGTTATGTTCCTCAGGGGAGTATTGAAGATGCGTCCTCCATCCAGACGTTCCTTCTTAAAGTGGGATCTTCCTTTAGTATTGGAAGTTCTATCTAATCACCCGTTTGTGCCGGTTGAAGAAGTCTCAATTCGGGATTTAACTTTAACAACAACTTTTCTGTTGGCCATCACATCTGGCAGGAGGATTTCGGAACTCCACTCCCTGGGCATCAGGGATGAACATATATCATTTTTTCCAGATAGGGTAAAACTTCGCCCTCTCAGAGGGTTTACGCCTAAGGTCACCTTAATGGCAAACCCATCAGAACCATGGGCATTACCAGTTTTCATGGACTCAGAATCAAACTCCTGTCACGATTTGGACATATCCAAGGTCCTCAGGGCCTACTTGGAAGCCACAGCAAGTTTCAGGAATTCTGAAAGATTACTTATCACCCCGTGGGACAAAAATAGGGGGAAGGAAGCTTCTACCAGAACCTTGGCATCCTGGGTTGTCAAGCTAATTCAGAAAGCATACATGGTGAAGAACTTGGAACCTCCAGCTCAGGTGAATGCTCACTGAACAAGAGCGGTATCAGCTTCTTGGGCAGCGAGGGCTAATGTTTCTTTGTAAACAGTATGCGGGGCCGCCACTTGGTCTTCTCGACACACGTTCCTTAAACATTATCGTGTTGATCCCGGAGCTCTTACGACCGTAGAGTTCGGGAGAAGAGCACTTCGTGCTGCTATGTCTGTATCTGATAAAACATTTTTCGTTAAAGCATTAAACCCACCCATGTGAGCTAGTTATTTATCACATGTATGCTGGAGGCACCAGGAAAATGGAAAATTGTAACATACTTGCAGTAATTTTCCTTTCCTGGTGCCAATCCATGGCAGCATACGCTCCCACCCTCGGTATTCTATATTACGAAGAATGTTGGGGGAGGGACAATGTCCTTTAATTTATGCTATTCACTAGTCCTGAAGGCGGAGTAGAGGCGGAGCTCTATCACGTGTATGCTGCCATGGATTGGCACCAGGAAAGGAAAGTTACGGCAAGTATGATACAATTTTCTGTTGTTGGACTTGTAGATTTTGAGATTTTGTAAGGCTGAACTTTCTAACCAGTGTTTACGTTGGTGTTGCCATAATAGAAAGAGGCTAAGTTTACCATTGGATAGGTTTGGCTCCCTAGGTTGACTGATGTAGCGGTCACACTTAAACAAGTGTGCGCTATAAGTGGAAATTTAGTTTTTTCCTCAGAACCGCAACGGGATTTTGAGGGTTAATTGTACAGGTTTACTTTGGCATCAGTCTGGCTGGGCTGTACTAGGGTTCTGTCTGGTCATAGGTGCAGTGAGGTACCTATGACAGGCCGAGAACCAGGCCTGGTTGAACGTTTTGGGTACCAATCTTTCCCGGAGCCAATCAGGGAGCACTTCTGGCCCTGCTGCGTAGTCTGGAAAGGGGTACTTAAGGTGCTGAAGTCACATGGTTCGGCCGCAGTTCTTGGTTCCTGGTTCTGGCCTGGGGTAGCCCCGCGAGGGATCCCGGGCCTAGGAGCATTTGCCATCCCGTAAGCATGGTCAATCCTACCAGCCTCATAGACTCATATGGTCTGGGGCAGGGATCCGTCTGTTCCCGAGTCTCGGAGCTGGCTAGCCCGAGGCCCAGTAACTGAAGGAAATTCAAGGCGTCCCGGTGTGCTCTCGGTATTGGAGGGGCACGAAAACTCGTACAAGTGACCAGTGGAGGACACTTCAGAGGAGGGCCAACAAGCTGGCTACTCAGTAAGAGTCTGGAAGCTGAGTTGTATGGACACTAAAGAATCCACACTTCCACAGTACTGCCAAGGAGACAGAGAAAGTTCCAGGTACTGTGAGAAAGGTTCCTATTCATCTCCAGTTACAATTTAGTCTGTGGCAGAGACTTTTGCAAAGTTTCCAGATCACATGTTGGCTGCTAGATCTCTGGCTAGAGGTTTATCTGGCAGTGAAGCACCCAGCTGCAAGTGGCTACTCTCTGGGTTTGATTAGAGACATTCAGTGGATGTCAGCAGTTCAAAGTGCCTGAGTTTATCACCCGTGCCCTCTATTCCCATCAGAGACTGTGTTATGTTGGATGTTACCACTGCAGAATAAAAACCTTTAAAAGGACTTTTATGTGTCAGCATCTGAAGTCGTTGGGTACTAACCCTGGGAACCCCTGGACAGTCACCGACAAGCCATGAGGAGGTAACTGGTAAGCCCAAAAGTCAAGGCCGCCCCTCAAGGGGTTATGGCCGTTACACGTGGGGGCTCGCAGTCCGGGATTTACAGTTACCTCGCAGTGCACTGGAATAGGGGGGGGGGGGGGGGGGGGGGGGGGGGGGGGGGGGGGGGGGGGGGGGGGGGGGGGGGGGGGGGGGGGGGGGGGGGGGGGGGGGGGGGGGGGGGGGGGGGGGGGGGGGGGGGGGGGGGGGGGGGGGGGGGGGGGGGGGGGGGGGGGGGGGGGGGGGGGGGGGGGGGGGGGGGGGGGGGGGGGGGGGGGGGGGGGGGGGGGGGGGGGGGGGGGGGGGGGGGGGGGGGGGGGGGGGGGGGGGGGGGGGGGGGGGGGGGGGGGGGGGGGGGGGGGGGGGGGGGGGGGGGGGGGGGGGGGGGGGGGGGGGGGGGGGGGGGGGGGGGGGGGGGGGGGGGGGGGGGGGGGGGGGGGGGGGGGGGGGGGGGGGGGGGGGGGGGGGGGGGGGGGGGGGGGGGGGGGGGGGGGGGGGGGGGGGGGGGGGGGGGGGGGGGGGGGGAGGGTGGGGGGGGGGGGGGGGGGGGGGGGGGGGGGGGGGGGGGGGGGGGGGGGGGGGGGGGGGGGGGGGGGGGGGGGGGGGGGGGGGGGGGGGGGGGGGGGGGGGGGGGGGGGGGGGGGGGGGGGGGGGGGGGGGGGGGGGGGGGGGGGGGGGGGGGGGGGGGGGGGGGGGGGGGGGGGGGGGGGGGGGGGGGGGGGGGGGGGGGGGGGGGGGGGGGGGGGGGGGGGGGGGGGGGGGGGGGGGGGGGGGGGGGGGGGGGGGGGGGGGGGGGGGGGGGGGGGGGGGGGGGGGGGGGGGGGGGGGGGGGGGGGGGGGGGGGGGGGGGGGGGGGGGGGGGGGGGGGGGGGGGGGGGTGAAGTGTTTTTGCCATCAGAGATCAGCGCCATTTTACAGAGACTTTCACTGAGGTGTGTAAGCGTGGGAGGAGCCTTTGCCAAAAAGCCCACGAAGTTACGCAGCACAGGCACCTAGTGGGAGGAATCTGCGCTGATCTTTCCCCGCACGAGGCACCGCGTGAGAGTGTGTTGCGGAAGGAGAAGTCAGTTGAGTTCTCAGAGTATTGGAGAAAAGATACCAGACCTTCTTGGAAAAATGGACCGTGTCCCGGGCGTGCAGCCTGCATCTGGACCCAGGATGCCTAGAGTGAGGGGTCCAGCAGGCATACAGATGCCCGGCACCATGATTTCAGACACGGACATTCGTCTGCTGCCGCAGTGGTGGTTCGTGTTGTGCACCATCGGAGACATGGAGGCCCTTTGAATGTTGTGCAGGAAATGTGATGGGTTGGTCGCAAACCCCCGGCCCTTTGCCAGGTGCCGAAAGTGTGGAGAGTACACCTTCAAAGTGGAGCAGTCCACCGAACTACCTCGGGCCTACTGAGGAGCATATCGCTTATGTTCCGGCTAAAGGGCCAGAAGTTCGGGTTTTATCCACAGTTGCCAGTGCCCCCAACAAGAACATTGCTACTGCATGGGCCCGAGAGTCAACCCCTGAGGTGATGGACACGGCCTTGTCCACCATTACTGATTTCACTGCCATGCCTGCCTTGGAGGAAGCGGAGCCACTGCAGCCTTAGACTACTCACACGAAGGGTCCGCAGCCCTCTCCAGTGGCAGTTCGCGGAACAAAGGCCATCGCTTTGGAAGGGCCATCGCCATCTACGGGCAAGAGCTCAGAGGGAACCGTGAGTACTAAAACAGTAAAGAGATTTGTATCACGGGACTCTGACTTGGAATCTTTTTGCTCCTCACCGGAGGCCGAAGAGGCTGAGGAAATGTTTGATGCAATGTCTGATGAGTTGTTGTGGTCTTGTGTGAGGATGATGTGGCTGCTGCTTGTGGTGATGTTGGAGACCCCCTCGGCCAAAAGTGCCCTGATGCCCAAGCTTGGGAATCTGCCAGTGCTCTCATGTAGCGCCACAGGCTTGGTGAAGAGGTCCCCAAACTCATGTATACACCCTGGAGACGGAGTCACGCGCAATATACCGAGACTAGCCAGGTCTCAGAGACTGTTACATAAGCGAGTGGCAACAGAGTATGGACTTGAGTTCCCTTAAGTGCCTAGGGAAGTCATGGACATTATAGAGGAGAATCAGGAAAAGTGATATGCGGAAGATGTCTGGGACTACCTTAAGATCCCAAAACCACAGCGAAAGAAAGCATTTTCCCGGGAGATGTATGATCGGTTTTAAGGATGTCTGTTGCACTGGAGTTATGGACGGCACATCTATTGTGACAAGGTTGTGATCTGCAGACCAGATAAAGACAGTGCTGTGTATTACATCACCACCTATTATGTTCAGACGGGTAAAGACTTGGTTTTGCCCGACCCATGTTTCTACTGGTGAACTGTTCCTGAGTCAAGCCTTTGAATTTTGCAAGGAGAGTTCTTCAGGCCTTCATCTCTTTGAAGTTTTCTTCAGATATTACAGAACTGTGTGGATAGATAGACAGGTAGTTGCTGGAGAGAGGACTACGCGTCAAGTCTGCCATGCCGGACCACAGTACTTAGTTTCGTGAGGACTTGCAGTTACAGCGGCTCTGACCACTAGGTGGCATGAGTCGGCAGAAAAGGAACAGGAGTAGTTGAGAACTTTTTCCATTTTAGCTATAGTTAGTGATTCTTATGCCGCGTACACACGTGCAGACTTTTGCCGGCGGACTTAGTCCAGCGGACAATCCCGCCGGACTTTCCAGCTGGGTCCGCTGGACTTTACGAGCGCGTGGACTTGCCCACACACGCACGGACTTCTCCGGCAGATAATCCGCCGGCCAAAAGTCCGCGGGACTTTTGAAAATGAACGGACTTGCCCACACACGGAGCAGTCCGTTCATTTAGAACGTAACTTCAGGTACGTAGCTAGCGTAGGCAGTAAATGCCGCCGTGCTAGCTCCGTGACCTGACATGGATTTAAAGGGACTCCCCACGCCGAAAAAACGGCGTGGGGGGGGTTCCCCCCAAATCCATGTCAGACCCTCATCCGAGCACGCAGCCTGGCAGGCCAGGAAAGGGGTGGGGACGAACGAGGCCCCCCCCCTCCTGAGCCGTACCAGGCCGCGTGCCCTCAACATGGGGGGTGCCCTGGGGAAAGGGGGGCCGTGCGGCCCCCCCACCCCAAAGCACCTTGTCCCCATGTTGATGAGGACAAGGGCCTCTTCCCGACAACCCTGGCCGTTGGTTGTCGGGGTCTCCGGGCGGGGGCTTATCGGAATCTGAGAGCCCCCTTTTATAAGGGGGCCCTCAGATCCCGGCCCCCCACCCTATGTGAATGAGTATGGGGTACGATGTACCCCTACCCATTCACCTAAGGTGTAAAATGTAAAATAAAAAAAACACACACACTTTTGAAAAAATAGTTTATTGCACTGCTCCGGGGGTCTTCTTCCGTCCTGGGGGTCTTCTCGCCGGACTCCTCCGCTCTCTTCTGCTCTTTTACCTAGCTCTTTCACGAGCGGAGGAGTCCGGCTACCTTCTTCGTCGTCGCCGTCGTCGTCTGGGGGTCTCGATCCGCCTTCGGGGGTCTTCCGGGGGTCTTTTCTGTTCTTGCGGCGGTCGTCGTCTTCCGCGCCGCCGGCGCCGCCTTCTTCTTCTTGTCCTTCTTCTTGTTCTTCTTCTTCTTCCGATGTTGACCCGATGCTCTCTCTGCCCGGAATGCCTGTGCCGCGCTGCGCTGGGACTTATATAGGGGCATGGGAACAGGGTCACATGCTCATGTCACATGGTGACCCCGCCCCCTTGTGATGTCACAGTCCCAGCATCCTCCGGGACTGTGACATCACAAGGGGGCGGGGTCACCATGTGACATGAGCATGTGACCCTGTTCCCATGTCCCTATATAAGTCCCAGCGCAGAGCGGTTCTGGCATTCCGGGCAGAGACAGCGACGGGTCAACATCGGAAGAAGAAGAAGAACAAGAAGAAGGACAAGAAGAAGAAGGACTTCAGTCCAGAGGATAATCCCGCGGGATTGTCCCTTCGTGTGTACGCGGCCTTAGGGAAAAAAAAATAAAATATATATATATATATATATATATATCTTTAGAGAAGGAGATTTCATTGAGAATGGGATGAACTTTCACTTTCTAAAAGAATAATGTACAGTATATAGTATAGCACTTTATTTTTCAGGATGCACCGAGATCGTCTGTCAAGCTCACCGGAGATTGGGTGGTGTAGACCTAGACTGGGTGGTAAATGTGTACAGTATGTAAAATGTTATTATGAAGAATGTCAAACATTTAACTGTGTTTTCCCCTCTTTTCCCTGTCCCAACACCCACTTTAAAACTCAGGCACTACGTGATTTTTGTAGATATGTTAGGATTTTTTCCTTGTTTCTAGCCTAGACGATGAGGACATCGTCTAAACAACCAGGGGGAGTGTGTAGCGGTCACACTTTAACAAGTGTGTGCTATAAGTGGAAATTTAGTTTTTTCCTCAGAACCATAATGGGGTTCTGAGGGTTAATTGTACAGGTTTACTTTGGCATCAGTCTGGCTGGGCTGTACTAGGGTTCTGCCTGGTCATAGGTGCAGTGAGGTACCTATGACAGGCTGTTTTGGGTACCAATCTTTCCCGAAGCCAATCAGTGAGCGTGTCTGGCCCTGCTGCGTAGTCTGGGAAGGGGTAATTAAGGTGCTGAAGTCACGTGGTTCGGGGTTCGGCCGCAGTTCTTGGTTCCTGCTTCTGGACCGGGGTAGCCCCGCGAGGGATCCCGGGCCTAAGAGCATTTGCCGTCCTGCAAGCATGGTCAATCCGACCAGCCTCATAGACCCATATGGTCTGGGGCAGGGATCCGTCTGTTCCCGAGTGTCGGAGCTGGCTAGCCTGAGGCCCAGTAACTGAAGGAGGATTCAAGGCGTCACCATGTGCTCGCGGTATTGGAGGGACATGGCAACTCGTACAAGTGACCAGTGGAGGACTCTTCGGAGGAGGGCCAACAAGCTGGCTACTCAGTAAGAGCCTTGAAGCTGAGTTGTATGGACACTAAAGAATCCACACTTCCACAGTACTGCCAAGGAGACAGAGAAAGTTCCAGGTACTGTGAGAAAGGTTCCTATTCATCTTCAGTTACAATTTAGTCTGTGGCAGAGATTTTTGCAAAGCTTTCAAATAACATGTTGGCTGCTAGATCTCTGGCTAGAGGTTTATCCGGCAGTGAAGCACCCAGCTGCGAGTGGCTACTCTCTGGGTTTGATTAGAGACATTCAGTGGATGTCAGCAGTTCAAAGTGCCCGAGTTTATCACCCGTGCCCTCTATTCCCAGCAAAGACTGTGTTATGTTGGATGTTACCACTGCAGAATAAAAACCTTTAAAAGGACTTTTATGTGTCAGCATCTGAAGTCATTGGGTACTAACCCTGGGAACCCCTGGACAGTCACCGACAAGCCATGAGGAGGTAACTGGTAAGCCCAAAAGTCAAGGCCGCCCCTCAAGGGGTTATGGCCGCTACACTGATATTTTAGAAAAATGTTTTTATGATAGATACCTTATGGTTTGTAATTTGGTTTTATTCTTCCTTTATTTGTTTGTTTTTTTTGTATTTTGGGAATATTTTCATTTTCCTCGTATATAATTCTCTAGTATTAAATAATTGTTAAAATAAAAACAAAATCATATATATAAGTAAATGAGTCAATAAGTCTATTTTGTTCATGTTTTTTTATTAAAAAAATAGATGTTTTGAATCATACTGAAGTCACATCACTCACAGAAACATGGGACCAATGACTTTTAAGAGGTATTTGGACTTAACTTAACCACTTTCAGACCGGACCAATTTGCAGCCAAAGGACCAGGCCCCTTTTTGCGATTCGGCACTGCGTCGCTTTAACTGACAATTGCGCGGTCGTGCAACGTGGCTCCCAAACAAAATTGACGTCCTTTTTTTCCCACAAATAGAGATTTCTTTTGGTGGTATTTGATTGCCCCTGCGGTTTTTATTTTTTGCGCTATGAACAAAAATAGAGCGACAATTTTGATAAAAAAAGCATTATTTTTTATTTTTTGCTATAATAAATATCCCCAAAAAATATATAAAAAAACATTTTTTTTCCTCAGTTTAGGCCGATACGTATTCTTCTACATATTTTTGGTAAAAAAAATCGCAATAATCGATTATTGATCGGTTTGCGCAGAAGTTATAGCGTTTACAAGATAGGGGATAGTTTTATAGCATTTTTATTAATCATTTTTTTTTTATTAGTAATGGCGGAGATCTGCGATTTTTTTTGTGACTGCGACATTATGGCGGACACATCGGACATTTTTGACACATTTTTGGGACCATTGTCATTTTTACAGCAATTAATGCTATTTAAATGCATTGATTTCTGTATAAATGACACTGGCAGTGAAGGGGTTAACCACAAGGGGGCAGTGTAAGGGTCAAGTATGCCTAGGGGTGTGTTTTTTACTGTGGGGGGGCGTGGCTGTCAGCTAGTGAATGCTGATCTCTGCTCCAATCACAGGGAGCAGAGATCGGCGTCACTAGTTGCTAGGCAGAACGGGGAGATGCTGTTTATCTCGGCATCTCCCCATTCAGCCGCCCCGTGAGACAATCGGCGATCGAGTCCGCGGGGGCCGCGATCGGACTCACGGGGGTCCTGACCTGCGCGGGAGCGCGCCGCTCCCGGCGCGCTCCCGATGGCATGGACAGGCAGAAAGGAGAGACTTATATATACGCCCTCCTGCCTGTACGTGCCATTCTGTCGACGTATATCGTCGTGCGCCGGTCGGCAAGTGGTTAAAGGCTCCATGCACACTGGAGCTCAAAAAAGCTGTTTCTGGACGCCAGATTGCTGGCAGAAAACGCTGGTTGAAAAACTTGATTTTATCAGCCGTTTGCATTGCCGTTAATGCACATTCAGCGGCGCTAGCTTTTAGCAGCGTTTCTCTGCCTCTATTCAAAATCAATGGTTCCCTATTGGAGCCCATTGATTTTAATAGAACTCTCAGTATGGGGGGTAGGTGCTTCGGGGCGGGGGGGGCCCTGCGCATGGGGCGTGGTCACCGGGTGATGTCATCCGGTGACCCCGCTCCCTTATGACGTCACCACCCGGGGCATGATGGGACAGTGACGTCATAAGGAGAGCACGGAGAAGAGGCCGGAGAGCGCGGAGAAGAAGGAAGAGACCCCCGAAGTCGCAAGAGACCCCCGGAGCTGTCTAATAAATTACTTTAAAAACCTGTGTAGTGTGTTTTATTTTTGACACTTTGAAGGTGATTGGGTAGGGGTACAATGTACCCCATACTCATTCACATAGGGTGGGGGGCCAGGATCTGGGTGGGCAGACCCCGACAACCAACGGCCATGATTTTTGGGAAGAGGCCCTTTTCCTCATCAACATGGGGACAAGGTACTTTGGGGTGGGGGGCACAGGGCCCCCCTGCCCTGAAGCACCAACCCCCCATGTTGAGGGCATGCGGCCTGGTATGGTTCAGGAGGGGGGGTGCTCGCTCATCCCCACCCCCTTACCTGACTGCTGCATGCTCGGATAAGGGTCTAGTATGGATTTTTTGGGGGGGGGCCCACGCTGTTTTTTCGGCGAAGGGCGTTTCCCTTAAAATCCATACCAGACCGAAGGGCCTGGTATTGTCCGAGGGGGTGAAGCCCACGCCAATTTTTTTTTCATTTTGGCAGGGTTCCTCTTCGTCCTCAGCACACAAGTTGCACCGCAAGTGGGATCACGATGATCTGACTTCTGGTGCGTTTTCTATTCAAATTAATGGGCTCCCATAGGGAACCATTGATTTTGAATAGAGGCAGTGAAACGCCGAACGAGGCTTAATGCTCTTTTTACAGCGTTAACCCTCATTTAACACCTTTTACCGGTGTCTGGCGTTTCCAGTACTGCTCTTGATTTTACGGCTTTTAGAAAACAGCCCGTAAACTCCACTGCTGATAAACGTCCAACAACGTCCATGTGTGCCTGGACACATAGGATAACAGAGAGTGGAGTTTATTGGCTTTTAAAAAAAACGTCCAAGCTCCAAAAAACATCCGTTTATGAGCTCCAGTGTGCATGGAGCCAAATAATTCACTTTACAATTTAATACAAACTAATATAATGCACCTCAACACAAGAAAGCCAATTGAAACAAAAATCCAGCTTAGTCTAAGAGCATTTTTTCTATTTATATTATACTCTTATGTGTTTGTAGGTTAATGCTAGAATGTTCCTGTTTCTCTGTAGGACCACGAAGTAACATTTCTACAAATCTATTACAGGAAACTGAAAAAGGAATACCAGTTTGAAAATGTTACCACAGTATAATGCCTGTATCTACTGTAAAAAAATACCCTCTCATTTTTTTATTACTAAGTCTTAATTTTATCAAAAAAACATTTTAGGGAGAAGAAAAATAGCTGTATTAACAATGACTCCAAAAAATAGAAATCTGTTTTCTAAATGAATGAAAGAAACCTCATGAAAATGACACTATTAAAACCATTTTAAATGCCTGGGTAGAGTTGTTTACAAGAGAAAAAAAACGTAAAACATGGCACCCAAGTCATAAAAATAAATAGGAATAAGACAGCATTAAAACATGCAGCTTATGTAAATAGTTGAAATGTAAGGAATGAAAAGAACATTCACCCAAAAAGATTTTCCTTTTATACTACTTTGAGGTATAGAAGAATCTACTGGGTGTTTTCACATTGCAACATGAACACAAATGTAATACAAATTAATATATTAATTGCTGATATGTCAGCTTACAGGGTGCAGATCTATAATTAAACTGATATGCAGCAGCAGAAAATAGTATGTAGCATAATCAACATGATCAAATTGCAGCCTCCTGTGGTCTTGAAGGCAATGTTTCCTCATTCAATAGAATGATCTTCCATGCTTCCCAAATTTTTGGCAATGCATAAGTAGCTTTCAACTCCGTCTTGTGTGCATTTGCGGTCTTCATCGTTTTTTTTAAATATATTCTATAAATGACTGTGCGTTTTACTTGTTCCTTGTAAAATCTTATTGGATATGTCAGAATACGTCTTTAAGATAACAAAAATGATATGATTGATAACCCTCTATTTCTTTCTGGAAATAAGGTATTCCTCGATGTAATTGATAAAGATGTCAAATTCTCCAACGGCCTTGTAGACACCTTGATTCTTTAACTGGAAAATAATAAAATTACCACTTTTAATTGGCTATGACCTCACAAGTAAATACTTACTTTTTCATTTTTAAATTAATAGCGGATCCTGTGAAAGGTTTGACTGCTCATAAGGGGCAGTGCTATATGATATCTAGCAGCTCAGTGTTTGGTGTTCTGCTTCCTACTTGATATATCCAGAAAAAACACCAACCACAAATAATTTCATGGTGGTATACACCCATGCACATTTATAGCAGCACTAGGAGTGGCTATATAATCAGTTATTACACACATCATTAAACACAGAGTGGTTGATTTACTAAAGACAAGGCTGCTCACTTTGCAAAGGAAGTTGCACTTTGCAAGGAGATTTTCCCCAGAGCTTTATGAATGAGGTGTAGCACTTCTGATTTCCATCATTCAATCACGTGCAAGCAAAAATGTTTTTTTTTTAAATATATTCCTTGCACATGGTCAGGTATTCTTTGCAAAGTGAAACTTCCCTGTATACACTTAGCTCTGTGGCAAATTCTCTTGTACTGTACAATGTGTTGAGGTGCTATTGACAATAAATAACACCACAAGGCACAGCTCATAGAGTAGATGCATTGCTGTGTGTTGAGGTAAAGTGTGATAAGGCTCCTAATACAGAGTACCCAACAAGTAGTGTTGGGTTATTTTTTATTCAATCATAAATCGGATTTCATTAAACACTTCATCCAAAAAATTATTTCTGATTAGCCTGGCATCAAGAAATCTAGCTTTTGTCTATACATAATGTATACTGTGTATATTTTAGAGTTTTTTATTCACTTGCCGACTGGCCAGTGGTAACTTAACTGCTAGCTGGCGGCTCCCCTGTGCACCACGACGTACCGATACGTTGCACCAAATGTCCGTGCCTGTGTGACTTCCCTGCTGCTCTGTGCTGTGGTTGGACACAGCACATATTTGTCAACAGGCTTGCAGCCAAGGACCTACTGATTGGTGTGGCCAACCACAACATAGAAATCTGTGTGTTCGTAAACACACATGATCTTGCTGTTTTTTCTCCTAGGTCTCAGTTACTGTTCATAACTGAGATCAAAAGAGATACCCTGCCAGATCTGTGAGTAAAAGCAGCATATAGACACATGTTAGGCACACAGTTAACCCATTGATTGCCCTCCTGATCCCCCCTGTCACCCAGCCAGTGTCATTATAACAGTGACTGTGTACAGTATTATCACTGTACAGTATTAGAGTCTTTAGGGATGTCAGATAGTGTCAGTTATTATCTCAGCTTTTTCCCAACAGAGATTTGGCAGAAGATCAAAAGGGAAACACATTGTTCGAAGGGGGAAAGACTATGTTGCGCCACATTCATTACGGTTTTTGCAATTTTACACAAGTGTGAAATGCATTTCTTGATTTTTTTTTTTAATCTATGACTGAGCACATTCTTTTTCATTTTGACTGTTTAGTATGACAAAGTTCATTCACTTGCATTTGTTAGTCATGATTACAAACAGGGCTGGCAGCATACCTTGGTATATTTTTCCTTGATTTGCTTGATGGCCTTGCTTTTTCTATCACATGGCAAAAAGTGTTGCTGTCAAAATAACCGATTAGAAGATTAACTATTTGGATTACACACAATGTATAAAAGGTACAGAAGTATCAGTCTGGCTATCCAGAAAGACTCTTTAATATTACTTATCAATTATATCATAATTAGAAAAAACAGTTTCATAAGGAATGCAATTATAGACATTTAAATACATATCACAGTGGAGTGGAGGAAAAAAATCACAAGGGAGCCATAAAAAGAAAAAAAGGCATCTACAACTTTTTCTATAGATTTGGCTACAGTCATAAATGCTTAGATCCACTGGCAGGTTTTTGTTTGCTCTTTGTGTTCCTTAAGCTTAAGTGTTAAGCTTAGTACACACGGGCCGAATGTTAGGCGGCATCGGCCAGTTCAATAAAAAGCCCATGTGTATGGCAGCTGGTCCCACAGAAGCCAACAATTTGGTAGGCTTCTGACAGACGAGCACGTCCCTCTGTCAGAGCACAATAGCTCAGCAGGGGAGATCGCTGCACCAACATCGGATTGTTAGTACAGCGGCTCCAACCAGAGCTGACAGGTTTTTTTTTCGGGTTGAAGAAAAAAAAACGATAGTGTGTACTAGGCTTAAAGTGTTACTAAACCCAGGACCCTGCATTCACTATATCTGGTCTCCCACATTACACAAAGCATGGAAACTCAATTATTTTAGTAAATATAAACTGCTAATTACCTTTTCTCATAAGCAGTATATAGCAGTCTTGTGACTTCTATCAGTGTCTGGTTAAAGCTTGTAGGAAGCTTTTTCATCATACTTTGACTGTCCTATGAAGCTGCAGGACCCCTGATCCTCTGGACAGTGCTGATTGGCCCTGTGCAATATGCACCAAACTGAGCATGTGCAGAGTGACTCCAAAGGCTCTGTCTTATCAGGAGATTGGGGGCAGTGGGAAAAGGGAGGATCAGAAAAGACAGAATCAAGCAGCCTTTTTACACAATGCACAGGATTAACCCCACAGTGAGTATAACAAGCATAGTTTAGTGCATAATCAGACTGATTCTACTGTTGTGGGTTTAGTAGATTTGATCACTCTTATTGTAAATAATTATGATAACCAATGTCATGGGGAATAAAAGTGAGAGTAACTCCAAAATTTTGAGTTGGCACCAAAACAGGAATAGAGGGGAAATATTTTAGTGGGGACATTTGCTCCCATAACAACTGTCATAACAGGGGATTTCCCTCAAATTCAAAAAAGATCCTTTCACTTCTTTTTGGGTCTACAGGACAGGAATTGAAGGGAAATGCCCCTAATAAGACACAGATTGCAAAATAAATAAATAAATAAATAACATCTCACAGTATTTTTAATCTTCCCCTACTTTATCCAACAAAAAAAAACATTTGGCTTTACATATACTTTAATTTTAAGCTAGTGGGTGGAACAATGGAAATAATTGTTATATAACTCTTGAACAAGTAATGAGCAGTGTCCAGTTCTGACACCAAATAATGAGCTAAGTGCCATTGTCATTTTCTGCATCCCAAAACTTTTTTGGTGGTTCTGATAGGGATTACCGTTTCTTAAAGCTTGCTGGATATAAACACTTGACATGGAAACTCCCAGGATCTTTAAAGTGTAAGTTCACCTTTACAGAAAAATCTGTAAGGTGAACTTACACAGGCCCCCCTCCTCACCCCCCCCAGTCCCGCTGACCCGGACTGCAGCAATCTCCCGTTCTGAGCCCCGGTATATCCGTGTCAAGGGCCAGAGGCTTAAAAATCCCCTCGGCTGAATGTCCAAAACGTAGCTCGTCAGGAGGGATGCTTGGGAGCAGTCTAATTGGTCAACGCCGTCACATGGGCGGCACCGACCAATCAGAAGCCGCATAGCCTGTCCTATCTGCTGAGAAGAAGACGCGTGGATGCCAAGGGGATTTCTAAGCCCAGGGCTTCTGACGCGGATATACCGGGGCTCAGAACAGGAGATTACCGCGGTCCAGGTCAGTGGGACTATTTTTGGATATATTTAACCAGTTGAGCTCCTAAACCAATTTCCCTTTTCAGCTATAAGCTTAAAGTGATACAAAAGTCTTGTTTTTTTCTATAAAAATAACAAACATTGTATACTTACCTGCCCTGTGTAGTGGTTTTGCACAGAGAAGCCCAGATCCTCCTCTTCTTGGGTCCCTTATTGGCGCTCCTGGCTCCTCCCTCCTGTTAAGTGCCCCCACAGCAAGCGGTTTGCTATGGGGGCACCCGAGCCGAGCTGAAGCTTCCTTTATCCATTCAGACACAGAGCCGCGGTTCAGCCCTGCCCCTTCTCTCTCCTTCATTGGCTAACTGACTTTGATTGACAGCAGCAGGAGCCAATGGTCCCGCTGCTGTGTCTCAGACAATCGGGAGAGAGAGTCCCGGAATGCCAAGACACTTGTGGACATTGCTGGATTGAGAGGAGGTACCATAATTATTAGGGGGGCTGAGGGGTGCTGCTGCACACAGAAGATTTATTTTCTTAGTGCATAGAATGCATTAAGATAAAAAAAAAAAACCTCCTGCCTTTACAACCACTTTAATAATTCAGGAACTTTCCAAACTTGACTTTCTTTTCATGGTATCGACTTAAAAAATGTATTTCAATTTATGTATGTTGTAAAGGCAAAAAGAAGTAGAAAATAGAAAAACATGTTTGTTTTTGCAGTCTAAGTAGCGTTAAAACGAGTGCTACTAGAAAGTGCTTATGTGTGTTCTTAACCACCACTGCTCTCACTTGTGCACCCACTATGGACCAGAGCAATTTTTATGATTTCTAGTATGGGGCTAATGAATCTGTAATAACTTTGTCATTTCTCAAGATAACAAAGTAAAATATAGTAGTGTAGTATAGCATTTTGACAGGGTGGAGGGGAGCAGCTGGCAGAAAGACAGAGCTTACTACACACAATCTGTGGACTTTGAAGTTTTGTGTAGTTTGCTTAGTGTCCACAATTGGTTAGTGTATTCACTCTAATAATGAATAAAAATTAAGGAAAGATTTTTAAAAATCATATAAACAGTAAAAAAAAAAAAAGCAGAAAGGGTAGGGCAAATTAGGTGTAACAAGGGTTTATTAAAGGGTTAATTAGGGAAGACTCTAATTTAAAATGTAACTTTTTTTCCTACTTTTTGACCTGGTTCAGACTAGTGCGATTTCAGATGCGATTTGAGTGGCACAGAATCACATGACAAGGGAAATCACATTGTTTTCAATGGTGTCTGTTCACATCAATGCGATTTAGCACCAAGAGATTTTGGAAAGGTTCCAGTACTACTTTGGTGCCATTCCAGTGTGATTTTGGCCCCATAGAATATACAAACCTTATCAAAGTTGCCTCAAAGTTACATCCAAGTAGCGCTACACTACCACACCGAAAGTTGGATCAAAATCATATCTCAGCAGTGTGAAACTTTAGCTCCTGTGTAAATATAACACAGGCCGTATTTAGGTTCTCCAATGGCCACAAATATCTACAATGTGTCAGAGTTTGTTTACATGGCAACAAACACTGATTATGAACCTCTATCTATGCCGATCTATGCTGAAATAGTTGCTAATTGCATTTATGGTACATGGTATAGGGCCGTAGCTGTCAAACCAACAGCAGGTCATGCCAGCTACCTAGACTGAGCCAGAAAGGGCTCTGAAACATCCCATGTTATAGATCCTTAACTACTTAAAGTGGTTGTATACCCGCACATGTCAAAAAAAGGAAAAAAAAGAAAAAAAAACCCTGTAAAGGCAAAGGCATAATGAGCTAGTATGCACCGCATACTAGCTCATTATGAAATACTTACCTTAGAACAAGGTCCCCGTATCGCAGCCTGGTCCACGCCGAGGGAGCTGACATTTTGCCCTCTGCGCTTCTTCCATGTTCGCAGCTCTGGCGCTGTAATTGTCCGGAGCCGCAATTACGTCACTCCCGCACATGGAGAGAGTGCAAAAATAAAAAATGTAAACTAAAATAAATAAAAACATTTTTTTTTTAAGTGCCCCCGTCCCCCTGTGCTTGCATGCAAAGGCGAACGCATATGTAAACAGTGTTTATACCTTTCTTGTTAAAAAAACAGTGTTTATACCACACATATGAGGTATACCTGTAAATGTTATAGCGAGAGCAAAAATTCTAGCACCAGACCTCCTGTGTAACTCTAAACTATTAAATTTTAAAGGCTTTTAAAGCGTCGTCTGTGGAGATTGTACCGTAGTTTGGCGCCATTCCACAAGCATGCAAAATTTTAAAGCATGACATGTTTGGTATCTATTTACTCAGCGTAACGTCATCTTTTATATTTTACGAAATAATTGTGTTTGTATTTTTAAAAAAATGCACTTGAAAAAACGCTGTGCAAATACCACGTGTCATACTAATTGCAACATCCACTGTTTTATTCTCTAGAGCCTCTGCTTAAAAATATACAATGTTTGGGGGGCTAAGTAATTTTCTAGCAAAAAATTTTTAGATTTATACACATACTGTATATGAAAAGTCTCAAAATTTGCCCGGTGTTGAAGTGGTTGGAGCTTAACTCCAGGCAAATTTATTTGGTTAGGCAATCCCCTGCTGCATGGGTAGGTAGTTCACAATTCTTTCTGTTTTGTGTTTTGTAAACCAAAAAAAAATCCTATGTTTTGTATTATGCTATTGTATACTCACACATCGTTTCATGGTCTGTTTTAGGTCTAGCAATTTGTCCTTCATGAAATTCACATTTCTTTCAATGACATTACTGCCCTCTTGTGCACGTGGTAAGACATCCTCTAGGTAGAATCGAATCATTTCAGTTACAGTCTGGCATCCAATAGAACTCTGAAAAAAAAAATATGATACCACTAGAACAAATGCTTGATATATTTTATCTGTACATTTGCACTAAGCTCCTTGAGGGTAGAGACTGATGTGAATGTACAATGTATATGTAAAGCTCTGCGTAAATTGACGGCGTTATACAAGTACCTGAAATAAATAAATGTATGCACTGTACTAATGCAAAACTGACAGTATAAAGGAAGCATTTGCTGGCTTCTTATCCTCCAGATGCTTGATGTCTAATTGTCATGCTGACCCTCTTGCTAAATACTTGAATTTACTGACCCACAACAAGTGTGCAGATAAGGTCCTCTGACTATACTCAGATATCCCCGATCTGCTTACTCATTTAGGTTAGTGACTCAGAAATGACTGAAGCCCAATTAGCATTTTTTTTTTTTTTAGAAGGGTAACAATGGCAGTGTCAATATTTCAATTAATAGTGGTTTATTTTAAGGTTTAAATTCTAACTCCAGCTAAAATATTTTAGTTTAGTTTGGTGTCATACAAAAGCGATTTTGTCTGTAGAATACATTTTGTGCACCTACATTTTGATTTGCTCAGGGCCATGAAGTACCTTCTCTAGAACAGCCACTATTAAAGCGAAAAAATAATTTTGAAATAGAGATTCCACTATAATAATCACAAATCCCCATACGACTACAACATACAGGGATATACAATGTAATAATGACATATAATAGCACACATAGCTTGGACTTGATGGACTTGTGTCTTTTTTCAACCTCACCTACTATGTAACTTTGAATCCCAATCGAATGCAGTGCCACTGCAATCACTCCCATTTACAGCTATTCTAGTTTTGTGTAGAAAGTTAACATTTTTTTTTTCTTTGATCTGTGATCACACCGGGGACATTAAAGTGGCATTAAACCTGAAACCAAAAATTTAATATATTGCAGCTCGCCAATCATTAGATGTTGTGGCTGCATCAGTTTTTAGCTTTTTTCTCTCTGTTTTCACCTAATGATCTATGTATTAGTATGTATATACTAATGTATATGTACTATGTATTAGTGAGATACATCTCTGGAGGACTGAGAAAGGGAGGCACAGCAGACAGCAATATTATCGGTCTGGGGAGGGTGGGGGATTTAGATACACTGAAAATTGAAGCCAACCTCCAGCTCACGCTTTATGATCAGTTAAAGGAAGGGCTTTTTTTTCCTTTTTGGGATAAAGGATTTACATGAATAAATAAAAGCTGATTATTTTAATCACCCCTACCAGTGTTTTTTCTCATCCATGTAAACTGATACATTCTTCTGGAGAGCTTTATCTTGTGAAATACAGGAGACTAGAAAGCCTAAAAAAAAGGAAACTAATACAGGCATACCCCACTTTTAAGTACACAATGGGGTTTATTTACTAAAGCTGGAAAGTGCAAAATCAGGCTCACTTCTGCATAGAAACCAATGAGCTTCCAGGTTTTACTACCAAAGTTTAATTGAACAAGCTGTGGTTAGAAGCTCATTGCTTTCTATGCAGAAGTGAGCCTGATTTTACACTTTCCAGCTTTAGTAAATAAACCCCATTGCGTACTTAAAAGTGGGGTATGCCTGTACAGGCATCAGATCTAAGAACTGGTAAGTTGCAATATAATGTTTGCTTCTGTATTCATTACAGCTTTAACCCCTCTATTCTTGTTTCTGTGACACCCCTGTGAGATATAGGGGCTGGCAATATAGAGAGAGATGTTAACACCTTATAGTTGCTCAAACCCTTCCCAGTGCTATTCTAAAATAAATACTGTACATCTTTTTGGTTTATTTATGCGTATAATGCTTTATATATATGTATTAAAGTCTTTTTTTACCTTGAAGTCCTGTAATAAACTTTTTTCAAGTAATATGGTATCCAATTCATCATCCTTCAATTGCTGAAAAAGAAAAAAAAGAAAATACTAAAAAAAAAATACAGTTATGGAATTAATATTAGCTCAAGTAATTATTATAGAACATTGTATTGAGCTGTTTCTTCAAACACTGGATTTTGAAGATAAAAAAAGGATTCACGTGAGAAATGTTTGATGGCCAGGCCATGTAGCCAAGACATGCTTACAGTATATAAAAGGAATTTGTTGTCTGCTGTGGATGTCCCTTGTTTATAATATATCTTGCCAGTGATCTGGTGTTTCAACTCTCATGCACACCAACTCCCCAAAATTATTCTTTTATTATCCTCCTCCACCTTGTTATCACCCCTTTCTCATAGTTTCTTATTTGTTTTACATCTCCCTTTTCCTATTGTTTTGACTCTAGATAACTCTGTGAACCTAACCATTTTAGGTTTAAAGGATACATTCACCTTTTGGAACTAGTTACACATTACACCTATATTTAGGGTGTAACATGCACTAGCACATGTCCTCCTCACCCCCTGCACATCCACCTGTGACAGCTGGAGGGCGACCCTCTCCCCTCATCCACTGTCACATTTTGAAAACCGCCAGCAAAGCCGTGTCATTCATTCACAGGAATCTGTGAAGGAGAGAACTACACGTCCCGTCTGCCACCAATGAACTGCAAGGGGGTGCTGATGAAGTTAATAACTGGAGCCCTTCTCTCTGTCTCTCCTTAAGCCTAGTACACACTAGCAGTTCTTATTGTCGTTCAACCCAGTGGGCTGAATGGTAAAAAAACACCTGAAGAGTTTGAGAGGATCTGTACTAACAATATTCTAACCATATGGAAACCTACCACCTTGAACTGCTACCAACGTCCCTGGGATAGCTATAGAGGAGTGCTCAAACTGTTTGTATCACCACCTGGTCTGTTACCATCTCCACTCCTTGCAGGCTGCTGATAGACCTGTTATTCCCTTGTTAGTGCATTTTATGGATTATTCTTTTTTTTAGAAAGTATATATATATATATAAACATAAAGTCAATGTCCTTTACTTTGTGTTTGCATCTTCTCTCAGGTGCATTGTTTTTGTCAAGTCAGCTAAGCCACTCAACTAATGGATATAGGGGGTTATTTACTAAAGGAAAATCCACTTTGCACTGCAAGTGCACTTGGAAGTAAAGTCACTGTAGATCCGAGGGGGACATGCAAGGAAAATAAAAAACAGCATTTAGCTTGCACATGATTGGATGATAAAATAAGCAGAGCTTCCACTCATTTCAGATCTACCCCTTAGATTTAGAGCGACTGCACTTCCAAGTGCACTTTCAGTGCACTTGCAGTGCAAAGTGGATTTGCCTTTCGTAAATAACCCCCATAATCTTCTCCAAGGTTCTTCCACTGGTTAGACCTGGTATTGCTATTTCCTACCAAACAGCCACACTACGTGGCACAGGAACAGGATGACAGCCCTAAAACCTGCACCTTTTAAGCAAGTCAGAAATATCAGCTCTCATATTCTTATGCTCACAATTTATTTTTAAACTATATTCTGCAATTCTATGATGTTAAATGATAGAAAAAATAGATGTATAAAATGTATAAAGATATGTAAAAATATTTAAAACAGTCAATATTTAAAGCTAACATAAACGTATTATTAACATATCATATAAACTGTACATTTAAAAAGAAAAATGTTAAATGTTATACCTATTCAAAACAGTAAAACTTTGTTAATTTTTTTTCTTCAGTTTGACATCTTTCTGTAGCACAGATCAGAGCAAAATACAGACACATGCTAACTTAAGTGCAAAGTATTTTACCTAGATAAATGCACTTAAAATTAGTGTGGCTGTATTGGCCTGGCCATTTGTAGGGAAGAAAACAAATATGCATTCAGGAATAAGTTACATAGTTACATAGTTAGTCAGATTGAAAAAAGACACAAGTCCATCCAGTTCAACCACAAAAAATAAAATAAAATTAATATCATACAATCCCACATACCCAATTCTATACCCACAGTTGATCCAGAGGAAGGCGAAAAACCCCAGCAGAGCATGATCCAATTTGCTAAAGCAGGGGAAAAAATTCCTTCCTGATCCCCCGAGAGGCAATCAGATTTTCCCCGGATCAACTTTACCTATAAATGTTAATACCCAGTTATATTATGTACACAGAGTGCTAAGATTTGAATACTTACAAAATAGTCTCTCACTTTCTGGAATGTGGTTCTGAGATCTTTCAGTTTAGCAGGGAATATATTTATAGCCCGCTGACAACTTCCTTCAGCATCTCCACTTTGACACATTGCCTTCCTACTGCAGGTAAAAATGAGCAAAAGAAAACAATAAAAATAGTCCATGTTTTTTCACAGACAGTCAAGTAATATTGCAGATCAAAAAAAAAACAACTCAAAAAATAAACAAAGCAAAACTGTCACAAACTGTTAAGATTTTCAAACCTATTATATAGTAGAATGCATGCAAATGTTATTGAGAATGTCGTCACATTATTTCCTATGCTTCCTCCCCCCCCCCCCCCAAAGTATTTCATCACTGGGCTATAAAAAAGTATTTCTTGTAAGTGTGTTTTCACGTGCAACTTCTGCAAAGGTTGTTGTGTTCCAAATTTGTGGTTGTGGGTTCTCTTATTCATTTTGTGTTATTTTTATTCCTGGGAATTATAGTAAATACAATGAATAATGTAATTAATACTTATGTAACCTCTTTCTCTAAAATAGAGGCTATTAGTGGATTTTCAAAAATGATTTCTATATATACCTCAGCATTATGTTTGCATTACATTTGTATATAAGAATACTAAACCTACTGTATATTACAAGTATTATTTAGATATGTGTTGTGTATATGTATAGAAATAGTTTAAATTGCAAGGTTAGAGACGTTAACCTATTGTTATAGCGCGTTAAGTCTATACGTGTTATTTGCAGTTATACATTTTTTTGATGCAATATAAATTAGATATATTGTTATAAACAGTACATAACAAGTACTAATAACTGAGTATGCCCACTGATCTTTTTTTTTTTAAAGCTATTTAAAAGACTGTGGGGAAAAAATGTATTTAATAATTCATCGTGTTAACATAAGAAATTATTAATAGCGTGCTGTATGCCCTGAACTGATAATACAAAAGTACTCTTAATTTTTTCCATCCAAATATTAAAAAAAACACATATATGATTAGTTAAGGGGAAACATAGTGTATTTTCTATGAGCACATATTTGGGGTTAATTTTTCAGCATTTACCTCAAAAAAACGAATGATGTGGCTTTCACACATTTAAATTCTTGCTCTGACATATTTGCTTGTATCGAAAACAAAGCTTTAAATATAACCACTAGAGAGAGCTCTGTATTTGACTCAGCTTTATGCAGTCTCCATAGGCAAACCGTTAAATACTCAAATGAAACACATGAGAGCTGTGAAGTGCATGAAGCAAGCCTTGAAGAATTAGGGCAACACAGTTCCAGAGAGCACATACTAGTGTCGCAGTGGCACCTTTAAACTCCTTTATAACTACCAATCAGTAGAGTCTGTCAACCCACCATTAATAACCCAACCGTAAGAGCCTAGATGGTTAGTTAGTAATGCTGTAACATGTAAGGGTCTACAATTTAGGTTCATGTTAGCAACAGAGTTAAGTTAGATCCTGGTAAAATCTTAGTTTACTTGGAAAAAGGTATAACATTTATATTGCCTATTTAAATGTGCTAGGTGCATTAAATCATTGATTAAAAAAAAAAAAAAAAGACAAATGTCCTTCAAAGAAAAACAAAATGCCCACGTCATATGCAGGCAACATCTACTTTGTGTTTCCAAGTACTACACAATGGGGTGGATTTACTAAAGGCAAATAGACTGTGCACTTTGCAAAGTGCAGTTGCACTCTGCAAGAGCAGTTGCTCCAGAGCTTAGTAAATGAGCAGAAGGGCTGCTGACTTCCATCATCCGTTTTTTTAAATTTTCCTTGCATGTGTTTGGGTATTCATTGTAATGTGAAACTTTACCTCATTTACCAAGCTCAGGAGCAACTGCTAGTCTAGTTGCCTTTAGTAAACCAACCCCAATGTTTGCACATGTTGTAAGAATTCTATTATTAAAATCTTCAGTGGGTCTTTGGTTGCCCTCTGTGATCCAGGTCTGATTCCTACTAGGCAGGGTTGCCAACCGCCAGTAAATTTACTGACAGTTTGTAAAAATCTGTGATTTTTTTTACAACTGCCAGTAAATATCATGGGCTGATAATTTCACGCGGTGTTGACTTTTTAAGTGTAAATCAAGCAAATTACTTTGTTATAGGTATTGTCAGTGTTTCCATATCATGTTTATACTGTTCAAATATTCACTGTGTTAGTTTTCAATAAGAGTCCTGTAATTTCTCAAGTTGCCAGTAAAAAATGTGCTCCGTCAGTAAACTTTCCATGTTTTGTCAGTAAAAAAATGCTGCGGGAGGTTGGCAGCCCTGCTACTAGGCTACATTTGCACCAGTGTTTTCCACCACTACAATAATTATGAGCTGTGTGAACAATTAGCAGCAACATTTTTTTTTTTTTTTTAATTTATTAATGAATTTCACTTTTTCTGCTTCATACAGATATTTTTTTCCAGTACACACACAATATACATAAAAAGGGGGGTACTAATCAAAAAATTTACAAAAAGTACCAGTCTGAGTTTGTAACACAGAACCATTACAAGAAGAAGCAAAATTATTGGTGAAGACAGAGTGAACACTGGGGAAACATGTATAACACATCAGTCATTGATATGAGAGATGGTAGAAGAAGAAAAATATACAGACACAAGAATAGGCGTTGCCAGGGGGTGGCTATTGAGGCGCTAGCCCCGAATCTGGAGCGAATAGCCCTGAGTCCCTTGCCGCAGAGTCCTTGTCTAACCAGCGGGTCGTGGCCGCAGCGGGCAGGAGGGCTGCATTAGAGGTGGAGGAGAGAGATGAACGGGTGGACGAACAGAGATGACATCATCTCTCTCCGCCCCGCTCCACGTCACCACTCTTCCGCCCTCACAGCCGGGCCACTTCAATGTGGGAGCGATGTGCGGTGGGGAGCAGGTAGATGACATCATCTCTCACTGCCCGCCACACATCAGCGCTCTTCCGCACTCACAGTGTGGGCCTCTTCAATGTCGGAGGTGCCGCAGGGAGCAGAGGGATTACATCATCTCTCACTGCCCGCTCCGCTCTCCTGCCCTCACTAAATGGACCAGTGCTGCCAGCCTGCCACCAATGCAGCGACAGTGCACATTTGGTGGCACTAGCTGACATGGCAAGTGACAATCCACATCAGTTGGCAAGTGACAACCCACATCTAGTGACAATCTGCTAATGGTGGCAGGTGACATAGCAAGGGATGTGGCAAGTGACAATCTGCAAATGGTGGCAGGTGATGTGGCAAGTGACAATCTGCAAATGGTGGCAGGTGACGTGACAAGTGATGTGGCAAGTGACAATCTGCAAATGGTGGCAGGTGACGTGGCAAGTGACAATCTGCAAATGGTGGCAGGTGACGTAGCAAGTGATAATCTACAAATGGTGGCAGGTGACCTGGCAAGTCATAATCTGCAAATGGTGGCAGGTGACGTGGCAATTGACAATCCGCATCAGGTGGCAGGGGAAGTAGCAAGTGACAATCTGCAAATGGTGGCAAGTAGCGTGGCAAGTGACAATCTGCAAATGGTGGCAAGTGACAATCTGCAAAAGGTGGCAGGGGAAGTAGCAAGTGACAATCTGCAAATGGTGGCAAGTGACGTGGCAAGGGACAATCTGCAAATGGTGGCAGGTGACGTGGCAAGTGACAATCTGCAAATGGGGGTAGGTGACGTGACAAGTGATGTGGAAAGTGACAATCTGCAAATGGTGGCAGGTGACGTGGCAAGTGACAATCAGCAAATGCTGGCAGGTGACGTAGCAAGTGATAATCTGCAAATGGTGGCAGGTGACATGGCAAATCATAATCTGCAAATGGTGGCAGGTGACGTGGCAATCTGCAAATGGTGGCAGATCACCACATCAAGTTACAATCCACATCTGGTGGCAGGCGACATGGGAAGCAACAATCCACATCTAGTGGCAGGTGACGGTGGCAAGTTAAAAAGCTGCATCTGGTGACAGGCGATGGTGGCAAGTGACCTGGCAAGTGACAATCTGCAAATGGTGGCAAGTGACAATCTGCAAAAGGTGGCAAGTGACGTGGCAAGTTACAATCTGCAAATGGTGGCAAGTGACGTGGCAAGGGACAATCTTCTAATGGTAGCAGGGGACGTGACAAGTGATGTGGCAAGTGACAATCTGCAAATGGTGGCAGATCACCACATCAAGTGACAATCTGCAAATGGTGGCAGGTGACATGGGAAGCAACAATCCACATCTAGTGGCAGGTGACGGTGGCAAGTTAAAAAGCTGCATCTGGTGACAGGCGGTGGTGGCAAGTGACGTGGCAAGTGACAATCTGCAAATGGTGGCAAGTGACAATCTGCAAAAGGTGGCAAGTGACGTGGCAAGTTACAATCTGCAAATGGTGGCAAGTGACGTGGCAAGGGACAATCTGCAAATGGTAGCAGGTGACGTGGCAAGTTACAATCTGCAAATGGTGGCAAGTGACGTGGCAAGGGACAATCTGCAAATGGTGGCAGGTGACGTGACAAGTGATGTGGCAAGTGACAATCTGCAAATAGTGGCAGGTAACGTGGCAAGGGACAATCTGCAAATGGTGGCAGGTGACGTGACAAGTGATGTGGCAGGTGACAATCTGCAAATGGTGGCAGGTGACGTGGCAAGTGACAATCTGCAAATGGTGGAAGGTGACGTAGCAAGTGATGATCTACAAATGGTGGCAGGTGACGTGGCAAGTCATTATCTGCAAATGATCTGCAAATGGTGGCAGATCACCACATCAAGTGACAATCCACATCTGGTGGCAGGCGATATGGGATGCAACAATCCACATCTAGTGGCATGTGACGGTGGCAAGTTAAAAAGCTGCATCTGGTGACAGGCGATGGTGGCAAGTGACATGCTGCATCTGGTGGCAGGAGATGTGGCAAGTGACACACCCAGGGCTCCCACTGATTCTGCATTATGGTGAGTTGAACCACTTCATTATATATTAGAATGTAACAATAGAAACAATGTACTTCGATCACCTTGACACCATATCAACCATGGTGCCATGATGAATGAAACTCCAACGCCAGCCTTTGCCCACAAAAAATTGCTTACCACTGGCGAGCCCCCCCTCCTGGACCTGCAAAAAGGCTGGTGACCGCTGCTATGTGCTCTAGCCCCAGATCTTTTGCAGACCTAGCAACTCCCCTGAACACAAGTAATATCTGTCTCGTATTCCACCTACAACTTCATATGGGAGGACTGGAATAACCAAGGGTATAAGATTGTACTCTTTAGCCCACACAGACAGAGGGACCCTATGGGCTAAAAAAAGAACAAAAAAAACAGGAGAGGGGGGAGTGAGGAGGAGAATAGGTAAAGACGGGAGGGAACAGAGTTGAAGAAATAGGGATTGAAAGATGGGGTGGGGGGTAGGGAAAGGAGGGGGCCCGATAATAGCACTCTCCACTAACTCCATACAACAGGGGTTGCTTAAACCCATTAATGTCTGTATAAAAGATCCCAAAGCTGTTGGGATTCTCTGTACACTTTCCAAGAAAGCGAAATTTGGTAATGTAATGTAATGGACTCGTGATGGACTTGCTAGCACCCCGCTTGGGTGCTTCTGTCAAGATACAGCTTCCTCCAGGTATTATAGCTGAGCATTGCAAGAGCTAGACGACACCAGCTTAGGTGCAAACTGGAACTGACGTTATTGTTAATTTACACAGAACATATACTGTACCAAACAAAATCAGATGGCTATCCAAATCTCATTAACCAGCTTTATTTTCACATACATCTTCTCATTAAGCTTCACATTGGCAGAGACCATTATGGCTCCCTTGACTGTTAATGTCCACTTGCATTAAATAACAGGACATCTTCCTGAATGCTTGTAGTGCCCTCAAATGCCAGGGCCCATAGTCAGTAGATAAGAGGTTACCCTGCAATCCCCTCCAAAAGCCCCTGTCCTGGTTGGGTCTTTCAGACTCCATGTGTTCAATATGGTCCATCTCCATGACCCCTTCAAGAAGGGAGGGATCGTAGGTCGACCGACAGTGGCACGGTATAACTGCTGTGGCTGCTGTGTTAAGCAATGTCATAGAAGACCTCCCAAGTTTTTTTAAGGAATTGCACATTCTTAATTTTGCCCTTTAAGTACATTTACTGTGGCAGGTCAGCTTGTACAGGCAAATACTAGTACGTCACGGCTTTTTTCTGCAAGTGAACCTGGGAGCTTGAGCTGCCATTCACTGCAGCACAAGGCGATCAGCGGGTCACGACGTTTGGCTGAGCAAATGACAGAAGCATAGTGAAAACAGTACAAAGTACACACATTAAGATTTTTTAGGCACACAGTTAACTCTTTAATCGCCCTAAATATTACCCCCTTCCCAGCCAGTAACATTAGTACAGTGACTGTGTATAGTATTAGCACTGATCACTATATTTGAGTCACTAGAAATGTCAGTGACGATTAGTCAGTTCCTACAAAATGTCAGTTAGTGTCAGATTGCCTGCCACACTATCACTTTCCCACTATAAGTCACTGATCACCACCATTACTAGTATAAAAAAATATATAAATTTAAGTTCCAGTATCTATACCAGCCTTTCTCAACCTTTTCAACACAGAGGAACCCTTGAAATAGTTCACCGGTCTCAGGGAACCCCTGCTAAAAATTAGAAATCTACAACTCATGATACATTAGTGTGATGGTCAGTGGGAAGAATGGTCCTAACACTTGTGGTCATTAGGAAGAATTACCTCCTTACAGATAGCTAAAAAGATCAATGGTGTCAGTGGGAACTTATCTGAGAGGCAGAAATTGCCCAATGCTGAAGGAACCCCTAGCAACCTCTGGAGGAACCCTAGGGATCCACGGAACCCTGGTTGAGAATCACTGATCTATACTATAGTTGGTAGATGCTAAAACTTTCATGCAAATCAATCAATATACACTTATTGGAATTTTTTTTTTTTTAGCAGAATACATTTTGCACTAAATTTATGAAGAAATCAGTTTTTTCAATTTTTTTATTGGATATGTTTTATAGAAAATATATATACCAAATACCACCAAAAGAAAACTCTATTTGTGTGAAAATGTTATTAAAGGCTTTTTTTACTTTTTTTTTTATAACAAACATGTCATACAATGCTCTGTACAATGGTTTTGCACAGAGCAGCCCCAACCCTTCTCTTCTTGAGTCCCCCGCGGCCCTTCTGGCCCCTCCCCCTTGTCAAATTCCCCCAAAGCAAGCCGTTAGGTATGGGGGCACTTGTGGGTACTCACTCCCGAGCTGCCTCTGTCCATAAGACACACAGAGTTCAGCCCGCTCCCTCCTTACTGGCAGTCTCAACCAATGAGGAGTGTAAGACCCAGGAGAGCTGCTGCTCTTATGCACATCTCTGAGCTTAGATGGGGCTCAGGTAAGTATTTTGGGGGTCTGGGGGGGGGGGGGTGCTGCACACAGAAGTTTTTTTGCCTCCATATATAAAATGCATGAAGGTAAAAAAAAAAAAAAAAAACATCCAGCCTTTACAACCACTTTAATCCTTGCTAAGCAGTATTTAATTTTTTTTTTTGCATTGATACAACAATGTCCTTCATGGCAGTGTACAGCTACTCATGCTTGTTCCACAAACATCCAGTGAACCAAATGTTGCTTGCTTTACTCATCACTAGTGAGTAGTGATTGTTCCATATCTTTTGGTGGGTTGCGAACAGAGGTGGTCTCTTGACCACCTCTGAAGCAAACATCGAAGTGTGAGCTCTTGGGGCTGTATTAGTTTTTATTATTATTGTAATGCAGAACATTGCCAGACTCTTTACGCCACAGGTGTCAAACACAAGGCCCGCGGGCCAAATCCGGCCCTCCAGGCCATTTCATGTTGCCCTCGCACCTTTCTTTATGCTTTCCTTTCCTTATGCATCTGGCCCTCCAGCCCTCCTCTGGTCCTCCTCCAGACCCCTACTTTCTGCTTTCAAGCAATGTATCCAGCTTCTTCCCAGCAGCAGCATAAGGAACTACTCACTACTCACTAGTGATGAGTGAAGCAAGCAACTTTGGTTTACTGGATGTGATGTAAGGGAGAGTGATGGACTCAACTTCTGATGGAGGGTGGCTCTTGACATCTAATGTAAGGGGAGGGGAATGCACTGGACATCTAATCTTACAGATACAACCGGATTTTTTTGACCTATCTTGTTTTATCTCTATCTGCACAAGTTCTCTATTAAAGCTTTCTACAATTTTTCATTTGGATCGAATCACTGTCTGCCAAGCTACTGAGACTGTAAGTTAAGCTATCTCACCACAACCGGATCAGTTATAGAGATCACACTTTCAGTGTTTAGATTGAAGAAACAGAACATAAACTGAGAAGAGTCCAAACATTTTGTGGTCCCTGCTGCCTCTTCATACCACATTGAGCTGTCCTTTTAAAACTTCTACTTCCAACAATTACCCTAGCCCTCTGCTATTTATACTCTGTCACTGTGGCCCAGGCTGCTGTCTTAATCAGTAACCTCATCTTGCACCTCATGAATCTACAACAATGTCCCTATCATGCAGATCAGCCATTTCCCTAATGTGTCTTAATTTACACAGGAGTTAATTTACTAAAACTGGAGAGTGCAAAATCTGGTACAGCTGTGCATGGTAGCCAATCCGCTTCTAACTTCAGGAGCTGCACCAGATTTTGCACTCTCCAGTCTTAGTAATCAACCTGGTCCCTATAGCCTAATCAATATTTTACTGAGCCTAATTCTTGTAGCTCAGCCACAACTTCATTATGTCCTAAACACATGCTCTACATTTTCTGTGATCCTTTATTTACTAATGCTAGTAACATAAAGATTAGAAATAGACAATGTTGATGGAGAGAGTGATGTTCTGCTTTAAACACCCGCTCTTTTACTTTCACTATCATCCCGATTCATCATGTGTCTCTGTACAAGCTCTGCTTATCCCTAAACCCTTATTGCCATCCACTCCTATGTAAGCAAGTCCATTATATCCTATTTTTCACCTAGGTTCAACTAATGAGTATCCTAATAAGGGTCAAAAAGATGCTCTTTTAGGTACACTGGAGACCTACAATATTTCAGGTATTAAATTAGCCAAATGGAGAGCATGTCATGTAAATAACAAAAGCTGGCCAAACACAACATGATTAACTGATTCTGAGAGCAGCTGTGGAACCATTGTTTACATTGCCCCTTTTTTTTGCTCAGTTCTAGCACATCTATTAGACCTGAAGTGTTGGAATGGCAATTTATTCTAAGTGGTTCAATGATGATGTATCAGTTGTAAGTAACTTTGCACATTTTAACTTGAACATTGTTACTTGTTTTAAATGTTTTCTGTGTTATGGTTATTTTAAATCTTAAATGCTGTCCTAGTCCAAATACACTGTTGCCATAAAAAAACAAAAAACAAAAAAAAAACCTTATATTAGTTCACCTCATCTCTCAATTCTTAACCGGCAAGAAACCAAAATCTTCTAACAACTCCTTTCTTTCATTTACAGTCACAGATACCCTGCAAAGAGAGTGTTTGCCCTGCAAAGACAACACTTCATCGTGCACTGAGTAACAAACAGATGCTGAACACCTCCTCAGAGAAAAAGAAGGGACCCAGACCAGCCATTCTATAGTGGAAAAGAGGAAAGGATCTTAGGAAGGACTTGGAAGAAAACCCTGTGGCTGAGCTGGATGAGCTGAAGGTTTAGGAAGTCAGAGATATCACTACCTTCTCACCCCAAGAAGGAAAAGGATGACATGCTATAATAGCTTAGTCAAGCCCTGTTTTCCAAAGTAAGAACAGATCTTGCTTCTTTTAAAAATTCAGATTAACGCAATAGCAACCCGAGACAATTATTTAGAGCAGAAGTATAATTGGGGTGAACTGCTGGGACAACCTCAAGCTAGCTGACACAATAACAAAACCCTTACTGCAAATCCTCTGACTCATGTCCTTCACATAATCTTTCTTCCAATATTACTCATAGGTTAAACATCATGATGGGTGAACAATTAAGGACTTATATGCTTTGGGGTTACTTACTGTTCATTTACCTTAGTGAGTTATTTTCACTTTGAATACCTAATAATTGCAAAGGAAATTAAATAACCATATATTTGCTTGCTTATCATTAGATGATCACAGCCTCATATTGGTTAGTAAATTCAGCGACTTTTTTGAAGTGGTAGCTTCTATTTCTTTAGTGAATCAATCATACACTGAGCAAAATAGTTTGCCCCTATTTATCATGAGCTGCATTTAAAGATCTAAGACTTTTTCTATGTACACAAAAGGCCTATTTCTCTCAAATATTGTTCACAAGCCCTGATTCACACTGGAGCATTTTGACATGCGATTTGACATGTCAAATCGCATGTCAAATCGGCCACAATTTACGTCAATGGCACCATCCTAATCGGTGCCAAAAAGTAGTTTCAGTTCTACTTTTTGTGATTTCGGGCTGCGATTTACATTGACATCTGTGCAGAAACCTGCACAGATGTCTCTGATATCACGGCCGAAATCGGGACTGACATGCGGGAGTGAAATTGTGCGAGTTCAGCTGAACTCACACGGCTTTATTCCCACAGCTCATTGTGAACCTGGGCTAAATCTGTGTTAGTGAGCCCTTCTCCTTTGCAGAGATAATACATCCACCTCACCTGTAAAGTGAATGGATTATCTCGGCAAAGGAGAAGTGCTCACTAACACAGATTTAGTGGGCAATACTAAACACACACTAACACCAATTTGTGAACAATATTTGAGAGAAATAGGCCTTTTGTGTACATAGAAAAAGTCCTAGTTCTTTAAGTTCAGCTCATGATAAATAGGGGCAAACACAAAAGTGCGGCGTTTATAATTTTGCTCAGTGTAACACCTATTACATTTGTCAAAAACCCTCAGAAACAACTTTTCCTTAGGACAGTAAGCAGCATGGTTTTACCATGGATATCTATAAGTTAATTCTATTTACAACAAGGATGTATGTATGATTAAGTTATGGAGCATGTGCAACTGGTCCTCAAATTTTATTTGTGGCTAATTCCAGTAGGAGTCCTGCATGCTGTATTGACCTTAAAGCTAACTATATGTTTTACAAATTGTTGCATTAGCCAGCGGAATATTTCTTTAGTGTTCAGAATGCAGAAGATGCTAACTAGGTGTATGCAAATGAAACAATCATAATTCTTACAACCTGTTTTCATTCTAATAACCCTTGCAGAGAGACACAATGTCAAGTTTAGTTTTCTCATCCCTCCAGCCCCTAACAAATGTCATGGTGCCTGCAGGTGAGTATTTGAATTGCAATCTGCTTTAATTTAAAATGTCTTACCTGTCTGAAGAGACTCATAATCAATAGGGGTTGGTTTAATAAGAGCCTACTCACTTGACTAACTAAATGATTACTTAGTAAAAAAAGGTAAAGATGGGTCCAGAAAATGCAGCGCAATTGAGTATAGTAGTTATCCAATAAAAAATGTAACTGACACACCTGCCAGGTGTTAATGTGCATACCAAAATCTCAACCTATAGCTATGTATATAATCACATAAATGTAATAAACAAGAGTGCATCAATTGCAATGAGAAAAAGAGGGTGACGTGTTAACATGCATATGTATTTAAAGAAACAAGTGATTATGTTCACCCTAACCCTATTTTTCCCCATGAGGAAGCTGTGAGGGGCGTGGCAAAATGCATGGGTAGTGCCTGGTGATGTCAGTGCTTACGGCCAGAAGTAAACTTGCTTGTATGTGAAGATTATGCTGATCTTAAGGGGGCAATGCTTTTTTAAAGAGGCAATCATTCCAGTGTACACGATTTGCACACTGGTTTATGTGAGTATATTTTCTCTGGATTCTTGCTGTTTTTAATAAAGTAGATGATGTTTTTAATACTGTGCAATGAGGGTTCTTGTTTCTTTTGAGCACCTTTAACTGGAGGTACTGGTAATTGCTTTCCTGAAAGTGTGGAGATCCCTGTGGTGATTTAGATCCCAAACACATTTGGAGATGTCTGGAGAAATACTGAAGCTTAAAGGGCAAGGATTCCTTTAAACAAGCTTGAATGTGATAACAAAGAATTGTCTCTATGAGAATTTTTCGGACAGTGAGCTCATTAGGAATCTGCATGATTGATTTGTATTGGACTTTTTAACAAATTTTTTTGGCATACACCTTTATTTAGTATATTTTGTGTCATTTAGGGCGTACAAAATCACTTGTTTTTTTAAATATATATGCACCTTAACGAATGTCACCCTCTTTTGATCATTGGAACTGATGCACTCTTTTTTTATGCTTGGTTTGTTTATTACATTTATGTGATTAAGCGGTCTCCTGTGCTGAATCATGTACTAGATACGTGATCCAGCACTTCAGGGTAGGAGCCACAGCCGCCACTTTGGCTGTGCTGTGATTAGTCACAGCACAAGCCGATCAGTGGGTTCCAGCCAAAGATTGATCTCTGGCACCCACTGATCGGTGAAGAGGATGACAGGACAGAACTCTGTATATGTAAACAATACAGAGCTCTGTCCTGTCAGCAGGGGTGTGCTAGCTTTTGTTTCCCTGCAAAGCATTGAAGTGAATGCATCAAGCACTGTTAGGTACACATTTAACCCTTTGATCGCCCTAAATTTTAACTACTTCCCAGCTTTTAGCACTGATCGCTGTATTAGTGTCACTAGTTCCCACAAAGTGTCAAAAGTGTCAGTAAGGCTACTTTCACGCTGGGGCGGGCGCCTGCGGTAAAGCAGTGCTATTTTTAGCGCAGCTTTACCGATGTTTTAGCGGCACTATTCGGTCGATAGCGGGGTGGTTTTAACCCCCGCTAGCGTCCCCCGCTGCAGCTTTGCCCCATTGTTTTCAATGGGAAGGGGTGCTTTAGGAGCAGTGAATATAACGCTCTTATAGCGATGCAAAGATGCGGCTTGCAGGACATTTTTGACCGTCCTGCAAGCGCACCGCTCCAGTGTGAAAGCCCGAGGGCTTTCACACTGAAGATACAGGAGAGGCTCTTTACAGGCGCTATACAGGCGCTATTTTTAGTGCTGTAGCACCTGTAAAGCACCTCAGTGTGAAAGTAGCTTTAGTGTCAGACTACCCGCTATAAGTTGCTGATCACTGCCATTACTAGTATAAAAAAAAATTCTGATATATATACCATAGTTTGTAGCCACTGTAACTTTCTCACAAACCAATTAATATACTCTTATTGAGTTTTGTTTACAAAAAATATGTAGCAGAATACATATTGGCCTAAATAATGCAGAAATTTGATTTTTTTTTTTATTGGATTTGTTTTATAGCAGAAAGTTAGACATATTGTGTTTTTTTTTTTAAGATTTTCGTTTTTTTTTCTGTTTTTATTGCACAAAATATAAAACTCAGTGGTGATCAAGTACCATCAAAAGAAAGCTCTATGTGTGTGGGAAAAAAAAACTCACAAAGCTGAGCTCAGCTATTTCTAAGCCATTGTTTTCAATTTTTAGAGACAAATAAACGGGGTTGGTACCTATTAATATTACAATTATTATCATGTATTAGCCAAGATGAATTTAATAAAAGAACAATGTTTTCAAACAAAGATGGTTACTTTTAAAAAGTTGGTCATGAGTTCAAGTGAATGTAGTATATTTAGACTGTATATTAAAATGACACTGTTCATTGCAGACACCTAATATATCAATTATGGTATATTGTTTTATACATATATATATAGAAAATAGACTTTACTGTCACATTCTTAGTCTTAAGTTATTTACATCAAGAGTCTGTTTTGGAACTATTGTTGCCAATCTTTAATTATTTGTTTAATTAATTTAATTAATCCAGTAATCTCTACAGGTTGTTTTTAAATATAGAGTTTGACATTAAGGGGTTGAGTTACTAAAACAGGAGAATGCTAAATCTGGTGCAACTCTGCAAAGAAACCAATCATCTTGCAAGCTTTCTTTTTGTCAAAGCTACATCAACCACTAGCCGACCAGTGCACGCCTATATACATCGGCACAATGGCATGGCTGGGCAAATGGGCGTACAGGTACGTCCCATTTAAATCATGGCATTGTGGGTGCGCGCGCTCGCTGCGTTCTCTGTGACCATGATTGATGTCTGCTGGGGGCCCGCGATCATGTCACGGAGCGGAAGAACGGGGAGATGCCTTTGTAAACAAGGCATTTCCCCATTCTGCCTAGTGACATGACAGAAAGCTACTGCTCCCTGTGATCGGGAGCAGTGATTGCTGTCATGTCAGTGGAAGCCCATCCCCCCACAGTTAGAACACCTCCCTGGGACACACTTAACCCCTTGATCGCCCCCTAGTGTTTAACCCCTTCCCTGCCAGTGTAATTTACACAGTAATCAGTGCATTTTTATAGCACTGATCGCTGTATAAATGACAATGGTCCCAAAATGATGTCAAAAGTGTCTGATGTGTCCGCCATAATGTCGCAGTTATGATAAAAATCGCAGATCACTGCCATTACTAATAAAAAAAAAAATTAATAATAAAAATGCCATAAATCTATCCCCTATTTTGTAGACGCTAAAACTTTTGCACAAACCAATCAATATACGCTTATTGCGATTTTTTTAAAATCAAAAATATGTAGAAGAATACATATCAGAATACATTTTTTTTATATATTTTTGGGGGATATTTATTATAGCAAAAAGTAAAAAAATATAGCTTTTTTTTTCAATATTGTCGCTCTTTTTTTGTTTATAGCGCAAAAAATAAAAACCGCAGAGGTGATCAAATACCACCAAAAGGAAGCTCTATTTGTGGGAAAAAAAGGACATCAATTTTGTTTGGGTGCACGGTCGCGCAATTGTCAGTTAAATCGAAGCAGTGCCGTATCGCAAAAAGTGCTCTGATCAGGAAGGGGGTAAATCCTTCCAGGGCTGAATCGGTTAAACAAGCTATAGTTAGAAGCTGATTGGCTACCTTGAACAGCTGCACCAGATTTGCATTCTCCAATTTTAGTAGATCAACCCCTAAGAATAAATACAGTATATGTGTCTGTGATTAATTCCCAAAAACGAAACACTGCATGTTATGAAACATATATTCAGAGTGCATGTGATATGCATCTAAGCATTATAGAGCATTACAAAACAAAATTCAGGGAAAGTACCTTGGTTTAGGCATGTGTGTTGAAATATTTATTAGGGATTTCCACTATTAGTGTCTTACAAGTGCATTTCTAAATGTAAAGGTTATGTAGACTTGGAGAATAAATATACAGTCTTCATTGCATACTTTGTTGATGTTGAGAAAATAAAACACAGTTACCATATTTATTAAACAGTGAGCCTGAGACATTGACACCAACATAATTCAAAAATAGGAAAAACAAAACTTTGCTTCATTCAGCTATTTATATATCGTACTACCAAGTTAGCCAGAATTATGCTTTAGTTAACCACTTGCCTACAGGGCACTTAAACCCCCCTCCTGCCCAGACCAATTTTCAGCTTTCGGTGCTTTCACACTTTGAATGACAATTACTCAGTAATGCAACACTGTACCCAAATGGATTTTTTGTCCTTTTTTCCCCACAAATAGAGCTTTCTTTTGGTGGTAACCTCTGGGTTTTATATTTCTGTGATAAAATTTAGCAAATTATAAATTTTTCTTCATAAATTTTGGCCAAAATTTATACTGCTACATATCTTTGGTAAAAATAACCCAAATTAGTGTATATTATTTGGTCTTTGTGAAAGTTAGAGAGTCTACAAACTGTGGTGCAAATTATACAAAATTGATCACAAAATTGATCACATCTGATGTACTGTTGGCCGATCTCATTTCTTGCGACCCGAAGAAGCCAGGAAAGTACAAATATCCCCCAAATTACCCCTTTTTTTGAAAGACATTCCAAGGTATTTAGTAAGAGGCATGGTGAGCTTTTTGATGTTGTAATTTTTTCCCACAATTCTTTGCAAAATTAAGATTTTTTTTTCTTTTTTTCCACAAAATTGTCATTGTTATAGGTTATTTCTCTCACATGGCATGTGTATACCACAAATGACACCCCAAAATAAATTCTACTACTCCTCCTGAGTATTACGATACCACATGTGTGGGACTTTTCCACAGCCTAGCCACTTAGAGAGGCCCAACATGCAGGGAGCGCCATCACGTGTTCTAAGAGCATAAATTACACATCTAACTTGTTGACTACCTATTACACTTTTGAAGGCCCTGGAGCACCAGGACAATGACACGTGACACTGATGTGGCACTGATGACAGATGGCACTGATACGTGGCACCGGTGACATGTGGCACTGATGACAGATGCCACTAATACGGGGCACTGATGACATATGGCACTGATGACAGGTGGCACTGATGACACGTGACACTGATGACAGATGGCACTGATACGTGGCATTGATGACACATGACACTGATAACAGATGGCACGTGACACTGACAGGTGGCACTGATGACAGATGGCACTGATACGTGGCACTGATGACAGATGGCACTAATATGTGGCACTGATGACACGTGACACTGATATGGCACTGATGACAGATGGCACTTATACGTGGCACTAATACGTGGCACTGATGACAGATGGCACTAATACATGGCACTGATGACAGGTGGCACTGATGACACATGACACTGATGACAGATGGCACTGATACGTGGCATTGATGACACATGACACTGATAACAGATGGCACGTGACACTGACAGGTGGCACTGATGACAGATGGCACTGATACGTGGCACTGATGACAGATGGCACTAATATGTGGCACTGATGACACGTGACACTGATATGGCACTGATGACAGATGGCACTATGTGGCACTATAGTATGACGAAGTCCACAGGACGTAACGTGCGTTCGGGGGAGGAGCTATCGCTTATGCCAGTCACCCGCACTCTATCACGCTATACACAGTGGCTTTACATGTTTTTTAGTTATTTGTTTTCATTGTGCTCTATTTATGTGCTGTATTCAGTGCAGATGCCTGCTTGCCCTAATTTTTTGTACAGCCTATACTCATAAGAGCTCTAATTGAGTTACTGGGCTCCACTACTGTGCCGTTTTTTATGCAGAGGCTTGCATGCTTCAACTGTCTGTGCAGTCCTTAATATTCATTGGAGCTTCAGTGTTATCCCTCCTTTTTTTAAATAAAACAAGATTTTTATACAGTCTGCACTGAGATTGCATCTTTTATTTTTTCTTGGGCATTAAACCTGCATAATCATCTCATGGTGGATCATCTTGGTTGGAGCTGCATCCTCAAGATAGTTCTGGTGTCCTGGTCATCACACACCTTTGGATTTCCTCCTGGTTGGATCGTTATCGCACCATCATCCCACGAATGGGTCCATGCGTTTTTGATTATCACATTTGGTAAGAGTACCCTTTCCGTTTGGTGGAGGATTGTCACTGTGGAACTTACTGAAAGTCTACAGTCACTGGGTGTTCTCATCCACATCACTCTACGCTATGTGGCACTGATGACACTTGGCACTGATGTGGGCACTTATGACAGATGGCACTTACACGTGGCACTGATGACAGATGGCACTTATACGTGGCACTGGGGACAGATGGCACTGGGGACAAATGGCACTGGGGACAGGTGGCACTGATGACAGGTGGCACTGGGGACAGGTGGCACTGACGACAATTGGCACTGACGACAGGTGGCACTGGGGACAGATGGCACTGGGGACAGGTGGAAGTGGGGACAGGTGGCAGTGGGGACAGGTGGCAGTGGGGACAGGTGGCAGTGGGGACAGATGGCACTTTATTTTTCATTTTTTGAAAGTGGACATTCCAAGGTATTTAGTAAGAGGCATGGTGAGCTTTTTGATGTTGTAATTTTTTCCCACAATTCTTTGCAAATTCTGCGCATCTATTAGCTGCGGCTATGGGCAGTGTTTGCCCTTGATCTGGGGATTATTTTGATATATTTCTATACGCCTCTTCATTAATTATCTAGTAAGTCAACTTATTATTGTTTTATGGAAGAAGTATATACCACTTTAATTACTGATGTTTATGGTACTATGCACGCCCCCATAATGCATTGATCCCCTCTTCTTGCTGCGGCCTGATCATTTGAACTGATACTGTCCAGAACACGTATAAATTGACGAAAATATATTGTCTGTTATATGTTTTCAAATATTTGAAAAAAGATTTTATATTTTGTATAATTATGGTTCTTTCTATATCATACTTACATGTTCTTTTATATTTTCCGCTAACCATTTAATTTTAAGCTCCAGAAGAAGCGTATTATATATACGCGAAACATGTAGAGCCACTCTCCTTGAAACACCATGACTTCACTGCTATCACTGTATTCCTACCTCATCGTTGGATATTCAACTATATTATGGAAATTCAACTGTTCTAGTTGGTTCATGTTGTCCAATTGTTATGTGTATTTGGATTCAGTAGCGGTAATTTATATGGATATAATTAATGTTGGCAGATTTTTTAAAGTCTTTTGTATGAACTTTTAGAACATTAAATAAAAATACTTTGATAAATTACTGTCTTACAGTGCCTAAAAAGTCCCCAGTCCCCCCCTATATCTAGTTTCAGAAGAGGAAAGAAGAAGAACGGGCCACCGCTAGTAAAAGAGCTGGAAGAAGATAGCGGAGGAACCCGGCAGAAGAATCGGAGAGCGGGAGAAGATACCGGAGAGCACGGAGAAGAACCAGAGACCCGTAGAAGAGGCTGGAGAGCGCGGAGAAGTCGGAAGAAGACCCACGGATCTGACTCATAAATTACTTTAAAATCCTGTCTAGTGTGTTTTTTTTATTGACACTTTTTTCCCTCAGGTGAATGGGTAGGGGTACGATGTACCCCATACTCATTCACATAGGGTGGGGGGGGATCTGAGGGCCCCCTTATTAAAGGGTGCTCCCGGATTCCTATAAGCACCCCGCCCGCAGCCCCCGACAACCAACGGCCAGGGTTGTCGGGAAGAGGCCCTTGTGCTCATCAACATGGGGACAAGGTTCTTTGGGGTGGCGGGGCCGCAGGGTGCCCCCCTTCCCCAAAGCACCCACCCCCCCCATGTTGAGGGCAGGCAGGCCTGGTAGTAGGGAAGTACGTCGGAAAGTCCGTTTGTGTGTGCGCAAGTCCGCTCGTTTGGAAAGTCCGGCGGACCTCCGCTGCAAAGTCCGTCGGATAGTCCGCCGGACCAAGTCTGCTGGAAAGTCCGATCATGTGTATGCGGCATTAGAGTTTGCAAAAGACTTGAGACTGGGGCAGAGGTTCACCTTCCAGCAGGACAATGACCCTAAACATACAGCCAGAGCTACAATGGACTGGATTACATCAAAGCATATTCATGTGCTAGAATGGCCCAGTCAAAATCCAGACCTAAAACCAATTTAGAATTTGTGGCAAGACTTGAAAATTGCTGTTCACAGATGCTCTCCATCCAATCTGACAGAGCTTGAGCTATTTTGCAAAGAAGAATGGGCAAAAATGTCACTCTCTAGATGTGCAAAGCTGGAAGAGACATACCCAAAAAATCTTGCTACTGTAATTGCAGCGAAAGGTGGTTCTGCAGCGAAAGGTGGGACTGAATACAAATGCACGCCACATGTTTCACATATTTGTATTGAAATATTTGTATTGAAAACCATTTATCATTTTTCTTACACTTCACAATTATGTGCCACTTTGTGTTGGTTCATAACATAAAATCCCAATAAAATACATTTACGTTTTTGTTTGTAACATGAAAAAATGTGAAAAATGTTAAGGGGTATGCATACTTTTTCAAGGCATTGTATATGCAGCTACACAAGCTTCACAATAGAAGTAGACCTTCAACATGAATCTCTAGTTAGAATTAAAGAACCTGGTTTATTTAAACAGGGACAATCCTAATTTCTCTTTATTTCATTAGACAACATAGCTTTTAAACAATCACTAACTGGGTTTTTTCACCACCTGCAGGAGTTGGACACCAGGTGCACTAAAAACCAAAAGAAAGTCCAGTGGCGATCTCTGCTGGTGGCCAAAGCCCCTTCCAGGCAATTTTATTTTTTTGCTCCAGGAAATCATAAGATCCTTTTGTTTCTTCAAGTAAGCCACTGGTTGGGTGACAGTCTGGATAATATAGATCCCAGTTGCAGCCTTTAAGCAGGTGCAGTTCCTTGCTCTGTGTGGGTTTGATTGCAATGGTCCGCTTTTCAAACAGACAGCCAGTTGGCTTTTCACCCTATGGGAGCACATATCTTCAAACTGCTGGTTTAGCACAATGACTCCGTTACAGGCCTGAAGCACCTTGGATCTGGCAGCTGGTGGTCTGCAGTATCATGGTGAATGACTGTGGCTCCTGGTAAGTCCATTGTAATGTGAATTTACTGGCTGGGGTTGGGTTGCTATTTTTTTGGGGCACCTACCCTTTGGCCCCGAATGGCAAGCATCATGTCTGGAGGAAACCAGGCACCGCTCATCACCTGGCTTATACCATCCCTACAGTGATGCATGGTGGTGGCAGATCATGCTGTGGGGGATGTTTTTCAGCGGCAGCGGAACTGGGAGACTAGTCAGGATTGCAGTAAAGATGAATGCAGCAATGTACAGAGACACCCTTGAAGAAAACCTGCTCCAGGCTGCTCTGGACCTCAGACTGGGGCAAAGGTTCATCTTCCAACAGGACAACGACCCTAAGCACACAGCCAAGATAACAAAAGAGTGGCTACAAGGAAAGTCCTTGAGTGGCCCAGTCAGAGCCCAAACTTGAACCCGATTGAACATCTCTGGAGAGATCTAAAAATGGCTGTGCACCGACGCTCCCCATCCAATCTGATGGAGCTTGAGAGGTCCTGCAAAGAAGAATGGGAGAAACTGCCCAAAAATAGTTGTGCCAAGCTTGTAGCATTATACTCAAAAAGACCTGAGGCTGTAATTGGCGCCAAAGGTGCTTCAGGAGCAAAGGCTGTGATTTTTTAAAATTTTTAATAAATTTGCAAAGATTTCAAACAAACTTCTTTCATGTTGTCATTATGGGGTAGTGAAGAGCTGTGAATACTTTCTGGATGCACTGTAAGCAGGGCTTTATTAGAAGAGAAGTAAAAGATTTTTTATATCAATTGACCCTCCCTCTTAGATTGTAAGCTCTAACGAGCAGGGCTCAAACTGTTGGTGCTATATTAATCCTGTATAATAATAATAATGCACTAGATTGGTGCACCCTCTGTTTGTTCTATGGTCCTTCTAAGCCACCTGACCATAGTTCAGAGGCCAGGAAGTGTATTATTGGTAATTGCTTGCAAAAGAAGTGAACAACTGCTTTATTTTCTTGCGATTGTTCAATTCAAAACTCATCTCTAGTAGCCTGTATGTCTCATTACATTGGTGCTCAATTGTGTTCTCCTCTGCCATGTTCCCCTATCAGTAGTGGTCAGTAGTCTATACCTCATTTGCTGGTGGTCCGTGTTCTGGGCCCTAAAGTTTGTGTCCCTTTTGTTGGTCATCAGTAGTTTGCACCCTTAGTTTGTGCTCCTTACATTGGTGGTCACTGTCCATGGTCTCCTCCTTCCTCCTGGCTGCAAAAAAGGTGAATACTGGAATATGATCTCCTAAATATATTAAACTTTTGGACCAAAACGTTTTTGATTTAAGATAAAATAAATATCAGTGAAATATAATACAATACTATCTTTATTTGCACATTTATGCACAATCAATGTGCAAAACCACTATACCAAACTTTTTTTTATCTGTGTATTAATAAAAAATATTTATTTTATCTGAATCTCTGCTCTCAATATTTTGGAATCTGAAAATTCTCCCCAAATACGTCTCTGTACCTACATAAGGTAATACAATACTATCTTTATTAGCACATTTATGCACTATCAATAAAAACAATTACACAAATATAAAATTAATCATTTGCTTTATAATTTGTGTATATATTGTATTGCCTTCTAGCTTCCCCCTTAAAAAAAAGAAGTGTTGCGTTTTTTTTTTTTTTTCTTCCTTTTTCTTCTATTCATCCTCCTTCTCTTCCACTATCGCCTATCAGATACTTCCCTTCCTCCGTTTGCATAAATTCATTCCACAGTGCCCATGTCTCATTGTACTTCTCTCTCTTATCCTGACCTGTGAGCACTAGCTCTTCCATGGCTCCTATCTGTCTTACCCTATTGAGCCACCTTGCTACTGATGGGGCGGCCCTGTCTTTCCAATGCATTACAATAGTCGCCTTCGCGGCGTTCAACATATGGCACACTATTGATTTTCTGTATTTCTTTATCGGTATTTGGGAGCAATGGAGCAGGAAAAACGCGGGGTCATCTGGTATTAAAAATTCCACCAATTTCTGTGCAATTCTCTGTACCTCTCCCCAGTACTGCTTCATTTTGGTACATGACCAAAGTATATGTATTAAGGTTCCTTTTTCCTCCCCACATCGCCAACAAAGATCCGAGGCCTCTGCATAGATTCTCCGTAGCCTCATCGGGGTATAGTACCATTGGGTCAATACTTTATAGTTTAACTCTTGAATTCGAGTGCATCTTGATGTATTCAAGGCTAGGTAAATAATCTTCCTATGTTCGTCCGAGGAGAATGTCCTATTCAGATCTCTTTCCCATTTGGCTATGCTTGGTAGTACCCAATCTTGGGGAGGGTCGCTTAACAACCCATACATCCTTGAGATCAGCCGGGGGAGGGGTTCTTTCTCATTACAATATTGTTCAAATTTGGTTAAATGTCTATCATAATTTACCGCCGGTCCCAGTGATCTCAAAAAATGTTGTAATTGTAGTGCTCGCCATATGTTGATTTCATACAGTCCCCCCAGGCGTGTCAGAGTCGCTATTGTGGGCCAAACTCCATTTTGCATAAAGTGTAGCACTTGAGAGAATCCCTTCTCCTCCAGTTTTTTGAAGGCTCCGGCCTCCATACCTGATGGAAACCCCGGGTTTCCAAGCACCGGTGTCAGGGGGGAATTTTTAGAAGAGATTTTAGGATTTAGACATAGAGTTGCAGTAATCCGTAGTGTCGTTCCTATAGTGGGGTGTTCTCTAGTCGAGGCCGGTACTGATTCATAACACCAGGGTGTCCTGCTTAAGAGGGTCGTGCTGAACTGCTGTTCCAACTCCACCCATGACTTAAGTTCTCCATGCCTGCTCCAGTCCACCACCCTTCCCAGATGTACTGCCTGATAATATTTCCCTAGGTCTGGGACAGCTATTCCCCCCACTCGCCTAGGTAGTGACATAATATTTTTTGCTATCCTTGGCTTCTTCTTTGCCCAAATAAATTTTGAAAAAAGTGATCCAGTGGCGAAGGAAGAGCCGTGGAACAGCAATTGGGAGGGCTTGAAATAAGTACAAGAATTTAGGCAGGATGAACATCTTGATAATATTACATCGGCCAAACCAAGAGTGTATACCCTGATGCCATTTGTCCAATAACAGCCTTACTGAATTATATAGGGTTGGGAAATTCGCTTTAAAAATCCTTCCTATGTCTGGTGTAATCTGTGTACCCAGATAACTTAATGCCGACGTCACCCATTTGAAACTAAAATTTGGTTGAATCATATTACGGGTCATGGTTTGCAACACCACTCCCATCGCCTCTGATTTAGTGTAATTTATTTTAAAGTTAGATAGGCTGCCATAGGTTTCAATTTCTTTCATAAGGTTAGGAATCGAGGTGTGTGGAGCAGGCATGGAGAACAGCAGGTCATCTGCATAGGCCGATATTTTATAGTCCCTCTCTCCTATTTTTAGCCCTTGAATGTCCGGGTTCTGCCTTATTTTATTTAGTAACGGTTCTATTGTCAGGGAGAACAGCAGAGGGGAAAGGGGGCATCCCTGTCGTGTACCATTAGAAATTTTAAAGGATTTGGAAAAAAAAACGCAAATAGCTGCACTTTGCTGGGTCTCTCCATCTCGCGGGGAAGAGTACAGGGGGGGAGGGAGGGTGATAAGATAACAGTGGGGTTTTTTTTTTTTTTTTTTTTTCCCCTCCTTCCTGGACAGCACAGGAGGAGGGGGATGGGGGTTGCTTTAAAGGGGGATTAAGAGAAGGGGGTATGAATGCAAAGGGGAACATAGACCATAGAAGAAGACCGGTCTAAAATGTCACGAATAGAGTGGAAAAGGAAAATAATGATACTGGGGGATATAAGTAGCTATGCTTGCCTCCTAATAGAGAGATTGTAATCTTGCCAGTATTAGTAAACCATAGGAATATAATATATATGTATTCTTATTTGTTAATGCATTCTGTACCACCCTTAACCATAATAAAACATTTAAAATATGAAAAAAAAAAAAAAAAAAGAAGTGTTGTTTTCATTGCTGATGTGTGCCAGTTAGAGAGATTTCCCCTATTTCCCAACCCTGGTGGCAAAGTTTTTATCAGGACAGAAAGTGAGCAAATAGCTTTCCAATAGAGACAAACCTAAAATAGAGACCCTAATATAAACATAACATTCATCTTAATTTTCATGTACAGTACCCACAAAATGCCAATCTAATATATAAGCTGAGGCACTTTGTATATTTTTTTGAAGATTTGCAGCTCTCACCTATTGTGCGAAATGCAAAATATCTGGTTTAGTGGTTTACTATAACAAAATTAGCTTATTTCATTGTTTTATTGTGAAATATAGGTATAACTGTACAGTGTATTTTATGTCAGTTTAACAATTTTGGTAAAATGTAGGAAATCCCTTTCCAGCAATGTCAGGCCTGCTCTGCATAAACTATTTACTGTAAAATGATTTAAGATAACTGCTTCAGTATTCCCCAACTTATCTTTAACATTAAGAAATTACATTTTTCTAACTGCAGTAATGAAAACATAGATAGTACACAGAGCAAATGCTTTAAAGATGTGCTGCTTATGGTTAGCCAAAGGGTTTTGTTAACCCTTTGGGTCTCGAGACTTTTTTTCTCCCAAAATTCCATCGAGTCCCAGTGTTTTTTTGGTGATATCGGCGTTCCAGACATTATACCGTTTAATAGTCTACCCTAACACATTATATGTTGTTTTTTTGTTTTTTTCAGGACAGATAGAGCTTTAAAGTGGTTGTAAAGGCAGAATGTTTTTTTATCTTAATGCATTCCATGTATTAGGATATAAAGCCTTCCGTGTGCAGCAGCCCCCCTAATACTTCTGGAGCCCCTTCTCTGTCCAGCAATGTCCATGAGTGTCTTGGCCATCCAAGACTCTACCTCCTGATTGGCTGAGACACAGCAGCAGCACCATTGGCTCCTGCTGCTGTCAATCAAAGTCAGTTAGCCAATCGGTAGAGAGCAAGAGGGGGCGGGGCCAGAACCGAAGCCCCATGTCTGAATGGACACAGTAAGCTGTGACTCAGCTCAGGTGCCCCCATAGCAAGCTGCTTGCTGTGGAGGCACTCAACAGGAGGAAGGGGCCTGCAGCACCGAAGAGGCATCCGAGAAGAAGAGGATCCAGGCTTCTCTGTGCAAATCCACTGTACAAGCGGTTGAGATGTGAAGTTTGCTATAGCAAAGCTGAATAATGCCAATTACCAGCTTTGGAAATTTAAACTAGAAATACTTTTTAGCATGGATGATTTGTGGCAAGTTCTGAATACAGACAGACACACAAACGGTGAGATGGAGGATTGGGACAGGAAGGATAGACAGGCAAAAGCAATTATAAGCTTGCTAGTGGAAGATGACCAGCTTATCCACATAAGAACAGAGAAAACTGACAAAGGTATGTGGACTTCATTACAAAAACTGCATGAACGTTCAAGCCTCAACAGTAAGCTGTTTTTGCTAGGAATGCTTTACAAGGTGAGACTAGAAAAAGGCCAGCAAATGTGTGACCACATGAAAGCTATGCTAGAAATCATAGAGCAGCTGTGTGACATTGGAGAGGGCATGAAAGAACCATAGTTTTGCCCTGCTCTTCTGCAGCCTTCCAGAGACATATACTGCTCCTATCAATGCTTTAGAAAAAAGACCCGAGCAGGAGCTGACACTGGAATATGTCAAAGGAAAATTAAATTATGAATATGACAGAAGAAAAGAAAACATGCACAGTGATGGCAAAGCTCTTTAGACATACAAAGGCACAAAGCACAACAAAGAAAGCAGAGCCTGTTTTCACTGTAAAAGGACTGGTCACTTAAAAAGGACTGTTCTATCTGGAAAGCCAAGCAGCGAAAGCTATCCCCAAAAGAAAGAGTCAAAGCAGCCACAAAGGAAACTGCAGACACATCATGGAGTGACACCTTCATTTTTTTTTTTTTTTTTCCAAATATAATCTTTATTAACGCCTCAAACGAGCGAGATCAGGTCGATACAATACATTTCCAAGGTAAAACAACATATAAATCACAACTAAAATCGTATTCTTCTCGTATATGATGGTACAGATCAGCGAGGTCGCTTATAAAGCTAATCGCCTACCGTCGCCGCCCTGTTATTTCCTATTAAACATATAGAGGGAAGAGAAGAAAAAAAAAACACCAAAAGAATAAGTTCAAGTACCAGATCCAACATCGTTCGTTTCCCTTTTTCTTATTTACCAAAAAACACTAAAATAAAACTAAATAAACAACAACAACACACAAACAAAAAAAAAAAAATTTAAATAGATAAATTAAACCCCACCAAAAAGAAAGGAGGGGGAAAATTAGGTATCACTGGTTCTGGACAGCACTAACCCATAGGGCACAGCGCTCTTTTATAACCCTCCTATCTAAGGAGGGCTATCCCCTCCTCGGATAGGATGAACTGTTTCCAGGCATTCCAAGTCAAGGAGTATTTGTCCCGTTCATGTTTCTCCACTGCTAACAGGTCCTCCATTCCACAGATATCTACTACCTTACGCAGCCAATCGGCCACTGTTGGCGGTATTTGTTTTTTCCAATAGAGTGGAATGCAGGACTTTGCAGCACTGAGAAGATGTCTTAAAATTGATTTTTGATAACATTTGACCGGAATATTCGAGACCTGCAGTAAGAAAAATGCCGGATCAACAGGAATCTTATACTCTGTGAATTTTTGGATCACCTCTTGGACTTTCGTCCAGAAGTGATTCAATTTAGGGCATGACCAGAATATGTGAAGTAACGTACCTCTATCTCCCTCACATCTCCAATAAGGATGGGCCCGGTGCTCGATGCGAACCCACGTTCGCATCGAGCACCGGGCGTTCGCTCGCTCGGCGAGCCCAGAACTATTTTGGCCGCTCGCATCACGTTCGTGTGATGCGAGCGGCCCCGCAATGCATTGCGGCCGGCGCGGCCGACGCAGTGCATTGCTGGCTGATGATTGGCCAAGCATGCACTGTGACCCCCGCATGCTTGGCCAATCACAGCCCCGGAAACTCGAAGAGCCATAATTGGCTACAGGCAGGACGCCTGTAGCCAATTACAGCTCAGGGGCTGTAGTACACGCCCCCCCCCTATAAAACGCCGCCACGCCGTCTGCGCCGGTCACATGCTGTTCCGGCGCAGATTGAGCAGGCAGATTCTGTGACACTCTGCTGCATTTAGATAGTTAGAGAGATTCACTTACAGAGATTGAGTTAGATAGATTCAGTTACAAAGATTGATTGAGAAAGAGGGGCTTGTAGTGTGCTCGTGGCAGGCAGGCAGAGCTCCTATATTTTGTTACCAGAAGCACCTATAGGACTTGTAGTGTGTTCGTGGCAGGCAGGCAGAGCTCCTATATTTTGTTACCATAAGCACCTATAGGACTTGTAGTGTGTTCGTGGCAGGCAGGCAGAGCTCCTATATTTTGTTACCAGAAGCACCTATAGGACTTGTAGTGTGTTCGTGGCAGGCAGGCAGAGCTCCTATATTTTGTTACCAGAAGCACCTATAGGACTTGTAGTGTGTTCGTGGCAGGCAGGCAGAGCTCCTATATTTTGTTACCAGAAGCACCTATAGGACTTGTAGTGTGTTCGTGGCAGGCAGGCAGAGCTCCTTCATTTTGTTCCCAGAGGCACCTATAGGACTTGAAGTGTGTTAGTCCCATTACACACACAGAGCTATATTTTCTTCCCAGAAGCACCTATAGGACTTGAAGTGTGTTAGTCCCATTACACACACAGAGCTATATTTTGTTCCCAGAAGCACCTATAGGACTTGAAGTGTGTTAGTCCCATTACACACACAGAGCTATATTTTCTTCCCAGAAGCACCTATAGGACTTGAAGTGTGTTAGTCCCATTACACACACAGAGCTATATTTTGTTCCCAGAAGCACCTATAGGACTTGAAGTGTGTTAGTCCCATCACACACACAGAGCTATATTTTGTTCCCAGAAGCACCTATAGGACTTGAAGTGTGTTAGTCCCATCACACACACAGAGCTATATTTTCTTCCCAGAAGCACCTATAGGACTTGAAGTGTGTTAGTCCCATTACACACACAGAGCTATATTTTCTTCCCAGAAGCACCTATAGGACTTGAAGTGTGTTAGTCCCATTACACACACAGAGCTATATTTTGTTCCCAGAAGCACCTATAGGACTTGAAGTGTGTTAGTCCCATCACACACACAGAGCTATATTTTGTTCCCAGAAGAACCTATAGGACTTGAAGTGTGTTAGTCCCATCACACACACAGAGCTATATTTTGTTCCCAGAAGCACCTATAGGACTTGAAGTGTGTTAGTCCCATTACACACACAGAGCTATATTTTCTTCCCAGAAGCACCTATAGGACTTGAAGTGTGTTAGTCCCATTACACACACAGAGCTATATTTTGTTCCCAGAAGCACCTATAGGACTTGAAGTGTGTTAGTCCCATCACACACACAGAGCTATATTTTGTTCCCAGAAGCACCTATAGGACTTGAAGTGTGTTAGTCCCATCACACACACAGAGCTATATTTTGTTCCCAGAAGCACCTATAGGACTTGAAGTGTGTTAGTCCCATCACACACACAGAGCTATATTTTGTTCCCAGAAGCACCTATAGGACTTGAAGTGTGTTAGTCCCATTACACACACAGAGCTATATTTTCTTCCCAGAAGCACCTATAGGACTTGAAGTGTGTTATTCCCATTACACACACAGAGCTATATTTTCTTCCCAGAAGCACCTATAGGACTTGAAGCGTGTTAGTCCCATTACACACACAGAGCTATATTTTGTTCCCAGAAGCACCTATAGGACTTGAAGTGTGTTAGTCCCATCACACACACAGAGCTATATTTTCTTCCCAGAAGCACCTATAGGACTTGAAGTGTGTTAGTCCCATTACACACACAGAGCTATATTTTCTTCCCAGAAGCACCTATAGGACTTGAAGTGTGTTAGTCCCATTACACACACAGAGCTATATTTTGTTCCCAGAAGCACCTATAGGACTTGAAGTGTGTTAGTCCCATCACACACACAGAGCTATATTTTGTTCCCAGAAGAACCTATAGGACTTGAAGTGTGTTAGTCCCATCACACACACAGAGCTATATTTTGTTCCCAGAAGCACCTATAGGACTTGAAGTGTGTTAGTCCCATTACACACACAGAGCTATATTTTCTTCCCAGAAGCACCTATAGGACTTGAAGTGTGTTAGTCCCATTACACACACAGAGCTATATTTTGTTCCCAGAAGCACCTATAGGACTTGAAGTGTGTTAGTCCCATCACACACACAGAGCTATATTTTGTTCCCAGAAGAACCTATAGGACTTGAAGTGTGTTAGTCCCATCACACACACAGAGCTATATTTTGTTCCCAGAAGCACCTATAGGACTTGAAGTGTGTTAGTCCCATTACACACACAGAGCTATATTTTCTTCCCAGAAGCACCTATAGGACTTGAAGTGTGTTAGTCCCATTACACACACAGAGCTATATTTTGTTCCCAGAAGCACCTATAGGACTTGAAGTGTGTTAGTCCCATCACACACACAGAGCTATATTTTGTTCCCAGAAGCACCTATAGGACTTGAAGTGTGTTAGTCCCATTACACACACAGAGCTATATTTTCTTCCCAGAAGCACCTATAGGACTTGAAGTGTGTTATTCCCATTACACACACAGAGCTATATTTTGTTCCCAGAAGCACCTATAGGACTTGAAGTGTGTTAGTCCCATTACACACACAGAGCTATATTTTGTTCCCAGAAGCACCTATAGGACTTGAAGTGTGTTAGTCCCATCACACACACAGAGCTATATTTTCTTCCCAGAAGCACCTATAGGACTTGAAGTGTGTTAGTCCCATTACACACACAGAGCTATATTTTCTTCCCAGAAGCACCTATAGGACTTGAAGTGTGTTAGTCCCATTACACACACAGAGCTATATTTTGTTCCCAGAAGCACCTATAGGACTTGAAGTGTGTTAGTCCCATCACACACACAGAGCTATATTTTGTTCCCAGAAGAACCTATAGGACTTGAAGTGTGTTAGTCCCATCACACACACAGAGCTATATTTTGTTCCCAGAAGCACCTATAGGACTTGAAGTGTGTTAGTCCCATTACACACACAGAGCTATATTTTCTTCCCAGAAGCACCTATAGGACTTGAAGTGTGTTAGTCCCATTACACACACAGAGCTATATTTTGTTCCCAGAAGCACCTATAGGACTTGAAGTGTGTTAGTCCCATCACACACACAGAGCTATATTTTGTTCCCAGAAGCACCTATAGGACTTGAAGTGTGTTAGTCCCATCACACACACAGAGCTATATTTTGTTCCCAGAAGAACCTATAGGACTTGAAGTGTGTTAGTCCCATCACACACACAGAGCTATATTTTGTTCCCAGAAGCACCTATAGGACTTGAAGTGTGTTAGTCCCATTACACACACAGAGCTATATTTTGTTCCCAGAAGCACCTATAGGACTTGAAGTGTGTTAGTCCCATCACACACACAGAGCTATATTTTGTTCCCAGAAGCACCTATAGGACTTGAAGTGTGTTAGTCCCATCACACACACAGAGCTATATTTTGTTCCCAGAAGCACCTATAGGACTTGAAGTGTGTTAGTCCCATCACACACACAGAGCTATATTTTGTTCCCAGAAGCACCTATAGGACTTGAAGTGTGTTAGTCCCATCACACAGAGCTCCTCTATTTTCTTTGCAGAAGCACCCACAGGACTTCTAGTGTGTTAGTGGCATCACACAGAGCTCCTATATATTCTTCTCAGCAGCACCCACAGGACTTCTAGTGTGTTAGTGGCATCACACAGAGCTCCTCTATTTTCTTTGCATAAGCACCCACAGGACTTCTAGTGTGTTAGTGGCATCACACAGAGCTCCTCTATTTTCTTTGCATAAGCACCCACAGGACTTCTAGTGTGTTAGTGGCATCACACAGAGCTCCTCTATTTTCTTTGCATAAGCACCCACAGGACTTCTAGTGTGTTAGTGGCATCACACAGAGCTCCTCTATTTTCTTTGCAGAAGCACCCATAGGACTTCTAGTGTGTTAGTGGCATCACACAGAGCTCCTCTATTTTCTTTGCATAAGCACCCACAGGACTTCTAGTGTGTTAGTGGCATCACACAGAGCTCCTCTATTTTCTTTGCAGAAGCACCCATAGGACTTCTAGTGTGTTAGTGGCATCACACAGAGCTCCTCTATTTTCTTTGCAGAAGCACCCATAGGACTTCTAGTGTGTTAGTGGCATCACACAGAGCTCCTATATATTCTTCTCAGCAGCACCCACAGGACTTCTAGTGTGTTAGTGGCATCACACAGAGCTCCTCTATTTTCTTTGCATAAGCACCCACAGGACTTCTAGTGTGTTAGTGGCATCACACAGAGCTCCTCTATTTTCTTTGCAGAAGCACCCACAGGACTTCTAGTGTGTTAGTGGCATCACACAGAGCTCCTCTATTTTCTTTGCATAAGCACCCACAGGACTTCTAGTGTGTTAGTGGCATCACACAGAGCTCCTCTATTTTCTTTGCAGAAGCACCCACAGGACTTCTAGTGTGTTAGTGGCATCACACAGAGCTCCTCTATTTTCTTTGCATAAGCACCCACAGGACTTCTAGTGTGTTAGTGGCATCACACAGAGCTCCTCTATTTTCTTTGCAGAAGCACCCATAGGACTTCTAGTGTGTTAGTGGCATCACACAGAGCTCCTATATATTCTTCTCAGCAGCACCCACAGGACTTCTAGTGTGTTAGTGGCATCACACAGAGCTCCTCTATTTTCTTTGCTGAAGCACCCACAGGACTTCTAGTGTGTTAGTGGCATCACACAGAGCTCCTCTATTTTCTTTGCATAAGCACCCACAGGACTTCTAGTGTGTTAGTGGCATCACACAGAGCTCCTCTATTTTCTTTGCAGAAGCACCCATAGGACTTCTAGTGTGTTAGTGGCATCACACAGAGCTCCTATATTTTCTTCTCAGCAGCACCCACAGGACTACCGACTACAATGGCTGGAAGACCGCCAAGGGGAGGCAGAGCGTGCAGAGCCAAGAACACAGGGCAGGCAGGCTCTGTTTCTAGTGGACGTGGCCGTGGACGTGGACGTGGTCGTGCATCGTCATCAGCACGTGGCCATGGGACACGCGCGTCTTTGTTTTCGGCAGCTGGACATGTGGAGCCGCATCATGCTGAAGGCTTGGTAGAATGGATGACCAAGCCCTCCTCATCCTCCTCATCCTCTCTCACCCAGGCTCAGGGTACTGACAGAGCATCATCAGCCACCCCTTCCCTAGACCCACCATGTCCTCCTGAGGAGTCCCCCGAACTCTTTGAGCACAGTGTTGGGTACATGCTCCAGGAGGATGCCCAACGATTCGAAGGCTCGGATGACGATACCCAGCTTGAGGAATCTGGCAGTACAGTTCCACCAGCTGCAGCTTACTGCCAGGTTTGCTCTAGTGGTGAAGAGGGAGGGGATGATGAGGTCACTGACTCCACGTGGGTGCCTCAAGGGAGAGAGGATGAGGAGGAGGACGAGGAGGAGGAGGATGCGGCGTCACATGTCCAACGAGGCAGGATGCCCCCTGGAGGCCAGGTAGAGGCCAGCACAGCAACTGTACAACACCGCAGAGCTCCGCCTGTGCAGGGCGCTGCCTCTGCACGTTATCAGAAAAGTTCTTTGGTGTGGGCCTTTTTTGAGACGAGTGCAGCAGATCGCACCACTGCTATTTGCAATATTTGTCTCAAGCGTATCTCGCGTGGCCAAAACATCAGCCGCTTGGGCACGACAAGCATGACCAGACATATGGCGACCTGCCATGCAGCTCGTTGGCAGGCACACATAAAAGACCCACACCAAAGAACTAAGCGGACCTCTCCTTGCTCCTCCTCAGCTGGGATCTCCATCCCCACTACACCTTCAGTCCTCTCTGAAAGCTGCTCTGAGAGGACTGAAGGTGTAGAATTCGGTGTGTCACAACCAAGTACTTGCAGTACACCGACGTCCGAATGCAGCAGGCAAATTTCCCTGCCCCAGCTGCTGGACCGTAGAAAGAAGTACACTCCCAGCCATCCACATGCCCAGCGGTTGAATGCTAGCCTTGCTAAATTGCTAGCACTTCAACTGCTGCCTTTTCAGTTGGTAGACTCGGCCCCCTTCCGTGAGTTTGTTCAATGTGCGGTTCCTCAGTGGCAGGTTCCCAAACGCCACTTTTTCTCGCGGAAGGCGATTCCGTCTCTCTACCGGCATGTGGAGGGCAATGTCCATGCCTCGCTGGACAGGGCGGTCAGCGGTAAGGTGCATATTACCGCTGACTCATGGTCCAGCAGGCATGGACAGGGACGGTACCTTTCTTTCACGGCCCATTGGGTCACTCTATTGGCAGCTGGGAGGGATGCAGGACAAGGTGCAGTAGTGTTGGAGGTTGTTCCGCCACCACGCCTCCAAAACGCGACTACTGCTACTGGTTGTGACACACCTCTCTCCTCCACCCCCTCCTCTTCTTCTTCCTCCAGTGCTCTGTCCTTGGAACCAGCGGTGCTCCGTAGGCGTACAAGGGGCTACGCAAGTACGCAGGCAAAAAGATGCCATGCCGTGCTTGCGCTGGTGTGTTTGGGGGACAGGAGCCACACTGGGCCAGAGGTTCTGGCAGCTCTGCAGGGGCAGGCCGAGAGGTGGTTGACGCCACGTCAGCTTAAGCCAGGAATGGTCGTTTCTGACAATGGCACCAACCTCCTCTCCGCCCTGCGACAGGGGCAGCTCACCCATGTGCCCTGCATGGCTCACGTCCTCAACCTGGTGGTGCAGCGGTTCTTGGGCAGGTTCCCAGGCTTACAGGATGTCCTGAGGCAGGCCAGGAAAGTCTGTGTGCATTTCCGCCGATCTTATAATGCCAGTGCTCGGCTGACTGAGCTGCAAAAGGAGCTGAACCTGCCCAAGAACCGCCTAATATCTGACATGCCCACCAGGTGGAACTCAACGTTGGCCATGCTGCAGCGACTGCACACGCAGCAGAGGGCCATCAATGAGTACCTTTGCGACTACGGCACCAGGACAGGGTCAGGGGAGCTTGGTTTTTTTTCCCCACGTCAGTGGAGCATGATCAGGGATGCATGCACTGTCCTCTCACCATTTGAGGAGGCCACGAGGATGGTGAGCAGTGACAGTGCATGCATCAGTGACACTGTCCCTCTTGTCCACCTGTTGGAGCATACGCTGCGTGGGATAATGGACAGGGCACTTGAGGCAGAACAGAGGCAGGAAGAGGAGGACTTCCTTGCCTCTCAAGGCCCCCTTTATCCGGACAGTGTTCCTTCTGTCCCACCCATCACACAGGAAGAGGATGAGGAGGAGGAGGAGGAGGAGGAGGAGGAGGATTGTGTGAGCATGGAGGTGGAGCCTGGCACTCAGCATCAGCAGCAGCAGTCTTTTAGGGATGATGTACAGTCCCAACAAGCCAGTGGACTTGTACGTGGCTGGGAGGAGGTGGCTGGCGATCATGTCATCCTCAGTGACCCAGAAGACTCCGGACCGAATGCCTCAGCTAACCTACGCTGCATGGCCTCCCTGATCCTGCAAAGCCTGCGGAAGGATCCTCGTGTTCTTCGGATCAAGGAGAGGGACCATTACTGGCTGGCCACTCTCCTTGATCCGCGGTACAAGGGTAAGGTTGCGGACCTTATCTTGCCGTCGCAGAGGGAGCAGAGGATGAGACATCTCAGGGAGGCCTTGCAGAAAGGTCTGTGCAACGCGTTCCCAGAAACTGGGAGGCTACAAACTCCTGGTCCTGGGCGACGAGTTGCTGAGGCTTCGGTCAGTGGCAGAAGGAGCGGTGGGGAAGGTGGACGTCTGACCGATGCGTTCAGACAATTTTTTAGTCCGCAGCCCCAAGGTATGATCGGTTCCAGCAACCATCGCCAGCGTCTGATATACATGGTGCAGGAATACCTTGGGGCAAGGTCAGACTTGGACACCTTTCCCACCGAAAATCCTCTGGCTTACTGGGTCCTGAGGATGGATCACTGGCCAGAGCTTGCACAGTATGCAATTGAGCTACTGGCCTGTCCTGCCTCCAGCGTTCTTTCCGAACGCACATTCAGTGCTGCTGGAGGATTTGTGACTGATCATAGGGTGCGCCTGTCCACCGCCTCGGTTGATCGACTGACATTCATCAAAATGAATCAGTCTTGGATCACCACCAGCTACCAGGCACCTGAGGCGGATATAACCGAATAATTTTTAATGTCACATCCCTTCAAGACTGCCTATGCTGATGCTGAGTGACTGTCCTCTTATGTTCACTGACTATCCTCTTCCTCCTCCTCAATGATCCATGCCACCACACCAGTGCCTAAGGCACAATTTTTCAGCCCCTGTTTAACAGGGGCGTGTACTTACAATTTTTTAAAAAAATGCTTCGCAACACGTGTGACTGCTGTGCTCCAAGTACAGTCTCTGTGAGGGCCGTGTTGCAGTGTTGTGGCACCAGCACCAGTGCCTAAGGCACAATTTTTCAGCCCCTGTTTAACAGGGGCGTGTACTTACAATTTTTTAAAAAAATGCTTCGCAACACGTGTGACTGCTGTGCTCCAAGTACAGTATCTGTGAGGGCCGGGTTGCAGTGTTGTGGCACCAGCACCAGTGCCTAAGGCACAATTTTTCAGCCCCTGTTTAACAGGGGCGTGTACTTACAATTTTTTAAAAAAAATGCTTCGCAACACGTGTGACTGCTGTGCTCCAAGTACAGTATCTGTGAGGGCCGGGTTGCAGTGTTGTGGCACCAGCACCAGTGCCTAAGGCACAATTTTTCAGCCCCTGTTTAACAGGGGCGTGTACTTACAATTTTTTAAAAAAATGCTTCGCAACACGTGTGACTGCTGTGCTCCAAGTACAGTATCTGTGAGGGCCGGGTTGCAGTGTTGTGGCACCAGCACCAGTGCCTAAGGCACAATTTTTCAGCCCCTGTTTAACAGGGGCGGGTAATTACAAATCTTGATCTAATAGTTCACAGCAGGGCCCATTCCTGCGCCCACCAAGAGTAACTATGAGGGCCTGCAGTCTTGTGGCAACACCGTCCACCACCACCGCCAAAGGCCCAATTTTTCTGCCCTGTTCATCAGGTGCTTGCAATTACAAATCTTGATCTAATAACTCACAGCAGGGCCCATTCCTGCGCCCACCAAGAGTAACTATGAGGGCCTACAGTCTTGTGGCAACACCGTCCACCACCACCGCCAAAGGCCCAATTTTTCTGCCCTGTTCATCAGGTGCTTGCAATTACAAATCTTGATCTAATAACTCACAGCAGGGCCCATTCCTGCGCCCACCAAGAGTAACTGTGAGAGCTTACAGTCTTGTGGCAAAACCGTCCACCACCACCACCACCACCCCCAATTTTTCTGCCCTGTTCAAGAGGTGCATGCAATTACAAATCTTGATCTATTAACTCACAGCAGGGCCCATTCCTGTGCCCACCAGTCTTGTGGCTACACCAACATCTAATAGGGCAAATTTCTGCAGAGTATATACGCCAGGCCCCTACTTTCAAACATCCAACTTACAAACGACTCCTACTTGCAAATGGAAAGAGAAAACAGGAAGTGAGAGGAAATCTACCCCTAGGAAGGGAAATTCTATCCTGTTAGATTTAATTTGGGAAAAAGGTATCTCCTCTCTACTGATACTTTATCACCAATCCTTGTTTCAATTAAAACCCCACTTTTCCAAAAACATTTGTCATTGGGACGGAAAGTGAGGTGACATGTTCTGAACACATGTGCAAAGACAGCAAATGTTACAGGGGTGATAACCCCTCCCTATGTTCTCCAAAAAGCTTAAAAATAGATTTTTTTGGGATGGAGCTACACTTCATAATGTACCTGTTCAGATTCTACTTAAGATCAAACCTAAAGCCGCAAGTGGTTTTAAATGGCTTCTTTTTTTCCTTTACAAATGTCATTTTGTGCAAGGACAGTTCTAAACACGGGAAACACATGCCACTTCACAGGCATACTTTAGACACCCCCCAGGTACCATATTTAAAGGAAAATTTCACTTTTTTTTTTTCACTTTATGCATCATTAAAATGACTGCTCCCGAAAAAACGTTAGTTTTTAAAAGTTCTTTTTGCATTGATATATGTCCCCTGGGGCAGGACCCGGGTCCCCAAACCTGTTTTATGACATTAACATGCATATTGGCCGTTGTAATTAGCACTTTTGATTTCGAACGTTCGCGTCCATTATAACGTATAGGGTTCGAAAATTCGCGCGAACTTTCGGTCCGTTCGAAGGTTCTGGTTCGAACCGAACCCGGGGGTGTTCGGCTCATCCCTAATCTCCAACAACGATCAGTGGTATCCGGGTAGTATTGATGTAAAAGGTGTGGAGTGAGGTACCATCGTGTCAGTAGTTTGTAATTAAATTCCTGAGTTTTTGTAAAAACTGAGGACTTCAAGGCCGGTCTAAGTATATTCTGAATTTGAGCCGGTGTAAATTTTCGTTGTAAATCCTGTTCCCATTTATCCAAGAACGGCGGATGCGATAAGACTACCGGGCAGTTCAGCATAGAGTATGTTTTGGACAGAACCTGTGTTATATTACCCTCCCCCGAGCAACATTTTTCAAATTTCGTCAAAGGGCGAGTATAGTTTCCGGGATTAGGTATAGTGTACAAAAAATGTCTTAGCTGAAGTGCTGGCCAAAAGTTCAGTTTAAAAAGGCCTTCCTCCATCACTAATTCCTCAATTGAGGGCCATCTGCCATTTATAGAGAAGTGAGATGCCTGGGTCATGCCTGAGGAGTATCAATGGCCAAACTTATGTGGGCACATACCCGGGGAGAATTGTGGGTTCCCCAAGATAGGGAGCAAAGGAGAGTCCACAGAGGAAATGGAGTGTCTTTTAATAGCTACGGAGCCTATTCAAAGCATCGTGCCTATTAAAGGATGGCTTTTCAACAATGACTGAAGATGTTCATAGCACCACGGGGCCCTTGATAGAGGAATGGGTGCTTGAGCTTGTTCTATCTGAGTCCATAGTTTAAGTTGACCGTGACGGCAGCAATCAATAATTCTACCTATGTGTATTGCTTGGTAGTACACTAATATATTCTGAAGGGCCAAGCCGCCATGTTGCTTAGGTAAGGTCATTAAATGAAAAGAAAGTCTTGGTTTCTTGTAAGCCCACACAAACTTAATAAAGAGCGAATTAACTTGTTTAAAGTAAGATAAAGGAAGTCTGATTGGTAGGGCTTGGAGTAAGTACAGAAATTTAGGTAGAATACACATTTTCAATAAGTTAATTCTACCAAACCATGAGTACAAGCCCCTATTCCAGGTCTCTAGCAGCATACGGATCTTAATCAAAAGCGGGGAGAAATTAAGTTTGAATATACGTGACATATCCATAGGTATATAAGTACCTAAGTACTGCAGGGCTGTCTCCGTCCATTTAAATTTAAAGCTAGATTTAAGTGTAGTTAGCACGCGAAAAGGTATCCCTATCCCCATGGCTTCTGATTTATGGAGGTTGATTTTCAGATTGGAAAGTGCTCCATATATCTCGAACTCCCATAATAGATTAGGGAGCGAGATAGCAGGATTTGTCAGGGAAAAGAGCATATCGTCCGCATAGGCTGATATTTTATGTTGATCTCCTCCAACCCTTATGCCTTGGATATCTGGGTTCAATCTGATTCTATTTAAAAATGGTTCCAGGGATAAGGTGAATAACAGGGGAGATAACGGACATCCCTGTCTAGTACCATTCTGTATAGAAAAAGAGTCAGAGAGAACCCCATTAACTTTGACCTGAGCCGTAGGTTGTGAGTAAATTGCCCAAATCCATTGAATAATAGTGTCCCCGAGTTCCAGATGTCGAAGGACTGAAAACATATAATGCCAATTCACCCGATCAAATGCTTTTTCCGCATCTGTGCTAAGAAAAACGCAGGGAGTAGAGGAGGTTCTGGCTACATGAAGCAAATTTAGGACAAAGCCTACTTGGTCCAAATGCACCAGATCTGGAAAATGAGTTGCTAGGCGGTTCGCTAGAATTTTAGTAAACAATTTAAGATCTGCATTCAATAGAGAGATTGGCCGGTAGCTGCCACATAAGGTCGGGTCCTTACCTTCCTTCGGAATAACAGATATGTAGGCTTTTAAAGTATCCCTAGGAAGGGGTTTATCCTTGCCCAGCTCATTGAATAAATCTACCATATAGGGTCCTAGGGTAGGAAGCAAGGTTCTATAATATTGCAGGGACCGGACCCGGGGCTTTTCCCAGTTTGGTAAAGTTCACCACTGATGTCAATTCCTCCAGACTTATCGGCTTATCTAGTTCAACTCTGATACCAGATGTAATAAGGGGCATCTTAGCTGATTGTACAAATTAATCTATCAACGGCTGAGAGTTTGTAGTTTGTAGTTTGTAGCTGTTATAAAGGGACGCATAAAAATCCCGGAAAACTTCAGAGATCTTTGAGGGGAGGGTTGTCTTCTGATCCTTTAAGGACATAATATATGATATATATGATCTGAGTTTTTGTTCCTTGATCGACCTAGCTAATGTTTTTCCGCACTTATTAAGAAAGGAAACGAGTATCAATGCAGTGTGGTGCTGCAGATACTAACAAGGTAGTTACGTGCCACGTCCTTAATATAGTATATAGAAAAAGAAGGGGGGGGGGACTTGTGGACTTTTTAGGCACTGTAGACTGTATTATAATATCAAAATTTATTAAAGGAAAACAACATACATAAAAAGCCGTGTACATTTAAAAACATATACATTTGAGTCAAAAAAGAGATATTGATATAGTATAGAATCGCATATGCAGCCTAAAGTAGTTAGCCTAAGGGATACCACAGAACAAAGATCAGCAATGAAGATGGATTTTGTCCAAAATTGGTGAGGTATCCGATGTAAAGGCAAGGATGCAGTGCGATATCGATGAACTTTGACGGAAGCTCTACATGTTTCGCGTTTTCATTTAACGCTTCATCTGGAGCCTGAAGTTGCAGTGACTGACAAACAAATATAAGATTTAAAAGACACAGTAAGTATATGCATATAGTTAATACTTCCTAGATAACATGTTCTATTTGTATAAGGGAATATAAATCTGGTCAATAGTTGCCGAATGTGGCCATCAAACCTGCGTCATCACCACCAAACAGTGCGCAGCAGAGGTACAGGCAAATTATCCAAACACCCAGTGGGGACGTGTAGAATATCATAATAAACTGTCAATTGTATATAAAGAAAAGAGTACTTACTACAATTCTTTATTGGTTCAAAAAACGTATATAGGGAAACAGTCCCTATTGTCTCCCCACCAGCCAAGAAATATGCTGAAGATGGATAAAGTAGGGTTGAGCGTCATATACCCCAGGTGAGATCCTAGTTGGTAACCAAACATAAGGTTTATTGAGCACCTATCAGTACAAACAAGACAAATATATACAATTGACAGTTTATTATGATATTCTACACGTCCCCACTGGGTGTTTGGATAATTGGCCTGTACCTCTGCTGCGCACTGTTTGGTGGTGATGACGCAGGTTTGATGGCCACATTCGGCAACTATTGACCAGATTTATATTCCCTTATACAAATAGAACATGTTATCTAGGAAGTATTAACTATATGCATATACTTACTGTGTCTTTTAAATCTTATATTTGTTTGTCAGTCACTGCAACTTCAGGCTCCAGATGAAGCGTTAAATGAAAACGCGAAACATGTAGAGCTTCCGTCAAAGTTCATCGATATCGCACTGCATCCTTGCCTTTACATCGGATACCTCACCAATTTTGGACAAAATCCATCTTCATTGCTGATCTTTGTTCTGTGGTATCCCTTATGCCGCGTACACACGAAGGGACTATCCCGCGGGATTATCCGCTGGACCGAAGTCCAGCGGATAATCCCCTCGTGTGTGGGCGCCGGCGGACTTTTTTTGGCCAAAGTACGGCGGACTAAAGTTTGAAGTTTTGTTTTCAAATTATCCGCTGGACTTGGCAGTCCAGCGGATAATCCGGCCGTGTGTAGTATGGTCCGGCGTACCAAAAAGGACGCATGCTCAGTAGCTAGTATGTCACGGACTCGCTCGGTCTGGTAAAACTAGCCTTCGTTTTGAAGGTCGCACAATCGTCACGCTGCAGATTTTTTTTTTTTTTTTCTTCTGACAGCGGGATTTGTATGTTATCGTACTTGAAGAATGATTTTGCCTTGCTGCTTGTATATTCACGCAGAGTACTCCCGAACGTTTTTTATTCAGCATTCTTTAGTGAAGTTATATATTTGTATATATATATATATATATATATTTATCTATATCTCTCTCTCTCTCTATATATATATATAGATATATAGATATATAGATATAGATATAGATATAGATATAGATATATATATCCAAATCACCAAATGAAAAATATATCTATATTTCTCAATAAACCCAAAAAAAGATATATCTATATATACATATATATATATATTTATATATATAGATATATAGATATATACGTGTATATATATATATACGTGTATATATATATATATATATATATATATATATATATATATATATATATATATATATATATATATATATATATATATATATATATATATATATATATATATATATATATATATATATATATATATATATATATATATATATATATATATTATATATGTACATATATCTCTATTTAGATATATTTTATTATTTGTTGGTTATCAAAAGGATTTGTTATTACACATGATACAATTGTGGAGTCAGCAGAGCTTGCCCTTAATTCAGATCTTAACCCTCACCTTTCCAGCGACTGCACTTGCAGTTCCATTGAAGTTGCACTTTACACTTGTATTGTCAAATGAATGTTTAGACATGTACCTGCCTACTCCTAAAGAAACTATGTTTTTGAATAACAAGCACGTATATCATTATTTTCTGAAAATTAAATTACCATTTATTCTGGTTTAAACAAACAAGGCAAAACAAAATAGGAAGGCAACACTGGAGCCACTTTGCGATTTTGAGAAGACTTTTTGCCCCAACGGCAGACATCAAGTTTGTGAAGCCAAAAATTAAGCTTGGGCACATTTCATCCAATATAGGGAGCACAAGAAGATTGACCAGGAATCAGACAGACCAGGAACAGCAGCAGATGACATCTATGTCCCCAAGCTGTGGCACTACAACAGCCTGTGTCTTCTGTGCGACCAGACTGAAGCCAGGCAATCACTTCCGACTCTTCCCACCACGCTGCCCTGCACTCTTCCCTGCAGTCTTCCCTGCACGCTTCCTTGGAGGCTGACTTGTGGTAGGAGGAGGAGGAGGAGGAGGAGGAGGAGAAGAAGGAAGAGGAGGAGGAGGAGGAGGAGAAGTTGGTGTCGGGCCTTCATGTGTCAGGCGGGTGGATTCTCGTAATTGACCCCTCAAACCCCCCTTAATAGCCTCAAAAATGAGGCCCTCACACAGGTGCCGTTGGCCCTTCTCCATTTCCAGCAACCTGCTGGCCAAGTAGGTGGCATAGGCCTCTTCTGGAATGGGGGGTTTGTCGAGAATCGCACTTGCCTTCCTAATAAGTTGGAGTGATTCCTCCTCAACAATGGTCATCCTCCTGGGCCTTCTTGGGGGTAAGGGCAGGGGTGGAGGTAGACTTCTTAAGACAGTCTGGCTGTCACTCTGGCTCGTGCTGGGCCCAGCCACCTCCTGGCTCTCGCTGGTCATGTCCTCCTCCTCCATACCACTTGTCCCGGCATCATCCTGGGTCAGCTCATCCTGTGTGCAAATAAAAACAAAAATCAAACACCTGTTTTTTGGTTTATGGCCTCCTCAATCATCCAATTGTAAACTTATGAAGGAGCAGATAAATTTTTAAAAAGATCCAAAAGGCTATCATTTGGACCCCTGCATTTTCCAAGCAGATCACCAATGTTGTATAAGGCATTTTTTGCCACTACTGGATGTATGTATACACTATATATGTATCGATATGTTGCACCCACACTTTTTCGAAGTTTGTGCAATTTTTGGCAGCTTTTTTCACTATTCTGAGTTCAGGGTGTTAATTGTTTCACATTTTAACGTTTACAGCATTAATATTCACACAATCACAATTTAGGCTACTAAATATATACCTGGCTCCAGCTGGGCGCATCAGCCTGCTCCAAGGTGGAGGGGTCTTCTCCTTCCGTGGAAGCCTCTGCTGGGGTGGAGGGAAGAGTGGAGGGAAGAGTGGAGGGAAGGGTGGAGGGAAGAGTGGACAGTGATTGCCTGGGTTCCATCTGGTCACCTAGAAAAGCCAGTTGGTTGTAGTACCACAGCTTCGGTACATAAACCATCTCTGCTGCTGCTCCTGATCTGACTGATTCCTCAATCTTCTTGCGCTCCCGCTTGTACATGTGCCTTAAACTTGAAATTCTGGCTTCAACAAACTTGGTGTCTGCGTTGGGGACTTGAGTCTTCACAAAATCCACAAGTGGCCCCAGTGTTGCCTTCCGGACATCCCTATTGCCATATAAAGGGTTCTTGAGCTGCCACAGGTTGGTATTTTTTCTGTACAGCACAATGAATTCGGACATGAACTGCTGGTCCTTGAATGGATTAAACTGGGCTGATGACATGTTTGTTTCTGTTTTGTTAGTAATGGCAATACAAAAGACCAAAAACACAAATGTTACTAAAAACGCACATCCAGTTTTTCAAACCAAACATTACACAACACACCCACACACAGGCAGCAACACACCCACACAGGCAGCAACCCCTACACACAGGCAGCAACACACCCACACAGGCAGCAACCCCTACACACAGGCAGCAACACACACATATCCTTAAAAAATGCAGGCCCAAAACCCAGTAAACCACAGTAATGCATCCTAGAAAACACTTACCTTCGTACACAGCGCTCGCTACTTCCGTTCGGGAACACGTGGGGCCCTCAAACAGCCTTATATACACTGCGCACGCGTCGAAGTCCGCCTGTGTCCTCCGCGTCGCCCGCCCATGACGTTCCTCCTGACGAGTATTCCCCGCCCCGCTTCCCCTCGTTGCATTGTGGGTGAATAAATTCATGAAGATGGCGGACACATTCTCAGCCAGTAGCGCGGAGGAAAGCCAAGAAGCGAACACATCTGCATCCAGCAGCAGATATAAGGCCACCAATATGGCCTTTGAAGAGATGGTGGAGATGGTGGACATCCTCCAAAGGGAAGATTACGACGGGGAAAATGGCCCCTACCCTCGACCCAACTTGCGCAAGGACAAGATTCTCACTACAATCGTCAGCACCCTGGAGCAGAAATTCGGCGTACGAAGGGGCAAGGATCAACTGCGCAAGCGATGGTCCGACATCAAATCCAGGGAGCACGATCAGTACAGGAGAATTCGAAAAGCCATCAAAAAAAGTAAGTCAAGCACGTGCGCTACTATGGTTATACTTGATATGTCTAATCTTGCGCAGATGTTATTAGCATTCGTACGTGAAACTTGCGCAGATGTTATTAGCACTCGTACGTGAAACTTGCGCAGATGTTATTAGCATTCGTACGTGAAACTTGCGCAGATGTTATTAGCATTCGTACGTGAAACTTGCGCAGATGTTATTAGCATTCGTACGTGAAACTTGCGCAGATGTTATTAGCACTCGTACGTGAAACTTGCGCAGATGTTATTAGCATTCGTACGTGAAACTTGCGCAGATGTTATTAGCATTCGTACGTGAAACTTGCGCAGATGTTATTAGCATTCGTACGTGAAACTTGCGCAGATGTTATTAGCATTCGTACGTGAAACTTGCGCAGATGTTATTAGCATTCGTACGTGAAACTTGCGCAGATGTTATTAGCACTCGTACATGAAACTTGCGCAGATGTGATGAAAGTTCAGTTTGTCTTCATAACGTTTATTGAGTTTACCTGGCTTTGGGTTGTTGGAGTTGTAAGGTTGTTTATTATTGTCACTATCTATACAATTACTGCTGTAGTAAGGGTTTTAGGGGTAACTTACACAGGGACTCCAGAAGCTGTTTGGGGGGGGGGGGGGATAAATATGTTAAGCAGGGTGTCATGCTCACAATTCCCGAAAAATGGTCATCATCTACAAATACTGTAGGTGGTGACTTTTCAAAGAAGTACACTCACCTGTCCCTTGGATGGTGCAGCTACAATCTCTGATCTTGCAATCATGAAATTAATGTTTGCGGCTTCACTTCCCGGGTCACTATTGGGCATGCGCCAGTTGCGCAATGCAATAGGACTGGTCCGCGCGAGCTCGGGGACCCCTGTGTGTCCCAGCAGACAGCACGGTGGGACGGGATGTGGCGTATACTTCTGTGGGAGTCTAGGGCCGGATGTGTGTGCAAATACCTGCCTTACACAGGTATCTGCAACCCCTCCCCCCTAAAAGGTTCCAAATAAGACACCACAGGGGTGCAGGGATCCAATGAGCGGAAGTTCAAATTTAGGGTTGAAGGGCGGTTTAAGTATTGGAGTTTCATTAGATAGACATTTCAATTCTGTCTTCAAGTAGGATCTTCTAACAAACTGCTAATAATTGGACAACACTTTTAAACAATGTTTAATAATCATATTTTGACACTCAAATATCAGTGTGATTAAAAGTGTACCTTTTTGTGTTCCATTACCATAGGGGGCAAAAGACTCAGACGTCAGTCCGAACCTACGAGGACCTCCCGGCCTCACCAGACTAATTGGGCAGTTAGCCCAAGCCCACGCGTGGATGTGGCGGAACAGGTGGTTGAAGTGGATCAAATCTGCACCCCACCAAGTGAGTGTCTCAGAACACAGATTGAGCTAATAAATTAAGGTCTGCATGTTTTTGACACTTTTTTTCTTGTGTTTTATCTACCCAACTTTTAGGTGATGCTGATCTGTTTGTGGAAGGACAAGCTGCGGAGCCATTTTCCACAGACAGTGCCCACAGGCTTATTGGCCAGATCATGGCCTGGAATCTGCAGCTGGAAAATATGCAGAAGGAGATGGCCACCATGCAGCAGGGAATGAAGGACATGATTGATGTTTTGGGGAGAATCTAAAGACCCCTTTTCCATTTCTTAACATCAATCATGTCCTTCATTCCCCTTTTGATGCGCTGTTTTACAAATTTTAGAGGCCAAATTTTTAATATGCACACGGTGTGTCAACATGTGCTATGTGCCATCAGGGGATCTCAATGGACGCATTTTGTGTTTGCAACCCCTAATGCTAGTAGGTGAGAGGGAAGGGGTTTCACACACAAAACACGTCCATTGATTCCCCATGATGGAACATAGCACATGTTGACATTACCCATTTTCCTGTTAAATTAGTGTGCATATTCTAAATTTGGCTTCTACTGTTCATGGGTTACCTGTTGAACTTTGTAAGTTCTGGACTTTTACATTGTGTAAATATTTTCAAATGCTAACCCTAAATTTTTTACCATTTTAAAACATGTTTTTATGTTTGTTTAAAAAAATCAATCACAAAAATCAAAAAAATATGTTGTGAGAAAAAGACCAAAAAAATGTAAAAAATATAACATAAAAAAAAAAGAAAAAAAATGTTGTTGAAAAAAAACCAAAAAAAAAAAAATATTAACCAAAAATACCAAAAAAAATAAAAAAAATAAATAAAAACATAAAAAAGGTTTGGATGTGCACTAGAATAAAAAAAAAAAATGTTTGCACAAATTAAACAATGTGTGGCTTCTTCTTTTTAAATACTACCAGTTTGAACAAAACATGTTGTGGTTCATTGACAAAGGGGCTTATTTACTAAACGCAAAACAAGTTTGCCACTATTAAGATGTGCACTAGGACAACATATAAAACAGGCAAAATTAAAAGCAAAACCATACGAAAATACCAATATTTCAAACATAAATAACTGTATTTATTCTTTGTAAATCAAAAAGATGGTTTAAGGGTCTGCTGCCATTGCAATGGCCCCCCTACCATTAAAATAATGTAAATAACGGTCCCGCACTTGCTGGGCTGATTGTGGGGCCGAACCAAGACGGCGATTATCCAGCCCTGTCATGTTGCCTTCCACTCCGGCCTCAGGCCCGATTGGTAATGAGTATGTTCCCGAATGTTTGCGTAAATAATTGTGCATGACACAGCATGCAAGAATAATAGTATTCAGTTTGTACTCTGCCAGATGTAGGGATGTAAGGAGCAATCTGAAACGGTTGGCCATAATACCAAAGGCATTTTCCACAACCCTTCTTGCTCTGGCCAACCGATAATTAAAAATCCTCCTCTCAGGGGTGAGGGATCGTTGGGGAAATGGCCTCATCAGATGGTCACCCAGACCGAACGCCTCGTCGGCAATGAAAACGAACGGGAGTCCCTCCACATTATCTTCATCTGGTGGCAGCTCCAGCCCACCAGTCTGGAGACGATGACCGAACTCCGTGTGGTTGAAGACTCCTCCGTCCGACATCCGGCCGTTTTTCCCCACATCCACATAAAGAAAGTCATATTGTGCCGACACCACCGCCATCAACACTATACTATGGAACCCCTTATAATTCCAATAGTAAGACCCCGAATGGGGTGGGGGCACAATTCGCACATGTTTCCCGTCAATCGCCCCTCCGCAGTTGGGAAAGTCCCAACGGGCAGCAAACTGGGAAGCCACAGTCTGCCATTCCTGTGGCGTGGAAGGACACTGTGAAGTCAAACAGAAATATACAAATAGAATTAAAAACCAGGCAAAACACCTAACTAAATGCAACAAATTAACAAACAATTTGGAAGAACATATGTATTTATTTTGTAAGTCCTTGAAATAAAGCCAAAAGATTAAGGATAAGGGACAAATCTCTGATTGATGACCCCTCTGATGGCCCAGAGAAGATAATAATGGGGATGTGGGTGTGGAGTAATTAATTGTAAGGTCACACAATACACATGCAATTAATTAACGGGGGTGTGTGTGTGGGGGGTGGGTTAATTACAAGCTGACCAAAACCACATTCAATTAATTAAAGGGGTGTGTGGGGGGTGGGTTAATTAAAAGCTGACCAAAACCACATGCAATTAATTAACGGGGGGTGTGTGTGGGGGGTGGGTTAATTACAAGCTGACCAAAACCACATGCAATTAATTAAAGGGGTGTGTGTGGGGGGTGGGTTAATTACAAGCTGACCAAAACCACATGCAATTAATTAACGGGGTGTGTGTGGGGGGGGGGTTAATTACAAGCTGACCAAAACCACATGCAATTAATTAAAGGGGTGTGTGTGGGGGGTGGGTTAATTACAAGCTGACCAAAACCACATGCAATTAATTAACGGGGTGTGTGTGGGGGGTGGGTTAATTACAAGCTGACCAAAACCACATGCAATTAATTAACGGGGTGTGTGTGGGGGGTGGGTTAATTACAAGCTGACCAAAACCACATGCAATTAATTAAAGGGGTGTGTGTGGGGGGTGGGTTAATTACAAGCTGACCAAAACCACATGCAATTAATTAACGGGGTGTGTGTGTGGGGGGTGGGTTAATTACAAGCTGACCAAAACCACATGCAATTAATTAACGGGGTGTGTGGGGGGGTGGGTTAATTACAAGCTGACCAAAACCACATGCAATCAATTTAAAAATGAGGGTCAAGGGGGGTGAAAGGGGTGAGGGGCAAGGGGGGTGAAAGGGGGGGTGAGTAAAGCAGTACAATGGAGCTGGTAATATACATTTTTAACCAAAGAAAGTGACTAGGCTAGGGGTGTTTAGGGGGCCAAGCTTCCATGCTGGGGAGGTTGGTGCAAGGAAATATGCATGTGACCCACTAAATAATACATTCTTAAAGCTATTTCGATAAGTCAACCATAAAATACTAGACAAAAAAAAAAAAAAAATAAAAAAAAAGGAATAGGGGACATTCATAGAATAGTCCTATCATGGTAATTAGCTAATGATGACATTGATGCACTACATTAGCAAACATACAAGACATAGGTAATTTTAAAAGAGAAGACTTACCTTAATGTATTCCTCCTGCAGGACGTGGATAATGGCAGAACAGGTCTCTGGAATAATGAGCCCCAGAGCCTGGGGGGAGATGCCTGTCGTGAACTTGAGGTCCTGCAAGCTTCTCCCCGTCGCCAAGTAACGCAACGTGGCGACTAGCCTCTGCTCCGCACTGATGGCTTGCCGCATGCAGGTATTCTGCCTGGTAATATAAGGGGACAGCGAAGCCAACAGACGGTGAAAAATGGGGTCCGTCATCCGGAGATAATTCCTGAAATCATCAGGATTATTCTCACGGATCTCACGGAGCAAAGGCATATGCGAGAATTGGTCACGCTGGCGCAACCAATTCTTGGTCCATGAACTCCTCCTCACCCTGTTCATGGACTGGGCTCGTGCCAAGGTGTTAACCGCAACACCGAGCCCCTGCACAGCACGAACTCGTTCCCGAGTACGTCCACACTCCATGGCTTCAAAACGGTCGGCTGATCAAACAAACAACTTAACCGAACGCACTGAAGAACAGCAAGGCCTATGAAGAACGACCTGAAAAACAGGAACGAGCGGACCAGAACGGCCTGAGAACAGGTAGGAACTGATCCACACGCACTGAAAGCCAGATACAAACCTCACAAGCACAAACTGAACGGCAGAAGCGAGCGAATTAAGCAGAAGTCTGAGAAGCGCGAATCGTCTCTAACCAAACGTCAACTACCACGCGATACACACGAGATCAGCTGACGGTGCCCAAAGGGTGTCGTTTGGGATCTCGAGCTTCCTTTTTCTAGTCCCGTCGTACGTGCTGTACGTCATCGCGTGAACCGCCGGACTTTTTGCGTGATCGTGTGTGGTCAAGTCCGTTCGCTTTTTAGTCCAGCGTACCCAGCTGGAAAGTCCAGCGGATTGTCCGCTGGACTTAGGTCCGCCGGGAAAAGTCCGTACGTGTGTACGCGGCATTAGGCTAACTACTTTAGGCTGCATATGCGATTCTATACTATATCAATATCTCTTTTTTGACTCAAATGTATATGTTTTTAAATGTACACGGCTTTTTATGTATGTTGTTTTCCTTTAATAAATTTTGATATTATAATACAGTCTACAGTGCCTAAAAAGTCCACAAGTCCCCCCCCCCTTCTTTTTCTTCCCGCACTTATTACCATGTGCATAACTGATTTTCCTGCATTTCTGTAGAGTCGCCTTATCCCTATATTGTAGAAGATCATTAATTTGTACCCGGATTCCAGCCAAGTCCCGTTCTATATCAAGGGAGGGGGCGTGTTTATGTTTAGACTCTGTATCTTGGAGTTTGGTCAAAAGCAAATTTAATTGTCTTTCTCTGTCTCTTTTAAGTCTAGAACCGTGTTTGATAAAAATACCTCGTATGACGGTCTTATGAGCCTCCCATGCCATGCCTGGGCTACTATCCGGAGTTCTATTCGTCTGGAAATATAGAGGCAGCTCTTTTATAATTTCTAATATCACTTCCGGAACCTGTAGGAGGCTTTCATTTAATTTCCAGACGCGTGTCACCCGAGAGGTGTCTTGCGACAGAGCATAGGTCATTAGTATGGGCGCATGATCGGACCATGTAGTCAGTCCAATAGAGGTTTCACACACTGCGTGCAACTGAGCATGGGGAATTAGGAAAAAATCTATTCTCGAATAGACCTTATGGGGAGGAGAATAAAATGAGTAATCTCTTTCGCCCGAGTGTTGCAAACGCCACACATCAATCAGTTTAAAGTCCCCCCCCCCCAGGATCAGTGGGCCCTCTGTAAAGTCTGACAATTTGGCCAAAATTCGCCGGATAAAAATGTCCTGGTGATCACTAGGCACATAGATCTTTGCTAGAGTAAGGCACACCCCTCCAAGGGTCCCTTTTATAAACGCAAAACGGCCCCCTTCATCCAGCAATACTTCCTTGCTTACCCACGAGAGTTTACTGGATAGAAGGATCGATACTCCCCTAGATTTTGCCTTCTTATTAGTGGCATGGTATGTCACTGAATAGAATCTATTCTTGAGGATAGGTAACCTATCCTCCCTAAAATGGGTCTCCTGTAAGAACGCTAAATCCGTATGGGAAGTCTTCAAATCATGTAACAGCATTTTCCGTTTCTCAGGGGTATTTAGCCCCTTAGCATTCAGTGAAAGCACCTTAAGGCTATCCATTACCAGAGCACCACAAAAAAAAAAAAAAAACACACAAGGGGAAAAAAAAAAAAAAGGGGGAGTACTGGGCTGAGGAACGTAGACCCAGTCCTTCCCTCTCTCCCCTCTCTAATCAACTAATTGGTTACTACCAAGCAATATAGTCGCATCTACCCCCCAAAGCAAAAAAAATTGGGGGGACTGTGCGGGGGTTTTAATAGGGTAAGCTCCATGGGAGCTTCCCTAGTCCCCCCACCCCTTCCCTGTCATCATATAAATCATATAATCAAACATTAATCTAAACCCCGGAAAGCTTTATTATTTGCACCAGCAAATCAAAAAAAAAAAAAAGGGAAGGGGGGACACAGTCCCTTCCACCACCCCCCATATCCATAGAAGCCCTGTTTCAAGGGGTCCCTATTTTCTCAGGCCTATTTGTCTCTTTTCAAAGGAAAAGAAAAAAAAAGAAAAAAAAAGGGGGGGGGGCATAATTAACCAAATAGGGCCACAAGGCCAACAACCTCTAAGCATCCTATGTGTCCAAACGTGCCTACCTAATTTATCAAAACACAACAAAACAAATCACATATACAAAGAGGATAGGTAACACGTTAAACACCAGTAGTTAGTATGACTACGATACCCCCACCCTAACCCCTATAACCCCTGACATGGGAACATAACCTCAATATATTACAGTCCTATTCTCTTAGTCCCATTTACAACCCCTTAGAATAACTACTGCGCTTTAATAGGTAAACATAGGTAGTAGGTAAACAATAATCAACACTAATTGTTTTCAACTTTTGATACCTAGAACCTTAAAGCCAATCCTCCAAGAAGACCATCCAGAGAGGAAAGAAAAAAAAATTTGGGGACACCTTATGAAGAAAAAAAAAAATTAAGTTGTGACCTTTACATTTCTTCCCCTTCCCTTTCCTTTCCTTTTTGCCACTTCTCGTTTAAAGATTCTAAGTTTAAATAACGGCAACCAGGATAGCGTAAGTAAGTCTCGAACATATGTCCATATCCAAGACATGTCCGTATATCCCTGGGGTCACTTGGGGGTTCCCCCCAATAAAAAAAAGGAAAAAATTGGGGAAAAAATATCCCCTCTCTCCCCCTCCTCCCCCCCTCCCCCCACCAGCCAGTACCCAGCCAGAAAGGGGGAGGGGAGGAGCAGAGACAAGAAAAAAGAACAGGAACAACAGGGGTTCGAGGGAGAAAAGGGGGAAAAAAATAAAAAAAGCAGACATCAAAAGTGGGGCCCCTTATAGAAACACATTTTTACCCCTCTCTCCCTTCCCCCCTTTCCCTCTCTTCCACTTCTAGTTTAAAGATTCTAAATTTAAATAGCGCTAGCCTGGATGGCGTAGATAGGTCTCGAACATATGTCCATATTGAACACATGTCCGTGTGTCCCTGGTGGTCTCCCGGGGATCACTTGGGGGTTCCCCCCCAAAAAGAAAAAAGACACTTAGAAAAATATCCCTCCTCCCCTCTCTGGCCATGCTCTGGCCAGTGGAGGGAGGGGCAGGGGGAAGAGAAAACAGGGGTTCAAAAAATAAAAAATAAATAAATAAATAAATAAGTAAAAAAAGCAAATTGAATTAAACATTGAAAGCAGATAACAATTGAAAAAGAAAAGTCACTGGTGCAATACATAACTCACATAAGTCCACCAGGGGTTGCCATCCACGACCTTTACATGGCCACCGCTCTGCTCTCTGAGACCGGAGCTGAATTGTCCTTTAATATAATACCAGTTTGATCCGATAGGTCATGATGGTCTGGAATGCCTAAGCGGCCTAGTCGGCCCCTCGGTTGTGAAATATTTTGGAGCCAATCTGGTATTTGAGTCGGTTCGGTGTCCATGAAATCGAAAAAGGCCGGTAGATCACCTGATGTGCAGAGAGTAAAAGATTTCTTCCCTCTCCTAAAAGTCACTGAGAGGGGGAAACCCCATCTGTACGTGGCTCCCTGTCGACGGGCTATATCCAGAGCCGGGCGTAAAAGTCCTCGTCTGTAAAGCGTGGCCCTCGATAAGTCGGGAATGATTTTAATGGAGGCACCTACGGGCTATGATCTCTTTCTGGGTAAAGTGATGGACCCTGCATATGACGTCTTGCGGTCGATTGGGGTCTGGCTGCCGAGGTCCTAAAGCTCTATGTATCCTGTACAATTCTAGGTCAGGTGGGATAGCCTCCTTTGTTAATTCACGAAAAATCGTGACCGCCATCGCTGCTAGATCCTCTGGTCCCGAAGCCTCTGGTAATCCTCGAAGCCGCAGGTTGTTACGTCGACTTCTGTCTTCTAATTCTTCCAATCGGAGCTGCTTCGATATTGATGTCTGTGTTTGGTTATCCTTTCCAGTGTAGCAACTCGCTGCTGCAGGGATTCCAGGGGTGTCTCACCTGTAGTCAACCGGGACGAGAGAACCTGCACTTCTTGTCTTACTTCAGCAAAGTCTCTTTTGTGTTGCTCCTCTAAACGACCAATAATATATCTTCAATATCTGCTTTGGTAGGGAGAGCAGCAATATCTGCTTTGGTCGGCAGCGCTAATAACAGCGCTCGCAGATCTATATCAGCCCAGAAAGCAGGTAGCTGAGAGGGGGGCCCTAGTTCTATCGGGAGACCCGGACTTAATTTAAAGGCAGTGTTCTCAGAAATAGGTAAGGCAGGTGAGAGACAGGTGGGACACCAAAGGCCAGGGAGATCAACTGCGGGACCTGCAAATCAGCCATCCCTGATACGGATAAAATGGTATCAGAGGATAGAGCTCCGGAATCCATGAAAATCAGCTGCGGGTCCCCCGGGTCCCGCAATACAGCCATGTCAGCCATGCCAGGGACAGGTAATACAGGTACCGGGGCAGGTAATACAGGAGCTGGAGATGAGAAACCAAGATCCGAGAACTGATGAAGTAAACCGCGGGTCACGTTATCTCGTTGATCCGCCAATCCAGAGACGGGTAAAGTGATGGCAGAGGAAGAAGCTCCAGCGTCCACAGAAAGCAGACGTAGGTCCCGCGGATCCCGCGGATTAGCCGCCTCAGGAACCGGTGATATGGTAGCGGGGGATGAAACTCCGATGTCCGAGGCAATCAGCTGCAGGTCCCGCGGGTCAGCCACCCCAGAGGCAGGTGAGACGTGAGCAAGGGAAACAGGGGAGGCAGGAAATGTAGGCGCGGGAGAAGCAGGGAAAGCTGCCTGCGAGTCTATAAGGTAGTTTTATATCCTCCCACAGCTTGCCGCTGCCTTTAGGGCTATTTTCGTTGCCCTTGTTGGTATCTTTGCTTTCTGGCTGCTCCCTAGTGCCTTATTTCTGGGGGAGGGCATACCGCAGAAAAAGTAAGACGCTAACAGGGGTAGTTGGACAAAGACCGGGAGCTCAGGTCTGACACGTCCTCACTCAGCCATGTCTCCGCATTTTTTAATTCAGTTCCTGAGTGACACCTTTAAAGTGACAAAGAGTGGCAAGCCACGTGGCTGGTGCATAGTCTCAGAACTGACAAGCCACATGACTAGCAATGAAACCTTCTTTACAAACATTGATTACAGTGCAAAAGACAAAGTTTTCCTAGCAAACTGGAAAAGCATCACTTCTGAAGGTAAAGGCCAGGGCTTCCTGAACTGCATTATACCACAAGGCAAGCAGAGTATTCTTGTAAAGAAAGTGCTGTATGTTCCAGAACTAGAAGGCAGCCTTTCATCAGTGAAAAGTCTTGCAAACCGTCTCACGGTTAAGTTCCAGGGTGATAAATGCACAATTCAGAATAATAAGAAATTCCTTGCAAAAGGAAAACTGGATGATCACGTACACAAGCTCATCACCACAGACCAGCAAGCCAATATAGTCTCTAATGACATACACAGCAAATGTATTCACTTATGACACAAGAGGCTGGGGCACAGAAGTCCAGAAGCTATACAGGACATTATAAAGAGAGGCTTATCAGAAGATTTAACAATAGCGTCTTGCAAAGGGCTCATGAACTGCAAGTGCTGTATTGAAGCAAAAGCCAAGTGCTCCCCTTCCACAGGCATCTCAAAGAAAAACCCAGTCCCTGCAGCTCATACACAGCGACATATGCGGTGAAAACTCCCACGTCAGATGGGAACAGATATCTCCTGACTTTCGTTGATGATTATCTCAGATACACAACCACTTATCTGATGAAACACAAGAATAAAACATCAGAGAAACTTCAAGAGTTTGTTGTCATGTCTAGCAACAAATTCTAACAGAAACCTGGAATAATACACACTGTCAATTAGGGAGAATACATAAGCAAAGAAGTGGCCTCGTACCTGAAGAGACAAGGAATAGTACACCAGACAACCGCACCATACACTCCTGAACAAAACGGTGTAGCAGAAAGGAAAAATCACACTCTTATAGAAATGGCCAGATGCATGTTGTCGGATGCCAACCTATCTCAGAAATACTGGGGAGAAGCAGTCATGACTGCAACCTACGTACAGAACAGATTAGCCTCGAGAGTCATTAACCACTTCAGCCCCGGAAGGATTTGCCCCCTTAATGACCAGGCTATTTTTTGAGATACGACACTGCGTCGCTTTAACTGACAATTGCACGGTCATGCGACGCTGTACCCAAACAAAATTGATGTCCTTTTTTACCCACAAATAGAGCTTTCTTATGGTGGTAGTTTTTATTTTTTTAGCTATAAACAAAAAAAGACCAGCAATTTTGGAAAAAAAGGCTATTTTTTTTACTTTCTGCTATAATATCTATCAAAAAAAAAATAAAAAAAGCTAATTTATTCATCAGTTTAGGCCGATATATATTCTTCTACATATTTTTGGTAAAAAAAAAAAATTGCAATAGGCGTATATTGATTGGTTTGTGCAAAAGTTATTGCGTCTACAAACTACGGGATAAATTTAGGGACTTCTTTTTTAAATAGTTTTTACTGGTAATGGCGGCAATCTGTGATTTTTAGTGGGACTGGGACAAATCTGACCCCAAATTACACTTTTTGGGGACCAGTGACATCATTACATTGATCACTGCTATACAAATGCACTGATCAATGTAAAAATGACACAGGCAGGGAAGGGGTTAACACTAGGGGGTGATCAAGGGGTTAAGTGTGTTCCCTGGGTGTGTTCTAAATGTAGGGGGGTGGATGGGCTGCCAGAAACATGACAGAGATCACTGTTCCTGATCACTGGGAACAGTAGATCTCTGTCATGTCCCTAGGCAGAACGGGGAATCAACTTGTTTATATAGGCAGTTCCCCGCTCTGCCTCTCCTCGCCGCGATTGCGGGTCTCTGGCAAACATCGAGTCCACGGGACTCACGGGCACACCCTTGCTATACTCTTTGCATGGACCGAGAGTGAGTGTAGTGTTCAGGGAGTGTAGTGTTCAGTGAGAGAGCAGGATAGGCAGTGTCAGCTTTGCTTCCTAACCTAGCGCTGTTACAGTGGGTGTAGTGTGCCTCCTGCACACTGCACAGCATACACCTGAATCTACCCCCTCATTGCTGGTGTTGTGTAGTTGACTTGTGCAACACAGGCATGTGCCTACTATTCAGTCATGTCATTTACACAGGAATCAGTGCATTTAAATAGCACTGATTGCTGTATAAATGACAATGGTCCCAAAAATGTTTCAAAAATGTCAGATGTGTCCGCCAGAATGTCGCAGTCACAATAAAAATCGCTGATCGCCGCCATTACTAGTAAAAAAAAAATATTAATAAAACTGCTATAAAACTATCCCCTATTTTGTAAACGCTATAACTTTTGCGCAAACCAATCAATAATCGCTAATTGCGATTTTTTTTACCAAAAATATGTAGAAGAATACGTATCGGCCTAAACTGAGGAAAAAAAATGTTTTTTTTAATATATTTTTTGGGGATATTTATTATAGCAAAAAGTAAAAAATATTACAAATTGTCGCTCTATTTTTGTTTATAGCGCAAAAAATAAAAACCGCAGAGGTGATCAAATACCACCAAAAGAAAGCTCTATTTGTGGGAAAAAAAGGACGGCAATTTTGTTTGGGAGCCACGTCGCACGACCGCACAATTGTCAGTTAAAGCGACGCAGTGCCGAATCGCAAAAAGGGGTCTGGTCCTTTGGCTGCAAATTGGCATTTGGCAAAGTTGTTTTTGCTTTTTTTCCTTTACAAATGTCATTTTGTGCAGGGACAGTTCTAAACATGGGAAACACATGCCACTTCACAGGCATACTTTAAACACCCCCAAGGTATGATATTTAAAGGAATATTTCACTTTTTTTTTTCACTTTATGCATCATTAAAATGAGTGCTCCAGAAAAAACTTCAGTTTTTAAAACTTCTTTTTGCATTGATACATTGCATTGATACATGTCCCCTGGGGCAGGACCCGGGTCCCCAAACCCTTTTTAGAACAATAACATGCATATTGGCCGTTATAAATAGCACTTTAGATTTCGAACATTCGTGTCCATTGTAATTAATAGGGTTCTAACTTTCGTGCAAACTTTCGGTCCGTTCGCAGGTTCTGGTGTGAACCGAACCGGGGGGTGTTCGGCTCATCTCTAGTGGCATGGATCAAAGCCTAGCATGGGGCACATCAGAGTGTTTGGATGTAAAGCATATGCCTATACTTCAAGTGAGAAGCGATCCAAGCTGGAGAACATAGCCATAGAGGGCATTCTAGTAGGCAACAGTGAGAAAACTAAGGGTTACAGAATCCTACACCCAAAGACTGACAGAGTGACAGAGTAACAATAAGCAATAGTGCTTATTTTGATGAGAGCCCATCACCAGAAATACTGATCCCTGAAAGCTGTGAAGTTAATATATCCAGAAAACCAGAAGAAAAGGTTCATCAAAGCGCACCTGTGCAGGAGTCAGAACAAGAGGTGGAACTCACATTGCCTAAATCAAGTTCCCCACCAGATCCTGCTGAACTACTTGAACCAACATCCTGGGAAGACATAGAAAAACTGCCAAAATGTGAATCCAATTAATGGAGAAAGGCAGCAGAAGAAGAATTAAAGTAATTTCAAGAAAATAAAACCTGGACACTCACAGAGCTTCCTCCTAACCGCAAAACTATAGGAAGTAAGTGGACTTTCAAAGTAAAGTCAGACACAGAAGTGAATATCCACAAATACAAAGCCAGACTAGTTGCCAAGGGTTATGCCCAAAAATTTGGTGAAGATTACGATGAAACATTCGCTGCTGACGTGAAACACTCCACCATCAGAGCGCTTCTTAGGGTTGTAGCCGGGAACAGCATGCATGTGAAACACCTAGACATTAAAACTGCTTTCCTATATGGAGACATTAAGGAAGATCTCTACATGGCGCAACCACCAGGGTTTGAGCAAGGAGACAACCTTGTATGTAAACTTCAGAAGAGATATATACAAAAGCTTGTGATATTGATAACACTTAACTGTGGCAAAATTAGACTAGAACTAGAGGAGGGTGCGCTTCCCTACGCACCAAAAGGCCACTTAACTAAAACGTAACCTTTATTGTAAATCATAAAAAGTATGTAAATTACCATAACAGGTCTACCTATAGGATGAGGTCAATGCCATTATATGGTGAAAACTTCTCTTGAATATATGTATAGACAATATGAGGGTTAACATTTCCTCCTATCTTTTAATATAAAGGATTTAGGCTGTATTAGAGGATATGTAAATTAAAGGTCTACTCATCAACACCACCTGGTATCAAGAGATTAGGGTATATCTGTCTCTCCTCACATCTATTGGCCATATATAAGAATGAGATGAACAGAAAAGGAGAAGGTATGCTAGTAAATACTGTCTTACTGAAGATATGGGCTATCTGTCTTCCACCCTATGAAATTATCTATCTCTCAGATATGCGATACAGGTACACTCATCCTTTTTTCCACATACAAAAATAGGCATTGGCATCTCATAATATAAATAATGACCTCTGTACTACAATTAAAAAATTATTGTATTTTAATAATTTCTCAATTTTTTTGGATTCTCAAAATTCTTTAACAGTAGTTTTTTTTGTCATTCTCACATGGCTGCCTGGAAAAACCATTAGGTAGCCACAGATGTGGACACTGTTAGGCATGCCCTCATATTCCCACTGGTAAAGAATTTGAGAATCCCAAAAAATGGATACATTTTTAAAGTACAATAATTTTTCAATTGTAGAACAGAGGGAATTATTTACGTTATGAGATGCCCATGCCCATTTTTGTATGTGGGAAAAACAATTCGTCAATTCAGATGCAAAGTATTGGAGCAAGTTAATGACATTGCACAAAAAAGAAATAGACCAATTGCTGGTAAAGCTGATGGTATTATAATTTTGGGCCATAAAACAATTTATATTGATACCAAGGAAAGGTGACCTGAATAAACATCTTTTGAAGTTGGAAGCGATATGGATTTTTCCTCTCAATTCTCGAGCACCATCTGGCCTTAATGAAGGCTTTACATTTCTACCTTTTGTACATGACTAAAAATCTTTGGATTTTTAATGTCTAATGATGGTCATCGTGACGGACCTTACTCACCAGCTTTACGAGCCTTCCTACGAGTGCCCACACATCAGTGCCTTCCAGCTGCAATACCGTCAGGCGCCGCAATAGACGTCATCGCTGGCTGACGCAGATGGCCCCACAACCTGTCATTCTTCCTCCTGGTCACATACACTGGCACTGCGGTTGCCGCGGCAGGGATCCCTGTCTCTTAGATGGCTTCCCAGTACAAGATCTATCACCTTGGATACAAGTTTGAGGATTTTCGGCCATACACATTCTGGAACTTTCTCTGTGGGAGCAGAGTAAGCAGGCTATAAGCCACTGTGATTGTTTCCATTCTGACCCTTGTTTCTGGTTAAGTTGTTTTTTAACCTAAAATTATATGAATAAACTTATATGGTTTTACGGAAACTTTTGTGTCATCAGTCAATCTGTATCACAAATTAGATCTAAGCGCTAATTGGAATATTTCTTTGCAGCTTTTTCTTCAGTACTCTTCCGAGGAGTTTATTCCTAGCAGCTATGATCCAAAGAATTGATTTGATACTAACAACTGATTCACCTCAACGGGCGCCTTATCTAATTTTTGCAGTTTCAGAGTTGTATAAAGGTTATGCAATCAGAAATGATCAATCCCAAGAACAAACATTTTAATGTCAAGCATCACCTACTGAGGGACAATCAAGAGCAAGGTGTTATTGACATTCAATATTGCCCGTCAGAGGAGATGACTACCGATGCACTCACCAAGCCTTTATTGAAGGAATGTCATAGTTATATCCAGAAGAATCTAAATATAATTTGACAAAGCATATGCTGTTGCGCAGGGGCGTTGGAAAAACAACAGCATGTATGGTAAAGCAGCATTCTAATGTGACTGTAAACTATATATATATATATATATATATATTGTACAGGACACCAAGGTTGGGTCCTGGACGGGTGCTATGTAGCACCAGTATTTGGGTTGTTGTCCCTTTAACCACTTCCCGACCGCCCCATGTACATATACGTCAACAGAATGGCACGTACAGGCAAAACCACGTACCTGTACGTGCCATTCTTCAGGCGGTTGGGGGGTCCGATCGGACCCCCCTCTGCCCGCGGGGACGGTCGGGATCGCTACAGGAGCGATCCGGGAAGAGGCCCCCTCACGATCGCTCCTGGCGAATCACATTCTCCGTTGCCTGTGTAATTGTAAACACAGGCAACGGGAAGTGACGTCACGCTCCTCGTGACGGTCTTTCTGACCGGGACGCCGAGCGGTGAAGACACAGAAGTAAGTGCACAACACTACACTGACACCAGGCACACATAGGCACACAATCCACCCCCCTGTAACCCCCAGATCACCCCCCAGATCACCCCCTGCCCCCCCCCAGTCACAGTGTCATTGATTGCAGTGATCATTTATTTACTGATCACTGCATATAGTGTCAGTGTGACTGTAATAACTGTCAGGGCAGTTCGTTTTAGGCCCCTTTAGGTCTAAGGTAGCCCCCTACCCCCCCCAATAAAGGTTTAACCCCTTGATTGCCCCCTAGGTAACCCTTTCACCCCCTTTTGCCAGTGTCACTAAGCGATCGTTTTTCTAATTGCTGCATTAGTGTGACTGGTGTCGCTAGGTAGCCAGTTTTTTTTTTAGGTAACCGCCAGGTTTATATAGGTTCATAAATAGGTTTATAGGTCAGGTACCCCCATATTACAACCTAAATAAAGGTTTTAACCCCTTGATTGCCCCTAGAGTTAACTCTTTCACCAGTGATCACTGTATAAGTGTCACTGGTGACGCTGGTTAGCCAGTTAGTTATTTAGTTATTTAGGTTCTCCGTCAGGTTTTTATATAGCGTCAGGTACCCCCATATATTACCTAATAAAGGTTTTAACCCCCTGATTGCCCCTAGTTAACCCTTTCACCAGTGATCACCGTATTACTGTTACGGGTGACGCTGGTTAGTTAGTTTGTTTTTTATACTGTCAGGGCACCCGCCATTTATTACCCAATAACGGTTTAACCCCCTGATCGCCCGGCGGGTGATATCAATTAGGTTTTAGGGTCAAATAAGGTCTGCGTCGCCCCAGGTTAGTGCCAGCACCGCAAACACCCACGCGCAAAGCATACACCTCCCTTAAGCCCCATACACACGGTCGGACTTTTTCATCAATTTGGTCCGATCGGACAAGGTTGTTGAAAAATCAGACCGTGTGTATGCACCATCGGACAGTGTTCGTCGGTTTGTCCGTCGGACAAAGTCTTATCTCCTGCTGGAAAGATTTCCCGTCAACCCGGTCCGATCACACCAAATCCGAGCGTGTGTACGCTTGTCCGACGGACAAAGTGCTACGCATGCTCAGAAGAAATTCTGTGACGGAAGCGCTCGGTCAGGTAAAACTACCTTTCCTAATCGACACAGCACATTCGTCACGCTGCAATGTTAAAATGTCTTTAATGCAGCGCATTCTCTTTTTCTTTACAATGCAACAAGAATGACATCTTTTAGCTGCTCCTATTCACCCGCACTTCTCACAAACTTACTTCTTTATTACTTTGCAGCATTTATACACTACATGTTTATTTTTACTCAGATCGTAATACAATCTTTCTTTTTTTTTTTTTTTGGGGAATACATATTTGAAGGAGATTTTTTTTTTTTTTTGGAGGGGGTTTGTATGTCTCAACTTAGCAAAACCACATTATTAACATTTGTATTTCTTGCTTACATTTACTAGGAGTTTGTTGGTTGTTGGTGCCCCTTGTTAATTCTACTTTAGGATTAGTGAAATGTACCTGCCTACTCAAAGAAAAACTGTCATTGTAGAAAAGTAAAACACAATAGTCAATGATTATTTCAAATCAAAAAAAACCTTTATTTAGGTCTCAGCAACAGACCAAAGAGGAACGCAGCCATGGTGAAACTTGGGGAATTTGCAAAGCCTTGGACACCCATGGCAACCATCATTTTACATACTTAAACAATTGGGGGCATGAAGACTACCTATCTAAATAATAAGGGAGCGCAATCTGGTCCTGAAGTCCAAAACCTCCGGAACTGCAGCAGATGCCATCTAGGTCCCCAGGCTCTGGTACTACGAGAGGCTCCATCTTCTCTCAGACCAGACTGAATCCAGGTCGTCACTCTCTTGTCTTCCTTGTACGCTTCCTTCCACGCCGTGGTGCTGGTGCTGGTGGGGTGGCAGAAGGAGGAGGAGGAGGCGGAGCAAGGTCACTCTCGCAAACATGTGTGAGGGGAGTCATCTCCCCAGCCATCCCCTCATTTATTATTTTGAGGATGACCTCCTCACACATGCTGCGTTGCCCCGCCTCCATACCCGTAAATTTACTTGTAACCAAGGAGGCAAAGGCCTCCTCGTAGGTGGGTGTGGCATAGAGGGAGGCTGAGGCATCTTTTATCAGCTGGAGCGGTGACTCTCCCACCTCCCCCATGTTTTTCGCCCTTCTGTAGGGAAGGCGGAGGGGAGAGACTTGGGAGACAGTCAGGCTCCTACGCCTACCCCCCTGTTGGCTGCCACTACCCCCTGCCTCCTCCTGACTGCCACCTTCCACAGCCACCTCCTGGCTGAGGTCTTCCTGTGTATGAAAAAGGGACATAGTTTCAGTTATTTGTTCATCAAACACACACAATTCTCATCTAGTGACTGTTGCAAAATGTTTTCAAATACAAAACCATACAATTCTCAGCCCTGCAGTTTAGATTCTTCCCAAAAATGTCTCCCACACCACTGTCTGTTGATATGTCAATCACGTTAGGAAATAAGCAATTGGGGATCCTGAATTAACTGAACATCATTCATTATTCAACAAACTGGTTCCAAAACTACTATACCTGGAACAAGCTGGGCACCTGCACATATTCCTGACTGGAAGGCCCAGGTTGGTCCTCGGAAGCCTCATCAGGGGTGGCGTGCGTGGAAGGACGCGTGCAAGGAAGAGTCGAGAGTGACTTCCTGACAGTAGCCTGGTCTTTGAGAAAGTGGAGCCTCTCATAGTACCAGAGCGTGGGGACATGGACATCAGCTGCTGCAGCTCCAGATGCTTGTGACTTCAGGACCTTATTGCGCTCCCGGAAATAGGTAGTCTTCATGTTGGTGATCTTCACTTTTAAGTTTGCGACGGTTGCCATGGGCAGGGTAGGCTTTACAAATGCCACCAGTTTCAGCAGGGCTGCGTACCTCTTTGGTCTGTTGCTATAATCCCTGTGTTTTGCCTGCCATAAGGGGGGGAATTGCCGGTATTTATCAATGAAGTGTGGGAGAAAGCTCACGTTGTAGAAGGCATCCATCACCTCTGCAAGACACAACGCCACACAAAACAATATAAATAATGTCAGCCTAAACTCTCCTAATCTTCTCCATAAAGAAGCCTCAAGTTCTAATCAGTCTAGGCTAGTTATGTACCAACGTCAAATTGTACCTTCGTTTGTAGCGATCGTCTCGTGCGTGAGCTTTCTCTCCCCTCGTCTCCCAGATCGTGGCTACGACACAGGCGTGTGACGTTTTATATACAGTGCGCATGCGTCAAACTCCGCCCGCCCCTGACGATCTTTCTCGTCTATTCCCCACCCCTTCTCTTTACGGCGCAGTGGGGAGAGCACATGGCGGGGACACAGCAGGTGCGCCCCAAATATCCCCCCAACGAGGAGGTGGACGAGGAAAGTCCGGAGGCACAAACGTCCCGATCCCGGAGCCTGAAATTCAAGGCCTCCAATATGTCATTTGGAGAAATGTTGGAGATGGTGGACATATTAAAGAGGAGCGACTATGATGGGAAGTATGGGCCTTACCTCAACCCCAATGTCCGCAAGGCCAAGATCATGTCTAAAGTTGTGAGAAGGCTGTACAATCATTTTGGGGTACAACGATCCAAGGAGCAACTGAGGAAACGCTGGTCAGACCTGAAACTGAGGGAGGCCGATCAGTACAGAAAGATCAAGAGAATTCTTCAAAAAAGTAAGTAGTTGTGTTTTGTGTTTGATTTCTTGCTTGCATACTGCTCCATGTGGTTTGATTTTTACAAAGTTGTACATTCCAAAATGGCCACTTTCATGTTCGTCTGTGCATTCGATCGTACTCAGCCTCGATCTTTCTGCCACTGTCATGGTCGTGTGTGTGTCCATTCGATCGTACGCAACCTCGATCGTGCGGCCACTTATAATACGATGTTTGGTGTTTTTTAGGGGGAAAGGAAGTTTGTTCTCCCTAGAAATGTCATCCAGAATGTAAAGCCAATTTATTCAATGTAAAGGAGAGGTCACCCAGTAGCTGTTTACCCATCTGGACTCGAGAGCACTAGTGCTGGGACACCCAAACCCCCTTTTTATTAGCCTTTTCCACACATGTGCTCCAGTGGATACTAGAGGGGGGTCTCCATCACACAAACTTCTACCAAAAAGCTAGTCAGTTTAGCACCTTTACAAAGTGACTACATTCATGTAGTTGACATTTGTAACTGGCCAAACTAAAATAGTGTCCGTCACTTTCAAGCAATGTTTGTCATTTCCTATTTCTGCCCTCAATAGTTTGTGTTGCTAAATCTTCCTTTTGGACATTCTCATAGGGGAGCGAAAGCTTGGGCCGTCTGAGGAAACCCCCAAACCAACACCTCCCAAAAAAGGGGAAAGAGCAGAAGCAGAGGAGGAGGAGGAGGAGGAAGGAGAGATCATCGAACTTGGAGAAATTGTCACCACAACAGGTGAGTGTGGGAGAACACAGCTACTGGTAAGCTAATCCATGTATGGCTGCCTCATTTCCAACACCCCATTTTTGTTTGTTTGTGGTTTTTAGGTGACGTGGATGTTGTGGAAGAAAAATCGCACTTTACCACAGAGAGTGCCCACGTACTCATCGGAGAGATAATGGTCTGCAATCGAGATCTAGATTACATAAAGCAAAACATCAATGATGTTCAACAAAAATTGAAGAACATCATTGATGTTTTAGGAAAAATATGAAAACGCACCAAGTAATTAACACACATTTGTGCCTGCTTCTGAACACATTTGCAACTTAAAAACTGTCTGAAATTTGGAACATGCACACATTGTGTCCACATGTGCTAGCTCCCACCATGGTGGATGAATGGCAACGTTTTTTTGGGGGTGCAAACACTTTACGAACTACGAAAGTGGTTGTGGTGAAGGGGTTGCACCCCCAAAAAACGTCCATTCATCCCCATGATGGAAAATGGCACTTTTGAAGCTTCTAGGCATGTGTTTTCCCATCTAATGACCATTTTCAGACCCAAATTTTGTGCATGTTCCAAATTTCCACTTTTTGGGGGTGACCCCCCCATGTGATGAAGGCAAGATCAAACACACTTTGAACATATAGTCATGTCTGATCTTGTCTTCACTTTACAAAGTTGAACTTTCCAAGTTCCTAGGTTCTGTTTTGCTCCATGCCTGGTTTTACCAATTGCGGAATGTTTGTAAACAATGTTGTAAATAACCAAGATGTTGTCAGTTTTGGCGTGAAGATTGTAAACGCACTTGTGAATGTTTTCCTAGTAAACTTTTATTTTTCTAAATGTGTGGCTTCCTTATTTAAAAAACACAATGCATTATGTATGTAAAATGAAAAGGATATGGGGGGCAATGGGTGTTATTTACTAAAGGCAAATCCACTTTGCACTCCAATTTTCTTTCCCTGTGAACTTTTTCAATGCACTTGTAGAGCATAGCGGATTTGACTTATGTAAATGACACCCACAGTGCTTTGTACGAAAACACGGAGCACAGCATTTTGGAGAATACACACATGTCAGACCTGGTGATGAAAAGGAGTATTTTGGGTGTCAGTTAAGCAGTACAAACCTTCTCTAGACCAAAGATTAGGTAGCAAACACACAACATGAGAATAATCTTTTTGGGAAGAAGAGACTGTTACCTCCTTTTGCCCAGAAAGTGCATTCCCACTGTCGAAGGCAAAGGGAAAAAATGTCAAAGTAAAATAAGCTAAAAAGAAGACTGAAATGACAAGAAATCATAGGTTGGTTAAAATATCAGATTTATTAAAAAATGCCTCTCACACATCGTCAGGCAGAGCAATGGCCCCCCTACCCACAAAGTACTCCATATATTGGTCCCGGACAACACGGGCATTTAGAGGGGGCAAGCCTGGACGTGCCACTCGAAGGGCTGTGAGTTCCGCATTTGGAGGGCCCTCCACATCTGGGCCAACGGGCACCACATAGTTCCTGTTATGTCTTTTGAGGAAGTTGTGCAATATGCAACAGGCAAGAACTATGTGGTTGAGTTTGTATTCCGCCAAGTTAAATGCCGTCAGGAACAGGCGGAAGCGGCTGGCCAGGATGCCAAAAGCGTTCTCCACAACTCTTCTGGCTCTGGACAGCCTGTAGTTGAAGACCCTCTGGTCCGGGGTGAGGGTCCTCATCGGGAACGGCCTCATCACATGGGGAGTCAACGCAAACGCTTCATCTGCGACAAAGACGAAGGGGAGTCCTTCGGCATTCTCCTCTGGAGGTGGCAAGCACAGACTGCCACTTTGGAGACGCCAGTAGAACTCCGTGTGCGTAATGGCCCCACCATCCGATATCCGGCCGTTCATCCCCACGTCCACATACATAAACTCGTATGTTGCCGACACCACCGCCAACATCACTACACTATTAAACCCTTTATAATTATAATAGTAGGACCCCGAGTTGGGCGGTGGGACGATGCGGACGTGTTTCCCATCAATTGCCCCTCCGCAGTTAGGAAAGTCCCAACGGCTGGCAAAGTGGGAGGCCACAGTCTGCCATTCCTGTGGCGTGGAAGGGAACTGTGGAGTGAAACAAGAAAAAAAAATTAGTCACTTTGCACCTAAACATTGCAAGCAGATTAGACAATCAACATCTTGGAACAAGAGCATTGTATAAAATTGGAGGCTGGAAAGTATTTGCACAGAAAAGTAGAGGCTCCCCTTCACAGATTACTCACCCCCCCATCAATCCCCCCACTTCTGATGGGACATTGGCAATAACTAGGGTTTTGGGGGGGGGGGTGGTGGACAGCTAACCCTCTGCACTTCATTGATTGGCAAATGGCTCAATAATGTGGGCTAGTTTGGCCAGACCCTCTGTACTTAACACTATTGGCAGGCCACAGGAAAGATCAAATAACATTTCAACCCCCCCCCCCCCAAAAAAAAGGCAGGCACAGTGTGACATTATTAAATTACCAAGCAAGCTAATAGGAGGGAAAGAAGACAAAAAAATAGGAAATGGAATGTATGGAGGCAGCCCCTTGCACTACATGCTTTGCTGAATTCATCCCTAAAGATGCGCACTATAAAGAGGTAGGTATATAGTGTGTATGGACCTTGGGAAAGCCAGCAGATAAAGGATTGGTACCATCTGACAGAGCAGTTGGGGGAGGGGGTTCCTAATGAGTTTGCCCCCCCCCCCCCACCAAAAGAAAAAAAAAAAGGGGGCTCTACATGAAGTAAACCACACAGCAAAAATTTGTGCATATTTTAGGGGGTGTTTTGGGGCAAACAATACTATGCAGCAGACAAAAGACATTGCTTAAGTGACTAGGCCATAGGTGTCTATTGGGGCAGAAGAGCATGCTGGTGAGGTAAGTGAAGGGAAAAATGCATGAAGGAGAAAAGGGGCACAGCATATTAGAACATATTGCAATCATGGTAATTAGGGAAGGAGGTCAAAAATACAAGTCATTAGCAAACAGAGCATACATAGAAGGGAATAGTAAAGTATAAATGTTACCTTAATATAGTCCTCCTGCAGGACCTGAATGATGGCAGAACAGGTCTCTGGAATAATGATTCCCAGGGCCTGGGAGAGATACCTGAAGAGAACTTCAAATCCTGAAGACTTCTCCCTGTCGCCAAGTACCTCAACGTGGCAACAAGCCTCTGCTCCGGAGTAATGGCTTGTCTCATGCAGGTATCCTGCCGGCTGATAAAGGGGGTCAGCAAAGCCAAAAGACGGTGAAAATCGGGGTCCGTCATCCTGAGAAAGTTCCTGAAATCATCAGGATTATTCTCCCGGATCTCACGAAGCAAAGGCATGTGCGAGAACTGGTCACGCTGAAGCAACCAATTCTTGGTCCACATACTCCTCGTCACTCTGTTCATGGACGGGTCTTGGCTCAAAGCTAAAAGCCTGACACCAATTCCGCGTACAGCACGAACTCGGCGACGAGTACGCACGGGAAACATCGCTCAGAAGGTCACAAAAGGTCGGCTGGTCAGAACGGACAAACAGAAAGCACCGATAAACAGCAAGGCCTGAAAGAACGAAGTGAATACCAGCAACGAGCAGACAATAAGCAGTGCAAATCAAAGCGTCCTATATCAAGATATAGGCCGCAATGACCAACAAATGCGAACTGACTACACGCACTAATAAACAGATACGCACGACAAGCACAAACTGAAGAGCAGTAACGATCTGAGTCAGAAAACTGAGAAGCGCGAATCTTAAGTCACCAAACTTCCACTAACTCTCGATAAACACGGGATCAGCAGAAGGAGCCCAACGGGTGCCTGACGTGGTGCTGAACTTCCCTTTTGTAATCTCGTGGACGACGACTTACGTCACGACGTTCTTCCGGACCGGATATTCCGACAACGTAGTCCGACCGTGTGTACGCAACGCGAACATCGGACAAAGTACGTCGGACAAAGTCCGACCGACCTGGTCCGCGGATTGTCCGAGCGTGTGTATGCGGCTTTAGTGGTATAGTATCTGAACAGATCAATATCTGATCTGATCAGATCTATACTAGCGTCCCAGCAGTTTAGGGTTCCAAAAAACGCATTGTTAGCGGGATCAGCCCAGATACCTGCTAGCACCTGCGTTTTCCCCCTCCGCCCAGCCCAGCCCAGCCCACCCAAGTGCAGTATCGATCGATCACTGTCACTTACAAAACACTAAGCACACATAACTGCAGCGTTCGCAGAGTCAGGCCTGATCCCTGCGATCGCTAACAGTTTTTTTGGTAGCGTTTTGATTCAGTCGCCAGCAGCCTAGGAGCTTTTTTTCCTGTGAATCTCACTAGTGTACTACTAAATTTAGAGCCCAAAATGGCAAATCGCAAGTACACTAGTGAACAGGCCTACTTGTTTCTGAGTATGTCAGATAGTGAAGAGGCGGTCACTCATCTGTCACAATCAGGCTCAGAATACGATCCAGTAGACAACAGCGGCTCCATGACAGATAGCTCTGGCGACGGAGGTGAGGTCCCTGCTAAGGTCAGGCGTACCCGATCCCGATCTTCTGCTGTTGTTGAAGTGCAGGAACCGCAGGTCTCTCATATGGAGCAGAGAAGTACTAGCGCCGCTATTCCTTCTGGTGAACTGGCAAGCACCAGCGGCCTAGTACACCCTGGACGTAGTCAAACCAGCACTGCAGTAACACTTGGTGACGTGGCGAGTCCCATAAGTGCAGTTCAAGCTGGCGAGGTGGCAAGCACAAGTAGTGTCCCGCTACCACCAAGAAGAAGACAAAGGCAGGCCCGTCGATCACATAGTGTCCTTCCTGCAGAATTCGCCAATCCTGATTGGGTGCCCACCACTTCTGCAGGACCCGTACTTCCCCCATTCACTGGCCAACCCGGTATTCAGGTGGAAACAGCTGATTTTAAGCCATCCGATATTTTATCGCTGTTTTTCACGGAAGATCTCTATAGATCTATTGTGGACCAAAGTAATATATACGCTGGTCAATACATCGCCGCTAATCCCCAGTTGCCTTCCCTTGCCAGAGATTGGAAACCAATTACGGTTTCCGAATTTAAGTCCTTTCTGGGCCTTTCCCTCAACATGGGCATGCATAAATTCCCGACTCTGAGGACTTATTGGTCCACCCTCGCAGTCCACCATATGCCCGTGTTCTCTCGCTCCATGTCCAGGGCACGATACGAACAGATCTTGCGGTTCATGCACTTCAGTGACAATGAACTCTGTCGTCCTCGTGGAGACCCTGAATTTGATCGGCTCTACAAAATTCGGCCCCTCATAAACCACTTCAACCAACGTTTTGCAGCCTTGTTTACTCCCAATCAAGTTGTCTGCGTTGACGAGTCCCTGATTAAGTTTTCTGGCCGCTTGTCTTTCAAACAGTTGTTTCCCAGCAAGCGTGCCAGATACGGGGTCAAGCTCTACAAGCTCTGTGACAGGGCAACAGGCTATACGTGGAGCTTTTCGGTTTATGAGGGAAAAGATAGTCACGTAGAGCCGGAGAACTGTCCAGATTACATAGGGAGCGCTGGCAAGATAGTGTGGAACTTGGTGTCACCCTTATTCGGAAAGGGGTACCACTTGTACGTGGACAATTATTACACGAGCGTGCCACTGTTTAGTCACTTGTTTGATCATCAGAATGGAGCATGTGGCACTGTGCGACCTAATCGCCGGGGCTTTCCCCAGCGGCTTGTAGATTCCCCTCTTAGGCTGGGGGAGAGAGCCTGCTTGAAGTGTAATAATTTGCTTGCTGTGAAGTGGAGGGATAATAGGAATGTTTTCGTTCTTACCTCCCTTCATGCAGACACGACAGTCCAAATTCATACGGCGGCTGGTGTTGTGACGAAACCCCTCTGTGTCCACGAGTATAACCTTAATATGGGAGGGGTAGACCTCAACGACCAGTTGTTGGCGCCGTACCTAGTTGCCCGTAAGGCTAGACGCTGGTACAAAAAAGTGTCTATTTATTTGTTCCAATTGGCTTTCCTGAATGCTCATGTGCTATACGGAGCTTCAGGCGGGAGGTTACCCTTCCTTGAATTCCAGGAAGAGGTTCTCACAGACCTTCTGTTTCCAGACGGTTCTGCACCTCACCATTCCCTACCAAATGCAGTTAGCCGGCTGTATGAGAGGCATTATCCTTATGTCCTCCCGAGTACCCCTACCCAACGAGCCCCCCAAAAAAGATGTCGTGTCTGTACCAAGCGCGGATGTAGGCGTGACACCCGCTATTATTGTCCGCGCTGTCCTGACAATCCTGGTCTCTGCATTGGTGAATGTTTTGAACGCTACCACTCACTAATGAGGTAATAGCGTAGGGTACAGCATTTCACAGGCTAGGATATACTTTCACAGGGTCTCAAGAATGCCATCGCATTTTGAGACCCGACCGTTAGTTAAAATTATAGTTACAGGGTCTCAAGAATGCCATCGCATTTTGAGACCCGACCGTTACAGTTAAAATTATAGTTATAGTTTAAAAAAAAAGTGTAAAAAATAAAAATAAAAAAAAAGTACAAAAAAAATAAAAACCCCAAAAAAATATAAAATAAAAAAAACAAAAATAGTTGTCGTTTTATTGTTCTCTCTCTCTCTCTCTCTCTCTCTCTCTATTGTTGCTCTTTTTTACTCTATTCTATTCTGCAATGTTTTATTATGTTTTATCATGCTTGCTTTTCAGGTATGTAATTTTGTTTACTGTGTTTTATTGTTAACCATTTTTTTGTTTTCAGGTGCGCCATTCAGTTGCAGCGTGGATTTATTTATCTTGACAGCAACAGCGTTTGCTCCCATGATACATAAAGCCACGACTCCAACGCTGTAGGAGGTGATTTCACCACCACAGTTAAAAAAAAAAAAAGAGCATATATGCCGAAGCATGGGGGCAGCAGAGGGCGGAGGAGCGATTTTGCTCCTAATGCCACGTACATACGGTCGAAATTCCGACGGAGGCTTGCCCGTGGAAAAGTCCGACCATGTGTACGTGGCATAACTTTTGCGGGAGGATGCCCCCATGCTCCGGCATATATAAATGGTGCATGTATGCCCATCATTAGAAGTGGGTGGATGAAGGGAGGTATTCTAATGGTGGGCATACCCACTGCGCCATTGGGAAATTGGGAAAGCATTTTATCACACCGATCTTGGTGTGGTCAGATGCTTTGAGGGCAGAGGAAAGTTTAGGCCGATACGTATTCTTCTACATATTTTTGGTAAAAAAAAAATCGCAATTAGCGATTATTGATTGGTTTGCGCAAAAGTTATAGCGTTTACAAAATAGGGGATAGTTTTATAGCATTTTTATTAATATTTTTTTTTTTACTAGTAATGGCGGCGATCAGCGATTTTTTTATTATGACTGCGACATTATGGCGGACACATCTGACATTTTTGACACATTTTTGGGACCATTGTCATTTATACAACAATCAATGCTATTTAAATGCATTGATTCCTGTATAAATGACAGTTGTAGTGAAAGAGTTAACCACTAGTGGGAGGGGAGGGGTTATGGGCTCTGACGTGTGTGTGTTTTTTACATTAGGGGGCGGGGCTGACGTCTGACGTCATTGATCGGCTTTCCCGATGACCGGGAACAGCCAATCAATGACAGGCAGAGTAGGAAGTGCGGGGAGAGGTTTGTTTACACATACCTCTCCCCGTTATTCAGCTCCGTGACCCGATCGCGGGACACCAGCAGCGATCGGGTCCGCTGGTCCCGTGGCCGGGGTCACGGAGCTCCCGACCGGTCGTGAGCGCGCCGCTGGCGGCGCGCACGCGACCCACGGGCAGGCATTTAAAGGATCACGTATATATATGTGATTTTGCCTGCCCGTGCCATTCTGCTCACGTATATCTGCGTGAGGCGGTCGGGAAGCGGTTAAAGGACCACGTACCGGTACGTGGTTTTTCCCAGCCGTGCCATTCTGCCGACGTATATCGGCGTGAGGCGGTCGGGGAGCGGTTAAAGTGTGACAAATATACAAAAAAAGAAAAAATCTAAAAGGGGGAAAATACTTTTTCACAGCATTGTATGTATGTATGTGTATATATATATATATATATATATATATATATATATATATATATATATATATATATACACTGTATATATACTTTATATATAATCTGCATTCAGTGTAGACTATATATACAGTGTATTCGGTGGTGTACAGTATATGATATACTTCAGGCAGTGAATATATATTTTTATATATATATATATATATATATGTATATACACATACATATACATATACACACAGTCTAGTGTACAGTTGTGCTCAAAGGTTTACATACCCTGGCAGAATTTATGATTTCTCTGCCATTTTTACAGAGAATGTGAATAACATAAAAACTTTTCTTTCACTCGTGGTTAGTGTTTAACTGAATACATTTATTATCAATCAACTGTGTTTACTCTTTTTAAATCATACTAACAACAGAAATTACCAAAATGACCCTGATCCAAAGTTTACATACCCCAATTCTTAATACAGTGTATTGCCCCCTTTAACATCAATGACAGCCTGAAGTCTTTTGTGGCATTTGTGGATGAGGCTCTTTATCTTCTCAGATGGTAAAATTGCCCATTCCTCTTGGCAAAAAGCCTCCAGTTCCTATAAATTCTTGGGCTGTCTTGCATGAACTGCATGTTTGAGATCTCCCCAGAGTGGCTCAATGATATTGAGGTCAGGAGACTGAGATGGCCATTCCAGAACCTCCAATTTATTCTGCTGTAGCCAATGACAGGTCGACTTGGCCTTGTGTTTTTGATCGTTATCATGTTGGAATGTCCAAGTACGTCCCGTACGTGTTTCACAGTAGGAATGGTGTACCTTTCATCATAGGCCTTGTTGTCTCCTCTCCAGCATTTATGGCTGTGGTCAAAAAGCTCAATTTTGGTCTCATCACTCAAAATGACGTTATGCCTGTCAGAAACCATGAAATCAGGCAGAGACAGAATTACAGTTAAATCACACTTGTTTAATAATAAAAGTAAAAAGATCAAACGTAGTAAAAACATAGCCAAAGCTCAGTAACTGGAACGGATAGTCAGCCAAGCCAGAAGTCAGGGATCAATGAGCTAGAAGGGATGTCAGCAAAGCAAGTCTTGAACAGGATCGCAGGAGATAGTTTCTGTGATGTCGACCAAGGCGAAGGCAGAGAACCTCTATACTGGACAGCTTAAGTAGGCAGAACTGAAGAGCAGGATATCATCAACAGCTGAGTAACTGTGGAGAGATAGGAGCTGGCAATTAGCCGACAGCTGAGCAGCCAGCTCAGAGAAGAAAGGGCTGAGCCCAGCCCTGACAATACCCCCTCCTCAATGACCCCTCCCCCTCGGAGGACCGCCAAGCTTGAGGGAAAAACTTCTATGGAAATCATGGAGGAGGACAGGGACATGTACGTCAGAGGATGAGACCCAAGAGCGTTCCTCCGCACCATACCCTTTCCAATGAACCAGGTACTTTATGCTCCCACGGAACTTATGGGAGTCAACAATAGACTGTACTTCATATTCCTCATGGTTCTTTAGCTGTAAAAAATGTGAAATCTCCAATAATAGCTGTAAAATATTGTAATTAAGAATATATTTAATTTAGCTTGTACCTATGCAGGCCGGAACATATTATCTTCACATATATCTCTGGCAGACCAGACAAGTCGGTACCTAGGCTTGTGTATACAAACAATGGGATCCAAACCTCATTGTTTTACACATACTCACTTCAAAGGATCCCATGCTGGGATATGCAATGAAGGGAGGCTAACCCGGAATCAATACTTAACTTCCCAGGAAAATTCTAGTTAATCCCCTACTCGAATAGTCACAAGGATTTGCATTAAAGGGGCTGACTTATGCAAAGTATAGGGATTGGAGATGTAGCCAGTCCTTAACTAAGCATAGGGAAGCTAACCAATAAGAGCCATGCAATGCCAACCAATGAGGCATCAGCCTGTAATGATATACACAGACTAGATGGGAGGGAAACACACTTTATGGGAGAGGAGCCATCAGAATGAACCCTTTGTGAAAAAAGCAAGCTGTGCACAAAAGACTCACCAGAACCGGGACACAAACTGACTACCCCTGTCCGAGACAATCACCTTGGTTAGCCCATGTAAGCAAAAGATCTCCTGAGCAAAAATGGAAGCCAGTTCCTTAGAAGTGGGCAACTTCTTAAGTTGAATACAATGACACATCTTTGAGAACCAGTCAACCACCATAAGTATAACTGTGTTGCCCTGGGAGTTGGGTAACTTCACAATGAAATCCATAGACAGGTGGGTCCAGGGCCTCTCTCCATTGGGTATGGGTTGTAGGAGGCCCACTGGAAGGTGTTGTGAAGTCTTACTCTGAGCACACAGAAGACAGGCAGCTACAAAGGCAGTTACATCAACACGTAGACTAGGCCACCAGATTGGTTGGGAAATGGCCCAAAAGTGTTGAGTCTTCCCAGGGTGGCCAGCAGCCTTGGGAAAATTGTAAATCTGGAGCACGGCAGTATGGAGACTCTCTGGGACAAAGCAGCGGTCACAAGGTTTCTTAGGAGGAGCATAGACCTGAGCAGCAAAAATGTTGTCACCCAAAGGAGAAGTGAGAATGGTGTGAACCGTAGCCAGAATACAATCAGGAGGAATCACAGGAACCAGAACCGACTCCAACTTGGAAGGGGAGTAAAATTGTCATGACAAGGCATCAGCTCTTACATTCTTAGTACCGGGTAAGAATGAGACAATGTAATTGAAACTTGACAAAAAAAGAGCCCATCGTGCCCTTCTGAGAGAGAGGCGTTTAGCCTAAGACAAGAATGTGAGATTCTTATGGTCAGTAAGACTGAGAACCGGCACAGTCGTACCTTTGAGGAGATTCTCAATTCATTCACGGCTAAAATGACCGACAACAGCTCTCTGTCACCAATCTCGTAATTGTACTGCGCAGGTGACAATTTCTTGGAAAAGTAGCCACAAGGATGTATAGCGCTCTCAGGGGTAGGACGTTGAGACAGAAGGGCACCAACACCAGTCTCAGAAGCATCAACCTCAAGGATAAAAGGTAACGTAGGATCAGGATGTGGCAACACAGGAGCAGAAACAAAGGCAGCCTTGAGACTCTCAAAGGCCTTAATGGACTCCGGAGACCAACTCTGTGGGTTACCGCCCTTTCTGGTCATATCAGTTAGGGCTTGACCAGAGACGAGAAGTTACGAATAAACTTCCAATAATAGTTGGCAAAGCCCAGGAAACGCTGTAGAAGACGTAAACCCATGGGTCGTGGCCATCCAAAAACCAGCAGTGGAAATGACATAACCCAGGAATTTAACCTGTTCACGATGGAACTCGCACTTCTCCAGTTTACAATAGAGATTGTTCTCTCTTAGTTTCTGAAGCACATGACAGACAGCTGTGTGGTGGCTCTCCAGGGACTTGAAAAATGTGAGGATATCATCGAGATAAACCACCACACATAACTGCAACAAAGCTTGGAGGACATCATTAATAAATTCCTGGAAAACTCCCGGGGAGTTACAAAGGCCAAAGGGCATTACGAGGTACTTATAATGACCTGTTCTGGTATTAAACACAGTTTTCCACTCTTCGCCCTCCTTAATCCTCACGATATTGTATGCCCCTCCCAAATCAAGCTTTGTGAAAACTGTTGCTCCCTTGAGGTGGTCAAATAACTCCATAATCAACGGAATCGGATAGGCGTGAAACGATTGAGACCCCTATAATCAATAAAAATTCTCAGTTCACCACTCTTCTTCTTTACAAAGAAGAAACTAGCACCAGCAGGAGACGAGGATTTGCAGATGAAACCTCGAGAAAGTGCGTCTGCAACATACTTTTCCATGGCCTTATCCTCCAAGACCGACAAAGGGGATATGGCACCAGGTTGAAGGTCAATTGCACAATCATACGGCCGGTGTGGAGGCAAACTACCGGCTTGACCTTTGTTAAAGACAGCTAAAATCGCCGTACTCCTCCGGCAGGGAGGAGAGTGAAGAGGTGCACAGGACCTTGACTACCTTCTGGAAGGATGTCTTACTGCATTTTGGTGACCAGGAAAGAACCTCAGCATGGATCCAATCAAAAGAGGGGTTGTGCCTCTGTAACCAAGGATAACCAATAACCAGTGGAAACTTAGGTGAGGAAATAACTTGGAATTGGATTATCTCATGGTGAAGAGCCCCTATGGCCATGGACAATGGAACCATCTCATGAGTCACATGGGCAGGCTGTAGAGGTCTCCCGTCAAGAGCCTCAATGGCAAGTGGAGTGTCACGCACCTGCAGTGGAATCGAGTGCCTTGATACAAAGGCAGCATCAATGAACAGGCCAGTAGCCCCAGAGTCGATTAGAGCCTGTATCTCGCCAGGCGACTCATCTCAAGAAAGGGTGACCGAAACCAGGGGCTTATGCTTCTGGATAACTGGGGATGAAGCAACGCCACCTAAGGTCTGTCCATGACAGGACCTCAAGGTTTGGGTGTTCCCTGGACGGGTAAGACAAAACTTCAAAAAGTGACCTGCCTGGCCACAATAAAGGCACAATATCTCCCTCCTCCTAAAGGTTCTCTCATCTGTGCAGAGAGACGTGTGAAACCCAAGTGCATGGGTTCACCTCCACTGACCGACTCGGTACCAGGAGGCATGGGAGGTGAGGGAGGCACATGTGGGACTGCAAAGCTCAGAGACAAACATACAGGAGGCTTACGCAAGCGCTCCTTAACCACGTAAGCCCCGGACCATTTGGCTGGCCAAAGACCAGAGCACATTTTGTGATTCGGCACTGCGTCGATTTAACTGACAATTGCACGGTCGTGCACCGTGGCTCCCAAACAAAATTGACGTCCTTTTTTTCCCACAAATAGAGCTTTCTTTTGGTGGTATTTGATCACCTCTGCGGTTTTTATTTTTTGCTCTATAAACAAAAATAGAGCTAGAATTTTGAAAAAAAATGCATTCATTTTTACTTTTTGCTATAATAAATATCCCCAAAAAATATAGTTTAGGCCGATACATATTTTTCTACATTTTTTTGGTAAAAAAAATTGCAATAAGCGTTTATTGATTGGTTTGCGCAAAAGTTATAGCGTCTACAAAATAAGGGTTAGTTTTATTGGGACTGTGAAATTATGGCGGACACATCAGACAATTTTGACACACACAGCGGAAAATTCAAAGGGACGTACCTGTACGCCCATTTGCCCAGCCTCGCCATTCTGCCGACGTATAAGTACGTATGCGGCAGTCTGCAAGTGGTTAAAAGAGAGTCTTTCTCTGAGCCTGGAGTCAATGAGGATGGCAAATGTGATCAACTTCTCCAGCTCAGTGGGTATATCTCGGCTGCCATCTCATCCTTGATGGTATCCGAGAGACCATGAGAAAAAGCAGCCACGAGGGCCTCATTGTTTCACACAACTTCTGCTGCCAAAGTACGAAATTCAATAGCGTAGTTGGCAACAGTTCTAGTACTCTGTTCGATGGACATGAGGCACTTGGCAGCAGAAGCGTAGCATGCAGGAATGTCAAATACCCTTTTAAACAAAGCCACAAACTCAGGGTAGCTCAAGACAACAGGTTTTTGCGTCTCCCATAGAGGGTTTGCCCAGGCCAAGGCTCTCTCAGAAAGCAAAGATATCACAAAACCTACTTTGCTTCTGTCCGTGGGAAACACCTGGGGCAGCATCTCAAAGTATATCTCAACCTGGTTGAGAAACCCTCTGCATTGGACTGGATCGCCCCCAAATCGATGGGGAAGCGGAGCGGAACCAGACATACCTCTTAAAGAGGTAATACTCGAGGTGGGTGCCTGCACAGAGACTGTTTATCCAATCTGGATTTTTTTTTACCAACAAGTGGATTGACTGCATCTTCTGAATTCATGGCCTTCGCCTACTGTCAGAAACCATGAAATCAGGCCAAGACAGAAGTACAGTTGAATCGCACTTGTTTAATGATAAAAGTAAAAAGATCAAACGTAGTCAAAACATAGCCTAAGTTCAGTAACCGGAAGGGATAGTCACCCTAGCCAGAAGTCAGGGATCAATGTAGTGGAACAGCAAGCAGGATCTGGAGCCAAAAGGGATGTCAGCAAAGCACGTCTTGAACAGGATCACAGCTGATAGTTTTTGTGATGTTGGCCAAGGCAAAGGCAGAGAACCTCTGGACTGGACGGCTTAAGTAGGCAGGACTGACGAGCAGGATATCATCAACAGCTGAGTAACTGTGGAAAGATAGGAGCTGGCAATTAGCAGAAAGCTGAGCGGCTAGCTCAGAGAAGGAAGGGCTGACCCCAGCCCTGACAGTGCCAGATTGTTTGAGGCTTGTCTCTGCTGTTTGGCGTATTGTAAGCGGGATACTTTGTGGCATTTGCGTAGTATTGGCTTTCTTCTGGCGACTAGACCATGTAGCCCATCTTTCTTCAAGTGCCTCCTTATTGTTCATCTTGAAACAGCCACACCACATGTTTTCAGAGAGTCCTGTATTTCACCCGAAGTTATTTGTTTTTTTTTTGCATCCCAAACAATTTTCATGGCAGTTGTGGCTGAAATTTTTGTTGGTCTACCTGACCATGGTTTGGTTTCAACAGGAAGCCTAATTTTCCACTTCTTGATTAGAGTTTGAACACTGCTGATTGGTATTCTCAATTCCTTGGATATCTTTTAATATCCCTTTTTAATATCCCTTTTCTGTTTTATACAGTTCAACTACCGTTTCCTGCAGATCCTTTGACAATTCTTTTGCTTTCCCCATAACTCAGAATCCAGAAACGTCAGTGCAGCACTGGATGAAAGATACAAGGGTCTGTCAGGAGTCCAGAAACTCATTGATCTTTTACACACACACTAATTACAAACAAACCGCAGTATAGTCAGTGTTTATCTGGCGCTCCAGATGGAGTAATCCTTAGTGGGTATAGTCTGTGGCTGTAATAGCTGTATGGTGATGTATCCATAGAAAGGGGTATTAAGGGTTAAAAAGGAAGGCAGCCATCCTTCAGGGTGTGTCCAGAACTCTGCAAAACATAAGGAAAAAAAAAAACAGGAAAAAACAGGGAGGGGAGGCGCCGACCGAGTGTAGTATTAAAATTCTGACTTTAATAGGATAAGATTAAAAACACTTGCAAGGTGATAGAAGATGCATGCTCGTCAAAGTAAAGTGCAGTCCTGGCATTCCACATGGCTCTGTGGGTCCAACCGCTGTTCCGGATAGCTGGAAAGGATTGGGCAGCGGTCTGGAATGGATCACAGTGTTTCTCCAGGAGCAAAGGAACCAAGCAGCTCTGTCTACTCTACCATGAGAGAACCAGATTTGTGTGTTTACACACACAGATCCCGGTTCTCGCTCTGTCACAAGCATTCGCCAGTGCCCGGCAGTCATCGCGCCCGCCTGGCACGCACATCGGCTCCGCACGTGCCTGCTGTCACGTCTTAAAGGAGCGACATACAGCTACGGTGATTTGCCCAGCTGAGCCAACCTGCCACATTATAACTGCCAGAACAGCAGCCGCTTGGGCACCACATGCTTGACAAGACATATGATGACCTGCCATGCAGTCCATTGGCAACAGCGCTTAAAAGACCCACATCATAGAAAAAGGCAGACTTCTCCTTGCTCCTTATCTGGGATCTCAAACCCTACTATACCTCCAGTCCTCTCAAAAACCTGCACTGAGATGAATGAAGGTATAGCAATAGGTGCCACAAGTACTGATCTGATAGCAGTACACCACCAGTTGATTTCAGCAGGCAAGTTTCGCTACCCCAGTTGCTGAATCATAAAAATATTCTGTCCCAGCCATCCACATGCTCATCATCTAAATGTTAGCTTGGCCAAATTGCTAGGACTGCAACTGCTGCCTTTTCAGCTAGTAGACTCTGCCCCCTTTCATGAATTTGTGGAATGTGCTCTACTAAAGTGGCAGGTTCCAAAACAAATTTTTTTTCACATAAGGCCATTCCAGCTCTCTACATTTACGTGGAAGGCAATGTTTGGCCTCGTTGAATAGGGCGGTCAGCAGCAAGGTTAATTTTACGGCTGACTCATGTTCCAGCAGGCATTGCCAGGGACGTTACCTTTCCTTCACGGCGCACTGGGTAACTCTACTGGCAGCTGGGAAGGATGCAGGACAGAGTATAGTGTTGGAGCTTGTTCTGTCACCATGCCTCCAAAAAGCTGGTGGTGATTCTGCCACAACATCTGTATGCTCCCCTCTCTCCTCTTCTTCTTCCTCTATGGCCTTTTCTGCAGAATGCTCCTCTGAATCAGCAGTGCTCCGTAAGCACTCAAGGGGCTACGCAAGCAGTCAGGCTAAAAGATGCAATGCAGTGCTTCAGTTGGTCTGCCTAGGGGACAGGAGTCACACTGGGGTAAAGATTCTGTTAGCTCTGCAGGGACAGGCTCAGAGGTGGTTGACGGCAGCTTGAGCCAGGAATGGTTGTATGCGACAATGACACCAACCTTCTCTCCGCCCTCTGACAGGGACACTTGACCCATGTTCCATGCTTGTCACACGTCCTGAATTTGGTGGTTCAGCATTTCTTGACCAGATACCCAGGCTTACAAGATCTCCTGAGACAGGCCAGAAAAGTCTGTGGTCATTTCTGGTGGTCATACAATGCCAGTGCTTGGCTGGCTGACATTCAAACAAATTTAACCTGCCCACCAACTGCCTCATTTGTGACATGCCCACCAGGTGGAACACAACATTGGCAATGCTGCAGCGGCTGCACACACAGCAGAGGGCCATCAATAAGTACCTGTGTGAGTATGAAACCAGGACAGGGCCAGGGGAGCTTGGCTTCTTTTCGCCATGCCAGTGACTACTGATCATGGATGCATGCACTGTCCTGTCACAATTTGTGGAGGCTACAAGGATGGTGAGCAACAACAATGCATGCATCAGTGACACTTTTCCTCTAGTCTTCCTGCTGGAGCACACACTTGATGGAATCATGAACAGTGCACTTGAGGCAGAACAGCGCAAGGAAGAGGAGGCCTTCCTTTCCTCTCAAGGCCCCCTTTATGCAGATAGCATTTCTGTGGGGCGGCCAAACACACAGGAAGATGAGGGAGGAGAAGGAGGAGGAGGATTGTGTCAGCATGGATGTAGGGGATAACATGCAGCAGTCTTCAAGGGATAGTTTTCAGTCCCCAGAAGTCCAAGAAGTTGTACGTGGCTGGGAGGAGGTAGTTCCTGATAATGTGATCCTTAGTGACCCAGAGGACTCAGAATCGAATGCCTCTGCAAACTTACGCTGCATGACCTCCCTGATTCTGCAAAGCCTGCGAAAGGAACCTAGGATTCCAGGTATCAAGGAGAGAAATCATTACTGGCCGGCAACCCTTCTTTCTGAGGAATTACAGTGTTTAGGCACCACCAACACCTAAGGCCCAATTTTTCTGCAGAGTATATAGTGCAGTCTGTATAGTATATATACTGCAGTCCAGAGTATATAGTGCAGTCCGTATAGTATATATACTGCAGTTCAGAGTATATAGTGCAGTCAGTGTAGTATATATAATACAGTGCAGGGTATATAGTGCAGTGTACAGTATATAATATAGTGTATTAAAGTGGTTAAGGGGTCCCCCCCAAAGCACCTTGTCCCCATGTTGATGAGGATAAGGGCAACATCAACAGCTATATATGTGAGCAGGATGGATCAAGGTTGACAATTGACACTAGACAGAAAGGGACATTTTGATGTTAAGTTGCGGGATGAATTTGGGGTCAGGCACTACTACTAGTAAAGTTATAACAGAGAAATGAGAGTTCAAGCAGAATACTTTCTATGTTGTCAGAGAGGGAAGATGGGATGAGCACTATGGCTGCCTGTCTGATCATAGAATCATGGAAGCTAGAGTATGTAAAGTATGGGATTACAATACATGGGATGCAAAGGATATCAGAACAAAATAAGGAAAGCAGAATTTAAGCAGGGAAATGTTAGAGAGTTAAGAGAAAGTGAGAGAATGATATGCATGTGTTGTGTACAAATGAGAAAAATGTAAGTGATTTTAGAGAGATATTCGTGTATGTGTGTGAATGCTAGAACCTTTAGTTCTATCTCTTGTGTGTGCCATGTATTCAGATGTGCCCCCCTCCTTTGCGCTCTCATGAAAGAATGTTGCTGGGTTGAGAGATCAGTGATAGGCTGGAAGGGCACCATGCCAATTTCTGTTTTTTTAGACAAAAACATTAATGACAAAATGTGCCGGGTTAAATAATCTAATGATAAACAATGTGATCACAATTATTTTGAATCTGTTTTCCAAACATGGTAAAATGAAGGTTACATTTAACCGTGTATTACACAAATTGAATATCCTTTGATAGTGGAAACAGTGCATTTAAAAAAAGGGAATCTAAGTAAAATATCCTCATTTAAGGAAATATATCTCTGGATATATATTAGAATTAGGGTGTGATATTGAGATAATCACTTATTCATTTCTGATATGAGTTTAACAAATGTATTAATAATATAGCTATATTGTAACTGGTTTAGACAACCTTTGGTTGGAAAGGAAATCCAGGTTATTGGGGAAATTTGTAAAATGGGATTAGTTTAGATTAAGATAACAATTTAGTAATTTTACATTTATACAATAGACCCCTATGGAGTGAAAAAAAAGATTAAGATAAGGTTGTTAATTGGAATACAGCTGCCATAATATTTAACAAAGCCAAGATGGATGGGATGCATAAGAAGTTTCTCTACAAAAATGAAATCTAAAGGGTTGATAATAATTTGATGTGTGGTCCATGATGTGAAATAAATAATAAATAAAATGTAAATATAACAGACCCATCACATCAAGTCCACACACCCTGTTAGGATGGATGCCACCTGTAGCCAGTTGTTTATAGTTTTTGATCTGGCTGAGAACTTTCTGGTCTGTTCTATACAGATTGTTGGTCCTTTTGTTTTTATTTATTTTTATTTTTGAAATCCAAAGCAGAATGTGTGGATTGTGAAATGATGTGCCCCTTTTCCTTGTAAGTGCTGTGGTATAAGCAGAACAATACTTTGGATTTATTGGACATCTTTGCATGACTGCAGGGTATTGTTATCATTTATTATGTTATGACATCAGGAAAATAATGCCAGATGTAAACTAAGAACTTGTGTTATCTAGCTAAAACTAACAACAGAGCAAGCAATGAGAAATTATAATATTGCCAGGAAAAAGTTGTCTTTTTGAAACATGAAACTGAAGTTCTGACACAAACAGTATGATAGAAAACAAGCCATTGTAATATATTTATGCAAGCTCGACCCAGTAATGAAGGGTTCACCCCAATATATCAGAGCTGTAGCTTTATGCAAAGGTGCTATTATACCACATGCACATGACCGGACTATCCGGCGGACAATTCGCCCGTGTGTGGGCTCCGGATGACTTTTTCTTCCCAAAAGTCCGGCAGACTTAGAAAGAAGTCTTGAATCAAAATTGTCCACCAGACTCGGCAGTCTGGCGGACATTCCGCCCGTCTGTGTGCTAGTCCGCCAGACATTCCAAATTAACGGACTTGCCCACACACGGAGTAAAGTCCGTTCATTTATATCATGACTCCAGGTAGACAGGACTAGCGAAGGAAGTCAATGTCACCGCCTCCATCGGCAAGATTGACACCTTGCTAGCCCCGTCGCCTGGTATGAATTTAAAGAGGAACCCCTACGCCGAAAAAACGGCGTGGGGGTCCCCCCAAAGTCCATACCAGACCCTTATCCGAGCATGCAGCCTGGCTGGTCAGGAAAGGGGGTGGGAGCGAGCGCCCCCCCTCCTGAGCCATACCAGGCCGCGTGCCCTCAACATGGGGGGGTGCTTTGGGGAAGGGGGGCTTATCAGAATCTGGGAGCCCCCTTTAATAAGGAGGCCCCAGATCCTGGCCCCCCACCCTATGTGAATGAGTATGGGGTAAATGGTACCCCTACCCATTCACCTGAGGGAAAAAGTGTTAATAAAAAAACACAACACAGGTTTTTAAAGTAGTTTATTAGACAGCTCCGGGGGTCTTCTTCCGACTTCGGGGGTCTTCTCGCCGGGCTCCTCGCTATCTTCTGCTCTTTTACCGCTCTTTTACTAGCGGAGGAGCCCGGATTTCTCTTTTGTCACTGCCGTCCAGGGGTCTTCTTCCGACTTCGGGGGTCTTGTCCCGCTCTTCGTTTCTTCTGCCGGGCCTCCGCTATCTTCTTCCAGCTCTTTTACTAGCCTTGGACCGGTCTTTTCATTCCTCGCTGTCATTGTCTCCACCTTCTTCTTCTTCTCCTTCTTCCTTCCGATGTTGACACAACGCTCTCTGCGGCCACAATACCAGGGACGCGTTGCGTGTCGACTTATATAGGCATAAGGGGAGGGGTGACCGGGTGATGTCACATGGTGACCCTGCCCCTTATGATGTCACAGTCCCAGCATCCCCTGGGGCTGTGACATAATAAGGGGCTGGGTCACCATGTGACATCACCCGGTGACCCCGCCCCTTATGCCTATTTAAGTTGCCGTGCAACGCATCCCTGGCATTGCGGCTGGAGAGAGCGTTGTGTCAACATCGGAAGGAAGACGAAGAAGAGAAGAAGAAGGCGGCGACAGCGACATCGACGAACGAGAAGACCGGGCCAAGGCCCCCCTGGACGGTGGCGACGAAGGAGAAAGCCAGGATCCTCTGCTAGTAAAAGAGCAGAAGATAGCGGAGGAGCCCGGCGAGAACACCCCTGAAGTCGGAAGAAGACCCCCGTAGCTGTCTAATAAACTACTTTAAAAACCTGTGTTGTGTTTTTTTTATTAACACTTTTTCCCTGGGGGTAGGGGTACCATTTACCACATACTCATTCACATAGGGTGGGGGGCCTTATTAAAGGGGGCTCCCGGATTCTGGTAAGCCCCCAGCCCGCAGACCCCGACAACCAACGGCCAGGGTTGTCGGGAAGAGGCCCTTGTCCTCATCAACATGGGGACAGGTGCTTTGGGGTGGGGGGGCCGCATGGCCCCCCTTCCCCAAAGCACTCCCCCATGTTGAGGGCACGCAACCTGGTACGGCTCAGGAGGGGGGTGGCACTCGCTCGTCCCCACCCCCTTTCCTGACCGGCCAGGCTGCGTGCACGGATAAGGGTCTGGTATGGACTTTGGGGGGACCCCCACGCCGTTTTTTCAGCGTAGGGGTTCCCCTTTAAATCCATACCAGGCTGCGGGGCTAGCAAGGTGTCAATCTCGCCGATGGAGGCGGCGAAATTGACTTCCTTTGCTAGTCCCGTCTACCTGGAGTCACATTCAAAATGAACGGACTTTACTCCGTGTGTGGGCAAGTCCGTTCATTTGGAAAGTCTGGCAGACCTCTGCCAAAAGTCCGGTCGTATGTGGGTGTGTGGGCAAGTCCGCTTGTTTGGAAAGTCCAGCGGACCTCCGCTGGAAAGTCCGGCGGATTGTCCGCTCGAATAAGTCCGCCCCAATAGTCTGATCGTGTGTACGCAGCATTAGACAAAGTTACAGACATTATTTTGGTCAAATATAAAAATTTTAATGGTCCCACATTCTGCGTTTGTCTAATGAAAGGTTCAAAATATGAATTTGTTTTATTTGTTTATGTACAAATCTAACACTGAAAAATGCCTACATTTCCAGCCACCTTATTGCCTCTATTGGAGAAGGCTGGAGACAAAGGAAAACCCCACGTGTTAAACTGATGATGTAGGAATCAGTTGCTGTGTGCTGCACTGGGCAGGACACACTCCCTGAAGACCCAGATATTAAATTTTTTGTAGATTTGATCGAAGCAGAGCTCCATGTTTTAACAAAGCATGTGAGCTATAAAAAAAAGAGTATATATTCATATAGATAGTACAGAATTAGAGAGCTTTTGGTTCCATTTGAAGGGCCAGAAGTTTGTTTTTACTTCAGCATGTAAACCAATCAAGCATGCTAAGTTCATTTAATTGGCTGTTTTCAGCCTTCCAGGTTCTTGCTGAGGTAGCCATGTTAACATTAAAACTCACATATGGAAGCAGACCAAGTTGACTAAGGATGCTGCATTACAGAACCGGACATTTGCTGGGTCTGTTCAACTCACAGCTTCCACCCTAGTTCTGGCCCAGTATAGCTGGGATTAATAATTCAACTTTAAGGACCCCAGAACGAGAAGAACAAGAGGTCCACAGGGGGCAACTTCTTATGAAACAGGACTTTGGAAAAATGTGATCTTTTAAGTCTACCCCATGCTCATTTACTAAGGCAGCCATAACTTCTTGTGACTGATGACAAGGTCCATCTGTCAAACTGGAGGGAAAAGAGTGACTGGTAGACAGTCACTCTTTTCCCTCCAGTTTGACAGATGGACCGTGTCATCAGTCACAAGCAGTTATGGCTGCCTTAGTAAATGAGCATGGGATAGAGCCAGGGTTCTCAACAGTTGTTTTCATAACATACCACTTCTTGTTTTACCTGTTACCAAAGGTGTTACCATAAGGTGAACATCCCTTCCAGAGATTACAAAAGGATATATCCAGATGCCCAAGTCAGGATCTTACGAGTATGCATTTTGTCTGTATGGACAGGTTTTCTGGATGTCCAGTGGCAAATGCTACTGCAAAGGCAACAGTAAAAAGTGTTATCAGAAGTAGTTTGTAAGTACAGAGTGCCAGAATCTACAGAGAGTAGCAGAGGAAATAATTTTTATAGGAGAGTCCTTACTAGAAGCTTTGAGGCTTTATTTTTACACCCCCTACTGTCTACAATGTAGCGGAAAAAGTCGAGTAAGAAACTAGAAAAATTTTGCCTGAATGTTTTCTTATATTTTATCAAGCCCCTAAGGGGATGTTGGACTCTCTCCCTATGGGATTTGGTTTGGGAGTCTGTTGCTCACTTGCTTATATTTTGTCTCAGCAGCTGAAGTCCTCCATTTGGATCTCACAGAGAATGTTGCTGATCTTTTAAGGTTTTTGACAAACTCATTTATGTGTTTTCTCCCCAATTCCAGATTCTAAAAGTTTGGAAGGATCTACAACTAAAGCCAGGTGACTTGTGAATTGATAAGAGACATTTTTATATAAGGAAATGTTTGGAGACTCAATACGGCATCTATTTCATGTACAGTTGTGCAAAACTTGAAGGAAAAGTCACCTGGATTCACACCAGATACTGCAAAAATTACTAAATTAAAGAAATCTCTGTATTTGATTTGTTTCCCTCTTGGAATCACAGTCTAGGGTATTCAATTTTATGTGATGTATATATATATATATATATATATATATATATATATATATATATATATATATATATATACACACACACACACACACACACACACACACACACACACACACACATATACAGGGCTCAAAAGTTCAAGTTCTGAGCTACTAGCCAGGCCATAAATGTTACTCGCCACCAGTTGCCCTACCCAACCTCTCGCATGCCCCGTCCATAATTCCGCCCCTAAACACGCCCTCATAAATTATCTCATGAAATTATACTTAAATGTTTTATGCAGAATTAGGTTACAAAGATAAATATTAACAACTTTATCAGTGCAGCCTCATCAGTGTCCATCAATGCAGCCTGACCTGTGCCCATCAATGCAGCCTGACCAGTGCCCATCAATGCAGCATAACCTGTGCCCATAAATGCACCGTAACCAGTGCCCATCAATGCAGCGTGACCAGTGGCATCAATGCAGCATGACCAGTGCCATCAATGAAGCTTGACCTGTGCTCATCAATGCAGCGCGACCAGTGCCCATCAATGAACCGTAACCTGTGACCATCAATGCAGCGGATCTGTGCCCATCAATGCAGCATAAACAGTGTCTATCAATGCAGCCTGACCTGTGCCCATCAATGTAGCCTGACCTGTGCCCATCAATGTAGCATGACCTGTGCCCATCAATGTAGCCTGACCTGTGCCCATCAATGCAGCGTGACCAGTGCCATCAATGAAGCGTAACATGTGCCCATCAATGCAGCGAATCTGTGCCCATCAATGCAGCATAAACAGTGTCTATCAATGCAGCCTGACCTGTGCCCATCAATGTAGCCTGACCTGTGCCCATCAATGTAGCGTGACCTGTGCCTATCAATGTAGTGTGACCTGTGCCCATCAATGAAGCGGGACCAGTGCCCATCAATGAAGCGTGACCAGTGCCCATCAATGAAGCGTGACCAGTGCCCATCAATGAAGTGTGACCTGTGCCCATCAATGCAGCGGCTCTGTGTCCATCAATGCAGCATAAACAGTGCCTATAAATGCAGCATGACTTGTGCCCATCCATGTAGCGTGACCTGTGCCCATCAATGTAGCGTGACTTGTGCCCATCAATGTAGCGTGACAGGTGCCCATCAATGTAGCGTGACCTGTGCCCATCAATGTAGCATGACCTGTGCCCATCAATGTATCGTTACCTGTACCCATCAATATAGCATGACCCGTGCCCATCAAGGCATCGGTATGATTCAGACATCATATCTATGCCTCCAATTACCCCCCAATCCAGCACATCTATGCACCCAATCCCCCCTCCTCCCCTTCCTATCATTCTCCTGCAGCCACGAGGGTGCACACTGAGAACAGGCTGAGAGGGTTTGAGCCTGCCCACTTAGGACTGCCTTGCAGAGACATTTACCGCCCCACTTCTTAGATGTGCAGCAGGTGGGAGGCGGAGCGGTCCTGGGCATTTCTTTCACTTCTATGGAAGTGCACGCTCTGTGTGCCTGTGGGGGGCGGGGATGTGCGGCAGGTGGGAGGCGGAGAGGGCAGTTCCGGGCAGCTCTTTTACTCCTATGGAATTGCATGCTCTGTGTGCCTGTGGGGGGCAGGGATGTGTGGCAGGTGGGAGGTGGAGAGGGGTGTTCCTAGGCAGCTGATTGTTCGTATTGAAATGGCCACGCTGCGAGGCTCGCAGGGTGGTGGGGGGCACTGGCTATACATTTCTGGGACAGCAAAGCCCTGTCCATACTCGCCCTCCTCATATTTTTACTCACCAAATATGAGCAGACGAGCACAAATTTTGAGGGCTGTATATATATATATATATATATATATATATATATATAATGTGATTTGAAAAGTAGTTTGCCATGTTGAAGTCATAGTTGTCATGCCAGCATGCCAACAATTAAACTATAAGGCCATTCTGGCCACAGGAGTGTATAGCCCGTACTCTGTAAATACGTCTTATCAATCATTTGTTTTTCACAATGAAAAGTAATTTTGTAATGAAAAAGCTGCTCAGCTATTATATTCTCCACAATGGAGTTTTTGCCTCTTTGGCCAGGACTACCTCCACCTAAGCATGTGGAGGTTTCAGGTTAAAGGTGATGGCAGGTAGGGTTAGTGATCAAAATATTGATCAAAAGAGAGGAGACTGTAAAGGAAATTTGTAAGTTCTGTATATAATTGTATTCTATTTTGTATGTATTGCACACTGCCCTCACTGTGCACACGGCACTAATAATGTTTTCAGTACATGTTTGCATTCTTTCGAGTCCTGATTAGAATTAGCCTGCCTATGTAATGCCCCTTGTTACCATGAAATTACATTTGTAATATTAATGTGATACCTATGTAATCATGTGTATAAAAACCTTCAATTGCGTCATAATAAAGCAGAACAGTTATTTGGAAAGATGCAGAGTGTATCTTTTGTGTCTGTTCCCTACTGCAGTAGTTATTAATTTGGAACCACTAATCGATATGAGTTGCCCATCTATAAATTTCCATGTCACATGCGACACTGTATTGATGCAGTAATTAATGCAAAAGGAGCCCCAACCAAGTATTGAGTGCATACTATACTGTATATATGGACATACTTTTCAGTAAGCCATAATTTCTGTATTAAAATTTTTTTTTTTCATTGGTCTTTTGTAATATTCAAGAGATTATTTATGATATACTGAATTTTGGGTTTTCACTAGCTGTAAGGAATAGTCATTTCTTTAAAAGAAAGAAATGCTTGAAATAAATCACAGATAATAGATCTATATAAAATATAATAATTGAATTACTGAAATAAATTAACTTTTTGATGATATTCAAATTTTATGAGATGCACCTGTATGTATACAGTGCTCAGCATAAATGAGTACACCCCAACAGATTTGTCAGAAAACCTTTACTTTCAGAATCAACATTTTCTATGGGACACTATACTACAAAATACTCCCACAAATGCGGGCCATTGATTGCAACCAAGTTTTGTTATTTTGTACACACAAAAAAGTATTTCCTGACAGACTCCATGGCAGCCTACTTGTGGGTTAACCCCGCCTCCTCTCCAATGCTATAGGACCCCACACCCATAAATTTGAACTCACCGCTAGGGACTGCGTTCATTTTTTGTCCTCCTCCAAGGACCTACATTTTGTTTATTCCTGCTTGGCGTCCACTCAGGATAACTCCAGATTCCTGCATACCATCTATGCAGTGCAAGCTCAGGGCCCAGCCATGGGCGGGCAAGTGGCTGTTCAGGCACAAGATACCCCAGTAGTGGTGGGGAGATTGCCTCTGTATGACTGGGATGGACGTCTGGCAAACAAATCAGCTGTTTTTAATTGTATTCTCCATGGCAGCGTTTTTGTACCTCTGTATTTGTCTCCCTGCTCCTTTTTCTGTTCTTCTCCCTCTGAGCCGTGTAGGTGTCTCTCATGGCGTCTGGAGCGCTTCTGCATTCCAGGATGCCGCGGCATTTGCGTTCGCCGCTAGCTTCTGCACATGCACGAGGCCTCTGTGATACAGAGGCTTGGCTAACGCATGCGCGGAGCGGCAGAGCACCCGGTGATCACACAGGCGCCATTCGGTGGCCCTCTACTGCGCAGGCGCGAAGTGGGAAGGTGGTGACGTCACTCGGGCGGGGTTTGAAAAAGCTGTCAGTCCCTGCTGGAAGTGGGTTGTCCTGGGGGGCAGTGTGCGACAGCTTCCCAGAGCCTGTTTTTTTTTTGTGGGGGAGCTTGCTGGGTTCTTAAAGAGGAAGTAAAAAAAAAAAGGAAAAATAGATAAAATCTGCTTGGCTTCTCTTGCTTGCTCCCCAACTTATCCTAAGGTATCCTCTTCCCCATGCAAATCTTGCTTTTTTGTTGACGTTCCATCCAGGATTAATGGACATGTCACCTCACACACAAGGTACGTGCAGATCAGGGGGATGGGCTAAGATTCCTTTTTAGTTGGGAATGTGTTTTAACGCCAGCCCCCCTTTTTTTCTCTTGTCTTCCTCCAGCCCTTCCAGGTTAAACCGTCAAATCGTGGTCCAGGATGGCAGAGACCTTGCCAGGCAGCAACATCATCACTCATCATCCAGGTCCCGACATGATTCTACGTTTAGGACCCAACAGCAGAGGAGATGTTCCCATTCCTCCTCCAAACAGGAGATGTTCCCATTCCGCCTCCAGTCACGGCACCCACCGCCATGACAGCCACTCTTATCGCAGAGCCTGCTGGGGATGTGGGACACGAGTCCCGGTGGGCAAGTCATTGTGTGACCCATGTTATGCCTGGGCAGTTGGAGAAAAAGAGACAGAAAACCAACAGATGGTGTCTCCTATTAAGTGTGTGGTGCAGCAATCCCTGAAAGACTGGGGTACAACCCTCATGCGGAGCCAGTCCACCACACTATCTGGCTCCCTGGTTGACGAGGCCCAGGAGGATCCAAGCCCTTTCCAGCCCTACGATGCTTCTCCCGGATCTTCGGATAGCAAGCTAGAGGGAGACATGTTTGCAGAAGGTTTTGATTTTGCTCTTCTTTCTCTACTAGTCAAGGCGGTCAAAGAGGCCCTGAAGTGGGAAAACCCTTCCACTCCGCCGGCTAAACAAAGGAAGTTCTTTAAACACTTGGGAAAAGAACGTTCTAACTTTCCACTCCTTGCGGAATTGAAGGATATTATTGATGAGGAGTGGAGCAAAATAGATAAGAAGGCCTCTATGTCAAGCAAAACCTCCAGATTATATCCCTTCAAGGCAGAGGAAGTGAAACATCTGGAAAATGCTCCCCTTGTGGACGCAGCATTGATACGTCTGGCAAAACACGTCACGCTTCCCTTAGAATATGTGGTATCCTTCAAGGACGGTCTTGAGAGAAGAATAGACCAAGACCTCAAAATAATTTAGCGGCTATGTCCAAGGCTATGGAAACCTGGACAGAGCATGTGGAAGAGTTGGCCAGAGGCTCAGCAGTCCAGGAACTGAAGCTGGCAGCAGCCTTCCTGAGGGAGGCTTCTCTTAACCCGCCTGCTGGCCCGGACTATTCTGTCTTCAGTCACGGCTAAGCGGGCCTTGTGGTTACGGCCTTGGGTCACCGATCCGGCATCCAAACAAGCCTGGTGTAGGATCCCCTTTGAGGGCTCCTTTCTATTTGGTAACAGGCTGGACAGCGCTATAGCCCGGGCCACCGGTGGTAAATTGGGCTTCCTACCCCAGGATAGGCATCTGTTCGGTCAGAAGAGACCTCAGCTCAGAAGACACAGTTTCGAGCATTCAAGGGAAGCACGCTCTTATAGGTCCGGCTGGGACTTCAGAAGGAATTGGAACAGAGGGCAGGCTCCCTTCCAAAAGTCCGCAAAAAGCCAGGTGTCCAGTGGTATGAACTGGCTAAGTCGTTTTGAGATTGGGCCCGCCTAGGCGGGTTGGGTAGGGGCTCATTTGCTTCTCTTTTTTCGGATTACTGGACCATGAAGACGGTATCCTCAGGCCATACATGGTCCTTCACCAGTGATCCTCCCCCCAGATTTATTTCCACCCTGCTTCCACGGTCAGAAGAAAAGAAGCAGGTGTTACTATCCTACGTGGTTTCACTGAAAACACAGGGAGCGGCGGTGCCTGTCCCAAAGGACAAAGAGTTCCAGGGGGTGTACTTCCCTCTCTTCTTAATTCGGAAGAAAAACGGTTCATGGCGCCCGTTGATAGATCTAACCTACCTAACCACATTCATAAAGTAAAAAAAGTTCAAAATGCAGACCCTGTCTACCATCCAGCAAGCCGTGCAGCTAGGCGATTGGCTAATTTCAATCGACTTAAAAGATGCTTACTTCCATGTGCCTGTGGCAGAGGAATTCCGCAAATATCTTTGGTTCCAAGTCGGGCAACATTTACCTTTCCTCCCTTTCGGGCTGACGACCTCACCCGAGTCTATTCAAAAGTCTACTGTCCGTGGTGGCCCTCATCAGGACAAAATTGGGATGCTCGTCTCCACAATCCGGGCTCAAATATCCTGGAGCTTCGGGTGGCCTGGTGTACCCTTCAATCCTTCTCTCATCTCCTGAAAGGGGAGTCAGTGGTACTAAGGATGGACAACATCACAGCAGTCTCTTATATGAGGGGGCACTCGGAGCCCCATCCTGCTCCAAGAGGTTGAACCCTTTTATGTCTTGGGCCCAGAAGAACCTGGCCAATATTTTGGCAGTCTTCATCCCCGTAGCCCAGAATGTCCAGGCAGACTTCCTGTCCCATACACAGCTGGACAACAACGAGTGATCTCTTCAGGGGCAGACATTCAAGTGGATCCTGTCCCTGGGAGTAGATCCCGAAGTGGATCTATTTGCATCCTCCTTCAATTTCAAGCTCAAAATCTACTATACTGGAGTCCGTTGCAGTCAGGCCTTTGGAATAGATGCCTTGACAGATCAGTGGAACTTTTACAGGGCATACACATTTCCCCCACTCCCGATCGGAAGTGGTAATGGTGGTGATGATTGCACCTTACTGGCCGAACAGGCCATGGTTTCCCCTCCTGACCCAGCTCAGCTTCCCGGATCCAGTGCCTCTCCCGCTCAGGCCGGACCTTCTTTCTCAGGGGGCAGTCCTGCACCCTTGTCCAGCATTACTCAGACTGATGGTCTGGTTCTTGAGAGGGAGAGGCTGGAATCTCTCGGGTGTGCTTTAAGAGTGATCTCCACCCTCATGAGCTCAAGAAAGGCGAGCACAAAAGTATATAAGAGAATATGGGCCAAGTTTGTTGCTTTTTTATTCTCTACATGCAGATCGTTTAGAGATCCAGAGATCCAGGATAGCCTCAGCTTCCTTAAATCTGGCCTAGATCTGTCTCTATCCATCAGCTCTCTTAACCTCCCTGACGGTATGATTATTACACAATTATTTTGCATGGAAATTTGGCGTTTTATATTGTAGGCTGGCAATTCTTAGGAATAACTCAATTAAATCTGTTCAAACCAGAGTCTAGTAGACATCCCGGGTATGATAAAGTTTGAAACACAAAATCATAAAATTATAATATAATAAATAACTATAAATAATTATAACAAATAATAATAAAAAAAACAAAAAACACTGAAATTTGCTCAGTTGCATAATTGTCGCTGTCATTAGATTCAGTGTTTGATGATGAATTTCCCCACAAATCACTATCGCTCAATTCTGCAAGTGATTCTAATTTATTGTCGCTGTTTTCTAGCTGGTCTAAAACCACTTTTGACATAAAGGGACACTTTTTGGTTGCTATGGACAATATCCAAATTCCAGGCAGAAAAAACAGTATTTATAATATAAAAGTGCATGCAGGGCACTGGGCAGACCACTAGGGACAAAGGGATGTGTATTTTTTAAACAGTACTGTAATCTGTAAGATTACAGTATACTGTATGTGTTTTGTGTTTTTACTTTTTTGAATTTGGTGCCCATCTTGGAGGAACTCTGCACTGTGTGAATCGAGCGAGCAGACAGCTCGCACACACAGCGGGGAGACATTGCAGGATCCAGGGGACAAGGTAAGAAACTTTCCCTGGATACTGCAATGCGATCCCGAGTCTGGCTCGGGGTTACCACTAGTGGTACTGAAATTCCACCCCGAGCCAGACTCGGGAATACCGCCAGGGAGGTTAAAGTCCAAGTCTCAGCCTTATCTGCCTTCTCCGGAACATCATGGGCTGTTCACCCGCTAATCCGGCAGTTCTTCAATGGGGCATCAAGACTCAGGCCCCAAAGAAAACCAAGATTTCCCAAATAGTATCTTCCTATCATTCTTGGCTCATTGTCTGGACTCAGTATCATGGGGTCTACCCCGCCTTCTATAAAAAGCCCTTTCTGCATAAGTCGCCTTCTTGGTTGCTATCACTTTGGCCAAAAGAGTTTCTGAGATTGGTTCCTTGGGTCATGAAGAACCATTCCTGACCTTTTTCCTGGACCGGGTGGTCCTTATTAGGGATGAGCCGAACACCCCCGGGTTCAGTTTGCACCTGAACCTGCGAACGGACCGAAAGTTTGCGCGAACGTTAGAACCCTATTAGTTACAATGGACACGAACGTTTGAAATCTAAAGTGCTAATTATAAACGGCCAATATGCATGTTATTGTCATAAAAAAGGTTTGGGGACCCAGGTCCTGCCCCAGGGGACATGTATCAATGCAAAAAGACGTTTTAAAAAACTGACGTTTTTTATGGAGCAGTCATTTTAATGATGCTTAAAGTGAAAAAAAATTGTGAAATTTTCCTTTAAAGCGGTGTTGCAGCTAAAAAAAAAAAAATGTAAAAGTCAGCAGCTAAAAAAAAAGCAGCTGCTGACTTTTAATAAGCACGCTTACCCTCCCAGGGCGCCCGCTATGTCGGTAGTGGAGGCCGAGATGTCCCTCGGTGCTCCGGTCCCAGCGCCGCCATCCTCAGTAAGGGAAATGGGCAGCGTTCGCTGCCCGTTTCCTACTGTGCATGCTTAGTCGTCGCATGGCCTACTGCGCATGCGCGAGTCGTTTTGTGAATGGGGAACGCGATGTGTTGTGGGACACAGTTCCCATAACACACCGAGCCCCATTCACTAGAAGGCGGCGCTAGGAGCAGAAGAAAGAACAGCTCCGAGGAACAGGAAGAGGCAGATTAGGACGATCTGCCTAGCAACAGCCATTTCTGGTAAGTAAAAAACATGTTTTATCAAGTTTTGTTTTTCAGGGTGGCCCTCCACTTTAAATATGGTACCTGGGGGGTGTCTAAAGTATGCCTGTGAAGTGGCATGTGTTTCCCATGTTTAGAACTGTCCCTGTCCCTGCACAAAATGACATTTGTAAAGGAAAAAAAGAAGCCATTTAAAACAGCTTGCGGCTTTAATGTCATGCCTTGTCCTAGCAATATGGATGAAAATCTTTGAGAAAAATGGCATGGCTACCCCATCAACCCCCCCCCCCCCCTACCCCAGCCCATTACCAGCCCAGTCTTGTATGGATATTAAGGGGAACCCTGCACCCAAAATAAAACCCTATACCTACAACCCTATATACTCTGAACAGCAGTATACAGGCAGTGCAAACAAGACAGGGACTGTAGGTTTGTTCTTAAGTAGAATCTGTTTGAACAGGTAAATTTTTAAGTGTAGCTCCATCCAAAAAAATCTATTTTTACGCTTTTTGGAGAACATAGGGAAGGGTTATCACCCCTGTAACATTTGTTTTGCTGTCTGTGCACCTGTTCATAACATTTCCCCTCACTTTCCGTCCCAATGACAAACGTTTTTGGAAAAGTGTTTTTTTTATTGAAACAAGGATTGGTGATAAAGCATCAGTAGAGAGGAGATACCTTTTTCCCAAATTAAATCTAACAGGATAGATTTAGTCATGGATAGGCTGCTTGGATAATGGAGGGATAAAGTAAATGATTGTATTGGCTATACTGTAAGAATAAAGTGAAGATGTGCCTTTTTACCATATGCTATAGTATGTGTTTAAACAACAGGAAGTGTTACCTGCTGGTTTGATGTTGTTGGATGTATACCACCTTTTTGTTCAATAAAAATCTTTTTGTTGAGTTGTTAAAAATCTAACAGGATAGAATTTCCCTTCCTAGGGGTAGATTTCCTCTCACTTCCTGTTTTCTCCTTCCGTTTGCAAGTAGGAGTAGTTTCTAAGTTGGATGTTTGAAAGTAGGGGCCTGCCGTATATACTCTGCAGAAATTTGCCCCATTAGATGTTGGTGTTGCCACAACACTGTAAGCCCTCACAGCTACTCTTGGTGGGTGCTGGAATGCCCTGCTGTGAACTATTACATCAGGAATTGTAATTACTTGCCATTGTTGAACAGTGGTAGGAAAAATTGGGCCTTTGGTGGTGGTGCTGGTGCTACAACACTGTAAGCCCTCACAGTTACACTTGGTGGGCACAGGAATGGGCCCTGCTGTGAATTATTAGATCAAGAATTGTAATTGCATGCCCCTGTTTAACTGGGGCAGAAAAATTGGGCTTTTGGTGGTGGTGGTGGTGGTGGTGGACGGTGTTGCCACAACACTGTAAGCCCTCACAGTTACTCTTGGTGGGCGCAGGAATGGGCCCTGCTGTGAATTATTAGATCAAGATTTGTAATGACACGCCCCTGTTAAACAGGGGCTGAAAAATTGTGCCTTAGACACTGGTGCTGGTGCCACAACACTGCAACCCCTCACAGATACTGTACTTGGAGCACAGCAATGAGACCTGTTGCAAAGCATTGCGTAAAAAATTGTAATTACACGCCCCTGTTAAACAGGGGCTGGAAAATTGTGCCTTAGCCACTGGTGGTTGCACCCAGAAACAAAAATGTTCTTCCAAGCTATCATCAGGATCATTGAGGAGGAAGAGGATAGTCAGTCAACATAACAGGACAGTCACTCAGCATCAGCATAGGCAGTCTTGAAGGGATGTGACATTTCAAACTAAATTATTCAGTTATATCAGCTTCAGGTGACTGGTATCTGGTGGTGATCCAAGACTGATTCATCTTTATGAAGGTCAGTCGATCAACCGAGTCGGTGGACAGGCGCACCCTGTGATAGGTGACAAAGCCTCCAGCAGCACTGAATGTGCGTTCCGAAAGAACGCTGGATGCAGGACAGACCAGTAGCTCAATTGCATACTGTGCAAGCTCTGGCCAGTGATCCATCCTCAAGACCCAGTAAGCCAGAGGATTTTCGGTGGGAAAGGTGTCCAAGTCTGACCTTGCCCCTAGGTATTCCTGCACCATGTATATCAGACACTGGCGATGGTTGCTGGAACCGATCATACCTTGGGGCTGCGGACTAAAAAATTGTCTGAACGCATCGGTCAGACGTCCACCTTCCCCACCATTATATGATTGGCGGAAATGCACACAGACTTTCCTGGCCGGCCTCAGGACATCCTGTAAGCCTGGGTACCTGCCCAAGAACCACTGCACCACCAGGTTAAGGACGTGAGCCATACAGGGCACATGTGTCAGTTGTCCCTGTCGCAGGGCAGAGAGGAGGTTGGTGCCATTGTCACAAACCACCATTCCTGGCTTAAGCTGGCGTGGCGTCAACCACCTCTCGGCTTGCCCCTACAGAGCTGACAGAACTTCTGCCCCAGTGTGGCTCCTGTCCCCCAAACACACAAGCGCAAGCACGGCATGGCATCTTTTTGCCTGCGTACTTGTGTAGCCCCTTGGACGCCTACGGAGCACCGCTGGTTCTGAGGATAGAGCATGCGAAGAGGCCATGGAGGAAGAAGAAAAGGAGGGGGTGGAGGAGAGAGGTGTGTCACAACCAGTAGTAGTATTTTGGAGGCGTGGTGGCGGAACAACCTCCAACACTACTTTTCCTGCATCCTTCCCAGCTGCCAAAAGAGTGACCCAATGGGCCGTGAAAGATAGGTAACGTCCCTGTCCATGCCTGCTGGACCATGAGTCAGCGGTAATATACAACTTACCGCTGACCGCCCTGTCCAGCAAGGCCAAGACATTGCCTTCCACATGCCGGTAGAGAGCCGGAATCGCCTTCGTGAGAAAAAGTGGCGTTTGGGAACCTGCCACTGAGGAACCGCACATTGCACAAACTCACGGAAGGGGGCCAAATCTACCAACTGAAAAGGCAGCAGTTGAAGAGCTAGCAATTCAGCCAAGCTAGCATTCAACCGCTGGGCATGTGGATGGCTGGGAGTGAACTTCTTTCGACGGTCCAGCAGCTGGGGCAGGGAAATTTGCCTGGCACAATCGGACGTTGGTGTACTGCTAGCAGAGTGCCCGCAAGTACTTGACTGTGATACACCTAACTCTACACCTTCATTCCTCTTAGTGCAGCTTTCAGAGAGGACTGAAGGTATAGTGGGGTTGGAGATCCCAGCTGATGAGGAGCAAGGAGAGGTCCGCATTGTTCTTTGGTGTGGGTCTTTAAGGTGCGCTTGCCAACGAGCTGCATGGCAGGTCAACATATGTCTGGTCATGCTTGTGGTGCCCAAGCGGCTGATGTTTTGGCCACGCGAGATACGCTTGAGACAAATATTGCAAATAGCAGTGGTGCGATCTGATGTACTCGTCTCAAAAAAGGCCCACACCAAGGAACTTTTGTGATAACGTGCAGAGGCAGCGCCCTTCACAGGCGGAGCTCTGCGGTGTGATTCAGTTGGTGTGCTGGCCTCTAGCTGGCCTCCGGAGGGCATCCTGCCTCGTTGGACATGTGCCGTCGCATCCTCCTCCTCCTCCTCCTCCTCTCTCCCTTCAGGCACCCACGTGGAGTCAGTGACCTCATCATCCCCTCCCTCTTCACCACTAGAGCAAACCTGGCATTATGCTGCAGCTGGTGGAACATGACTGCCAGATTGCTGTCCTGGAGCATCCCCTCTCTCTGCGCTCACGCTACTGCCTTCCTCTAGCTGGGTATCATCATTGGAGCCTTCAAAACGCTGGGCATCCTCCTGGAGCATGTACCCAACACTGTGGTCAAACAGTTCGGGGGACTCCTCAGGAGGACATGGTGGGTCTAGGGAAGGGGTGACTGATGACATTGAGTATGCATTGGTAGCTGCTTTGCCAGTACCCTAAGCCTGGGTGAGAGAGGATGAGGAGGATGAGGAGGGCTTGGTCATCCACTCTACCAAGCCTTCGTCATGATGCGGCTCAACATGTCCAGCTGCCGAAAATAAGGACAAGCGTGTCCCATGGCCACGTGATGATGACGATGCACCGCGTCCACGACCAGCACTGTTGCCTCTGTTGTGGCTCGTGACTGTCTGCCTCTCCTTGTTGGCCTTCCAGACATTGTAATGGCCTGCAGGGAGATGGGAAAAACAGCTATTGGGTAGTGTATATTGTGCTGGAGTCACACAACACACACACTAACTCCTGCAGATGGCTGGATTAGATGACACCAGGGCAGAAGGGCAGATACAGGTGCAGGTTGTATACTGTGCTGTGCTGCACTCACACAACACAAACACTAACTCCTGCAGATGGCTGGATTAGATGACACGAGGGCAGAAGGGCAGATACAGGTGCAGGTTGTATACTGTGCTGTGCTGCACTCACACACTTTCCCCACACGCAAATGCCTGAGAAGAACACACTATCACTGCCTATTATTCCTCTTTCCCTACACTTTCCCCACACGCAAATGCCTGAGAAGAACACACTATCCCTGCCTATTATTCCTCTTTCCCTGCACTTTCCCCACACGCAAATGAAAGAAAAATAGTTTACACTGTCCCTGCCTATCAATCCTCTTTCCCTCAATGCCGGAACACACTACACAAGGCCGCCGGCGCGGCGGCCTTATATAGTGTGGGGCATCCTGCCTGTGGCCAATTATTGCTCTCCTCGCTGCTGCCTCTATGATTGGCCAAGCATGTGGGGTCACAGTGCATGCTTGGCCAATCATGAGCCAGCAATGCACTATGCGACTGGCGCAGTGCACTGTGGGGTGTTCGCATCACACGAATTTGATGCGAACGGCCCGCAGAGTTCTGAACTCGACGAGCGGACGAACGGCCGATGTTCGATTCGAACATGGGTTCGAATCGAACACCGGGTCCATCCCTAGTCCTTATACCTCTGCTCAGGTCAAATCCAAAGGTCACTTCAGTGTTCCATGAGAACCAAGAAATCGTCCTACCTACATTCAGGTCTCCAGGGTCCACCGAGGTTCATCTTCTGAATATAGATGAAATACTGAAGGAATACCTGCAAGTTACTTCCTCCTTTAGACGCTACCGAATACCTGTTCATTCTGAATTCCAGCAGTAACAGAGGGAAGCAAGCTTTAACCAGAACGATTACGGTATGGATCGTCCAGTCCATTCAACAGTCTTATAGAGCTAAGGGCTTGGCTCCTCCAGAGGTGGTGAGGGCACATTCCACCAGGGGTATGGCGGCTTCATGGGCAGCAGCCCGGCATGTGGCTCCAGGTTTCATCTGCAAAGCAGCCTCTTGGGCCTCCATTAATACTTTTATGTCACATTACTGCATAGAGCCTGATTCTCTATCTTCTGTGAACTTTGGTTTAAGAATCCTGTCAGTTGATGGGGCAAATTAAAGCTTTTTTGTTCAGCATAACCCACCCCGTGTGGTTACGGTAAGTATTTGATAATAAATTTTCAGTTTTTTCCTAACCAATTCATTGAAGGCCATGCTGCAGAAATTAATACACCCCAATGAAAGTCTTAGACCCCATACACACTATACAACTTTTGTTGTCTGATTTCCATTAGATTTTACCTTTAATAGCCATTCAAACCCCTTTGTGTCAACTTGTGTGCATGTTATTAGGCCAAAATCATGTAAACTTTTGATCAGGGTCATTTGGGTAGAATCTGTTGTTATTATGATTTAAAAAGAGAAAACACTGTTGATTAATAATAAATGGCTTCAGCCAAACAATAACCACGAGTGACAGGAAATGTTTTTGTGTTATCATTCATATTCTCTGAAAAATGGCCAAGAAATCATAAATTCTGCCAGGGTATGTAAACTTATGAGCACATCTCTCTCTCTCTCTCTCTATATATATATATATATATATATATATATATATATATATATATATATATTTATTACAGTGTTTTTTTTTCAAATAATAGGTGCAGGAACTCCTTCCTTCCGAGTCAACCCTTGACTCCGCCTTCTACCCACCTCTGAGCACCATTCCTTAGGTCCACCCCTTTACCCACCACCCAGTACCACCCCTTTTAGAGAATACAGAACCAAGTATCATTTTGTGGTGCTAATTATTTTGAAAGGCAGTAAAATAGATCTAACAACAATACACATCAGTGACAATAGATCCACCCCAGCAACAATGGGTTCCCAACAGCCAGCATAATAGACCCTTCAGCAGCCAGATAGATTAGACCATTCACTCCACAGTAGATCCATCCCAGTAATTATTGACCCCCTGTACCATAAGAACCACCTCAGCAACAATAGACCTCCCAGCAACAATATACCCCCTTGCAATTATAGATCCCATCCAGCAACAATAGATTCCCGAGCAGCCAGCATCAATAGACCCTCCAGCAGCCAGCAACAAAGACCCCCTCCCTCAACAGTAGATCCCTGCCAGCAACAATTGACCTTCCAGCAACATAAGACCCAATCCCAGCAACAATAGATCCCCCAGCAATGATAGACCCCCTTCCTCCACTAAAATAGATCCCCTCCAGCATCAATAGATTGCCATTCAGTTCTGGAGGTGCCGGAACTGTGTTCCCCCATGTTCCTTTTGAAAAAAAAGCCCTGTATATATATATATATATATATATATATATATACACACACACACACATAGGGCTTTTTTTCTCAGAGAAAATTTGCAGGAACTCACCCCTCCTTCCCTAGACCAAGCCTGTCTCTGTTTCCTACCCATGCCTAGAACCGCCCCCTGTCTCCACCCATCCTAGCACCGCCCCCTTTAGAGAACAGGTATACTTTGGGGGGGAGGGGGCTATACAAGTAATTTATATAAAATTTGTTAATAAAAAGCAATGTAGTAAAATGCACATTACAAAAACACATTAGAAATATCCAGCTATTACCAAAGTATACTCAGAGGCAATTGCAGATTATATAACCAGCAAATAACCAGCCCCATAACCAGCAAATAGACAGTCCCATAACCAGCAAAGAGACAGGCCCATATCCAGCAAAGAGACAGGCCCATATCCAGCAAAGAGACAGGTCCATATCCAGCAAAGAGACAGGTCCATATCCAGCAAAGAGACAGGTCCATATCCAGCAAATAGACAGCCCCAAAACCAGCAAATAGACAGGCCCATAACCAGCAAATAGACAGGCCCATAACCAGCAAATAGACAGCTCAATATTCAGCAGAGACAGCCCCATATCCAGCAAAGAGACAGCCCCATATCCAGCAAAGAGACAGCCCCATATCTAGCAGAGACAGCCCCTTAACCAGCAAATAGACAGCCCCTTAACCAGCAAATATACAGCCCCTTAACCAGCAAATAGACAGACCCTTAACCAGCAAATAGACAGCCCCTTAACCAGCAAATAGACAGCCCCATAACCAGCAAATAGACAGCCCCATAACCAGCAAATAGACATCCCCATATCCAGAAAATAGACATCCCCATATCCAGCAAAGAGACAACCCCATATCCAGCAAATAAACAGACCCATATACAGCAAAGAGACAGCTCCATATCCAGCAAAGAGACAGCCCCATATCCAGCAGAGACAGCCCAATAACCAGCAAATAGACAGGCCCATAACCAGCAAATGGACAGCTCAATATTCAGCAGAGACAGCCCCATATCTAGCAGAGACAGCCCCATATCTAGCAGAGACAGTCCCATAACCAGCAAATAGACAGCCCCTTAACCAGCAAATAGACAGCCCCATAACCAGCAAATAGACAGCCCCATTTACAGCAAAGACAGCTCCATATCCAGCAAATAGACAGCCCCATATCCAGCAAAGAAACAGCTCCATATCCAGCAAATAGACAGCCCCATATCCAGCAAAGAGACACCTCCATATCCAGCAGAGACAGCCCCATAACCAGGAAATAGACAGCTCTATATCCAGTAGAATTCCACACACTGTACCTGCACAGAGGGGAGGCACTGTGCCAATACACATTGTAAAAGATGGGAAACATTGGTTCTCTAACTTTGCAGTAGCTGCGATCATTTGCTCTTGTGATGGGGAAGAGATTAGGTGCAGTTATGCTAGGGGGGTGGTCCCTGTTTTCAGGAGGAGGAGGACTGTGATTGGCCACTGTTAAAGCCAATCACCGCCCCGCTAGCCCCGCCCACATCTGGAGGAAGATGACTTTGCCACTACCAGTTTCAGAAAAAAAGTATTTCACTGTGATTTAGAAAACCACAATCAGGTGACAGTTTGTGGAATTACTGTTTACTGCTTCTGGGGACTTTTTTGTATATATATATATATATATATATATATATATATATATTTTATATATATATATATATATATATACACATACACAGTATCTCACAAAAGTGAGTACACCCCTCACATTTTGTAAATATTTTATTATATCTTTTCATGTGACAACACTGAAGAAATTACACTTTGCTACAATGTACAGTAGTGAGTGTACAGCTTGTATAACAGTGCAAATTTGCTGTCCCGTCAAAATAACTCAACACATAGCCATTAATGTCTAAACCGCTGGAAACAAAAGTGAGTACAAGCCTAGTGACAACACTTTAAAGTTTGATTAACGGATAATGAACCCTGCTTCTTGTATCAAAAATAATCCTACATCATACTGAGCATACCCATAGTTCTTCACTCACCCCTGTTTATTAAGTTATTGCTATATACGTCAAATCTGGTTTGCCCCTCACCATCAGGCGCCCCCCTGGGGACAAACTGCGCCCGACGATCGAGGCCACCAGGATAATTCTTTCAGATAGCTTCCCCCCCCTCCCCTCCTCCCTCTTATTTGGATCCTTCAGAACTATACCAGTCTACCCATGGTTTCCACTTCTTACAGCTCGACAGGTAATGCCCCTGGGAGGCCGCAAACATCAATTCGTAGTTAACGTGAAGGTCTGTTATTCTTATTATTTCAGTAAGTGACGGTGTCTCCACAGTTCTCCACCTTCGCACAATCGCTAGTTTGGTGCTAGTTAAAATATGGAAAACAATATGTCTATACTGCTTAGGGAATCTTTCTACGTCTAACGTCAGTAGGGCCAGTGCCGGATTGTTTATAGTGCTTATTTTAGTAATGCTGCTAATTACTTCAAAGACTTGGGTCCATATATTATGCAAACATGGGCAGTCCCACAATATATGTAAGAGTGACCCCCTGTGCCCACACTGTCGCCAACAAAGTGGCGAGGTTTGGGGGTGAAATCCCGCGATTCTAATGGGGGTCAAATACCACCTTAGAAGGATTTTACTAGCTAGTTCCCAAAGGTTAGCACATTTGGTAGCTGCATATGTGATTGATACTGAGTTTTGCCATTGCTCAAGAGAGAATGATACCTTTAAATCTATTTCCCATGTTTTCATAGATGGGGATTTAACAAATTCTGATTTAGAGTTCAAAAGATTATAGAAGAGGGAAATACCCTTGATATTTGTGTTGGGGTTACTAAGATACAAGTATACCCTGACTGGTAGTAGTATCTGGATTGTGTGGAAGGACGCTATGAGGTGGATGATTTGGTTGTATGTATATATGTCTTTCATTTCTAGGCCGTATTCTATTTGGAGAGTCCTGAATGTCTTAACAGCAGGTCCTACCATGATATCAGTGATCAAGACTATGCCCTTCTTTATCCAATTTTTAATATTTAGATTGGGTATTAATAGTTGTAAACAGGTGATGTTTAGAGGGATGAGTTTAGTAATTTGAGTGGGCGAGTATGATCGAAGGAGTATTTTCCATGCCCTGATCGTGGCTGTTATAGGTGGTGAGATAAGGCCTATCTCTAAAGGGTTAAATGTACTTGTTACTAGTAGATCGTATGTGCTATTGTTTTTTGCATTGGGCCCTTTCAAGTTCCAGCCACCTGGATGTTTGATTGTTTGGGAACCACTGTTTGGCCTGAGCTAGTATGGCAGCTAGGTAGTAGTCCTTCAAAAGGATGTGACCCACTTCCCCTGCTCTCTTAGAAGCTATTCATTTTTTGAATGCGCATCTGGCCCTCTTCCCCTGCCAGAGAAATTTGTTGATTTTCGATTGAGCCTCAGAGAAAAAAGAATCTTTAATTGCTATAGGTAAAGTTCTGAGCAGATATATGAACTGTGGCAACACCATCATCTTAAACGCAGCTAATCTGCCCGACCAGGACATCTCTGTCATGCTTATTGAGTTCAATTTTTGGTCTAGGTTCTCGAGGAAAGGCAGATGATTGGATTCAAACAACTGACCTGCCTTTTCTGTTAAAGTTATGCCTAGGTATTTTATCCCTGTAGGGCTCCATGTATATGGAAATTGCTGTTGTAACCTTATTCTAAGTGAATCTTCTATACCCAGCCCCAGAATTTGAGATTTGCTTTCGTTTACCTTGTAGTATGAAATCCTGTTAAACAGTGATAGAGCTTTGTGCGCCTCAGCCAGGGAAGTCTCCACGTTCGTTAATATCATAATCACATCGTCAGCGAATAAGCTGATGGAGTGGGACGTGTCATGCGCTTTGAAACCGGTTATTTGCAGGTGTGATCTAATATGTATGGCAAGGGGTTCCATTAACAGATTGAAAATTAGGGGAGACAAGGGGCACCCCTGCCGGGTTCCGTTCGTAATGGGAAATGGTGAAGACAGAACGCCAGATGTATATACTCTAGCAGACGGTTTAGAATAGAGGCCCATAATTGCTGTGGATATGTTTCCTACAAATCCAAAAGCCTCAAGGACTTGCCTCAGATATTGCCAGTGGATACGATCAAAGGCCTTCTCTGCATCCAATGTTAGGAGCAGAGAAGGCCTTCATTGCACCTCAGCTAGGTGTAATATATTTATTAGCCTTCGGGTGGCGTCCGAGGTCTGTCTATTTTTGGTAAATCCTGTCTGGTCTGGGTGGATCAATATGGGCAAGATGTTGACCAATCGGGCTGCTATCAGCTTAGCGTACAGTTTTATATCACTGTTCAAAAGAGAGATAGGTCTAAAGTTCGGGGGGGGGGGGGGGAGTCTGGAGCCTTCCCTGGCTTAGGTAATGTTATTATGACAGCTTCTAACATTTCTGGAGGGAAAGAGGCAGAGGCCGCATTATAAATTTCACGTAAGTATGGTGTAAGGGTATTCTTAAATTCTTTATAGTATTCCCCACTAAATCCGTCCGGTCCTGGCGATTTGTTTAAAGGTAATTGGTCAATGGCTTTGAGTATTTCTGTTTCGGTAAAAGGGGCATTCAGGGTAGACAGTTGCGTCTGAGTCAGTTTAGGGATGTCTAAGCGCGATAAGAATTCGTCAATTTCATTCTGTACTGGTTGGTGAGTGTTGTGGTCATTTTTTAAGTTATTTAATGAGCCATAGTAGTCACTAAACACGTCTGCTATTTTTTTTGGGTGGCTTTCTTTATGTTTGGTACTTGGGTGGATTATATAAGGTATTTTCATTTTATATCTGTATCCCTTAATACTCTGTGCCAGTAATTTGCCTGCTTTATTCCCATTGGAGTAATACGTCATTTTTAACCATTTGCTATTTTTTTCAAAATTTTCTAATAGAAGTATTCTAAGGTCATGTCTTAATTGGGTAAGTTTTCGGGATGTAGAGTTAGTGGTGTTAGATTTATTGTCGTTTTCCAGATTTGTAATTTCGGTCACTAAGTCGTTTAGCCTCTTGTGCCTCTGTCTCTTTAGCCTCGCCCCTATTTGTATATTAATACCCCGCATGAATGCCTTATGGGCGTTCCATACTACAAATGGATCTGTAACAGAGCCTGCATTGTCAGAAAAAAATTCACTAAGCCTGTCCTGCATCACCTTCCTGCACTCCTTTTGTTGCAAAACCAAGGTGTTAATTCTCCATAGTGGTCTCGCATCAGCCGATGACGAGTCCCCTATGGAGAGCACCACTGGAGCGTGGTCGGACCAGGTTATAGGGTATATTGTAACCAAGGAAATCTTCAGCAAAGATTGCTGATCTAGTAAAAACAGGTCTATTCTTGTATATATTTGGTGTGGCAGTGAGAAAAATGTAAAGTCTCTTTCCTCGGTGTGTAGGCATCTCCACGCATCGTATAGTTCGTGCTTATTAATGGAAGGAAGCAGGGCCAAGCCAGCTCTGTTAACTTTGGACGTTGAGTCTATGGTCGGATCCGGGGTAAGGTTAAAGTCTCCGCATATGACTAATAGACCTTGTCGGACCTTCTGTATTCTCTGTAAGAGCTTATTGAAGAAGCGGACTTGATTCTTGTTAGGGGAGTATACGTTCACTAACGTATAGATGGTGGAATTTAATTTGCAGATTAGGATCAGATATCTTCCTTGCGTATCATATAAAGAGTCAAGTAGTTTAAACACTACCGAATCTTTAATGGCTATTAGAACTCCCTTCCTTTTAGAGACCGCATTTGCTGTAAATATGTGAGGGAAACTTTTGTGGGAGCATTTGGGAGGGTTGGAGGCCAAAAAGTGAGTTTCTTGGGCACAGATAATATCGCACTGACGGGTATTAGCTTCTTTCCACAAGGAATTCCTTTTCATAGGGTGGTTAAGCCCTTTGACATTGATGGATAAAATGTTCAGTGTCATCCGGTTAAATTAGTAAAAAAAAGATATTTGGTATGTTGTAGTCGAGAGAGCGTCCATGATGTAATGAGGAGTCTTTTTTTTACTAATTTAACCGGATGACACCTAACCTGGTGTGTGCACTTGAGTCAAGTGTGTACAGCGTAACATGCTGTATTCAATTGGGGGGGATAAGTTCAGCCCTAAGTTCCCTAAGGACAGAGACATGGGGACTTAGGGGTATTACCTGACCATCCTTTTCCTTCATGTGTGTGACTTGGCGTTTCTAGCCGTTACTGTTTTCCAGTCACGGTCAACTTGCCTTGGAGTACTAGTATCAGGAGCCCCTGATTCTAGCTCAGGTATTATATCCCAGCTTCTGAGTAGCTCGATGCCTTTGGCCAATGAGGTGATTGTATACGTATGGTTATCTTTGGTTATGGATAGTTCCATAGGATATCCCCACCTGTAGACAATCTTGTTGTTCCTCAGAGCTTTGGTGATTGTGTTCAGAGCCCTCCTTTTTGTGTGTTGGGACAGGTCGGCGAAGAATTGGAGGTGTTGTAGTTGCGAGGGTATTTGTTCTTTTTTTCGCATGGTCATCATAAGGTTTTCTTTTACATGAAAAAAGTGTAAGCGGAGCAGAACGTCCCTGGGGATATGTTCTGACAGATGTGCTGGTTTGGGTAGGCGGTGGATCCTATCTATTGTGACGTCCAAGTCAGATAGGTCTTGCAAGATTTGTTTAAAAATGTCTGCTGTATAGGTGTGGATGTCATTTTGTTGTACTGACTCAGGGATCCCCCTTATCTTTATATTGTTCCTTCTTGACCTGTCCTCGATATCTACCAGTTTGTCCCTGATCCATTCTGCCTCCCCTTCTTTTTCCTCATTGGCATCTACTAGGTCGTTTATGGTATCTGCGTATTCCCCCATTCTGGTTTCAATATGATCTACTCTAGATCCTATGGCATTGATTTCTTTAGTAAAGCTGTGCATGCAGGATGCCATGTCAGACTGGATAGTGCTGCGGAGGGACATTAACATGTCCTTCAGAACTGTGTCCAGAACCGGCTGATTCTGAGTGGGGAATGATTCGATGGGTTCAGGGAGCTCCCTCGTGTCATCCTCAGAGTCAGTGGCCGGGCTGCCCTCAGTGCTCAATCTATCGCCATCCATCCGTGGCTTGGACTTTGCTGGGCTGCAAGTGGATGGGGATGGGGGATAGGAGCGGTGGTGGTTGTTGTGGGGGATATGCTTTCAGTTGGCATTACCTTGCCTGGAAGCCGTCTCACGATGAGCCGCCTCGCCTGTAGTGTAGGCCCGGGCGCCATCTTGGATCCCTCTCTCAGGTATCCTGGCGTAGAAGTCCGTGAGCCGCTGTGGCTTCCCTGTGTTCCGCCGCTTGTTGGGCATGACTCCGGGGGTCTCTTAGGGGGTATCGCTCGGTATACCGGTGGTTGTTGAGTTCGGATGTGTCGGCTGTTAGCCGCTTCAGTCCCCTGACTCCGGAGCTCCGGGATTATGCGGCCATCCGGAACTCGCTTCAGGCCACCGTAATCAATGCATTTTTAATTGCACTGATCACCGTATAAATGTGAATGGTCCCAAAATCCCGCTAAAAATGTCCGATGTGTCCGCCATAATGTCACAGTCACGATAGAAATCACTGATCGCCGCCATTACTAGTAAAAAAAATATATAAATAAAAAGTACATAAAAGTATCCCCTTTTTTGTAGACGCTATAAATTTTGCGCAAACCAATTAATAAACGCTTTTTGCAAATTATTTTATCAAAATTATGTAGAACAATACGTATCAGCCTAAACTGAGGAAAAAATGTTTTTTTGTATATTTTTTGGGGATATTTATTATAGAAAAAAGTAAAAAATAATGTTTTTTTTTCAAAATTGTCGCAATGTTTTTGTTTATAGTGCAAAAAATAAAAACCGCAGAGGTGATCAAATACCACCATACCACCACGCGCAATTGTCAGTTAAAGCAACGCAGTGCCGAATCGCAAAACGTGCTCTGGTCTTTGGGCAGCCAAATGGTCCGGGGCTTAAGTGGTTAAGGTTAAACCTCTTTTCTTCTAATTTTAATGAGTGGCCACGTGTCTTGTTAAACTCCCTTCCGCAAAAAAGTTTTATCCCTATTACAGGGTCACTAGTACGGTATTTAAAAACTGAAATCATATCCCCTTTCATGCGTCTCTTCTCCAGAGAGAATAAGTTCAGTGCACAGCAGAGGGCCATCAATGACTACTTGTGTTAGCAGGGGCAGACAGACCATTTGGGCTTTTGGGCACTGCCCGAGGACCCCGGGCCCATCAGGGTTGCCAGCCTCAGTAAAACCAGGGACAGTATGTAAAAATCTGTGTTTTTTTTTTACATCTGTTCTTGAAATGTCCCTTACCGACATCCTTTTGGTCTAAACATCCCGAAATTATAGCTGCCTTGCCTCTCCAGTACCTTCTCAGCCAATAGAAACACGCTGTACATGCCCCCTTATTTGTCTGTAGCACAGGAGATGCCGATTGCTGGAGGAGAGGAGAGGGATGAGGGGACACTGCTGCCTGATAGAAGGTAAGCCAACTGGCCCCAGCTAAATGTAATCTTGTCAGTGGCTTACTCTAAGCAGGGGAAGGATGTGTTTCCTCTAGCATGGCTCCTCCTGTTTTTGAGGCTATTAGATGTTTTTTCTGAGTAATAAGCACACTTCTCCTGGAGAAAGGACTTTCTTAATGTCTCCCCCAATCTCTGCTACATCTCCCTACCTATTACCTGCCCACCAGTACACAGGCTATCAAGCACCTAATGCTGATATAACTGATTGAATTTGCTATGGATGTGGGATCCCTTGAAAACTGCCTATGCTGACTATCCTATTCCTCCTCAATCTTGATGCTGCTAGCTTCCAGCAATACTTTTGGTTTAGGGCACCACCACCCAAGGCCCAATTTTTCTGCCCCTGCTTAACAGGGGCTTGTAATTACAATTTTTGATCTAATATTTCCCAGCAGGGCCCATTCCTGTGCCCAACAAGAGTATCTGTGGGGGCTTACAGTGTTGTGGCACCGCCACCACCCCTGCCCAAGGCCCAATTTGTCTGCCCCTGTTTAACAGGGGCATGTAATTAAAATTTTTAGTATTTTTGGTATTTATATGATATCTATATTGCTGGGATCGTACAATACATTACAGCCTCAAACTGTTTTGAATAACATTTTTTCCTTTAGAAATTTCATTTTGCTGTGGCACTGTTATAAACATGGGAATGATGCGCTTCTTTACAGGCATACCACCCCCCCCCCCCCCCAGGCACAATATTTAAAGGAATATTTCATTTTTATTGTTTCACTAAGCATTATTAAAAATCACAGTTTATTTTTTTGCATTGATACATGTCCCCTGGGGCAGGAACCCGGGCCCCCAAACACTTTTTATGACAATAACTTGCATATAAGCCTTTAAAATGAGCACTTTTGATTTTTCACATTCGTGTCCCATAGAGACTTTAACAGTGTTTGCGTTCGGCTCATCTCTACTATTAAGGTTGTTTTGCCACTGCTATATCTAAGACATGAAAATACCTTCTGTCTTATGTGCAGTTTCTGTGCTTATCAGTGCCATTTGTAATCATTTTCTATACAAATTTGTAATATTATCAGATGCTAGCAATTGAGAAAACCCCTGTTTCAGAATTAGACACATTTTCCTGTAATGAAAATTAGTTATTTACCTTTTAGTTTTACATGTAATACTAACACAGCAAAGTCAAATTTTAATCATGGCGTCTTGTGTTTTAAGCAATATGGGAATAATTCACATTTTAAAAAAAACCTAACGCATACATTTGTAAATTTCACCTGTTTATGTTGTCTAAGAATGTCCAAAAATGTTGTAATATATTACTATGAAAGTACATTTCCTTCTGTTGTGGTTGATTGTGTAATGGAAAAACTGGAACATACTGTTGAAAAAAGCATAGTGCCATTTGCTTGCAAAGGAAACTGTATGTTACAGTGGGAAAAAATCGTTACACAATAATTTAACTAGAGATACATGGTCATTGGGATTCCAGTTATGTAAAAGCCTTTGGCTTATGCTGTTGCCTGTTAAGAAATCAGTAAATAAGTTGTGCAGGAAAAGTAGTTTCATACTGTGCTAACAGGAAAAAAAAATTGTTGCCCATAGCAGTCAGTCTGTTTAAATATCTGACCTGGGTGGCAGAAATGACAGTGGAAGTTGCTTACATTTCATACACCAGCCCTTTAGGATCAATACAATTGGAAAAACTAGCACAGGTAGCTAAATATTCCCTTATATTAGCTTTCTGTAATACTCTGCACAACAGATCTCAGACTTGGGGGGGATCAGCACCCTGGGATACTATAGACTTGAAGTGCAGTACTCTCAACCTAACACTATGGACATCCTTACAGGAGGGTGTTCATAGGGATAATCTCATCATCAATGCTGCTCATTTATTGTCCTGTCATGTTAAGGGTTAATCTAATGCCGCGTACACACGATCGGAATTCCGGCCAGAAGAAGACCGATGAGAGCTTTTCATCGGAAAATGCGACCGTGTGTAGGCTCCATCGGAATTTTGCTGGCCGAATTTTCGCCAGCAAAAAATTGAAAGCATGTTCTCAATTTTTCCGACGGAAAAGGTTTCTATTGGAAATTTCGATCGTCTGTAACAATTTTGACGCGCAAAATTCCTACGCATGCTCGGAAAAAAATTGACGCATGCTCGGAAGCATTGAACTCGGCTCGTTGTAGTGTTGTACGTCACTGCGTTCTTGACGGTCGGAGTTTGGTGTGACCGTGTGTAGGCAAGACAGTTTGAGCGGAATTCCGTCGGGAAAACCGTCAGAGCTTTTTTAGACGAGAATACCAATCGTGTGTACGTGGCATAAGACACAGCTGCATTTCTTAAATATGCCACTAACCCAAATGAACTGTGTGGTGGGACATGCATGAAAAAAAGTCCCTGACCCTTTCAAAAAACGCAGAGGCACAAAAATGCATTGATGTGAACATGTTCCATAGGAACCCATGTTAAAAAATGTCCCTGTATTTCTGCAAAAATGCAAAATGCATCAAAAAACGCATTAGTGTGAATCAAGCCTAAATGAGCACCCTGATGTTTACCTAAAATACATTTCTATATTTAAACGATAAAGCACTATACTTTTGTATTTTAAATTGAGGATACCATCTTTGGATTGCACCTGGGGGAGCCTATAAATCCTGCTACTTAGAGCCCAGAGGTGGTTCAGCTGCTGTTGTGGACCAAAATTAATTGTGCGGTCACACAATTGGAGGTGAGCGCAGACACACAGGGGGATCATCATCACAGAGTCACTTTATGGGACATTATATTATATATTTTTTTGCTGAAATTAAGAATTTTTGATGTTTATTATTATTATTATTTATGTTCTTTGTTTGGGAATTCAAGTTGCTCCAACATTCACTAGTGCATTGCCCATGGCAACTATATATATTTTTTCACCTGAGTAAATGATATATCACATAGCGCTGCATTTGTTTATTTTTAGTGTTTACTCTTTACTATTCATTCATAAAAGGCAGGCTGTGGTGTGGAGCTTGTGGTGCTCCACAGAGTGGTCTCTGTCTAGTACTGTAGAATATACTTTGTGATTGAAAAAAGGCCAGTCACCTGACTTTCACTCTCCCCCATACATTGAAATTAACAGGGCTTCCCTTGCTTCGAAGTCTTGACTCATGCAAAGTGCTGAACACATATTGTAAAACACTTTGTGCCTTATAAATTTACCATATTTATTTATTTTTATTTTTTAAGGGTGGCTTTCATAAGGTACTGAGAATCTAAATCTAAGTCCAACATCCAATGTTAACAAGCACCAAATTCCAAATTCTGACTAACACATTTGGTGATAGGACAGTGCTGCACTGTGCCTAGTAGGGATGAGCCGAACACCCCCCTGTTCGGTTCACACCAGAACCTGCGAACAGACCTAAAGTTCATGTGAACTTTAGAACCCTATTAAAGTCTATGGGACTCGAAAGTTCAAAATCAAAAGTGCTAATTTTAAAGGCTTATATGCAAGTTATTGTGTTTGGGGACCTGGGTCCTGCCCCAGGGGACATGTATCAATGAAAAAAAAAGTTTTAAAAACTGACGTTTTTTTGGGAGCAGTGATTTTAATAATGCTTAAAGTGAAACAATAAAAGTGTAATATTCCTTTAAATTTCGTACCTGGGGGGTGTGTATAGTATGCCTATAAAGTGGCGCATGTTTCCCGTGCTTAGAACTGTCCCTGCACAAAGTGTCATTTTTGCAGGAAAAAAAGCATTTAAAAGCACTCGCGGCTATAATGAATTGTCGGCTCCCGTAATACAGAGAACAGTCAGTGAAAGTCATTGATAAAAAAAAAAAAAAAATAATGCGTGGGGTTCCCCCCAAATTCAATTACCAGGCCCTTCAGGTCTAGTATGGATATTAAGGGGAACTCCACGCCAAATTTAAAAAAAAAATGGCGTGGGGTTCCACCCAAAAATCCATACCAGACCCTTTATCCGATCATGTAACCTGGCAGGCCGCAGGAAAATAGGGGGGACGAGAGAGCACCCCCCCCTCCTGAACCGTACCAGGCCACATGCCCTCAACATTGGGAGGATGCTTTGGGGGTCTGTGACCCCTCAAATAATGAATTGTCGGCTCCCGTAATACAGAGAACAGTCATTGAAAGTCATTGATAAAAAAAAATATGCTTGGGGTTCCCCCCAAATTCAATTACCAGGCCCTTCAGGCCTGGTATGGATATTAAGGGGAACCCTGGGTCAGAAGACGTCATTGGACGAAACGGACGTAGGGAGGTTGACGCACTGACGTCATCACGTTCCACAACGAGAGCGGGTGTTTTTGCTAGCCGGCCGGCGTTTCCTCTTAAACAATACTGTGACTGTTTTGTTCGTTCTTGATGTAAGTAGTACTTACTTTTTTTATTTAATAAAATTTTGGTTTTACACTATGGGAGCTTCCCTGTGTTTTTATGATTTCATGCTACTAAATGCTGATCGATGAGTCTGGGCTTTGGATTCGGGAGGATAAAATATTTCCATATTGACGCATCCCACTGAGGCGGTCCAAGGGAATACTGAATGTATTTGGATCCATTTAAGATGATTGGATTCGGTCTGGAGGTCTGAGGGTTTGGTTACACCAGGACATCGTTGAGTTGCAGGCCTAATTGAGCTTGCCTTTTGGTAAGCGCACTCTTTGAGCGGTGGTGGAGCACGTTTGCTTTTGGTTGATCACAGCACAAGTCACCTATTTATTTTGACATTATTTTTGGCACTTTCATCAGACAAAGTCACTTCAATATTCTTTTCACAAACTTTTTTTCTCCTGCACTTACTATATTGTTGCTTTTGGACTTTATTTTATATCGTGGTATAGGCCACTTACCACTTTATTTGTGTAATTAGCGCGGCTTTTTATACTGTTTTATCTTGTTAATGTGTGTATCCACATTTTTTTTGCTGCTGCTACTCATTATCTTTGTATGTTATTCATTTAGCCTTATTACTTCCTGTATTAGAGCATTTCATAATTTTTGCACATATTAGCGCGGTGTTTGCAACATTTTTGACAATTCATTATAGCCGCGAGTGATTTTAAATGCTTTTTTTTCCTGCAAAAATTACACTTGTGCAGGGACAGTTCTAAGCACGGGAAATATTACACTTATTGTTTCACTTTAAGCATTATTAAAATCACTGCTCCCAAAAAAAATTCTGTTTTTAAAACTTTTTTTTGCATTGATACATGTCCCCTGGGGCAGGACCCAGGTCCCCAAACACTTTTTATGACAATAACTTGCATATAAGCCTTTAAAATTAGCACTTTAGATTTCTCCCATAGACTTTTACAGGGTGTTCACATTTGCCGCGAACACCCCAAATTATTCACTGTTTGGTGAACAGGCGAATAGGCAATGTTCGAGTTGAACATGAGTTCGACTCGAACTCAAAGCTCATCCCTAGTGCCTAGCATAAAATACAACAGCAGAATTTGTTCATTCCTTTCATTCAGATGACATGATATAATAATTTGGGCCTTTTGTTAATGTTTGAAGCATCCAAAATAACTTAATGATATAGTGAATAACCCAAATTGATTCAGATCCATTAGTTTTTCTTCTAGTGAGAGTAGCCTTAATATTTTAATAAGACTGTTTTTGTATTCGGGTTGAGACCATTCATTATTTGATACTGACAGTTGGGAATGAGGACATAATTCAACTTAATAACATTATGAGCAATAGCATACCTCCCAACTTTTGAACTTCAGAATGAGGGACAAATGAGGGAGCAAGTGAGCTGCGACGTGCGTAACAGCAAAATGTGGGTGTGGCCAAAGAATTAATGGTGGGATGGGCTTAAGGGGGTAGTTAAACAAAACCCAGCTCTTACCTCTCACAAATGTCTCCCCAGCTCTCTCACCAATGCCCCACTATAGCTTTCTCAACAATCCCCCCCAGCTCTCTGGGCAATGCCCCCCCCCAGCTCTCTCACCAATGCTCCCCCCAGCTCTCTCACCAAAGCCCCCCTCCTCTCTTAGTAATGCCCCCAGCTTTCACCAATGCCCCCCTCCTCTCTTAGTAATCCCCCCAGCTTTCTCATCAATTCCCCCTCCTCTCTTTGTAATGCCCCCAAGCTCTCACCAATGCCCCCCCCAGCTTTTTCAGCAATGCACCCCCCCAGGCCTCTCAGCAATTCCACACTCCTCTCTTACTAATGCCCCCCAGCTCTCACCAATTATCTCCCAGCTTTCTCAGTAATGCCCCCCCCCAGCTTTCTCAGCAATGCCCCCACCCAGCTCTCTCACCAATCCCCCTCTCTTTTACTAATGCCCCCCCCAGCTCTCTTACCAAAGCCTCCTCCTCTCAGGGTAATGCCCCCAGGACTCCCCAATGCCCCCCCAGATTTCTCAGTAACACCCCCCAGCTCTGTCACCAATTCCACCCTCCTCTCTTACTAATGCCCCCAGCTCTCTCACCAATTTCCCCTTCTTTCTTATTAATGCCTCCCCAGCTTTCTTACCAATCCCCCCTCCTCTCTTAATAATCCCCCCCAGCTTTCTCACCAACTCCCCCCTTCTCTCCTACTAATGATCCCAGCTCTCTCACCAACTCCCCCTCCTCTTTCACTAATGCCCACCCCCCTTTCTCCCCAACTTCCCCCTCCTCTCTTACTAATGCCCCACCAGCTCTCTCACAAATGCAGATTGATTTTTATCCCTGTGCTTTTCTTATGCACAGTGTCGCTGACAGCTTAGAGTTTCAGGACTGTAGCCTTGAGCCGAGGAGGAGTTTCACCAGTGGCAGTGCGTTCATTAGGGGCACTCGGGCACCACCCCCTCTCTCCAGCCGCTCCGTCTGTGTACTATGAATCTATTCACGGCCACTGTAGCCACCACTATTCAGGCATCCGGCCCCTTTACAGGTGCCTGAATTACCGTACTGGGGGGGGGTGTTTTTGAAGCTCCTGATTAGAGCCATAGGCTTTAATAGGCTTCAGAAAAAGTGATATGCGTGTAAAAACCATTGCACTCGCAATGGAGGACACAGCATCCATTGCCGCGCTACACATCCCACAGCTCGCTGCCTGACTTGCGCCTGACCCACCACAACGATGGGGTAAGTGCTGGACAGACAGCGAGTGGGTGGGGGAACACAGTGGCTGCATATTATGGGCACAAATGCTGCAATTGATAGAACACAGTTGGCTGCATTTGCGGGGCACAGAGGCTGCATATGATGGGCACAGAGGCTGCATATGATGGGCACAGTTGGCTGCATATGATGGGCATAGTTGGCTGCATATGATGGGCACAGTTGGCTGCATATGATGGGCAGAGTGGCTGCAATTGATGCTTTTGTTTCAGTATTTATCAGAATTCAAACCCCTACCCCCAAAAAATTTTGAGCACCAGCCGCCACTGAGTTTCACAGCACTTCACCAGCTTCATGCTACAGTCCTGACAGGTGGGAAAAGACACCTCCGGCTTCCCCAAAGTGGGCAGTTGTGGCACCGGGACCCAGGGCACACACCAGCAAATGTGGACCATGTCCCCCCTGGGTGCTTTCCGCAAACACACAGAATAAGGTGGAGCGTTTCTGTGTGAGAGAGTTCCTGCTTACCTTCCACCAGAGAGAAAGAGGGGGTGAGGGAGAGAGAGGGGTGAGGGAGATAGAGGGGTGTGGGAGAGAGAGAGGTGTAGGAGAGGGGGTGGGAGAGAGAGAGAGAGAGGGGGAGGGTGTGAGAGAGAGAGAGAGAGGGGGTGGGTGAGAGAGAGAGAGAGAGGGGGGGTGGGTGAGAGAGCATGGGTGGGGATGGAGTGGAAGAGGAGGTGTGAGAGGGAGAAGGGGGAGAGAAAGAGATAAAGGTGGGTGAGAGAGAGGGGTTGTGGGAGAGAGAGAGAGAGAGGAGGGGGTGAGAGAGGGGGTGTGGGAGAGAGAGAGGGGGTGTGGGAGAGACCCCCTAGACCTGCCTGCAGTCCTTGCTGTGCCCCCCTGTCTGTGGGTAAGTGTGTGTGTGATGCACCTACCTCCCGCCCATACTCGTCCTCTGGGCCCTCGGTCAGCCTGTCTTCTTGTTGAGAGTGACAGCTGGGAGCAAACAATGGAGGAGTGCAGGCTCTGGGAGGTGCCGGCGGATGCTGCGCCCACTGCTGCTCAGGACAGGATGGTGGCTGGTGAGGTCTTCTCCCACTCCCTCCTGGGTTGTTGGTTCTGGCCAGCCTCCAAGGCTGAGCCTCTTGCTAGTTCCCAGGGTCACCTGCCGTTTGAAGATGCCGCCACGCCGGATATAGAGCCGATGCCTTGCACCCGCCGTCACCAGACCAGCAGGACCATGACAAGGAGGCGGTGGTGGCACTCAACTCGAAGGGCAGCTGCTGAGGGCCCAGGAGCACTAGGCGCAGGGGAGAAAGAAGTTAAATCCCCCTCCGCTTTCAACGCTGGGCAGGGAGGGAGTCGCAGCCATGACATCACTGGTTGCTAGACACCAGGCGGCTCTAGCAATCAGTGCCCAGGAGTAGAGTCAGGACAGGTGGAGGTGGAGCCAGAGCCAGCACTACAGTGACTCAGTCCGTCCCTGTCCCCTGCATTCCAGACTGCTCCCAGTGCCAGTTTCTTTTAATTGGGGGGCATGGTATAATGTTGGGGAGGACTTCAGCCCAGCTTGACACTGCATGCTATTGCATACCTCCCAACTGCCCGGGATTCTGCGTGACCGTCCAGCGATTTGAGAAAAGTCCCGGAGTCCCGTGGAATCCTGGATAGTTGGGAGGTATGCAATAGCATGCAGTATCAAGCTGCGGCTTCCAAAGCCAGCATGCATTAAAAAGGGAATTTACTCCAGGGATAAAACGATTATTCTGGCACTTTATAAAACTCTGGTTCGGCCGCATTTGGAGTATTCCATCCAGTTCTGGTCACCAATCCTCAGAAGGGATGTGCTGGAGAAAGTCCAGAGAAGGGCAACTAAATGAATATGGGGAACGGAGAACCTATCTTGAGAGGAGATATGATTGTGATGTACAAATATTTCAATGGGGATCCCAGCATAAGTATGAAACTTTTCAGTCCCAGGGAGTGTAAAGCCCCATACACACGCTCGGACAATCCGCGGACCAGGTCGGTCGGATTTTGTCCGACGTACTTGGTCCGATGTTGGTGTTGCGTACACACGGTCGGACTACGTTGTCGGAATATCCGGTCTGCAAGAACGTCGTGACGTAAGTCGTCGTCCACGAGATTACAAAAGGGAAGTTCAGCACCACGTCAGGCACCCGTTGGGCTCCTTCTGCTGATCCCGTGTTTATCGAGAGTTAGTGGAAGTTTGGTGACTTAAGATTCGCGCTTCTCAGTTTTCTGACTCAGATCGTTACTGCTCTTCAGTTTGTGCTTGTCGTGCGTATCTGTTTATTAGTGCGTGTAGTCAGTTCGCATTTGTTGGTCATTGCGGCCTATATCTTGATATAGGACGCTTTGATTTGCACTGCTTATTGTCTGCTCGTTTCTGCTATTCAGTTCGTTCTTTCAGGCCTTGCTGTTTATCGGTGCTTTCTGTTTGTCCGTTCTGACCAGCCGACCTTTTGTGACCTTCTGAGCGATGTTTCCCGTGCGTACTCGTCGCCGAGTTCGTGCTGTACGTGGAATTGGTGTCGGGCTTTTAGCTTTGACCCAAGACCCGTCCATGAACAGAGTGACGAGGAGTATGTGGACCAAGAATTGGTTGCTTCAGCGTGACCAATTCTCGCACATGCCTTTGCTTCGTGAGATCCGGGAGAATAATCCTGATGATTTCAGGAACTTTCTCCGGATGACGGACCCCGATTTTCACTGTCTTTTGGCTTTGCTGACCCCCTTTATCAGCCGGCAGGATACCTGCATGAGACAAGCCATTACTCCGGAGCAGAGGCTTGTTGCCACGTTGAGGTACTTGGCGACAGGGAGAAGTCTTCAGGATTTGAAGTTCTCTTCAGGTATCTCTCCCCAGGCCCTGGGAATCATTATTCCAGAGACCTGTTCTGCCATCATTCAGGTCCTGCAGGAGGACTATATTAAGGTAACATTTATACTTTACTATTCCCTTCTATGTATGCTCTGTTTGCTAATGTCTTCTATTTTTGACCTCCTTCCCTAATTACCATGATTGCAATATGTTCTAATATGCTGTGCCCCTTTTCTCCTTCATGCATTTTTCCCTTCACTTACCTCCCCAGCATGCTCTTCTGCCCCAATAGACACCTATGGCCTAGTCACTTAAGCAATGTCTTTTGTCTGCTGCATAGTATTGTTTGCCCCAAAACACCCCCTAAAATATGCACAAATGTTTGCTGTGTGGTTTACTTCATGTAGAGCCCCCTTTTTTTTTTTTTTTTGGTGGGGGGGGGGGGCAAACTCATTAGGAACCCCCTCCCCCAACTGCTCTGTCAGATGGTACCAATCCTCTATCTGCTGGCTTTCCCAAGGTCCATACACACTATATACCTACCTCTTTATAGTGCGCATCTTTAGGGATGAATTCAGCAAAGCATGTAGTGCAAGGGGCTGCCTCCATACTTTCCATTTCCTATTTTTTTGTCTTCTTTCCCTCCTATTAGCTTGCTTGGTAATTTAATAATGTCACACTGTGCCTGCCTTTTTTTGGGGGGGGGGGGGGGGTTGAAATGTTATTTGATCTTTCCTGTGGCCTGCCAATAGTGTTAAGTACAGAGGGTCTGGGCAAACTAGCCCACATTTTTGAGCCATTTGCCAATCAATGAAGTGCAGAGGGTTACCTGTCCACCACCCCCCCCCCCCCCAAAACCCTAGTTATTGCCAATGTCCCATCAGAAGTGGGGGGATTGATGGGGGGGGTGAGTAATCTGTGAAGGGGAGCCTCTACTTTTCTGTGCAAATACTTTCCAGCCTCAAATTTTATACAATGCTCTTGTTCCAAGATGTTGATCTGCTTGCAATGTTTAGGTGCAAAGTGACTAATTTTTTTTTTCTTGTTTCACTCCACAGTTCCCTTCCACGCCACAGGAATGGCAGACTGTGGCCTCCCACTTTGCCAGCCGTTGGGACTTTCCTAACTGCGGAGGGGCAATTGATGGGAAACACGTCCGCATCGTCCCACCGCCCAACTCGGGGTCCTACTATTATAATTATAAAGGGTTTAATAGTGTAGTGATGTTGGCGGTGGTGTCGGCAACATACGAGTTTATGTATGTGGACGTGGGGATGAACGGCCGGATATCGGATGGTGGGGCCATTACGCACACGGAGTTCTACTGGCGTCTCCAAAGTGGCAGTCTGTGCTTGCCACCTCCAGAGGAGAATGCCGAAGGACTCCCCTTCGTCTTTGTCGCAGATGAAGCGTTTGCGTTGACTCCCCATCTGATGAGGCCGTTCCCGATGAGGACCCTCACCCCGGACCAGAGGGTCTTCAACTACAGGCTGTCCAGAGCCAGAAGAGTGGTGGAGAACACTTTTGGCATCCTGGCCAGCCGCTTCCGCCTGTTCCTGACGGCATTTAACTTGGCGGAATACAAACTGAACCACATAGTTCTTGCCTGTTGCATATTGCACAACTTCCTCAAAAGACATAACAGGAACTATGTGGTGCCCGTTGGCCCAGATGTGGAGGGCCCTCCAAATGCGGACCTCACAGCCCTTCGAGTGGCACGTCCAGGCTTGCCCCCTCTAAATGCCCGTGTGGTCCGGGACCAATATATGGAGTACTTTGTGGGTAGGGGGGCCATTGCTCTGCCTGACGATGTGTGAGAGGCATTTTTTAATAAATCAGATATTTTAACCAACCTATGATTTCTTGTCATTTCAGTCTTCTTTTTAGCTTATTTTACCTTGACATTTTTTCCATTTGCCTTCGACAGTGGGAATGCACTTTCTGGGCAAAAGGAGGTAACAGTCTCTTCTTCCCAAAAAGATTAGTCTCATGTTGTGTGTTTGATACCTAATCTTTGGTCTAGAGAAGGTTTGTCCTGCATAACTGACACCCAAAATACTCCTTTTCATCACCAGGTCTGACATGTGTGTATTCAGAAAAATGCTGTGCTCCGTGTTTTCGTACAAAGCACTGTGGGTGTCATTTACATAAGTCAAATCCGCTATGCTCTACAAGTGCATAGAAAAAGTTCCCTGGGAAAGGAATTTGCAGTGCCAAGTGGATTTGCCTTTAGTAAATAACACCCATTGCCCCCCATATCCTTTACATTTTACATACATAATGCATTGTGTTTTTTAAATAAGGAAGCCACACATTTAGAAAAATAAAAAAGTTTACTTGGAAAACATTCACAAGTGCGTTTACAATCTTCACGCCAAAACTGACAACATCTTGGTTATTTACAACATTGTTTACAAAGATTACGCAATTGTTAAAACCAGGCATGGAGCTAACCAGAACCTATGAACTAGGAAAGTTCAACTTTGTAAAGTGAAGACAAGATCAGACATGACTATATGTTCAAAGTGTGTTTGATCTTGCCTTCATCACATGGGGGGGGTCACCCCCGAAAAGTGGAAATTTGGAACATGCACACAATTTGGGTCTGAAAATGGTCATTAGATGGTAAAACACATGCCTAGAAGCTTCAAAAGTGCCATTTTCCATCATGGGGATGAATGGACGTTTTTTGGGGGTGCAACCCCTTCACCACAACCACTTTCGTAGTTCGTAAAGTGTTTGCACCCCCAAAAAAACGTTGGCATTCATCCACCATGATGGGAGCTAGCACATGTGGACACAATGTGTGCATGTTCAAAATTTCACACAGTTTTTAAGTTGCAAATGTGTTCAGAAGCTGGCACAAATGTGTGTTAATTACTTGGTGCGTTTTCATATTTTTCCTAAAACATCAATGATGTTCTTCAATTTTTGTTGAACATCATTGATGTTTTGCTTTATGTAATCTAGATCTCAGACCATTATCTCTCCGATGAGTACGTGGGCACTCTCTGTGGTAAAGTGCGATTTTTCTTCCACAACATCCACGTCACCTAAAAACCACAAACAAACAAAAATGGGGTGTTGGAAATGAGGCAGCCATACATGGATTAGCTTACCAGTAGCTGTGTTCTCCAACACTCACCTGTTGTGGTGACAATTTCTCCAAGTTCGATGATCTCTCCTTCCTCCTCCTCCTCCTCCTCTGCTTCTGCTCTTTCCCCTTTTTTGGGAGGTGTTGGTTTGGGGGTTTCCTCAGACGGCCCAAGTTTTCTCTCCCCTATGAGAATGTACAAAAGGAAGATTTAGCAACACAATCTCTTGAGGGCAGAAATAGGAAATGACAAACATTGCTTGAAAGTGACGGACACTATTTTAGTTTGGCAAGTTACAAATGTCAACTACATGAATGTAGTCACTTTGTAAAGGTGCTAAACTGACTAGCTTTTTGGTAGAAGTTTGTGTGATGGAGACCCCCCTCTAGTATCCACTGGAGCACATGTGTGGAAAAGCCTACTAAAAAGGGGGTTTGGGTGTCCCAGCACTAGTGCTCTCGAGTCCAGATGGGTAAACAGCTACTGGGTGACCTCTCCTTTACATTGAATAAATTGGCTTTACATTCTGGATGTCATTTCTAGGGAGAACAAACTTCCTTTCCCCCCAAAAAAACACCAAACATCGTATTATAAGTGGCCGAACGTTCGAGGTTGCGTACGATCGAATGGACACACACACGACCATGACAGTGGCAGAAAGATCGAGGCTGAGGACGATCGAATGCACAGACGAACATGAAAGTGGCCATTTTGGAATGTACAACTTTGTAAAAATCAAACCACATGGAGCAGTATGCAAGCAAGAAATCAAACACAAAACACAACTACTTACTTTTTTGAAGAATTCGCTTGATCTTTCTGTACTGATCGGCCTCCCTCAGTTTCAGGTCTGACCAGCGTTTCCTCAGTTGCTCCTTGGATCGTTGTACCCCAAAATGATTGTACAGCCTCCTCACAACTTTAGACATGATCTTGGCCTTGCGGACATTGGGGTTGAGGTAAGGCCCATACTTCCCATCATAGTCGCTCCTCTTCAATATGTCCACCATCTCCAACATTTCTCCAAATGACATATTGGAGGCCTTGAATTTCAGGCTCCGGGATCGGGACGTTTGTGCCTCCGGACTTTCCTCGTCCACCTCCTCGTTGGGGGGATATTTGGGGCGCACCTGCTGTGTCCCCGCCATGTGCTCTCCCCACTGCGCCGTAAAGAGAAGGGGTGGGGAATAGACGAGAAAGATCGTCAGGGGCGGGCGGAGTTTGACGCATGCGCACTGTATATAAAACGTCACACGCCTGTGTCGTAGCCACGATCTGGGAGACGAGGGGAGAGAAAGCTCACGCACGAGACGATCGCTACAAACGAAGGTACAATTTGACGTTGGTACATAACTAGCCTAGACTGATTATAACTTGAGGCTTCTTTATGGAGAAGATTAGGAGAGTTTAGGCTGACATTATTTATATTGTTTTGTGTGGCGTTGTGTCTTGCAGAGGTGATGGATGCCTTCTACGACGTGAGCTTTCTCCCCCACTTCATTGATAAATACCGGCAATTCCCCCTCTTATGGCAGGCGAAACACAGGGATTATAGCAACAGACCAAAGAGGTACGCAGCCCTGCTGAAACTTGTGGCATTTGTAAAGCCTACCCTGCCCATGGCAACCGTGGCAAACTTAAAAGTTAAGATCACCAACATGAAGACTACCTATTTCCGGGAGCGCAATAAGGTCCTGAAGTCACAAGCATCTGGAGCTGCAGCAGCTGATGTCCATGTCCCCACGCTCTGGTACTATGAGAGGCTCCACTTTCTCAAAGACCAGGCTACTGTCAGGAAGTCACTCTCGACTCTTCCTTGCACGCGTCCTTCCACGCACGCCACCCCGCGTGAGGCTTCCGAGGACCAACCTGGGCCTTCCAGTATGGAATATGTGCAGGTGCCCAGCTTGTTCCAGGTATAGTAGTTTTGTAACCAGTTTGGGGAATAATGAATGATGTTCAGTTAATTCAGGATCCCCAATTGCTTATTTCCTAACGTGATTGACATATCAACAGACAGTGGTGTGGGAGACATTTTTGGGAAGAATCTAAACTGCAGGGCTGAGAATTGTATGGTTTTGTATTTGAAAACATTTTGCAACAGTCACTAGATGAGAATTGTGTGTGTTTGATGAACAAATAACTGAAACTATGTCCCTTTTTCATACACAGGAAGACCTCAGCCAGGAGGTGGCTGTGGAAGGTGGCAGTCAGGAGGAGGCAGGGGGTAGTGGCAGCCAAGAGGGGGGTAGGCGTAGGAGCCTGACTGTCTCCCAAGTCTCTCCCCTCCGCCTTCCCTACAGAAGTGCGAAAAACATGGGGGAGGTGGGAGAGTCAGCGCTCCAGCTGATCAGAGATGCCTCAGCCTCCCTCTATGCCACACCCACCTACGAGGAGGCCTTTGCCTCCTTGGTTACCAGTAAATTTACGGGTATGGAGGCGGGGCAACGCAGCATGTGTGAGGAGGTCATCCTCAAAATACTAAATGAGGGGATGGCTGGGGAGATGACTCCCCTCACACATGTTTGCGAGAGTGACCTTGCTCCGCCTCCTCCTCCTCCTTCTGCCACCCCACCAGCACCAGCACCACGGCGTGGAAGGAAGCGTACAAGGAAGACAAGAGAGTGACGACCTGGATTCAGTCTGGTCTGAGAGAAGATGGAGCCTCTCGTAGGACCAGAGCCTGGGGACCTAGATGGCATCTGCTGCAGTTCCGGATGTTTTGGACTTCAGGACCAGATTGCGCTCCCTTATTATTTAGATAGGTACTCTTCATGCCCCCAATCTTTTAAGTCTGTAAAATGATGGTTGCCATGGGTGTCCAAGGCTTTGCAAATTCCCCAAGTTTCACCATGGCTGCGTTCCTCTTTGGTTTGTTGCTGAGACCTAAATAAAGGTTTTTTTGATTTGAAATAATCATTGCCTATTGTGCTTTACTTTTCTACAATGACAGTTTTTCTTTGAGTAGGCAAGTACATTTCACTAATCCTAAAGTAGAATTAACAAGGGGCACCAACAACCAACAAACTCCTAGTAAATTTAAGCAAGAAATACAAATGTTAATAATGTGGTTTTGCTAAGTTGAGACATACAAACCCCCTCCAAAAAACAAAAAAATTCTCCTTCCAATATGTATTCCCCCCAAAAAAAAAAAAAAAAAAAATCATGGTAAAAAAATAACAAAGATTGTATTACGATCTGAGTAAAAATAAACATGTAGTGTATAAATGCTGAAAAGTAATAAAGAAGTAAGTTTGTGAGAAGTGCGGGTGAATAGGAGCAGCTAAAAGATGTCATTCTTGTTGCATTGTAAAGAAAAAGAGAATGCGCTGCATTAAAGACATTTTAACATTGCAGCGTGACGAATGTGCTGTGTCGATTAGGAAAGGTAGTTTTACCTGACCGAGCGCTTCCGTCACAGAATTTCTTCGGAGCATGCGTAGCACTTTGTCCGTCGGACAAGCGTACACACGCTCGGATTTGGTGTGATCGGACCGTGTTGACGGCAAATCTTTCCAGCAGGAGATAAGACTTTGTCCGTCGGACAAACCGACGAACACTGTCCGATGGTGCATACACACGGTCTGATTTTTCAACAACCTTGTCCGATCGGACAAAATCGATGAAAAAGTCCGACCGTGTGTATGGGGCTTAAGAGGACACGGGACAACACGATGAGACTGGAAGAGTAGCGGTTTAACCTTGAGCTGAGTAGGGGTTTTTTTTACTGTTAGGGGCAGTAAGGATATGTAACTCTCTTCCACAATCGCTGGTGTCGGCAGGAAGTATGGATAGATTTAAAAGACTCTTGGACATGCATCTTAACGTAAACAATTTAAAGGGATATGAGAAATTACTTTTCTATGCACACGCACACTCACACCTACACAAGTTGAACTGGATGGACTGTTGTCTTTATTCAACCTTAGCAACTATATTACTATGATTAGGACAAAACAAAATTGATTTACTTACAAATGAAAACTGAATAAAACTGAAACGAAACAAAGCTCATCCATGTCTTTATGGACCTTGCTTTGTGCACTGGTCCAAATCATTTGGTGGAGGGGGAATTATGGTGTGGGGGTGTTTTTCAGGGGTTGGGCTTGGCTCCTTAATTCCAGTGAAGGGAACTCTTAAGGTATCAGCATACCAAGCCATTTTGGACAATTTCATGCTCCAAACTTTGTGGTCCATAAAGACATGGATGAGCAATTTTGGGGTGGAGGAACTTGACTGGCCTGTGCAGAGTCCTGACCTCAATGCAATAGAACACCTTTGTGGTTAGTTAAAACTCAGACTGCAAGCCAGACGTTTTCCCAAACATCAGTGCCTAACCTCACAAATGCGCTTCTGGAAGAATGGTCAAACATTCCCATAGACACACTCCTAAACCTTGTGGACAGCCTTCTTATGCGGCGTACACACGCTCGGACTTTCCGGCGGGATTGTCCGCCGGACCTAGTCCAGCGGACAAACCGCCGGACTTTCCAGCGGAGGTCCGCCGGACTTTCCGAGCGTGTGGACTTGCCCACGCACGCCCGGACTTTTCCGCCGGACAATCCGCGGGAAAAAGTCAGCGGGACTTTTGAAATGAACGGACTTGCCGACACAAGATCGGAAAGTCTGTTCATTTAGAACGTGACTGCAGGTAGACGGGACTAGCGAAGGCAGTGAATGCCGTCGCGCTAGCCTTGTCACCTGGTATGGATTTAAAGAGGAATCCCTACACCGAAAAAACGGCGTGGGGGTCCCCCCCAAATCCATCTCAGACCCTTATCCGAGCACGCAGCCCGGCCGGCCAGGAAAGGGGGTGGGGACGAGCGAGCAAATATTTTATTGCACTGCTCCGGGGGTCTTCTTCCGTCTTGGGGGGTCTTCTCGCCGGACTCCTCCGCTCTCTTCTGCTCTTTTACCTAGCTCTTTCACGAGCGGAGGAGCCCGGCTTTCTTCTTCGTCGCCGCCGTCGTCGTCTGGGGTCTCTTTCCGCCTTCGAAGGTCTTCGGAGGTCTCTTCTGTTCTTGCCGCTGTTGCTGTCTTCTTCTTCCTCCTCCTCTTCTTCTTCTTCTTCCGATGTTGACTCGTCGCTCTCTCTGGAATATAGGCAATTGAAGGCTGCGCTAGCAAATGTGACTCACCACTGTGAGTATAGATAAACCATACACAAAAAACAAAATTACAAAGAAATAAAACAACATGTGTAGTATCGCCGAGATAGACCTGTGGAACACTGTACAATAGTAACTCACTATTGAGCAGACAGGGATCAGCGAGTTCCGGGTGCGCGCTTGGCGTGCGCTCCAAAACAGAACAGGAAGCAGCGTCACTGGCTTACTGACTGGAAATTGCGTCTACGCGTTTCACCCCTCCTCCAGGGGCGTCATCGAGGACATCCTCTTGTCCTTGATGACGCCCTGGAGGAGGGGCGAAACGCGTCGACGCAATTTCCGGTCAGTAAGCCAGTGACGCTGCTTCCTGTTCTGTTTTGGAGCGCACGCCAACCGCGGACCCGGAACTTGCTGATCCCTGTCTGCTCAATAGTGAGTTACTATTGTACAGTGTTCCACAGGTCTATCTCGGCGATACTACACATGTTGTTTTATTTCTTTCCTTTCCACGGCTTTGATATTTATCTGGAGTCCCTGCTGATCCACCCCGAGTTTCAATAGGATCTTTTACATCATCCACTTCACCGTCCTGAAAATACTTTTTAAGACCCTAGGACTGCAAAGCCATGGGTCATTTCGTTTTGGTGAGTGGGGTTTCAAAAGGGGACCATTGTCCAAATGACCACCTGCAATTAATGACTTCAATCATTTTAATAGTCTAATTAGTTCTGTCTATCACCCATGATTTAATTTTTGATTAATACAATAAGTCACCTTTGACACTATTCTATTTTTGTAGCCATTGTTGCACAATTTGATTGTTATATCAATATATATGTTTCTATTTGTTTCACATACACTCACAGTGGTGAGTCACATTTTGCTAATTTAGTCTCTAATTTTGTTTTTTGTGTATGGTTTATCTATACTCACAGTGGTGAGTCACATTTGCTAGCGCAGCCTTCAATTGCCTATATTCCAGTCTTCAAGGTTCATTTAACCTTTCCAGGCAGCAGCAGCAGTAGTTTGTATCACGTGATTATTTTATCGCATAGTGATTGTAATGCGATTTTCACAATTTATGTTTGTTTAATATCATTCCATTTGGCGCAGGCTATTAAGTTTTGTTTTATATATTTCGTCGCTCTCTCTGGCCGGAATGGCAGAGACACGCAGTGTTGTGACTTATATAGGGACAAGGGGGCGTGGTCACATGCTCATGTCACATGGTGACCCCGCCCCATATGATGTCACAGTCCCGGAGGATTCTGAGACTGTGACATCATATGGGGCGGGGTCACCATGTGACATGTCCCCTTGTCCCTATATAAGTCACAACACCGCGTGGCACTGCCATTCCGGCCAGAGAGAGCGACGAGTCAACATCAGAAGAAGAAGAAGAAGAGGAGGAGGAAGAAGAAGCGGCAAGAACAGAAGAGACCCCCGAAGACCCCCGAAGGCGGAACGAGACCCCCAGACGAAGACGGCGGCAACGAAGAAGAAAGCCGGGCTCCTCCGCTCGTAAAAGAGCTAGGTAAAAGAGCAGAAGAGATCGGAGGAGTCCTGCGAGAAGACCCCCCAAGATGGAAGAAGACCCCTGGAGCAGTGCAATAAAATATTTAAAAAAATTGTGTGGTTTTTTTATTTACACTTTTTTCCTTAGGTGAATGGGTAGGGGTACATCGTACCCCATACTCATTCACATAGGGTGGGGGGCCGGGATCTGGGGGCCCCCTTATTAAAGGGGGCTCCCGGATTCCGATAAGCCCCCCGCCCGCAGACCCCGACAACCAACGGCCAGGGTTGTCGGGAAGAGGCCCTTGTCCTCATCAACATGGGGACAAGGTGCTTTGGGGTGGGGGGGCACACGGCCCCCCTTTCCCCAGGGAACCCCCCATGTTGAGGGCACGCAGCCTGGTACGGCTCAGGAGGGGGCGCTTGCTCGTCCCCACCCCCTTTCCTGGCCGGCCGGGCTGCGTGCTCGGATAAGGGTCTGAGATGGATTTGGGGGGGACCCCCACACCGTTTTTTCGGCGTAGGGATTCCCCTTTAAATCCATACCAGGTGACGGGGCTAGCGTGGCGGCATTCGCTGCCTTCGCTAGTCCCGTCTACCTGCAGTCACGTTCTAAATGAACGGACTTTCCTCCGTGTGCGAGGCAAGTCCGTTCATTTCAAAAGTTCCGTGGACTAGCACACAGACGGCGGGATTGTCCTCCGGACTGCCGAGTCCAGCGGACAATTTTAAGTCTGAACTTAACACTTAGTCCGCCGGACTTTTGGGAGGAAAAAATCCAACGGCGCCCACACACGGGCGTTTTTTTGTTTTCAGGTACACCATTTAGCTGCAGCTCGGATTTATTTATCTTGACAGAAACAGCGTTTGCTCCCATGATACATAAAGCCATGACTCCAGCGCTGTAGGAGGTGATTTCACCACTACAGTAAAAAAAAAAAGCATATATGCCGAAGCAAGGGGGCAGCAGGGGTGGAGGAGCGATTTGCTCCTAACTTTTGCGGGTGGATGCCCCCCATGCTTCAGCATATATATATTTTAGGCACAGATCACGTTAAATGTATTTATTTTTTTGACTATGTTTTTTTTGTATTTGCTTTGCAGGTATGGTATGTCTTACTGTTATACTGTAATGTTACTTTGTTTTATTGTTAACCATCATTTGCTTAGCAGGTACGCCATTCAGTTGCAGCGCGGATTTAATTATCTGTACAGCAACAGCGATTGCTCCCATGATACATAAAGCCATGACTCCAGCGCATGTCGGAGGTTATTTCACCACCACAGTTTAAAAAAAGATCTTATATGCCGAAGCATGGGGGCAGCAGGGGTGGAGGAGCGATTAGCCCTGTACTTTTGGGGCGGATTCCCCCCATGCTTCGGCCTATATTTTTAGGCCATTCAGCTGCAGCACTGATTTATTTATCTTGACAGCAACAACGTTTGCTCCCACGATACATAAAGCCGTGACTCCAGCGCTGTAGGAGGTGATTTCAGTGGGCATACCCACCGATCAATCTCTTTTTTTCGTTCAGCCCACAGGTTGCATAAAAAAAAGATTACAATATATGCCCAACAAGGACCAGCAATGTACTGGCATGTTGCTGGACTTTGAGTGGTTATACCAGAATGATGCCTGCAGGTTTAGGTATCATCTTGGTATCATTCTTTTCAGCCAGCGGTCGGCTTTCATGTAAAAGCAATCCTAGTGGCTAATTCGCAAAGGCGAACGCAAGCGTCGGTCTGGCATCAAATGTAAACAGCAATTGTACCATGCATTTGAGGTATCACCGCGATGGTCAGATTGAGGGCAGTCATTTTAGCAGTAGACCTCCTCTGTAAATCTAAAGTGGTAACCTGTAAAGGCTTTTAAAGGCTTTTAAAACTGTATGTAGTTTGTCGCCACTGCACGATTGTATGCAATTTTAAAGCATGTCGTGTTTGGTATCCATGTACTCGGCCTAAGATCATCTTTTTATTTCATCAAACATTTGGGCAATATAGTGTGTTTTAGTGCATTAAAATTAAAAAAAAGTGGGGCATGGCCAGGCAGCAGATGTAGCCGGATGCACTTTCATCTCTCTCCGTCGATTATCCGTTCTATCATCCTGCAGACACACAGAACAAGCCTAAAAATACTCCTGAAGTGGGTCGTACACTTACCTGAGCAAGGACACGGTAATATCTACGCTGATTTCGCCAGATGTCTTCCGTTAAGAGGCAGCACGTGGCCCGGTCAGCAGACAGCATGGTCCAACATGGCGCCCAAACACTCCGGTCAGCAAAGGAGCTACATAGAGTGGGAGTGGAGAAACTCTTTTCTAGGGCCCTTTCCACAGACATCACCACCCCACTAAATACACCGGAGGGCTCTCCGGGAGGGGGGTCGGAGGCTGATGATACTGTACCACTGGAGGATGGCAACGGATCGGGTTTCTCCTGGGACGCAGTGAGTACGCCAGAGGCTGGCTCCAAAAGGCCTAATGATCCCGCAGGCCACGCTGTGGAAACTGAACCCTCTCTGAGAGATATTTTAATAGCAGTGAACACATGTAATGCCTCCCTTACAGCACTTACAGTAGATATAAAGGGGGTTAAGGCTGAGATTACATTTCTGAGACAAGATGCTCAGAGAAAGAACGGCTGCACTAGAAGGGAGAGTTAGATCCATGAAGGATGATATGGCACCAATGCAAAGAGACCTTTCCTATAATAACCACCTCCTAACACAGCATTCATCTCGCTTAGAAGAGCTTGAAAATAGAATGAGAAGGAACAATGTTAGAGCCATTGGCCTGCCTGAAAGAGTTGAAGGGAAAAACCCTGTAGACTTTATTGAAAAATGGTTGGTGGCAGCCTTTGGCAAGGAGGCCTTTACACCTTGTTCTCTGTGGAGAGAGCGCATAGGGTGCCTGCCAGGCCCTTACCACCAGGGGCCCCCCGAGACCATTTTTGTTCAAACTTCTCCATTACAAAGACAGAGATGCCATACTTCACAATGCCAGAATAAAACCAGATGCGATGAAAATTGACAATGCCAAGGTATCCTTTTTTCCAGATTTCTCTGCTGAACTACAGAAGCAGCGTGCAAAATTCGTGGACATCAAAAGGAAAATGCGCTCTCTTGATTTGAAATACGCAATGTTGTACCCTACACGTCTCCGCGTGGAAGCACTGTGCTCAGTGCAATTTTTTGAGGCTCCATCTGCTGCCGCCCAATGGCTGGAACGAGGCAATGGACGCCCAGACCCACCGGATGGGTAAGCTACTTAAACCACACCTACCCAGATGTCTGCCACTTATCTTTGCTAAGGCGGATAAGCTGCTGTTTAGTTGCTATTCCTAAACCACTACAGCTACTAAATCGTGCTGCTGAGAAGCTTTGTGACACTGTTGTGCGCTTCCACTGTTGCCCCCCGGATGATCTGGTCAAGACATCCCAGTGCCAGTTGGCATTTCATTTTGGCCACATTGGCCTGGTTAACGGAGTTGATTGCACACTGTCAAGTTCTGACTGTCTCCGCCACAAGTCCTATTGAACTGTCGCACGCATGGATCAACAGCTTGCCGTATAGGTCCCTGGAAGACCTCACTTGTTCCCCTACTTTTGCAGGCTATGCTATACCACAACAGTTAATTACGGACTGCCACACAGTATCAGGTCGTATGGGTTCCATGTCTCACCCCTATTACCTTTTTGATTGGTTCTCTACATGCCTTTTATTTCTCTTTATTTTTGCTTTGCCTTTTCACCCTTTTCTACAGGAGAACATGACTCAAGGTTCCTCAAAGTATGCAAAATTGATATTGTTAGTTATCCTTATGCGGCGTACACACGAAGGGACTATCCCGCGGGATTATCCTCTGGACTCAAGTCCAGCGGACAATCCCCTCGTGTGTGGGCGCCGGCGGACTTTTTGGCGCCAAAGTCCGGCGGACCAAAGTTTTAAGTTTGGTTTTAAAATTATCCGCTGGACTTGGCAGTCCGGCGGACAATCCCTCCGTTAGTAGGCTAGTCCGCCGGACTTTTGAAAATGAACGGACTTGCCGCTCATCGGCAAGTCCGTTCATTTAGCACGTGACTTCAGGTTACGTAGTTAGCGTAGGCAGTAAATGCCGCCGCGCTAGCTCCGTGACCTGGCATGGATTTAAAGGGACTCCCCACGCCGAAAAACGGTGTGGGGGTTCCCCCCAAATCCATGTCAGACCCTTATCCGAGCACGCAGCCTGGCCGGCCAGGAAAGGGGTGGGGACGAACGAGCGCCCCCCCCTCCTGAGCTGTACCATGCCGCGTGCCCTCAACATGGGGGGTGCCCTGGGGAAAGGGGGGCCGTGCGGCCCCCCCACCCCAAAGCACCTTGTCCCCATGTTGATGAGGACAAGGGCCTCTTCCCGACAACCCTGGCCGTTGGTTGTCGGGGTCTACGGGCGGGGGCTTATCGGAATCTGGGAGCCCCCTTTTATAAGGGGGCCCTCAGATCCCGGCCCCCACCCTATGTGAATGAGTATGGGGTACGATGTACCCCTACCCATTCACCTAAGGTGTAAAATGTAAAGTAAAAAAACCCCCACACTTTTGAAAAAATAGTTTATTGCACTTCTCCGGGGGTCTTCTTCCGTCTTGGGGGTCTTCTCGCCGGACTCCTCCGCCATTTACTAAGCTCTTTTACCGAGCGGAGAAGTCCGGCTACCTTCTTCGTCGTCGCTGCCGTCGTCTGGGAGTCTCGATCCGCCTTCGGGGGTCTTCCGGGGTCTTCCGGTGGTCTCTTCTGTTCTTGCGGCGGTCGTCGTTTTCCGCTGCGCCGCCTTCTTCTTCTTGTTCTTGTTCTTGTTCTTCTTCTTCTTCCGATGTTGACACGTTGCTCCCTCTGGCCGGAATGCCAGAGCCGCGCTGTGCTGGGACTTATATAGGGACAAGGGACAGGGTCACATGCTCATGTCACATGGTGACCCCGCCCCCTTGTGATGTCACAGTCCCAGCATCCTCCGGGACTGTGACATCACAAGGGGGCGGGGTCACCATGTGACATGAGCATGTGACCCTGTCCCCTTGTCCCTATATAAGTCCCAGCCGGGACTGTGACATCACAAGGGGGCGGGGTCACCATGTGACATGAGCATGTGACCCTGTCCCCTTGTCCCTATATAAGTCCCAGCACAGCGCGGCTCTGGCATTCCGGCCAGAGGGAGCGACGTATCAACATCGGAAGAAGAAGAAGAAGAAGAACAAGAAGAAGAAGGCGGTGCCGGCGGCGCGGAAAACGATGACCGCCGCAAGAACAGAAGAGACCCCGGAAGACCCCCGAAGGCGGATCGAGACCCCCAGACGACGGCGGCGACGACGAAGAAGGTAGCCGGACTTCTCCGCTCGGTAAAAGAGCTTAGTAAATGGCGGAGGAGTCCGGCGAGAAGACCCCCAAGACGGAAGAAGACCCCCGGAGAAGTGCAATAAACTATTTTTTCAAAAGTGTGGGTGTTTTTTTACTTTACATTTTACACCTTAGGTGAATGGGTAGGGGTACATCGTACCCCATACTCATTCACATAGGGTGGGGGGCCGGGATCTGAGGGCCCCCTTATAAAAGTGGGCTCCCAGATTCCGATAAGCCCCCGCCCGCAGACCCCGACAACCAACGGCCAGGGTTGTCGGGAAGAGGCCCTTGTCCTCATCAACATGGGGACAAGGTGCTTTGGGGTGGGGCGGCCGCATGGCCCCCCTTTCCCCAGGGCACCCCCCATGTTGAGGGCACGCGGCCTGGTACGGCTCAGGAGGGGGGGGGGCGCTCGTTTGTCTCCACCCCTTTCCTGGCTGGCCAGGCTGCGTGCTCGGATAAGGGTCTGACATGGATTTGGGGGGAACCCCCACGCCGTTTTTCGGCGTGGGGAGTCCCTTTAAATCCATGCCAGGTTACGGAGCTAGCGTGGCGGCATTTACTGCCTACGCTAGCTACGTAACCTGAAGTTATGTTCTAAATGAAAGGACTGCTCCGTGTGTGGGCAAGTCCGTTCATTTTCAAAAGTCCCGCGGACTTTGGCCGGCGGATTGTCCGGCGAAGCCAGCTGGAAAGTCCGGCGGATTGTCCGCTGGACTAGGTCCGCCAGGAAAAGTCCGCACGTGTATACGCGGCATTAGCATTACTACAAGTATCTTGCAATGTCTAGAATAACCAGAATTCTTTCCTGGAATGTCAGGGGTTTAAACAACCCGGTTAAACGCTTGGCTGTGCTCCGCACGGTCAAGCGGCTGGATGCGGATATAACCTGTTTGCAGGAGACACACCTCCCGTCGTCCTCTACCCCCCAATTTGCCAAACGTCAGTTTGACCATCAATACCATGCTACTTACTCAGTGCACTCTAGGGGTCTGTGCCTCCTGGTTAAACGCAATACTCCATTTGTTGCAATAGAGGTTAAAACCGACCCTGAAGGCCGTTATATTCTGATTGTCTGCACTTTATATGGTACTAAATGTATTCTTGCAGGTCTGTACATTCCGCCACCGTTCTCCACTGGGCCCCTTAAAGCTGTTGCCAATTTTATTTCCCGTTTCCCGGGTATACCAGTACTGGTTATAGGTGATTTCAATAACTATCTAGACCATGACAAAGACAAATTATATGCCCAACCAGTGGGAGGAACTCGGAGGCGGCATGGCCAGACCCCTTTTGCTCATTTGTTGACAGAGATGGGACTGGTGGATGTGTGGAGATTACACAACAAAGACAACAGGACCTATTCTTGTCAGTCTGCCTCAGTGGGTGGTCTCTCAAGGATAGATCTGGGACTGGGTAATTCACAGTTGCTACCACTGGTGATGGCCACGCAATATCATCCTAGACATGTGTTGGACCACTCCCCGCTGACTGTGGATCTACACTTGGGTGCGACAAAGAGTAAAACACTATGGAAACTTAATCCATTTTGGTTGTCCCTTATACCGAGCCCAGATCCAATTCCGGAACAAATACAAGTTTTTCAAATTAATATAACCTCTGTGGAGGTGGTCGTAGTATGGGAGGCAGCAAAAGCATTTTTGAGAGGCCAATTCAATAAAACCATAACTTAAATTAAAACCTCCACCAAAGAATGGGAAGTATCTGTAACAAAGGAAGCCAAAAACGCAGAAGTCGCATATGTAACTAATCCCTCAGATGACACCAAAAGACAGTGGTTAGCTGCTCAAACCATGCTTAAAGACCTAACCCTACAACTAGCAGAAAACAAAAGATTTTTTCTACAACAAAACCATTTTGAAGAAGGGGAAAACACAGGACACTTATTGGCAATGCTGGCCAAGTCGCAGCAAACATCCTCACACATAAGGATGGGCCCGGTGCTCGATGCGAACCCACGTTCGCATCGAGCACCGGGCGTTCGCTCGCTCGGCGAGCCCAGAACTATTTTGGCCGCTCGCATCACGTTCGTGTGATGCGCGCGGCCCCGCAATGCATTGCGGCCGGCGCGGCCGACGCAGTGCATTGCTGGCTGATGATTGGCCAAGCATGCACTGTGACCCCGCATGCTTGGCCAATCACAGCCCCGGAAACTCGAAGAGCCATAATTGGCTACAGGCAGGACGCCTGTAGCCAATTACAGCTCAGGGGCTGTAGTACACGCCCCCCCCCTATAAAACGCCGCCACGCCGTCTGCGCCGGTCACATGCTGTTCCGGCGCAGATTGAGCAGGCTGTTCCTGTGACACTCTGCTGCATTTAGATAGATAGAGAGAGAGATTCACTTGCAGAGATTGAGTTAGATAGATTCAGTTACAAAGATTGATTGACAAAGAGGGGCTTGTAGTGTGCTCGTGGCAGGCAGGCAGAGCTCCTATATTTTGTTACCAGAAGCACCTATAGGACTTGTAGTGTGTTCGTGGCAGGCAGGCAGAGCTCCTATATTTTGTTACCAGAAGCACCTATAGGACTTGTAGTGTGTTAGTGGCAGGCAGGCAGAGCTCCTATATTTTGTTACCAGAAGCACCTATAGGACTTGTAGTGTGTTAGTGACAGGCAGGCAGAGCTCCTATATTTTGTTACCAGAAGCACCTATAGGACTTGTAGTGTGTTAGTGGCAGGCAGGCAGAGCTCCTATATTTTGTTACCAGAAGCACCTATAGGACTTGTAGTGTGTTAGTGACAGGCAGGCAGAGCTCCTATATTTTGTTACCAGAAGCACCTATAGGACTTGTAGTGTGTTAGTGACAGGCAGGCAGAGCTCCTATATTTTGTTACCAGAAGCACCTATAGGACTTGTAGTGTGTTAGTGGCAGGCAGGCAGAGCTCCTATATTTTGTTACCAGAAGCACCTATAGGACTTGTAGTGTGTTAGTGACAGGCAGGCAGAGCTCCTATATTTTGTTACCAGAAGCACCTATAGGACTTGTAGTGTGTTAGTGGCAGGCAGGCAGAGCTCCTATATTTTGTTACCAGAAGCACCTATAGGACTTGTAGTGTGTTCGTGGCAGGCAGGCAGAGCTCCTATATTTTGTTCCCAGAAGCACCTATAGGACTTGAAGTGTGTTAGTCCCATCACACACACAGAGCTATATTTTCTTCCCAGAAGCACCTATAGGACTTGAAGTGTGTTAGTCCCATTACACACAAAGAGCTATACTTTGTTCCCAGAAGCACCTATAGGACTTGAAGTGTGTTAGTCCCATTACACACACAGAGCTATATTTTCTTCCCAGAAGCACCTATAGGACTTGAAGTGTGTTAGTCCCATTACACACACAGAGCTATATTTTCTTCCCAGAAGCACCTATAGGACTTGAAGTGTGTTAGTCCCATTACACACACAGAGCTATATTTTCTTCCCAGAAGCACCTATAGGACTTGAAGTGTGTTAGTCCCATTACACACACAGAGCTATATTTTCTTCCCAGAAGCACCTATAGGACTTGAAGTGTGTTAGTCCCATTACACACACAGAGCTATATTTTCTTCCCAGAAGCACCTATAGGACTTGAAGTGTGTTAGTCCCATTACACACACAGAGCTATATTTTCTTCCCAGAAGCACCTATAGGACTTGAAGTGTGTTAGTCCCATCACACACACAGAGCTATATTTTGTTCCCAGAAGCACCTATAGGACTTGAAGTGTGTTAGTCCCATTACACACACAGAGCTATATTTTGTTCCCAGAAGCACCTATAGGACTTGAAGTGTGTTAGTCCCATCACACACACAGAGCTATATTTTGTTCCCAGAAGCACCTATAGGACTTGAAGTGTGTTAGTCCCATTACACACACAGAGCTATATTTTGTTCCCAGAAGCACCTATAGGACTTGAAGTGTGTTAGTCCCATCACACACACAGAGCTATATTTTCTTCCCAGAAGCACCTATAGGACTTGAAGTGTGTTAGTCCCATTACACACAAAGAGCTATACTTTGTTCCCAGAAGCACCTATAGGACTTGAAGTGTGTTAGTCCCATTACACACACAGAGCTATATTTTCTTCCCAGAAGCACCTATAGGACTTGTAGTGTGTTCGTGGCAGGCAGGCAGAGCTCCTATATTTTGTTCCCAGAAGCACTTATAGGACTTGAAGTGTGTTAGTCCCATTACACACACAGAGCTATATTTTGTTCCCAGAAGCACCTATAGGACTTGAAGTGTGTTAGTCCCATCACACACACAGAGCTATATTTTCTTCCCAGAAGCACCTATAGGACTTGAAGTGTGTTAGTCCCATTACACACACAGAGCTATATTTTCTTCCCAGAAGCACCTATAGGACTTGAAGTGTGTTAGTCCCATTACACACACAGAGCTATATTTTCTTCCCAGAAGCACCTATAGGACTTGAAGTGTGTTAGTCCCATTACACACACAGAGCTATATTTTCTTCCCAGAAGCACCTATAGGACTTGAAGTGTGTTAGTCCCATCACACACACAGAGCTATATTTTGTTCCCAGAAGCACCTATAGGACTTGAAGTGTGTTAGTCCCATTACACACACAGAGCTATATTTTGTTCCCAGAAGCACCTATAGGACTTGAAGTGTGTTAGTCCCATCACACACACAGAGCTATATTTTCTTCCCAGAAGCACCTATAGGACTTGAAGTGTGTTAGTCCCATTACACACAAAGAGCTATACTTTGTTCCCAGAAGCACCTATAGGACTTGAAGTGTGTTAGTCCCATTACACACACAGAGCTATATTTTCTTCCCAGAAGCACCTATAGGACTTGTAGTGTGTTCGTGGCAGGCAGGCAGAGCTCCTATATTTTGTTCCCAGAAGCACTTATAGGACTTGAAGTGTGTTAGTCCCATTACACACACAGAGCTATATTTTCTTCCCAGAAGCACCTATAGGACTTGTAGTGTGTTAGTGGCAGGCAGGCAGAGCTCCTATATTTTGTTACCAGAAGCACCTATAGGACTTGTAGTGTGTTCGTGGCAGGCAGGCAGAGCTCCTATATTTTGTTCCCAGAGGCACCTATAGGACTTGAAGTGTGTTAGTCCCATTACACACACAGAGCTATATTTTCTTCCCAGAAGCACCTATAGGACTTGAAGTGTGTTAGTCCCATTACACACACAGAGCTATATTTTCTTCCCAGAAGCACCTATAGGACTTGAAGTGTGTTAGTCCCATCACACAGAGCTCCTCTATTTTCTTTGCATAAGCACCCACAGGACTTCTAGTGTGTTAGTGGCATCACACAGAGCTCCTATATATTCTTCTCAGCAGCACCCACAGGACTTCTAGTGTGTTAGTGTCATCACACAGAGCTCCTCTATTTTCTTTGCAGAAGCACCCACAGGACTTCTAGTGTGTTAGTGGCATCACACAGAGCTCCTCTATTTTCTTTGCAGAAGCACCCATAGGACTTCTAGTGTGTTAGTGGCATCACACAGAGCTCCTATATATTCTTCTCAGCAGCACCCACAGGACTTCTAGTGTGTTAGTGGCATCACACAGAGCTCCTATATTTTCTTTGCAGAAGCACCTATAGGACTTCTAGTGTGTTAGTGGCATCACACAGAGCTCCTCTATTTTCTTTGCAGAAGCACCCACAGGACTTCTAGTGTGTTAGTGGCATCACACAGAGCTCCTCTATTGTCTTTGCAGAAGCACCCATAGGACTTCTAGTGTGTTAGTGGCATCACACAGAGCTCCTATATATTCTTCTCAGCAGCACCCACAGGACTTCTAGTGTGTTAGTGGCATCACACAGAGCTCCTATATTTTCTTTGCAGAAGCACCTATAGGACTTCTAGTGTGTTAGTGGCATCACACAGAGCTCCTCTATTTTCTTTGCAGAAGCACCCACAGGACTTCTAGTGTGTTAGTGGCATCACACAGAGCTCCTATATTTTCTTCTCAGCAGCACCCACAGGACTTCTAGTGTGTTAGTGGCATCACACAGAGCTCCTATATTTTCTTTGCAGAAGCACCTATAGGACTTCTAGTGTGTTAGTGGCATCACACAGAGCTCCTCTATTTTCTTTGCAGAAGCACCCACAGGACTTCTAGTGTGTTAGTGGCATCACACAGAGCTCCTATATTTTCTTCTCAGCAGCACCCACAGGACTTCTAGTGTGTTAGTGGCATCACACAGAGCTCCTATATTTTCTTTGCAGAAGCACCTATAGGACTTCTAGTGTGTTAGTGGCATCACACAGAGCTCCTATATTTTCTTCTCAGCAGCACCCACAGGACTTCTAGTGTGTTAGTGGCATCACACAGAGCTCCTATATTTTCTTTGCAGAAGCACCCATAGGACTTCTAGTGTGTTAGTGGCATCACACAGAGCTCCTATATTTTCTTCTCAGCAGCACCCACAGGACTTCTAGTGTGTTAGTGGCATCACACAGAGCTCCTATATATTCTTCTCAGCAGCACCCATAGGACTTCTAGTGTGTTAGTGGCATCACACAGAGCTCCTATATTTTCTTTGCAGAAGCACCCATAGGACTTCTAGTGTGTTAGTGGCATCACACAGAGCTCCTATATTTTCTTCTCAGCAGCACCCACAGGACTTCTAGTGTGTTAGTGGCATCACACAGAGCTCCTATATTTTCTTTGCAGAAGCACCTATAGGACTTCTAGTGTGTTAGTGGCATCACACAGAGCTCCTCTATTTTCTTTGCAGAAGCACCCACAGGACTTCTAGTGTGTTAGTGGCATCACACAGAGCTCCTCTATTTTCTTTGCAGAAGCACCCATAGGACTTCTAGTGTGTTAGTGGCATCACACAGAGCTCCTATATATTCTTCTCAGCAGCACCCACAGGACTTCTAGTGTGTTAGTGGCATCACACAGAGCTCCTATATTTTCTTTGCAGAAGCACCTATAGGACTTCTAGTGTGTTAGTGGCATCACACAGAGCTCCTCTATTTTCTTTGCAGAAGCACCCACAGGACTTCTAGTGTGTTAGTGGCATCACACAGAGCTCCTATATTTTCTTCTCAGCAGCACCCACAGGACTTCTAGTGTGTTAGTGGCATCACACAGAGCTCCTATATTTTCTTTGCAGAAGCACCTATAGGACTTCTAGTGTGTTAGTGGCATCACACAGAGCTCCTATATTTTCTTCTCAGCAGCACCCACAGGACTTCTAGTGTGTTAGTGGCATCACACAGAGCTCCTATATTTTCTTTGCAGAAGCACCCATAGGACTTCTAGTGTGTTAGTGGCATCACACAGAGCTCCTATATTTTCTTCTCAGCAGCACCCATAGGACTTCTAGTGTGTTAGTGGCATCACACAGAGCTCCTATATTTTCTTCTCAGCAGCACCCACAGGACTTCTAGTGTGTTAGTGGCATCACACAGAGCTCCTATATTTTCTTTGCAGAAGCACCTATAGGACTTCTAGTGTGTTAGTGGCATCACACAGAGCTCCTATATTTTCTTCTCAGCAGCACCCACAGGACTACCGACTACAATGGCTGAAAGACCGCCAAGGGGAGGCAGAGCGTGCAGAGCCAAGAACACAGGGCAGACAGTCTCTGTTTCTAGTGGACGTGGCCGTGGACGTGGACGTGGTCGTGCATCGTCATCAGCACGTGGCCATGGGACACGCGCGTCTTTGTTTTCGGCAGCTGGACATGTGGAGCCGCATCATGCTGAAGGCTTGGTAGAATGGATGACCAAGCCCTCCTCATCCTCCTCATCCTCTCTCACCCAGGCTCAGGGTACTGACAGAGCATCATCAGCCACCCCTTCCCTAGACCCACCATGTCCTCCTGAGGAGTCCCCCGAACTCTTTGAGCACAGTGTTGGGTACATGCTCCAGGAGGATGCCCAACGATTCGAAGGCTCGGATGACGATACCCAGCTTGAGGAATCTGGCAGTACAGTTCCACCAGCTGCAGCTTACTGCCAGGTTTGCTCTAGTGGTGAAGAGGGAGGGGATGATGAGGTCACTGACTCCACGTGGGTGCCTCAAGGGAGAGAGGATGAGGAGGAGGACGAGGAGGAGGAGGATGCGGCGTCACATGTCCAACGAGGCAGGATGCCCCCTGGAGGCCAGGTAGAGGCCAGCACAGCAACTGTACAACACCGCAGAGCTCCGCCTGTGCAGGGCGCTGCCTCTGCACGTTATCAGAAAAGTTCTTTGGTGTGGGCCTTTTTTGAGACGAGTGCAGCAGATCGCACCACTGCTATTTGCAATATTTGTCTCAAGCGTATCTCGCGTGGCCAAAACATCAGCCGCTTGGGCACGACAAGCATGACCAGACATATGGCGACCTGCCATGCAGCTCGTTGGCAGGCACACATAAAAGACCCACACCAAAGAACTAAGCGGACCTCTCCTTGCTCCTCCTCAGCTGGGATCTCCATCCCCACTACACCTTCAGTCCTCTCTGAAAGCTGCTCTGAGAGGACTGAAGGTGTAGAATTCGGTGTGTCACAACCAAGTACTTGCAGTACACCGACGTCCGAATGCAGCAGGCAAATTTCCCTGCCCCAGCTGCTGGACCGTAGAAAGAAGTACACTCCCAGCCATCCACATGCCCAGCGGTTGAATGCTAGCCTTGCTAAATTGCTAGCACTTCAACTGCTGCCTTTTCAGTTGGTAGACTCGGCCCCCTTCCGTGAGTTTGTTCAATGTGCGGTTCCTCAGTGGCAGGTTCCCAAACGCCACTTTTTCTCGCGGAAGGCGATTCCGTCTCTCTACCGGCATGTGGAGGGCAATGTCCATGCCTCGCTGGACAGGGCGGTCAGCGGTAAGGTGCATATTACCGCTGACTCATGGTCCAGCAGGCATGGACAGGGACGGTACCTTTCTTTCACGGCCCATTGGGTCACTCTATTGGCAGCTGGGAGGGATGCAGGACAAGGTGCAGTAGTGTTGGAGGTTGTTCCGCCACCACGCCTCCAAAACGCGACTACTGCTACTGGTTGTGACACACCTCTCTCCTCCACCCCCTCCTCTTCTTCTTCCTCCAGTGCTCTGTCCTTGGAACCAGCGGTGCTCCGTAGGCGTACAAGGGGCTACGCAAGTACGCAGGCAAAAAGATGCCATGCCGTGCTTGCGCTGGTGTGTTTGGGGGACAGGAGCCACACTGGGCCAGAGGTTCTGGCAGCTCTGCAGGGGCAGGCCGAGAGGTGGTTGACGCCACGTCAGCTTAAGCCAGGAATGGTCGTTTCTGACAATGGCACCAACCTCCTCTCCGCCCTGCGACAGGGGCAGCTCACCCATGTGCCCTGCATGGCTCACGTCCTCAACCTGGTGGTGCAGCGGTTCTTGGGCAGGTTCCCAGGCTTACAGGATGTCCTGAGGCAGGCCAGGAAAGTCTGTGTGCATTTCCGCCGATCTTATAATGCCAGTGCTCGGCTGACTGAGCTGCAAAAGGAGCTGAACCTGCCCAAGAACCGCCTAATATCTGACATGCCCACCAGGTGGAACTCAACGTTGGCCATGCTGCAGCGACTGCACACGCAGCAGAGGGCCATCAATGAGTACCTTTGCGACTACGGCACCAGGACAGGGTCAGGGGAGCTTGGGTTTTTTTCCCCACGTCAGTGGAGCATGATCAGGGATGCATGCACTGTCCTCTCACCATTTGAGGAGGCCACGAGGATGGTGAGCAGTGACAGTGCATGCATCAGTGACACTGTCCCTCTTGTCCACCTGTTGGAGCATACGCTGCGTGGGATAATGGACAGGGCACTTGAGGCAGAACAGAGGCAGGAAGAGGAGGACTTCCTTGCCTCTCAAGGCCCCCTTTATCCGGACAGTGTTCCTTCTGTCCCACCCATCACACAGGAAGAGGATGAGGAGGAGGAGGAGGAGGAGGAGGAGGAGGATTGTGTGAGCATGGAGGTGGAGCCTGGCACTCAGCATCAGCAGCAGCAGTCTTTTAGGGATGATGTACAGTCCCAACAAGCCAGTGGACTTGTACGTGGCTGGGAGGAGGTGGCTGGCGATCATGTCATCCTCAGTGACCCAGAAGACTCCGGACCGAATGCCTCAGCTAACCTACGCTGCATGGCCTCCCTGATCCTGCAAAGCCTGCGGAAGGATCCTCGTGTTCTTCGGATCAAGGAGAGGGACCATTACTGGCTGGCCACTCTCCTTGATCCGCGGTACAAGGGTAAGGTTGCGGACCTTATCTTGCCGTCGCAGAGGGAGCAGAGGATGAGACATCTCAGGGAGGCCTTGCAGAAAGGTCTGTGCAACGCGTTCCCAGAAACTGGGAGGCTACAAACTCCTGGTCCTGGGCGACGAGTTGCTGAGGCTTCGGTCAGTGGCAGAAGGAGCGGTGGGGAAGGTGGACGTCTGACCGATGCGTTCAGACAATTTTTTAGTCCGCAGCCCCAAGGTATGATCGGTTCCAGCAACCATCGCCAGCGTCTGATATACATGGTGCAGGAATACCTTGGGGCAAGGTCAGACTTGGACACCTTTCCCACCGAAAATCCTCTGGCTTACTGGGTCCTGAGGATGGATCACTGGCCAGAGCTTGCACAGTATGCAATTGAGCTACTGGCCTGTCCTGCCTCCAGCGTTCTTTCCGAACGCACATTCAGTGCTGCTGGAGGATTTGTGACTGATCATAGGGTGCGCCTGTCCACCGCCTCGGTTGATCGACTGACATTCATCAAAATGAATCAGTCTTGGATCACCACCAGCTACCAGGCACCTGAGGCGGATATAACCGAATAATTTTTAATGTCACATCCCTTCAAGACTGCCTATGCTGATGCTGAGTGACTGTCCTCTTATGTTCACTGACTATCCTCTTCCTCCTCCTCAATGATCCATGCCACAGCACCAGTGCCTAAGGCACAATTTTTCAGCCCCTGTTTAACAGGGGCGTGTACTTACAATTTTTTAAAAAAATGCTTCGCAACACGTGTGACTGCTGTGCTCCAAGTACAGTCTCTGTGAGGGCCGTGTTGCAGTGTTGTGGCACCAGCACCAGTGCCTAAGGCACAATTTTTCAGCCCCTGTTTAACAGGGGCGTGTACTTACAATTTTTTAAAAAAATGCTTCGCAACACGTGTGACTGCTGTGCTCCAAGTACAGTCTCTGTGAGGGCCGTGTTGCAGTGTTGTGGCACCAGCACCAGTGCCTAAGGCACAATTTTTCAGCCCCTGTTTAACAGGGGCGTGTACTTACAATTTTTTAAAAAAATGCTTCGCAACACGTGTGACTGCTGTGCTCCAAGTACAGTCTCTGTGAGGGCCGTGTTGCAGTGTTGTGGCACCAGCACCAGTACCAGTGCCTAAGGCACAATTTTTCAGCCCCTGTTTAACAGGGGCGTGTACTTACAATTTTTTAAAAAAATGCTTCGCAACACGTGTGACTGCTGTGCTCCAAGTACAGTCTCTGTGAGGGGTTGCAGTGTTGTGGCACCAGCACCAGTGCCTAAGGCACAATTTTTCAGCCCCTGTTTAACAGGGGCGTGTACTTACAATTTTTTAAAAAAATGCTTCGCAACACGTGTGACTGCTGTGCTCCAAGTACAGTCTCTGTGAGGGGTTGCAGTGTTGTGGCACCAGCACCAGTGCCTAAGGCACAATTTTTCAGCCCCTGTTTAACAGGGGCGGGTAATTACAAATCTTGATCTAATAGTTCACAGCAGGGCCCATTCCTGCGCCCACCAAGAGTAACTATGAGGGCCTACAGTCTTGTGGCAACACCGTCCACCACCACCGCCAAAGGCCCAATTTTTCTGCCCTGTTCATCAGGTGCTTGCAATTACAAATCTTGATCTAATAACTCACAGCAGGGCCCATTCCTGCGCCCACCAAGAGTAACTGTGAGAGCTTACAGTCTTGTGGCTAAACCGTCCACCACCACCACCACCACCACCACCCCCAATTTTTTCTGCCCTGTTCAACAGGTGCTTGTAATTACAAATCTTGATCTATTAACTCACAGCAGGGCCCATTCCTGTGCCCACCAGTCTTGTGGCTACACCAACATCTAATAGGGCAAATTTCTGCAGAGTATATACGCCAGGCCCCTACTTTCAAACATCCAACTTACAAACGACTCCTACTTGCAAATGGAAAGAGAAAACAGGAAGTGAGAGGAAATCTACCCCTAGGAAGGGAAATTCTATCCTGTTAGATTTAATTTGGGAAAAAGGTATCTCCTCTCTACTGATACTTTATCACCAATCCTTGTTTCAATTAAAACCCCACTTTTCCAAAAACATTTATCATTGGGACGGAAAGTGAGGTGACATGTTCTGAACAGATGTGCAAAGACAGCAAATGTTACAGGGGTGATAACCCCTCCCTATGTTCTCCAAAAAGCTTAAAAATAGATTTTTTTGGGATGGAGCTACACTTCATAATGTACCTGTTCAGATTCTACTTAAGATCAAACCTAAAGCCGCAAGTGGTTTTAAATGGCTTCTTTTTTTCCTTTACAAATGTCATTTTGTGCAAGGACAGTTCTAAACACGGGAAACACATGCCACTTCACAGGCATACTTTGGACACCCCCCAGGTACCATATTTAAAGGAAAATGTCACTTTTTTTTTTTCACTTTATGCATCATTAAAATGACTGCTCCCGAAAAAACGTTAGTTTTTAAAAGTTCTTTTTGCATTGATATATGTCCCCTGGGGCAGGACCCGGGTCCCCAAACCTGTTTTATGACATTAACATGCATATTGGCCGTTGTAATTAGCACTTTTGATTTCGAACGTTCGCGTCCATTATAACGTATAGGGTTCGAAAATTCGCGCGAACTTTCGGTCCGTTCGAAGGTTCTGGTTCGAACCGAACCCGGGGGTGTTCGGCTCATCCCTACTCACACATAGTAGTGTAAGTATAGTAGTATAAGAAATGACCAAGGGAATTTATGCCATGCCACTAAAGATATTATAGATGTGTTCTCGGGTTTCTTTCAATCTGTCTACACATCTAAGGTGCATCCTACACGAGCGGACACTTCCTGATCGAGTACCCTATACCCTGTTTGTCTGCCTCGGACGCATCATTACTCAATGCGCCCCTGTCAGAAGATGACCTAATGGAGGCGTTGGCCCATGCGCAGAACGGTAAAGCACCGAGTGCGGATTGTCTTCCAGCAGAAGTATTTAAACGCTATGCAACATACTTAATCCCTACTTTGTTAAAGGTTTATAATACAGCATTTGAATCAGGTTTTTGCCAGCCTCTATGAACGAGGCCATTATAGTAGTACTCTTAAAACCAGGCAAAGGCACTCTATCCCCGGATTCGTACAGGCCCATTTATTTACTTACCTTTGACGTCAAGCTGCTTGCCAGGGTTCTGGCAAACAGGTTGGCCAAATGTATCCAATGGGTGATCCACAGGGACCGACAAGGTCCACAGCTCATAATCTCTGCAGGTTATTCCTAAATTTACAAATGCCCACGGATAATACAGGTAATAGAGCCATTCTCTCTTTGGACACTGCTAAAGCGTTCAACAGCGTTGAATGGCCCTAACTTTGGGAAGTGCTGTCTAGATTTGGAGTAGGACCATCTTTTCTGAGATGGTTCCAATTGCTATACAGCTCTCCCTCGGCGAGAATGCGTATAAATGGTGAAGTATCTGACCCTTTTCGGTTACATAGGGGCACACGGCAGGGGTGCCCGTTATCACCCCTGTTGTTTGCCCTTGCGCTAGAACCACTGGCTATACACATTAGAGAGGCACAGAATATTATGGGGTTTCAAAGGGGTCTTAGACGAGATGTTATTTCCCTATATGCAGACGACACTCTTATATACCTAGGGGACACTGGTGACTCCCTAAAAAATGTTATGAACCTGATAGCAGGTTTCGGGGAACTCTCAGGGTTTTGCATCAACTGGAACAAATCAGTGCTAATGCCCCTTGATTCTTTGCCCGGACCACTACCAGATTGCGCTAGAGACATAGTAATTGTAAAGGGTTTCCCTTACTTGGGTATCCAGGTGACTCTGGACCCCACCCAATATCTTGAATTAACCGCTTCCCGACCGCCAACTGTATATATACGTCAGCAAAATGACACGGCTAGGCAAAGGCACGTATATATACGTCCCCTTTAATTGCCTAGCCATGGGGTCACGCTCGTGACCCGGTCGGGAGCTCCGTGACCACGGCCGCGGGACCAGCGGACCCGATCGCAGCAGGTGTCCTGCGATCGGGTCACAGAGCTGAAGAACGGGGAGAGGTCTGTGTAAACAAACCTCTCCCCGCGCTTCCTACTCTGTCTGTCATTGATCGGCTGTTCCCTGTCATCGGGAAAGCCGATCAATGACGTCAGACGTACAGCCATGCCCCCCTACTGTGTAAAAAAAACACAACACGTCACACTTAGCCCCTCCTCGCCCCCTAGTGGTTAACTCCTTCACTGCCACTGTCATTTACATAGGAATCAGTGCATTTAAATAGCACTGATTTCTATATAAATGACAATGGTTCCAAAAATGTGTCAAAAATGTCCGATGTGTCCGCCATAATGTCGCAGTCACAATAAATAATGAATAAAAAAAATATTAATAAAAATGCTATAAAACTATCCCCTACTTTGTAAACGCTATAACTTTTGCGCAAACAAATCAATAATCGATAATAGCGATTTTTTTTACCAAAAATATGTAGAAGAATATGTATCGGCCTAAACAAAAAATATGTTTTTTTATATATTTTTTGGGGATATTTATTATAGCAAAAAGTAAGAAATATTGCATTTTTTTCAAAATTGTCGCTCTATTTTTGTTTATAGCGCAAAAAATAAAAAACGCAGGGGCGATCAAATACCACCAAAAGAAAGCTCTATTTGTGGGAAAAAAAGGACACCAATTTTGTTTGTGAGCCACGTCGCACGACCGCGCAATTGTCAGTTAAAGCGACGCAGTGCCGAATCGCAAAAAGGGGCCTGGTTCTTTTGGCTGCCAATTGGTCCGGGGCTGAAGTGGTTAAACATGACTCAAAATGTAAAATGTACTGCATGGAAAAAATTGCCACAGGAAGAGTCAACTTAACTAAAATGATTTGGGCTCCTCAGCTCCTTTATGTTTTACACAACTCTCCCGTATGGATAGTACACAAATGGTTCACCAGAATTGATGCACAGATTAGGGATCTTATATGGGGCAACAAACAGGCACGCATTAGTCTCCACTCTCTGCAAATGGCGAAGGATCAGGGAGGTATGGTGGTCCCTCATGCTAGGTACTATTTCATAGCAGCCCAGCTTCAGCATCTGGGTAACTGGGGTGGCTTTGATGCACAGGACCCTATTAGGTCGATAATACTACCCAAGGAATCTAATCTACCAGCTATAGAATATCTAGAGGCGGGCCTTACACACCTACCAGAAAAACTTCCTACAGTCTCACTGCTGAACAAACTGTGGAAATACATTAGATCCCTTTTTAAAATACGGGGAGTATGTCCCTTTACTCCGCTATGGCACAATAAATACTTTAAATAATTGTTTAAACTAGAGGATTGCAGGTCATGGGAGGAAGCGGCATATACTATATCTCACAACTGTATGACGGAACCATACTAAAATCTTTCTCTGACATTCAAGAGGCATACCCCATCCATAGGTGTCAGTTCTACAAGTACCTTCAATTGCGTCACACCCTACAATGTGAGAGCAGGATCACCGGGCTTCGGTTAGTGGCACATCCGTTGATGAATGATGTCCTACTGACGGAAGACAGAAAAGGCATGATATCTAGAATTTATATTAAATTGCTGAATACCACGCATGATGCTAGCAAACTCCCTTGTAGAAAGGGTTGGGAGAAAGATTTGGGACCCATTGATGGGGAGACATGGGAACTATGTTTGGCTTCCGCCCCAATGGTGTCGGTCTCTTCTTCTCAACGTCTATCCCATCTTTTCCTGCTCCATAGAGTTTACAGAACACCGGCCAGACTTCACAAATGGGGTATCCGGGAAACACCATTATGCCCGAAATGTAATATTCATAGCGGAGACCTTCTACATATGCTATGGTAATGCCCCAAGCTTTTCAGGTACTGGCAGTACGTACTTAATCCTATTTCACAAGTATATCAGATCCCACTACTACAAAACCCTCTTGAGTGCCTGCTTGGTGCCCTGGAGATACCTGCAATATCTCCTAATGAACAGACAGCTGTGCTGCGTCTTTTGTACGTGGCACGCAAGGCAATTGCGAAGCTCTGGATAACCCCAGGGTACCAACTGGCAAACAATGGGTGGATACAGTGAAAAGGCTGCTAGTACGCGAGAAGCTAACATACCAACATCGGGGCTCTCTTAACAAACCCGGATTGGGTCCCACGCAATTGATTATGGATAGATTGTTACAAATGTGATAAAAACTAGAAAAATGACTATAGCATTACAGACCAATACTATAGTTAATAGGGGGAACTACCTGTTGATCGGGAGAAGGGCACATTGTGGCGGAGACACGGAGCTGTTAAGAAGCTCGAGTTGATACATTGGCTACAGGCCCAATAACGTTATATCAATACACCGGAGTCAACTGTTATTCTGTTCTGTGATAATAAATATGCTTTATTTATGTTGAGAAAGTTGAACCTGTCAAGTACAGTTGCGATATATGATTCTCTTATTTCCTTATAATTATGCAGTCCAGTTATATGCTAGCAACTCTCTGCAGATGCGATACTTACTATTGGCATATTTGTATAGTCATACAGCGTTGTTAATCTAATCATAACTTGTGTGCATACACATATCTGCAATCATACCTGACTGTATTTGTATGTTATCTGTATTGCTTGTATACCAAAATACGTTTTTGATTTAAAAAAATAAAAATAAAAAAAAGTGTGTTTTTCCCCAAAAAATTGTTGCGCAAATACTGTGCAAAAAAAAAAAAATGAAACACCCAGCATTTTAATCTGTAGGACCTTTGCTTTAAAAAAATATATAATGTTTGGGGATTCAAAGTAATTTTCTTGCAAAATAAAATATTTTTCCATGTAAACAAAAAGTGTCAGAAAGGGCTTTGTCTTCAAGTGGTTAGAGTGGGTGATGTGTGACATAAGCTTCTAAATGTTGTGCATAAAATGCCAGGACAGTTCAAAACCCTCCCAAATAACCCCATTTTGGAAAGTAGACACCCCAAGCTATTTGCTGAGAGGCATGTCGAGTCCATGAAAATGGAAAATTTATAGCAAATACTTACCGTAATTTTCCTTTCCTGATGGACTCCATGGCAGCCTATGTATGGGTTAATCCCGCCTCTCATACCTCATAGGACCCCACTCTCATAAATCTTTGCTCCTAACCAGATACCGTGTTCCATACCTTAGCCTACTCCAGCAAATGGGAGGGAAACTCCTGCTGCCATGGAGTCTATCAGGAAAGGAAAATTACGGTAATGCCCCGTACACACGGTCGGATTTTCCAACGGAAAATGTCCTATCGGACAATGTTGTCGGAAATTCTGACCGTGTGTAGGCTCCTTTTTCCGTCGGATTTTCCGACGGACAAAGTTTTATCTCCTGCCCTCAAATTTTCCGGCAATAAAGTCCTATCTGACTTTTTCCGATCGTGTGTAGCGAATTCCGACGGACAAAGTGCCACGCATGCTCAGATCACATTACACGACCAAAGCTATTGGCTACTAGCCTCTACGTAGTCCCGTCGTAGGCAACAAACGTCACCACGTTCAGAATGATCGGATTTTCCGACAACTTTGTCTGACCGTGTGTATGCAACACCAGTGTCGGACAAAATCCATCGGATTTTGTGGTCGGATTTTCCGACCGTGTGTACGGGGCTTTAGTATTTGATATCAATTTTCCGTTTTCCTGACAGACTCCATGGCAGCCTACGTATGGGAAATAACTAGCCCTACACACTCGGGTGGGCACAAATTGCTGGTTCAACAAAAAAAAGGTTTAATTAGCACCGTTCAAACAGATAGAACATTTAAACCGAAATTAGCCGCCGGCTCAACACAATAGTGCTTTAAGAAAGTGTTTATCGAAGACCATGAAGCTGCTTTTCAGATCACTTCCGCCGATACGTGTAGGGAGGCTGCCCAAGGTGTCGACACACCCCTGGTAGAATAAGCAGTCACGGCCTCCGGAGGAGCCAGCCCCATAGCCTTATATGCCCTTTGGATAGCTTGGACAAACCAGCTTGCAATGGTTCTAGAGGAAGCACGCAATCCCCTGTTTTTTCCATAAAAGTAGACAAACAGATGACCCGACTTTCTGAAAGGTGCTGTGGCTTCCAAGTAGTGTTTCAAGACTTCTCCAACATCCAGAGGATGGACAGCTGAAGAATCCACTGACTGAAAAGTTGGGAGAATAATCTCTTGGTTCTCATGAAATACTGATGTCACCTTAGGATTTGATCCCAACATTGGAACCAGGACTACCCGATCAGGCAAGAAGTTAAGGAAAGGCTCCTTAGAACCCAAAGCACTGATTTCCGACACTCTTTTAGCCGATGTTATGGCTACAAGAAAGGCTGTTTTAAGAGAAATGTCTTTCATAGATAGCTCATCCATTCGTTGAAAAGATTCTTCTGAGAAGAAATCTAGAACAAGAGGAAGATCCCATTTGGAGAAACCTGGCTTTCTTTGAGGCCTAAGTCTTGATCCTCCTCTAAAGAATTGTCTGGTAAGAGGATGTCTTGCCCAGGAAACACCAGTAAAAGCAGATATTGCGGAAACCTGGACCCGCAGAGAGCTCACAGACAGTGGCAGATCCAGACCTGACTGGAGAAAACCCAAAACATCCTTTATTTTTGGACTGTTATGCCGCGTACACACGATTGGACTTTCCGGCGGGATTGTCTGCCAGACTAGAGTCCGCCGGACAATCGGACCATGTGTGGGGCTCCGGCGGACTTTTTGTTCCCAAAAGTCAACATTGACGCCTCGCTAGCCCCATCACCTGGTATGGATTTAAAGGGGAATCCCTACACCGAAAAAAACGGCGTGGGGGTCCCCCCAAATCCATATCAGACCCTTATCCGAGCACGCAACCTGGCCGGTCAGGAAAGGGACGAGCGAGCGCCCCCTCCTCCTGAGCCGTACCAGGCCGCGTGCCCTCAACATGGGGGGTGCCCTGGGGAAAAGGGGACTTTTTACTAGCGGTGGCCCGGGCTTCTGTCGCCGTCGCTGTCACCTTCTGCTTCTGCTTCTTCTTCTTCTGCTTCTTGTTCTTCTTTCTTCTTCCGATGTTGACTCGTCGCTGTCTCCTCTTCTAATGGCTCCGACGTGTTGCGCTGCCAGTTGTAAAGGGACAGTCACAGTCACAGTCCCGGAGGATGCTGGGACTGTGACATCATATGGGGGCGGGGTCACCATGTGACATGAGCTGGTGGCCCCGCCCCTTGTCCCTATATAACTGGCAGCACAACACGTCGGAGCCATTAGAAGAGAAGACAGCGACGAGTCAACATCGGAAGAAGAAAGAAGAACAAGAAGCAGACTAAGAAGAAGCAGAAGGCAACAGCGACGGCGACAGAAGCCCGGGCCACCGCTAGTAAAAGAGCTGGAAGAAGAAAGTGGAGGCCCGGCAAGAAGAACAGAAGAGCGGGACAAGATCCCCGAAGTCGGAACAAGACCCCCAGGCGGCGGTGACGACGAAGAAGAAATCCGGGCTCCTCCGCTAGTAAAAGAGATAGCAGAAGATAGCGGAGGAGTCCGGCGAGAAGACCCCCCAAAGACGGAAGAAGACCCCTGGAGCTGTGCAATAAAGTATTTTAAAAAATGGTGTTGTCTATTTATTTACACTTTTTTCCCCTAGGTGAATGGGTAGGGGTACATCGTACCCCATACTCATTCACATAGGGTGGGGGGCCTGTATCTGGGGTCCCCTTATTAAAGGGGGCTCCCGGATTCTGATAAACCCCCCCGTCCGCAGACCCTGACAACCAACGGCCAGGGTTGTCGGAAAGAGGCCCTTGTCCTCATCAACTTGGGGACAAGGTGCTTTGGGGTGGGGGGGCCGCAGGGCCCCCCTTTCCCCAAGGCACCCCCCGTGTTGAGGGCACGCGGCCTGGTATGGCTCAGGAGGGGGGGGGCTGGGGCGCTCACTTGTCCCCACCCCTTTCCTGACCGGCCGGGCTACGTGCGAGGATAAGGGTCTGATATGGATTTGGGGGGAACCCCCACGCCGTTTTTTCGGCGTAGGGATTGCCGTTTAAGTCCATACCAGGTGGCGGGGCTAGCGAGGTGTCAATGTCGCTGATCGAGGCGGCGGCATTGGCTTCCTTCGCTAGTCCCGTCTACCTGGAGTCACGTTCTAAATGAACGGACTTTTCTCCGTGTGTGGGGCAAGTCTGTTCATTTCAAAAGTCCCCAGACTTTCGTGCGTGTGTGGGCGAGTCCACACGTTTGGAAAGTCCGGCGGACCTCCGCTTGAAAATCCGGCTGAAAAGTCAGATCGTGTGTACGTGGCTTTACACGAACCACCAGAAGAGGAGACATTGTCCATAAATTTAGACCAGATTCTCTGGTAATCTTTATTCGTACCCTGTCTCCTAGCATTTAACAGGGTAGCAATTGCTGAACTTGGGCATCCTAATGCTTCCAGCCTCTTCCTCTCAACCACCAGACCATCATATGGAGGTGGGATGGGCACGGATGAAGAGATGTTCCCTGTAGTAGGAGATCCGGTCTGGAAGGGAGCGGAACTGGGTCCCGGTAACTCAACTGCAACAGGAGAGGAAACTATGGCCTGTTGGGCCAGTATGGAATGATTGCCACTATTTCGGCCTTTCCTGTCTGAGCCTCGAAAGGAACCGAAGAATGATCGGGACTGGAGGAAAGGCATACGCCTTGTGGAATCTCCACTGATCCGTGAGAGCGTCCACTCCGATGGCTTAGGGACAGCGGCACCTCGTATAATATTTCCTTATTTTGGCATTGCAGGGAGATGCAAACAGATCCACCTCCGGAATCATTCCCAATGACAGGTTCCAGTTGAAAACTTCAGTGTGGAGAGACCACTTGTTGTTGTCCAGGGAGGTACTTGAAAGGAAGTCCGCCTGAACATTTTGAATCCCAGGAAGATACACTGCCGTCAGGTCCATCAAGTTCGCCTGGGCCCAGGACATGATTGGACTCACTTCTTTCAGAAGGGAGAGACTGCCGTCGTATTGTCCAACCTCATGAGGACTGAGGCTCCCGATGTCAGATGGAGAAAAGCCTGAAGGGCATGGAAGGCAGCTCAAAGTTCCAATATGTTCGAGACCACCCCCTGAGGTGGAAAATCCCAATCTGAGATATTTTTGGAAGTCCTTCGCGATTGGTATGTGAAAGTACGCATCTTTCAGGTCTATTGAAACTAACTAATCGCCTGGTTGTATTGTCTGGCGTATAGTCAATAATGTTTCCATCTTGAATTTCTCCTTTCTTATAAAGGAGTTCAGGTAAGTCAAGTCGATAACCGGCCTCCAAGACCCGCTCTTTTTGAGAACCATAAAAAGAGGGGAATAAATCCCTTGGAATTTTTCCTTGGTTGGAACCGGAATGGCGGCACCTTGGGTGATAAGGGAGTCCGTGTAGGTTAACAGGACCTCTTTCAAATTGTCCCTTTCCCCCCCTGGACCACCAGGTGGACCCTAATGGCAGATATGTGCTTCTAAAAGGCACCCTATTTGGCCGTAAGCTCACGCTTTTGGCACTTTACGCCCCTAATTCCAGACAACTAGGATTCCTAGAAAAACTACTAGATGAGCTATCCACCTATTGCGAAGGGAGACTAGTTATGGGCGGTGAATTCAATGTTTGCCCTGACTCCCAGATGGATACTTCCTCTGGCCGTTCCTCACGCTCATTTGCCTTTCTCAAAAGATTTTGCAAGATGCTGCAAGCGAATCACTTGGTCGACTGCTGGAGAGTGCTCCACCCGACAGTAAAGGACTTCAGTTATTACTCTGCCACACACAATGTGTATACGCGAATAGATCTCTTAATGGTAGATCAGTGTCTGCTGGAGTCGCTCTCTGGTGCGTCGATCGGGTCACTGACGATCTCGGACCAAGCACCCATCTCCGTCTCCCTGGCTCCCTCTTCTCCAGATGTCCAACACTGGATGTGGTGGCTAAACGAGAACCTGCTAGATGATGCAGTGGCTCAACAGCGGGTCTCGGAAAACATTTCTCAATATTTCAAAGAGAATGTTCTGGGAGAGACAGGGATGGCATCCGTGTGGGAGGGCCATAAAGCTGTGATTCGTGGTGAACTCATTTCCCAGGGATCTAGACTTAAAAGGGCTCACGGTGAGGAACTTCAGTCATTACTAACCCAGCTACGCGCAGCAGAGCTTAAACACAAACATCATTTGACCACCCAGCTGTATGAGGAACTAGTGGCACTTAGAGAAAATCTATCTGATCTACTAGAAAAGCGGACTAGGGATAGACTAAGATATGTCTCTCATAAGTTTTATGAGTTTGGCAACAAGTGTGGTAGACTCCTAGCTAGGGCCCTTAACCGCTTCCCGACCGGTTACGGAGCTGAAGAACGGGGAGAGGTCTATGTAAACAAACCTCTCCCCACGCTTCCTACACTGACTGTCAGTGATCGGCGGTTCCCTGTCATCGGGAACGCCGATCAATGACGTCAGACGTACAGCCACGCCCCCCTACTGTAAAAACGACACAACACGTCACACTGACTCCTCCCCGCCCCCTAGTGGTTAACCCCTTCACTACAACTGTCATTTACATAGGAATCAGTGCTATTTAAATAGCAGTGATTGCTGTATAAATGACAAATGTCCCAAAAATGTGTCAAAAATTTCCGATGTGTCCGCCATAATGTCGCAGTCACAATAAAAATCGCTGATCGCCGCCATTACTAATAAAAAAAAATATTAATAAAAATGCTATAAAACTATCCCCTATTTTGTAAACGCTATAACTTTTGCGCAAACTAATCAATAATCGCTTATTGCGTTTTTTTTACCAAAAATATGTAGAAGAATACGTATCGGCCTAAACTGAGGAAAAAAAATGTTTTTTTATATATTTTTTGGGGATATTTATTATAGCAAAAAGTAAAAAATATTGCATTTTTTTCAAAATTGTCGCTCTATTTTTGTTTATAGCGCAAAAAATAAAAACCACAGGGGCGATCAAATACCACCAAAAGAAAGCTCTATTTGTGGGAAAAAAAGGACGCCAATTTTGTTTGGGAGCCACGTCGCACGACCGCGCAATTGTCAGTTAAAGCGACGCAGTGCCGAATCGCAAAAAGGGGCCTGGTCCTTTGGCTGCCAATTGGTCCGGGGCTGAAGTGGTTAAAAAGCAAGGAGCGTCAGGTCATGTTCAGAAATTACAAACCACCACAGGCCCCCCAACGGCAATATCCTCTAAAATTGCAGCCGCATTCAGGGAATACTATACCCAACTCTATCAACTCCCTGCCACGCTAGCTGGCCACTCTCCCTTCTTTCGCAATACGGCCCTTTTTTTGCAATACTTGGAGAAAGCCCTGGCCCCAAGAATATCGGTAGAACTTAGCGAGCAGCTTGATCGACCTGTGCCTTTAATGGAGATTGAAGGGGTTATTAAGGACCTTCCACTGGGAAAGAGTCCTGGTCCGGATGGGTTTACTAACTCATATTATCGAAAATTTGCCCCCCTCCTATCAGAACGCATGTGCACATACTTCAACGCGCTGGGGTCGGGTACCTCGCTCCCGAAAGAGGCACTGTTAGCACATGTCACAGTTCTCCCGAAAGAGGGTAAGGATCCATCCATCCCCAGCAGCTTCAGGCCGATCTCACTGTTGAACACTAGAGATGAGCTTCGAGTTTGAGTCAAACTCATGTTCGACTCAAACATTGCCTGTTCGCCTGTTCGGCGAACAGCGAACAATTTGGGGTGTTCGCGGCAAATTCGAAAAGCCGCGAGCACCCTGTAAAAGTTTATGGGAGAAATCTCAAGTGCTAATTTTACAAGCCTATATGCAAGTTATTGTCATAAAAAGTGTTTGGGGACCTGGGTCCTGCCCCAGGGGACATGTATCAATGCAAATTTTTTTGTAAAAACTGCAGTTTTTTCAGGAGCAGTGATTTTTATAATGCTTAAAGTGAAACAATAAAAGTGTAATATTCCTTTAAATTTCGTACCTGGGGGGTGTCTATAGTATCCCTGTGAAGGGGCGCATGTTTACCGTGCTTAGAACTGTCCCTGCACAAAGTGTAATTTTTGAGGGAAAAAAGCTATTTAAAATCACTCACGGCTAATGAATTGCCGGCTCCCGTAACACAGAGAACAGTCATTCATTGAAAGTCATTGATAAAGAAAAAGTCATTGATAAAAAAAAAAAAAAAAAAAATAAAAGTGTGGGGGTTCCCCCAAATTCAATTACCAGGCCCTTCAGGTCTGCTATGGATATTAAGGGGAACCCCGCTTCAAATTTTAAAAAAATGACGTAGGGGTCCCCCTAAATATCCATACCAGACCCTTCAGGTCTGGGATGGATTTTAAGGGGAACCCCGGCCAAAAAAAAAATGGCGTGGGGTCCCCCTCAAAATCTATACCAGACCCTTATCCGAGCGTGCAACCTGGCAGGCCGCAGGAAAAGAGGGGGGGACGAGAGCGCCCCCCCCCTCCCTCCTGAACCATTCCAGGCCACATGCCCTCAACATTGGGAGGGTGCCCCCCTCCTATCCGTCCATTTTTTTAATTTTTTTTTGCATTGATACATGTCCCCTGGGGCAGGACCCGGGTCCCCAAACATTTTTTATGACAGTAACATGCATATTAGCCTTTAAAATTAGCACTTTTGATTTTGAACGTTCGAGTCCCATAGACTTTAATAGGGTTCTAAGGTTCACACGACAGGGGGGTGTTCGGCTCATCCCTATTGAACACTATTGGCAGAGCAGCAACGGCCCAGTTCACCCTGTCTTCTACTGTCCACAGATGCTGAAAAAGCATTCGATAGGGTGGACTGGGCCTATCTCCAGGCGGTATTGTCTAGACTGGGACTGGGGCATAACATGCTTAGATGGATAAACTCTTTATACAGCTCACCGGAAGCCCAGGTTAAAGTGAATGGGATGCTCTCTGACCCTTTCCCCATAAAGAACGGGACGAGACAGGGCTGCCCCCTGTCTCCCCTAATTTTTCGCCCTCACCCTGGAGCCACTACTCAACAAAATACGGGCAAACCCAGACATTAGGGGATTCACGGTAGGGCCAACTGAACACAAACTTTCGGCATATGCCGATGACATCTTATTTTACATCACGGAGCCACTGATCTCCCTTCCTAATATTATGACAGAACTAAAGAAGTTCCACTCTATCTCCAACTTTAAAATCAATTACAACAAATCGGAAATTCTTCCCCTGGCAATTCCCTCAGAGATGCGCTCCCAACTGCAAGCCTCCTTTTCGTTTTCCTGGTGTCCCTCTTCCTTAAAATACTTAGGCATCTACTTACCTGCCAAATATGCACAATTATACGCATGCAACTTTGCTCCCCTAATTAACAAAATTAAAACGGACCTCTCGCAATGGGACCGCACCACTTTTTCGTGGATGGGCCGAGTCAGTATCCTGAAAATGAATGTGCTGCCAAGAATTCTGTTCTACCTCCAGATGATACCTATAGCGCTCACTAGATCTTTGTTCTCGGCCTTCAACAGTTTGTTTCATATGGCAAGGTGGGATTCCCCCGCTTAGCCCTCCGCACACTGCAACGTCCAAAGAGGTTTGGAGGTCTAGGAGTCCCCTCCATTTATGGGTATTATGAGGCAGTTGCCCTGCAGAGGGTGTTAGACTGGCAGCATCATACTACAACTAAATCCTGGGTGCCCCTTGAAAAGTTTCTAGCGGACATAACTTGTCTCACACTCCATGGCACCCCCCGGTTAATCGAGGCCTCTCTGGCTTTGTATCCCTGACCTCTGTCCACGTGCTGAGATTATGGAACAAACTGAATACACGGGAGCAATTGTTGCAACCGGTATCCCCACTCGCACCTCTAGGAGGCTTTCCCTGGTTTACTCCGGGGGAACATCTCCCTTATTTCGGCATGTGGGCAAGGGACGGGGAGATGCGCTGTGGGTGGTTCGTACACGAACAAGGCCTAGTCTCTTTGGACTGGCTACGCTCCCAATTTGGCCGCTTCCCAATGGACGAATGGCGCTTTAGACAATTGAAGCACTTTATCAGCAGCTTGCCACACCGCATTAGACCTCCCTCCTCTTTGACCCCGTTTGAGAAGCTGTGTAAATTCTCTGACCCCATCCCTCACTCTTTCTCAGTGCTTTATGAAATGTTGCAGTGTGCGGAGTCCCGTAAAAAGCCAACATATATACGTGAATGTGAGAGAGACCCGCAGCACACGTTCATGGAGGTCCAAATGGATCGTCTGTATCGATTGACGCACAAGAGCTCAGTAGATACTAAAATGCAAGAAAATAGCTTTAAGATACTGACCAGGTGGTACAGAGTTCCCACAACCTTAGCTAAGATGTATCCTGCAGCCTCTGCTGTCTGCTGGATGGGCTGTGGGCTGCGTGGCACCTTTCTACACATTTGGTGGGAGTGCCCGCTGCTGAGGCCCTTTTGGCAAGACAATAGACAGCAGATAAAAACCATTACTGACGTAGACATGTCAGACTCCCCCATGGAGTTCCTGCTGCATGTGCCATCCATTCCCCTGCGTACCTACAGTAAATCTATCCTCCCACACCTCTTAAACGCCGCCCGGCATCTAATCCCCATACATTGGAAGTCGACCCAGGTCCCGAGCCAATCCGAATGGATGCGTTTGCTAAACTCTATAATGGCGGCGGATGAATGGATGGCAAAATGCAAAGATAGGTATGAGAAATTCTATGCTATTTGGGCCACATGGATGCACTATGCCTCCCCCAAAACTCAGTCAACGTCTGTAGCCACCCCAACACAATTGGCTCATCAGGACACAGTTGATGGAGGTGGTCGAGACCTATATGTTCTATCATCTCAGAATCCTGGTGATGACCCAAACTTACTGTTGCTTCATAGAGCGAGTAATTCCTTGTGTGCCCCCCCCCTTCTCCCCATCTCCCTCTCCCACCTGCTACTCTGGGTCATGCGATTTGCAACAGAGGAAGCGTAGTACTTCCTAAACCAAACTCAATAGTAGGGATGAGCCGAACACCCCCGGGTTCGGTTCGCACCAGAACCTTCGAACCGACCGAAAGTTCGCGCGAATTTTCGAACCCTATACGTTATAATGGACGCGAACGTTCGAAATCAAAAGTGCTAATTACAACGGCCAATATGCATGTTAATGTCATAAAACAGGTTTGGGGACCCGGGTCCTGCCCCAGGGGACATATATCAATGCAAAAAGAACTTTTAAAAACTAACGTTTTTTTTTCGGGAGCAGTCATTTTAATGATGCATAAAGTGAAAAAAAAAAGTGAAATTTTCCTTTAAATATGGTACCTGGGGGGTGTCTAAAGTATGCCTGTGAAGTGGCATGTGTTTCCTGTGTTTAGAACTGTCCTTGCACAAAATGACATTTGTAAAGGAAAAAAAGAAGCCATTTAAAACCACTTGCGGCTTTAGGTTTGTTCTTAAGTAGAATCTGAACAGGTACATTATGAAGTGTAGCTCCATCCCAAAAAAATATATTTTTAAGCTTTTTGGAGAACATAGGGAGGGGTTATCACCCCTGTAACATTTGCTGTCTTTGCACATCTGTTCAGAACATGTCACCTTACTTTCCGTCCCAATGACAAATGTTTTTGGAAAAAGTGGGGTTTTAATTGAAACAAGGATTGGTGATAAAGTATCAGTAGAGAGGAGATACCTTTTTCCCAAATTAAATCTAACAGGATAGAATTTCCCTTCCTAGGGGTAGATTTCCTCTCACTTCCTGTTTTCTCTTTCCATTTGCAAGTAGGAGTCGTTTGTAAGTTGGATGTTTGAAAGTAGGGGCCTGGCGTATATACTCTGCAGAAATTTGCCCTATTAGATGTTGGTGTAGCCACAAGACTGGTGGGCACAGGAATGGGCCCTGCTGTGAGTTAATAGATCAAGATTTGTAATTGCATGCACCTGTTGAACAGGGCAGAAAAATTGGGGGTGGTGGTGGTGGTGGACGGTGTTGCCACAAGACTGTAAGCTCTCACAGTTACTCTTGGTGGGCGCAGGAATGGGCCCTGCTGTGAGTTATTAGATCAAGATTTGTAATTGCAAGCACCTGATGAACAGGGCAGAAAAATTGGGCCTTTGGCGGTGGTGGTGGACGGTGTTGCCACAAGACTGTAAGCTCTCACAGTTACTCTTGGTGGGCGCAAGAATGGGCCCTGCTGTGAGTTATTAGATCAAGATTTGTAATTGCAAGCACCTGATGAACAGGGCAGAAAAATTGGGCCTTTGGCGGTGGTGGTGGACGGTGTTGCCACAAGACTGTAAGCTCTCACAGTTACTCTTGGTGGGCGCAGGAATGGGCCCTGCTGTGTGTTATTAGATCAAGATTTGTAATTGCAAGCACCTGATGAACAGGGCAGAAAAATTGGGCCTTTGGCGGTGGTGGTGGACGGTGTTGCCACAAGACTGTAGGCCCTCATAGTTACTCTTGGTGGGCGCAGGAATGGGCCCTGCTGTGAACTATTAGATCAAGATTTGTAATTACCCGCCCCTGTTAAACAGGGGCTGAAAAATTGTGCCTTAGGCACTGGTGCTGGTGCCACAACACTGCAACCCCTCACAGATACTGTACTTGGAGCACAGCAGTCACACGTGTTGCGAAGCATTTTTTTAAAAAATTGTAATTACCCGCCCCTGTTAAACAGGGGCTGAAAAATTGTGCCTTAGGCACTGGTGCTGGTGCCACAACACTGCAACCCCTCACAGATACTGTACTTGGAGCACAGCAGTCACATGTGTTGCGAAGCATTTTTTCAAAAAATTGTAATTACCCGCCCCTGTTAAACAGGGGCTGAAAAATTGTGCCTTAGGCACTGGTGCTGGTGCCACAACACTGCAACCCCTCACAGATACTGTACTTGGAGCACAGCAGTCACACGTGTTGCGAAGCATTTTTTTATAAAAATTGTATGTACACGCCCCTGTTAAACAGGGGCTGAAAAATTGTGCCTTAGGCACTGGTGTGGTGGCATGGATCATTGAGGAGGAGGAAGAGGATAGTCAGTGAACATAAGAGGACAGTCACTCAGCATCAGCATAGGCAGTCTTGAAGGGATGTGATATTAAAAATTATTCGGTTATATCCGCCTCAGGTGCCTGGTAGCTGGTGGTGATCCAAGACTGATTCATTTTGATGAAGGTCAGTCGATCAACCGAGGCGGTGGACAGGCGCACCCTATGATCGGTGACAAATCCTCCAGCAGCACTGAATGTGCGTTCGGAAAGAACGCTGGAGGCAGGACAGGCCAGTAGCTCAATTGCATACTGTGCAAGCTCTGGCCAGTGATCCATCCTCAGGACCCAGTAAGCCAGAGGATTTTCGGTGGGAAAGGTGTCCAAGTCTGACCTTGCCCCAAGGTATTCCTGCACCATGTATATCAGACGCTGGCGATGGTTGCTGGAACCGATCATACCTTGGGGCTGCGGACTAAAAAATTGTCTGAACGCATCGGTCAGACGTCCACCTTCCCCACCGCTCCTTCTGCTACTGACCGAAGCCTCAGCAACTCGTCGCCCAGGACCAGGAGTTTGTAGCCTCCCAGTTTCTGGGAACGCGTTGCACAGACCTTTCTGCAAGGCCTCCCTGAGATGTCTCATCCTCTGCTCCCTCTGCGATGGCAAGATAAGGTCCGCAACCTTACCCTTGTACCATGGATCAAGGAGAGTGGCCAGCCAGTAATGGTCCCTCTCCTTAATCCGAAGAACACGAGGATCCTTCCGCAGGCTTTGCAGGATCAAGGAGGCCATGCAGCGTAGGTTAGCTGAGGCATTCGGTCCGGAGTCTTCTGGGTCACTGAGGATGACATGATCGCCAGCCACCTCCTCCCAGCCACGTACAAGTCCACTGGTTTGTTGGGACTGTACATCATCCCTAAAAGACTGCTGCTGCTGATGCTGAGTGCCAGGCTCCACCTCCATGCTCACACAATCCTCCTCCTCCTCCTCCTCATCCTCTTCCTGTGTGATGGGTGGGACAGAAGGAACACTGTCCGGATAAAGGGGGCCTTGAGAGGCAAGGAAGTCCTCCTCTTCCTGCCTCTGTTCTGCCTCAAGTGCCCTGTCCATTATCCCACGCAGCGTATGCTCCAACAGGTGGACAAGAGGGACAGTGTCACTGATGCATGCACTGTCACTGCTCACCATCCTCGTGGCCTCCTCAAATGGTGAGAGGACAGTGCATGCATCCCTGATCATGCTCCACTGACGTGGGGAAAAAAAAACAAGCTCCCCTGACCCTGTCTGGTGCCATAGTCGCAAAGGTACTCATTGATGGCCCTCTGCTGCGTGTGCAGTCGCTGCAGCATGGCCAACGTTGAGTTCCACCTGGTGGGCATGTCACATATTAGGCGGTTCTTGGGCAGGTTCAGCTCCTTTTGCAGCTCAGTCAGCCGAGCACTGGCATTATAAGATCGGCGGAAATGCACACAGACTTTCCTGGCCTGCCTCAGGACATCCTGTAAGCCTGGGAACCTGCCCAAGAACCGCTGCACCACCAGGTTGAGGACGTGAGCCATGCAGGGCACATGGGTGAGCTGCCCCTGTCGCAGGGCGGAGAGGAGGTTGGTGCCATTGTCAGAAACGACCATTCCTGGCTTAAGCTGACGTGGCGTCAACCACCTCTCGGCCTGCCCCTGCAGAGCTGCCAGAACCTCTGGCCCAGTGTGGCTCCTGTCCCCCAAACACACCAGCGCAAGCACGGCATGGCATCTTTTTGCCTGCGTACTTGCGTAGCCCCTTGTACGCCTACGGAGCACCGCTGGTTCCAAGGACAGAGCACTGGAGGAAGAAGAAGAGGAGGGGGTGGAGGAGAGAGGTGTGTCACAACCAGTAGCAGTAGTAGCGTTTTGGAGGCGTGGTGGCGGAACAACCTCCAACACTACTGCACCTTGTCCTGCATCCCTCCCAGCTGCCAATAGAGTGACCCAATGGGCCGTGAAAGAAAGGTACCGTCCCTGTCCATGCCTGCTGGACCATGAGTCAGCGGTAATATGCACCTTACCGCTGACCGCCCTGTCCAGCGAGGCATGGACATTGCCTTCCACATGCCGGTAGAGAGACGGAATCGCCTTCCGTGAGAAAAAGTGGCGTTTGGGAACCTGCCACTGAGGAACCGCACATTGAACAAACTCACGGAAGGGGGCCGAGTCTACCAACTGAAAAGGCAGCAGTTGAAGTGCTAGCAATTTAGCCAAGCTAGCATTCAACCGCTGGGCATGTGGATGGCTGGGAGTGTACTTCTTTCTACGGTCCAGCAGCTGGGGCAGGGAAATTTGCCTGCTGCAATCGGACGTCGGTGTACTGCAAGTACTTGGTTGTGACACACCTAATTCTACACCTTCAGTCCTCTCAGAGCAGCTTTCAGAGAGGACTGAAGGTGTAGTGGGGATGGAGATCCCAGCTGATGAGGAGCAAGGAGAGGTCCGCTTAGTTCTTTGGTGTGGGTCTTTTATGTGTGCCTGCCAACGAGCTGCATGGCAGGTCGACATATGTCTGGTCATGCTTGTGGTGCCCAAGCGGCTGATGTTTTGGCCACGCGAGATACGCTTGAGACAAATATTGCAAATAGCAGTGGTGCGATCTGATGCACTCGTCTCAAAAAAGGCCCACACCAAAGAACTTTTCTGATAACGTGCAGAGGCAGCGCCCTGCACAGGCGGAGCTCTGCGGTGTTGTACAGTTGCTGTGCTGGCCTCTACCTGGCCTCCAGGGGGCATCCTGCCTCGTTGGACATGTGACGCCGCATCCTCCTCCTCCTCGTCCTCCTCCTCATCCTCTCTCCCTTCAGGCACCCACGTGGAGTCAGTGACCTCATCATCCCCTCCCTCTTCACCACTAGAGCAAACCTGGCAGTAAGCTGCAGCTGGTGGAACAGTACTGCCAGATTCCTCAAGCTGGGAATCATCATCCGAGCCTTCGAATCGTTGGGCATCCTCCTGGAGCATGTACCCAACACTGTGCTCAAAGAGTTCGGGGGACTCCTCAGGAGGACATGGTGGGTCTAGGGAAGGGGTGGCTGATGATGCTCTGCCAGTACCCTGAGCCTGGGTGAGAGAGGATGAGGAGGATGAGGAGGGCTTGGTCATCCATTCTACCAAGCCTTCAGCATGATGCGGCTCCACATGTCCAGCTGCCGAAAACAAAGACGCGCGTGTCCCATGGCCACGTGCTGATGACGATGCACGACCACGTCCACGGCCACGGCCACGTCCACTAGAAACAGAGCCTGCCTGCCCTGTGTTCTTGGCTCTGCACGCTCTGCCTCCCCTTGGCGGTCTTCCAGCCATTGTAGTCGGTAGTCCTGTGGGTGCTGCTGAGAAGAATATATAGGAGCTCTGTGTGATGCCACTAACACACTAGGAGTCCTATGGGTGCTTCTGCAAAGAAAATAGAGGAGCTCTGTGTGATGCCACTAACACACTAGAAGTCCTGTGGGTGCTGCTGAGAAGAAAATATAGGAGCTCTGTGTGATGCCACTAACACACTAGAAGTCCTATGGGTGCTTCTGCAAAGAAAATAGAGGAGCTCTGTGTGATGCCACTAACACACTAGAAGTCCTGTGGGTGCTGCTGAGAAGAAAATATAGGAGCTCTGTGTGATGCCACTAACACACTAGAAGTCCTGTGGGTGCTGCTGAGAAGAAAATATAGGAGCTCTGTGTGATGCCACTAACACACTAGAAGTCCTATGGGTGCTGCTGAGAAGAATATATAGGAGCTCTGTGTGATGCCACTAACACACTAGAAGTCCTGTGGGTGCTTCTGCAAAGAAAATAGAGGAGCTCTGTGTGATGCCACTAACACACTAGAAGTCCTGTGGGTGCTGCTGAGAAGAAAATATAGGAGCTCTGTGTGATGCCACTAACACACTAGAAGTCCTATGGGTGCTTCTGCAAAGAAAATAGAGGAGCTCTGTGTGATGCCACTAACACACTAGAAGTCCTGTGGGTGCTGCTGAGAAGAAAATATAGGAGCTCTGTGTGATGCCACAACACACTAGAAGTCCTGTGGGTGCTGCTGAGAAGAACATATAGGAGCTCTGTGTGATGCCACTAACACACTAGAAGTCCTATGGGTGCTTCTGCAAAGAAAATAGAGGAGCTCTGTGTGATGCCACTAACACACTTCAAGTCCTATAGGTGCTGCTGAGAAGAAAATATAGGAGCTCTGTGTGATGCCACTAACACACTAGAAGTCCTGTGGGTGCTGCTGAGAAGAAAATATAGGAGCTCTGTGTGATGCCACTAACACACTAGAAGTCCTATGGGTGCTTCTGCAAAGAAAATAGAGGAGCTCTGTGTGATGCCACTAACACACTAGAAGTCCTGTGGGTGCTGCTGAGAAGAAAATATAGGAGCTCTGTGTGATGCCACTAACACACTAGAAGTCCTATGGGTGCTTCTGCAAAGAAAATATAGGAGCTCTGTGTGATGCCACTAACACACTAGAAGTTCTGTGGGTGCTTCTGGGAAGAAAATATAGGTCTGTGTGATGGGACTAACACACTTCAAGTCCTATAGGTGCTTCTGGGAACAAAATATAGGATCTCTGTGTGATGGGACTAACACACTTCAAGTCCTATAGGTGCTTCTGGGAAGAAAATATAGGTCTGTGTGATGGGACTAACACACTTCAAGTCCTATGGGTGCTTCTGGGAAGAAAATATAGGTCTGTGTGATGGGACTAACACACTTCAAGTCCTATAGGTGCTTCTGGGAACAAAATATAGGATCTCTGTGTGATGGGACTAACACACTTCAAGTCCTATGGGTGCTTCTGGGAAGAAAATATAGGTCTGTGTGATGGGACTAACACACTTCAAGTCCTATAGGTGCTTCTGGGAACAAAATATAGGATCTCTGTGTGATGGGACTAACACACTTCAAGTCCTATGGGTGCTTCTGGGAAGAAAATATAGGTCTGTGTGATAGGACTAACACAGTTCAAGTCCTATAGGTGCTTCTGGGAAGAAAATGTAGGTCTGTGTGATGGGACTAACACACTTCAAGTCCTATAGGTGCTTCTGGGAACAAAATATAGGATCTCTGTGTGATGGGACTAACACACTTCAAGTCCTATGGGTGCTTCTGGGAAGAAAATATAGGTCTGTGTGATGGGACTAACACACTTCAAGTCCTGTAGGTGCTTCTGGGAAAAAAATATATGATCTCTGTGTGATGGGACTAACACACTTCAAGTCCTATAGGTGCTTCTGGGAAGAAAATGTAGGTCTGTGTGATAGGACTAACACACTTCAAGTCCTATAGGTGCTTCTGGGAAGAAAATGTAGGTCTGTGTGATGGGACTAACACACTTCAAGTCCTATAGGTGCCTCTGGGAACAAAATATATGATCTCTGTGTGATGGGACTAACACACTTCAAGTCCTATAGGTGCTTCTGGGAAGAAAATATAGGTCTGTGTGATGGGACTAACACACTTCAAGTCCTATAGGTGCTTCTGGGAACAAAATATATGATCTCTGTGTGATGGGACTAACACACTTCAAGTCCTATAGGTGCTTCTGGGAACAAAATATATGATCTCTGTGTGATGGGACTAACACACTTCAAGTCCTATGGGTGCTTCTGGGAAGAAAATATAGGTCTGTGTGATGGGACTAACACACTTCAAGTCCTATAGGTGCTTCTGGGAACAAAATATATGATCTCTGTGTGATGGGACTAACACACTTCAAGTCCTATAGGTGCTTCTGGGAAGAAAATGTAGGTCTGTGTGATGGGACTAACACACTTCAAGTCCTATAGGTGCCTCTGGGAACAAAATATATGATCTCTGTGTGATGGGACTAACACACTTCAAGTCCTATAGGTGCTTCTGGGAAGAAATTATAGGTCTGTGTGATGGGACTAACACACTTCAAGTCCTATAGGTGCTTCTGGGAAGAAAATGTAGGTCTGTGTGATGGGACTAACACACTTCAAGTCATATAGGTGCCTCTGGGAACAAAATATATGATCTCTGTGTGATGGGACTAACACACTTCAAGTCCTATAGGTGCTTCTGGGAAGAAAATATAGGTCTGTGTGATGGGACTAACACACTTCAAGTCCTATAGGTGCTTCTGGGAACAAAATATATGATCTCTGTGTGATGGGACTAACACACTTCAAGTCCTATAGGTGCTTCTGGGAACAAAATATATGATCTCTGTGTGATGGGACTAACACACTTCAAGTCCTATGGGTGCTTCTGGGAAGAAAATATAGGTCTGTGTGATGGGACTAACACACTTCAAGTCCTATAGGTGCTTCTGGGAACAAAATATATGATCTCTGTGTGATGGGACTAACACACTTCAAGTCCTATAGGTGCTTCTGGGAAGAAAATGTAGGTCTGTGTGATGGGACTAACACACTTCAAGTCCTATAGGTGCCTCTGGGAACAAAATATATGATCTATGTGTGATGGGACTAACACACTTCAAGTCCTATAGGTGCTTCTGGGAAGAAAATATAGGTCTGTGTGATGGGACTAACACACTTCAAGTCCTATAGGTGCTTCTGGGAACAAAATATATGATCTCTGTGTGATGGGACTAACACACTTCAAGTCCTATAGGTGCTTCTGGGAACAAAATATATGATCTCTGTGTGATGGGACTAACACACTTCAAGTCCTATAGGTGCTTCTGGGAACAAAATATATGATCTCTGTGTGATGGGACTAACACACTTCAAGTCCTATAGGTGCTTCTGGGAACAAAATATATGATCTCTGTGTGATGGGACTAACACACTTCAAGTCCTATGGGTGCTTCTGGGAAGAAAATATAGGTCTGTGTGATGGGACTAACACACTTCAAGTCCTATAGGTGCTTCTGGGAACAAAATATATGATCTCTGTGTGATGGGACTAACACACTTCAAGTCCTATAGGTGCTTCTGGGAAGAAAATGTAGGTCTGTGTGATGGGACTAACACACTTCAAGTCCTATTGGTGCTTCTGGGAACAAAATATATGATCTCTGTGTGATGGGACTAACACACTTCAAGTCCTATAGGTGCTTCTGGGAACAAAATATATGATCTCTGTGTGATGGGACTAACACACTTCAAGTCCTATGGGTGCTTCTGGGAAGAAAATATAGGTCTGTGTGATGGGACTAACACACTTCAAGTCCTATAGGTGCTTCTGGGAACAAAATATATGATCTCTGTGTGATGGGACCAACACACTTCAAGTCCTATAGGTGCTTCTGGGAAGAAAATATAGGTCTGTGTGATGGGACTAACACACTTCAAGTCCTATAGGTGCTTCTGGGAACAAAATATATGATCTCTGTGTGATGGGACTAACACACTTCAAGTCCTATAGGTGCTTCTGGGAACAAAATATATGATCTCTGTGTGATGGGACTAACACACTTCAAGTCCTATAGGTGCTTCTGGGAACAAAATATATGATCTCTGTGTGATGGGACTAACACACTTCAAGTCCTATAGGTGCTTCTGGGAACAAAATATATGATCTCTGTGTGATGGGACTAACACACTTCAAGTCCTATGGGTGCTTCTGGGAAGAAAATATAGGTCTGTGTGATGGGACTAACACACTTCAAGTCCTATAGGTGCTTCTGGGAACAAAATATATGATCTCTGTGTGATGGGACTAACACACTTCAAGCCCTATAGGTGCTTCTGGGAAGAAAATGTAGGTCTGTGTGATGGGACTAACACACTTCAAGTCCTATAGGTGCCTCTGGGAACAAAATATATGATCTCTGTGTGATGGGACTAACACACTTCAAGTCCTATAGGTGCTTCTGGGAAGAAAATATATGATCTCTGTGTGATGGGACTAACACACTTCAAGTCCTATAGGTGCCTCTGGGAACAAAATATATGATCTCTGTGTGATGGGACTAACACACTTCAAGTCCTATAGGTGCTTCTGGGAAGAAAATATAGGTCTGTGTGATGGGACTAACACACTTCAAGTCCTATAGGTGCTTCTGGGAACAAAATATAGGAGCTCTGCCTGCCTGCCACGAACACACTACAAGTCCTATAGGTGCTTCTGGGAACAAAATATAGGAGCTCTGCCTGCCTGCCACGAACACACTACAAGTCCTATAGGTGCTTCTGGGAACAAAATATAGGAGCTCTGCCTGCCTGCCACGAACACACTTCAAGTCCTATAGGTGCTTCTGGGAACAAAATATAGGAGCTCTGCCTGCCTGCCACGAACACACTACAAGTCCTATAGGTGCTTCTGGGAACAAAATATAGGAGCTCTGCCTGCCTGCCACGAACACACTACAAGTCCTATAGGTGCTTCTGGGAACAAAATATAGGAGCTCTGCCTGCCTGCCACGAACACACTACAAGTCCTATAGGTGCTTCTGGGAACAAAATATAGGAGCTCTGCCTGCCTGCCACGAACACACTACAAGTCCTATAGGTGCTTCTGGGAACAAAATATAGGAGCTCTGCCTGCCTGCCACGAACACACTACAAGTCCTATAGGTGCTTCTGGGAACAAAATACAGGAGCTCTGTTTGCTGCCAGTGCCTGCCTGCCACGAACACACTACAAGCCCCTCTTTCTAAATCAATCTTTCTAAATGAATCTATCTAACTCAATCTCTCTAAGTAAATCTCTCTAACTAACTAAATCCAGCAGAGTGACACAGAACGATCCTGCTCTATCTACGCCGGAACAGCATGTGACCGGCGCAGACGGCGTGGCGGCCTTTTATAGGGGGGGCATGTACTAAAGCCCCTGAGCTGTAATTGGCTACAGGCGTCCTGCCTGTAGCCAATTATGGCTCTTCGAGTTTCCGGCGCTGTGATTGGCCAAGCATGCGGGGTCACAGTGCATGCTTGGCCAATCATCAGCCAGCAATGCACTGCGCCGGCCGCGCCGGCCGCAATGCATTGCGGGGCCGCTCGCATCACACGAACGTGATGCGAGCGGCCAAAATATTTCTGGGCTCGCCGAGCGAGCGAACACCCGGTGCTCGATGCGAACATGGGTTCGCATCGAGCACCGGGCCCATCCCTACTCAATAGCAATAGAGGTCCCTAAACCTCGAACCCCTCTAAAAGGGGGAACAATGTGATGATGTCATTGGAGACCTTGTAAAAACATGATACCCGGAGTTACCCCCCCCCCCCCCAATGTCCCCCCCCTCCTGATTCATGTAATCGTGTTGTTGTTTATGTTTTATGTTTTTCTTCTGACAAAATAAAATAAAGATTATATAAAAAAAAAAAAAACAGGACCTCTTTCTTCTCTTCCGATAGTGGAAGACTCGTGGGAACAAAACGATGTATGGGTGGACTGCTAAATACCCAGGCATGTCCTAGGGAAACTGTTTTGATGGCCCAATAATCTTGCATCGAGGCTGCCCAGACGTGGCAGAAACGGAGTAAACAAGCTCCTACTTGCTCCGCCTGGACAGGCACTATATCAAAAAGACTTCGTAGCATCGCGTCCCCCAGAAGATGTTGACTTTGAAGGCTTCTGGACAGAAGGCTGGTTTCTCCTCCAATTCTTCCTGAATTCCCGACCCGGCCTGTAACGGCGTGCATTCCTAGCACATTTCGGGTCTTGTCTGGATAGGACTCTCTTCTGACCCAAAAGGCGATCCTGGGGTAAGAATCCAGACTTCCCCCCGGTAGCATGTGTGATGGCTGAATCAAGTTTATTCCCAAAGAGAGAAGAACCCTCAAAGGGAATCTTACACCATGCCTGTTTAGAGGCCGGATCCGCCACCCAAGGGCGTAGCCATAAAGCTTGTTTGGCTGTAACAAAAGACAGCATGACACATGCTACCAGGCGGATAATATCCAGGGAGGCCTCACCCAGAAACGCTGATGCCATCTTCATCTCATGTATTGGAGAATTCTTAAGAGCTTCTTCAGAAATACTTCCCAAAGTTGCACCCATATCATCCGTCCAACACTCAAGTTTCAAGTTCGTATCGATTTTCCTCTCAAGACCATCCTTGAAGGAGACGGTGTCTTCCAGAAGGAACGTGATTTGTCTTACCAGCCTCATCAAGGCCGCATCAATGAGAGGAGCAAACTCCAGGTGCTTAACTTCTTCCCCTTTAAATGGATACATCCTGGCCACCTTAGAGATAAGAGAGTTCTTCCTCTCCACTTTACTCAACTCATCCGAGATCATTTCTCCCATTTCACCTAGGAAGGGAAAATTTGAGCGCTCTTTTTTAAGATGCTTAAAATACTTCCTCTGTTTAGAGGGTGCTTCTACCGGTTCCTCCCACCTCAGTGCGTCCTTCACTGCTCTGACCAGATGAGGGACCTGGGAAAAATCAAATCCTGCACTGGAATCATCCACTTCAGCTTCACTGTCAGAAGATCCGCTGAAAGAGAAACTGTCACGGGAGAGACCTGGAACTTCAAGGTCTTCCACCTCAACCACTGAAGTTGGTACAGAGGGAGATATAGCTGCATGGAATGGGCGGAATCTGATTTATTCAGGGATTCCCAAACAACCTTCCTGACCAAGGCTTCCACATGCTGGTCTTTAGCATCCCTTTCCTTAGCAGCTCGGGAAAAACATAAATCGCACAGCGATTTGTCTTCTGGCACTTTCGCTCTACATCCCCAACAGGATCTTCCTTCCGAGCGACCCCGACTTTGATTTGTCAGAGCGATGCCTGGAAGAGGACTTAGGACGTCCAGAACTTGATCTTGAATGGTCACGTCGTGACCCAGATTGTACATTATCTTCGCGTGCTGATGGACGAAGATCCGGTACGGAAGGGCTAAAAATAAATGATAAGGAGAAAAAATTCCAAATTATCTACTACACCCTAACCAACCCAAAAACAGGCAGAAAGGAACAAAAAATTCCATCCTACCTGCGGCATAAGGGCTGGCCACAAGGGGGCGGAGAAACATCCATTGTAACAAATCCGGACAGGCTGCAACAACACCCATAGTAAATCAATAAATAAATAATTTAAAAAGATTAAATAATTAAATAATTATTACCACCAATACATAAATGCTAACACAATAAGCAAGAAAGGAAACAACAATGGGGAATAAGGCATCTAAGCCTCTTACCTCTGTATAGCACAGAAACAGCATAAAGTATTTTAAATGGATGCAGCAGCAAGCCTGTTTGAATTTGACAATTCAGCGTCGCCTCCACGGCGCTCGTGCGCATGCGTGAAAGCCGTAATTCGTCCGCACTACGCAGGCGCCGACCAAGCCTCGATCTCAATCGAGACTGAGTGGCTGTGCAGTACAGGAAAAGCGGCGATCTGGAACGCAGATGCGCTCCAGCCGCCATAGACCCCCATACAAACAAAACGGCACAGGACAACACACAGAGACAGGCTGCCATATCATACCGCTCAGCACGCCGACCATCCGACCTGGCTCCCATCCACAGACACGTCCTCTGGGATGATTTAAAGGGGAAGGCCTCCCGCTGGTAGCTGGGATGAATGGCCATACTGCCGCTTGCCAGCCAGTGGCTGGATAATAAGCTCTTCATGGCATCGCACTTCATCCCCATGTCCACCCTGCTAGTAGCTGGGCTGCTGGACTCCAGACATCAGAAATTTGACATGTGTGCGAACGGCGAACAGGAAACAGACCCGGATTCACAACTCCTTCAGGTAGAACTACCCCTTTGGTCCTTAAGGAGGAGGACAAAAAAGGAACACGGTATCTGGTTAGGAGCAAAAATTTATGGGAGTGGGGTCCTATGAGGTATGAGAGGCGGGATTAACCCATACGTAGGCTGCCATGGAGTCTGTCAGGAAACATTTTATATTGGGACATAAGTTGCGGAAAAAGACAAATATTTTTTTTTGCACAAAGTTGTCACTAAAGCAATTTGCTGAGAGGCATGGTGAGTATTTTGCAGCTCTCATTTGTTTTTGAAAATTAAGAAAGAAAAGAAAAACATTTTTTATTTTATTTTTTCAATTTTCAAAACTTTGTGTCAAAAAGCGAGGTGTGCAAAATATTCACCATACCTCTCAGCAAATAGCTTTGGGTGTCTACTTTCCAAAATGGGGTCATTTGGGAGATTTTGTGCCATCTTGGCATTTTATGGCCTTCAAAACTGTGATAGGTAGTGAGGAGTGAAATAAAAAATTTACGCCCTTAGAAATCCTGAAGGCGGTGCTTGGTTTTCGGGGTCCTTTCGCGGCTACGCTCCCACATGTGGTATCCCCGTACTCAGGAGAAGCAGTAAAATGTATTTTGGGGTGCAATTCCACATATAACAATGGCATGTGTGAGCAATATATCATTTAGTGACAACTTTTTGTAAAAAATAAATATATATATTTTTTTGTCATTATTCAATCACTTGGGACTTGGGAATATAATATTCAATGGGTTCAACATGCCTCTCAGCAATTTCCTTGAGGTGTCTACTTTCCAAAATGGGGTCATTTGGGGGGGGAGGGGGTTGTACTGCCCTGCCATTTTAGCACCTCAAGAAATGAGATAGGCAGTCATAAACTAAAAGCTGTGTAAATTCCAGAAAATGGACCCTAGTTTGTAGACGCTATAACTTTTGCGAAAATCAATAAATATACGCTTATTGACATTTTTTTTTTACCAAAGACATGTGGCGGAATACATTTTGGCCTAAATGTATGACTAAAATTTGGTTTATTGGATTTTTCTTATAACAAAATGTAGAAAATATCTTTTTTTTTTCAAAATTTTTGGTCTTTTTTCGTTTATATTGCAAAAAATAAAAATAGCAGAGGCAATCAAATACCATCAAAAGAAAGCCCTATTTGTGGGAAAAAAGGACGCAAGGAGGTGCGCATGCGCGGGACTCCCGGGAAGACGCACTGACCGAGAGCCCCGCACCGCTCCGTCCCCACTCACCTCCCTGCACAGCGATTGTCAGCGGGACTGCTCCCAAACAGGCCCCCAGGCTGCCCGGAACACACGGGCACCCTCTCGCATGTTGTCCGGTCCAAAAAAACATACGTAAGCCGACAACTGAACTTCAATCTGGCGGCCCCTGGACCTGCTAAGATGGCGGCCTCGTCCCAGACATGAGGCAGCATGGAGGAGCAGGACACCACAGCGGACCCTCCCTCACCAATCCAGCATCATTCATCCCTGCTGGCGACCCCAGTGAGTACAGACTCTCCCCACGGCTTCTCCCCAGCCTCCACTGAATCCCTGCTGGACAGGACAATAGGAGGGATGCTCCAAACCCCCACATTGCAATCCCCCTTAGGCCTAGCAGGCCTGGCAGGTCTGGCAGGCACACTGCAATCCTCCCCCACGCATCCACCCCAGACCCCTGACATACAATTTCTCATGCAGAGCTTCTCTGATATGCTAGCAGCAGGCCTGGCTCAAAATGCCAAGCAGATCACTTCTACCATTAAGGCTGATTTACAAAGCCTAGGATCCCGTATGGACACAATAGAACAAGTTGTGGACAACACAGTGGCCTGTACTGCCCAGAACTCTACCTGCATCCAAACTCTCCAAGATCAATTAGACTCTGCCCTGGCCAAAATTGACGATTTGGAGAACAGAAGCAGAAGATACAATTTCCACATAAGGGGGATCCCCGAATCAGTCACAGATATTCCCAGCACTTTCAAACTCTTTATTAAATAGCTCATCCCAGACATTCAGGGGCATAGACTTGAACTTGACAGAGGCCACAGAGCGCTGCAGCTCCCTCGCCAAGACAGCCTACCAAGGGACATAGTTATCAAACCTCATTTTTACGGGGTCAAAGAAGACGTGATGAAAAAAACCCGTAACCTAGACAACCTCTCTTTCCAGGGTCACAAGATCCAAATTTTCGCTGACATTTCCCCCACCACCATTCAAAAGCGGAGATCCCTCAAACCCCTGCTCGAAATCCTTTATCAGAATTCCATTAAGTACCGCTAGTCATTCCCCTTTCGCCTACAGTTTCACCTAAGAGACAAATCCTACGGATTTTCCAGCTTCCAGAACGACAGGGTCTTGTTCCTCCACTTCACCCAGCTAAGACAAGCTCTGCCAAGCGACCTCCTCCAGGAAGCCCTCTGACCCCGCTGTGGAACTAACAACGAGGCACCGAGACTCTCACCCTCCAAGATGAGTGACCCCACAAGACCCCCGTCCGGAACAGGTATTCTCCACATTTCAGTCTAACTGTGGCTCCCACTCAAACACGTAGTGGACAGCCCTACCTGACTAGGACTCTTATCACTCGCCCCTTTTATTTATTTTTTAATTTTTTTTTCTCTCTTCTCAGGTTCCTTCGCCTCAAGTAGTCGGGCACCATTAGCCTCTCTATGGCTAGTTGGGTCACCCGACCATACCTTAAAGCCCTCCACCCCGGCTGGGGTGGAATCGCATTTACTTTGTCTTGCCTTATTCTCCCCCCATAGGTTGTATTGCCTTGTTGCCGCTATCTTCGCACTGAAGATACCTGCCCTAGGTTATGTCCTCATTAAACCCCCTGTCTCGATATCTTACCAAAGGCAACCTCCCCAGACCCCCCCACCAGAAGGCCTACTTCTTCCTAATGACTGTTTGTTCCCTGTTTGTATGCTAATGTTTTCAAGATTGTTGCCAATTTTGGTCCCCACGAATCTTATTTCCCCTCAGTCCCACAACTTCTGCTATTTCCCCACAGGGGAGTCGACGGCCGGAGCGGCCCACCATGCCACCCTCTCTGTTGTGACTCGGAGGCAAGCCCTTCCCTCGGGTAACACCAGGTAAACGACCATTTTGTGGTTGTACCCTCTCCCAGGCCTCCTTAACTGGGAGGTTCCGGACTAGGACTTGGCTAGCCAGTCCTGTTGCTACCATGATACACTTGTTTATTTCTATATTGCATTTATTTCCTTTACTAAACATGTTCTTCATTTTCCTCACTCCATCAACTCATTCTTCCTTTCATACTCCTCCCATCCCTCTGCTCATCCCCAAGACGTCACCAGGCGGTCAGACTCTCAAGGATTGTAATCCGTGCTCCAAGGAAAGAGGTAAACTCCCCACACACATTCGCGATTCTCTCCCCTGATTCCCATGGCTGACCCTAACTCCCATCACCTATCTCTGAAGATCGCATCGCAAACACGCAGGGGCTCAATTCACCCTCCAAACGCTGGAAGGCATTCCAAAGCTACCACGCCAGAAGCCTTGATATCGTCCTCCTTCAGGAGACCCACTTCCCTTCCAGCTACACCCCTTCCTTCCTCCATAGGAGCTTCCCCACGTTTTACCTGGCAAACGCGGAATCAAAAAAAAGGGGGGTGGCCATTCTGCTAGCTAAACGAATCCCATTCGTACACTCTCATACAATCAAAGACACTGAAGGCAGATACCTACTTATTAAAGGTCAGATCGCAGGTGTTCTGTACTCTATCGTCTCTTACTATGCCCCTAACCAGGGCAGGGTCAAGCGCGTTTCTTCGCCTTCATGCTCTCTGCCCTTTCCCCACATTTGGAAGGCAGAATCATCCTAGGGGGGGACTCCAACATCACATTCGATGATATGCTTGATAAATCAACCCAAGACAAGCCCCACCTGAAAAAAAACCTGAAACAGAGCCTCAGAATCGCACGCCTTCTCCGCGACAGGGGTCTGATTGACTCCTGGAGAGAACTAAATCCCACAGCCAAAGACTTCACGCACCATTCTGCACCGCACAAAACATACGCCAGAATTGACCATTTATTCATTCCCAAATCGGAGATACACACTGCAACTCATGCGGACATCCACAATGTCCCTTGGTCAGACCACTCCCTGGTGACCCTGAGAATAACTAGCTCTCCTACCCCTCCCGGTCCCCCCAGTGGCGCCTAAGCAAAACCCTTCTCTCCAACCCGGTCCATTGCACCATGCTCTAAAAAGACATTCGGGAATTTTTCCTCCTTAATGACACTGGCGATAAATCCCCGAGCTCTCTTTGGGGTGCACACAAAGCGGTCCTAAGGGGAAAAATAATCCAACTTGCTTCCAAACTGAAACGGGAAAGGAGGGTAGATGTAGCAAACTTGAACGTGAATTCAAGTCTCTCAGTAAAGCCCACAAAAACAACCCCACTCCCGTCACATTGGCCAATTTTAGAAGCCTCCCGAGTCGCCCTAAACCTAGCCCTGACGTCCAACGCTACCAAACACTTAAACTGGCTAAGCGGACGGTTCTATCTACAAGCCGACAAAATAGGCCCACAGCTGGCAGCAAGACCCTCTCCCAAAATTAGGACCTACTCTTTACCAAAGATCAAATCCCTGTCAGGAACGCTTACTCAGAACCCACGCAAAATTCTTGAGACCTTCCAGGCTTTTTACTCAAACCTGTACTCATCCTCCAACCCGAGCAGTCCTGCCTCCATTGATGCTTTTCTGGAGGAGATAGACATCCCCAGACTCTCAGACTCCCACCGTGACGTAATGGACTCCCCCTTCCAGATTGAGGAAGTCCAGGACGTCATCAAGAGCCTCAAAACAGACTCAGCTCCCGGCCCTGACGGTTTCTCGTCACGGTATTATAAAACCTTCTCAGAAGTCCTCTCTCCTCATCTGGTCCAGGCTCTTTAACTCCCTACGAGAGGGCTCCCCTCTGGAGCCAGCAGCCAACCTTGCATACATATTGGTTATTCCTAAAGAAGGCAAAGATTCTAGCAAAGTAGGCAACTACAGGCCAATCTCTTTAATAAACAACGATTTGAAAAATATGACCAAAATTTTAGCGAATAGGATGGCTTTGTTAATTGGAAAATACATAAATAAAGATCAGGTGGGCTTCATCCCCGGGAGACAGGGGCCGGATCAGATTAGGAGAGCAGTAGACTTAATTTCCCTCATGCAATTCTCTTGGGACGGGAAATCCCCCCAATCTGGATATAGCCTCTCCATAGACCTCCAAAAGGCCTTTGACACGGTCACATGGCCAAATTTATTCACCACCCTCAAGAAATGGGTCTTTGGCCCGGAATTTCTTAAAACCCTGTCATCCCTTTACTCCTTCCCAAAAGCCCAGGTTAAAATGCAAGGACATCTTTCCGAACAATTCCCTATCCTAAAAGGCACCAGACAGGGCTGCCCCCTCTCTCCTATTCTATTCGCCATTGCGATAGAAACTTTGGCCTTAGCTATTAGACAACACCTGGATATTCATGGAGTACAATGCGGCCAAAAAATCCATAAATGCGCCCTTTTTGCAGATGACGTTCTGCTGTTCATAACTGCCCCACTCATCGCTACCCCCAACATCATCTTACTCTTCCAAAAATTCGGTGCTGTGTCAGGACTTCAAGTAAACATGTCAAAATCTATTGCCCTTAACATATCTACCCCACAGGATCTAGTAGACAGAATTAAAGCTCATTCTCCCTTCGCTTGGAGCACCTCATCTCTCCCTTACCTAGGTATTCAACTTGCCCCCGAGATCGAACTATTATTCCACCCTAATTACCCCCCCTTAATCAAGAGGTTATCAGAAGATCTTGCACAATGGTCTCTCTATAAAATGTCATGGCTGGGACGTGTAAACGCAATTAAGATGACCCTACTACCCAAGATCTTATATCTATTTCGCTCTCTTCCCATCCCCATTACTAAACGATTCCTTGACAAATTATAGTCAGCCATTTTACGCTTTATATGGGGGGGAAGGGGACATCGCCTCCCTAAGACGGTCCTCTATAGATCGAGGAAGAAAGGGGGTCTGGGACTGCCTAATCTTTGGTGGCACTATCAAGCTGCCCAACTGTGTCAATATTCGGTCATTTATTACAAAGGCCCAAAACCGGACTGGGTGGATATAGAAAGGCAGGCAACTCCTAACCACACTCTAGATTTTCTTACTTGGAGACCACAAAAAGAAAGACCCCCGATCCTTTCCCCAACATTGTCCCACACTTTGGCCCTTTGCGATACTCTGCACAAAAAACAATCCCTGGTCTCGGACTGGCACCCCCTAGCACACATCTTTCACAACCCCCAATTTCCCCCGGGTCTAGATATCAAGGCTTTTCAGTGGTGGCTCGATAAGGGCCTTTATAGAATTGGTCAATTCTTTAACAGCAATGGCCCCCTCTCTCTCAAACATTGCATCTCTAAATTGGACTTGCCTTCTTCAGAGACTTTCCGTTACAACCAGCTTTCTCATTTTCTACACAGGGTGTGGAAAAGCTCTGACACCCCACTATCAGTAACTCCATATGAGCTCTGGTGCTCTTCAGTTATGGGAGTGAGGGGGGGAATTTCCCTTATCTACTCAGCGTTAGCTGACCCCCTGGAAAAAGCGAATTACATGTTGAAGTGAGAGCGTGACCTTCAATTTGATTGAGACCTGGATACCTGGCACTCAAACTTTGTCCGCTCCTACAGGGGTATACTTAATAGTTGCCTTGTGGAAGCAGACCTCAAAGTCATTTCCCGCTGGTACCTGGTTCCTACCCGGCTCACCAAATTCTTTCCCCAGTCCTCCCCACTCTGTTTCAGAGGTTGCGGCCTAATAGGCTCCCTCTTTCACACATTTTGGGAATGCCCCAAAATCAGGGGATACTGGAATAACATTTTCAGTCTCATTCGCAAGACCACAGGGTATGCAATTAAACAAGAACCCACCACAGCCCTCCTCAACATGCGAATTCAGGATGTTCCTAAACTGACACACGCCCTAATCCACTATATTCTCCTGGGATTACACTGGCACACTCATGGAAATCTCCCTCGGTCTCCTTACGCCAGACCAAACAAAAGATCTCCTGGATAATGGCGCAGGAAAAAATAGCCAGTGCGATCTTGGATTCCTCAGAGAAATTCAGGCTCACATGGGAGCTCTGGGCTGCATATATAGGAATATCCCTTCTTTCCTGATATAGTAATCAGGGTCTCCCCTCTCACTCCATTTCCCCCTCCAGACCCAAGATCCCTCCGCGAAGGTTCCTACCCTCCCTATTCCCTACACCCACTTATTTTACTGACCTCGTCCTTGCTCTTCTCTCCCCCTCTCTCTGTCGTTTCCTCTTTCCCTCCCCCCTTCTTTTCCTTTTTCCACCATTTCCTCTTCTCTCTTTCTAACACCTCAGTTGCCTCAGCTCTAGGTCGCCTCGACCTACAACATGAACCGAAGTGAGCTTTGTACCAAATGATCTCCCCAACCACCAGGCCTCAGGGCCAGATTAAGAACATCATGGGCCTGGTGCTGAGGATTTTGATGGGGCCTTTTATAAACAATAAATAAATAAATAAAAATGCAAACAATTTAAAAATTAAATAAAGGCGAGAGAGGGAGGATGAGAGAGAGAGAGAAAGGGGATGAAAGAGATGTGAGGGGTAAGGGAGGGAGGATGAGAGTAAAGGGGGGATGAGAGAAAGAGGATGCACATGAGCATGCGTGGGAATGACAGCAAGGCAGCCCGGCCAAGGCAAGTGACCGAAGGCACAGAACCCGGAAAGAAGACCGGGTGAAGATGGAAGGGCCCGCGCCCCGCCGGATTGATCACAGCACAGCACTGGAAGGCTCAGTCTGACAGTTTAAGTGTACCCTAATGTGCTAATATGCTGTGCATACTTGTACATTATGGCATAACCAGCCTCAGGGCCTCTAAAAAGTAGTAATGTTAGAAAAGTTTACTACCGCTTTAATATCACAGGAGCCTCTCATGGGGCCCCCTACTGACCCTGTGGCCCTTGGGCAGTGCCTAAGTGCACAGTTGCCAACATTTCAAAAATATTTTCAGGGACACTTTTTTTTAAAGTGCTATATTTAGAGTAACTGACATCCCCTATGTCCCTCTATACATCACAATAGTAATTACAAAATTAAATGCGTACTAATAATGGGGCAGAACAAATATGAGGACTGAGATTTCCTTTAGTTGAACTAACAAAAGTGTGCCCATTCTAGAGATGGTAACATTGAGGATATTCAGTATAATTTTAAAGAACTGTTTTTGTGGGTAAGAGGCATAGGGGAGGAGTGTGGATGGTATAAAAGTGGGAAGTATGTGCAGGTGAGGGAGAGGAATGTGGAGGGTCTAACAGTTGGCACTATGTACATGAGAGGAGTGCGGAGGGTATGGCAGAAGGCACTATGTACAGGAGAGGAGTGTGAAGGGTATGACAGTGGGCAGTCTGCACAGCAGAGGAGTGTGAAGGGTATGACAGTGGGCAGTATGCACAGCAGAGGAGTGTGGAGGGTATGCCAGTGGGCAGTATGTACAGATGTACAGGAGAGGAGTGTGGGGGGTATGACAGAGGGTAGTTTGTACCGGAGAGGAGTGTGGGGGTATGACAGTGGGCAGTATGTACAGGAGAGGAGTGTGAAGGGTATAACAGTGGGCAGTATGTACAGGAGGAGTGTGTGGGTATGACAGAGGGTAGTATGTACCGGAGAGGAGTGTGGAGGGTATGACAGTGGGCACTATGTACAGGAGAGGAGTGCGGAGGGTATGGCAGAAGACACTATGTACAGGAGAGGAGTGTGAAGGGTATGATAGTGGGCAGTATGCACAGCAGAGGAGTGTAGAGGGTATGACAGTGGGCACTATGTATAAGAGAAGAGTGTGGACGGTATGACAGTGAGCAATATTTACAGGAGAGGAATGTGGAGGGTATGACAGTGGGCACTATGTACAGGAGAGAAGTGTGGAGAGTAGGACAGTAAGCAGTAATTATAGGAGAGGAGTGTGGAGGGTATGACGGTGGGCACTATGTATAGGAGAGGAGTATGGAGGGTATGACAGTGAGTAGTATGTACAGGAGAGGAGTGTGGAGGGTATGACAGTGGGCACTATGTATAGGCGAGAATTGTGGAGGGTATGACAGTAGGCCCTATATGCAGCAGAGGAGTGTGAAGGGTATGACAGTGGGCTGTATGTACAGGAGAGGAGTGTGGGGGTATGACAGAGGGTAGTTTGTACCAGAGAGGAGTGTGGAGGGTATGACAGTGGGCAGTATGTACAGGAGAGGAGTGTGAAGGGTATGACAGTGGACAGTATGTACAGGAGAGGAGTGTGGGGGTATGACAGAGGGTAGTATGTACCGGAGAGGAGTGTGGAGTGTATGACAGTGGGCACTATGTACAACAGAGGAGTGTGAAGGGTATGACAGTGGGCAGTATGCACAGCAGAGGAGTGTGAAGAGTATGACAGTGGGCAGTATGTGCAGGAGAGGAGTGTGAGGGGTATGACAGTGGGCACTACGTACAGGAGAGAAGTGTGTAGAGTAGGACAGTAAGCAGTAATTACAGGAGAGGAGTGTGGAGGGTATGACGGTGGGCATTATGTATAGGAGAGGAGTATGGAGGGTATGACAGTGAGTAGTATGTACAGGAGAGGAGTGTGGAGGGTATGACAGTGGGCACTATGTATAGGAGAGGAGAGTGGAGGGTATGACAGTGAGCAGTATGTACAGGAGAGGAGTGAGGAGGGTACGACAGTGGTGTGTTGCGTTTGTTAAAATATGATTTTTTAAACATCAGACCTAACATTACATGGGAGAAATTACAAGTTTAGTTGATCAGATTCTCTGGTTTGAGTAGAATTCTCAAACAAATGCTGTTTTCATACAATGGTGTTAGATAGCATTAAGAGGCTATTGTCTCGTCAGCTACAGTAAACAGGCTGAGAGTGTCCCTCAGACTGAAAAGAATGACTGTTATATTGATGACAGGATTTCGTTTGAAGAAACAATGGTTAGCTAGCAACAGTCCATTGTCTCATCAGCTACAGTAAACAGGTTTGGAGGGTCTCTCAACCTGATAAGAATGACTGTTAGTCGGTTGTTATGGAAACAAGTCTATAAACATTAACTTTGGTCAACAAACTGGCATATAAAATGGAGGAGTAGAGACACAGAGGGGAGACTGGAACACATCATGCTGTAACATCAGGACACACATCATCATGCTGTAAGATCAGAAGAAGCCACTCATGATGATAGAAGGAAGGAACCTGGTCTCCAAGAAGAAATATTGCCAATTGTAGATCATGATGATTCAGTAACAGAAGTTAAGTAACCCTTTTAAATGTATTTGTACTGTTAGACTTTAGGCTGTTTCTATTTTCTAGGCATTTTTGCTTGTTATAGATATCTGTCAGTCTTGTATTGTATTCCTAAGATTGTAATAGTTTTGTACAGCAGCTTTGTATTAGTAAAAGCACATTTATACACTGCAGAAGTCTCAGCTTCCTTGTTATACCACAGAGTAACCTTGCTAGATAGACGCAAGTAATACATTTGGGGGCTCGGCCGTGACTGTGCTATAGTTCAATTGAAGCAGAGCTGTTTTTTCTGTAGTGTGTAGCTTGTGCTAGGTAAAATGCTGCGTAAGCTGTTTAGGAAAGGAAAGGCTGCAGAGGGTCCTGGTGACCAGAAGGAAGTGTGCAGCTTACCTATTTGGACCAGAGACAATGAGTTGGAGCCTCTTGCTAAAGAATTTGTGAAGTATGCTTCTCCCTTGAAGCTGACTTGGGGTGATAAAGTCTCAGATCATTTTGTAGATTTTAGCCTTAAGGGGTTGGATTTAAGTAAAAAAGAGAAGAGAACGGTGTCCAAAGTCGGATGGTATTTTCTTCACGCATTTTACATTGAATCACATAGAAGGGAAAAGGCAGAGGCAGAAGTTAAGGTATTAAAAGACCAGCTAGCAGTTGCTTCAGAGTGTGTACGTTCAACTGCTAGTCGGGCTGATGATTTGCAAGAGCGGTGTGCAGCCCTCATGACCAAATCAATTAATGCCTTAAGGAAAAAGAAGGGCCGTAAACCTGTTAGTAAAGCCAGGGTATGTGCCATTGTCACATCCCAAAACTTGGATTGTGAGGATGTGCTCTCCTCAAATGATAGTGAGGATGAGGAGATAGAGTTTGATATTTTGCATGATGATCTGCTAGTGCGAAAGAAAAAGTATGCCAGACCTCTCATTACTAAGCATAGGAAACGGCAACATGATAGAGAGGATATGGCAGATGGGGAGGTGCATTATCGCAACCCCAGAGATGTTGAATTTGAAGAAGTACGGGAGTTTACACAAACTGAACTCCATGAGCTGGCAAAACAATACAAACAAAGGTCTGGGGAGCCTCTAGTGAGTTGGCTCCTACGCTTATGGGATGAAGGGGCGGACAGTGTTGTTTTGTCAAGTAAGGAAGCAGTGACTATGGGAGTGTTAACTCATGATCCACAATTGCGCCAGGCAATACGAAAAGCCTGAGAGTTTAGCGTGAATTTTTCACTGTTAGACCTCGTGAGAGATGGAATAGTCCGAGTATACGCTAGTCCTACTGACCTGGAAAATACCTACTCCTGGAGGTCAATAGCAGAGGGTATTTCCAGGTTATGTGAGATGGGTTGTATAACCGGATTTACGTCTGCTCTGCGCTCTAAGCTGATGAAGTCTGCGCCATATAATCTCAGGGCTCCCTTATTGTCCTTGTTGGGAGGCCTGGGATTAAACAGCAAGATTCATGAAGCTACAACCCTTTTAAGCCAGTTGGGGGAGCTAGAGGAGACTAAAACAAAACCTGTCAGGGCAGTAGATAAGGTCAAGGCCAGACAGGAAGAATACAAGCAGAAAAGAACAGAGAAGAAAGGGAATGGGGTAGAGAAGACAGGAGGTGAAGAGAAAACCAGGCTAGTTATTTCTAGGAAAGAAATGTGGGTGGACCTATTAAAGGCAGGAGTACCTAAAGATGAGATAGATGGCATTTCTACTGCAGAAATGCTGAAGAGGTGGAAAGATTTAGTAGGTAAAACTGTCAGGGTTAGAAACACTACTCCTAGTGAAGATAACAGCAGCCTAGACTTAGAGGAAACAGAACAGACACCTCCTATTAGCCCCAAACCAATTCCCAAAACTGAACGTGAACACAAACCCAAATCCCTTTATCCTGGGGAGGAGTTAGAGAGAATCAGAAAAGGGGATTGGGAGGTTCCTTATCCTTTATGAAGGGAAGGTGAGTCTCCTGTAATAGCCGTGAGGGCAGTGACAGCAGGAGACCGACGCCCATATGCACCTGTCACTGTATGGTGGGGAAAGTCATCTTCTCCCACACATGTAATGGCTTTAGTTGATAGCGGAGCCGAAGTTACACTTTTGCAAGGAAATCCTTCCCATCACAAAGGATAATTGATTTATGTAGAAGGTTTGGGAGGGCAAACTACACCAGCAGTTAGGATACGAGTGAAATTGGCTATTGGCAAGGGATCAGGATTTATGACAAATGTTTTGGTATCAGAGTTACCCGAAAATATTCTGGGGATGGATGTACTTCAAGGTCAGTCAATTCAGACTGAAAGAGGTACATTCACATTCGGGTATCCTGATAAAGCGTATCTGGTAAGGGCGGTGAAGGCTGTGGTCAGAGGTCATGCAAAATGGACCCCTGTCTACATTCCTCCACCAGAGAAGCCAGTCTGTCTCAAGCAGTACAGACTTCCTGGAGGCCACAAAGAAATTGGGGAGACTATTCAAGAACTGTTGAGAGTAGGGATCCTTAGACCTGCTGTAAGTCCTTTCTCGTCTCCGGTGTTCCCAGTAAAAAAGCCTGATGGGACATATAGAATGACTGTGGATTACAGAGGTCTAAACAAAGTGGCACCTCCATTGAAGTCAGCTGTACCAGATATGATCTCAATTATTGAAAAAATTGCTAAAGATGCAGGAGAATATTATGCTGTGATAGACCTGGCTAATGCTTTCTTTTCGATTTTAATAGACCCAGAGTGTCAAGACCAGTTTGCTATGGTGTGGGACGGCCGCCAGTACACTTTCACCGTGCTCCATGAAGACTATGGTCATTCTCCAACGATTTGTCATGGACTGATTGCCCAAGATTTAAGTACCCTGAGTTTGAAAGTCGCTGTGTTCCACTACATTGATGACATCATGATCTCTGGAACAAAAGAAGATGTAACTGAAGCACTGCACCTGCTGATACATCACATGGGGAACAGAGGGTGGGCTATCGACAAAGACAAAGTCCAAGGACCTGCAACAGAAATGAAATTCCTGGGAATGATGTGGACTGGGCAACAGAGAAAAATTCCAGAGACAGTTGTGCAAACTATCCAGGCTCTGTCGCCCCCTACTACCAAAGAGGAGGCACAGAAGTTCATTGGAGTTGTGGGGTTCTGGAGATCGTTCATCCCACATCTTGGACTGTTTCTGAGGCCTATATATAATGTCACCCGGAAAAAGACTGAGTTCTCATGGGGTTCAGAGCAGCGGACTGCATTCCTGGCTGCTAAAGAAGCTATTTTGCAGCATCAGGGATTAGGACCCGTGAGACAAGGAGTACCATTTCAGCTGGATGTAGTGGAGCAGAATGGTACCATATCTTGGAGTCTGTGGCAGCCAAATGAAAAGAAAGGACTAAGAGCAATACCCATTGGATTTTGGTCCAAACAACTGACAGGGGCACAGAAGAGATACACGCCCCTAGAGAAGTACCTGTTTGGGGCCTACACAGCACTTCAACATGTAGAGACCATTACAGGAAAGGACACAGTCACCATCCATACTGCATTGCCAATAGCAGGATGGGTGAGAGATGATGGACTGATCACTAGGGAAGCTGTAGCCCAGAACCAGACACTGATGAAATGGAAGTGGTACCTTCAAGAAAGAGGGGGTATTGCAGCTGGGGATGTTAGAGACATTTCAAAGCAGTTGGCAGGGCTTGTTACTTTTACCAGCTCCTGGCCAGAAGAAGAAATTCCTGTGCTGCAGTCATCCCCCATTCAAGAGGCTCCACCGTTTGAGTCTCTGTCAGAAGACATGAAGCAGTCAGCATGGTTCACTGATGGTTCAGCCATAGTCGCCTCGTCTGGGCGTAAATGGACAGCAGCAGCCTACAACCCAAGTACAGACACAGTCCTGCAGGAGACCGGAATTGGAGGGTCCAGCCAGTATGCAGAGTTGAAAGCTGTAGTGATGACGCTTCAGGAGGATCCTTCTTCCCATGTCACTATCTACACTGACAGCTGGGCGGTTTTTTAAGGACTGACAACTTGAATGCCCACGTGGAAGACCAATAAATGGATGATTCATGGAAAGGTGGTGTGGGGAGGCAAGGAAGTCTGGGACTACATCTGGAAGGAAGCTCACTCGCGCACCATAAAAGTGGGGCATGTTGATGCACATGTGCCCCTAGTCCCAGACTTTGAGAACTATAACAGAGTTGCAGATGAAATCGCCAAAGTGAAGGCAGTTGTGCCAATTGATCCTGTCTTGATGAACTTGGCCAACTGGGCCCACAAGCAATCTGGACATTTGGGGCAGAAAGCAACATATGAAGGGGCACAGCAGAGAGGCTTGCCTATATCCATGGATATGATAAAGACTGTAATAGGGAACTGTACAGTGTGTGGAGAAGTGCGACAATGGCCATTACAAAAGTACTCCACCGGGTCGATTAAGAGGGGTGAGAGGCCTGCAGAGATATGGCAGATCGACTTCATCGGTCCCCTGCCCCCCGGGGAAACAATGGACTGAGATATTGTTGCACTGCAGTGGACACCTATTCAGGACTTATGCTTGTTCATCCTTGCAAACGTGCAGATCAAGCCGCAACGCTTCAACTGCTACAGAAACTTGTCGTTGCTTATGGTTGTCCCAAGCAAGTCCAAAGTGATAACGGCTCACACTTCACCGGATCAACAGTACAGCAGTGGGCCAAAGATTCTGGAGTGTACTGGTTGTGCCACATCCCATACCATCCACAGGCAGCTGGTTTGATTGAAAGATACAACGGGCTATTGAAGGACCAGATACGCAAACTTACACCCACACATACACTAAGGGGGTGGGATCGGGTCCTCACACACGCAGTCATGTTGTTAAATTCTAGGCCAATAGCCAAAAGCACACCATATGAGAGGATGGTAGGGGCTGGGGCACAGATTCCACAGCTGGAGTGCAGAGTTCAGTATTTATGTAAGGTTCCTGAAAAAACAGGGCTTAACAGATACCATGTTACTGCTTCCCATGACATAGAAACCAAGAGTGACATATCTGAAGCTGAAGCCTATCTAGGAATGAGAGGGAATCTGGCAGGAAGGTTTGAAGTTATATTTGCATTGGCAGATGAGCTTTAAGACAGTGGCTGGGACTCTGACTGGTTAGTGGATACTTCTCAGCAAGAGTGGAAAGTGAGGCTACATAACATAAACCTTCCAAAATAAACAGCAGTGATCTTCTGGGAAATATCAGTATATTTCCTCTCCTCCCTATTGATGTTCTTTGGGAGGGTCAGAAGTGGGTACAGGCAGGGGGCAAAGTGTTAGTCAGATATCCAGGCAAGAAGCCATTTAGAGGAGAGATCGTAGCTGAAGGGCCTGGATCTACTGTTTATGTATTATTAGAGGGAACAGATAATCCGCTTTGTTTTCCACTCCACAGGCTGTCTCCGATTTGATCCACAGGAAGACCAGAGAAAAGTGATTACAAGATGGAAAGAATGAAGAAAGATCGCAAGAGCTGTGGAGAGCAAGGCCTTTGATGTATTACATGCCTGGACTTGTTTCTACAGAACTTTATGGACTGCAGACATAGTACAGTCCCTAGGATGGACTTTCTAATGAAATTTTTTTTAAAGTTAAAGGACTAAAACATCTTCTCAATGACAGAAATTGGAGGGGTTGCATTCAAGGAAAATGAATGTTTAGAATGAATTTTATTAGTAATGATATGGAGTCTGAAAGAAAAAAATCTAGGGCGGAATGTGTTGCGTTTGTTAAAATATGATTTTTTAAACATCAGACCTAACATTACATGGGAGAAATTACAAGTTTAGTTGATCAGATTCTCTGGTTTGAGTAGAATTCTCAAACAAATGCTGTTTTCATACAATGGTGTTAGATAGCATTAAGAGGCTATTGTCTCGTCAGCTACAGTAAACAGGCTGAGAGTGTCCCTCAGACTGAAAAGAATGACTGTTATATTGATGACAGGATTTCGTTTGAAGAAACAATGGTTAGCTAGCAACAGTCCATTGTCTCGTCAGCTACAGTAAACAGGTTTGGGGGTCTCTCAACCTGATAAGAATCACTGTTAGTCGGTTGTTATGGAAACAAGTCTATAAACATTAACTTTGGTCAACAAACTGGCATATAAAATGGAGGAGTAGAGACACAGAGGGGAGACTGGCACACATCATGCTGTAACATCAGGACACACATCATCATGCTGTAAGATCAGAAGAAGCCACTCATGATGATAGAAGGAAGGAACCTGGTCTCCAAGAAGAAATATTGCCAATTGGAGATCATGAACATTCAGTAACAGATGTTAAGTAACCCTTTTAAATGTATTTGTACTGTTAGACTTTAGGCTGTTTCTATTTTCTAGGCATTTTTGCTTGTTATAGATATCTGTCAGTCTTGTATTGTATTCCTAAGATTGTAATAGTTTTGAACAGCAGCTTTGTATTAGTAAAAGCACATTTATACACTGCAGAAGTCTCAGCTTCCTTGTTATACCACAGAGTAACCTTGCTAGATAGACGCAAGTAATACAAGTGGGCACTATGTACAGGAGAGAAGTGTATGACAGCGAGCACTATGTACAGGAGAGAAGTGTATGACAGCGAGCACTATGTACAGGAGAGAAGTGTGTAGGATATGACAGCGGGCGCTATATATAGGAGAGAAGTGTGGAGGGTATGACAGTGAGCAGTATGTACAGGAGAGAAGTGTGGAGGGTATGACAGTGAGCAGTATGTACAGGAGAGAAGTGTGGAGGGTATGACAGTGAGCAGTATGTACAGGAGAGAAGTGTGGAGGTTATGACAGTGAGCAGTATGTACAGGAGAGAAGTGTGGAGGTTATGACAGTGAGCAGTATGTACAGGAGAGAAGTGTGGAGGGTATTACAATGGGCACTATGTATAGGAGATGAGGATGAAGTAATCTGGGAATGAAAAAATGTAAAGGTTTGTGGAAGGATGTTTAGGGACTGCGTAGTGGTTAAGCGGGCCATAGATGGATTGAAATTACACACAATAACACTGCGGGAGTGATTCCCCCATTCACAGGTCTGCAGGTGAGAGGGTGTGTGGGGACAGGCTGGGGAGAGATACTGTCAGTGGCTGGGTAGGCACTGGTTAGTATCAGAGCCAGATACACACAGGTTACATACGCCGCGATTCGTTAGTGCAAGAGTAATAATTCTAGCATATGACAGTGAGCAGTATGTACAGGAGAGAAGTGTGGAGGGTATGACAGTGAGCAGTATGTACAGGAGAGAAGTGTGGAGGGTATGACAGTGAGCAGTATGTACAGGAGAGAAGTGTGGAGGTTATGACAGTGAGCAGTATGTACAGGAGAGAAGTGTGGAGGGTATTACAATGGGCACTATGTATAGGAGATGAGGATGAAGTAATCTGGGAATGAAAAAATGTAAAGGTTTGTGGAAGGATGTTTAGGGACTGCGTAGTGGTTAAGGGGACAGGCTGGGGAGAGATACTAGTCAGTGGCTGGGTAGGCACTGGTTAGTATCAGAGCCAGATACACACAGGTTACATACGCCGCGATTCGTTAGTGCAAGAGTAATAATTCTAGCACTAGACCTCCTCTGTAACTCTAAATATGTAACCTGCAAAAAAAATTTAAAGCATCGCTTGGTACACAAAAAAAAAATCGTGCTAACTTTAGTGTTTTTTTTTTTTGATGACTGAAACAGTTTCTTTCCAAAAAAAACGTTTGAAAAATTGCTGCGCAAATATCGTATAACATAAAAAGTTGCAAAGACCACCATTTTATTCCACAGGGTGTCTGCTAAAACATAATATATAAAATGCTTGAGGGTTCTGAGTAATTTTCTAGCAAAAAAAAAAGATTTTTACATTTAGGAGAGAAGTCTCAGAATTGGCCTAGGTGGCAAGGGGTTAATTACCATAAGTAATATACATATAATTATTATAAGCACTGTGAGTTCATCCTCTCAGTCTGCTGCAGAGTGTTCCAGCTTGTATTTAAACTGGCCGCTCTGTATGTAGCTTCTGACAGGCTGCGCAAGCATCCCTGTATCTCCGGAACCATAAATGAGAGCAGCCCCATATTTTAACCAGTGCTGGAGTGGGTCTTTAGCTACCTACTCCCCAAATGTGGTCTCTTTGACTCCTGATCGCTGAGCTACAACCCTCAAAGTCAATCTTTTTTTTTTTTTTGGGGGGCAAATGGGCCTATCTTGAGAAAGGGACCTGGAGCTGCAGCTCCAATAGCCCCTATGTTAATACGGCCCTGTCAGGCCTAGCCCAGCTGATGTGAAGGGAGGCCTGTCCTCCCCCTGTCTAGTTAACTTTAGCTTACTTAGGTCATGTCTCCCCAGACAACGGCAGACTCACCTGGCTGGTCCTTTCCCCTACGGGTTTGGGTAATACGGCTATGAGATCGGCTTAGATCTCTCAGGAAGGCCCTCGGTGGCTCCTCAGTTGACCCCCGCACAGCAAGATCCCTATGGGGTGTGGGGGTCCGACTGTGGAGGCTCCATGAACAGGGCTCTTTAAGTAAAACTTATGAGCTCCCCCAGCCCCTGCTGGTTTACAGTGTCTGCTCGCTCCTCGCGAAATACGTTTAGTACGTTTTGTACCATCTTCATTCTTGGTTATCTTTTCCTTTGTCAGTTGTTTGTTATGCACTAAATTTCAATAAACTTTTTTGAAAACGTAAAAAAAAAAAAAAAAGGACGCAAATTTCATTTGGGTACAACATTGCATGACCGCGCAATTTCCAGTTAAAACGACGCAGTGCCAAATTGTAAAAAGTGCTCTGGTCAGGAAGGGGTAAATCCTTTCGGGGGTGAAGTGGTTAAAGGGTAAGTTTAGCTTTACAGAAAATCTGCAAGGTGAACTTACACTGGACCCCCTCCCCACGAGTTCCCCCAAGGGAGAGCGTCTCTCCAATGGGTCACTCGAGAAGAGGAGGAGCCAGGAGCGCCGCTAAGGGACCCCAGAAGAGGAGGATCGGGACCAATAAGCAAACACGATCGCGTGCCCCAGGCAGACCTCGAGTCCGCTGGACACATGGGCATGGACACGGAGTACACGGCGATCGCCCACAATGTCGCAATTTAAAGGGGACGTACCTGTACATCCATTTGCCCAGCCATGCCATTGTGCCAATGTATATCGTCGTGCGCTGGTCGGTATGTGGTTAAATGTTTTAGTATGTCCCCAAATTCCTCCCGAATCCCCCAAGAGGCAATCAGATATTACCTGGATCAACTTTACCTATAAATATTAGTATCCAGTTATAGTATTTGTATCTAGGAAAGAATCCAGGCCTTTCTTAAAACAATGTACTGAGCTGGCCAGAACCAGCCCTTGAGGGAGTCTATTCCACGTTTTCAAGAAAGAAGCTTTTCTGTATTTGCAGATGAAGTCTCTTTTCCTCCTTGTCCTCTGTGATGACCTTAAAGTGAATAACTCAACACCAAGTTCATTCTATGAACCACTTATGCATTTACACATGTTGATCATATCCCCCTTAATCTCCTCTTCTCAAGACAGAATAAATTCAGTTCCTCCAATCTTTTCCTCATAGCTGATATCCTCCATGCCTCTTATCAGTTTGGTTGCTCTCCTCCAGTTCCCTGATATTGAGCCATGAGCTAAACTGTAGATGCAGTGGTCGGCCAAGGAAACTTAATGCAGCAGAAAGACACATCATGCTTACTTCCCTTTGATATCGGAAGATGTCCATCAGCAATATAAGCACAAAACTGGAGGAAACCAGTGGGACCCAGGTATACCCATCTACAGTCCGGAAAAAGCTTTCCGGAAGTGGTCTTCATGTAAGAATTGAGGCCAAAAAGCCATATCTCCAACCTGGAAACAAGGCTAAGTGACTCATGTACAAAAACATAGGAACTGGGGTGCAGGAAAATTGCAGCAGGTGCTCTGAACTGATGAGTCAACATTTAAAAAATGTGGCTGTAGCAGAAGGCAGTTCGTTTGCCAAAGGGCTGGAGAGTGATACAATAGTGTCTGCAGGCAACAGTAAAGCATGGTCGGGGTTTCTTACAAGTTTGGGGCTGCATTTCTGCGAATGGAGTTGTGGTCAGTATCAATGGTTTCATCAATGCTGAGAAATACATGCAGATACTTATCCATCATGTCACCATCAGGGAGGCGTGTGATTGACCCCAAATTTATTCTGCAGTAGAGGACAAAGACCCCAAACATACAACCACATATCTTTAAAGGGGTTGTAAATCTCAGATGAGAAATTGACAGCCTCAGCTTTGTTCCTGTGTGCTGGGTAAAGGGGAAGGGGGTGGGTCTCTCCCCCAATCAGCTCTCCTCACTGAGCTCTGCAGAGTGTTTAGATCCCCCCCTTTTTTTTCTGACAGCTGAGACAAGCTTTAGAAGTCCTGCATGTTAAACAGAAGTAGAGAAAAGAAGACTGCAGATAAACAGGTATAACCTATGTAGGAGGATTTGTTTCAACTCTGTGTATTGCCTGAGGCCAGTAACACTGGTTATATGTAACAATCACTTTAAAAACCTATCTTCAGCTTAAATAAGATCAAGGAGTCCTGGACGTGATGGTTTGGCCCCCACAGAGACCCGATCTCAACATCGAGTCATCATCGAAGGATCTGAGGCGGCATTCTGTGGTTATTTCTCCAAGATATTTGGAGCAACCTACTTGCCGAGTTCCTTCAAAAACTGTGTGCAAGTGTACTTAGAAGAACTGATGTTGCTTTGAAGGCAAAGGGTGGTCACATCAAATATTGATTTGATTTGGATTTCTCTTTTGTTTATTTACTTTCCATTTTACTAATTGATAAAAATAAAATATTTACACTTCTAGTTTTGAAAGCATTATTAACATGTTGCATTTTTTTTGCACCTGCCTAAAACTTTTGTACAACAGGAAATGTACTGTATATACTGTGTGTGTGTGTATATGTATGTATGTATATGTGTGTAATATATATATATATATATATATATATATATATATATATATACATATATATATATATATATATATATATATATATATATATTGTGAACTTTGGGGACAATAGCTCCACGGGATTAAGTGCATAAACCGTTAATTTTATAATAAAAGACATTTATTTGTAAGAAAAATCAAAAATAAGGCTTCCTTCAGCACACAGGCAAAAATACAAAACAAAGTCCGCTTATCTTCAGCATAAAAGAAAGTCAGCTTATCTTCAGCACAAAAACAAAATTAAGGAAAACACAGTTTTGTAGCTGGGTCTTTAGCAGCCTTCAAACAGCATTAAGGAAAACACAGCTCAACCGACAGGTGTAATCACCTACTCCTCCTCACACCAACAACTCTTCCCTACTTCCTGTCTTATGAGCTGTTTTCCTGGAGGCCCTTAACCCCCTGTGCGCTGAATCCCTGTGGTCAGGGAGGGAGGCTCTTTCCCACCCGAATATCTCTTCAGAGCCTCCCAAATTCCGGGTCCCAAATAACTTACTATTAAACACAGAGAGGACTGCGAGTCAGTCCTCTCCGGCTTGGCTATTCCCGGAACCCCTCACCCATTTTGGGTGACCCCCTGAACAATGCTGCCATTCCCTTAAAGGGACCACAACCCAAATACTGGTGCTATATAGCACCCGTCCAGGACCCAACCTTGGTGTCCTGTACATCTCCCCCACCTCTGCCTCAACGCGGAGGTGTTGGAGGCACCACTCAACATCATACAATGGACCAGGGAGAGGGCATTGGCGTTCTGGTGTTGTCTCCCTGGTCTGTGCTCTACCACAAAATTGAACTCCTGGAGAGAAAGGAACCACCTTGTCACCCTGGCATTGGTGTTTTTGTTTTGTCTCATCCAGGTCAGTGGGGCATGGTCGGACACTAGGCGGAACCTTCTACCTAGGAGGAAATACCGTAAAGAGTCTAAAGCCCACTTGATGGCAAGACACTCCCGCTCCACCACCGCATAGTTTTTCTCCGCTGCCGTCAGCTTCCTACTTAGAAAAACTATGGGGTGCTCTTCCCCATTGATCACTTGAAACAGGACTACTCCTAACCCTTCTCTTGAAGCATCTGTCTGTACTACAAAATCCTTTGAAAAATCTGGAGCCACGAGCACCCGATCCCGACACAATGCCGTCTTAAGCTTCTGGAAAGCTTTTTTGGCATTGTCATTCCACTGTACCATCACTGACTTTCTGCCTTTGGTCAAGTCAGTCAATGGTGCAGCAATGGTGGCAAAGTTGGGGACAAACCTCCGGTAGTAGCCAACTATGCCCAAAAACGCTCTGACCTGCTTCTTGGTTAGGGGACGGGCCAGTCCTGTATGGCTTCTACCCTACTCATTTGGGGCTTCACCAGGCCTTTACCCACAATGTACCCTAGGTACTTGGCTTCCTCTACCCCAATCGCGCATTTCTCCGGATTGATAGTGAATCCTGCACTTTTCAAGGAGTCTACGACTGCCTGAACTCGGGGAAGATGGGACTACCAATCAGTGCTGAAAATGACTATGTCATCTAGGTAAACAGAAGCATACCGTTGATGTGGATGCAAAGTTTTGTCCATGGCCCTTTGGAATGTAGCGGGGACAGAGTGTAGACCAAATGGCATTCTTTTGTACTGGAAGTGGCCTTCCGGGGTAGAGAAAGCTGTTTTCTCCATGGCTTTCTTGGTCAGGGGAATCTGCCAATACCCTTTTGTGAGGTCCAGCATGGTTATATACCTGGCTGGGCCTAACCTCTCAATTAGCTCATCTACCCGTGGCATGGGATAAGCATCAAACTTGGAGATTTCATTAAGTTTTCTAAAGTCGTTGCAGAAGCGGAGAGTGCCATTGGGTTTGGGTACCAACACGATTGGACTCGACCACTCGCTCTGCGACTCTTCAATGACTCCAAGCTCGAGCGATCTCTTGACCTCTTCAGACACTGCCACTCTATGAGCTTCTTGGATACGGTAAGGCTTTAACCGGATTTTTACATTGGGTTCCGTCACAATGTCATGCTCGATGACCTTGGTGAGACCCGGCAACCCTGAAAACATGTTCCTATTTCTTTGCAGAAACTCTTTTGTCTTGCGCGGTTTGGGGCCGAGTTAGGGTAGCAGCCACCTGCACCAGGTCGATTCCTGCATGGTCCCCTGACTGTACCGCTACCACAGCGGATACCTGTTCTCTGTCTCTCCAGGGTTTCAACAAATTTACGTGATAGATCTGGTATGGTTTTCTTTTCCCTGGCTGGTGTACCTTGTAGTTCACCTCACCCACTTTTTCTACTACCTCAAACGGACCTTGCCACTTGGCCAAGAACTTACTCTCCACTGTGGGTATTAGGACAGCCACCCGGTCTCCTACTTGAAACTGTCTAATCTAGCCGAGCTGTTATACACCCTTCTTTGGGCATCCTGAGCCTTCTGCATGTGCTCCCTCACCAGCGGCATCACCTTAGCCACCCTCTCTCGCATTTGAGACATATGCTCTACCACGGTTTTGTGTGGTGAGGATTCACTTTCCCACGTTTCTTTTACTAGATCAAGCAACCCCCGGGGCCTTCGTCCATACACTAACTCAAACGGTGAGAAGCCCGTGGACGCTTGTGGAACCTCCCGGATGGCAAACAAGAGGGCAGGGAGTAACATATCCCAATCCTTCCCGTCTTTCTGGTCCACTCTTTTTAACATGGACTTTAGAGTTTTATTAAATCTCTCAACTAGGCCATCGGTCTGCGGGTGATAGACGGACGTCCGCAACTGTTTAATCTGAAACAGTCTGCACAAGTCCGCCATCACCTTTGACATAAAAGGGGTGCCCTGGTCCGTAAGTATCTCTCAGGGGAATCCAGTTCGTGAAAACATTTGGAATAATTACTTGGCAATGGCCTTAGAGGAAGTTTTCCTCAAAGGAACTGCTTCTGGATACCTGGTTGCGTAGTCTAGGATGACTAATATATATTGGTGCCGACTTTACCATGGGTCCCACGAGATCCATAGCGATCCGCTCAAATGGAACCTCAATAATCAGCAAGGGTACCAGAGGGCTTCTATAGTGTGGCACTGGGGCAGTTAACTGGCAAATGGGACAAGATGCACAATATCTTTCAACCTCAGCCTTCACCCCTGCCCAGTAAAACCGGTCGGTTATCCTGGCCTCCGTTTTCTCTGCCCCCAAGTGTCCTCCCAGTGCGTCATTGTGGGCTAGGTCAAGTAGCATCCGCCTATATGGTTGGGGAACCAGTAACTGCTCTACAGTTTCCCCTTGGCTTTCATCCACTCGATAAACCAAATCCCCCTTTAACGCAAAATGAGGAAACCTTTGATCTGCCCCTGGTATTTGTGAGACCCCATCAACAACAGAAACCTGCTCTCGAGCATTGACCAAGATAGGATCCTGCAACTGGGCGGTGCCAAACGCACCCCTGGGTACGTCCAGGTCTGGGTGAACTGACCTTGAGGATGTTTCCCCTTCACCCTCCTCAACTGAGAACTGCAATGGGGAGAGCTCCTCATCATCCTCCCCAACCTGTAATGGGAAGACTCCCCCCCCCCCTCAGAGGTCAACTCGGTATTGAGACCTGAAACAGAAACATTATCATTCAAATTAACATTCTCTGCAATATCATTATCAGTGACAGGTATCTCTGTATCAGAGGGGTGTGTTGTGGGGGTTTCAGGCCTAGACCCCTCAGACTCCATCTCTTCCAGGCCCAGTGTCCCCAGTTTTCCTGGCTGTCCTGGCAGCCCCATCTGTGCCTGGTTTCACAGTTCGAGAAATAGCAGACAGTCCCTCCCCACTATAATATCATGTATTAAACTTTTTAGTACTCCAACCTCTTGTGTCACTGAGGTACGTCCATAAGAAACCGTCACAGGAACCAGGGGGTACTCCCTGGTATCCCCATGGATACACACTACACGCAGAGTTTTATTTACGGGGCCAAGTCTCCCAATCACCCTGGCATGTACCAGTGTTTCCATGCTACCGGAGTCCAGTAGGGCCCTGGCAGGAAGGTGGTTCACCCACACTTCACACTCGAACCGTCCTTCAACCAGATCAAGATGAGTGGTACACACTCTTTGCACATAGAAGGAGCTTCTCCGACCAGTCCCGCAATCCATCGGCTCCTCCTGAAGCGGGCATTGTGCCCGGGTATGCCCCCAGGACCGACATCGCCAACACTGTAGGCCTCCCATCCTAGGGACAGGAACTAACCTTCGAGGTTCTGCAGAAGATGGTGCAGGGTTGCGGGTTCCAATGTCTGGCAGGGCTTCTCTCCTAGGTGCTGTGGCCAGTCTTGTTGCCCTTGGTGTGGGTTCCCGACGTTTGGCAGGCCCAAGCATGTCCTCCACCATGGTGTACCTTTCAACCATCTCAACCAGCTGGCCAGCGGTTGCAGGGTCTCCATGGCTTACCCAGCGCTGTAGGTCATCTGGCAGGGACCGCAGGTTCCAGTCCATCACCACCTGTTCCACCATTTGTGGGCCTGACAGCTTTACTGGCTGCAGCCATTTTTTAACCAGCTGTATCAGTTCATGCATTTGGGACCTGGGTGGTCGGTCAGGTTTGTACCGACAGCGATGCATCCTCTGAGCCCGGACAGCCATGGTCACTCCTAGGCGGGCCAGGATCTCTGCCTTCAGACGCTCCTAGTTGCTGATATGTTCAGTTGGGAGGTCAAAGTAGGCCTTTTGCGGGTCCCCGGTGAGGAAAGGAGAGATAATGCCGGCCCATTGGTCACGGGGCCACCCCTCTCTCTCTGCTACCCTCTCAAAGGTGGTGAGAAAGGCCTCTACGTCATCGCTGGGTGTCAGTTTTTGTAAGAAATGGCTGGCTCTCACAGACACTTGGTTGCCAGCGGCAACGACCGCTTGTTCTCGTCCCTGAGCCAGCCGCTGCATTGCCTCCTGTATGGCAGTCACCCGTGCTTGAGTGGACTCCTGCTGAGCAGTAAACTGGGCGGCTAGCAACCATGTGTTTTCCTGCTGTGCAGCTATAGCCTGTGCCAGGGCCTGCTGCTGCTGAGCCATCGCTTCCTCATGGCGATGGTTTGCATCTGCTGAAGCTTGCTGCTGGGTCACGGTGGCTTGTGCCAAAGCCCTGATGACCTCCTCCATGTCTTTACCTGCTGCTTGCAGTGTCTGAGCTGACTTCACCCACGACATGCCATTTGTACACTGTCTCTTTAAATGTCAGTTTAGTTTTAAACGTTTTTTGCGGCTGCAAATGCACTTTTGACAGCATTCAAGACACCAGTTGTGAACTTTGGGGACAATAGCTCCACGGGATTAAGTGCATAAACCGTTAATTTTATAATAAAAGACATTTATTTGTAAGAAAAATCTAAAATAAGGCTTCCTTCAGCACACAGGCAAAAATACAAAACAACGTCCGCTTATCTTCAGCATAAAAGAAAGTCAGCTTATCTTCAGCACAAAAACAAAATTAAGGAAAACACATACAGTTTTGTAGCTGGGTCTTTAGCAGCCTCCAAACAGCATTAAGGAAAACACAGCTCAACCGACAGGTGTAATCACCTACTCCTCCTCACACCAACAACTCTTCCCTACTTCCTGTCTTATGAGCTGTTTTCCTGGAGGCCCTTAACCCCCTGTGCGCTGAATCCCTGTGGTCAGGGAGGGAGGCTCTTTCCCACCCGAATATCTCTTCAGGGCCTCCCAAATTCCGGGTCCCAAATAACTTACTATTAAACATAGAGAGGACTGCGAGTCAGTCCTCTCCGGCTTGGCTACTTCCGGAACCCCTCACCCATTTTGGGTGACCCCCTGAACAATGCTGCCATTCCCTTAAAGGGACCACAACCCAAATACTGGTGCTATATAGCACCCGTCCAGGACCCAACCTTGGCGTCCTGTACAATATATATATATATATATATATATATATAATATACACAGTGCCTTGAAAAAGTATTTATACCCCTTGAAATTTTCCAAATTTTGTCATGTTACAACCAAAAACATAAATGTATTTTATTGGGATTTTATGTGATAGACCATCACAAAGTGTCACATAATTGTAAAGCGTAAGGAGAATGACAAATGGTTTTCAAATTTTTTTACAAATTAATATGTGAAAAGTGTGGTGTGCATTTGTATTTCGCCCCCGTGAGTCAATACTATGTAGAACCCCCCTTCGCTGCAATTACAGCTGCAATTTTTTTGGGGTGTGTCTCTACAAGCGTTGCACATCTAGAGAGTGAACCTTTTGCCCATTCTTCTTTACAAAATAGCTCAAGCTCTGTCAGATTGGATGGAGAGTGTCTGTGACAGCAATAATCAAGTCTTGCCACAGATTCTCAATTGGATTTAGGTATGGACATTGACTGGGCCATTCTAACACATGAATATGCTTTGATCTAAAACATTCCATTGTAGCTCTGGCTGTATGTTTAGGGTCGTTGTCTATTGGAAGGTGAACCTCCGCCCCAATTCTTAAGTCTTTTGCAGACTCTAAGGTTTTCTTCTAAGATTGCCCTGTATTTGGCCATCCATATTCCCATCAGCTCTGACCAGCTTCCCCTGCTGAGGAAAAGTATCCCCACAACATGATGCTGCCACCACCATGTTTCACAGTGGGGATGGTGTGTTCAGGGTGATGTGCAGTGTTAGCTTTCTGCCACACATAGCATTTTGCTTTTAGGCCAAAAAGTTAAATTTTGATCTCATCTGACCAGAGCACCTTCTTCCACATGTTTGCTTTGTCCCCTACATGGCTTCTTGCAAACTGCAAACGGGTGTTCTTATGGCTTTCTTTCAACAATAGCTTTTTTCTTGCCACTCTTCCATAAAGGTCAGATTTGTGGAGTGCACAACTAATAATTGTCCTGTGGACAGATTCTCCAACCTGAGCTATGGATCTCTGCAGCTCCTCCAGAGTTACCATGGGCTTCTTGGCTGCTTCTCTAAATAATGCTCTCCTGGCCCAGCCTGTCAGTTTAGGTCGATGGTAGGTTTGCAGTTGTGCCATACGCTTCAATTTTTGGATTATGGATTGAACAGTGCTCCGTGAGATGTTCAAAGCTTGGGATATTTTTTTATAAATGAACCCTGCTTTAAACTTCTCCACAACTTTATCCCTGATCTGATCGGGCCACTCCAGATGGCGTCTTGATGATGAAACGCGTAGAGAGGTGCTTCTAGCATCTTTGTGTCACTTCCGGTTTGAAGCCGTGGAATGCAAATTTTAAAAGCTTTAAACTTACTGAGATAATGTGAGTATGTTATTCACTGTTTACATTTAAATAAACCCATTGATATATCGAAGGCGTGGATCTGGATATTGCTGCACTGTAACAAACACTGTGAAAGTGAGATACCCCTTCAACGGGTAAGTATCTCCGGTGAGTGCATTACCTATGGGGGGCACTGTAAGAAGCACGAAGGAACATGTTTGAAGAGCACCTGTCACCTTTTTGGGAAAACCTACATTTTTTTATACAATTTTATTTATATTTTTTAATTTTATTTTTAGTTCTATTTTTTGCACATGGACTGCATATTAGCACGGCATCACTTTTAAGTTTGCAATACTGCATAATAACCAGCACTGTTTCCATATCATAGGATCACATAGCACTTGGCACTTTGAATAATTTTGCACTATTGCACGTTATATTTGTTAAGCAGATTTATGTTTATATATAGCACCAGATATTCAACTTATTACACAGGAGTGTTTTTATTATAATTTAGAATCATCAAATGTAGTGCGTCATTGGCATACCTCAGACCCCAGTGAGTAGAGCTGCACTTTTTACAAGTGAATAAATCACCAAGCAAATCATTGGAAAATATAAAAGATTTCCGCTAACTTAAATATAAATATGACTTAGTATCTTAGTGCATAAACAATAACCACACAAATACAAAATTAAATGAGAAAAAGTCCTCAAAAAGGAGACCAAACACCAAAGGAAGAAGTCTGTGTATTAATTAGCCGTGCTTCACGTTCATGCAGACTCACCAGTCACGCTAAATCATGCTAATTCATGCTAAATCATGCTAAATTATGGGAAACTTCATATGCTCAGATCCTTTGGAAGGTTTAATGTATCCCTTGAAAATTTGAATAAATTACTGCGCCACCAATGTGGAAATGAGCTGCTAACACAACAATAAGACTAATTGTACTTAAATGTGGATAAAAATGTGCAGTGCTAAAGACAGAAATTAAATCTAGGGGTAAGTGCATGTGTACCTCTATAGTAGTGTAACGATACAGCTCAAAACTAAACCAAATTACATAAAAAATATATTGCTATAACAATCAATGCATATAGTAAGGTTCAAAGTGCACATATATAAACATCAATAATCAAACAATGGTAAATGTGATAAAGAGATAAGTCCAAACATACATTTTCAAAAGACCATCCACAACGACAATCTTTAGTGGGTTAAATGTCGGTGTATCCTCAAAAAGGTAACAGCTGGTAACAGATAATCAAGAATCAAACGACACCCAGGGCTGTGCTTCTGTCACCAGAGGGGGGGGGGGGGGGTAGGTACTCTTACCATGAGATGTGGACCCACACACCAGCAGCGATGAGTCGCACAGGCAAGGATGGAAACGCGAATTCCAGATAGCGATCTCCTTGTGTAGTTCTGATGAAAACTCATCGAACGCTGGAACCAGGGATGCAACAGGGATCTTCCAATAGTATGTAATATCCACAGATCGCTCACCAATCAACAGTGGGAGCAATGATCATAAAAGAGAAAAGAGAGAAGGCCTCCAAATAGCATAGTTTAAAAACGTAGAGTTTTATTGCAAAAAAATTACAAACATCATGACCAATATGTACAATAAAAAGTGATCACTTAAAATATATACAATTCCGCAGTGTTTAGAGCTTAAGCAAGCATTAATCCGATGCGTTTCTTCCTACAGGACTTCCACTGGCAAGTAGGACGAAACACGCCAGATTGATTGGTGAGCGATCTGTGGATAATACATACTATTGGGAGATCCCATTTGCTTCCCTGGTTCCAGCGTTCGCTGACCGTCTTATAACCATGGTAGGGAGTTTTCATCACAAGACAGTTAGCGAACGCTGGAACCAGGGATGCAACTGGGATCTCCCAATAGTATGTAATATTAACAGATCACTCACTAATCAAGCCGAAGCGTTTCGTCCTACAGGACTTCCAACCCAGTGGATGTCCTGTAGGAAGAAACGTGTCGGATTAATGCTTGCTTAAGCTCTACAAACTGCAGAATTGTATATATTTTAAGTGATCACTTTTTATTGTACACATCGGTCATGATGTTTGTACTTTTTTTGCAATAAAACTCAACGTTTTTGATCTATGCTATGTGGAGGCCTTCTCTCTTTTCTCTTTTATGATCATTGCTCCCACTGTTGATTGGTAAGCGATCTGTGGATATTACATACTATTGGGAGATCCCGGTTGCATCCCTCATTCCAGCGTTCGCTGACTGTCTTATAACCATTGGAGGGAGTTTTCATCACAACTACCCAAGGAGATCGCTATCTGGAATTCACGTTTCCATCCTTGCCTGTACCACTCACGAGCCACATCTCATGGTAAGAGTACAGTACCCCCCCTCTGGTGATGGAAGCACAGCCCTGGGTGTCGTTTGATTCTTGGTTATCTGAACATTACCAGCTGTTACTTTTTGAGTATACACCAACATTCAACCCACTAAAGATTGTCATTGTGGATGGTCTTTCGAAAATTTATTTGGACTTATCTCTTTATCACATTTTCCGTTGTTTATTTGATATTGATTTTTTTTATACAAAATCTCACAAATCTCACAAAATCACAAATCTCACAAAAGTGAGTACACCCCTCACATTTTTGTAAATATTTTATTCTATCTTTTCATGTGACAATATTGAAAAAATTACAATTTGCTACAATGTAAAGTAGTGAGTGTACAGCTTGTATAACAGTGTAAATTTGCTGTCCCCTCAAAATAACTCAACACACAGCCATTAACCACTTGCTTACTGGGCACTTAAATCCCCCTCCTGCCCAGACCAATTTTCAGCTTTCAGCACTGTCGCACTTTGAATGACAATTGTGCGATCATACAACTATGTACCCAAATTAGACTGTTATCATTTTTTTTCCCACAAATAGAGCTTTTGGTGGTATTTAATCACAGCTGGGATTTAAATTTTTTGCTAAACAAACAAACAAGGTGCAAAATTTTGAAAAGAAAAATCATGTTTAATAGTTAGTTTGTTATAAAATTTTGCAAACAGGTAATTTTTCTCCTTCATTGATATGCGCTGATGAGGCGGCACTGGTGGGCACTGATAGGCTGTACTGGTAGGCACTGATAGGCTGCACTGATGGGCACTGATAGACACAGTTGAGGCGGCACTGATAGGCACAGATAAGGCAGTACTGATGAAGACAGATAAGGCAGTACTGATGGGCACAGATAAGGCGGCACTGATGGGCACAGATAAGATGGCACTGATGGGTGGCACGGATGGGTGGCACTCATGGGTGGCACGGATGGGCACTGATAGGTACCACTGATAGTTGGCACTGATAGGTGGCACTGATGGGCGGTACTGATGGGCACTGGTAGGTGACACTGATGGGCACTGATATGTGGCACTGAGGTCCGTGGGGATACCCGCGATTGTTGTTGAGGCAGATTGTGGGCACTGATAGGTGGCACTGTGGGCACTGATGGGTGGCACTGTGGGTACTGATAGGCAGCACTGTTGCCTATTCTTAGGTGGCACTGGCAGGGGGCACAGGTAGGCACTGGCAATCTGGGGGCAGCTGATGTCCCTCTCACGGCCGCCGGTGATTGGCTTTTTTTTTTCTCCTCGCGCTGACAGGAAAAATAGCCGATTACCGGCTCTGTTGATATCACATGATCAGCTGTCATTGGCTGACAGCTGATCACGTGGTAAGGGGTCAAGATCGACCCCTTACTTGGATCTGTGATTCAGCGAGTCTCACAGACTCGCTGATCACAGAGCACGCCGCGCGTGCCCTTCAAGGGGCACGCAAGCCGCTCATGCACGGGAATACGTCAATAGACGTAGTCCTGGCAAAGCAGGTCCGCGCTGTAGCCGTCATTTGGCTATAGTGCGGATCTCTAGTGGTTAATGTCTAAACCGCTGGCAACAAAAGTTATAACATCTACAAAATAGGGGATAGCTTTATGGCATTTTTATAAATTTTTTTTTTTTACTTGTAATGGCGGCGATCAGCGATTTTTATCGTGGCTGCGACATTATGGCAGACACATCGGACAATTTTGACACATTTTTGGGACCATTCACATTTATACAGTTATCAGTGCGATTAAAAATGCATTAATTACTGTGTAAATGTGACTGGCAGTGAAAGGGTTAACACTAGGTGGTGCTGTAGGGGTTAAGTGTGTCCTAGGGAGTGATTCTAACTGTGGGGGTCGCGTGGCTAAGTGTGACACATCACTGATCACCGCTCCTGATTACAGGGAGCTGTGATCAGTGACAGACAGTGTCACTAGGCAGAACGGGGAAATGCTTGCTTGCAATAGCATTTCCCCTTTCTTCCTCTCCGTGAGACGATCGCGGGTATCCCCACAGACATCGAGTCCGTGGGACCACGCGATCCTATTCACGGTGCTTGCGGCGATGGCACGCCGCCACGCATGTGATGGCACGGCAGCGCTCATGCGATGGCACGGAGGCAAATTCAAAGGGACGTACAGGTACTCCCATTTGCGCAGCCATGCCATTCTGTCGATGTACATATACAGCACAAGCACAAAACATTTAAAAAAAATGTACAAATCATAATGAGGGTAAATAATTAACTATTGGTAAAAATGGTTAATTATCTATTTTAAAACCAATCTAAAAATGTTTGGGTGGAAATAAGAGGAACCTCTACCACAAGTAGATGCTCAAAAAAAAACAAGTGTGAATACTTGGAATCTATATCAATTCACCCCTCCCTAATTTGTATCAGAGAGGGGCCAGAACTAGACTAGACCATAAACGCCTAGGGACCCTAATAATATTGAACAATCATAAGCTAATATGCACCCCACTATGCCATACACCAGAACTGAAACAAGAATGATATCTAATCTATAGGAGGTAGTTGTCTTACTCTGATTGACGGCTATATCGGTGCACAAACAACATATATATTATAATAATTAAAAAAACATAATGAGTGGATAGAAAAAGGAAAGGAGAATAAGAAACTAAACAAAAAAGAGGCAAAATATTTGTACCCAAAAGCACCACAAATACCAGTGATTTATCAGTTGCCCAAAATGCACAAGGATAAGGAAAAACCACCGGGGAGGCCCAACTTAAGTGGAATCAATCCACTTTTAAATGAATATTTGGATACTTATTTTCAACCACTGGCAAAGAAAGGGCAGGCTTTTGTTTAGGACAGCCAAGATATTATCTCCTTATTACAGGAACAGGAGGTTGATGACTCTACTATATTGGTACCAATTGACGTGAAATCACTATATACCAACATTAGACAAAAACATGCTATAAATGCAACTGAATGGGCCTTACATAAGTATTCAGATATGAAACAGGAACAAATTAGGTTTACTTTAGATAGATTAGAAATGGCCATGTCCAATAATTATTTTTGGCACCAAGCTGAGTTTTTTAATCAAGTAAAAGGTGTAGCAATAGGGGCAAGGTATGCACAAAGTATAGCAAACATTTTTTTAAATAAATGGGAGGAAGAAGTGTTCCCAGGCGTTTGGCCTGAGCTAGGATGTTACTGCAGATTTATAGATGACATTTTGGTCATATGGAAAGGATCAGAGTGGAGATTAACCACTTTACGCCCGCCATATAGCAGAATGATGGCAGCAAAGTGGATTCAATATCCTGACTGGGCGTCATATGACGTCCTCAGGATATTGAGCCCCGGGGGGCGTGCATTGCAGCGATCGTTGTTGCAGTGTGTCAGTCCAAACACCCCGCAACTACGATCTCTGTAAAGAGTCTCCGATGGAGACTCTTTACCACGTGATCAGTCATGTCCAATCATGGCTGATTACAGTGTAAACTGGAAGAGCCGTTGATCAGCTTTTCCTCACTCAAGTCTGTCAGACATGAGTAGAGGAGAGCCGATCGGCTGCTCCACAGACAGGGGGGGTCTGCGCTGATCGATTATCAGCACAGCCCTCGAGGATGCCCACACTGGACTACCAGGGACGCCACCAGACCACCAGGGATGCCCAGCACCAGGTATGCCACCCTAGACCACCAGGGATGCCAGTCAGTGCCCACAATGGACATCACTGATTGGCATGCATTATTGTTTGGCACTGATTGGCATCCATCAGTACAATACATTACACTACAATGCCGCCTATCAGTGCCCATCCGTGCTGCATATCCATGCCCATCCATGCCAATCCGTGCGACCTATCAGTGCCAATTTGTGCCACCTATCAGTGCCCATATGTGTCGCCCATCAGTGCTACCTATCAGTGCCGCCTATCAGTGCCACATATCAGTACCCATCAATGCCATCTCATCAGTGCCACTTCATTGGTGCCACCTCATCGGTGCCCATCATTGCCGCCTTATCAGTGCCCGTCAGTGCAGCCCCATCAGTGCCTGTCAGTAAAGGAGAAAACTTACTTATTTACAAAGTTTTGAAACTGAAACAAAAAAACATATTTTTTTTCAAAATTTTAGTTTTTTTTTTTTATTTGTTTAGCAGAAAATAAAATCAAATACCACCAAAAGAAAGCTCTATTTGTGGAAAAAATAAAAAATAAATTTAGTTTGAGTACAATGTAGTATGACCGTGCAATTGTCATTCAAAGGGCGACAGCGCTGAAAGCTAAAAATTGGTCTGGGCAGGAGGGTGTATAAGTGCCCTGTATTGAAGTGGTTAAAATAATTTTTGACATCATTAAATAATAATGCATACAATATTAAATTAATACTGTCTGGATAAAGGGGCCTTGAGAGGTAAGGAAGTCCTCCTCTTCTTCCCTCTGTTCTGCCTCAGGTGCCCTGTCCATTATTCCATGAAGCGTGTGCTCCAACAGGAAGACAAGAGGGACAGTATCACTGATGCATGCACTGTCACTGCTCACCATCCTCGTGGCCTCCTCAAATGGTGACAGGACAGTGCATGCATCCTTGATCAGTAGCCACCGGCGTGGCGAAAAAAAGCCAAGCTCCCCTGACCCTGTCCTGGTGCCATACTCACACAGGTACTCATTGATGGCCCTCTGCTGTGTGTGCAGCCGCTGCAGCATTGCTAATGTTGAGTTCCACCTGGTGGGCATGTCACAAGCGAGGTGGTTCTTGGGCAGGTTGCATTCCTTTTGAAGGTCAGCCAGCCGAGCACTGGCATTATATGATGGGCGGAAATGCCAACACACTTTCCTGGCCTGCCTCAGAAGATCCTGTAAGCCCATGTACCTGCACAAGAACCGCTGCACCACCAAATTAAGGACGTGAGCCAAACAGGGAACATGGGTTAATTGTCCCTGTCGGAGGGCAGAGAGGAGGTTGGTGCCATTGTCGCAAACCACCATTCCTGGCTGAAGCTGGCGTAGCATCAACCACCTCTGAGTCTGCCCCTGCCGAGCTGACAGAATCTCTGCCCCAGTGTGGCTCCTGTCCCCTAAGCAGACCAACTCAAGCACCACATGGCATCTCTTTGCCTGAGTGCGTGCGTAGCCCCTTGAACGCCTACAGAGCACCGCTGGTTCCGAGGAGAAATCTGCAGAGGAAGAGGCCATAGAGGAAGAAGAAGAGGAGGGAGTGGAGGAGAGAGGTGTGGAAGAATCACCACTACTAGCATTTTGGATGCGTGGTGGCGGAACAAGCTCCAACAATACTGCACCCTGTCCTGCATCCTTCCCAGCTGCCAGCAGAGTTACCCAGTGTACCATGAAAGAAAGGTAACGTTCCTGTCCATGCCTGCTGGACCATGAGTCAGCGGTAATATGCACCTTACCGCTGACCGCCCTGTCCAACGAGGCCAAGACATTGCCTTCCACATGCCGGTAGAGATCCGGAATGGCCTTCCGTTAAAAGAAATGGCGTTTGGGAACCTGCCACTGAGGTACCGCACATTCCACAAATTCACAAAATGGGGCAGAGTCTACCAGCTGAAAAGGCAGCAGTTAGAGTGCTAGCAATTTAGCCAAGCTAGCATTCAGCTGGTGAGCATGTGGATGGCGGGGACCAAATTTCTTTCAATGGTTTAGCAACTGGGGTAGGGAAATTTGCCTGCTACAATCGGATGTTGGTGTAGCGATAGCAGATTACCCGCAAGTACTTGGCACACCTAATTCTACACCTTCATTCCTCTCAGTGCAGGTTTCTGAGAGGACTGAAGGTATAGTGGGGTTGGAGATCCCAGCTGATGAGGAGCAAGGAGAGGTCCGCCTTGTTTTTTGGTGTGGGTCTTTTAAGTACTGTTGCCAACAGACTGCATGGGAGGTTGACATATGTCTGGTCAAGCATGTGGTGCCCAAGCGGCTGCTGTTTTGTCACTGTCACAGTAAACAGTAAAGTATAAAAGAATTACATACCTGAAAAGCAAACATGATAAAACATAGTAACAATAAAACATTGTGGTTGGCTTTTTTATTTTATATATTTTTTTTTTACTTTTTTTTTTTTTTACACTTTTATTTGGTATGGCATGTTTGGAGACCCTGTGTAAGTGTGTCGTAGTCTGTGCAGTGCTGTACCCTATGCTAATACTCCACTAGTGTGTGGTAGCGTTCAAAACATTCACCGATGCAGAGACCAGGTTGGTCAGGACAGGAGGGACAACAATAGCGCGTGTCACGCCTAAATCTGCGCTTGCTACAGACACGACATCTTCTTTGGGGTGTTCTTTGGGTAGGGGTACCAGGGAGGACATACGGAAAATGTCTCCCATGCAGCCGGCTCACTGCAGTTACATTGGGAAGTTGGGCCACAGCACCGTCTGCAAACAGAAGAGCTGTGATGATCTCTTTCTGGAATTTAAGGAAGGATCCAGTTCATCCTGAAGCTTTGTATAGCACATAAGCGTTCAGCAGAGCCAATTGTAATAAGTATACAGACACTGTATCAGCGTCTGGCCTTACGCGCAATTAAGTACGGCGCCATCAATTAAGTACGGCGCCATCAACTGGACGTTGAGGTCCACCCCTCCCATAATAAGCTTGTATTCTTGGACACAGAGGGGTACACATCAACAACAGCTGAAGAACGGGGCCAGGTACACCTGACCTTGACAGGGACCACAACTTAGTCGTCACAGCTATCTGTCAGGGTGCCGCTGCTGTCTACAGGTTCGTATTCTGAGCCTGAATCTGACAGATGGGTGACTTCTTCTTCACTCTCATCTGTCATGCTCAGAAACGTGTACGCCTCTCCACTAGTGTACCTTCGATTGGACATTGTGGCCTCTAAATTTACTGGTACAGTAGTGAGGAAAAAAGAGCACTCGACTGTCAGCGGCTGCTTCAAACACTACCAAAAAAACTGTTAGCATTGGCAGGGATCAGGCCTGACTCTGCGAACACTGCAGTTATGTGTGTTTAGTGTTTTGTAAGTGACAGTGATCGATTGATACTGCACTTGGGTGGGCTGGGCTGGGCGAAGGGGCTAAACGCAGGTGCTAGCAGGTATCTAGGCTGATCCCGCTAACATTATATTTTTGGGAAACCTAAACTACTGGGGATGCTAGTATAGATCTAATCAGATCAGATATTGATCCGTTCAACACTATACTACTAAGGGAGGTGTATTTTGCATGCGTGGGTGTTAGCTCTACTGTCACTAATCTGATGCAGCCTGGGGCGACGCAGACCCTGACTGTTGCTAAAACCTAACTGATGTCGCCCCCGCCGGGTGATCAGGGGTTTAACCCCTTATTTAGATAATATACGGCGGGTACCCTGACGCTATAAAAAACTAACTAACCAACCTTAACACTAATACAGTGATCACTAGCGACAGGGGGTGATCAAAGGGTTAAACCTTTATTAGGGGGTACCCTAAAGCTTCCTGGGCCTACCAATAACTGCCCTAATGCTGATTAGTGTCACAAATGACACCAGTACAGTGATCAGTGAAAAATCGGACAACTGGACAGGGAGTGAAGGGGTTAACTGGGGGGGGGTCAGGTGGTGATTGGGTGTGACAAGTGTACCTACGTGTACTGGTGTTAGTGTAGTGTTGGTGCAACTTACTGTGAGATGCTCTCTCTCCTCTCTCTGGAACGAAAAGGATTCCACAAGGGGAGATGACATCACTTCCCCTGCCTGTGTTTACACTTACACAGGCAGGGGAGGATTTAATTTGCCAGAACCAATCAGCAATTCCAGGCCATGGATCATTGCCAGGACCTGAAGATTGATCGGCCTGAAACAAATCTGATGGTCGCGAGTGTGGCGGGGGCACTCGTGGGCACTCCCCCTGACGGTGAGAGCGCTCCCCATACAAGTACGGGATTTCGCACCACGCTGCCATTGTGCTGGTAAATGTACATTGGCAAGTGGTTAAAAACCATAACAGCACAAATAAAAATTTTAGCAGCACAAAACAGCACAAACGTAGCACTAACCAACGAGACTAGTTTCATGTCATTTGGGTGTTGGAGGGGGGATGAGTGACCTTTGGTGACTTTTACTAAATCATTAATAATGCAAAAACGATAAAAGATAGAACAGAAATTTAAACGGCACAAAACAGCACAAACGCGGCACTAACTAACTCACCAGCCTGGTTTTGTGCCATTTGGCTGTTGTAGGTGATGTCATAGTCTGGAAAAAACAATTGCTAATATCTTAAAAATAAAAGCAGCACAAATGTAGCACAAAAGAAACACAATTGAGTTTTTATTTGTGCTGATTGTAGGAGGGGGCAAAGTGAGTGAGGTTTGAAAAAAACAAAAAACTGTTAAAACTTAAAAACCATAACTGCACAAATAAAAATTTTTGAAGCACAAACCAGCACAAATGTAGCACTAACCAACAAGACCAGTTCAGTTTTGTGTCATTTGGGTGCTGTAGGGGGGCTGAGTGACCTTTGGTGACCTTTAATAAATAATTAATAACGCAATAACGATAAAAGAGAGAGTGGAAATTTTAACAGCACAAAACAGCACAAATGTAGCACTAACCAACAAGACCAGTTTTGTGTAATTTGGGTGTTGTAGGTGGGCTGAGTGACCTTTGGTGACCTTTAATAAATCATTAATAACGCAAAAACAATAAAAGATAGAACAGAAATTTAAACGGCACAAAACAGCACAAACGCGGCACTAACTAACTCACCAGCCTGGTTTTGTGCCATTTGGCTGTTGTAGGTGATGTCATAGTCTGGAAAAAACAATTGCTAATATCTTAAAAATAAAAGCAGCACAAATGTAAATTTTTACAGCACAAAACAGCACAAACGTAGCACTAAAGAAACACACTTGAGTTTTTATTTGTGCTGATTGTAGGGGGGCCAGCTTCGCTAAGCTGACATATCACTGTTCCTGATTAGTAGGAACAGACAATCTGCCCCTCCTCTCCTGTCAGAACAGGGATTTGTGTGTTTAAACACACACACATCCCCATTCTGGCTCTCGTGCCCGTGACCATGCATGGCCGGCGATCACGCGACCGCCGGCCACGCATATCGGGTTTACCCGTGCGTGCCTGCTATAGCTGTTTAAAGGGCCGACTTACAGCTAGGTATAACAATGGCGGATGGTTGGCTAGTTAAAGCTGTTAAGATGTAAGCGAGCACTTTCCCTTTTTTGCCACTTGGTTCATATTGAAGCATATTGCGCTATGTGAATTTTTTTGCTTTAACCGAGCCACATTGTCCTATGAGCATAAGGATACATCAAGGGATACATTATACCTTCCAAAGGATCTGAGCATATGAAGACTCCCATGATTTAGCCATCTGGTGAGTCTGCATTTCTCCCGCACGAGTGAAGGTGAAGCACGGCTAATTAAGTGTACCTATCAATACACAAACTTTTTTCTTTGGTGTTTGGTCTCCTTTTTGAGGACCTTTTCTTATTTAATTTCGTATTTGTGCAGTTATTGTTTATGCACTAAGATACTAAGTCATATTTATATTTGCGTTAGCACCAACTTTTTATATTTTCCAAGGATTCTTTTCTTAACCTCTTGAGCTCTGGAAGAGTTTACCCCCTTCATGACCAGACCAGACCATATTCAGCACTGTGCTAGTTTGAAACCACTTACGGACCGCCGCACGCTGATACACGTCCTAAATTTGAAGAGGAATATCGTTGTTATGCCAGCAGCTAGCTGCCATAACCCCGGTATTCTCTTCTTAGGCCGGCAATCTGCCTTTAGATAAAAGTGGTCTCTGTGGCGGATTCACAGCAAGATCACTTTTATCAGCGGCAGAAGAGGGCCCCCCTCTCGGCGCGCTCCGGTGCCCTCCGCTGCTTACGGGAGCCGTCGGTAAAGGGGGAGGCAATCGGATCTTCTCCCTTGCTGGGTATGGAGACGAGTGAGGGGAAGATGGCCCCCACCGTCTCCATACCATTGCAGGACAGAAGCGATGTCAAAACGTAATTTCTGCCCATAGCTCTTAAAGGGTAATTTTTTTATTGCATTTTAGTGTAAATATGAAATCTGAGGTCTTTTTGAACCCAGATCTCATATTTAACCGCTTGCCAACCAGCGCACGCTGATGTACGGTGGCAGAATGGCACTGGTAGGCAAAATAGCGTACAGGTACGTCCCCTTTAAGAAGCGGTGTCGCGATCACACGCGTGGGTCTCACGGACTCGATGTCCGCCGGGTGCCCGCGATTGTGTCACGGAGAGGAAGAACGGGGAGATGCTTTTGTAAACAAAGCATTTCCCTGTTCTGCCTAGTGACAGGACAGTGATCACAGCTCTCTGTCATCAAGATCAGTGATCACTGTCCTGTGTGTTAAAGCCCAGCCCCCTAACAGTTAGAATCACTCCCTAGGACACACTTAACCCCTTCACTGCCCCCTAGTGGTTAACCCCTTCACTGCCAGTGTCATTTACAGTAATCAATGCATTTTTATAGCATCAATCGCTGTATAAATGACAATGGTCCCAACATAGTGTCAAAAATAATGCCATTACTAATAAAAAAAAATTGAAAATAAAAATGACATAAAACTATCCCCTATTTTGTAGACGCTATAAATTTTGCGCAAACCAATTTAATATACGCTTATTGCTATTTTTTTTTACCAAAAATATGTAGAAGAATACATATCGGCCTAAACTGAGGAAATAACATTTTTTTTTATATATTTTGGGGGATATTTATTATAGCAAAAAGTAAAAAATATTTTTCAAAATTGTTGCTCTTTCTTTGTTTATAGCGCAAAAAATAAAAACCGCAGAGGCTATCAAATACCACCAAAAGAAAGCTCTATTTGTGGGAAAAAAAATTTGGGTACAATGTCACACGACGACGCAATTGTCAGTTAAAGTGACGCAGTGCCGTATCGCAAAAAGTGCTCTGGTCAGGAAGGGGCTAAAATCCTACGGGGCTGAAGTGGTTAAGAGGTCCTGTCATGCTTTTTTTCTATTACAAGGGATGTTTACATTCCTTGTAATAGGAAAAAAAGTGACACAATTTTTTTTAAAAGAACAGTATAAAAAATAAAAGGTAAAATAAATAATAAGGAAAAAAATGTTTTTAAACACTCCCTGTTCCGCCGAGATTGAGCCCGCATATGTGAGGTATTGCCATGATCGGTAGAGCGAGAGCAATAATTCTAGCTGTAGATCTCCTCTGTAACTCAAAACAGGTACCTTGTAGAATTTGTCTAAACGTCGCCTATGGAGATTTTTATTTTTTATTTTTTTTATTATCTTTATTTAACAAAACATTTTTTTACAGATTATTTATATGCCACTTACACATACATATGTTTACAGAATATGGATTGACTTCTTCTTTGCTTACTGTTATGTTAATCTGCTCCTGTTCCTCATTTGTCTATTTATCTAAGTCTAAATCCATATCTCTACTTATATAGTAAATCCATATATTATTTTCATTCTTACCCTCTCACCCATCCATTCATTCATTTCATTCCCGAAAAAAAGGGGGGGGGGTGGGGAGAACAAAACCTCCCTTCTTTATTTCATACCAATTTTCCTTTCTTATTCTAAAGATTCCCTCCATCCAGCCTGTGAGGTGCTGAACTCTGTCCACATCCGCCATGTTGTCATCAACCATTTTTTAATTCCTTTTTCAGTTTCCATTCTCTCCTCCAAGGCACACATCTCGCTCATTTCTATCTCCCATTCTTTTAAATTAGGGTTTATCCTACTTTTCCACTTCCTGGCTATAATGGTACATGCCGCAGTTAAAAAGTATTTTGAAATACCCTTACTAATATTCTTTACAGATCCTGTAGTCATTGATAGAACCGACATTAATATATTGTGTTGTATTTGTATACCTGTCATTCTTGCATATCTTTTATATATTTTTTCCCAGAAACTTTAGACCCCGGGACAGTAATACCAAATGTACGACATTGTGCCCCTTGCCCCCCGACATCTCCAACATATATCTTCGTTCTCCGTACTTATTTTATACATATCTATTGGACATCAATACCACCTGGCCAATATTTTGTAATTCTTCTCTTGATGTCTACTGGATATCTATAATTTGTGTATTACTTTGAATGCTTTATCACATTTTTCCTTGGGGATATCAATCCCAAGTTCTTCTTCCCATTTTTTTTATATATGTTATTTCCTGTCTATTATTGTCTAAAATTAGATACCTATATATGTTAGACAGAGTATGAACTGGCTTTTGTTCTTTTAATAATATTTTTTCAAGATCAGGCAAGGGTCTGTTAATTATGTCTTCTTTCATTAAAGAGAAAACATATTTTTGAAGCTGCCAATATTGTATCCACTTAGTCTTATATTCCACCCCCAAAGAATCAAGTGGTATTAGTCTATCTTTTTTCTATTGTCTCTATCAGTCTGGTATCAGTCTGGTATCTTCTTTTCTTTGCCATTTTAGAAAAGTCCCTATCTTCATTGCTGGTGGAAATTCTGGGTTATCAAATAATAATGTTTATCCTACCTATCCATGAAATAATCCCCTTTTCGTATTGTTGAAGTGTCTATTATTTTGTACATTATTGGTAGGTAATTAAGTTCATAAAGTTTATCCAGATCTCTAGGGATATATGTTCCCAAGTATTTGATTGCATTGGCTTGCCATTTAAAGGGGAAATTGTTCGTCATAAGTTCCACCCTATCCTCAGGTAGTGTAATATTCATTACCTCTGATTTATTATAATTTACTTTAAAGTTACTTACTTTAGCAAAACAATTAAATTAGGTAACGTCACTAGTGGATTCGTAATGTACACCAGCAGGTCATCTGCATATATGGATAGTTTATATTCCTTCTCCCCTACTTTTATTCCCTGTATATCTTTGTTATTCCGGATGGCTATTGCTAGATGTTCCATAACAAGCACATTTAATAATGGGGACAGGGGACATCCTTGCCGGGTTCCATTGGTTATAGTTATGGGCTCAGATATTTCACCATTAGCTCGTATTCTGGCTATAGGCTTCTGATATAAGGCGATTATTTTTTTCTAGCAGTATTGGGCCCACTCCCCATTGTTCCAGTGTCTCTTTAACCACTTTAAGACCAGCCTCGTTTTGGATTTTAGGTGTTTACATGTTTAAAACATTTTTTTTTGCTAGAAAATTACTTAGAACCACCAAACATTATATATTGTTTTCTTTTCTAACACCCTAGAGAATAAAATGGCGGTCGTTGCAATACTTTTTTAACACTGTATTTGCGTAGTGGTCTTACAAGCGCACTTTTTTTTGAAAAAATTCACTTTTTTGAATAAAAAAATAAGACAACAGTAAAGTAAGTCCAATTTTTTTTTTATATTGTAAAAGGTTATGTTACGCCGTGTAAATTGATACCCAACATGTCACGCTTCAAAATTGCGCCCGCTCGTGGAATGGCGTCAAACTTTTACCCTCAAAAATCTCCATAGGCGACATTTAAAATTTTTTACAGGTTGCATGTTTTGTGTTACAGAGGAGTTCTACGGCTATAATTATTGGTCTCGCTATACCGATTGCGGCAATACTTAACATGTGTGGTTTGACCACCGTTTTCATATGCGGGCGCTACTCACGTATGCATTCGCTTCTGCACGCGAGCACGTCGGGACAGGGCGCTTTAAAAAAAATAAAAATGTTCTTATTTCTTTTTATTGATTTTATTTAGTTTTACACAGTTTTTTTATTTAAAAAATGTCATTTAAAAAAATTACATTTGAAAAATGTGCCGTTAACGATAGGACCCGATCGCCTTTGCAGCTGCCGACGGCTCCGGTAAGCGGCGGAGGGCGTGGGAGAGCGGCGGGAGGGGTGGGGGCACCTCTCCCGTCGTCGATAACGGTGATTTTGCGGTGAATCCGCCGCAATGACCACCATTATTGGAATTACGACCGGCGCCTGAGGAGATGGATATCTCGGTTGTGGCAGCAGCTGCTGCCGTTACCGAGATATCCCTCTTCAAAATCAGGACGTAAATAGTCGTGCGCTGGTCATAAAGTGGTTAAGAAAACACCATCCCACGCTGTCAAACGCTTTCTCAGCGTCTACCGCCAAGAGACAGGATGGGATGGTGGATTTCTGAGCATATTCCATAAGTGTCAGTGTCTTTAGAGTATTATCTCTGGCCTCTCTTCCTTTTACAAATCCCACTTGATCTAAATGTATATAACTTGGAAGTATCGGAGTAAGCCTGTTAGCTATGACCTTTGAATAAATTCGAAGATCAATATTTGTCAAAGAAATAGGTCAATAATTTCCGCAGTTGGTATGATCCTTTTCAGGTTTAGGTATAAGAGAAATATATGCCTGCATTCCTTGTGGGACAAAGGGTCGCGAGGCTGATACTACATTAAGCGTTAGTTTCATAAATGGAATTAATATATCTTTCTTTACATTTTTTATAGAACTGGGGAGTAAAGCCCTCCGGGCCTGGACTTTTCCCTAATACTAGTGACTCAATTACCGTTTGTATTTCACCCTCCGAAAATTTCCGTTCTAAATGCTCCGTGTTTATCCTTGTTAATGTCGGTGTTGGTGTGTCCTATGTATTTATGAACATTCTGTTGAAAGATTTCAGACTCTTTCTCTGCTAGCGCATTTGGTATATTATACAACCTAGAATAAAAGGTGTGAAATATTTTCAAAATCCCTTTTGGGTCATATACAAAATCACCTGTCTCAGTTTTGAATTTAGAAATTGATGTTAAACTTATTTGTTGGCGTAATGCCCTGGCCAGTAATCTACCGGGTTTATTTCCTTGCTGGTAATATAAGGACCGAGTTTTGTCTCTGATCCGCAAGGTTTGTTCATTTAATAAGGTTCTCAATTCTATTTTCTTTGTTGTTACTTCTATTAATTTCTTCTGTGAAGGATTTTGTTTGTGTTGTTTTTCTAGTTCGCTTATATCGTTTAAGAGCTGCATTACTTTGTTTCCCTTTATCTTTTTTAATCTCGCCCCGTGTTTGATAAACAAACCCCGTACAATACATTTCAAGGTTTCCCATTGAATGGGAAGGGAAGTACTATCCTCTGAATGGTCCTCTATAAAGTTTGTTATTGCTAACCCAATCTCTGTTGTACATGCCTCATCAAATAGTAAATTATCGTTTAGCTTCCAAGAACCCTGTGCTCTATTCTCATTAGAAGTGGCCATCGTCAGATATATCGGTGCATGATCAGACCATATCGCATTTCCAATTTCAGAAGAGGAGATCACAGCCATTCCTGTTTGATTTATCAAAAAATAATCAAGTGTGATATGTTCAGTGAACTTTCGAAAGGAACATGTAGTCCCTCTCGAGCGGATGAGCGACCCTCCATATATCGACTAATTGATATCTAGTCATCATTTCCTTAAACTTCCTCTCATTATTTCTCCCTTTTATTGGGGGTGCCGTATTATCTATTTCCCGGTCAAAAACAAAATTAAAGTCACCGCCAATTATTATCACCCCTTCCGCTTTTTCCATTAAATCCATTAAAAGTTGCGTTCCGACTTTAATCTGTTCTTGATTGGGCAAATATACATTGATAAAAGTATATTTTTTACCATAGATAGTTACTTTCAATAGGAGTGCTCTACCATCCCTATTCCTATAGATTTCCATTACTTGATGGGGTATTGACTTATGTATTGCTATGGAGACTCCCCTAGATTTAGAATAGTCAAAGGAGTCATGATACCAGGTTGGGTAGTGTCCATTATTTATATTGGGTATATGGTCTGAGCGAAAGTGAGTCTCTTGGAAAAAGATGATGCCAACATTTTGTTTATGAGAATACAGGACCTGTGATCTTTTCCAGGCTGCATTTAGTCCTCTAATATTATAGGAACATATTTTTACCATCTTAACAGGATTTTCAGAGAAAGGAAGAAGAAGAGAAAAAAAAAAAACACACAACAAAGGGGAAAGATTCAAAACTTTAAATTAAATACTTACCCTCTTGCACTCTTGCACTCTTCCATACCCTTTCCACCATGGAAACCAAAGCTCTGGACTATCTCACACATGCCGAAGATATCATCATCAAGTCGGCCGATAAGGGAGGAGGCATTGTAATACAAAATAAAGATGAATACATAATAGAGGCTGAAAGACTCTTATCAGATTCACAAACCTACACAAAACTTAAAACAGATCCCACCAGTATCTATGCTTTGGAAGCTGACCTCCTCATCCAGACTGCTCTAACAGATGGTATCATCTCTAAAATAGAGCACTCTTTTTTCAACAAATCTTTCCACTCCATTCCATATTTCTACCACCTCCCGAAAATCCATAAAGACCAGCAACATCCTCCTGGCAGGCCCATTGTGGCATCAATGGACAGCGTCACCTCCGGCTTCAGCCTTTATGTCGACCAATTTTTGCAGCCCCTAGTGCACCAACTTCCCTCCTATATTCGTGATGGAACATACCTTCTCGAATCGCTTTCAGCGTATACTTGGGAGCCTTCATACATTTGGTTATCCTTGGATGTTAATTCGTTATACACTTCCATTCCCCACACTTTTGGCATCACAGCACTGGAACACCATTTGACTATGGACCCCATGATCAATAATCGCCAAGCAACATTCATTTCCGAAGCAACAAAATTTTGTTTAACCCACAATTATTTCATCTTCAATGGAGACTATTACCTGCAGCAGCAAGGAACAGCTATGGGCGCCAATTTTGCCCCTTCATACGCCAATCTGGCTATGGGATATTGGGAACAACAATACATTTACAACAATAACCCCTTTTCTAAAAACATTGTATTTTTTGGCAGGTACATTGACGACCTTATCATCATTTGGGATGGAGACGTCAACCTTATAAAACTTTTTGTCACACACTGTAATAACAACCCTTTTGGATTATCCTTCACCTATGAAAGCAACCAGACCTCCCTTGCCTTTTTGGACCTCGAACTGGGACAGGACGGCCAAAAAATTTATGCCAAAAACTACACCAAGCCCACTGCGGGCAATTCCTACCTACACTTTAAGAGCTGCCATTACCCTAAATGGATTCAAAACATCCCCAAAGGACCATTCTGCCGCCTTAGACAAAATTGTACCAGAGATACGGACAATGTCAAACTAGGCACCCATCTGAAAAAGAAATTCCGGGAAAAAGAATATCCAGAAAAACTAGTGGATGAAGCATTCAACACTTATCTGCATGGAAAACCCGAAAAAAGCCAACAACCCCCCATCAATTGTTCTAGTAACTTCATCACCACCTTCCAGTCCAAACACAAAAAAATGGAAAACATCCTATCCCGCCATTGGATTATACTATTACAAGACCCCCACCTGAAAACCATCCTTCCTATACGGCCCAAGGTTACTTACCGTAGGGCTCCTAATCTTAAAAGTAAAATTGCTCCCAGTAAATTAAAAACCACTAATACCATTAACGATTCTATCCCTCTCATACCCCTGATAAGCCCCATACACACGGTCGGATTTTCGCATGGATTCTGTCCGATCGGACAATGTTGTTGAAAAATCAGACCGTGTGTATGCACCATCGGACAGTGTACGTCGTATTGTCCGACGGACAAAGTCCTATCTCCTGCTGGATAGATTTTCCGACAACACGGTCCGATCACACCAAATCCGATCGTGTGTATGGTAGTCCGACCGGACAAAGTGCTACGCATGCTCAGATTACATTACAAGACCAAAGCTATTGGCTACTAGCCTCTACGTAGTCCCGTCGTAGGCAACAAACATCACCACGTTCAGAATGATCGGATTTTCCGACAACTTTGTCCGACCGTGTGTACGCAAAACCAACATCAGACAAAGTATGACGGACATGGTCTGACGGACCTGGTCCTCGGATAATCCGCGCGTGTGTATGGGGCTATAGGGATGTACAAATGTTACAAAAAATTATGCAAAACCTGCCAATTTGTTGACCATGGCATAAAAAGTTTTACCATGAAGGGCACCACGTACACACTGAAGGACTTTTATAACTGCTCGTCCGACTATGTAGTATATGGCCTTATTTGTCCTTGTGGCTTACTATATATAGGACGCACCATACGGCCTCTGAGGCAACGTTTTGGGGAACACAGGAAAAAAAGATCCACATAGCGTCCCCAGACACTTTGCCATGGCCCATCAGGGGTCCACAGCAGGCTTAAAAGTATGGGTCATTGAACAAATTTCTAAACACCTCCCCAGGGCAGAACATTTAAAAAAAACTCTGCGCCAGGGAGACATACTGGATCTATTTACTTGACACCCTCTCGCCAGGTGGAATCAATGAATGTATTGAAATTTCAACCATCTTGTAGATTTCTACACCCATTCATATAGCATTACACTTACGCCATCCTTATACAGATCCCATCACCAGTCTTTTAATAACATCTTAGCCAGTTCTCATTACAACATCCAGTTTACTTTTTATTTATTATTATCATTATGTTTATTCCATTTTTATCCATTCCATTTACATATATACCGTATTTTCCGGCGTATAAGACGACCTTTTACACAAATAAAAAACGTCCGGAAAGCGGGGGTCGTCTTATACGCCAGGTATAAAGTGGGGGTCGTCTTACATGCAACATTTTTATATTATCAGCTTATTGAACATACATTGATGGACTATTAATTTTATAATTCTACTCATTTCATATATTTGGTATTTTATTATTATTTTCATTATTCTGCTTGTTATGTTCACAACTTTGGTGTTCCACTATGTATCCATAGACTATCGCAGTTTCCTCCCCCCCCCCCCCAATAATTTATACCTTTTACCATTGTAGTTTCAGGTTTTTGGTGTGACACAACAACCATAAAATGTAATTATCCTACCTTTCCATGCCCCTATGTACACCCCTCCCATCCTTGCCCGACATTGCTTACCACCCCCCCCCTTTTTTTCATTTTTGTCCCATCCCATTCCTTACATTCATATATACATACACATACATATTTTATATATATATATATCTTTTTCATACATTACTACCTTTTTTTATTTTCATTTTTATTTTTATTTTTTATTTTTTTTTTTATATTTATTTTTATATATATATATACATTTTTTATTTTATCATTTATATTTTTACATTTTCATTAGCCCATCCTTCATTTTTTAATCAATTTTTTATATTATTTTTCCTTATTCACTTTTTATCGACCCTTTTTACTCCACACTGTGCACCCACACATGTATATATGTATGTTCCACGCATGAGATATTCCGCGTGTTTGTATGTGGGTACATGCATATGTCCCCCATGTTTTCCTCATGCATGTTCCTCCTCCATGCATGCATTTGCACATGTCGTGGGAGTGAGGGTCTTGGGTGCTTATGTATACACCTATACACATATAGTCACCCAGTTTCCCATGCCATTCACTTAGACATTCCTTAATATATAGGTAATGTTTTATGCCGCCACCTCTACATTTATTATTTTTATTGTGCTTGCCCCCTTGCCAGCATATATATATATATATAATTCCCAGATCATACCATTCTATTATATCTGCTCCGTTTCCCACATATCACATCCATACCCATATTCACACACCGATGTGCGATTCCACACACTCCCACACATAGTTCCCCAGCGCAGTTCCTCTGCGTTCTCACTCCCTTCCAGCCTTTTTTTATTACATACATTTTTCATCCCAGACCATTCTCTTTATAACCCCCACTACCATTCCTGTCCCCCTTGTTTTTTGTTTCTTGTTTTTAGTGCCCCCAGCCTCATGTCTCTGCTCCGTCTCCCCCCTCTCTCTTTTTCTTTTTAAACAGTATTGTTCCTAGCACCATTAACTTCATGTTCCCCGCCGCCGCCTCCCCCTCCCCCTTGTTTAATAGCCGCCCTTAGCATAATCTGACCGTCAACAGTCGTTGTAGTCCCACCCCACACCACTCCCCCGCCCTGCCCACTCCTATTTAGTTTAGACTGAGTGTACTGTCGGATTAGCTTGACAAGGAGCGCGGCCGTCACATGACACACGGCCCAGCCAGCTCAGGAAACGCGTTGCATGCTGTGACGTCATTGCTGCTCGTCTGGATCGCACGCTTGAGTCCCAAGCCTCGTTTTGGCACCCCATCCACCACGGACGGCCAGGAAGACATCAGCCTAAACTTGTGGACGAGAAGCCCCTGCAGAGATCCAGCGCTTGACTTCAACCATACAGGACACTCTTTTTGCTCAACACTCACCTATCAAATGTGAGTGTTTTTTATCTTTGTCTTTTGCACAAAACATTAAAACTGTCATACAGTCTGCACCCAGAGGCGCCTCTCTTTCTTGTTTTTTCTTGTTTTCTCTTCCATACCACTACTCTCAATCACACTCCAAACACCCAATCGTACCAACCTCTCTCTACCTACTTGACTTCTTTAAGTCTACCCTTATGTATAAGGTCCCTAACTTGGGGGTTTAAAGGTAACCTCCCTTAGAAAACATGTCCGGCCCAGGCATCTTTATTTACTATATCATCTTCCCCTTAATAAATCTCGTGCCGGCAAAAAAGAAAAAAGGAAAAAAAAAAAAGAGGGAGACACAGGGTCAGGGTGGGGGAGGGGGAGAGGGGAAAAAAATCCTTTTCTTTCCAAAAAAAAAAAGCCTATGGAGATTTTTAAAGGTAAAAGTTTCCCGCCATTCCACGAGCGGATGCAATTTTGAAGCATGACATGTTGGGTATCAATTTACTCAGCATAACATTATCTTTCACAATATAAAAAAATTGGACTTTACTGGTGTCTTATTTGGTGTCTTATTTTTTTATTTAAAAAAGTGTATTTTTTCCAAAAAAAGTGCACTTGTAAGACCGCTGCGCCAATACGGTTTGACAGAAAGTATTGCAATGACGGCCATTTTATTCTCTAGGGTGATAGAAAAACATATATATATATATAATGTTTGGGGGTTCTAAGCAAAATAACGTTTTTAACTTGCAAACACCAAATCTCAAAACAAGGCTCTGTCCTAAAGTGGTTAAGGGGAACCCCACACCAAAATTTAAAAAAATAAATTGATGTGGGGTCCCCCCAAAATCTGTACGAGGCCAATCAGGTCTGGTATGGATTTTAAGGGAAGCCCCGTGCCAAAATTTAAAACAAAAAATGGCATGGGGCCCCCCCCAAAATCCATACCAGACCCTTATCCAAGCAAGCAGCCATGGCAGGCCAGGAAAGGGGGGACAAGTAAGCTCCCCCCCTCCTGAACTATACCAGGCCGCTTGCCCTCAACATGGGGACAAGGGTCTTATCCCCACAACCTTTGCCCAGTGGTTGTGGGGGTCTGCGGGTGGGGGACTTATCATAATCTGGGAGCCCCCTTTAAAAAGGGGGCCCCCAGATTCCGCCCCCCCCATGTGAATGGGTATTGGGTACATTGTACCCATACCCATTCACCAAAAAAAGTAATGAACTGTAACAAAAGATGTTTTTTGACAATTCCTTTATTAAAATGTCTTCTTCTTCCCCCCGCTTCTTCCTCCGGTCTTCCTTAAGTCTTCTCCTCCTTCTTTCAGCTTCTTCTTCCTCCGCTTCATCCTCCGGTCATCTTTCACCGCTGCCGCCACCGATGCCCCTGAAGATTCAAAAAAACGAACTTCCACCGATGCTGCAATGGGGCGGATGATGTCATTCCGAGACCACCGGGCAAGGGTTGTGGGTATGAGGCCCTTGTCCCCATCAACGTGGGGACAAGGTGCTTTGGGCGGACCCCAAAGCCCCCTCCCTGTGTTGAGGGCAAGCAGCCTGGTATGGTTCAGGAGGGGGGGCTTTCCTGGCCTGCCATGGCTGCTTGCTCGAATGAGGATCTGGTATGGATTTTGGGGGGGACCCCCAAGCCATTTTATTCTCTAGGGTGTTAGAAAAAATGTATAATGTTTGGGTTCTAAGTAATTTTTTTGCAAAAAGAACAGTTTTTAACTTGTAAACAACAAATCTCAAAAAGAGACTTGGTCCTTAAGTGGTTAACTGGTAATTGCGCAGTCATGCAATGCTGTACCCAAACAAACTTTATATCATATTTTTCTCACAAATAGAGCTTTCTTTTTTTTTACATATAAACAAAAAAACTAGGACAATTTTGACAATTTTGAAAAAAAAAAAAACTTTTTTTTTTACTTTCAGCTAAAAAACATATCCAGTAAAAAAAAAATTTAAAAATAAACTTTATACATTTCGGCTAAAACTTATTCTGCTACATGTTTTTGATTAAAAAAAATCCCAATAAGTGTTTATTGATTGGTTTGCGTGGAAGTTATAGGGCCTGACACTGATGTTGGGGGCAACTGACTTACTGCCACTGACATCACCAGTGACCTTAATACAGTGATCAGTGATAATACTATACACTGTCATTGTACTAATGACACTGGCTTGGTAAGGGGTTAACATCTAGGGCGATCAAGGGGTTAAAAGTATGCCTAACTATGTGTTTAGTGTGTAAAGTGTGCTGCTTTTCACTAATGATCTCAGTTTCTTATGCCTTCTTTTCTTGGTACAGGGCTCTGTATTGTTTACCAGCACAGAGCTCTGGGCTGTAAAAGCACACAGCTGATCAGCAGGTCCCAGCCATGAATCAATGGCTGGGTCTTGCTGACAGGCTCTCGCTGTATACAAGCAGGAACTGGGTGGGGGGCGTGAATTAGTGCGCCCTAAACCCGGAAGTAGCTGCTGCTTGTCCACAGTGCATTGTGGGCAGGCGGTTAACAAATGGTTAAAGGAATAATACATTTTACATGAATATTGTGATCCAACTGATGGATTTTTTTACTAACTTTTTTTAAAAAGATAATTTTTCAGAACCATGTGGTCTACAATTAGAAAGATACTGTAAAGAGGAAGAGGTTCTGTCATGTAACAAGCTCCATAGGAACCTAAAATAAATAGAATGTATAAAATATTCTGAGTCACATTTGAAAAAGAGTATGTTTAAAATACATGGACACCTTATTGTATCTCTACCTTGTCTGTGGTTGATCAGCTGCTACTGTGTGGTTGGGACACTGTCATAGTGGTTGAACATACTCTAATTCTATAATTAAGACTAAAATGATTATTTTTGTACATAGATAAAGCAGAAAAGGCAGTGTAGCACATGACTATTGAGATGACTATCTAACAATTACCACAATGTTATATTATCACAGTAAGTTGCCACCTAGACCACAATGTTGAGAACTGTAAAATTGCATTTGATGTATTACTGTTACGGGAAACGACTGCAATTCTGGTTAAATTTATAGTATGACACAGTAGAGTAGAGTTACTATTTGCCTATGATGCTTGGTGTAATCAGTATTCTGAGTTTTTTTGTGCATATTCATGTATAATGAAGAAATATGACAAGCCCTTCAAGAGTACAAGAGTATTCATGCAAATATTGCCACATCTTTGATAATTTTCCTACATGCTTTATGTTACTGTATTACTCAGAACAAGTCACAAGTTAACCCTTTCAGGTCCTCCTTAAACTTTTGAAATCACAAACATAGACTGAATAATGTGAGGAAAAGTTAGAACTTCTGTAGTCTCTATTACATTTTAAATGCTGTTTATGCAACCATCAGATTTTCCCCTTCTTGGATGTAATTGTAATTAAAATGGAAAATATTATTTAAAAATGTAATCAACATATTGATGAGAGGCAAGAGAGGAACCCGGAAAGGCAAACTGGAATCAGAATTAATTTGAACTTTAAATAAAAATACACCACCTGAGCCTTTAATAGTTGATTAAATTCATCATACCTGTACTAGGTTATCTAATAATATTTGCACGTTAATATAAAGTATAGTGGGGGTTTTTCTGCAACGTTTTATTATAGTAGCTTTTTCTCATAACACCTGTCACAATCTTGGAAAATTGCATGGCGCCCATATTCCTTGAAAAATCACTTTTCATACAAATTTTTCATAGGGTTAATACGGTTCAACAGGGACATGCTGAGACATGATTCACATAGGGGCAGGGCTGATTGTACCCATCAATCGATTTGGGTACACCCAACAATTACTGCTGGTGGCTATAGCTGCTAGCAGTAATCATTGTGTTCTGCTGGCTGGAAGGCCCTCCCCCCCATTCCCACCGGCAGAACACAATAGCGCTGCAGAAAGCATTCCCTCATCAACACTTTCTGTGTTGATATGGCAATCAAGTTATTTTCTGTGCAAAGGACATCTTCAGGGGATCCTCCTTTCTTCTATTCCCTGAAGACATCCAATGTACAGTACAAACAAAATGTGCGTATGGTGAGGCCAGTGGTTCCTGATGTTATAGACCTGCCGATGTTCTCTGATGTGCTGTTTTTATGCCTATGGGATGCTTTTATATTTGTGAGTATATTTGATTTCACTAAATGATGTGGTTTTAATCATACTACTCTATGGTCCTTTGCTCTTTCCTCCATTTATCACTATTCTGAGAAGTGGTCTTTGGATTGCCAGTGGCAGACTCTGGAGTCTGCAGTATTCCGGTTGGTGGTCCTTAATTGGATGGTTTCCGCCATGTTAATGTCTCATAATTTGGAGATCATTACCGTTTGGTAACGGAACTGGCACACTTTATTGCAAGGTGGATTTTCACTTATTTTCAAGATTACACTAAAGTGGACTTGAATATATGTTTTTTTTGCTCAAGATTCTATTCTTTTATGTTCTGTGATTGACAATTTACCATGTTTTTTTATGTAAATTGTGTATGAAGTCTTCTACTGAGTTATGATTATATACAATTTATTACTGAGTTATTCATATTTTGGTTTTGCGCACTAGCAAGCATTCATATTCTTTATGCAGACTGGGTATTAGGAAGTATATTTCTTGTGTAAAGAATCATTAGACAAACACAATAAACTTTTATTAAATATTCTCAAAACAAATACAATATAAATTAAAGATTTGTTTGAATAGGAGTTCAGTGCATCCCCCCCCCCCCCTCTTTTTTCTTAACCTTAAATTAGGACATGTGCTTTTTTTTGCGTTTCACATCGTCCCAGAGCGTTTTTGATGCATTTTACAGCGTTCCAGTGCAAAAATGCAACATATTCTACTTTTTTTTCCTGGAAGAGGAATGCACTGGAACTGCAAGCACTGGTGTGAACTATGCCATTAAAACCCATATAACCTACTTTCCATGCGTTTTTGATGCATAAAAAAATGCACCGCACTGCATGTGCTGTGAACTGACCCTCAAAGCTTTCTTGGGGCTATTATGACTTTTCAAAAATTGTAGTGGAAGATGCTGGCTAAATCAGGGGAGCTAGACAGAAGAACACCAATGTGGCAGCGATAAGTTGTAACTTTCCCATCCATTTATTGTAAAGATTTGACACACAGAGAAATTCTCATACTGAGTCATAATAAGAGAGAGTAGCAAGCCATGAAAGAAAATAACTGAAACCTAGTGCATTTCTCTAAACATATCGTAGTAAGATAGAGCAGGAAGCAAACAGAGTCAAATGTAAGTTAACAGAAAAAAAGAGAAGGTCCCATATCTGCCTTTTCTGCAGTAGCAAGCACTTTGCAGAGATGGCCAGCAATCTACACTACATCCTGATAATAACTGATTTACATTGGATTCAATGCTTACTAAATTTTATTTCACCTGAAATAAAAGGCCTCATATATATTGGTAATCAGAGATAGAATGTGATGTGTCCTTCGCGCTACTATTCAACAGTTTAATGTGTATAGCCTCACCAAAAGTGAAGGTAGTGTATAAACTACTAAAATGAATAAATACACATAAATAAAGGTGATAAACTACATAAATAAATAAATGTTTAAATTAATAGAGATAAAAGTGTGTATCTTATATTAAATAAATAAATACCTGCTGCAAAATCTAAAAATGTGCACAAACACAATTCAATAGAAAAATAGTGAAAAAGTGACTTTGCGCATGGTATAAAACATTCAAGTGATATCAAAATTTAACATACAGTGCTACTAAAACCACAGTGATCCATGTGTTAATAAACAACGTTAAAATTCATCATATTATAATAATCAATCAATAAATAATGGGATGGATAAAAGGTGAATAAAACCACTAAATATAAAGTGATATCTGTTAAACTGTTATAGCAGAGGTATAATAGTCCGTGCCAAAGATAGAGATGTTTCTATATTGGGTAGGGTTCAGGTGCCTCTCTTCTAGTCTCTAGTGGTGTTGACCAGGGATGAGTGATATGCTGCAACAAACAATCCTAGGCTAAGCTCCCAGAACTCTCACCTCCAGATTTCTTTAATACTGCAAAAAGAACAGATACTCCTCTCCACTGCTGGTCAGCTTCTGATGTACTCCTCCACGTGGTGGGCTGTGAACCTCGAGTGCCCCAACCTATTGGTCTAGTCCGCTATACACACTCATCACAAAAAGAGAAGGGGATGGAGGGCAAAGGAGACTCCCATAGTGTAGTATTTAAAATTCAATGAAGTAATTTATTTAAATAAAAAAAAATTAAAAAAAAATTACGCCCTTACACATTCAAAAACAATAATAAGCAAGGAATCAAAAAGGCACTGTGAAACGCCGCTCTCACTGCACTTCCGGTTGCGTAATGACGTCCAAACCACTCCCTATGCGTTACGTCATAAATTACTTCATTGAATTTTAATTTAATTTTGTTTTAATTTTAATATTAGTTTTGTTTAATTACATTGGTGGAAAAATGTGACAATTACTGTGATTTTATTACTGAGAACTTTCATACACGTGTCACATACAAGTTCCATTTGACTCAATTTGTGCAAATGGTCTGATGGAAATTAAAAAATAATAAATAGCGACAAAAAAGAGCACTTGATGAGCAGTTATGGACATGCAGAGTGGGACTCAGGAGCGAGCACACACGAGTGCCACCATAGAAAGCGACTTGCTATGGAGGCACGTGGAGAAGAGGAGGAGTCAGGAGCACCGGCAGGGAACCCAAGAAGGGGAGGATCGGGGCCGCTCAGCGCAAAACCATTGCACGGAGCAGGTAAGTATAACATATTTGTTATTTTAATAAAAATTTAAAAAATAAGCTTTACTATCACTTTAACATGCTTCAACTGCAACCTCTGTCTAGTCTTGTTCTCAACAGAATGCAGTAGGGTGACAGAGCTTGATCTTTAAGAAAACAAATACCATTCTAGACCTGCACCTGGACTACAGGGTGCATACAACTTCCATGTACACACTGCTGGTGTTGAGTCGAGTGCCAGGGGTTTGGATTCAGGGTGATTTTGTAAATTTAAGGAAAGTTTGGTTGTAAAACAAATGGCAAAGGGGGCTGGCTACTGCCCTGGGGAGCATGTGCCAAAGTAAAACAAATGTAAAAAGTATTCTTTGGTAGGGAACTGCAACTTTATTAATGTTTAAAGAGCAACATTAAAAATGCACAATTTCTTTAGTAAATAACATGCATGAGGAATATCTTGAGCTTGCCTGTAAAGTGGCACATCTGTACAATTTTTACAACCTACTAGAGCAAAACTGAAAAAAAAAAAAAAAAAAAAAATTAAAGTCTGGTAATTGACAGCTCCCAGGCACTTCTTCCTGATTGTAAACTAAGCAGCCAGGGATCCCCTTTAACCTAAATAAGGGTCTGGTATAGATGTTAATAGGGAACGCCACAAAAAAAAGTGTAAGGTCCCCCCTTATAAATCCTCACCAGACCCTTATACTAAACCATACTAGGCCACATACCCTTAACCAAAGCACCTTGCACCAATGTTGATGAAAACAAGGGCTTGTTCCCCAAACCCTGGCTTAGAGGTTGTGGTAGTTTACGGGCAAATGGATTGTCAGAATCTTGAGGCCCATTTTAAAACTGAGGGGATGCCTAAGTATTGTCTCTCCTGTGAATTAGGAAGGGGTACATAGTGTAAATGTAAATAAAGACATACAGTTTTTAAAAGTAATTTCATAAAAAATAAAAACAAAAAAACAAAATATGTCCCATTATGTAAATCCATTGTCAATCATGTTATCCAGTGATGCAGATGTCAGTCACAATGAACAACACCCACCAATCTACCAACAGAAAAAAAAAAACAGACCACCATCACAATCGGCTCCCAATGACTGCTTCCCACAAATGACAGTTCCTGATCCCTACCATAAATGTAAATGAAGGCATGGGTTCTGCTAGGTGTAATTGACCAAATATGAACAAAGTTTTTGTGTGGGGTCCCCTTGACATTCATACCAGACTCTATGAAAGATAAGTATGTGTTATGTATTTTTAGGGGGAACTCCACCTTGTGTTTTTTTGTATGAGGTCTCCTACTAATATCTAAAAAAAGAAAAGATTCTCCCTGTGTGGTGGGGTTTTTAGGCAGCAATACGTCTGATACGAGTTATCAAACGGATGTATTTAGTGAGAGACCAAGTCCGTCCAGATCGATTTAGAAAGTTTATTTAAATTTAAAAGTTGAGTGACACATAAAAAAGTGTAAAACACAAGCCCATACAGAATAAAATGCAAAAACAGTACACAAAATATAGTAGGCTAACAGATAACACCTGACCCCTCAACTGATATTGTCAGAAGTGGTGATTTTGTAGGATGTGACCAAAAAATACTGACGCGTTTCGACCTGTTGTTTGTATCGGTCTTCCTCAGAGTATTTTTGGTCTGTTGGGATGAAAAAGACAGTGTAACAACAACTACTCTATTAAGTATTTCCATATGTTGCACTCGTGTCCATATGTATTTTTTATCATCAATATAGTTACCAGTATATGTGTAGTGTCTGGAATGGTCTTCTGTATGGGTATTCATAAAAATCCCATCGTCTTTCCCGGTGGCTTCCAAAACTGACTCCCACTGGTGGATCAAGGTACGGCAGGTTATCCAGGCCGTATGTGGCTTACGAGGAGTCACACTTGTGGCTGACTTGCCAGAGAGGAACCCCAGAACGGTCCCCCGGGGGTACGGCGGGAGGGGGGGGGGAGGGGGAAGAGAGAAAAAGGGCCAGCAGTAGAACACCCACAGCGACGGACTCCTGGAATATACCAAGAAATCATTCATAGGCACATTTATGAAAAATGGGAACAAGATGTAAGAAGAGGGGGTTCCTTATTATAGGAAATGATCCCTAAATTCAATGTACAAGAAAAACTTTTATATTTTTAAAAGGTGATATCATTGATATCATACTCCTGGGAATCAGAGTTAACTTCCTATGCAAAATAAAGCCCTTTCTCTAAAAGATTGTATATTTGTGATTATATATTAAATTTATGAAGAATTAGATCATAAAATAGAAGGAAGTCTCGGGGATGAGGAAAGATGTGAAGTGCAAAGTGCATAAAGAAATGGTGACGGAGAGTTTGTTGAGGGGAGGAGAAAGGGGGGGTGGGGGAAAAAGAATAGTGGGAAAGAGATGGGGGGGAAGGGGAGGGAGGGGGGGGAAAGGGGTAAGGGAAAGAAGAAGAAAAGACAAAACAAAGAATAGGGGACAGGGGAAGGGGGAGAAGGGGAAAAGGGAGAGAACGATAGAAAAAAGATGGAAAATGTATATGTATGGCGCGCTTCATACACGTGAGAAAATGAAGAAGGAAGATGAAAGGAGAAGAAAGTGGGAGGGAGATATGAAAGGAGAAAAATGGGTGTGAGAATGGGGGTGAAGAGGGGATGTGATGGAAAAAGAAAGTGTTGGACTACTTAGAAAGAGGGGAAAGGGAAAGGCAAAGCAGGGGAGTGAGAGGAGGGCAAATAAGTTGGAAAAGAAAGAGGGGAGAGAAAGGAGGAGGGGAAGAGGGAAGGGGAGAGAGAGGAACTTAGGGAAAAAGGAAAAAGGGATTGTATTGGAGGGTGAGGGAAGTGAGGAAAAAGGGGAACTGATAAATATTGTGAAAGCAGTGTGGTAGACTAAAAGGTGTGAGGCAAGGAAAAATAAAAATCAGAATGTGCAATGTGATGGAAAATTTCTAAATAAAGGAAATAGTGAAAAAGGATAAGGGGAAGGGAAAGGAAAAAGGGGGGACGAAATAACAGAAGAGAGGAGAAAAGAAGGGGAGAGAAGGGGGGGAAGGGAACAGGAGGACAAAAAGTGGGAGTGAAGGGATGGAATACAGTGTGAGATGTGAGGTGTGCAGATGTGAAGAATGTGTGAAAAAGTGAGGTGAAAAGGGAGAGGAGGGTAGAAGGAAGGGGGGGGGGGGGGGGGGGGGGGAGGGGGGGAAGTGATTAGGGAATGGAGTTGTGGCAGTAGGGGTAGGGGACAGGTGAGAGGAAAAGTAAGGGAGGGGAAAGGGGGGGAGGAAGGAGATGCGAGGGGACAGGGGGGGGGGGGGAGAAGGGGGGAGGGGGGAAGGGTGGGAAGAAGAAGAAAGGAAGGGAAGGGGTGTTTTTGAATTGTGTGGGACCACTGGGAAAACAGTGGGATAGGGAGACAGGAATGTGTGGTGGAAGGGTGGTTGACATTACCTTCAAAAGTTGAATTTGATCACATAGGCCGCAGGATGAAGATACGTAGGGCTCTTAGCCTGAGCACAACAGCCTTTAAGGAGATCAAATTGAAATCTCCAATATGGTCTACAAAATGAGAGGAAGGGAGAGAGGAAGAAGGGGAGGGGGCTCTATTAGAACCCTCTTGAAACTCATGTCTGGAAAGAATGATCCCTTAAGCAGGAGAGTGATACTCACTGTGATCTCAAAAGAATGCCTGGAGCGTGCTGAGCCTTCTGCAGAGGTGGAATGCCATCATCCACCTCGCATGGCTTATAAGTGCACGCTCCCGAGAGTGATTGGTCCGACGCCGTGGGGGGCCACATCAACCCCGCCCCCTCCCCCCAGCAGCCGCACCCGCGGGAGCTCCGGTGGTCCCCTCAAGGCAAGTCATGGCGGCCAATAGGTCCGCCTCGTGTGTCCTCCCCCGGCGTTCTCCGGAGGCGTAGCCCCGCAATCGCGTCATTCACATCGCAAAATGCGTGACGTCATAGCCGTGCGCGCACGTACGGGGCCCCGCACATGCGCACAACGTCCGTGAATGCCGGAGGACGCCGCCAGCAAAGGGGCCAACCCCCCTGAAACGCCCAGGACCAGCCTCGACGCTTGTGGGGGGAGGATAAAGGGAGGGACAAAATAAAGAGGCCACTCCCTCACCTTTGCTGGGAAGGCACAACGGTCGGGAACTGCCTAGAGCCTTGACACAGACAGCGGGAGTCAATGGCGCCACCTAGGGGAAGAAAGGGAAAGTGATCAAAAATTATTGATAAATCAATTTAAACAAGAATGATCTGGAGCAAGAAATCATGGTTTACATGAAACTATTAGGTGACATGTAATCCATTGGGACTAATTTTGTTAGTGTCTCTCCTTTAATCTACAATATAGTAACAATCCAACTATATTACAGCGGGATATTTTTATTATGTAGATCATATAGTGAAGGTATTCTATATCAAAATACCTTATTTTATATAGCAAGCACTGATGTATATGGAATTAAATCACATGTTTGATTGTGTTCCCAATGGGAGAGGAGGTGGGGCAATGGATGTAGGATGTTAGACAACCCCCATAAGATATTGGTAAAGACACAGCATACGTAAGGTCTTGAAATATCATTTGTATGTGTAAATGGACATGGAGGGGGGGGGGAGGCGAAGCAGGAGTAAAAACAGGATGGTATGAGAAACCTCATTAGGTCTTGCCAGACACGAAGCCCTTAAGGAAGGGAGCATATGAGATGGATTCGTTCAGTCCTGGAGGCAAATTAGTCTGCAGTCTGTGAATCCATCTCTGTTCGTGCTGCAATAATGTCTTATTCCAATCACCGCCTCGACCGGGAATGTGTACCCGGTCGAGAGCGGTGAAGGATATATTGGGCATTTTGTAGTTGTGTTGGGCAACAACATGCCTGCCTAGGGCTAAGTAATGATTTCCAATTTGCATGGAATATATGTGTTTAGACATCCTGCGATAAAACTCCTGCTTCGTCTTCCCCACATAAAAGGCCCCACACTCACAAGACATAATGTAAACAATGCCTCTGGTTTGGCAATTGACATAATGTGAAGGTTTGAAAGTAGTCCCATTGGGAAGGCTGAAAGTCCTCTCACGTCTGATATATTGGCAGAAAGAGCAATGCCCGCATGGGAAGGAGCCAAAAACAGTGCAGTGTCTTAGGCGATTTTGTTCATTTTTGTACTCGCTCTGCACAAGTTTGTCCTTAAGGGAAATGGCCCTTTTAAAAGTAATTGAGGGTTGTTCGGACAGAAAGCTGTTTACTTTGGGGTCATCCAGAAGGATGCTCCAATGTTTCTTTATGATGTTACGAATGTGCTTGTGCTGTTGGGAGAAGCGGAGTATAATCCGAGTAGGCACATTTTTGGAACTCTTTGCTTCACTAGTCTTTTTAGACAGTAATTTAGAACGTGTTTCCAAGATGGTTCTGTTATAGGCTTTCCGTAAACATGAACGGCTATAGCCACGTGCAAGTAGTCTCTCTTGTAGGTACCCTGCTTCAATTTTAAAAGAGGAATCCTCAGAGCAATTGCGGCGTAGCCGCAAATATTGTCCGTATGATATGGAATTCTTGAGGATATCAGGGTGGGAGCTTGAGGCGTGCAAAATCGTGTTACCTGCTGTGCTTTTTCGAAATAATGTCGTTGAAATTGTATTTTGGGAATTGCGCATCAACTGCACGTCGAAGAAGGTAATGGTGTCTGGGTCATGAGTCATGGTGAATTTCAAATTGAAAGTGTTCACATTGATGTGAATAAAGAACTCCTGCAAGAGTGCCTCAGATCCCTCCCAGACGACGAGGACGTCATCAATGTAGCGCAGCCACAACTTGATGTGGCTGGTATACATGAGGAGGTCCTCGTCATCCAGGAGGGATTTCTCCCACTCCCCCAGGTACAAGTTGGCGTAGGTCGGAGCACAGCAAGTGCCCATGGCCACGCCTTGCACCTGGAGGTAGTGGGAGTTATTAAAGACAAAATAGTTCTGAGTTAGGATGTACTCCAAACCCTCTATGATGAATGCATTGAGGTCGTAATCGTATTTATGGCTTTGTGTCAGGACGCCCCGTACAGCCTCAATCCCCTTGGTATGAGGGATCGAGCTGTACAGGGCCTCCACATCGATAGCCACTAGTCGAGATTCGACAGACAGTGGCATATCTGAAACCATCTCAAGTAGGTGGATGGAAGGAAGGAGGGTAAACAGATCACCAATGGTTGTAGGAATGAGTCAATAAATTTGCTCAAATTTTCGGATATGTTTCCGTTACCGGAAACTATTGGTCGGCCAGGTGGTTTGGTTTTTTGTTTATGTATTTTTGGTAAGCTATAGAAAGTAGCTATACGGGGATGTTTCACTCGGATATATTCATATTGGTCTTTGGATATGGTTCCTCTCAAAAAAGAGCCATGTATCATGTCGTAAAAGTGGTCATGGGAGGCATGTATTAAAGCCATAGGTACCTTCTTGTACCACTCACCATTATTGAGGATGGCTTGGCACATATCAACGTAGTCCTGGTTGTCCATCAGGACCACGTTGCCGCCCTTGTCAGATGGCTTGATTGTAATATTTGTATTTGCACAGAGTTCTCTCATTGCATCAATTTCATCTATGGCCAGGTTGTTTGGAGGGACCCTTTTTAAAGTTATTTTGTTCAGATCTCGAAGTACTTGGTTGACAAATGTCTCTATGTTGGGGTTTAAGTTTAGGGGTGGGAATCTTGAAGATGATTTTTTAAACATAGTAGGTGGAGTTTTTTGTGACCTGTCGGCGTCCTCTAGGAGCGCTTCTAGGTCTATTTGGTCGATAAGGTCTACGGTATTGTTTTCCTGGTATAGGAGAGTAAGATCCCGTAAGGCCTTGAATTCTTTCATGCTAAAGGTTGACCAATCGGTGTCGTCGATACCGGTGGTCTTTGCATGCAGGCTCTTAAGAAGGAGCCTGCGTGCAAAGAGCTGCAGATCGACGGTGACCCCGAATATATCACAGCTTTGCTCAGGGCAGAAAGTTAATCCTCGTGATAGGATGTTTCTCTCAGCTAGAGGGGATTGAGGCTGTACGGGGCGTCCTGACACAAAGCCATAAATACGATTACGACCTCAATGCATTCATCATAGAGGGTTTGGAGTACATCCTAACTCAGAACTATTTTGTCTTTAATAACTCCCACTACCTCCAGGTGCAAGGCGTGGCCATGGGCACTTGCTGTGCTCCGACCTACGCCAACTTGTACCTGGGGGAGTGGGAGAAATCCCTCCTGGATGACGAGGACCTCCTCATGTATACCAGCCACATCAAGTTGTGGCTGCGCTACATTGATGACATCCTCGTCGTCTGGGAGGGATCTGAGGCACTCTTGCAGGAGTTCTTTATTCACATCAATGTGAACACTTTCAATTTGAAATTCACCATGACTCATGACCCAGACACCATTACCTTCCTCGACGTGCAGTTGATGCGCAATTCCCAAAATACAATTTCAACAACATTATTTCGAAAAAGCACAGCAGGTAACACGATTTTGCACGCCTCAAGCTCCCACCCTGATATCCTCAAGAATTCCATACCATACGGACAATATTTGCGGCTACGCCGCAATTGCTCTGAGGATTCCTCTTTTAAAATTGAAGCAGGGCACCTACAAGAGAGACTACTTGCACGTGGCTATAGCCGTTCATGTTTACGGAAAGCCTATAACAGAACCATCTTGGAAACACGTTCTAAATTACTGTCTAAAAAGACTAGTGAAGCAAAGAGTTCCAAAAATGTGCCTACTCGGATTATACTCCGCTTCTCCCAACAGCACAAGCACATTTGTAACATCATAAAGAAACATTGGAGCATCCTTCTGGATGACCCCAAAGTAAACAGCTTTCTGTCCGAACAACCCTCAATTACTTTTAAAAGGGCCATTTCCCTTAAGGACAAACTTGTGCAGAGCGAGTACAAAAATGAACAAAATCGCCTAAGACACTGCACTGTTTTTGGCTCCTTCCCATGCGGGCATTGCTCTTTCTGCCAATATATCAGATGTGAGAGGACTTTCAGCCTTCCCAATGGGACTACTTTCAAACCTTCACATTATGTCAATTGCCAAACCAGAGGCATTGTTTACATTATGTCTTGTGAGTGTGGGGCCTTTTATGTGGGGAAGACGAAGCAGGAGTTTTATCGCAGGATGTCTAAACACATATATTCCATGCAAATTGGAAATCATTACTTAGCCCTAGGCAGGCATGTTGTTGCCCAACACAACTACAAAATGCCCAATATATCCTTCACCGCTCTCGACCGGGTACACATTCCCGGTCGAGGCGGTGATTGGAATAAGACATTATTGCAGCACGAACAGAGATGGATTCACAGACTGCAGGCTAATTTGCCTCCAGGACTGAACGAATCCATCTCATATGCCCCCTTCCTTAAGGGCTTCGTATCTGGCAAGACCCAATGAGGTTTCTCATACCATCCTGTTTTTACTCCTGCTTCGCCTCCCCCCCCCCTCCATGTCCATATACACATACAAATGATATTTCAAGACCTTACGTATGCTGTGTCTTTACCAATATCTTATGGGGGTTGTCTAACATCCTACATCCATTGCCCCACCTCCTCTCCCATTGGGAACACAATCAAACATGTGATTTAATTCCATATACATCAGTGCTTGCTATATAAAATAAGGTATTTTGATATAGAATACCTTCACTATATGATCTACATAATAAAAATATCCCGCTGTAATATAGTTGGATTGTTACTATATTGTAGATTAAAGGAGAGACACTAACAAAATTAGTCCCAATGGATTACATGTCACCTAATAGTTTCATGTAAACCATGATTTCTTGCTCCGGATCATTCTTGTTTAAATTGATTTATCAATAATTTTTGATCACTTTCCCTTTCTTCCCCTAGGTGGCGCCATTGACTCCCGCTGTCTGTGTCAAGGCTCTAGGCAGTTCCCGACCGTTGTGCCTTCCCAGCAAAGGTGAGGGAGTGGCCTCTTTATTTTGTCCCTCCCTTTATCCTCCCCCCACAAGCGTCGAGGCTGGTCCTGGGCGTTTCAGGGGGGTTGGCCCCTTTGCTGGCGGCGTCCTCCGGCATTCACGGACGTTGTGCGCATGTGCGGGGCCCCGTACGTGCGTGCACGGCTATGACGTCACGCATTTTGCGACGTGAATGACGCGATTGCGGGGCTACGCCTCCGGAGAACGCCGGGGGAGGACACACGAGGCGGACCTATTGGCCACCATGACTTGCCTTGAGGGGACCACCGGAGCTACCGCGGGTGCGGCTGCTGGGGGGAGGGGGCGGGGTTGATGTGGCCCCCCACGGCGTCGGACCAATCACTCTCGGGAGCGTGCACTTATAAGCCATGCGAGGTGGATGATGGCATTCCACCTCTGCAGAAGGCTCAGCACGCTCCAGGCATTCTTTTGAGATCACAGTGAGTATCACTCTCCTGCTTAAGGGATCATTCTTTCCAGACATGAGTTTCAAGAGGGTTCTAATAGAGCCCCCTCCCCTTCTTCCTCTCTCCCTTCCTCTCATTTTGTAGACCATATTGGAGATTTCAATTTGATCTCCTTAAAGGCTGTTGTGCTCAGGCTAAGAGCCCTACGTATCTTCATCCTGCGGCCTATGTGATCAAATTCAACTTTTGAAGGTAATGTCAACCACCCTTCCACCACACATTCCTGTCTCCCTATCCCACTGTTTTCCCAGTGGTCCCACACAATTCAAAAACACCCCTTCCCTTCCTTTCTTCTTCTTCCCACCCTTCCCCCCTCCCCCCCCCCCTTCTTCCCCCCCCCCCTGTCCCCTCGCATCTCCTTTCCCCTTTCCCCTCCCTTACTTTTCCTCTCACCTGTCCCCTACCCCTACTGCCACAACTCCATTCCCTAATCACTTCCCCCCCTTCCCCCCCCCCCCCTGCCTTCTACCCTCCTCTCCCTTTTCACCTCACTTTTTCACACATTCTTCACATCTGCACACCTCACATCTCACACTGTATTCCATCCCTTCACTCCCACTTTTTGTCCTCCTGTTCCCTTCCCCACCTTCTCTCCCCTTCTTTTCTCCTCTCTTCTGTTATTTCGTCCCCCCTTTTTCCTTTCCCTTCCCCTTATCCTTTTTCACTATTTCCTTTATTTAGAAATTTTCCATCACATTGCACATTCTGATTTTTATTTTTCCTTGCCTCACACCTTTTAGTCTACCACACTGCTTTCACAATATTTATCAGTTCCCCTTTTTCCTCACTTCCCTCACCCTCCAATACAATCCCTTTTTCCTTTTTCCCTAAGTTCCTCTCTCTCCCCTTCCCTCTTCCCCTCCTCCTTTCTCTCCCCTCTTTCTTTTCCAACTTATTTGCCCTCCTCTCACTCCCCTGCTTTGCCTTTCCCTTTCCCCTCTTTCTAAGTAGTCCAACACTTTCTTTTTCCATCACATCCCCTCTTCACCCCCATTCTCACACCCATTTTTCTCCTTTCATATCTCCCTCCCACTTTCTTCTCCTTTCATCTTCCTTCTTCATTTTCTCACGTGTATGAAGCGCGCCATACATATACATTTTCCATTTTTTTTCTCTCGTTCTCTCCCTTTTCCCCTTCTCCCCCTTCCCCTGTCCCCTATTCTTTGTTTTGTCTTTTCTTCTTCTTTCCCTTACCCCTTTCCCCCCCCTCCCTCCCCTTCCCCACCATCTCTTTCCCCCTATTCTTTTTCCCCCACCCCCCCCCCCTTTCTCCTCCCCTCAACAAACTCTTTATGCACTTTGCACTTCACATCTTTCCTCATCCCCGAGACTTCCTTCTATTTTATGATCTAATTCTTCATAAATTTAATATATAATCACAAATATACAATCTTTTAGAGAAAGGGCTTTATTTTGCATAGGAAGTTAACTCTGATTCCCAGGAGTATGATATCAATGATATCACCTTTTAAAAATATAAAAGTTTTTCTTGTACATTGAATTTAGGGATCATTTCCTATAATAAGGAACCCCCTCTTCTTACATCTTGTTCCCATTTTTCATAAATGTGCCTATGAATGATTTCTTGGTATATTCCAGGAGTCCGTCGCTGTGGGTGTTCTACTGCTGGCCCTTTTTCTCTCTTCCCCCTCCCCCCCTCCCGCCGTACCCCCGGGGGACCGTTCTGGGGTTCCTCTCTGGCAAGTCAGCCACAAGTGTGACTCCTCGTAAGCCACATACGGCCTGGATAACCTGCCGTACCTTGATCCACCAGTGGGAGTCAGTTTTGGAAGCCACCGGGAAAGACGATGGGATTTTTATGAATACCCATACAGAAGACCATTCCAGACACTACACATATACTGGTAACTATATTGATGATAAAAAATACATATGGACACGAGTGCAACATATGGAAATACTTAATAGAGTAGTTGTTGTTACACTGTCTTTTTCATCCCAACAGACCAAAAATACTCTGAGGAAGACCGATACAAACAACAGGTCGAAACGCGTCAGTATTTTTTGGTCACATCCTACAAAATCGCCACTTCTGACAATATCAGTTGAGGGGTCAGGTGTTATCTGTTAGCCTACTATATTTTGTGTACTGTTTTTGCATTTTATTCTGTATGGGCTTGTGTTTTACACTTTTTTATGTGTCACTCAACTTTTAAATTTAAATAAACTTTCTAAATCGATCTGGACGGACTTGGTCTCTCACTAAATACATCCGTTTGATAACTCATATAAGACGTACTGCTGCCTAAAAACCCCACCACACAGGGAGAATCTTTTCTTTTTTTATCCAAACCCGGGGTGAGCAGCTACCTATAGCTCCCAATTGTGTCAATACCTTCCTTTTTTCTAATATCTATACCAAACCCCCATCTAGGATAACAGTCCAGAATGGATGAAGGGACTCCCCAGCCATTTGTTTACCGGGAACTGTCATTTACTGACAATTTATACTATATTTTTCTCTATGTAAATGTCAGTGTTGCTATAGGAAAGTGATGTTTTGGAACTAAATTTTTTCATGATGCTCATGCACTCTGCAGTGTAGTTGAGCATCATGGGAAATGTAGTTTCAAAACATCTGGGGTGCCAAGGTTCGCCATCGCTGCTATAGGAGCTTGTATATACCATACAGAAGTACCACCTCACTTTGGGGTATCCCCCAGGCATGTTATTTAAGATAAAAATGAGCAGTGTTCACTGCACTTAGATTCCAAGGAGCAGCTGGCATAGAATTGTTGGTAACAATAACATAGATAAAGAAAAGGGTATATGCAGCGCTAAAAATATAATGTAAATTGGAAGGCCGGTATGCTGGCCTGAAGTTATGGGAGGAGCCCGGAGGCTATTTAACCATCCCACTTCCTGCCTGTCTTTGTCGGTTTCCTGTGTGAGATATCTGATACATCAGATATCAAGGGCCGACTGGTTCGAGACAAGCGCTGTTTGTGACCGGTTCGTGAGCTCCGTTTCGTTTGTCCGTCTCCGTGTGTTGTTGCGGTCCCGTGTTCCATGTTCGTGAGTCGTGTTGTTCCCTTCGTGTCGCACTCGTGTTACCGAGTCGCAGGTACCGTACAACGAGTCTGGTTCAGCTGTCGCAGGTAGGGCTTCGGCTCCCATGTTTTACGTTCTCATGCACTGTCTGTCTTGTCACTAAACTGTGGTATGCGTAGCTCACGAACCACGCACAGCTTGTCTCGAAACACCAAGACATTCACCCGCACGTTTTTGGTTGTACACGATCGGGAGCTACCAAGTGGCACGCACAACTATAGCCACTTGCCACGACACTCCGACCGGTGCCGCATCCGGCGCTCGGACGTTACCCCACGCGGTCGGGTCACGCAGTCTTTGTATCGTTCAAACATTGCCGACTCATGGGTGCCGTTCGCACTCACCGGGCATCATTCATGTCATGTCACATCGTTCAAATCATTGGTCTCAGCAAGCATGTCCAGTCGCTGTTTGGATTCCGAATCGCTGTTGCATTCCGAAAAAAAAAACAAAAAAAAAAAAATGACACTCCGACCGATGCCGCATCCGGTGCTCGGGTGTTACCCCACACGGTCGGGTCACGCAGTCTTTGAATCGTTCAAACATTGCCGACTCATGGGTGCCGTTCGCACTCGCCGGGCATCATTCATGTCATGTCACATCGTTTAAATCAAGCGTGTCGAATCGCTGTTTGCATTCCGAAAAACAAAAAAAACAAAACGACACTCCGACCGATGTCGCATCCGGCGCTCGGGCATTACCCCACACGGTCGGGTCACGCAGTCTTTGAATCGTTCAAACATTGCCGACTCATGGGTGCCGTTCGCACTCGCCGGGCATCATTCATGTCATGTCACATCGTTTAAATCAAGCGTGTCGAATCGCTGTTTGCATTCCAAATCGCTGTTGGCATGTCGATCATACGTATCACTTCGACCGTGTCGAATCATTTCATTGTGTTAGCATGGCAATCTTTTCGTCATTTCTAATGTTTCATTAACTCGTGGCATTTCATTCATGCCAATATTTCGAGCCATCCGGTCATGCTAAGTCATTTCGCATCGGTCCTAGCAGGGCAATCATGTCATCATTTCAGTTCTGTCACTAGCCGCGTTCAGATTCAAATCATGTCGCATTCCAATGCACTGATTCGTCTCGGGGTGCCCCAGATTACGGCCTCATTCCTATACATGCTCCAGGGATTTGCTCACCGTTCGTCGGATGCGGGCTCGAGTCTAGTCTTTGTCATGGTTTCGGTCACTTATTAAGTTTCGGCCCGAATCCGGTCGCATCCGAGGTGCAACGATTCGCACCGGTTCGCCTAACTACCCGGCCTCATGTCTGTACATGCTCCAGAGACAGACTCAGTTAGAAGTTGCCTCGGTCGGTTGAGTCTAGTCTTTGTCATGGCATCATTTCTGTCACTTATTATGTCTGGTTGGGTCCGGTCGCATCCACAGATGTTCCGACCGGGTCGATCCGGGTGCCCAGCTGCTCGGCCTCATTTCTATACATATGCCAGGGACAGAATCACATCGCAGGTTTCGATCGTTCTTAATTCTTGTCCTTGTCATGCTATATCGTTTCTGTGTCACCGTACCACGCTCCGGCACGAATTAGTCACTTCCCTGCACCAATTCGCGTTGGCGTGCCCTAGGCCGGCCTCATTTCAGCACATGCTCCAGAGACGGATTCAGTTGTCGGTGGAGGCTTCAGTCGTTGATTCTAGTCTTTGTCATGGCATCATTCTGTCACCATTACGTTCCGATTCGAATCCGGTCGCATCGGCAAGATGCACCGACCGATTCGATCCGGTGCGCCCAGCTGCTCAGCCTCATTTCCATACATGCGCCAGAGACAGATTCACTTCGAAGGTTCGGTTAGTTTTGATTCTCGTTGTTCTTTGTCATGGTATATCGTTTCTGTGTCACCTTACCACGCTCCGGCTGGAATATAGTCACTTCCTCGCACTAATTTGCGCCGGCGTGCCCCAGGCCGGCCTCATTTCAGTACATGCTCCAGAGTCCGATCGCGCTCAGTCGCTAGACAAGTGGCATGGCGGTTTGGGCTCTGTCATGGGAGTGCAATCAGTTCACCTCACGCAGTTGCGCTTGGGATTCGAGTCCCGTGGCATCTATGATGTCACTATTCGGCCCAGCGTGCCCCAGGACCGGCCTCATTTCAGTACATGATCCAGAGTCCATCATGCTCAGTCGCTAAATAAGTGGCATGGCGATTTAGGCTCTATCATGAGAGTGTCATGTCATCAAAGGCAACATGTCGGTTCACTTATTTGTGTTGTTGTCTGTCGTTTCATTCTATTTTTATTTAGGTTCATTCATTTCGTTATGGACTGGGATGTCGTGGACACCAAGCTGTTCTGTCGGAACTTTGCGTGCCTACGGCCACCACGGTGCGCCATGTACCAGTCAGCGCGACCCACACCGCCGTATGGTGTGCCAACGCAGCTTCCGTCTACCAGGTTGACAACATGGCCACCACCAGTACGGGTCAGGGTCAGCAGGCCCCTGCACAAGGGCTGAAGATGGACAAACTAGGACGACTAGTGCGGACGGCAGGGGCAGCAGCAGTTTGCAACACTTATAGTTATGGCTCCTGCAGCTGTAGCCAGTGTCGTTTACTACTTGTATGTACCCTATGCTAGAGGGCGCACCCCAGACTCTTATGTGAGGTCAAGCAGAGGAAGACATGACTAAGCCGGGTGAATCTCGTACGTCGCGGCTTCTAATCAACCTCACATCCCACGCCATCCCTGGCCGTCTACCGCATCCAGGCATCTTAGACGGGTTCCACATCGGGCTCATCTCCCTGCCCCACACCACCCATGAGTGCAGCAACCTATGTTCAGCGCCCACAGAGGATCAGACCATCGTCCAGGAGACACGTCTAATTTACAACTTGTCAGCGCCTCACTCTTACTCCAGTCTCGAACTCTCTCACTCAAGACATATCTGATGCCTTCGAGTGGTGGCCCATACGGACCTCCCTTCGGCGCTGGCAGGGTATCAAAGGAGGCTCATCGTTTTCGCTACCGAATCGACCTTTGGATCCAATAGTAGCCCCTGGCTTAACACGTTGCAGAGACCCTCACGTGGGTCCTCCTGCGGAGGCACAGTGCCAGGAGATTGCCCACTATCCGGACGTCTTCCTGTTGGGGGAACCGCCCCAGGACAACCTCAGGGTATCCTAACGGGCTGCCACAGCAGTGGCAGACCTGGCTGTGTAGGAGGAGTCCCTGTCGAACTGGAAGGCGTCTCACTCTTCATTCTCTCGGTGTCCCCCTGTCACCACGGGTGGTGATAGAGGCGGCGGCTTCCACAGGGTGTCGCCATTTTTGGCCATTTATGGTCTACAGCCCCCTGGCCTCCACAGGCACTGGCCACATCCGGCTTCGTCACAACGTCTGCCTCTTTGAGCTCTGCCCAATCATGGCAGCTGCTCACTTATGGGGCATCAGCGGCTCGGGCAGGTCATAGCGTTACAACCGACAACCTAGCCATAGCAGAGATCATCAGCTAGGCAGGTCCAGGTCCAGGCCCGTCATGCCCCTCCTTCGTAGGCTTACAGGTAAGTTGATCCAGGGTACACCCGGTTGCCTCTCGGGGGATCAGGAAAGAATTTTTTCCCGGCTGTGGCGAATTGGATCATGCTGTACTGGGTTTTTCGCCTTCCTCTGGATCAACTGGGGGTGTAGGATTTTGTATGTGGGATTGTATCAGGGGCGGGTCCGGAGTCTAGTCTCGGGAGGGGGAACTGCCAGCTGTCCCTTCAGCGTCAGGTCAACATCCATTGTTCATCCATTCCGGGCAAGCGCAACTTAGCAGCAGAGTCGCCTCCCCCCTTTAGCTCGGCGTCCCTCTTCGGACAGATGTCTGTAGTCAGTCCCCGGTCGGTCACTACCTCGGACTGGTCACGTCTGGCCCTGGTGCAACTCAGCACCTAACGTTAGCTACCAACTTCGTCAGCGCGTCACGCTCCGGCAATACCCCTAAGGCACCTCTTCAGAGTCACAGTAACTGGTGCCCAGTCGCCACGCTGAGCCGGTCGGCCACACTTATGTCCGGTCAACCAGACATCAGCCCTCTTCTGCCTTCCCAGTGGAGTTACTCAACACGTCCCTGTTCATGCACCTACCCGGATTCTCCTCGGCAGCCACCTCTGAACCTTAATCGGTATTCCGGATTTTATCCGGACCGGGGCTACCACAACAAAACCACGGCAGGGCATCCCGGTCCACATCATCTTGGATATAGGTTGATGGGGGTCAGCCTGCTTATCCCACTGTATACCAATCCACATGTGGAATGGCCCAGGCGTTGGCCAAGCTTACCCAGTAATTCACCCCACTAATTAAGCTATTCCCTACCTGAAGGTTTTTGCCCCCTTATTTTGGTGTACCGTACGAGGGACCAAGGCACACTTTCAGGTCCATTTCATGTTGGTAAGTTTGTGTTAATCCTGTATGTCATCTTTACTCGTTTCGTCCATAGGGCTCTAGACCATAAATTGGAAGGCCTGTATGCTGGCCTGAAGTTATGGGAGGAGCCCGGAGGGTATTTAACCATCCCACTTCCTGCCTGTCTTTGTCGGTTGTGTGAGATACCCACCCTCCCTTCCCCTTTTTTAGGGCATTTCTCAAGTGTTCTTACTCCAAACAGAATACTCATTTCACATCATCTCCATCACTCCTTATCTAGGGTATGCCCCCTTATTTTGGTGTACCGTACGAGGCACGAGACAAGGCACACTTTCAGGTCCATTTCATGTTGGTAAGTTTGTGTTAATCCTGTATGTCATCTTTACTCGTTTCGTCGGTAGGGCTCTAGACCATAAATAAAAGTCCACTAATGCTGGAAGAAAAGTCCACTTCCTTTTCAGAACCCCCCAGAGTATAAATCAGACAAATTAAGGTGAATAAAGATATCCTCCACCGAACATCAACACACCAGACCTCTTACCGCAGCAGTGGACCACTAGATTATAGGTGGTCAAACGGGCATAGTATATCCACACTGCGGCCATGACATCTAAACAACGGTATTAATGAAGACCACAAAGGGAGATGATACAAATCTCACTAATTTGGTTCCTGACACCTAGGCTAGACACAAAATACCAGGCCAAATTGAAAACTATTAGCACTAAAAGGCACCTAAAAAAAGATTGTTGATCAATCATTCATCTAAAAATAATCCTATCAAGGACCTAATAAAGGGATAAAAAAGTCTGCCATCTTCTGGTTGAAAACAGATTTTTCAATGATTCATAATAATAAAGCTTAAAGCTAAAACAATAAAATTACCGTATATACAACCCGAATATAAGCCAAGGCACCTAATTTTACCACAAAAAAATGGGAAAACTTATTTACTCGAGTATAGGGTGAGAAATGCGCAGCTACTGTAAGTGGAAAAGAGGGTCAACAATGCCCATTTGTAGCCTCACTGTGCCCATTTGCATGCCTCACTGTGCCCATTTGCAGCCATAGGTCCCCCAAACTTCAAACTTGGTAGTTAAGGGTTCCTAAATGCCCCCTAGGGTCCCAAAATGACATTGCTGCAGATGGACACAGTTGACTGATTTTAAGAACCCCATGCAAACCCAGTGGAACTAACTCTACAACATATCCAAAGATGGGGTTCCTAGCACCAAGTGGCCCCGAGATACATAGTTACATAGTTACATAGTTACATAGTTAGTTAGGTTGAAAAAAGACACAAGTCCATCCAGTTCAACCACAAATTAAACAAAAAAAATATATATATATACATATATATATCATACAATCCCATATACCCCATTCTATACCCACAGTTGATCCAGAGGAAGGCAAAAAAAACCCCAGCAGAGCATTCTCCAATTTGCTAAGGCAGGGGAAAAAAATTCCTTCCTGATCCCCCGAGAGGCAATCGGATTTTCCCTGGATCAACTTTACCTATAAATGTCAGTACCCAGTTATATTATGTACATTTAGGAAGGTATCCAGGCCTTTCTTAAAGCAATCTACTGAGCTGGCTAGAACCACATCTGCAGGGAGTCTATTCCACATTTTCACAGCTCTTACTGTGAAGAAACCTTTCCTTATTTGGAGATGAAATCTCTTCTCCTCTAGACGTAAAGAGTGCCCCCTTGTCCTCTTTGTTGACCGTAAAGTGAATAACTCAACACCAAGTTCACTATATGGACCCCTTATATATTTATACATGTTGATCATACGGGCCCCCAAAGTTGGGTCAGAAAATGTCAATCACTTTTTTGCAGCAGAGAATGACATATTCCGACCCAACTTTGGGGCCCCGGATCTTGGGGCCACTTGGTGCTAGGAACCCCGTCTTGTTGTAGAGCTAGTTACACTGGGTTTGCATACCAAATTTGGGGTTCCTAGCACCAAGTGGCCCCGAGATACGGGGCCACAAAATCGGGTCGGAAAATTTCATTCTCTGCTGCAGAAAAGTGCTTGACTTAAGTATAAGCCGAGGGGGGCATTTTCAGCACAAAAAAATGTGCTGACAAACTCGGCTTATACTCGAGTATGTACGGTATATGAAACATAGCCTAGGAACTCAACTATTGTTAATAAAAGTATTGACGTCCCATTCAATATTCAAACCGTGAGGTCTATAAGATTTCAAAGAGAAAATCCACCAGGTTTCCATCTTGTAAATTTCTCTCCTGGTCTGACTTCCTCTCCAGTGTGGGTTAAACCTACCAGTAGCCATAAATGATGTACCATTAAGACTTTTGCCATAAAACAACGCATAGTGCTTAGACTATGATTTAAAAAGCCCTTTCGTATATTGACCAGAGGTTCTTTAAGTCTGATCTCTAGTTTGCAAACAGTTCGGCCTACGACCATAAGGACAGGTGATCAGATAGACCACATTCTTAGTAGAACATGTAATAAAAGAATCTGTTATATGTTTTACTAGTAATATTAGAACCAAAGGAGAGATTTTTTCTCCCTAAGACAATTATTTTTACAGACCTCACACCGCCTACATAAAAAGTTCCCCCAAAAAACTTTGCTTTTCTGAAGGTTTAACTATATTAGGAGCTATCTGGGGCCTAAGGGGAGGGGTACTCCTATAGGTAACCACTGGGGTCTCAGGGAGTAAAGGACCTAGTATTTTATCGTTCTTTAAAACTTCTTAATGTTTTTTAAGAATCTTTTTAATGGAAAAATGTTGGTTGGAATAGGTGGTGAAAAAAGAAAATCTAGCAGATAAATCGGCTAGACATGGGAGCCGTCAAAGAATTTGTTTTGTTTCGTTCTGTTCCGTTTCGTATAAAAAAAAAATTTGTAATTCGTGTACGAAATTTAATTCGGATTCGTACGAAATACGAATTTCGTACGAATCGTTACAAATCGTTACAAATCGTTACGAATTGTTACGAATATCGACACTCTACAAATAATAATGAATTTTCTGAAAACGTATTAACGTTACATAACACAAGTCTATAAATGTCTATTGTTCACCAATCACTCAGAGGAAGTACGAAACCCGAAAATTTTGTTTACGAATACGAAATTTCGTATTTCGTACTTCCTCTGAGTGATTGGTGAACAATAGACAATAGACTTACGTGTTATTCGTAACGATTCGTAACGATTCGATATACTGAATCTCGAATTCATTTGAATCATTCGAACAAGACAATAGACTTATTGTTATGTAACGTTAATACGTTTTTGAATAATTCATTATTATTCGTAGAGTGTCGATATTCAATGAGATACGTAACGATTCGTAACGATTCGATATACTGAATCTCGAATTTATTCGAATAATTCGTTATATCCGCTATAATTTCTTTCATATTAGTTGAAATTCATCATTTGGTAGTTTGGATTCGGATAATTTGGATCCGAAATTCGTAAACGAAATTTTGTATTTCGTACAGAATTCGTATTCGTAAAAATTCGTAATTCGGATTCGTACGAAACTAATCGCACATGTCTAAAATCGGCATTGTTGTTTCTGACTCTTGGTTTTAACAAATCCTCTCTATTTTTCAAACCTACTTCAGCTATGACCAAATCAGGGTCACTAGCTACATATCCTTTTAACATGCAAAATGTGAGTACTTTGGAATTTTTATTGGAATAAATGTTATATTAGCTTGATATACTGCACCATGAGGAGTAGACATGTGAGCCGTCAATAAATTTGTTTAGTTTTGTTCCGTTACGTTTCATATTAAAATGAATTTGTATTTTGTAATTCGTGTCTGAAATTCAATTTTAATTTGTACGAAATACGAATTTTTGTTAGGTTTGTTAACTTTTCGTAACAATTATGAACCTTCGTTATGATGAATTTATCATTATGAGGGTGTAATGCCGAGCGCTCCGGGTGCCTCCTCCATCCCGGAGCGCCCACCGCGTCCTCAGCCCTGCAGCGCCCCGGTCAGCTCCGCTGACCGCAGGCGCTGCTCGATCTTCAGGATGCGATCCTCGTGGCGGCCCCGGTCCGCCCGGGGATCGCATCTTACTCGCCTCACCTCTCCCCTCCTGTGTTCTCCGGCGCGCGCACGTCCCCGCTCCCCAGGCGCGCGCGCGCACACCACTGTTCTTCTTAAAGGGCCAGCGCACCATTGATGGGTGCCTGGTCCAAATTACTGCACACCTGCATCCTATAAATTTACACTCCCCCTTCCTGCCCTCGCCGGATCTTGTGTTGCCTATAGTGCCCAGTGAAAGCGTTTTTGTGTTTGCTCCTACTGTGTATCCAGATCTCTGCCGTTGCCCCTGACTACGAACCTTTGCCACCTGCCCTGACCCTTTGCTACGTTTGACCTCGCCTCTGCTTTATCCTTGTGTACCGCGCCTGTCTCAGCTGTCAGTGGGGTCGAGTTGCTATTGGAAGACACGACCTGGTTGCTACCGCCGCTGCAAGTCCATCCCACCTTGCGGCGGGCTCTGGTGAAAACCAGTAGCAACATTAGAACCGGTCCTCCAATACAACCCGTGCTATCGCCTCACTGGCATAGGGGATCCACCTCCTGTTCCCCGCCATACCCGGAACGTGACAGTAGATCCGGCCATGGATCCCGCTGAGGTTCCGCTGCCAAGCCTCTCGGATCTGACCACGGTGGTCGCTCAACAGGGACAGCAATTGGCGCAGTTGACTGCCATGCTCCAGCAGCTTCTGCCATCCCCACCACCAGCTCCTGCATCTCCTCCACCACGAGTTGCTACGGCTAGAATCCGCCTGTCCCTTCCTGACAAGTTCAATGGGGACTCCAAGCTGTGCCGAGGGTTCCTATCCCAGTATTCCCTCCACCTGGAAATGTTATCGGACCAGTTTCCCTCGGAACGATCAAAGGTGGCGTTCGTGGTGAGCCTGCTATCTGATAAGGCCCTAGCCTGGGCTACACCGCTTTGGGACCGTGGCGATCCTGCCACAACTTCGATTCCAGCCTTCTTTTCTGAAGTTCGCAGTGTCTTCGAAGAGCCAGCCCGGGCTTCCTCCGCCGAGACGGCTCTCCTGAATCTTGTCCAGGGGAATTCTTCAGTGGGCGATTACACCATTCAGTTCCGCACCCTGGCATCTGAACTCTCTTGGAATAATGAGGCCCTCTGCGCGACCTTCAAAAAAGGCCTATCCAGTCATGTCAAAGATGTGCTGGCCGCACGAGAAATTCCTGCTACCCTGTCTGAACTCATCCAGTTGGCCACCCGCATTGACATGCGTTTTACCGAAAGATGCCTTGAGCTACGCCAAGAAAAAGACCTTGTTCGCGTCAGACGGTTTCCTCACCTGGCACCTCTCTTCCAGAATCCTCTGCAACCCGTTCCTGCACCTCCCGCTGAGGAGGCCATGCAGGTGGATCGGTCGCGCCTGACCACACAAGAGAGGACTCGTCGCCGAGACCATAATCTGTGCCTGTATTGCGCCAGTCCTGACCATTTTTTAAAAGATTGCCCTATCCGCCCTCAGCGTCAGGGAAACGCTCGCACCTAGCTAGCGTGGGAGAGGCGTTGCTAGGTGTAGATTCTTCCTCTCCACGTCTGACTGTTCCAGTAAGGATTTTCTTGCCCAAGAAGTCCTCTTTCTCCGCTGTGGCCTTTCTGGACTCTGGTTCTGCAGGAAACTTCATTGAAGCCTCACTCATCAACAAATTTAATATTCCAGTCATCCGTCTTGTCAAGCCATTTTTCATCTCCTCTGTAAATGGCCAAAATTTGAACTGTATCGTGCGTTATCGCACCGAACTTCTCCTTATGAAAATTGGAGTTCTCCATCATGAAAAAATTTACTTTTTTGTGTTACCCAACTGTACTTCTGAGATCCTTTTGGGCCTACCCTGGCTCCAGCTACATTCTCCTACCCTTGACTGGGCCTCGGGGGACATAAAAAGTTGGGGTCCTGCCTGCCATAGGTATTGCATCAAAGCAGTGCCCACTAAACAACTTTTCACCACTACCTCTCGGCCTGGTCTCCCCAAGCCTTACAGGAACTTTGCTGATGTGTTTTGCAAAAAACAAGCTGAGGTCTTGCCGCCACATAGACCCTATGATTGCCCTATTGACCTTCTTCCTGGGACCTCTCCACCCCATGGCAGGATCTACCCTCTCTCCATCCCGGAGACACAAGCTATGTCCGACTACATCCAGGAGAACCTCAAAAGAGGTTTCATCCGCAAGTCTTCTTCCCCTGCTGGAGCAGGATTCTTCTTTGTCGCCAAAAAGGACGGGTCCTTACGCCCCTGCATTGACTATCGTAGTCTTAATAAGATCACCGTAAAGAATAGCTACCCGCTGCCTCTTATCTCAGAACTTTTTGACCGTTTGCGCAGAGCAAGAATTTTCACCAAACTGGACCTCCGGGGCGCATATAATCTCATCCGTATCCGTAAAGGCGACGAGTGGAAAACCGCCTTTAACACCCGTGACGGACACTTTGAGTATCTTGTCATGCCCTTTGCTTTGTGCAATGCTCCTGCGGTCTTCCAAGACTTTGTGAATGAGATTTTCAGAGATTTGCTGTACTCCTGTGTTGTTGTCTATCTGGATGATATCCTGATTTTCTTCTCTAGCTTAGAGGAGCACCGTCTTCATGTTCGTCAAGTCCTCCAACGGCTGCGTGATAACCATCTTTACGCCAAACTAGAGAAATGTCTCTTTGAACGCTGCAGCCTTCCCTTCCTGGGTTATTTAGTCTCTAGTCAAGGTCTCCAAATGGACCCCGAGAAACTGTCTGCCGTCCTGAACTGACCACGTCCTACTGGGCTACGGGCCATCCAGCGTTTCCTCGGATTCGCCAACTATTATCGCCAGTTCATTCCTCACTTCTCCACCATTGTCGCGCCTATTGTGGCGCTAACCAAAAAGGATGCTAATCCTAGGTCCTGGCCTCCTCAAGCGGATGAGGCATTTAATCACCTCAAGTCTGTCTTTGCCTCTGCTCCCGTTTTGTCCAGGCCTGATCCTCTCAAACCGTTCCTCCTGGAGGTCGACGCCTCCTCTGTGGGAGCTGGAGCTGTGCTTCTTCAAAAAGATTCTAAGGGCAAGAACATCACCTGTGGGTTTTTTTCTAAGACCTTTTCCCCCCCTGAAAATAACTATTCTGTCGGAGACAGCAAATTACTGACCATTAAGCTGGCACTTGAGGAATGGAGGCATCTCCTTGAGGGATCCGTTCACCCCATCACGATCTTCACGGATCACAAAAATCTCTCTTATCTCCAGTTGGCCCAACGGTTAAACCCACGCCAAGCTAGGTGGTCGTTGTTTTTTGCCCGCTTCAACTTTGAGATCCATTTCCGTCCTGCGGACAAGAATGTCAGGGCTGACGCCCTATCGCATTCCACCGATACTTCTGAGTCCGAGCCTCCTGTACAACACATTATACCTTCTGAGTGTCTGATCTCTTCTGCCCCTGCCTCCTTGGTGCAGGTCCCTCCTGGGAAGACCTTGGTCCCTCCACGTCTTTGTCTTCAGATTCTCAAATGGGGCCACTCCTCTCATCTGGCTGGTCATCCTGGAGTCAAAAAGTCCTCCCAACTGATTTCCAAATATTACTGGTGGCCCTCCTTAAAAAAGGATGTGACGGACTTCGTGCGGGCCTGTACCATATGTGCTCGCGACAAAACCCCTCGCCAAAAGCCTGCTGGGCTTCTTCATCCTCTGCCTGTGCCTGAACGGCCTTGGGCCCACATTGCTATGGACTTCATCACGGACCTTCCTCCTTCCCACGGCCATACTGCCATATGGGTAGTCGTTGATCGTTTCTCTAAAATGGCACATTTTGTCCCGCTTCCAGGTCTCCCTTCTGCACCTATACTCGCTAAACATTTCTTCCTCCAGATTTTTCGTCTTCATTTTTTCGGACTTCCTTCTCACATCGTCTCGGATAGAGGCGTTCAGTTTGTGTCTAAGTTCTGGAGAGCTCTCTGCAGTCAACTGAAAGTCAAATTGGACTTCTCCTCTGCCTACCATCCACAGTACAATGGACAAGTGAAGAGAGTCAACCAAATCCTTGGGGGCCTACCTACGACACTTTGTCTCTGCTCGTCAAGACGACTGGGCTCACCTCCTGCCCTGGGCCAAATTCTCTTACAACCTGAAAGAGTCTGAGTCCTCCTCCAAATCACCCTTTTTTGTAGTATACGGCCGTCATCCTCTTCCCCCCCTACCCAACCCAACTTCTTCCGGAGTCCCTGCTGTGGATGAAGTCACCCAAGAGCTGTCGTCCATCTGGGAAGAGACCCAAAAGTCGCTTGCCCTGGCCTCTTCTCGAATGAAGAAACATGCTGACTGTAAAAGAAGACCTCCTCCTGTCTTCTCCCCTGGTGATAGGGTGTGGCTCTCCTCCAGGTACATCAGGTTCCGCATCCCCAGTTACAAGTTGGGCCCCCGCTACCTCGGTCCATTCAAGGTCAAGGCCCGGATCAATTCCCTGTCCTACAAACTACATCTTCCCCTTCTCTCCGCATACCCAACTCCTTCCATGTTTCCCTCCTCAAACCCTTTGTTCTTAATCGCTTTTCCCCCAAGGTCTCCGCTCCTGCTCCTGTCACCGACTTAAGGAGATCCTCGCCTCTAGAACCATCCAAGGTAAGCGGTTCTCTCTTGTTGATTGGGAGAATTGTGGTCCTGAGGAGAGGTCCTGGGAGCCTGAGGGTAACATCATAGACAAAGACCTCATCCTCAGATTCTTGGGCTCCAGGAGGAGGGGGAGACCCAAGAAGAGGGGGAGACCCAAGGGGGGGGGGGGTACTGTAACGCTGAGCGCTCCGGGTGCCTCCTCCATCCTGGAGCGCCCACGGCGTCCTCAGCCCTGCAGCGCCCCGGCCAGCTCCGCTAACCGCAGGCGCTGCTCGGTCTTCAGGATGCGATCCTTGTGGCGGCCCCAGTCCGCCCGGGGATCGCATCCCACTCGCCTCACCTCTCCCCTCCTGTGTTCTCCGGCGCGCGCGCGTCCCCGCTCCCCAGGCACGCGCGCGCACACCACTGTTCTTCTTAAAGGGCCAGCGCACCATTGATGGGTGCCTGGTCCAAATTACTGCACACCTGCATCCTATAAATTTACACTCCCCCTTCCTGCCCTCGCCGGATCTTGTGTTGCCTATAGTGCCCAGTGAAAGCGTTTTTGTGTTTGCTCCTACTGTGTATCCAGATCTCTGCCGTTGCCCCTGACTCCGAACCTTTGCCATCTGCCCTGACCCTTTGCTACGTTTGACCTCGCCTCTGCTTTATCCTTGTGTACCGCGCCTGTCTCAGCTGTCAGTGGGGTCGAGTTGCTATTGGAAGACACGACCTGGTTGCTACCGCCGCTGCAAGTCCATCCCGCCTTGCGGCGGGCTCTGGTGAAAACCAGTAGCAACATTAGAACCGGTCCTCCAATACAACCCGTGCTATCGCCTCACTGGCATAGGGGATCCACCTCCTGTTCCCCGCCATACCCGAAACGTGACAGAGGGGCTCCCACCATCCCTGTGCTGTGCTGACTTCCTGGGTTTTTAACTTCATCATAACGAATAATCACAATTAACGAACATTCTTATTTTGTGTCTCCCACTCCCATATTAAAAAATGTAATTTTCCCAATCCTCACTCAGCAGCTCAGGGGCTAATTGTCTTTACACGCCCCCTCCTCTTTCGGAGCCACCTATTTAGGCGCCAAACACTGTACCACCAACGCCGTAGGACTCACTGGAAATTAGAATAGATAAAAGGGGTGTTGGCGCTGTTCAGAGTAAAAGATGTATAAATATATATATATATAGGTGATAAAACCTAAAAACTTCGGTGAATATAAAACGTGAATAACAATTCCGTGAAATAAAAGTACGTGAGAGAAGGTGCTTATAAAAAAATAGAGTGAGATAAAACGCACATTGGTTTAGGGGTGTCCCAAACAACAACAACTCAGGATAAGAAAAAAATCCGAGCCTCAGACGACGTCCTATGACGAAACGCGTAAGGCGGGTCTAACTTGGTACGCAACACGTCACTTCCGGCCCACTGCCGCTTCCGGTTTTCAGCTTACCACGGCCGTGGAACGCACGCTTAGTCCCGGTTTAGCGGTGGTGACACGCCGGCCTTACTTCCTGCATGGGCTTACTAGCCCTTTGTTTTTTAGGTTAATCCACTTGGTGGATAACCCCCTTTATGTATTTGATCGCTTTTAATACCCTTTAAATAAATTAGAATTTTTTACAAAAACGGAGTCACGCTATGAATACACCCCTTCCCCATATCTTTTCCTATCTGCCCTGAACAAGCACAACACGGAGGAATAAAGGTCCAGCTGACAGTAACCCCCCACGGACGGAGGACGATCAAACAAGGACAACTGGAACTCCACTTTTATGCCCACTACCCCTGCAGGGGTTGGGCACTCCGGTGAGTGCAAACACATTAGGGCACGATCGGAAGGAGGGGAGTACGGGACCCCCACAGCTGCTGATACAGGATAACCCATCGAGACCAATCACACATATATATGGTTTTCTCATCAGATTGGAATTCATATACTGCATTCAACCACAGACTTTTTTTCTACACTGTCCCATATACACTATATGGTGGACTTTATGATAGTTTGGGTGATGTGAAGTAGTGTATACATGACCAATATAGATTTACTGACTTTTATCCACTCCACATAATAGTACCCAGCAATACGAGAATTTACTGGATCTCTATTTCCACACTCCTATGTTTTATCTTGCCACCGACTTTCTTATAGTGGTAGCATATTTAATTGATTTTATTCTGAGCCGTTTTATTTTCTTTTGTTGCAAAGATTATATGTATGCACATGCACCTTGTTGCAAAGATTATATGTATGCACATGCACTTTGTTTATAAGCATTATTTTTAATAGATGCCATTTTTATAAACACTTGTCAATACTCAGGTTCACTGTACATATTGAGCTGTTTGGGACACCTCTAAACCCATGTGCTTTTTATTTTTTCTTATCCTGAGTTGTTGTTGTTTGGGACACCCCTAAACCAATGTGCGTTTTATCTCACTCTATTTTTTTATAAGCACCTTCTCTCACGTACTTTTATTTCACGGAATTGTTATTCACGTTTTATATTCACCGAAGTTTTTAGGTTTTATCACCTATATATATATATATTTATACATCTTTTACTCTGAACAGCGCCAACACCCCTTTTATCTATTCTAATTTATCCCTGCTACATTTAGGTGTAGTTCCCTTAGGGGGGCAGCAGTTCTTATATTCCTAAGCGCGGATACCTTTGTTTTCACACTCATCACTGGAAGGCTGCTGTTTCTCTTCCCCCCTCTCTCCTCACACAGGTATGGGTTACTCTGTTTCTATCTAAGGGACTGGCATTTTGTGATCTAGATGCCTCCACCTTAAGCCTTTTAAAAAACCTGTAGTAGAAAGTTTCATGGGATTTACCCTAAATATTTTTGTAACTTTTACAGGTTATACGACCCTGAACTATCTTGGAGCCAGATACAGATTACTGCGCTGTGTGCAGCCATATACTAATCAGAAGGGGTCCCCTTTCTTTGAGTATGGAATTAATACAATCCTGATGAGAGAGATTACCAAGTTGCTACTATAGACAGCTGCCCGATATACTTTAGTATTTTGCCTGTTGCCCTTTTGATATACATGTGTACCCAACATGTTAACGACAACGCTATATATTATATAATATATATAATTATAATAATTTTTTACTCTACTTTTTGCCGGTTACCATCTAATTACGGTAAGACACTCTATTTTCCACTTACTTTGTGCTAAATGAGCTATGCATTAATGTAGGTCCCTTTAGCTGCTATTTTTTTATGTTATCTTTTGTTTTTACAAACTAGCCCTTTCGATAAGACATTTAGAATTATAATGAGATGCAGGTGCATCTACCTATATGATTATTGTTCAGCTGGCTCCCACCTGCTTAGCTTTGTCTCTCATTGGTTTTTTCTGCAACCTTCCTGGTTTTCTCCTGGCTGCTCCCCCCTCTCCACCGTGCTTCTGGCTAGATCATTGGCACAAGTGTAGACACTTCATTTTAATCAATATATATTGTTTTTTCTTTTCATGTAATGGTATACCAACATGTGCTGTTTTTTGTATCTGCGGTTATTTCTTATGTATTAAAAATGATTGTTATATATATTACTATAGAACCAATCGCTCCTGAGGAAGCGCTATTTTCAAAAAGTGCGGAACATGTCGAGCAAAGCCCTCTAACTGATAAACGGACCTCTGCATTGGCTTCACCCCAAATATACAAGACCCAACTTCATCTTTACACATTATATGCGCCAATAATCAACTTTTGTGGTTTTGTATCACTTTGTATCATTGTACTGTATTATAAATACTATCGAAGTTTACCTTAAGGGTGTTTAATAGCCGAAGGGGAGGTCTGATTACTACTGTTTCTATTTTGATGTTATACATCTATTTTGAGCATGCGCAATTGTTATTCTATTGCGGTTCTATACTTTTTAAATAAAAATCTTTTTTGCTACCATACAGAATTTGTACTCTTGTGCCTTTAAAGTCCACCCATTCATGCAGAGCTCCAGTCAGTACATCTTCACGCTGCCATTGTCAAGCCACGCCCCCTGGGTTGTTTTATTGTGGACATCTTTGATTTTAGAGCCACTCTAAAATTGTTATTGATACTGAGAGCATTTTTAATGAGTTTGCTGAGCCTCAAAATTATATTGGTGGGGTTTTCATGAGACTCAAAAACTTGCTCACTGCAGAGCTACATATCAATTAGGATGTAACCTTTTTAGAGAGATATATTACAGCTAAGATAGTTTCCAGGAGTTTGAGGTGGTAACTAGCTCCATTTAATAAAGATACTGATACCACTGAGTGGTTTCAGTACTTTAAAAAGGCAGGTGTATCCCTCCTTGAATTCCTCATCACCTGTAAGAGACGGAAACTAGCTAAAATAAATGAGGAAATTGTTAAGCTAAGAGAAATCCCCTTAAAGAACTGGAGGACTATAAAAAAAAGATCAGACAGTCTTAGAAAACATTTAGAGAAGGAAGAAACTGAGCAAAAAAACAAAAAAAGAAAGAAATATATCCGATGTGGAGGATTATAAAAACGATAACGTTTTTAGATGGCAATGTAAGGAGCAATCCAACATGTCTACAGCTTTGGGGGCTAACCAAAAGCCTAATGTCCTCCAAAGGGAACCCCAAGGTTTTTTCAGCAACCCATCTATCAGGAAAGAAATGTTGATTCACCTAGGCCTACAAATGGACAACTGTTTAAAAACAATTCCTTTTGAGGTAGGGGAGGTCCCCTAGAGGAGGAGGTCGCCCCTCCACACCACAAACCCACAGTTATCCCTAATAGGTTTGCGCCCCTTTCCATTGAGGATGAACATTATGAGGGAAATGAAAGATATATTGTACAGCAGGGGTGCCCAACCAGTGGCCCGGGGGCCACATGTGGACCACGGAGCCCTCTGATGTGGCTCGCGACCTCCTGCTCTGGGATAAAATAGAAAGAATACTGTTATTAAAGGTCAGTTTATTACTAAAATCACAGTGTATAGAGTATATATGGGCATATCTTTTCTGCAGTGGTTACTGGGCTGCTTTCAAACTGATCCGCAGGTGCAGAGCAGTTTACTTGCGGGTTACCTGCACTGAGCCATAGACTTCTATTATTTCCTGAGAGTTTGGTGAGCTTTCTGAAAGTGCACCAAACCTGCAGAATATAATAGAAGTCTATTGCAAACTGCAGGAAAGTCAAAGGTGCACTCCGTTGCACACGTGGTGCGGGTAAACCGCAGCACATCAGTGTGAAAGCAGTCTTGGACCCCTTTCACACGGTCAGTCCGACAGTCCGACCAATTGGACCCTCCATTCACCTCTAAGTAGTGACAGACATAAACCGACTTGTGTTCTACCTCCAATACGATCCACTAAAAAGTATCGTGGGCTGCGTCCCTGTCCACTCTGCAAATGCAGAGTGGACACGGACATGCCATCCATCCGCTCCGCTTATTGTGGCCCGCGACCGGTTACCAAGTCGCTTAAGTGGTCCTCGCTCTTCAAAAGGTTGGGCACCCCTTTTGTACAGCGTCCACAACAAGGACCTTCCAATGGCCGCACTAGTAACTCTTGGGGTCATTGAGTTAACCATTCCCCTGGTGGCCCTTAAACATATGGTAGGGATAGTAGTGGCCATTGGGATGAGTACCATAATTATCCACCTCCCCAGTCTAATATCATCTATCCAATGAATGGAAGTTTTTTCCCATGGAGGGATCAAGTCTAAATAGAAATATAGAACCAAACGAGGGACCAGAGGGGGAAGGAGAACAGCGTTTAAAAAGGCCTTAAATTTGTTCCTCCTCGTCCCCTGAATAAATTTGAAACTTATATGGACATTCACAAATATGTTCGAAAACTTAATGTCCAGATAAATATATTATTTTAAATCCTATTAGAACTAGAACCAATGCTTCATCTGAATTTTAGCATACTACTCTATCTAATTCTTCATTATTTAACCCTCCGAGATATTGTGCTCCTTCAATTGGAGTCTTTAGGGACCTAGTATTTAAAGATTTAGACAAATGAATTATTAAGAATCCTAGAATGGATTCAGTTTTCAAAAAAGGTTTGGACTCCCTTAAAGTGGTTGTATACCTCTTTTTTTTTTTAAACTACCTGCAAGAGAAAGTCATAATAAGCTAGTATGACTAGCATACTAGCTCATTATGCATCACTTACCTTAGATCGGGGCCCCCGACGCCGTCTTCTTCTCCCCCTCCAGCCGCAGCCATCGCTCTTCCGGGTATCGTCGCTCCGGCCAATCACAGTGCTGCTGCGGCGCTGTGATTGGTCAGAGCAGCGAAGACGTCGATCCGCGCATGCGCACGGGGCACTTCAACTGCGGTGAGCCGCAGATGGGAATGGGGATTAACCCGTTCAATGCACATTGTCTACGGCGCACATGCGCCGTAGACAACGTTGTAAATCGTTCTTTCCAAATATCTCCTAAACCGTGCAGGTTTAGGAGATATTTCTTGTACCTACAGGTAAGCCTTAATCTAGGCTTACCTGTAGGTGCAAGTTGCAATTTAGGGTATACAACCACTTTTAACTAAGGAATGACATTGTTGTTCTCCCTGCAGACAAGGGGGGGCGGTATTGTCATTCTTGATAGCACTGCTTATGTAGATGAGATTAATCAAATACTGTCTGATAAGGATACCTATTTTCCTCTTGGGAACAATCCTACTCAAATATACTGTATACAAAAGAGCTATAGGTGATAGTGGTGATAGTGGACCAGGCTTATACCAGGCTATAGGTGATAGTGGACCAGGGTTTTCAGAAAGGTATTTTGAATACCTTGTATTCCGGTGATCTATTATCTCCCTAAGGTGCACAAAAACCCTCTAAACCCACCAGGTAGACCTTTTATCAGCGGAATTGATTCTGTCACCTCTAGAATCGGGAGGTCTATAGACAATTTTTTGCAGCCTCTCGTTTCTTATACTCCCTCTTTTTTGAAAAAAGAACACACAGGAAATCGTCACTCTAAACCAAGTCAGTTGGAAAGAAGGATATATAATTACCACCGCTGAAGTGGCCTCCTTGTATACCATTATTTACCATCGTCAGATTCAAGAAGCCGTGAAATGCTATCCAGCGTGAGATTCTGGTATACATTTGTCGCAGCATAAATTTCTTCTTCAGCTCCTCGACTTTGCGATGGCCCATAATTATTTTTGGTTTGACGGCTTTATTCAAGGCCGTGAAATGACCATGGGTGCGAAGTTTGCGCCCAGTATGGCCAATTTGTTTATGGCCAAGTGAGAGGAGGATGTCATCTATGGCCAACAGAGACCTTAATTGGTCTTCTGGGGGCGCTACATAGATGACGTCCTCCTATGGAATGGCGATCGTGCCTCTTTGGATCTATACTAGCAATACTAACAATAAGTTACCAAGCCATCCATAACTCTACCCCAGCTACATCACTAGCCTAGTCTCAAAATACCAACCAAATCACCCACTTTGTTCCTCCCAAGACCTCCTGCTCTCTAGCTCCCTCATCTCCTCTTCCCATATCCACCTCCAGCACTTTTCCCGAGCCTCGCCCATCCTCTGGAATACCCTACCCCAATCTGTCAGACTGTCTCCAAATGTATCCACTTTCCTCTTCATAGAAGCCTATCCGGCCTCCAACAACTGCACTATTTTCTTCATTAGCTCATCCCCCACAGCTATTACCCTTTTGTATAACTTGACCCTCCCTCCTAGATTGTAAGATCTAATGAGCAGGGCTCTCTGATTCCCCCCTGTATTGAATTGTATTGTAATTGTACTGTCTGCCCTAATGTTGTAATCTCTTCATTGGTGATATGAATATCAATGATCCGGGCATAGCACCTTAACATGAAGCCAGCACTTCTGCCATCCACTTTCTGGATCTTAGTATTAGAGTGCAGGGTGATAAACGAATCACATCTACTTACTTTAGGATACAGACAACAATGCTGATTTGTCTTCTAGATTTTATTTTTTCACCACCTATTCCAACCAACATTTTTCCATTAAAAAGTTTCTTAAAAAACATTGGGAAGTTTTAAAGAATGATAAAATACTAGGACCTTTACTCCCTGAGACCCCAATGGTTACCTATAGAGGTGCCCCTCCCCTTAGGCTCCATATAGCTCCTAATATAGTTAAACCTCCAGTTAAGCAACATTTTTGTTGGGGAACTTACAGGTTTCTATTCATGTAGGAGGTGTGAGGTCTGTAAAAATAATTGTCTTAGGGAGTAAAACATAAAACATAGATTATTTTATTACATGTTCTACTAAGAATGTAGTCTGACCACCTGTCCTTGCAGCCTACACTATGTAGGCCGCACTGTTCGTAAACAAGAGATCAGACTTAAAGAACATTAAAGTGTTTGTTCACAATGCCAGAAGTCTGCCAAGCAAAATAGGTGAGTTGGAAGCTCTGGTGCATCAGGAGAGCTATGATGTAATCGGTATTGCTGAAACTTGGCTTCATTCCTCACATGACTGGGCTATTAATATTCCTGGCTATGCACTCTTTCGGAAAGACAGAGTTAAAAGGAAAGGTAGAGGGGTCTGTCTGTATGTGAGAAGTGATCTCAAAGCGAGTGTGAAAGAGGACCTGGTGGATGGAGAGTGTGATGAGTCTGAAGCATTATGGGTGGAACTGCATACAGATGTGCGTAGTTTAAAGTTAATCATTGGAGTTTGTTATAGACCACCCAATGTTAATGAGGAGGTGGAGACTCAGCTCCTTGCACAGATGGAAAGGGCTGCAAGGGCTGGGACAGTGATAATAATGGGGGATTTTAACAAACCAAAAATTGACTGGAGTAATGGCACTGCTGGGACAGTTAAAGGGCAAAAATGTATAAACCTATTACAGGACAATTTTATGGTCCAGTTTATTGAGGCCCCAACTAGGAATGATGCTCTGCTGGATCTGGTAATCTCAAACCATGCAGAGCATATTACTACTGTTCAGATAAACGAACATCTGGGTAGCAGTGACCATAACATGATTTCATTTGATGTTAGCTGTAAGAAAAAAATCACATACGGGAAAGATAAAAACACTTAATTTCAAGATAGCAAATTTTCCAAGGATGAGGGCTGCTCTCCAGGACTTAGACTGGGAGAGAATATTGGCATCAATGGGCACAGAACAGAAATGGGAATTCACCCTTGATAAGAGGAGATTAACCGCTTCCCGACCGGCGCACGACGATATATGTCGGCAGAATGGCACGGACAGGCATAAGGGCATATATATACGTCCCCTTTAAGATGCCGCCGTGCCATCGGGCGCGCGCCCGCGCCGGTCGGGACACCGTAAGGCCGGTTGCGGGTCCCTGGGACTCGATCGCCGCGAGGACACCCGCGATCGTCTCACGGGAAGGCTGAACGGGGAGATGCGGAAATAAACAGCATCTCCCCGTTCTGCCTAGCAACTAGTGACGCCGATCTCTGCTCCCTGTGATTGGAGCAGAGATCAGCATTCACTAGCTGACAGCCACGCCCCCCCACAGTAAGAAACACGCTCCTAGGCACACTTAACCCCTACACTGCCCCCTAGTGGTTAATCCCTTCACTGCCAGTGTCATTTATACAGGAATCAATGCATTTAAATAGCATTGATTGCTGTATAAGTGACAATGGTCCCAAAAATGTGTCAAAAATGTCTGATGTGTCCGCCAAAATGTTGCAGTCACAATAAAAATCGCTGATCGCCGACATTACTAATAAAAAAAATTATTAATAAAAATGCTATAAAACTATCCCCTATCTTGTAAACGCTATAACTTCTGCGCAAACCAATCAATAATCGCTTATTGTGATTTTTTTTACCAAAAATATGTAGAAGAATATGTATCGGCCTAAACTGAGGAAAAAATATGTTTTTTATATATTTTTGGGGGATATTTATTATAGCAAAAAAGAATGCGTTTTTTTTAAAATTGTCGCTCTTTTTGGTTTATAGCGCAAAAAATAACAACTGCAGGGGCGATCAAATACCACCAAAAGAAAGCTCTATTTGTGGGAAAAAAAGGACGTCAATTTTGTTTGGGAGCCACGTCGCACGACCGCGCAATTGTCAGTTAAAGCGACGCAGTGCTGAATCACAAAAAGGGGCCTGGTCCTTTGGCTGCAAATTGGTCCGGTCTGAAAGTGGTTAAGGGGGGATATGATCAACATGTACAAATATATAAGGGGTCCATATAGTGAACTTGGTGTTGAGTTATTCACTTTACAGTCAACAAAGAGGACAAGGGGGCACTCTTTACATCTAGAGGAAAAGAGATTTCATCTCCAAATACGGAAAGGTTTCTTCACAGTAAGAGCTGTAAAAATGTGGAATAGACTCCCTGCAGAGGTTGTTCTGGCCAGCTCAGTAGATTGCTTTAAGAAAGGCCTGGATACTTTCCTAAATGTACATAATATAACTGGTGTAAAGGATCAGCATCCAAGGTAAAGCTTGAAGGACTCCGCCACTCGCTGGTTCTTCTTTTTAAGGGCTTTGTTTGCCCATTTCTATTAAAAGAAAGTTCCATAAACACAGATAAGTTTCCCTCGCAGGGGTTTCAGCATTCCTTTCTGTCAACAACAAAAATGACAGTTAGCCTAGTTGGCTCTCAATTGCAGCACTCTGCTCTGGCCTCCAGGCCCTTGTCTGTCTCCTACAGACTTTTCCAGCAAACACCTTGGTGCACCCAGCTTACAGCCTCTTGCTGTACTGGTCCTCAGACTTGGGTCTCTGGCTTTGATTAGTGCACACCTGCACTCTCTGGACTCCTAAAGACCTCCTGTCTCTCTGGGGTGGAGTCCAGAACCATGGTCCTGACTCTACTATCAGTCCAACACACATCTGAACAATCAGTGTGCTGGTGGGTCTCAAATTCCGGACCCAGGACTGGGGATTTCATCCCACCGGGTCTCTAAGAAATCCCCAGGCTCCAGGTCCCAAAGCGGACTTTACTAAATAATGAGGAAACTGAAAAGCCAGTTTCCTCTCAAACAAGCAACTACCCTGGAGCCTCTCAACCCATCTGGTTGAGGATTCTGGGTACATGCACTGGTGGGGTACCACATTACTACATATCCCCCCTCCTTGTTTTGACCCAGAGGGCGAAACACACCAGTACAACTTCCTCACTTTGGCATGACCATGCAAGCTACCACCCACATGGGCCAAACCCAGTCTCATCAGGTGACTTTCTCTATGTCCCCCTGCTACACTGACTTGGGTACTACAAAGACACCCCAGTGACTTTTTACGGGTGCGCTTCCAAAAACGCCATCTGCCCATTTTCTTTGGGGTCACACCTTCAAACACTTTAACACTAAGGGACTTACCAAGGACTTGGATATTTTTTCTCAACCTTTTCCTCTTTACTTCTAAAGTGGTCACATTTTTTAACACCTTTTTAGCCATAAGTGTGGGCACTTTTATTTGGGAATTAAACTCTTTTAATGACACCTTGTTAAGCTTTGGGCCAGTGTCCTCAGACCTTGCAACTTGGGAGGTTCCTGGACCTCTGGAAATCTTTCACAGAATTACACCACTGAACCTGTAGGGGGCCCAATTCTACTGCACCTGTTCCCTCTTCTATGTCTGTCATACCATTCATCTTCCTGTATTTTCTAAGATTAAGAACAACCATGTGACCTTGACCATCAGGTCTTCCCTTATTTTTGTTGTTACCCATGGTAACCAAAACATTTACCAGCTTGTTGCACTTTTCCGCATTGTCTGAAGTATCGCCACATTTATCAGAATTCTTTTTACCAATGTTCTGCAAGGCAGTGTCTGGAGGAGAATCGCACAATGTTGAGTGGTTGCCTACCATGGCAATGTCATTAACCACCAACTCCACTGCCACATGACGCTCCTCCAGCAATTGTCCTGATACCTGATCCTCACTAACCAATTTCACCTTTGGATTGATGGCCCCAAGCAGATCACATGTACGTGTGCCCTCTGGCACTTCCGCCCAGCTTTCTGTCCTGTCTAACAGTACTCCAGAGTGCCTCTCATACACAACCTCTGTATGACGCAATCCAGCACACTGTGAGACAATTTTCCAGAACAACAATGATTGCATTACATGCTTCCAAAATTGCACAGATTGCGAAAGAACAGCCTGTGATATCCAGCTCCATTTATGCATACTAGACATGTGCATTCGTTTTCGTCCGAATGCATTTTCGTCCGAATTTCAGGTATTTTCGTTATCGTTTTAACAAACGATAACGAAAGTGCAGAATCCGAAAAACGAAAGATCCGACATAAACAAATACTTTATTTTCGTTGACAACAGTTCGATACAGATAGGAGATTCAACGCTGACAATAACAATCTGTGTGCATTGAACCTGTGGTCGAATGTGCCTAACCTTAACTCTATTAGTCCAAGATTATTCTACATAGAGAGAAAAGATTTGAAGTAGAAAGGAAAGATTCGAAGTAGAGAGGAAAGATTGCAGCTGGAATTGGGTGGAATTGCAGCTAAACTATACAGAGTCATACAGTTTAGCTGCTCCGTCGAATCTTCTTTGAACTTTCGACAGACACCATAAGCCTTCAATGACAGATTCGACCTTAATTCATTTGGATTTTCGGACGAATGCAATTTTTAACGAAAAACTAAATAAATAAAAACGAATTTCGGGAGTAACTAAATAAATTTATTTTTCGGACGAAAACGAAATTCCAAAACAAAATATTTCAGTGTGCACATGTCTAATGCATACCCCATGGTACAAGGTCTCCAAAGGCAGGAGAGGATGGCAGGATATACACTGGCTGTACACTCCAACATTCTAACTTTTCTCTTAGCATATCTGTCATAAAAAGGCACTGCGATTCTACACTTAAGACCTTCCTGGGGTCCTTAATGTTCCTTGGGATGTGGAAAGACTCATTTACTGATGCCTTAGAGGTGGTGCGTCTTAATGGGGCTTCCTCCCCGATGGAGGTATCCAACGCAATAACCTGGTGCTCTCCTAGAGCGCAGCCAGGTGCGGGAGTCACCACAAAACTCTCAGGCTCAGTGTCAATGATCTGTTCCTGGTCTTCTCCATGGACAACATTAGTTTGGTATACCACACCAATAACTCCTTTATAGGTTGTGGACACAACCTCTGCTATGTGCTCAAACTCTTCTGGCCTTTCCATCTCCTGAGGAATATCCTCTGCAACAGCAGCAAGTGAGCCCTGGTCCAGAAGCTGCTCTGCAGTCCCTCCATTTAGCACAGCAGAAATGGTGTCCGCTCCATTGTTACACATTAAGACTTCTTTCAATAAAGCCAACAGACTTGTTGCCCATCTGTCCCAATCTACTTTCTCTGGGCTCCCATCAGAGGTACTACGCAGTACCTCTCCAACTGCCAAAGGAGACACAGGAAAGAGGTATTAGCACTAAAAGGCACCTAAAAAAAGGTTTTGTTGATCAATCATTCATCTAAAAAGAAACCTGACAAGGACCTAATAAAGGGATAAAAAAATTCTGCCATCTTGAGGTTGAAAACAGATGTTACCGCAATACATAATAATGAAGCTTGAAACTAAAACAATAATACATATGAAATATAGCCTAGGGACTCAACTATTGTTAATAAAAGCATTGACGTCCCATTCAATATTCAAACCGTGAGGTCTATACGATTTTAAAGAGAAAATCCACAAGGCTTACATCTTGTAAATTTTTCTCCTGGTGTGACTTCCTCTCCAGTGTGGGTTAAACCTATTAACCACTTTCAGACCGGACCAATTTGCAGCCAAAGGACCAGGCCCCTTTTTGCGATTCGGCACTGCGTCGCTTTAACTGACAATTGCGCGGTCGTGTGACGTGGCTCCCAAACAAAATTTACGTCCTTTTTTTCCCACAAATAGAGCTTTCTTTTGGTGGTATTTGATCGCCCCTGCGGTTTTTATTTTTTGCGCTATAAACTAAAATAGAGCGACAATTTTGAAAAAAATGCATTATTTTTTATTTTTTGCTATAATAAATATCCCCCAAAAATATATAAAAAAACTTTTTTTTTTCCTCAGTTTAGGCCGATACGTATTCTTCTACATATTTTTGGTAAAAAAAATCGCAATAAGCGATTATTGATCGGTTTGCGCAGAAGTTATAGCGTTTACAAGATAGGGGATAGTTTTATAGCATTTTTATTAATAATTTTTTTTTTTTTATTATTAATGGCGGAGATCTGCGATTTTTTTTGTGACTGCGACATTATGGCGGACACATCGGACATTTTTGACACATTTTTGGGACCATTGTCATTTTTACAGCAATTAATGCATTTAAATGCATTGATTTCTGTATAAATGACACTGGCAGTTTAGGAGTTAACCACAAGGTGGCAGTGTAGGGGTTAAGTAGGCCTAGGGGTGTTTTTTTTACTGTGGGGGGGCGTGGCTGTCAGCTAGTGAATGCTGATCTCTGCTCCAATCACAGGGAGCAGAGATCGGCGTCACTAGTTGCTAGGCAGAACGGGGAGATGCTGTTTATCTCGGCATCTCCCCGTTCAGCCGCTCCGTGAGACGATCGCGGGAGTCCCCGCGGCGATCGAGTCCGCGGGGACCGCGGCCGGACTCACGGGGGTCCCGACCGGCGCGGGGGCGCGCCGCTCCCGGCGCGCTCCCGATGGCACGGACAGGCTAAAGGAGGGACGTATATATACGCCCTCCTGCCTGTACGTGCCATTCTGTCGACGTATATCGTCGTGCGCCGGTCGGCAAGTGGTTAATAGCCATAAATGACATACCCTTAAGACTTTTGCCATAACATAACGCATAGTGCTTAGACAGACTATGATTTATAAAGCCCTTTTGTATATTGGCCAGATGTTACATAGTTACATAGTTAGTTAGGTTGAAAAAAGACACAAGTCCATCCAGTTCAACCACAAATAAAAAAAAAATAATATCATACAATCCCATATACCCCATTCTATACCCACAGTTGATCCAGAGGAAGGCAAAAAAAAAAAAACAGCAGCACATGCTCCAATTTGCTAAAGCAGGGGAAAAAAATTCCTTCCTGATCCCCCGAGAGGCAATCGGATTTTCCCCCGGATCAACTTTACCTATATATGTTGGTACCCAGTGTGGTAATGTGGTACCCCACCAGTGCATGTACCCAGAATTCTCAACCAGATGAGTTGAGGGGCTCCAGGGTAGTTGCTTGTTTGAGAGGAAACTGGCTTTTCAGTTTCCTCATTATTTAGTAAAGTCCGCTTTGGGACCTGGAGCCTGGGGATTTCTTAGAGATCCAGGTGGGATGAAATCCCCAGTCCTGGGTCCGGAGTTTCAGACTCACCAGCACACTGATTGTTCAGGTGTGTGTTGGCCTGATAGTAGAGTCAGGACCATGGTTCTGGACTCCACCCCAGAGAGACAGGAGGTCTCTAGGAGTCCAGAGAGTGCAGGTGTGCACTAATCAAAGCCAGAGACCCAAGTCTGAGGACCAGTACAGCAAGAGGCTGTAAGATGGGTGCACCAAGGTGTTTGCTGGAAAAGTCTGTAGGAGACAGACAAGGGCCTGGGGGGTAAGGCCAGAGCAGAGTGCTGCAATTGAGAGCCAACTAGGCTAACTGTCATTTTTGTTGTTGATGGAAAGGAATGCTGAAACCCCTGCGAGGGAAACTTCTCTGTGTTTATGGAACTTTCTTTTAATAAAAATGGGCAAACAAAGCCCTTAAAAAGAAGAACCAGTGAGTGGCAGAGTCCTTCAAGCTTTACCTTTGATGCTGATCCTTTACATATGGTGGAGAATGCGGGCACAATCTGAGATCCCTACAAGCAAGTAAGTTCATCTGTTTTATATGAACTGTGTTTTGGTGCATGAGACTGCATAATCTGTGTGTGCAGGTGAGGAGAACCTGCAAGTGAAAGACAACTAGCCTTAAAGAGACAGTGCTCCAATTTGTTGTTGAACTGTGAAAAGCTGTTCTGGAGTGACTGAGTATGGGGCGATCAAAGCTCCTAAAAGAAGCAAGGATGTCTGAGATGAGAGATAGAGCTTTGTGGCTGGACGGGTTGTTACTGCCTGAGAGAACCCCATACATGCCTGAACATTGTTTGCCAAGGAGAAAGAGGGCTGGTGTTGTCCCTAGCAACACTGGTTCAATGAATGCACAGGTGACTGCAAGTATGGAGAGTCCATCAAAGTCTGAGTCTGCAGTGGATTGGTGCAAGCTGCACCTGGCAGCACTGGACCAAGTTAAAGGGGAAGTGCATGTTGTTGCCTATGGCAACGCTACTGCAAGCAGGCCAGCTATCAATGTGCAAAGTTCCAAGCTTACAAGAGAATGCAATTGGGGAGGCCCTGTTAAGAACCAAGTGCGCTGTTTGCGGTGCAGTGAGTGGGAGCATGCAGTCTCCAAGTGCCCTTTGTCCCAGGCTCCAGTGCAAAGCTACCTAGCAAAGCAATGGTCTGCATCTGTGTTTGAGAAGCCTGCTCTGAGTGCCAGGAGTGAGCAACAGGCTTACCAGAAATTTGAAAGGAGTGCAGTTGCCCATAGCAACGCCTATGATGTCAAGTTGGAGGACCGCAAGGAAAAGATATTGCCTATAGAGAATCGCGGCAAGTTTAAAGTGACACCGCTTCAAAGAGAGAGAAGTCTACATGTTTGGGACAGCCAGAAAAGTGCAGCTGGGAGACCACCGTTTCCATTAGCAACCAGAGAAAATGTGCCAATGAGAATGAGGAGCTACAGGGAAGGGGTGCCCCACCATCCTCATAGAGATGCCAGTGAGATTATGCATGTTGGGAGAGTGCCATCTCCCTTAGCAACAGGCGAAAGTCGCCAAGTAACATGCCAGGAATGTGGTCAACTGGGGCATGGGATTTTTTCTTGTCCTAGCTTGTGGAATACAGCTGCTGATATTGTTGCTGGGCTTAACTCTTCACCTGCAAGCCCGGATTCCTGTGTTAAAATGCTTGCAGTCACCCCTGGCAACAAAGAGGAAATTCCTGTTGTGCCTACTGTAGTTTCATCCCGTGGCCACCAGAGGGAGTCGGCCAGTAGAAGTACAGTACAAGAAAGTCAACATACTCAAATGAACATGGCAAGACCTGTTACTCGGATGGGTAAGACTGTTGCTGTTGAAGTCATGGGAAAGACTGACTGTGGGATTGCTCACACTGAAGTGGAAGTGATCCCATAAGGGAGATCCACTGTTGGTGCAGAAAAGGACTTGCCTCACTGCAGTGCCCTGTCCAGTGGGGAGGCAAGTGTTAAAAGTGAATGTGATGATGTGAAACGTACCCAGGAATTTGTTCATACTGGTATTGAGTTAAAGCGGAGTTCCACCCTAAAGTTGAACTTCCGCTTATCGGATTCCCCCCCCCCCGGTGCCACAATTGGCACCTTTTAGGGGGGAGGGGGGTACAGATACCTGTATAATACAGGTGTCTGCCCCGTTCATATCCGGGAATGGCCGCCCATATCCGAGGGTTCCCGTTGTGTCTTGGGAAACACACAGTTCCCAGGACACAACGGGACCAATAAAGACGTGCAGCATGACTCGCGCATGCGCAGTGGGTGCCCGGCTGTGAAGCCATAGCTGGGTGCCCACAGTTGCAATGCCGGCACAGCCGAGCGGATCGGGGGGCTCTCGGAGCTTCGACCCCCACATCGCTGGACCCTGGAACAGGTAAGTGTCCGATTATTAAAAGTCAGCAGCTGCAGTATTTGTAGCTGCTGACTTTTAATATTTTTGGTGCGGGTGGAACTCCGCTTTAACTAATGCTGATAATGTAATGCTTAATGAGATAGGGTTGATCGCTATGCAGGATATGCTATTCCCCTTAGCAACAGTATACAAGGCTGCAGAGGTGTCCCTAGAAACCTCAAGGACGTGACCATCTTGTGGATATACTATGCATGTTTGACGACCTAAAATCTAGTGGTCCACTGTTTGCGGTAAGAGGCCCGGTGTGTTGATGTTCGGTGGAGGATATCTTTATTCACTTTAATTTGGCCGATTTACACTCTGGGTGGTTCTGAAGAGGAAATGGACTTTTTTTCCAGCATTAGTAGTGGACTTTTATTTCCATTTTATTTTTAGCGCTGCATATACCCTTTTCTTTATCTATGTTATTTAAGATAATTGTGCATTTTACGCTAGGTCCACACCTATGAGTTTTTGCGGCCCGCATTTGCATGGGCACAGCAGCCTATTCAAAAGATTGGGCTGACGTGCCTTTATTTCCACAAAAAAAGGTGCATGCATCTTTTCAAAAAGACCATGCAATTTCCCTGCTGTGGGCTGAGATGTGCCCTGTGCATTTCCTAAGAGCAGCAAAATGTGGTTGCGGGTGCGGGAACAGATGCGAATCCCACCACACACATAGATGTTAACCTAGCCTTAATGTTGCCCATTAAGTATTATTTAAATTGCTTCTACTTACCAAAGTGAATTTTTTAAAAATGTTTTGCTTTGCTACATGTTCCCCAATGCAGTGCCTATCTCCTCCCTCCTCCTCTCCATTTGTTTGACAATCCCTTGCCTAGTCTACAAAATGCTATTACTTTCCTAATATTTGGCTCCCATTAACTTCAATGGGGTTTGGATTAGGTAATTGAACTTTCCTTAAGTTCACAAATATAAATCTGTACCCCAGGCTCTTTGCTCCTCACTACCGTGAAATTACATCACTTCCCCCAATAATTCCTTCAGAATCCTTTCTTTCTAAAAATGCAATTTCTGTTCCATTATCATTCAGGGTCAGCATCCTTCTGGGCTAGGATTCTGGCTTGTGAATAATACAATAATGTAAATATTACTGTGCAATAACCTTTATTTTCTTTACGCATCTTACTCAGTTCAGATGTCTACTGCTACCATTTACCTAGTGAGCTAACAGAATGTTAAAACAACGCGTCGCTACTAATGTTCTCCTGCAGGTCATCTATGTCTTTTTTCAGGCAGATCTTGAGTAGGGATGGGCCCGGTGTTGGATTCGAACCCACGTTCGAATCGAACATCGGGCGTTCGCCCGTTCGGCGAGCCCAGAACTATTTGGGCCGCTCGCATCACATTCGTGGGATGCGAGCGGCCTGCAATGCATTGCGCCAGTCGCAGTGCAATGCTGGCTGATGATTGGCCAAGCATGCACTGTGACCCCGCATGCTTGGCCAATCACAGCGCCGGCAGCGAGGAGAGCCATAATTGGCTACAGGCAGGATGCCTGTAGCCAATTATAGCTCAGAGGCTTTAGTACACCCCCCACGGTATAAGAGGCTGCCGCGGTGGCGGCCTCGCATATTGTGTTTCAGTGTCAGCGTGCTGCTGACTGCTGACATTATGTGCTGTATTTCTGGGGGAAAAAAAAAGCGTGGGGGTCCCCCCAAATTCAATAACCAGGCCCTTCAGGTCTGGGATGGATATTAAGGGGGACCCCAGCCAAAAAAAAAAAATGGCGTAGGGTCCCCCTCAAAATCCATACCAGACCCTTGAGGTCTGGGATGGATTTTAAGGGGAACCCCAGCCAAAAAAATGGCGTGGGGGCCCCCTCAAAATACATACCAGACCCTTATCTGAGCACGCAACCTGGCAGGCCGCAGGAAAAGAGGGGGGGACGAGAGCGCCCCCCCTCCCTCCTGAACCGTACCAGGCCACATGCCCTCAACATTGGGAGGATGCTTTGGGGGTCTGAGACAACTAAAGCACCTTGTCCCCATGTTGATGAGGACAAGGGCCTCGTCCCCACAACCCTGGCCGGTGGTTGTGGGGGTCTGCGGGCGGGGGGCTTATCGGAATCTGGAAGCCCCCTTTAACAAGGGGACCCCCAGATCCTGGCCCCCCCCTGTGTGAAATGGTAAGGGGGTACAAAAGTTCTTTCTTCTGGTCTTCCTTTCTTCATCCTTCAGTTTCTTCATCTTCTCCTTCCGGCATCTTCTTCCATCTTCTTCTTCCATCATCTTCTTCCTCCGATCCGCTTCTTCTTGCGCTGGTCTTCTCGTCCTTCTCGTCCGGCATCTTCTTCCATGGCGTCGGCGTCGGTGTCTCTTTTTGGGCCGCTCCTCGCAATGGGAGGCTCCTGCTGTGTGAGGCTTTGCTGCGTCTGACAGGTCTTTTATAACGGAGGGCACCTGGTGACCCCGCCCCCTCTGGCGCACGGGGATGTCATGGGGAATTCCCTATGGCTTTCCCCATGACGTCAGAGGGGGCGGGGTCACCAGGTGCCCTCCGTTATAAAAGAGGAGCGAAGCCTCACACAGCGGGAGCCTCCTATTGCGAAAAGCGGCCCGACAGAAGAACAGACGCCGACGCCATGGAAGAAGAAGCCGGACGAGAAGGACGAGAAGACCAGCGCAAGAAGAAGCGGATCGGAGGAAGAAGAAGATGGAAGAAGAAGATGGAAGAAGATGCCGGAAGGAGAAAGATGAAGAAACCGAAGGATGAAGAAAGGAAGACCAGAAGAAAGAAGATTTTAATAAAGGAATTGTCAAAGACCGTCTCCTGTCATTTTTACAATTTTTGACACTTTTTTGGTCAAATAGTAGGGGTACTTTTGTACCCCCTTATCATTTCACACAGGGGGGGGTGGGATCTGGGGGTCCCCTTGTTAAAGGGGGCTTCCAGATTCCAATAAGCCCCCCGCCCGCAGACCCCCACAACCACCGGCCAGGGTTGTGGGGACGAGGCCCTTGTCCTCATCAACATGGGAACAAGGTGCTTTGGGGGTCTCAGACCCCCAAAGCATCCTCCCAATGTTGAGGGCATGTGGCCTGGTATGGTTCAGGAGGGAGGGGGGGCCGCTCTCGTCCCCCCCTCTTTTCCTGCGGCCTGCCAGGTTGCGTGCTTGGATAAGGGTCTGGTATGGATTTTGAGGGAGACCCCACGCCATTTTTTTGGGCTGGGGTTCCCCTTAATATCCATCCCAGACCTGAAGGGCCTGGTTATTGAATTTGGGGGGATCCCCACGCTTTTTTTTTTTTTTTTTATCAATTACTTTTTTTTTATGAATGACTTTCAATGAATGACTGTTCTCTGTGTTACGGGAGCCGTCAATACATTAGCCGCGAGTGATTTTAAATAGCTTTTTCTTCTGCAAAAATGACACTTTTTGCAGGGACAGTTCTAAGCACAGGAAACATGCGCCCCTTCACAGGCATACTATAGACACCCCCCAGGTACGAAATTTAAAGGAATATTACACTTTTATTGTTTCAATTTAAGCATTATTAAATCACTGCTCCTGAAAAAAAGGCAGTTTTAAAAAAAAAAAAAATTGCATTGATACATGTCCCCTGGGGCAGGACCCAGGTCCCCAAACACTTTTTATGACAATAACATGCATATTAGCCTTTAAAATTAGCACTTTTGATTTCGAACGTTCGCATCCATTGTAACTAATAGGGTTCTAAAGCTCGCACGGACTTTAGGTCTGTTCGCGGGTTCTGGTGCGAGCCAAACGGGGGGGTGTTCGGCTCATCCCTAATCTTAAGACAATTTTTTAATGTGTGACAGTGCAAGGCCCTGCCATTGTACAAGTAGGATGGATGGTGACACAGGGTTCTCACAATTGCAGAGTGAGGGGCTCCAGAAGTTCAGTTCTGAGCAAAAAAAGTTGACTTTGCAACTTTCTCTGTGTTTGGTAATCCTGGATAAGGGGCTTCAAAGAAACTGGGGTGGGACAAAACCTTTTGTCCTGTGACCATGTTTTACAGGAGACCTGCAGGCTGTGTGGGTGTGTGCAGGTGTGCACAGCTGTTATAGGCCAGCCAGTCCAGTTTTAGTAGTTCAGGGGTCAAGTGTGCTCCTATCAAGAGTTCAGGGCGTGGGTTGTTTCAATCACAGAGCTGTTAGTAAGAGAATGAAGGAAGTGCTGAGAGAGACGCAGAGCCTGGGTTCTGTGAGATGGAGTGTCTCAAGGTAGAAGGCAGTATAGCCAAGTGGGTATTTGTATTTTCTTGCATATTAAAGGATACTTTAGGGTGAGTCAGGGCAGAGACCGACTCACAGTCAATGACATTTTGCTAGCCAGGAGGCTGAAAAATTCTGTTAAAGGAATGCAACATTGACCTCATTGACCCATTGAACATAAACCCCTGCGTTGGTAATTGTTTATTTCATTTGCACTTTTCTTTTGTCTTTAAATAAATTGGACTGCTATGCCCTAAAATACAGTTTCTGACTGGCCTGAATGTACTGAAAAACTGCTGTACACCATTTGAGTTTGATTCCCCAGATCACAATGGTACAAGTTTTTAAATAATACAATATTGTAAATGATACATTTTAGGATTACGATTTATAAAGTTACAGATAGGTCAACTTTAAATATTAAAAACTTGAAAAAAGTGATATAAAAAAATGTGAAAAAAAAACGTGCTAAGACATATTCTGAATGATAAGTGTAAGCAGCAAACCTTCTGTGAGGCATATACACAGTAAATATAAAATAGATAAAGGTCACGCTATTCAATCAGGTATATACAAATGTAAAAATTAGATGATTAGAACAGTTCACAAGTGATGGGAATATAAATCCTGATGTCAATCTCCACTATCCACCACGTAGTGATCTTAAATATCAGTGCCTCCTCCAACAGCTGAAAGGCTGGCTTACCAGCTCCTATTGATCACACCGGATGGAGTAACAAAAGGCCGTGGCAGCCTACTTTATTTTAAACAAATAAACAAATAAATTCCAATAAAAAACTCTGAAATAAAATATGAAATATCCAAATATAAAACTTTTGTTAGCAACCCCTATCTGGCATTGGTCTGTGCAGGCAATTAGTAAAACTTCTGAAACAGTAACAATCTGACACTGCGATCCCTCTCCAAGCGTAATAATAATAGGCCTCAAGCCGACAAGCAGGCCCATAACACTTTCCGTCTAACCTTAGTTATCCGGAAACCACCATCAGGACCCATCCAGCGATAGTTCCTGAACTATTTCCTGCCATATCTCCTTCCCTTGCACAGACCAACACCCACCACAGCATGAAGGAGTAACCCACTTATTCCCGAATGCCCCTCCACACCCGAAGTGCTCTTTCAATGCCATCCTGCAGCCCCAAGATCCACAAGTCAATGGCCACATCATTTAAATTAACTCTGTCTGCTCTCAGGTACCTCCATGTCTCGAACTCAAGCTTCAAATGCCGGATGGCCAAACCTTCGTTCCTGACCATGAAGTTGCTAACAGCCCTGTTTACCTTTCTCCTTGCCCTATTAACCCCTTCCACAGACCTGGCCATCCACCACATGGTGCGGGCAACCATGTCTGACCATACAATAACCGTTTTTGGGAAATCCATACTTAGACGCCACACATCAAATTTTATGTCACGTGTAAGGTCAATCATGGTTCTACTACCCAAGTCATTTCCTCCCGCATGGATGATTAAAACATCTGGCGGCCTATCTCTTTGAGCTAAACTATGTACCTCAGACACCAATCTGCCCCATAACATCCCCGAAAAGCCAAACCACTTAATGCAAACCTCCCGTTTAAAAAAACCTAGCTGCCTGCCCCCCCTTCTAGCATCAACCCTCCGTGCCCCCCAGCACACATAGGAATGGCCCATTATCCAGACCAATCCCTTCGCCGCACCTGAAAGTAGAAGAAGACAGAAACCATCCATGATCATCGTAATCCTCCAGTACATGAAACACTTACCACTATACATGCCCCCCGGCAGGGCCGCAAGCATGACTGGAAAAAAAGCAGAATAGCACCACACCGTGATGTTACCCGACCAAAACTACATGAACCTGCTGCCTGCTATAGTTGCAGCCCCATATAGAAAATTGGGCCCAAAATCCCCTCCCCCTTTATAATTTTTTTTTTATTATTACCTGTATACAAAAACTTGACCGCTAAACGAAACAAAGGGGAGACCCAAACCAAATAATACCACCCAACAACCCTTGTTAACTACCACCATAGATGAACCTCTACCCCGCCTGGCCTGTCCCCATATGGGGATAAAATGCATTTGCAAACACCCACACTACTATACTGAAGAGCATGCCCCTCCCACACCTCTTACACACGTTTTCATGTCCCAAACCAGCACTACAAACCTCCTCACTTATCCATTCTGTCCCGTACCCAAACTTGTTTTTACCAGATGCACAAAATGGGTCGGGGATCTAATCTCTGCCGTGCTAGCTGCCAACCTGCGGCTAAAAACGTGCCCCATCGGCAAAATACAGCAAGCAAAGTTGAGTTTGCCCAAAACGGATTGCAACACCCGCAGCTGAACTTTTTTAACCCCCAACAAACCTGCTATCTCCTTCTGCAAGTCCACCAGTTTGGCTTCCAGCAAACGACATTCCATGGCCTCAGAATCCAGGACAATGCCCAGAAACGTGATGACTGTACAAGGTCCCTCAGTCTTTTCTAATGCCAACGGAATGCCGAATCTTTGTGCGATATGCTGCAGCGTAGCTAACAATATTGCACAAATCCTGAAAGCCGCAGGCCCTATACATAAAGGTAGTGAATTATCAAATTCACTCCTGACACATCCCTGGCCACCCATTCGACAAAGGAGCTAAATTGTTCAAATAACGCACATGATATTGAACAACCCATTGGCAAGCATTGATCAACGTAAAAACCGTCCTCCCAATGACACCCCAATAAGCGAAAACTATCCGGATGAACCGGCAATAACCTTGGCCAATAAAGCCCCTTTCCCATATCTGCGCACCCAACTTACCGCGCATCGAACGAAGTGTATAACACTGAGCATGCCTCCTGATCAATCGCATTATTAACCGACCCACCCTTTGGGCAGGACAGGTTGTGAATGAGCCGAAACTTATTGGGCTCCTTCTTAGGCACTACTCCTAATGGAGATACCACCAAATCATCCCATGGAGGCACCAGGAAAGTGACGCTCATCGTGCCCAATGCAACCTCCTTCCACAGTTTCTCTGAAACTACCTCTGGGTGTTGCATGGCCGACTTCAGGTTAGGTGAAACCGGGGGAACAACTGCCAATGAACAAGGAATCCTAAAACCTACCGTGAATCCCGACTCCAAGAGCTTTGCTGCTGCCCTGTCCGGATACCTACCGAGAAATGGCAGCATCCTTGCCACCATCACTGGGGTCCTCCCTCTTGTTGCCAACATCCCCTGGATAAGGGGTGAGATCCGCCGCATCCCAAACACTCGTGCTTGAACCTGCAGCCGCCTCTGAACTTACACGTCTCTGAATTGTATTGTCAACACACCCCTTTATGGTTTCCAGCCGGTTGTCCTGGGGCCGAAGGTCCACCGCCCCCCCCCAGAAAAAACTACCCCGGAGCCCTTGCTGTCGTCATCAATTGCATCCACAAGCTGATGTCCTTGTGGTCCCATCTCAACGCTGGCCGCACCGCTCTCTGCTGCCTAAACTGCTCATCATAGTGCAGCCAAGCCGTTCATCCATAAACCCGATAGGCCTCCCCTATTGCATCCTGATAGCAAAACAACACCAAACAATGTTCGGGGTTCTTTTCACCTATGACGCTTGCCATGATGACGAACGCTTGTAACCAGTTGGCAAACGTTCTAGGTATCAACCGATACCTAATTTTTTCTTCATCCTCCTTCTTCGAGTCGTTCGGCTTCACCCTATCCAGGTTGAACTTCTCAAGCAGAAACAGAGAGAATATCTCCACATACTCACCTTTCCACAGTTTTTCCCTAATATCCTGTTTCAGATAAGCCCCTAATGGTCCCTTGTAACATACGTGGACCTTGCATTTTGCGGCGTCCACAAACCTTGTAATGTCTTGCCTACTGGCCTTATCACCAGCTGCTGAAACCTTTTCTCCTGCCTGTGGCGTACTTGGCGCCACAACCCCTGCGTCTGACACCTTACCACCAGTTGAGGGTTCTGCAGCCGGCGGGACAACATTAGTACCCGCCTCGACAGTACCCCCCGCCGGGGGCATCCATGCCGCCGTTGGCCCAGCCGAAGCCCTTTCTCCCAGCTCAAACTTGCTCACCAGTTTTTTTATCCCAGCCAAAAAACCTAACAATCCAGTGGAAGCCCCCGCAGCCCCCACCACCTCAGGCCCCTGACCTTGACCCACCTCTTGTCCCCCAGCTCCCATGTTACCTGACGCACACATCACAGGTAAATTTACAGGTGACTTACCGGGCTGCACAGGTGACGCCCCATCAGCCGAGTGCCTGTTCAATCCCGATGCTGTCTTGCCGGATGGGGGGCCGCCTCGTCCGTCCCCTCTGATTCCTCCTCGGCTCTCCGCTCCAGCTCTGTTTCCACCAACGACGATGGCCAGCCAGACAGATCCGCCCTGGCTGCCGCTGTTCCCACTGACATATGGCTCCTCGTGTGCGCAGCGTGACCCCCTACGGATTTCTGGACAGCCTAACCAGGACTGGTATATGATACCGCGGTCCTGGAGGCCTCCGCTCTGCTGGCTGCTGCTCTAACTCGCTCCCTCACTGGCACACTGTGACCCCTGCCGTGGATGCAGCAGGCCTGGGGATACCTGGTCTCCCTCTCATGCTCCTCTCTGTAGCAGTGCTCAGCTCCGTTCCAGGGGAGGGGCCTGTGTTCACTGAAGCCTCCACACTGTGATCCCCTGCTGTGGATGCAGCAGGCCTGGGATACATGGCCTCCCCCTCATGCTCCTCTCTGCAGCAGTGTTCAGCTTCGTTCTGGGGGTGGGGCCTGCGCTCACTGAAGCCTCCCTTCTGTATTACCTGGGCGCCATCTTCTCCTCCCTGTGCCTCCCCGTGTGGCTTGGTCTGAGTGTGTGGAAGCCCTACCCGGGCTTACACCGCTATGAATGGACGGTTTCTTAGCTGGGGGTGCTGCCGATCACATTGCCATGCCGGTTCCCGCCGCCCGCTGTCCACCCCCCTGTCTGTCTGGAGAGAACCACTCCGGTGGCTGCGATCTCCTGGCTCGGGTCCCGCTCCTGACCCCTCACTAGAATCCTGCTCAAGCTGTTCTATCAAGTCACCCAAAGTGTGCTGCAGCCAGTCCTCACCTCGGACCGCCGCCTGATCCCTCATCTGGGCTAACATGCGCTCGACTGCCTCCATGCTGCTGCTCAGAACTTTTCCCTAAAACTTCTGTTAGCTCCCAGCAGCCCTGCCCTGTGTAGTGTGTTGCTAGCGTTGACCGAGAGAGTGTCATTTCATTTAGATTAAGCGGGCAGGTGATTCAGTTAGATGCAGTGTATTTATTATATATATATACAACAGTCCGTTCCAGTTGTACTCTTTCTAATATACTTCAGGCAGGCAGGTGATTCAGTTACCTGCAGTGTATTTAATATATATATACAGTGAGTCTCATATATATATTCCCACTGTATCCAGCTATATCTGACTGCAGTCCATTCCTGGCATACTGTTACTAATGTACTTTCAGGCAGGCAGGTGATTCAGTGAGCTGTAGTGCATAAAATATATATACAGTCTCCTACATATATATATATATATATACACTGCATTCTAGTCTAGCCAAGCCTATATCTGACTGCAGGCCATTCCTGGTGTATGTTTTCAAATATACTTTCAGGCAGGCAGGTGATTCAGTGATCTGCAGTACATAAAATATATATATACAGTCTCCTACATTTATATCCACTGCATTCTAGTCTAGCCAAGCCTATATCTGACTGCAGGCCATTGCTGGTGTACATTTTCAAATATACTTTCAGGTAGGTAGGTGATTCAGTAATCTGCAGTGCATAAAATATATATACAGTCTCCTACATATATATCCACTGCATTCTAGTCTAGCCAAGCATATATCTGACTGCAGGCCATTGCTGGTGTACATTTTCAAATATACTTTCAGGCAGGCAGGCAGGTGATTCAGTGATCTGCAGTGCATAAAATATATTTCCTGGACCTCCCCATGTCAGCCTACTATGGGTCAGCTCCGCCATCTCTGACCCCTCCAGGACCACCTCTTTATTAGCCCATAAAGGGCAGCTGTCTTCCCACACCAGTGTTCTTTTTCCATCCTCGCTCCGGACGCCTTTTATTTTTTTATTTATTTTATTAATTTATTTATTTATTTTCTCCATCCACCATCCATCCTGTTTGGTTTCAGCCTGTCCTATCTCAGAAGACCCCCCTATATAGGCTGTAAATCTCCTGAGGAGGTGGGTTCCTGTGGTGCTGGGATATTGTGGTGCAGTATAAATGACTGTGTATTACTGGCAAAGGTCACTGGCAGTATAAATGACTGTATATACCTTCGTTAGGCAGGTGCTGGCACTCCCTTCCATGTTTTTGTGTGTTCAGGCAGTGGTTTGGCTCACTGGGACTTGTAGTTCACCGCCCCCACATGTATTCCTTTCAGGAAGCTCAGAGTTTGGCAGGTGAGGTCAGAGGCAGCTTCCTCTTTGGGTTGCCTAGCAAACACTAGAATGCTCACTGCTGATTTGCAGCAGGCTCTGTCCTCTAGGGGCAGGCCAGGGCACTCTCTGAGCCCCTCTATGTGCAGGAGGACTCATCGCTGCTCTACTGCTCTAATCACAGCATCTAGTTGATCAATATGCTGCACTGCTCTGCTCTGGTAAGCCTCCTCCCTGGACTCTCATTGCTTACTGCTGTCTTAGTTGTCTGTCAGAGTGTTTATATTATCCTGTGCCTTATAGGTCTGGGGAATTATACCTGCCTGCCTAGTTGCCTTAGTACTGAAGATTCGGATGAATACGTTTATTTATTTATTTTTCCATTTACAAACGTTTTTATTGAAATTTAACATGAAAATTCAAGAGTGTACAAGCATTGAGAGAACATTCAGTATAGTTACAAATGAAGATGGATCATCAGACAAGTACATCTCATATGTTATTAATGCACCAGACAATATAATGCACAGTCCATCTGGTGAGTATGGGGGAATAAAAGGCCCATAGACAGATCACAGTGAAGTAACTTTGAAAGTAACTTAGAAAAAAAGAAAAATAATAAAAGAACCAAAACTCTTGATGTGCAAGCATTATACAGTATCGGTACAGTTCAAGTTATCATATCTAAGTGCCGTGTCCAAGACAATCTGAGTTGGCCACCTCTTTCTTGTTTATGGGTAACAATTACGGTACTCTGTACTACCAGGGTGGTGACCATGAGGAGCTAGGGGTTCTCAAGCCCTGAGCTAAGTAGATGGGCAGTCCAAGCATTCCATAAACGGTCAAATATATGCATGGAGTCCAGAAGAGTATGGTGGATTCTTTCAATTAGTCTAATGGACTCCATATGGAGGAGCATCTATGACCACGGTACCGACGGCCCCTTCTAGTTCAGTGCAATAGCCCTTTTGAATGGCGCTGAAGAGGGTATGGATCAATTTCTGTTGTGGAGGGATGATTTCTGGGAGTTCAGCATATAGAATGCACATTTGATACGTAAGAGTAACCGAGATTATGGTTATTTTGGTGATGAAGTTAGATGTTTTAGCCCAGATATGTTTTAAAAGCTTACAGCGCCAAAAAGTATGCAGGTGTAGGCCCCTGTACCGACATCCTCTGAAGCATGTGTCGGGAACCAGGGGAAACATCCTGTGTAGGCGGTCCGGGGTGTAATACCACCTAGTGTGGAGTTTGAGGACCGTTTCCTTAATGGATATGGAGCGTGTACATTTGTGCATGTTGTCAATCATATCTTGTCAGTCTTCCACTGGGAACTCCTGAGCTGTCTCAACCTCCCAGCCCAACATTGCAGCAGATTTGGGGGTTGTGTTGTGGCCATTAAGATATCTGTATAAGGTTGACATTAGGGTTGAGTGAACCCGAACTGTAAAGTTTGGGTTCGTACCGGACTTTTGGGTTTTTGGTACACGGACCCGACCCCGAACAATTTACTGTATGTTCAGGTTCGAGTTTGGTGTTCGGCAATGTAATGGCGCTTTTTAAAAAGCTGCAGGGCAGCCAATCAACATTTGTTTAACTCGTGTGCCCTTAGAAGCCATCACAGCCATGCCTACTAATGGCATGGCTGTGATTGGCCAGTGCAGCATGTGCCCCAGCCTCTATATAAGCTAGAGGCACATAGCACAGCACGTCACTCTGCTTTAGATAGTGTAGGGAAAGGTTGCTGCTGCTGCTGCTTTGAGGGAGAGAAATAGATAGGAGTCCTGATTCAGAAATCAAATTACTCAGCGATCTACCTTGATTTTGTTGTGTGGGTGCAGTGCTCAAACTTTTTACCCTGCCCTGAGCCCAGTGCCAGAGAAAAGATAACTTTTATCCGTCTGTTAGTTAGGTTGGCGTGGGCGGCATTTTATGCAAGCTCTGTGCACCAGCACTGCATATGTTACTGTGAGATACACCCTTTAGATACTGTTGGTCTATTCTGCTATTCTAAAAACACCCATTTAGGGCAAAAAAATAATATTTTGCAGTGTTTTCTGCATATCTGTACGTGTGAGATACACACTTTATATACTGTTCTTCTATTCTGCTATTTAAAAAATAATAATTTAGGGCAAAAAAAAAATTTTTGGGTGCGTTTTCTGCATATCTGTACGTGTGAGATACACCCTTTAGATACTGTTGCTCTATTCTGCTATTCTAAAAACACCCATTTAGGGCAAAAATATATATTTTGCAGTGTTTCCTGCATATCTGTATGTGTGAGATACACACTTTAGATACTATTCTTCTATTCTGCTATTAAAAAAAAAAAAAAAAAATTAGGTAAAATAGCATTTTCTGCATATCTGTACGTGTGAGATACACCCTTTAGATACTGTTGCTCTATTCTGTTATTCTAAAAACACCCATTTAGGGCAAAAAAAAAAATATTTTGCAGTGTTTTCTGCATATCTGTATGTGTGAGATACACACTTTAGATACTGTTCTTCTATTCTGCTATTCAAGAACTAATAATTTAGGGCAAAAAAAAATTTTTGGGTGCGTTTTCTGCATATCTGTACGTGTGAGATACACCCTTTAGATACTGTTGCTCTATTCTGCTATTCTAAAAACACCCATTTAGGGCAAAAATATATATTTTGCAGTGTTTCCTGCATATCTGTATGTGTGAGATACACACTTTAGATACCATTCTTGTATTCTGCTATTAAAAAAAAAAAAAATTAGGTAAAATAGCATTTTCTGCATATCTGTACGTGTGAGATACACCCTTTAGATACTGTTGCTCTATTCTGTTATTCTAAAAACACCCATTTAGGGCAAAAAAAAAATTTTTTGCAGTGTTTTCTGCATATCTGTATGTGTGAGAGACACACTTTAGATACTGTTCTTCTATTCTGCTATTCAAGAACTAATAATTTAGGGCAAAAAAACTTTTTTGGGTGTGTTTTCTGCATATCTGTACCTGTGAGATACACCCTTTAGATACTGTTGCTCTATTCTGCTATTAAAAAAAAAAAACACATTTAGGGGAAAAATCTTAAATTGCGGCCTAGTCTGTATCTGCATGTCTGAGGTACACCCTTTAGATACTGTTGCTCTATTTTGCTATTCCAAAAAACACATTTAGGTGAAAAATCTTAAATTGCGGCCTAGTCTGTATCTGTACATGTGAGATACACCCTTTAGTTGTTCTATTCTGCTATTCAAAAAACACCCATATAGGGCAAGATCCTGAATTTGAGAAATATGAGGAGAACGTCAAATAAGGGTCAAATGAGCTCCTGTTGCAGGGAAAGGACGTGGTCGATCTGTGCCAGTTACACGCACAAGTGAAACACCTTCCTCAGGTGCGAGTAGGCGAAAGAGCCTGCAGCGGTATTTGGTCAGGCTTAATGTGGCTCTATGAATGTTGAGGCCAGGACAAGTACAGGGTAGTACAATAGTAGATTGTAGATGAGTACAAGGGAGGACCATCGCAGCACGTCTCGGATGATGATGAAACACAGGTGCCAACTGCTGCTGCTTTCGCCATTGTGCAGACCGACAAGGAGGGCAGGGGTGAAGACTGGGTGGAAGACGATGTGGAGGACGATGAGGTCCTCGACCCCACATGGAATCAAAGTCATGCAGGTGACCTGTTTAGTTCGGAGGAAGAGGCGGTGGTCGCACAGAGCCACCAGCACAGCAGAAGAGGGAGCAGGGTGCAAAAGCAGAGCGTCCATCCCCTAGACAGTATGCCTGCTACTGCCCAATGCAGCAAGGGACCGAGCACACCAAAGCCAGGTCCAAGGAGTTCCCTAGCGTGGCAGTTCTTCAGACAATGTGCTGATGACAAGACACGAGTGGTTTGCACGCTGTGCAATCAGAGCCTGAAGCGAGGCATAAATGTTCTCAACCTAAGCACAACCTGCATGACCAGGCATCTAAGTGCAAAGCACGAGCTGCAGTGGAGTAGACACCTCAAAAACCAAGAAAGGTCTCTGGCTCCTCCTGCTTCCTCTTCTGCTGCAGTCTCTGCCTCTTCATCCACCTCTGCAGTGACAGTGGCACCTGCCACACTGCAAACAGAGGATCTGCCAACAACACTACCACCTGGGTCACCAACCATCTCCACAATGTCCCATGGAAGTGTTCAGATCTCTATCTCCCAAACACTTGAGCGGAAGAGGAAGTACCCCCCTACCCACCGGCGATCCCTGGCCCTGAATGCCAGCATTTCAAAATTCCTGGCCTTTAAAATGCTGACATTCTGTCTGGTGGAGACGCAGAGTTTTAAAAGCCTGATGGCATTGGCTGTCCCACAATACGTCATGCCCAGTCGCCACTACTTTTCCAGGCGAGCCATCTCTTCCCTGCACAACCAAGTGGGGGACAAAATCAGGTGTGCACTGCGCAACGCAATCTGTGGCAAGGTCCACCTAACTACGGATACGTGGACCAGTAAGCATGGTCAGGGACGTTATATCTCCCTAACAGCACACTGGGTAAATGCAGTGGCGGCTGGGCCTGAGGCGGATAGCAGTTTGGCGGATGTCCTTCCACCACTGAGGATTGCAGGGTGCTTCAGTTTGCCTCCTGTTGCTAACTCCTCCTACTCCGCTTCCTCATCCTCTACCGCCTCCTCATCCGGTCAGCGTAACACCTTCACCACCAACTTCAGCACAGCCAGGTGTAAATGACAGCAGGCAGTTTTAAAACTTTCCTGTTTGGGGGAAAAACCCACACCGCGCAGGAGTTGTGGAGGGACATGGAACAACAGACCGATGAGTGGTTGGTGGCAGTGAGCCTCAAGCCCGGCCTGGTGGTGTGCGATAATGGGCGAAATCTCGTAGCAGCTCTGGGCCTAGCCGGTTTGACGCACATCCCTTGCCTGGCGCATGTGCTGAATTTGGTGGTCCAGAGGTTCCTTAAAAGTTACCCCCATATGCCAGAGCTGCTGCAGAAAGTGCAGGCCATCTGTGCGCACTTTTGGCGTTCTCACCCTGCTGCTGCTCGCCTGTCAGCGCTGCAGCGTAACTTTGGCCTTCCTGCTCACCACCTCATATGTGATGTGCCCACAAGGTGGAACTCCACCTTGCATATGCTGGCCAGACTGTGCGAGCAGCAGCAGGCAATAGTGGCACAGGCAACAAGGGCACTTTTCTGGAGGATGACAAGGTGGAGGATGAGGAGGAGATGGAGGAGGAGGAACCATGTTCACAGCAGGGTGGCACCCAGACCAGCTCATGGCCATCACTGGTGCGTGGCTGGGGGGATACAGAGGACACAGACGATACACCTCCCACAGAGGACAGCTTTTCATTGCCTCTGGGCAGCCTGGCACACATGCTGCAGTGTCTCTGCAATGACCGCCGAGTTGCCCACATTCTAACTGGTGCTGGTTACTTCCCTCACTGGAGTGTGATCGTAAGATGCGCGAGTACAAGCGCACGCTGGTAGATGCGCTGCTGGAGGCATTCCCACCTGACAAAGTGAAAGTACAAGGCGAAGGCAAAGGAGGAGGAAGAGGTCGCCAACGCAGCCGGGGCACCGACAGCACCTCGGAAGGCAGGGTTAGCATGGCCGAAATGGGGAAAAGCTTTGTCAGCACGCCACAACAACCAGCACCACCAGCTGATATGGAACGTCTTAGCAGGAGGCAGCATTTCATCAACATGGTGGAGCAGTATGTGTGCACACGCCTACACGTACTGAATGACGAGTCTGCCCCCTTCAACTTCTGGGTCTCCAAATTGGGCACATGGCCTGAGCTTGCCCTTTAAGCCTTGGAGGTGCTGGCCTGCCCTGCAGCCAGTGTATTATCTGAATGTGTATTTAGCACGGCAGGGGGCGTTATCACAGACAAGCGCAGCCGCCTGTCCAGAGCCAATGTGGACAAGCTCACCTTCATTAAAATGAACCAGGCATGGATCCCACAGGACTTGTCCGTACCTTGTGCACAATAGACATGTATACCGGCCTTACCCAGCCATTTTTTCTATTTTTGATCTTTCTCATTCTTTTGGGGTGTACCTTAATTGAAAAAAAAAAAATTAAAAACAAAAACCAGTGTTGGCTATCTCGTCCTCCTCCACTGCCGCTTCCACCTACACCGCCACATCCACGCCACCTCAACCTCCTACTCCATATGAACCTCGTCCTCCTAGGTCAAGATTATTATTTTTTATTTTTATGTATTTTATGTTATTTTAAGATATTTCCCTATCCACATTTGTTTGCAGAGCACTTGCCATGCTCTTAATGACATTTTGCTGCCATTTGCAGCCCTCTAGCCCTTTCCATACATTTTTTAGAGCCATTTTCGTCCTCAAAAGTTTGGGTCCCCATGGACTTCAATGGGATTCGGGGTCAAGTTCGGCTCCCGTACTCAAACTTTTTTGCGAAGTTTGACCGAACCCGTCGCACCGAACATCCAGTTGTCCGCTCAACTCTAGTTGAGATAGTTCCCCTATCTCTGGATGCCTCCCCGCACATACATTCAAACTGTGTTTTTGTGTCTTCTATCGTTTCAGAGAATTTTGTATAATAGAAGTGCCTTATCTGAAGAAATTGATAGAAAGCGGATCCATCCATGTCATGCGTTTGTTGTAAGTGTGTGAATGAGCAGAAGGAGGTGTTTTGCACCAAGGATTCTAGGTTCGTCAGGCCGTGTTCTGTCCAGTCACGGAACGACGTGTCTGAGTTAAATGCCAGGGGAAAAAGGGGTTCACCTATAAAGGAGGACAGGAGAGGAACATTGGACCTCAATTGGAATTTCTTCCAACAAAGAGACCAAAGGTAAAGGGATTGTCCCACGACTCCATTTAGAGGGGTAATATCTTTCGGGGTGATTGAGCTTGACCAGAGGAGACCCAGGAGGTGATAAGGGGCAACCGAGGCTCGCTCAAATCGCAACCACGGTATGGATGTCGGGTCGGCGTGCCACTGTGCCGTCTGAACTAGGCGGGATGCCAGGAAATATTTCCATAGATCGGGGCACCCCAACCCACCTCGTATGCTGGCTCTATATAGCGCTGGGCGACTCAATCGAGGCTTTTTCCCTTGTTATATGAATGAAAGTAAATCTGATTGGATTTTTTGTAATGTAGAGCGGGGTACATATATAGGCAGGGATCTAAAGAAGAAAAGAAAAGCTTTGGAAGGATAGACATCTTTACCGCTTGGATGCGGCCTAAAAATGATATACGGTAGGAGGACCATTGGTTAAAGCGGTTGTATACCCATTTAAAAAAATTTTTTTTTTGTTAACTACCTGCAAGACAAAGTCATAATGAGCTAGTATGACTAGCATACTAGCTCATTATGCATCACTTACCTTAGATCAGGGCCCCCGACGCCGTGTTCTTCTCCCCCTCATCCATCTTTAAACAGATACCCTCTGCGGCGCTGTGATTGGCCAGAGCGGCGAGGACGTCGCTCCGCGCATGCGCGCGGGACACCTCGACTGCGGTGAGCCGCAGTTGTGAATGGGGATTAACCCTGTAAATGCGCCGTAGACAACGTTGTAAAGCGTTCTTTTCAAATATCTCCTAAACCGTGCAGGTTTAGGAGATATTTCTTGTACCTACAGGTAAGCCTTAATGTAGGCTTACCTGTAGGTGCAAGTTGAATTTTAGGGTATACAACCACTTTAAGAAGGTTCTTGACAGTGGAGAAGGCTTGCGGATAATTTAGTGAGTACATCTGTTTAAGGGTAGGGGCCAGTTTTATGCCTAAATATTGTAGTGAGGTGTGGTTCCAAGAAAATGTATATGAGTCTTTTAAGGAGGTCAGAAGTGACTGGGGGAGATGAATGGGCATTACAGTGCATTTAGACGGGTTCACTCCTAATCCTGTAAGTTGGTGAAAAGAGTTTAGGGAGGCAAATAGGACATCGTCCGTATTTATTTATTTTTTGTTTAAAAAAATAAAATAAATAATAATTATTATTTATTTATTTATTTTATTTATTTATAGAAGAAAAAAAAAGAGAGCACATCCTCTGTGTTTTACAGAGAGAAGGGCCCAGTGCGGGATAAACGCCTGCAAGAGGTTCTAAATCAGCATTCCAGCCTCAATGGAGTAAAAAAGGGACTTGACATGACAAGTCGCAGAGTCGCATGCAGCTGGATAGATGCCCGTCGTCACGGCATTCCAGATCTCCCTTACCTCACTTTAGTCGCTCAGACCCGAGCCAAGAGAGGTCAAGACATCGGAAAGCCTCTAGAAAGAGCAAATCCGGGCGCAGACACAGAAGAAGATCCTCTCCTTCGAATAGGTCTTCATCACCAGCCCAGGCAGAAGAAAGATCCTGTTTGGCCTGCTCAACTGAGGTCCTCAGAGGAAAGCGGGTATGTGCATCTTGCTTCAAGGAAGCGGCTCAGGACAATGCTGTGAAAGCACGCCAGGTTAAATCCTACATTAAGCATGCAGTCAAGGAACGGTTAAAGAGTGTTTCAAGGAATCCTTCTCATCCTGCTGTATCTTCAGCATCTGCAGATTCAGGTAATACGTTTTCAGTGCGCTTTAACTCTGAAGTCGATAGCGATTCGGATCCATCTGAGGCTAAGGTGGTCTCGGAATCGCATATGTTTGATTTTTGCACTGGTTCCCCCCTTGGTGGAGGCTGTTAAGGATGCAATGAAGTGGCGCCTCCAAAGAAACAGCAGATATACTACCCGTATTTAAAGAAATCGTTACCTTCCTTCCCATTAATTTCTGAAATTAAAGAAGTAATTGATGATGAGTGGGTGGGGCCTGAGAAGAAGCTCAATGTGCATAATAGTGTATCAAAGCTGTACCCCTTGGGACACTACGCCTAAGGTGGATGCTTCGTTAGATTTGTCCGCCACATTCAGCTTCCGCTGGAAGATTCGGTCTCTTTTAGGGATCCTTTGGATCGCAAAATAAACTCAGACCTGAAAAGGTTGTATAGTTTGGCCGGAGCAGCCTGCAGACCGGCGGTAGCACTCACTTCTGTGGCAGCAGCACTTGGGCTGTATTCACACCTGTGCGTTTTTGGTGCTTTTTGCAGATTTGCACTACCATCCATTTACTATGGTCTCCTATGGAACACGTTCTGCGGTGTGGGTCTGCGGAATGCAGAGAGTGCTGGGAGTGCATGGGTGTGAATCCAGCCTTAGAGTGTGGGTAGTGGAGCTGGTGGATGGATGCTCAGATGAAAGCCTGCGAAGTGGCAGTTCTTCTCCTTTGCAGTTTTCAAGACTGCTGTAGAGTTTGTGGCTAAAGTGGCTGTCGACCAGGTTAAGATGACAGCAAAGATAATGGCTCTTTCCGTCACAGCCCACAGAACCTTATGGTTGAGCATTGGTCAGCTGATAAGGCTTCTAAGCACAGTCTGTGTTTAGTTCCATTCGACGGGAAGCTACTCTTTGGGAAGACTAATGCCCTGTACACACAGTCGGAAAATCCGACCACAGAATCCGTCGGATTTTTTCCGACCGATTTTGTCCGACACTGGTGAGGCATACACACGGTCGGACAAAGTTGTCGGAAAATCCGATCATTCTGAACGTGGTGACGTTCGTTGTGTACGACGGAACTACGTAGAGGCTAGTAGCCAATAGCTTTGGTCTTCTAATGTGATCTGAGCATGCATGGCACTTTGTCCGTCGGAATTCGCTACACACGATCGGAAAAAGTCCGATCGGACTTTGTTGTCAGAAAATTTGAGAGCAGGATCTCAAATTTTTTCCGTCGGAATTTCCGACGGAAAAAGTCCGATGGTGCCCACACACGGTCGGATTTTCCGACAACATGGTCCGATAGGACATTTTCCGTCGGAAATTTCGACCGTGTGTACGGGGCATTAGAATCAGCAATTCAGCGGGTTTCCGGCGGCAGATCTGGCCTAATCCCGCATAAAAAAAAATACAACAGCAGCCCTTTTGGTTTAACAAGAGATCCAAAGAAGGACTCAGAGAGGCCAGTGCTTACCGTTTTTCAGACCGTGGAAGCCCAGGGCCAACAAAGCTCCTAAGGCTTCAAATAAGTCCTTCTGAAGGTGTCTCCGCTTAACCCTCTCAAGTAGGAGCAAGACTAGCTCAATTTGGGTGGGTTTGGGTGGACAAATTACAGGATGCCTCGATTTAAGCCGTCATTCGATCACGTTATCGTCTCAAGTTCAGAACAAGGCCCCTCAGACCTTGTTCGTAGAAACTGGACTTCCTACAGATTTGGAAAGGAGGCAATGTTTGCAAGGATATCTAGGGGAGCTGTTGGCAGCAAGGGCCATCCTTCCGGTTCCAAGGCACGAATTGGGTCAAAGAGTATATTCCCCTCTGTTTATGGTCCCAGAGGCTTCAGGGGGTTTCAAACCAGTGTTTGACCTCAAAGTCCTGAATTTTTTCATGAAGGTTCCACCATTCAAAATGGAGTCATTGGAAATTATCATTTTGGTTGTGGAGTCAGGAGACTGGATGGGTTCCATCGATCTGGCGAACGCGTATTTTCATGTTTCAATAGACGCACCTCACCCTCGCTTTCTCAGGTTTTCCGCAAAAGGCTCTCATTTTCAAATTTAATGTCTCCCATTCAGTCTGTGCATGACTCCGAGAACATTTGCAAAGCTACTGTCTGCTGTCGCTGTGACTCTCAGGGTCAAGGGAGTGCAAATATTCCATTATCTAGACAACATGCTACTTCTGGGTCCATTAAATTAGCTCCTTCTAGTTCATGTGAATTTCACCTGCAAAACATTAGCTTGTTTCGGTTGGTTGATCAACTTTCGGAAGAGCCAGATGCATCCAACCCAAATGTTGGAATATTTAGGAGTACAATTTGACATGGATCGGGGTCGTGTTTCTCTTCCTCAGAGGAAGGTCCAGGAGTTCCAGTCTCAGACAAAAGCAGTGATGGCCAGGCCTTCTATGATGTGAAGGAATGCATGCTGTATCTGGGGGTTCTATCAGTCACAGTTCCAGTAGTCCCGTGGGTCAGGTGGCGCAGAAGGAGGTTTCAATGCAACTGCCTTCTTCAGTGGGATCATCATTGCGATAATCTGGTCCCCTGGTTTGGTGGTCAGTAGCTCGCAATCTTTCCTGCAGAGTCCTGTTGAAGGCCTCAGAACCAATAGTAGTGACGACCAATGCCAGTCTGGCAGGCTGCGGGGCACACTGCCTGGGACAGCAGGTTCAAGGCCAATGGAACCTTTGTGAGGTGAAGAGTTCAAATTTCCTGGGATTGGATGCTGTCAGACGTGCTCTCTTAGTGTTCCAACTAGACATGTGCAAAAGGAAAAAAATGTTTTGTTTTGTTTCGTTTTAATTCGTTAATTAATTCATTTTGTTTAGTTAGATTCGTTAAATTCGTTAAATTCGTTTTCGGATTTTGTTTCATTTTCGACCGAATTCGAAAATCGGTCGCATTCGAAAATATTTCATCCGGATTCGAAATTATTTCAACATGATTCGAAATTATTTCAACCGCATTTGAAACTATTTCAACCAGATTCGAAAATATTTTGCGACCTGACTTTGGGTCCACGTATCTCGGGGTTACAAATTTGGGGATGTTGTAGTGCTAGTTGTACTGTGTTTGTATACCTAATTTGGGGTTTCTATCTACAAGTGGCCCCGAGATATGTGGCCCCAAATGCGGGTCGCAAAATTTCATTCTCTGCTGCAGAAAAGTGCTTGATATTTCGCTTGACAGATATGGATCTGGGGGTCACTTGGTGCTAGGAACCCCATAACTTGTGCAGGTGACGTGGCAAGTGGACAATCCACAACTTGGTCACGTAGCAGGTCACGTGATACTCATGGCCGGTCACGTGGCACTTGTGGCCGACCACGTGGCACTTGTGGCAGGTCACGTGACACTCATGGCCGGTCATGTGGCACTCGTGGCAGGTGTCGTGGCATATGTACTTGCCTTGCGATTGACATCCGTGACAGCCATTTCACATCTTTTTTTTTATGTGACAGATGTATATAAGTAAGTAACTAACCATCTTCCAAAATGTATAATTCAAATAGAAAAGATTAGAACAGAATAGAAAAAAAAAATTGAATAAAATAAAATAGAAAGAATATACAACCATCTTCTGAAATTCGAATTTCGAATAGAATAAATTCGAATTTCGAACAGTATGAATTCAAATTGTTTAATTAATTAATTTTAACTTTGGATAGAAACGATTATAATAAAATAGAAAATAGACTAGAAAAACAATAGAACAGAATAGAATATATTATATTTTATTCTATTCTGTTCTATTGTTTTTCTAGTCTATTCTTTTATATACTATTAAAATCTTTCCTCTTAAAATCGAAATCATTAAGTGCTAGTTCTACTGTGTTTGCATACCAAATTTGGGGTTTCTAGCTTAAAGTGGCCACCTAGATACGTGGCCCCAAATTCGGGTCACAAAATTTCATTCTCTGCTGCAGAAAAGTACTTGACATATCGCCCATATCTGGGGTCACTTGGTGCTAGGAACCCCACAACTTGTGGCAGGTGACGTGGCAAGTGGACAATCCACAACTTGGTCATGTGGCAGGTCACGTGGCACTCGTGGCCGGTCACGTGGCACTCGTGGCAGGTGTCGTGGCACTTTTGGCAGGTGTTGTGGCAAGTGGACAATGACATACAGCATATGTACTTGCCTTGCGATCGACATCCGTGACAGCCATTTCACATCTTTTTTTTTATGTGACAGATGTATATAAGTAAGTAACTATATAGAATAAATTCTAATTTTGAACAGTATAAATTCAAATTGTTTAATTAATTAATTTTAACTTTGGATAGAAACGATTATAATAAAATAGAAAATAGACTAGAAAAACAATAGAACAGAATAGAATATATTATATTTTATTCTATTCTGTTCTATTGTTTTTCTAGTCTATTCTTTTATATTCTATTAAAATCTTTTCTATTAAAATCGAAATCATTATATACTAAATTCGAATTTCGAAAGATGGTTATATATTTTTTTTTTTCCGACATTTGAATTTCGTATAGAATGAATTTAAATTTGAATAGAAAAGATTAGAATAGAAATAGACCATAGACTAGAAAAACAATAGAACAGAATAGAATATAGATACTATCTATTTCATTTAAATTTTTGCAGATTACTATTTGTTTCCATAAGATCTCCTGCAGACTATTAGGATCTATTTTTTTTTTTTGCAGATCTCCTGCAGACTATTAGTATCTATTTCGTTTTCTCACCAGATCTCCTGCAGACTATTAGCATCTATTTATTTTTTTAGCAGATCTCCTGTAGACTGTTAGACTCAATTTTTTTTTGCAGATTACAATTTATTTCCATTAGATCTCCTGCAGTATATTAACATCTATTTATTTGTTTTGCAGATCTCCTGCAGACTATTAGCATCTATTTCATTTTTATTTTTCATTTTTTTGCATTAGAGCAGCCATTTCCTTTATTTTAGCAGATCTCCTGCAGACTATTAGCGTCTATTTGATTGTTTTGCAGATTACTATTTATTTCCATCAGATCTCCTGCAGACTATTAGCATTGATATACTTTTATTGCAGATCTCCTGCAGACTATTAGTATCTATTTAATTTTCTCATCAGATCTGCAGCCTATAAGCATCTATTTATTTATTTATTTTTTGCTGGTCTCCTGCAAACTATTAGCAGCCATTTCCCTGTGTATAGAGATATAAGTGGTGATGATGTCTCTCTTGTTGTCTCTTCCTCAAACCGTTCCTCCATTCATAAATGAAATAGATGCTAATAGTCTGCAGGAGATATGCTGGAAATAATGGAAATGGATCGTAATCTGCAAAAAAATAAAAAAATAAAAAATTAAATAGCTATTAATAGACTACAGGAGATGTGCTACAAGAATGTGAGGGGTATTAGTGTGGGGGGATGGATGGAGATGCTAAGCTCTGATTGGATGGTGTATGGAGGTGATTGTCTCTCTATAGATGGGGGGAGGTGATGACATCACACAGTATTTTATATATTTATAAAACAATCTTCCAAAATTCGAATTTCGTATAGAATGAATTTAAATTTGAACCGAAAAGATTATAATAGAATAGAAAATATTGGAAAGAATCGAATAGAAAAACAATAGAACAGAATAGAATAAAAAAAAATATATATATATATTATATTTTATTCTATTCTGCTCTATTGTTTTTCTAGTCTATTTTCTATTTATATTCTAATCTTTTCTAATTGGAATTCGAATTCATTCTATCCGAAATTCGAGTGTCGGAACATGGTTTTATATATATACAGGGGGTCCCCGACTTACAAACATCCGACTTACAAACGACTCCTACTTACAAACGGAGGGAGACAACAGGAAGTGAGAGGAAATCCACCCCTAGGAAGGGAAATTCACTCCTGTAAGAGTTAATATGGGAAAAAGGTGTCTCCACTGATGCTTTATCACCAGTCCATGTTTCCCTAACAACCCAAAATTTTCAAAATCCAATTGTCATTGGGACAGAAGGTGAGGTGAAATCTTCTGAACAGGGGCACAGACAGCAAAACAAATGTTACAGGGGTGATAACCCTTCTCTATGTTATAAAAAAACTTAAAAATAGATTTTTTGGCTGGAGCTACACTTAAAAAATGTACCTGTTCCGACTTACAAACAAATTCACCTTAAGAACAAACCTACAGTCCCTATCTTGTTTGTAACCCGGGGACCCCCTGTATATATTTATGGTCTAGAGCCCTACGGACGATATGAGTAACGATGACGCACAGGTATAACACAAAACTTACCAACATGAAATAGACCTGAAAGCGTGCCTTGGTCTATCGTATGGTACACCAAAATAAGGGGGCATACCCTAGATAAGGAATGATAAAATAAGTAGCTATGGAATAATGTGAAATGAGTATTCAGTCTGGAGTAAGAATACTTAGAAGAACCCCTAAAAAAGGGGAGGGCGGGTGGGTATCTCGCACAGGAAACCGACAAAGACCAGCGGCCTTGGGGCTGCTTAAATACCCTCCAGGCTCCTCCCATAACTTCAGGCCGGCACACCGGCCTTCCAATTTATGGTCTAGAGCCCTACGGACGATATGAGTAACGATGACGCACAGGTATAACACAAAACTTACCAACATGAAATAGACCTGAAAGCGTGCCTTGGTCTATCGTATGGTACACCAAAATAAGGGGGCAAAAACTTTCAGGTAGGGAATAATTATTTATTAGAGGTAAATGTTACTGGGTGAGTCGGGCAAAGGCCTGAGCCATCTCCAGCTGTGGGTCAGGTATGTAGAGAGAGAAGCAGGCCGACTTCCACCGACCTAGTTTCTTGATCACATGGTCCGGAACCCTATGTCTTGAGGCCGTCGTGGCCGCCCCTATCCGGAATGAATGACCGGAGTACTGGCTGGGGTCCAAATGTAGATTGCCGAGAAGGACATGTTCCACGAACTGTGACGAGTTGAGAGGTTTGACTGGAAAGGGTAAAAGCGGGCTGGTATCTTGGCGGTCGGACAGTAGTGCCATCAACCGGTTTAACACGGTGACTGGGCACCAGTTGTTGTGGGTCCTGTACAGGTGTATATCTGCTCCGGAACCTCGCTGCTGAGTTTTAGACATCGACAAGTAAAGAACGTAGTGATCCTGGTGGCAGGAAGAGGTTACTCTTATGCAAGACTGGACCAGCTGGGTGATTGCGAGTGAACTCGCTGGGCTGCAGAAACCCATAGAACGCCATGTATATCGCAGCCTGCAGGACGGTGCTGAGGAGGAGACCAAAAGGGGACCTATCCAAGATGTCAGACATCCCCTTAAAGATCTCCCCAGTGATCGGCAGCCGCTTAGGGCTGACAAGCGGCCGGTGTTTCTGAACTCTGCGCGGAAGAGCCCTTACTGCGTGGCAGGAGAACACCGAAGGCCTCGCGGGGTCTTGAAGAGACAAGTAGTGCTGCACCCCGGCCACGTACTGGCGTATCGTGCTGTGTGACAGTGCCAGGTGAGAATGGCAATAAGCGATAAACGCTAGAACCTGCTTGACGCTGGAAGGTTCACGGGGGCGTTGGGGCAGGAATTTATTGAATGCCCTCCAGGCCGGGTGTTGCGGGCAAGCGAAGAATTGATGATGTTGGTAGCTGATCGTAAATGTGGGGCTAGTCCAAGGTCAGTTGTGACCAATCCGGGATAGTGGCTGAGAGATGGTAGGCTCCCGGCATCTGTTCAAAGAAAGAAATAAAGTTAAAACGGGAGAGTGCGTCCGCTGCTGAGTTGAACTTCCCGGGAACAAATGAACAGTAAACATTAAACTGATGTTGTAGGGATAACTGGACCAGTCTGCGAAGGAAGGACATGACGGGCCTGGATTTAGACCTGCCCTTGCTGATGATCTCGGCTGTGGCTTGATTGTCTGTCGTAAAAGCCACAGTCTGCCCAGACCAACAGTGATCCCACAGGTGAGCGACTGCTACGATGGGGTACAGCTCAAAGAGGGCTGACGTGGTAGTGAAGCCTGGTGTGGCTAGTGCTTGTGGAGGCCAGGGGGCGGCGAACCACAAATGGCCAAAAATGGTGGCACATCCTGTGGATGCCGCCGCATCTGTCACCATCTGAGGTGACAGCGAGGACACTACTGGGATGAACAGGGACACACCATTCCAGTTACCGTATATACTCGAGTATAGGCCGTCCCGAGTATAAGCCGAGGCCCCTAAATCACCACAAAAAAATGGGGAAACAGTATTGACCCGTGTATAGGCCGAGGGGCAAAAATGCAGCAGCTACTGTAAGTGGAAAAAGGGTCAGCAATGCCCACCTGCATGTCCCCTGTACAGACCCCCGTGTCCCCATTGCAGCCCGTGTCCCCATTGCAGCCTACCTGTGCCGATCCGTGGGTCCGGGGTCCTGTGTCCGGGGTCCGTGCAGCCGATGTGGTCCCGCTGTGTCCCCGCTCTGTCCCCCTCCACAGCGTGTACGGCGTGCGGCGCCATTACAATTTAAAAGCCGCGCCTCTTCCTCCTTCTCGTCCGTGATAGGAGGAACACTTTTTTCCCAGCAATCAGTGCGCAGTGTTCCGCCTATCACGGACCGTCTCTCATCCTCGTCCATGAGATGAGAATGACAGGCCATCCGTGATAGGCGGAACACTGTACTGCAGGGAAAATTAGTGTCCGCCTATCACGGACGGGGCGGGAGGAGGCGGCGCGGCTTTTAAACACCGCCGTCTGTCTGCATGACAAGCTGTTCATGTAGGCAGACGGCGGTGACTCGAATATAAGCCGAGGGGTAGACTTTCAGACCTAAAAAAGGGTCTGAAAATCTCGGCTTATATTCGAGTATATACGGTATTGAGAAAGTCTTCCCACATGGCCAGATCTGCCCTAGCTGCCGTATCCAGCCTGATGACCTGGTCTGGGTCCTGAGTGTAGGACAGGAAGACCAGCAGCCGGGACACAAAGGAGCGGCCCTGGGGGATGATCCTCATAGCAAAATTCAACATCCCGAGGAGAGACTGAAGCTGCTTCTGAGTACATCGCCCCACCCGGGTGAACTCTTGTAGAACCGTCCTGATACGGTCCAACTTGTCTGCGGGAAGGCTGGCCTGCATGACTTGGGTGTCAAGGTCAACGCCCAAGAACGTGATCTTGTGCACCGGGCCGTCAACCTTGTGTTCTGCTATGGGGACGTTTAGATTATCGAAAACAGCCCTCAACTTTCCAAGGTCCCCTGGGGGAGCCCCGGTGGCTCTATCAGAAGGAAGTCATCCAAATAGTGGATGACCTCGTGGCACTGTGCCTCATGGAGAAGGATCCACGCCAGGGTCTCCGCGAACTTATTGAACAACCAAGGACTACTCTTAGACCCGAAGGTCAACTTGGTTGCAAAATAATATCGCTCCCTCCACTTGATGCCGTGCCAGCACCATAGGGAGAGATGTATAGGCAGCAGCTTGAAGGCGTCAGATATGTCCGCCTTCGAGAGCCAAGCCCCTACCCCTGCCCTAAGTATGGCCTGGACAGCCATATCTACTGAAGCGTACTTCAGGGAGAACTCCTCAGAGGGGATGAGCGAGTTGAGACTGGGAACGACAGAAGAATGAGGCGCTGACAAATCATACACCAGACGTTTTTTTTATTCAAAAATTTCCCCTGTACAAGCCCGATAGGGCTGACTCTCCAGATGCTAAAGGGGGACTGGCTGAACGGGCCTATCAAAAAGTCCCGATTCAACTCCGTCTGGAGAAGGAGATCGATAGCTGGCTCGTCCGTTGCTGCTGACCGCAGGTTCTGGCATTCGTGGGTGGCGTGGGGCAGGGTAATGAGCCCGGTATGAAACCCATCGGTGAAGCCTCGGATAAGGTAGCTGGCGAGTGACGGAATGGGGTGTGAGGTCAAGTAGACATCAAGCCAAAGGACATTGACCCGGCTTAGTCACGGCTTCTTCTGTTCGATCTCACACAGGCATAGGGTGCAGACGTGCAACAGCCGGCACTGGCTGAAATTGCAGGAGCCGTAGTTGAAGTTGTTGCAAATGGCGGCAGCCCCAACCATCCGCACCGGACGTCCCAACTTGTCCATCTTCTGCCCTTGCGGAGCCAGACTCGTGCTGGTAGAGGCCGTGCTCGCTGTCGGATGGACGGAGACTATGTTGGCACACCAGACCGCGGTGTGGGACGCTGACTGACAGACAGCACACAGTGGAGACCGTAGACCCGCAAAGTGGCGGCAAAACAATTCGGTGTCCACTACACTCCAGTCCGTCGTCAAAAACCTGGCCGCGGCTTTGGTCGAGAAGGACCAATGGTAATCGTAGAATGCTGAACGCTGAACCACCGTATTTGTGGCCCAGGTCTACGATTAAATGGAGGTAAAGGTCCAGTTCCTCTCGCCTGCCAGGGGAGGCTGAGCACAGCACGTCCCTGAACATACCGAAAGCGAGCGTGAACTCGGACACCGTGAGCTTTCTGTTCAGCCTCGGATCCTTAGCCTTCAAAACCACTGAGACGTCCCCCCAGGTGTACGCCTTGTTCTCAGCCAAATCATGGACCGAGATCATGAGTGAGGCCAGGTTAACGTCTCTGCCCTCCAGAATGTCCTTCCTCACGTTGGGTGGCACCAGGTGGGAAGGATGAACGGTTGCCGTGGCAAGATTGCTACCTGGGCCGGTGCACTGATGGCCGGGACCACGGCAGGGTCCGGAGCCGTGGCGGCCGGGCTGGTCTCCAGGCGTGTCACCCCGTCCTGGACCTCAATGATCGAGGAAGACAGGGAAGATACGAGGGTGTGTAGCTGAGTGACGGCGGCTGAAATAGATTCCAGGGACGCCTGCTGGCTGCTGGAGCCTGCTGCGGCCGGTGGTGGGAAGAGGAGCCTGAATAGCTCCGCCTTCCTGGCCGCGGACGAGAAGGGTATCCCTCTGCGCCTCAGCTTGGCGGACAGCCTGGGGATTGTCCATGCCCTGAGGGACTGGGCACTGCCAGCCTCGGAGGCTGATGCCGGAGATATCGGGGTGGTGAGGTCATCGCTGCCGACTGACGACATGTCGGCTGCCAAGACCCGTTGCTCAGTTGACTGGTCACATGTCTGCAGGCTGGGCCTGCTGGAGCCCTGATCAAGTTGGTGCAGGTGGACCTACTGAATCCGACTGACCTGAGAGAGTGTGAGAGAAAGTACCTATTTAAGAGCCTGAAACCGCTGCCTTCTTGAGCAACGGTACCCAAATGTTGATGACAACAACAGGCGATAGTGACTTAGGAGTTGACAGCTGTGGAATTAAATGACAGACAACAACACAAAAATTATGAAATGACATGTTGCCTTAACTGAAATGAACCTCCCGTGACAGAGGCCAGGCCCGGTCGTAACGTATGCGAGTGACTGTGAGCCGGACTCTGGAGCACGTACTGAAATGAGACAACCGTGAAATGAGGCCAACTGCCTGGGGTACGCTGGGGCCGAACTGAGACATCCTAGACGCCACAGGATTCGACTCACAGTGCTACTGCATGAGGTAAAACGCTAGCACTCCTATGACAGAGCCTTGAACATCATGCCGCTGTCTAGCGACTGGGCATTTTTTCTTTTTTCTTTTTTTCGGACTCTGGCGCACGTACTGAAATGAGGCCGGCCTAGGGCACGCCGGCGTGGTAAGGTGACACAGAAATGATATACCATGACAAGGACAAGAATCAAAAAAAAAAATGACCGAAACCTACGACGCGATTCCATCCCTGGCGCATGTATCGAAATGAGGCCAGTCTAGGGCACGCCGACATGAATTAGTGCGGGGAAGTGACTGAATTCGTGCCGGGGCGTGGTAAGGTGAGACAGAAATGACATACCATGACAAGGACAAGAATCAAGAATGAACAAAACCTGTGATGTGATTCTGCCCTTGGCACATGTATCAAAATGAGGCCGGGCAGCTGGGCGTCTGGATTGACCCGGTCGGAGCACCCGTGGATGCGACTGGACCCACCCAGAGGTGAGTGACAGAAATGAGACCATGACAAAGACTAGACTTCAACCGACCGAGGCAATTTCTAACTGAATCTGTCTCTGGAGCATGTATAGAAAAGGAGGGCTAGGCGAACCGGTAGGAATCGTTGCATCCCGGATGCGACCGGATTCAGACCAATACTCGACAAATGACCGAAACCATGACAAAGACTAGTCTCGAGCCCGCATCCGTACGGTGAACCAATCTCTGATGCATTTATGGTAATGCGGCCATAACCTGAGCACCCCGAGACAAATCAGTGCATAGAAATGCGACATGACTTAAATCTGAGTGCGGCCAGCAATGAAATGATGGCATGAACGCCCAGCTAAGAAACGATGCGAAATGACTTAGCATGACCGGATGGCTCGACACGTTAGCCACGTTGTAATGACGAAATGATTGCCATGCTAATGCAATGAAATGATTCGACGCGGTCGAAGTGATTCGTACAATTAACATGCCAACAGCGATTCGGAATGCAGACAGCGATTCGGCATGCTTGCTGGCATAACCGTTTTGAACAATATGACATGACATGAATGATGCGTGTGAGTGCGAACGGCACACGTGAGTGAGCCATGTTTGAGCGATTCAAAGACTGCGTAATCCGACCGCGTAGGGGAACCCTTGAGCGCCGGATGCGGCATCGGTCGGAGTGTCATGGCGGGTAGCCATGAATTGTGCATGCCGCTAGGTGGCTCACGATCGTGTACTACCAAAAACGTGCGTGTAACTGTTAAGTGTTTCGAGACAAGCTGTGCGCGATTCATGAGCTACACAGACCACAGTTTAGTGACATGATAGACAGTGCATGAGAGCGTAAAACATGCCCTACCTGCGACAGCCGAACCAGACTCGTTGTACGGAACCTGCGACTCGGTAACACGAGTGCGACACGAAGGGACAAACACGACTCACGAACACGGGACTGCAACAACACAGGGAGACGGGCAGACGAAAACGGAGCTCACGAAGCGGCACAACAGCGCTTGTCTCGAACGAGTCGGTCCTAGATGTCTGGCGTATCAGATATCTCGCACAGGAAACCGACAAAGACCAGCGGCCTTTGGGCTGCTTAAATACCCTCCGGGCTCCTCCCATAACTTCAGGCCGGCACACCGGCCTTCCAATATATATATATATATATTTTTTTTATTTGTTCTATTGTTTTTTTTTATGATATTGTTTTCTATTATTTTAGAAAATTTTCTATTCAAATTCAATTTAATTCTATATGAAATTCGAATTTTGGAAAATGTTTTTTTATATGTATGTATATATATGTATATATATAACCATCTTCCGAAATTCGAATTTAGTATAGAATGAATTCAAATTCGAATAGAAAAGATTAGAATAGAAAAACAATAGAATATAATAAAGTATAATATATATATATTATTCTGGTCTGATGGTACTCTATGTATCCTCCTGCTAAAATATCGTACCTCCACTGCGCCAATCCTTCCAAAAATCAATGAATAAATGTGTATATAAATAAAAATATACCAATAAATCAGTAAAGTGAACCAGCTGCCACTCTAAAAAATATGATAAATTGTGTTTAGATTATACCCAAACATGTAATGTAATCAAGTGTTTGAAAGCAATAATCAAGTAGCGCTAATAAATATCATAAAAAGTAAAATATATAAAAAATTATAAAGTGAAATGCATAAATATATAACACCACGTGAAATAATGTTATAGTGAAATAAAGAAAAAAGTCCTTTGATATCTGTGGCAAAATCAATCTACACAAAAAATATATGTCAAAATATATCCAATAGATCAATCTTCAAAGAAATCTTTTAAATTCTTCCACCACACCGACGTGCCTCGTGATCCCTCTCCCAATAAGATCGCACTCACCAGATGATGTTGCCTCCCACTCTCGTGGTTGGCAAAAAAGCCACACCTGGGTCAATGATACGATCACACCAAAACGTATACCTCCATATGTAAAAACAAGAAGTGAACAGTGCTCCACATAGCGTGATTCTGTTTATAAAACGGTTTATTCAAACATATCACACACCCACACTTCAATGGTTACACTCACATGTTAAAAAGTGAAAATCAGCAAAACACACGGCCACACGGACACTGAAATCCTTTTGAAAGTTTGGCGTTCCTATAATACAGTGATCTATACCGCTCATCGCTCTGCACAGTCGCCATTCAGAGTCCATTCAAGATTGGGTGCACTTGGAACAGCTTCTGAAGAGTGGGTGAGGTCTGATGCTGCATATTTTGGGATCCTATGTGACCATTTGTGCATACTGCCAAGCTATCCTTCATTGCAGTTTGCTGTGGAACATTTGCTGTGTTTTACTGATTTTCACTTTTTAACATGTGAGTTTAACCATTGAAGTGTGGGTGTGTAATATGTTTGAATAAACCATTTTATAAACAGAATCACGCTATGTGGAGCACTGTTCACTTCTTGTTTTTACATATGGAGGTATACGTTTTGGTGTGATCGTATCATTGACCCAGGTGTGGTTAAACAGCTTTTTTGCCAACCACGAGAGTGGGAGGCAACATCATCTGGTGAGTGCGATCTCATTGGGAGAGGGATCACGAGGCACGTCGGTGTGGTGGAAGAATTTAAAAGATTTCTTTGAAGATTGATCTATTGGATATATTTTGACATATAATTTTTGTGAAGATTGATTTTGCCACAGATATCAAAGGACATTTTTCTTTATTTCACTATAACATTATTTCACGTGGTGTTATATATTTATGCATTTCACTTTATAATTTTTTATATATTTTATTTTTTATGATTTTTATTAGCGCTACTTGATTATTTCTTTCAAACACTTGATTACATTACATTTTGATTACGTTTGGGTATAATCTAAACACAATATATATATATATATATTATATTTTATTCTATTCTGTTCTATTGTTTTTCTAGTCTATTTTCTATTTCTATTCTAATCTTTTCTATTCGAATTCGAATTCATTCTATACGAAATATTTATTCACATAACCATCTTCTGAAATTCGAAATTCATATAGAATGAATAGAAAAGATTAGAATAGAATAGAAAAACAATAGAACAGAATAGAATAAAATATATCTGTTCTATTGTTTTTCTAGTCCATTTTCTATTTCAATTCTAATCTTTTCTATTCAAATCCAATTTATTCTATATGAAATTCAAATTTCTGAAAATGGTTTTATATATATATATATATATATATATATATATATATATATATATATATATATATATATATATATATATATATATATATATATATATATAATATTTATACATATAACCATCTTCTGAAATTCGAAATTCATATGGAATGAATTCAAATTCGAATAGAAAAGATAAAAATAGAATAGAAAAACAATAGAACAGAATAGAATAAAACATCATATATCTGTTCTATTGTTTTTCTAGTCTATTTTCTAATTCTATTCTAATCTTTTCTATTCAAATTCATTCTATACGGACACATGGTTTTATTTATATATATGTATATATATATATATATATATATATATATATATATATATATATATATATATATATATATATATATATTTTTTTTTTTTTATTATTATTTTTTTTCTGATCTGTTCTACTATCTTTCCATGATATCATTTTCTATTATTTTCTATTCTATTCTAATCTTTTCTATTCAAAATCGATTTCATTCTATATGAAATTCGAATTTCGGAAATGGTTTTATAATATTTATATATATAACCATCTTCTAAAATTCGAAATTCATGTAGAATGAATTCAAATTCGAATAGAAAAGATTAGAATAGAGTAGAAAAGAATAGAATAAAAAAAATATAGACGGTCATATTCTATTGTATTTTATTACATTCTATTCAATTCTATTCTATTCTCTACTATTCTTTTATTTCCATTCTATTGGTTTTTATTTTTAAATTCTATTTTATTGTATTCTTTTTTAGAAATTGATTTATATTTTTTCTAATTCGATTCAAATTTATTTTCTAATTCGATTCAAATTTATTTTCGAATTCGAGTCAAAAATATTTTGAATTAGATTCGAAAATATTTCGAAATTCAATTCGAAAATATTTCGAATTCAATTCGAATTTCGTCCGCGATTTTTCGATTCGAAAAAATTCGGATTCGGTTAAATTCGATGCATCCGATTGTCCGAATAATGACAAATTCGTCCGAAATTCGATTCGGAACGAAACGAAATGCACATGTCTAGTTCCAACCTATGTTGCGAGGTCAAGCTGTCAAGATCCTTTTGGACAACAAAACTGCGGTGGCTTATGTGTCTCATCAAGGGGGCACAAGAAGTCGCCCTCTCCTTCAGGTGGCATGTCAATCTTCCTATGGGCAGGGAAGAATCTCGGCTCTCTTGCAGCATCTTATCTCCCAAAACCTGGGAATGTTTCATCAGATCGCTTGAGTCGAAGCTTTGGGGATTACAATGAATGGGGCCTCAACCCCAAGTACCTATGCAAGATCTTCAGGGTCTGGGGGACACCTTTGATAGATCTTATGGCATTGGAGAATTGTCAACTGCCTTGCTTCTTCTCCCAGACCTGGCATCCACAAGTGTTGGGTCAGGGTGCTCTGTCCGGGTCTTGGAACTTCCCCTTGGTGTATGTGTTTCTGCCACTTCCATTAGCTCTCAAAATCCTGCTGAAGATTCAGCGAGAAAGGGTTGCAGCAATAGTAGTCCTATCTTACTGGCTCAGGGAGCCGTGATTCCCTCTGGCTTGGAGGATAAAGTTGGGCTCACCAATCCCACTGCCTCCTTGTCAAAATCTCCTTCTGCAGAGTGGGGCCTGACACCCGAACCACAGGAGGATGAAGTTAATGACCTGGAAGTGAGAGGGGGGCTTTAACTGCCATGGGTCTCTCGGGTGGTGTAGTGGAGACATTATTACAGGCTTGTAAGAGGTCCACAAATAAACCTATCACCGGATCTGGAATACTACAGAAAGGGGTTGGGACCTTGGATCTTCTTCAGTATCTAACATTTTGGAGTTTCTGCAGAGTGGTCTCTAAGTGTTAGCTTATAATTCTCTGAAGGGTCAAATCCCCGCCTTGTCGGCTATGTCGTGTACAAGAAATGCTCTACATCCGTTGGTGATCTGATTTTTAGGGGCAGCCATATAAATCAGACCTCCATTGAAATCATTTTTTCCAAAAGAGGACTTAACGCTAGTCTTGGGTACATTGCTGGTTCCTCCGTTTGATCAAGCTTTCTCTTGTTCATTATTTCTTTTAACAGTTTTTTGTTTTTGTTTTTTACTAGCCGTTGCCTCGGTCAGAAGAGTCTCGGAGTTGTGCGCCTTCTCATCTAAAGAACCATATTGTTTGGTGCTCCCAGACAAGATAGTCCTTAGGCCGATACTGAGCTTTCTACCTAAGGTGGCCACATAATTTCGTATGAACTGGGAGGTCATTCTCCCAGCCTTTCCAGTGGATACAGCTGATGATGAGTGGAGTAGGTTAGACCTGGTCTCTGCGGTTTCAACCTACCTGAAACAGACTAAAAGCTTTTGAAAACAAGATCAGCTGTAGGTTTTCCCAATGGGGCCTAAAAAGGGTATTCCAGCAACATCCAGAGTTGTGTCCTTCTGGTTTGTCAAGACCATACATATTGCATACAAAACGCTGGGCCTTCCTCCTCTTTCAGAAAGCAAATCACATTCGACGAGGGGTATGGCAGCATCCTGGGCAGCATACACGAAGGTCGCCCCTGAGGTAGTTTGCAGAGCAGCAAGCTGGAGTGCGCCCAACACCTTTTATTAGGCATTACAGGCTTAATATGGCTTGTCCGCCTGAGGAAACATTTGGCTATACGGTTATTACAGCGGCTGTTGCCCATTAGCATCGCATTGAGGGTTTGGCTTATTTTACATTTTTTGTCTTCCCTCCCTTCTTAATATTGCTTGGTACATCCCATAGTAGGCTGACATGGGGAGGTCCAGGAATAAGGAAAATTGTTATCCATACTTACCGTAATTTTCCTTTCCTGAGTCCTCCCCATGTCAGCCGGGGCTTCCCACCCAGTTTATCCGTCGCGAGGCAGTTTTTTTTTTTTGAACGCTGGTGTGGGAAAACAGCCGCCCTTTATGGGCTAAGAAAGAGGTGGTCCTGGAGGGGTCAGAGATGGCGGAGCTGACCCATAGTAGGCTGACATGGAAAGGATCCAGGAAAGGAAATTTACGTTATGTTCCCTGACAAGGTGGAACTCAACGTTGGCAATGCTGCAGCAGGGCCATCAATGAGTACCTGTGTGAGTATGGCACCAGGACAGGGTCAGGGGAGCTTTTTCCCCGACGCCAGTGACTACTGATCAAGGATGCATGCACTGTCCTGTCACCATTTGAGGAGGCCACAAGGATGGTGAGTAGGAACAGTGCATGCATCAGTGATACTGTCCCTCTTGTCTTCCTGTTGGATCACACGCTTCGTGGAATAATGGACAGGGCACTTGAGGCAGAACAGAGGGAGGAAGAGGAGGACTTCCTTACCTCTCAAGGCCCCCTTTATCCAGACAGTATTCCTGCGGGCCCGCCGATCACACAGGAAGAGGAGGAGGAGGATGAAGATTGTGTCAGCATGGAGGTGGAGCCTAGCACTCAGCATTAGCAGCAGTCTTCAAGGGATCGTTCTCAGTCCCCAGAAACCCATGGACTTGTACGTGGCTGGGAGGAGGTGGCTGTCGATCATGTCATCCTTAGTGACCCAGAGGACTCCGGATCGAATGCCTCAGCAAACCTTCACTGCATGGCCTCCCTGATCCTGCAAAGCCTGCAAAAGGACCCTCGGATTCGTGGTATCAAGGAGAGGGATCATTACTTACTGTCAACCCTTCTTGATCCACGTTACAAGGGTAAGGTTGCGGAACTTATCCAGCCTTCGCAGATGGAGCAGAGGAGGAAACATCTTTGGGGGCCCTGCAGAAAGGTTTGTGCAATGTATTTCCAGAGCCTGGGAGGTTACAATTTCCTGGTCCTCCTGGACAACGTGTTGCTGAAGCTTCGGTCAGTCACAGAAGGAGCGGTGGAGAAGGTGGCCGACTGACCGATGCGTTCAGACAATTCTGTAGTCCGCAGCCCCAAGGTCTGATCCATTCCAGCAACCATTGCCAGCGTCTGATTTACATGGTGAAGGAATACCTAGGGGCAAGATCAGACTTGGAGACCTTTCCAACCGAAAATCCACTGGGTTACTGGGTGTTGAGGATATGCAATATGCAATTGAGCTACTGGCCTGTCCTGCATCCAGCGTTCATTCTGAACGCACATTCAGTGCTGCTGGAGGCTTTGTAAGCGATCACAGAGTGCGCCTGTCCACAGATTCAGTTGGTCGGCTCACCTTCATAAAAATGAATCAGTCTTGGATCACCAGCTACGCGCCCAGCTCCTGCGCCCACCAAGAATAACTGTGAGGGCTTAGAGTGTTGTGGCACCACCACGACCACTGCCACCAAAGGCCCAATTTTTCTGCCCCTGTTTAACAGGGGCATGTAATTACATTTCTTGATATAATATTTTACAGCAGGGCCCGTTCCAGCGTCCACCAAGAGGAACTGTGAGGGCTTACAGTGTTATGGTACCCCCAACACCTAAGGCCCAATTTTCCGCAGAGTATATAGGGCAGGCCATATAGTATATACAGGCGGTCCCCTACTTTCAAACATCTGACTTACAAATGACTCCTACTTGCAAATGGAGGGAGACAACAGGAAGTGAGAGGAAATCTACCCCTAGGAAGGGAAATTCTCTCCTGTAGGGCCCCGTACACACGGTCGGACATTTCGACCACAAAATCCGTCAGGTTATTTCCGACGAATTTTGTCCGAACTTGTTTTGCACACACACAGTCGTACAAAGTTGTCGGAAAATCTGATCGTTTTGAACAAGGTGACATATAAAACATACGATGGGACTACGTAGAGGCCAGTAGCCAATAGCTTTCGTCTCCAAATTTCTTCTGAGCATGCGTGGCACTTTGTGCGTCGGAATTCTCTACACACGATTGGAAAAAGTCAGATCGGATTTTGTTGTCGGAAAATTTTAGATCAGGCTCTCAAATTTTTTCCGATGGAAAAAGCCCGCTAGAGCCCACACACGATTGGATTTTCCGACAACATCCTGATTCGATCAGACTTTTTCCATCGGAATATCCGTCCGTGTGTACTGGGCATAATAGTTAATATGGGAAAAAGGTGTCTCCACTGATGCTTTATCACCGATCCTTGTTTCCCTAATAACCAAAAAATTTCTAAATCCAATTGTGATTGGGACAGAAAGTGAGGTATAATCTTCTGAACAGGGGCACAGACAGCAAAACTAATTTTACAAGGGGGATAACCCTTCCTTATGTTATCCAAAAAGCTTAAAAATAGATTTTTTGTCTGGAGCTACATTTACAAAATGTACCTGTTCCAAATTACAAACAGATTCAACTTAAGAACAAACCTACAATCCCTGTCTTGTTTGGACCGCCTGTATACTGCTGTTCAGAGTATATAGGGCCTGGGGGCCCCACGCCTTTTCTTTTTTTAATTTGGGTGCGGGGTTCCCCTTAATATCCATACAAGATCCAAAGGGCCTGGTAATGGGCTGGGGGGGGGGTACCCATGCTGTTTTTCTCAATAATTTTCATCCATATTGACATTACATTACAGCTGCAAGCAGTTTCAAATGACTTTTATTCCTTTAGAAATGTCATTTTGTACAGAGACTGTTCTAAACACGGGAAACTACTTTACAGGCATAATAATCACCCCTTAGGTATGATATTTAAAGGAATATTTCACTTTTATTTTTTCTCTTTAAGCATTATTAAAATCACTGCTCCCAAAAAAACTTTTTTTTGCATTGATACATGTCCCCTGGGACAGGACCCGGGTCCCCAAACACTTTTTAGGACAATAACTTGCATTTTAGTCTTTAAAATTTTCACTTTTGATTTTTCATATTCAGGTCCCATAGACTTTAACAGTGTTCTAATGTTCGCGCAAACTTTCGGTCCGTTCGCATGTTCTGTCTCAAACCGAACCAGGGGGTGTTCGGCTCATCCCTAGTTTCCACCAAAGGTATATGTGATTGGGTGACAAACCTTGAGCATAGTTTGGAGAACGTTGTCATTCTTTAACAGGGAAACACTGTGCCTGTTTGTATGCCTTTGCCTTTGTTTGCTCTTGTGAATGGGTTAACCCTCCAAAGAATCCTAGCAGTTCACAGGACAATGAGTAGCAAACTTGCAGTATAGGTGTAGAGCTGGCTAGAAAAGGGCCAGAGATGTAGAAGAGCCTGATGCCCAAAGTCCATTTCTGGATTCTTTCTTAATTAAAGTAACCCTCCCTGCTAAAATTTATACAGGTTGATTTCAGCATAGCAAAGGACCACATACTAACAGCCTTCTAGCCCAACATACATAAGCTTGGTGGGTAGCTGACAGCACCCTATCTTTTTGCATTTCTAAATAAATCAAAAATTACAAACTGGTATATCATAAATATGTGAATATTTAAGCTAGTTTGGTCGAAATTAGTCTGATCTTAATGAAATTCTTAATTGTATCAAGCCACAGAGTGGTTCTGTGGATACAGCATCAGTATAAAGTGCCACGTCCTATGAATTTGAAATAGCAAGAGAAAATGGGGCTTGGGCTTTTTAGGCACAAATAATTTTATTTTAATATAAACACATAAAAATTCATGATCTCTAAAAACCCACATTGATAATTCAATACATGATATACAATACAGCTATTGTACAGAACCAATGATAACTACAAGGAGACAAGGAAATGAGTAAAAGTCATTCTGTATTATGTATGAATCCAGAAGTGTGGTTCAAAAACAGGTAGGCAGTATAATGATGTTCAAATAAAGACAATTCACTCTACATGTAAACCAGGGTGAACAATAACTGCGCTGATTACATAACACAAGTGAAACAAAAAAGCGGCCAACACAATTTGTGATCAGCAAACGAAAATAATACAAAAACCAAGATGTGGCGCTGTGATAAAGATAGACTTAATATATAAAGTCTATATAAAAAAAACAATAGTTCAAATATAATGGTGACAGTCCATCAATCAAACATAACTGGTGCTGTGTGAAGGCAAAATCTTCTAACAAAAAAATAATGGTGCATATATATATCCTTTCTGGAATAAAAGGTGGTGCATAAATCCAATTAAGAGTGTTTGTATCTGCTTACCAGATAGAAGCAGAAAGGAGGCGATGTTAATCACGTGAAGACATAAAGGAAATGAATGAAGGTCTGATGAACCGATGGGTGTGATCGAATCCAGTACTCATCGATGGAATATAGGAGACCAAAATTTCTCAGCCAAATGATTTCCTCAGCCAGAACAGGTGTAAACTAGAAAAAAACTCTCCCACGGGTTGGAGGAAGAGAGTGACAATAATAGTGAAGCCCGCCAGCTGAAGTTTAACAATTTTATTGGTAATCTACTTACAACAAAGGCAAAACATCAGGGCATGGATAAAAAGCAATTCCGCATACTTGCATCAGCCCGCCTGACATGTTTCATCCTACAACGGATATCCTCTGATGATATCCGTTGTAGGATGAAACATGTCAGGCGGGCTGATGCAAGTATGCGGAATTGCTTTTTATCCATGCCCTGATGTTTTGCCTTTGTTGTAAGTAGATTACCAATAAAATTGTTAAACTTCAGCTGGCGGGCTTCACTATTATTGTCACTCTCTTCCTCCAACCCGTGGGAGAGTTTTTTTCTAGTTTACACCTGTTCTGGCTGAGGAAATCATTTGGCTGAGAAATTTTGGTCTCCTATATTCCATCGATGAGTACTGGATTCGATCACACCCATCGGTTCATCAGACCTTCATTCATTTCCTTTATGTCTTCACGTGATTAACATCGCCTCCTTTCTGCTTCTATCTGGTAAGCAGATACAAACACTCTTAATTGGATTTATGCACCACCTTTTATTCCAGAAAGGATATATATATGCACCATTATTTTTTTGTTAGAAGATTTTGCCTTCACACAGCACCAGTTATGTTTGATTGATGGACTGTCACCATTATATTTGAACTATTGTTTTTTTTATATAGACTTTATATATTAAGTCTATCTTTATCACAGCGCCACATCTTGGTTTTTGAATTCACTCTACATGTTGAGCGCTCATTGCGCTTCTTCAGGAGCTTTTATATTGATGAGTAATGTGGAATAATTGAACGCATGCAATTTTAAAAACAACACGATGTAGCACAAACAGATGGACCAAAGGATAATTGTAATAGTAAGATGAATCAATTGGTATTGCGATAGAAGCCAGAGAGAGTGATAAACTAGATGTCTCAATTCAGCCCCATATGCTATTAAATTGCAGAGGAACCTAGGCCGAACACTGGTAAATCCTCAGAGAGCTTTCTAAATGATAGGACCTCTGTAGACAGGATCCCACACCAAACGCAGCCTCCGTGAGGCTAATAACCGTGATATGTGGTAGCTGAATCAACAATATAGTGGAAAGGGGGAGGATGGAGCGCCGACGACAGCTAGTGATGAGCGAGTATGGGGGGTCACAGATGGAGTGACACTGAGGGTGGGCGAGAGAGAGTGGGGGCTGAAGAGGAGAAACACTGTGATGTGTTTTTTGGACATTTTTTTTCTCAGTCCAGGAGTAACAGTGTGTGCTTGTAAGATGCGGCAGCCGGCTCCATAGAGCAGAAGAGACTCTGGTGTAGAGGAGAAAAGAGAGAGAGCAGCGCCGCTCTAAGAGTAGTGGGTCTGATTACAGTGGGAACTGTATGTGAAAATAAAAAGAAAGTATGTACTCACACTTTGTTTAAAAATATCAGGCACGTAGCGGTATCTTTATTTTGTCTGAAGTCCTCGGCCGTCCTCCGGTGTCATGGCTATGGTGGGGAAACGCACGGTCCCTTGCGTCTCGTGGTTCTGAGGTGAGTGCGTCCCAGGATAGGCACGTCAGCAGGATTGATGACGTTGGTAGGCGTGGTTGGGAGCGCTCGCGTTCGGAGCATGCATGCTCCTTCATCAGGCGGTGTAAACAGCTGCAGCTTGTAGACACATATTTATAGTGGGTGAAGGGGGAAGTGGGAGTGTGGGAGGAAAAAAAAAATAAAATGGGGGCGGTATCTATCTTTATACTTTAAAAAACTTTAAAAACTTTAAAATTGGCCAACGCTGATCATGTATTAGAGGTGTTGTGAGAAGTTTAAAAGGATCATTCATGTTTGGTAACATAATTTGTGCTGAGATGTTTTGACTGTTAAAAACGTGTGTAGCAAGAGCAGGGGGGGGGGGGGAGGTGATGATGTGGAAGCAATCATGAGGAGGGTGAGGGAATGTGAGTGTGGGCGGGACTGGGAGAGATAGGGCTGATGGGGATTGTAGTTTGGTGGGTCAATATATTATAGAATGACAGTAGTGTGAATGAGGTGAGGAATAAAAATAAAAAGGAAGGATGGCGAAAGGGGTGAGAGATGATGGGTGGAAAATGGAGGATATATTATTTATATATAGGGGAGAGTTTATAGTATGCATGAAATAATGTGGGCAATTGGAGTGTGCTGCAGAATGGAGATATAGATGTGATCAGAATGAGAAAGAATAGGAAGTGATTAAAATGATGTTATAAAGAGCTGTATTAAAAAATCTATATAAAATCTGTATAAGTAAAATTTATATGAAAGTTTTATATAAAAAAAGGATGTTTTTAGATAATAAGGAAAAATTCCATGAAAGTGTACATATATATACACATGTAAAAAGACGTATACACATCACGGATATATGCTGGCAGATTTTGGGCTAGTGGTTGCAGCAGGAAATGATCAATATACATGGAGAATGGGTTAGTGATGCTGTCCATGGCGGCCACTATAGGGCGTCCAGGGGGCTCAGTCAGGCTCTTGTGAATTTTGGGGAGATGATAAAAATAAGGTGTATTGTAATTGTCCCGTTTCAAAAATGCAGCTTCAGTTTTTGTAATGATCCCGTTGCTGGTGGCTTTATTGACTAGTAAGTCTGCTTCAATGAGAAATTTGGGTAGAGGGTCACTGGGTAGTATGGTGTATGTGTTTCTGTCTGATAGAAGTCTATGAGCCTCTTGGATGTAGGCGTCTCTTTTTTGCAGGACAATTCCGCCCCCTTTGTCTGCGGTTTTTATGACAAGATCTGTGTTTTGGGTGAGGGCTTTGAGGCATGCCCTTTCTGATGCTGTGAGGTTATGATTGTGTGTGAATGCCGGAGTGTCTTTGCACAGACGTTTAATATCAGAGAAGACCACTTGGTAGAAACTCTGTAGGTACGGGCCTTTAACGTGGGTAGGGTTAAAGATGGATTTTGGGCGGAAAGTGGTGTGTTGGACTGGTGGAGAGGTGGGGAGATGTTGATTGAGATATGATGAGTAAATATCTGTCTCTTCATCACCACCACCAGTGTATAATTCCTCGAGAAGGGCTAGACCTGAGGCATCTAATTCAAAATCTGGGGTGAGGTCGAGGTGTGTTGTTTCTGTGGTATCCTCAATAGTGGGGTTTTTATTGGCTTTAATGTTAAAAAACCTTTTGACAGTCAGATTGCGTATGAATTTGTTCAAATCTACGAACAGTGTGAATGGATTGGGAGTGGCTGAGGGTGCAAAGCTGAGGCCTTTGCTTAGTAGTGAAGGTGTCTTGCGCACTGAGGGTTAGTGTAGATAGGTTATAGATTTTTATCATTTGAGGAGTTTGCCCTTTCTCTTTTTGTCTTCCATGCCCCCCTCGCCTGCCTCTTCTTCTAATTTTCTTTTTTGTGCAGGTTGGGGGGTTTTTACTAAAAAAGAGAGGTCTAGGGTGGATGTGGGATCTGTGGTGGCTGGACCAGGTAGGCTTGTCTGCATAGTAGTAAATTGTGAGTCTGGATCGCATGGTGGTGGTTCAGACGTAGTGGTAGTTGTGTCTGGTAGAGGAGCATCTGGTTGGGTACTATCTACAGTGTTTGACAAGGCTGGGGTGTGTGGGGTTTGTTTAGCGTTAGTGGGAAAGGCTCCACTTGTGGTGGCGTTCATCCGTTTTTTCGTTCGATCTCTTTTTGGTTTAGGTCGGCCGTCAAGGTGGGATGTTGAGTCTTCATCACGGGGGTTTGGTGCGTCCTCTGCGTGTGGCTACAGAGGGGAGGAATGTGTTCGCGATTATGTGGTCTGTGGGGTGGATTAGTAGAACTTGGTCCAGACTGGTTCTTGTGCCAGGGTTGGTATGCATGCATCAGGGGAACTGGTGCACCAGTGTGGTGCATCAGGGGGAATAGGGGTGGTATTGGGGGGTTGTTTTGGGCTTCCAATTGAATACTTTTGATGATGTGTAGTCATCAACATCACGCTTCATTTTATTGAGTTTTGTTTTGATTAGATAGTCTTCGTCTTTTTTGTTTTTTTTCTTTAGGATGTGGAGCCAGGTTATCGGAAGATGATTGATTTGGTTTAGAAGAGTGTGGATGTACTCTGACTTTCTCAGTTAGTGATTCTATTTTTTCTTCTCTTTGTTTTATTATGATATCTATCCATTTTTGGGAGCAGAAAAAGGATACGTATTCCCACTCTTTTTGTCGTTCTGCAAAACAGAGACGCCTACATCAAAGAGGCTCATAGACTTCTATCAGACAGAAACACATACACCATACTACCCAGTGACCCTCTACCCAAATTTCTCATTGAAGCAGACTTACTAGTCAATAAAGCCAACAGCAATGGAATCATTACAAAAACTGAAGCTGCATTTTTGAAAAGGGACAATTACAATACACCTTATTTTTATCATCTTCCCAAAATTCACAAGAGCCTGACTGAGCCCCCTGGACGCCCTATAGTGGCCGCCATTGACAGCATCACTAATCCATTCTCCATGTATATTGATCATTTCCTGCAACCACTAGCCCAGAATCTGCCAGCATATATCCGTGATGGCATATATCTACTTAACACCCTAGAGAACTATCGTTGGGAACCTATGTACTTATGGCTCTCCCTCGACGTTTGCTCACTTTACACATCAATCCCACATAACATTGGACTTGAGGCGGTTGAGTACTTCCTCTCACAAAACCCTCACATCAACTCAAGACAGGCAGAATTCATTATAGAAACCACCAAATTCTGCCTGACCCACAATTACTTTCTATTTGAACAAAAACACTACCTGCAAACACAAGGCACAGCCATGGGGGCAAATTTTGCACCTAGCTATGCCAACCTGACCATGGGCCTCTGGGAACTTCGCTCCATTTGGAACAATAACCCCTTTTCCAAACATATAGTTTACTTTGGCCGATACATTGATGACATCGTCATCATCTGGGATGGCTCCCGGCCTCAAGCAGACACCTTTGTCACTTATTGTAACGCCAACAACCTAGGCCTGTCTTTCACTTCCGTTTGTGATCCAGACACTTTAGCCTTCTTGGACCTAGAACTCAGTCATTCCAACAACCTTATTCACGCTAAAAACTACACCAAACCCACCGCAGGCAACTCCTACCTCCATTTTCAAAGCTGCCATCATCCAAGATGGATTTCGAACATACCAAAAAGCCAATTCTGCCGCCTAAAACACAACTGCACCCACCTAGAAGATTACACAGAACAAAGCACACTATTCAAAAAGAAATTTTCAGAAAAAGTATACCCCAGCACCCTAGTCAATGATGCCTATAATCACTTTGTCAGCGAAGTACCAAGAACAAACAAACCATCACCCATCACATCTTCCCGAGCGCCTAGATTCATCACTCAATTTCATACACAACACAGAAAAATGGAAAAAATCTTCCACAAACACTGGGGCATACTACGAGAAGACCCCCACCTCAAAGACAGTCTGGACGAAAAATCGAAAATTACATACAGAAGAGCACAAAACCTAAAAGGAAAAATAGCACCCAGTAAATTGAACACGAAAAACCAATTCAAATCGCACAACCACTTTTTTAGAAGTCAAAGGCATGTACCAATGCCGAAAATACAACTGTCTTACATGCAAATTTGTTCAACACAAACAGAAACATTTTACCACAAAAGAACAAACTTACAAACTTGACCAATTCTACAACTGCTCTACGGAATTCGTAGTATACTGTCTCTCCTGCCCATGTAACCTACTCTATGTAGGCCGCACTACCCGAACACTATGAAAAAGATTTGGCGAACACAAACGATCGATCGAGGAAAAGAAGAACCTGACTATCCCAAGACATTTTACGGAATTCCACCAAGGCTCCACCAATGGCCTACATGTTTGGGCCATAGGAACCATCCCTGACACTTTCCCTAGAGCGGAACGCATGAAACGCCTATGCGAGAGGGAAACCTTCTGGATCTACACCCTGGACAGTCTCAAGCCAGGAGGACTCAACGAGGAGATCGAAATCCACTCCATTTTTTAGCCTCCATTTTTTAGCCACCACTCGTTGTCTCCCATCTCCCTTTGTTTCCCCCCTCCCCCAAAAAATCCTCCCCCCCGCACAAAAATACCCCACCACCTTCTTCGAAACACCCCCCCCCCCCCACTCCAAAGGACCAGCCCTGTGTAAAGTGTGTTTTATATATATATATATATATATATATATATATATACATGCTTGCAAAAAATCTCTAATAAACCATAAAACCTCCCAAGCCCCCCCCCCCTCTTATTTTTACCGGTCACCAACAGTCATCAGAGCAAGCATCACTTCCCTCCCCCATCACACCATTTGCATCTCTTTAACTTTTCCCCCCATCATCTACATATATTTCCTGAAACTAGGAGCCATTGCACCTGTTTTTTTTATATATATATATATATATATATATATATATATATATATATATATATGTCTTTTTACATGTGTATATATATATGTACACTTTCATGGAATTTTTACTTATTATCTAAAAACATCCTTTTTTTATATATAACCTTCATATAAATTTTACTTATACAGATTTTATATAGATTTTTTAATACAGCTCTTTAACCACTTCCCTACCCGCGTATTGTCATATGACGCCCACAAGGTGGATCTCCCATCCTGGGTGGGCGTCATATGACGTACTCCCATTCCCGGCCGCCTGGGGGGCGCGCGCACGCCCGCGGCATTGCTCGGGACCCGGTGCGAGTGCCCGGCGGCCGCGATGTTCGCCGGGCACCCGCGATTGCCCGTTAAAACAACGGGACCGTGCAGGACCGTGGAGCTGTGTGTGTAAACACACAGCTCCACGTCCTGTCAGCGGAGAGGAGACCGATCATGTGATCCCAGTACGGAGGAACACTGATCAGTCTCCTCCCCTTGTGAGTCCCCTCCCCCCACAGTAAGAATCACTCCTATAGGGAACACATTAACCCCTGCAGCGCCCCCTAGTGTTAACCCCTTCCCTGCCAGTCACATTTACACAGTAATCAATGCAATTTTATAGCAACGATCGCTGTGTAAATGTGAATGGTTCCAAAAACGTGTCAAAAGTGTCCGCCGCAGTGTCGCAGTCACGAAAAAAAATCGCAGATCGCCGCCATTACTAGTAAAAAAAAAAATGCAATAAATCTATCCCCTATTTTGTAGACGCTATAACTTTTGCGCAAACCGATCAATATAAGCTTATTACGATTTTTTTTTACCAAAAATATGTAGAAGAATACGTATCGGCCTAAACTGAGTAAAAAAATAGTTTTTTTTAAAAAAATGGGATATTTATTATAGCAAAAAGTAAAAAATATTGTGTTTTTTTTCAAAATTGTCGCTCTTCTTTTGTTTATAGCGCAAAAAATAAAAGCCGCAGGGGCAATCAAATACCACCAAAAGAAAGCTCTATTTGTGGAAAAAAAAGGACGTCAATTTTGTTTGGGTGTAACGTCGCACGACCGCGCAATTGTTAGTTAAAGCGACGCAGTGCCGAATCGCAAAAAGTGCTCTGGTAAGGAAGGGTGTAAAATGGCCCGCTGCTGAAGTGGTTAAAACAGCATTTTAATCACTTCCTATTCTTTCTCATTCTGATCACATCTATATCTCCATTCTGCAGCACACTCCAATTGCCCACATTATTTCATGCATACTATAAACTCTCCCCTATATATAAATAATATATCCTCCATTTTCCACCCATCATCTCTCACCCCTTTCGCCATCCTTCCTTTTTATTTTTATTCCTCACCTCATCCACACTACTGTCATTCTATAATATATTGACCCACTAAACTACAATCCCCATCAGCCCTCTCTCTCCCAGTCCCGCCCACACTCACATTCCCTCACCCTCCTCATGATTGCTTCCACATCATCCCCCCCCCCCCCCCCCTGCTCTTGCTATACACGTTTTTAACAGTCAAAACATCTCAGCACAAATTATGTTACCAAACATGAATGATCCTTTTAAACTTCTCACAACACCTCTAATACATGATCAGCGTTGGCCAATTTTAAAGTTTTTTAAGTTTTTTAACCACTTCGCATCCGGCCGTAGCCGAATGACGGCCAAATCCCGGGAGGCCGTCATATAACGGCCTCCCCTTTCCTCGTTCCCTGTGCGCGCTCACGAGCGCGCAGCAGGGAAATTCTGTGCTGGCCGTGTCCCAATCACAGATCGCTGTAAACGGCCAATAACAGCGGCCGTTTACAGCGCGATCGCCCTGGCCAATGAGAGATGATCTCATATGTAAACATATGAGATCATCTCTCAGCGCCGCTCCTCCTCCTCACACAGAGACAGCGTGTGAGGAGGGGGGAGATGAACGGCTGCAGCGCCGTAAGTTTAAAATAAAAAAAATAAAAAAATAAAATGCCATCTGTGCCCACTGCCACCACTGCAACCTGTCCCCAATGCCATCTGTGCCCAATGACATCCCCAGTGCCATCTGCCAGTGCCATCCCCAGTGCCATCTGCCAGTGCTATCCCCAGTGCCATCCCCAGTGCCATCTGCCAGTGCCATCCCCAGTGCCATCCCCAGTGCCATCTGCCAGTGCCATCCCCAGTGCCATCTGCCAGTGCCATCCCCAGTGCCATCCCCAGTGCCATCTGCCAGTGCCATCCCCAGTGCCATCTGCCAGTGCCATCCCCAGTGCCATCACCAGTGCCATCCCCAGTGCCATCTGCCAGTGCCATCTGTAGTCAGTGCCACCTGTAGTCAGTGCCATCTGTCATCAGTGCCACATAGTGCCATCTGTCATCAGTGCCACATATTAGTGCCATCTGTCATCAGTGCCACCTGTCAGTGCCACGTGCCATCTGTTATCAGTGTCACCTGTCATCAATGCCACGTATCAGTGCCATCTGTCATCAGTGTCATGTGTCATCAGTGCCACGTATTAGTGCCGTCTGTCATCAGTGCCACGTATTAGTGCCATCTCTCATCAGTGCCACGTATTAGTGCCACGTGATATCAGTGCCATGTATGTGTGCCATCTCTCATCAGTGCCACATATTAGTGCCATCTGTCATCAGTGTCACGTGTCATCAGTGCCCCGTATTAGTACCATCTGTCATCAGTGCCACGTCAGTGTCACGTGTCATCAGTGCCACGTCAGTGTCACGTGTCATCAGTGCCACGTCAGTGTCACGTGTCATCAGTGCCACGTCAGTGTCACGTGTCATTGTCCTGGTGCTCCAGGGCCTTCAAAAGTGTAATAGGTAGTCAACAATTTAGATGTGTAATTTATGCTCCTAGAACACGTGATGGCGCTCCCTGCATGTTGGGCCTCTCTATGTGGTCAGGCTGTGGAAAAGTCCCACATATGTGGTATCGTAATAATCAGGAGGAGTAGCAGAATTTATTTTGGGGTGTCATTTGTGGTATACACATGCCATGTGAGAGAAATAACCTATTACAATTACAATTTTGTAGAAAAAAAATAAAAAATACAAAAATAATTCATTTTGCAAAGAATTGTGGGAAAAAATGACAACATCAAAAAGCTCACCATGCCTCTTACTAAATACCTTGGAATGTCTACTTTCAAAAAAGGGGTCATTTGGGGGGTATTTGTTCTTTCCTGGCTTGTTCGGGTCACAAGAAATGAGATAGGCCACCAGTACATCAGATGTGATCAATTTTGTATGATTCGCACCACAGATTGTAGAGTCTGTAACTTTCACAAAAGCCAAATAATTTCCACTAATTTGGGTTATTTTTACCAAAGATATGTGGCAGTATAAATTGTGGCCAAAATTTATGAAGAAAAATTAATAATTTCCTAAATTGTATCACAGAAACAAAGAAAAATGTGTTTTTTTTTTTTCAAAATTTTCGGTCTTTTTTAAATTATAGCGCAAAAAATAAAAAACCCAGAGGTGATCAAATACCACCAAAAGAAAGCTCTATTTGTGGGAAAAAAAGGACAAAAAATTAATTTGGGTACAGTGTTGCATGACTGAGTAATTGTCAGTCAAAGCGTGAGAGCACCAAAAGCTGAAAATTGGTCTGGATGGGAGGGGGGTGTTGGTGCCTGGTAGGCAAGTGGTTAAAGTATAAAGATAGATACCGCCCCCATTTTTTATTTTTTATTTTTTCCTCCCACACTCCCCCTTCCCCCTTCACCCACTATAAATATGTGTCTACAAGCTGCAGCTGTTTACACCGCCTGATGAAGGAGCACACATGCTCCGAACGCGAGCGCTCCCAACCACGCCTACCAACGTCATCAATCCTGCTGACGTGCCTATCCTGGGACGCACTCACCTCGGAACCATGAGACGCAAGGGACCGTGCGTTTTCCCACCATAGCCATGACACCGGAGGATGGCCGAGGACTTCAGACAAAATAAAGATACCATGAACAAACAGCTCTAGAAAAAAACTGTATAGCTCCGCGCCACAAAAAACAAACTGTGATACTAAATATTTATATATCAAGCTGCTCCCTTAGGAATTGTGAGATTAAATGATATCAAAGTGGTGTGACAGGGGCGCTAATTGTAAGTGCTAGATGAACACCTATAAAATAGTGTACAGTGGTGTGAAAAAGTGTTTGCCCCCTTCCTCATTTCCTGTTCCTTTGCATGTTTTTCACACTTAAGTGTTTCGGAACATCAAACCAATTTAAACAATAGTCAAGGACAACACAAGTAAACACAAAATGCAATTTGTAAATGAAGGTGTTTATTATTAAAGGTGAAAAAAAATCCAAACCATCATGGCCCTGTGTGAAAAAGTGATTGCCCCCCTTGTTAAAACATATTATAACTGTGGTTGTCCACACCTGAGTTCAATTTCTCTAGCCACACCCAGGCCTGATTATTGCCACACCTGTTCACAATCAAGGCATCACTTAAATAGGAGCTGCTTGACACAGTAAGGTCCACCAGAAGATCCTTAAAAGCTACACATCATGCCGAGACCCAAAGAAATTCAGGAACAATTGAGAAAGAAAGTAATTGAGATCTATCAGTCTGGAAAGGGTTATAAAGCCATTTCCAAAGCTTTGGGAATCCAGCGAACCACAGTGAGAGACATTATCCACAAATGGCGAAAACATGGAACAGTGGTGAACCTTCCCAGGAGTGGCCGGCCGGCCAAAATTACCCCAAGAGCGCAGCGACGACTCATCCAAGAGGTCACAAAAGACCCCACAACAACATCCAAGGAACTGCAGGCCTCACTTGCCTCAGTTAAGGTCAGCGTTCATGCCTCCACTATCAGGAAAAGACTGGGCAAAAATGGCCTGCATGGCAGAGTTCCAAGGAGAAAACCACTGCTGAGCAAAAAGAACATCAAAGCTCGTCTCAATTTCTCCACAACACATCTTGATGATCCCCAAGACTTTTGGGACAACATTCTGTGGACCGATGAGACAAAAGTGGAACTCTTTGGAAGGTGTGTGTCCAAGTATATCTGGCGTAGAAGGAACACTGCATTTCAGAAAAAGAACATTATACCAACAGTAAAATATGGTGGTGGTAGTGTGATGGTCTGGGGCTGTTTTGCTGCTTCAGGACCTGGAAGACTTGCCGTGATAAAAGGAACTATGAATTCTGCTGTCTACCAAGAGATCCTGAAGGAGAATGTCCGACCATCTGTTCGTGTACTCAAGCTGAAACGAACTTGGGTTCTGCAGCAGGACAATGATCCTAAACACACCAGCAAGTCCACCACCGAATGGCTGAAGAAAAACAAAATGAAGACTTTGGAGTGGCCTAGCCAAAGTCCTGACCTGAATCCTATTGAGATGTTGTGGTATGACCTTAAAAAGGCCGTTCATGCTCGAAAACCCTCTAATGTAACTGAATTAGGACAATTCTGCAAAGATGAGTGGGCCAAAATTCCTCCAGGACGCTGTAAAAGCCTCATTGCACGTTATCGCAAACGCTTGGTTGCAGTTGTTGCTGCTAAGGGTGGCCCAACCAGTTATTAGGTTTAGGGGGCAATCACTTTTTCACACAGGGCCATGATGGTTTGGATTTTTTTTCACCTTTAATAATAAACACCTTAATTTACAAATTGCATTTTGTGTTTACTTGTGTTGTCCTTGACTATTGTTTAAATTGGTTTGATGTTCCGAAACACTTAAGTGTGACAAACATGCAAAGGAACAGGAAATGAGGAAGGGGGCAAACACTTTTTCACACCACTGTATATAGTTACTTTGGCTCTAAATGGAGCCACAAAATCTATATTAAACAATTAATAAATCATCTGAATAAATACCCAGTGCATATATAGAGGCTGTATACATAACCCGCTAAAGCATAATGGAAGAAAAACAACAACAGTAATTAATTGCATATGCTCATAGACCAATATTGTATCTTGAATATATATCAGTATTCTTCCTCTACAGTGATTCCACAAAGTGCTACAATAGCTTAAATACAAAGTCCTTTAAGTGAATAAAGTTCTGGATAAAGAAATAGCACAAAAAATGAAAACAAAAACTTCTGTGCTGAGTGGTGTGGTTGAAGATCACCAATCTTTAACTGTAAGTCTATAGAAAACCCTTCACCATATTCTTATCTTCGTGTTGGTCACCCAATTGTGCAGAAAAAAAACAGCTGGCTGCTTACCAGATGTTATTGACTCATTTGGCCAAAAGAGAGTCAAAAAGGGCCTTTACAGGTTTGTGCCTGCACACATGTGGTTTAACAGGAGACGATAGTAAGGTATCTTCCTCTCGGGAGCTCAGGTGGAATGTATATAAAAAGGCAGGCGCTTTCCTGGTCACGCTGTTTTTACACATTGTTACTTCCGGTTTCTGGTGGTTGTCAGCGGTGGCAGCTGGAACGCACGCCGCTTATCCCCACACACAGGACGGGAGTTTTTTCTTTGTATGGTGTACCATCTAAATTTGCCAACGCGCACAGCCCCAGTGCCGGGTGGGCACTGAAATCCGTGAGTAGGCAATTGGCCATGTTTTTAATATGCAAATTTTAATAAATGAAGCAATATCACGCTATGTAGCTGTTTTTCTGCCTTTTTATATACATTCCACCTGAGCTCCTGAGAGGAAGATACCTTACTATCGTCTCCTGTTAAACCACATGTGTGCAGGCACAAACCTGTAAAGGCCCTTATTGACTCTCTTTTGGCCAAAGGAGTCAATAACATCTGGTAAGCAGCCAGCTGTTTTTTTCTGCACAATTGGGTGACCAACACGAAGATAAGAATATGGTGAAGGGTTTCCTATAGACTTACAGTTAAAGATTGGTGATCTTCAACCACACCACTCAGCACAGAAGTTTTTGTTTTCATTTTTTGTGCTATTTCTTTATCCAGAACTTTATTCACTTAAAGGACTTTGTATTTAAGCTATTGTAGCACGTTGTGGAATCACTGTAGAGGAAGAATACTGATATATATTCAAGATACAGTATTGGTCTATGAGCATATGCAATTAATTACTGTTGTTGTTTTTCTTCCATTATGCTTTAGCGGGTTATGTATACAGCCTCTATATATGCACTGGGTATTTATTCAGATGATTTATTAATTGTTTAATATAGATTTTGTGGCTCCATTTAGAGCCAAAGTAACTATATACACTATTTTATAGGTGTTCATCTAGCACTTACAATTAGCGCCCCTGTCACACCACTTTAAAATAAAGATACCGATACGTGCCTGATATTTTTAAACAAAGTGTGAGTACATACTTTCTTTTTATTTTCACATACAGTTCCCACTGTAATCAGACCCACTACTCTTAGAGCGGCGCTGCTCTCTCTCTTTTCGAATCAACAATATAAAATCTCCTGAAGAAGCGCAATGAGCACGCAAGATGTAGAGCGAATTGTCTTTATTTGAACATCATTATACCGCCTACCTGTTTTTGAACCACACTCCTGGATTCATACTTAATACGGAATGACTTTCACTAATTTCCTTGTCTCCTTGTAGTTATCATTGGTTCTGTACAATAGCGGTATTGTATATCATGTATTGAATTATCAGTGTGGGTTTCTAGAGATCATGTATTTATATGTGCAAAAAGAATATACCCCGCTACCTAAAAGATGTGAAAAAAAAATGGCTGCAGCTAAAAAATTGCGAGATATGCACAATCACAGGAAGTTATAATAGAATGGAAGCTGCACACAAATTAAATAAAATGTAAAACATATGATATCAAGAGTGACTGTTGATGTGACCATATAAACCAATGCAACAAATATATGATGCAATATTGCTATGTGCAAAAAATGTTAGATGAAACATAGCAACTAACAAAAAACAAAATACTCATATAGATGAAATAATAATTAAAAAAAAAAATATATATATATACAGTGGTGTGAAAAAGTGTTTGCCCCCTTCCTCATTTCCTGTTCCTTTGCATGTTTTTCACACTTAAGTGTTTCGGAACATCAAACCAATTTAAACAATAGTCAAGGACAACACAAGTAAACACAAAATGCAATTTGTAAATGAAGGTGTTTATTATTAAAGGTGAAAAAAAATCCAAACCATCATGGCCCTGTGTGAAAAAGTGATTGCCCCCCTTGTTAAAACATATTATAACTGTGGTTGTCCACACCTGAGTTCAATTTCTCTAGCCACACCCAGGCCTGATTATTGCCACACCTGTTCACAATCAAGGCATCACTTAAATAGGAGCTGCTTGACACAGTAAGGTCCACCAGAAGATCCTTAAAAGCTACACATCATGCCGAGACCCAAAGAAATTCAGGAACAATTGAGAAAGAAAGTAATTGAGATCTATCAGTCTGGAAAGGGTTATAAAGCCATTTCCAAAGCTTTGGGAATCCAGCGAACCACAGTGAGAGACATTATCCACAAATGGCGAAAACATGGAACAGTGGTGAACCTTCCCAGGAGTGGCCGGCCGGCCAAAATTACCCCAAGAGCGCAGCGACGACTCATCCAAGAGGTCACAAAAGACCCCACAACAACGTCCAAGGAACTGCAGGCCTCACTTGCCTCAGTTAAGGTCAGCGTTCATGCCTCCACTATCAGGAAAAGACTGGGCAAAAATGGCCTGCATGGCAGAGTTCCAAGGAGAAAACCACTGCTGAGCAAAAAGAACATCAAAGCTCGTCTCAATTTCTCCACAACACATCTTGATGATCCCCAAGACTTTTGGGACAACATTCTGTGGACCGATGAGACAAAAGTGGAACTCTTTGGAAGGTGTGTGTCCAAGTATATCTGGCGTAGAAGGAACACTGCATTTCAGAAAAAGAACATTATACCAACAGTAAAATATGGTGGTGGTAGTGTGATGGTCTGGGGCTGTTTTGCTGCTTCAGGACCTGGAAGACTTGCCGTGATAAAAGGAACTATGAATTCTGCTGTCTACCAAGAGATCCTGAAGGAGAATGTCCGACCATCTGTTCGTGTACTCAAGCTGAAACGAACTTGGGTTCTGCAGCAGGACAATGATCCTAAACACACCAGCAAGTCCACCACCGAATGGCTGAAGAAAAACAAAATGAAGACTTTGGAGTGGCCTAGCCAAAGTCCTGACCTGAATCCTATTGAGATGTTGTGGTATGACCTTAAAAAGGCCGTTCATGCTCGAAAACCCTCTAATGTAACTGAATTAGGACAATTCTGCAAAGATGAGTGGGCCAAAATTCCTCCAGGACGCTGTAAAAGCCTCATTGCACGTTATCGCAAACGCTTGGTTGCAGTTGTTGCTGCTAAGGGTGGCCCAACCAGTTATTAGGTTTAGGGGGCAATCACTTTTTCACACAGGGCCATGATGGTTTGGATTTTTTTTCACCTTTAATAATAAACACCTTAATTTACAAATTGCATTTTGTGTTTACTTGTGTTGTCCTTGACTATTGTTTAAATTGGTTTGATGTTCCGAAACACTTAAGTGTGACAAACATGCAAAGGAACAGGAAATGAGGAAGGGGGCAAACACTTTTTCACACCACTGTATATATATTAAAGTCCAGTGATGAAGGTGACAGAAAATTCTATGAGTGAATTATCTTCTCTGCGATTAACACAAAACACCACCAAATGAGTGAACCACCACCATGCAGCATATGCGCTTACCACTAGGCAAGCGATATAGAGCCTGTAGTATCAACACAGCATCAAGACCTCAGATCACCTCTTGCGAATACACTGAGAGCAAACCAAGGAGTCCCAAATCGATAGGCAGTCCAAAGGCAGCAATCACGATCTCAGCAAGGAAAGAAAGCTCACCATAGTGTAACTCAATTTCAGGAAACAATTTATTATACAAAAAAGTGATGCACTTACATTTAAAATCTTTAAAAACGCATGTTGAGTTACACTATGGTGAGCTTTCTTTCCTTGCTGAGATCGTGATTGCTGCCTTTGGACTGCCTATCGATTTGGGACTCCTTGGTTTGCTCTCAGTGTATTCGCAAGAGGTGATCTGAGGTCTTGATGCTGTGTTGATACTACAGGCTCTATATTGCTTGCCTTCTGATAAGCGCATATGCTGCATGGTGGTGGTTCACTCATTTGGTGGTGTTTTGTGTTAATCACAGAGAAGATAATTCACTCATAGAATTTTCTGTCACCTTCATCACTGGACTTTATATATATATATATATATATATATATATATATATATATATATATATATATATATATATATATATATATATATATATATATTTTTTTTTTTTTTTTTAATTATTATTTCATCTATATGAGTATTTAGTTTTTTGTTAGTTGCTGGGTTTCATCTAACATTTTTTGCACATAGCAATATTGCATCATATATTTGTTGCATTGGTTTATATGGTCACATCAACAGTCACTCTTGATATCATATGTTTTACATTTTATTTAATTTGTGCGCAGCTTCCATTCTATTATAATGTATTTATAAGTGTTTATATTAAAATAAAATTATTTTTGTATAACATATTTTCTGACTGTGTCTAAAAAGTCCAAGCCCCATTTTCTCTTGCTATTCCTTAGTCTGATCTTAGTTCAGTAAAAATGATTTGGTCATTTCTAGTGACGATTAAGGATGGGCCCGGTGCTCGATGCGAACCCACGTTCGCATCGAGCACCGGGCGTTCGCTCGCTCGGCGAGCCCAGAACTATTTTGGCCGCTCGCATCACGTTCGTGTGATGCGAGCGGCCCCGCAATGCATTGCGGCCGGCGCGGCCGACGCAGTGCATTGCTGGCTGATGATTGGCCAAGCATGCACTGTGACCCCGCATGCTTGGCCAATCACAGCCCCGGAAACTCGAAGAGCCATAATTGGCTACAGGCAGGACGCCTGTAGCCAATTACAGCTCAGGGGCTGTAGTACACGCCCCCCCCCTATAAAACGCCGCCACGCCGTCTGCGCCGGTCACATGCTGTTCCGGCGCAGATTGAGCAGGCAGATTCTGTGACACTCTGCTGCATTTAGATAGTTAGAGAGATTCACTTACAGAGATTGAGTTAGATAGATTCAGTTACAAAGATTGATTGAGAAAGAGGGGCTTGTAGTGTGCTCGTGGCAGGCAGGCAGAGCTCCTATATTTTGTTACCAGAAGCACCTATAGGACTTGTAGTGTGTTCGTGGCAGGCAGGCAGAGCTCCTATATTTTGTTACCAGAAGCACCTATAGGACTTGTAGTGTGTTCGTGGCAGGCAGGCAGAGCTCCTATATTTTGTTACCAGAAGCACCTATAGGACTTGTAGTGTGTTCGTGGCAGGCAGGCAGAGCTCCTATATTTTGTTACCAGAAGCACCTATAGGACTTGTAGTGTGTTCGTGGCAGGCAGGCAGAGCTCCTATATTTTGTTACCAGAAGCACCTATAGGACTTGTAGTGTGTTCGTGGCAGGCAGGCAGAGCTCCTTCATTTTGTTCCCAGAGGCACCTATAGGACTTGAAGTGTGTTAGTCCCATTACACACACAGAGCTATATTTTCTTCCCAGAAGCACCTATAGGACTTGAAGTGTGTTAGTCCCATTACACACACAGAGCTATATTTTCTTCCCAGAAGCACCTATAGGACTTGAAGTGTGTTAGTCCCATTACACACACAGAGCTATATTTTGTTCCCAGAAGCACCTATAGGACTTGAAGTGTGTTAGTCCCATTACACACACAGAGCTATATTTTGTTCCCAGAAGCACCTATAGGACTTGAAGTGTGTTAGTCCCATCACACACACAGAGCTATATTTTCTTCCCAGAAGCACCTATAGGACTTGAAGTGTGTTAGTGGCATCACACACACAGAGCTATATTTTGTTCCCAGAAGCACCTATAGGACTTGAAGTGTGTTAGTCCCATCACACACACAGAGCTATATTTTGTTCCCAGAAGCACCTATAGGACTTGAAGTGTGTTAGTCCCATCACACACACAGAGCTATATTTTGTTCCCAGAAGCACCTATAGGACTTGAAGTGTGTTAGTCCCATTACACACACAGAGCTATATTTTGTTCCCAGAAGCACCTATAGGACTTGAAGTGTGTTAGTCCCATTACACACACAGAGCTATATTTTCTTCCCAGAAGCACCTATAGGACTTGAAGTGTGTTAGTCCCATTACACACACAGAGCTATATTTTCTTCCCAGAAGCACCTATAGGACTTGAAGTGTGTTATTCCCATTACACACACAGAGCTATATTTTGTTCCCAGAAGCACCTATAGGACTTGAAGTGTGTTAGTCCCATTACACACACAGAGCTATATTTTCTTCCCAGAAGCACCTATAGGACTTGAAGTGTGTTAGTCCCATCACACACACAGAGCTATATTTTCTTCCCAGAAGCACCTATAGGACTTGAAGTGTGTTAGTGGCATCACACACACAGAGCTATATTTTGTTCCCAGAAGCACCTATAGGACTTGAAGTGTGTTAGTCCCATCACACACACAGAGCTATATTTTGTTCCCAGAAGCACCTATAGGACTTGAAGTGTGTTAGTCCCATCACACACACAGAGCTATATTTTGTTCCCAGAAGCACCTATAGGACTTGAAGTGTGTTAGTCCCATTACACACACAGAGCTATATTTTGTTCCCAGAAGCACCTATAGGACTTGAAGTGTGTTAGTCCCATTACACACACAGAGCTATATTTTCTTCCCAGAAGCACCTATAGGACTTGAAGTGTGTTAGTCCCATCACACACACAGAGCTATATTTTGTTCCCAGAAGCACCTATAGGACTTGAAGTGTGTTAGTCCCATCACACACACAGAGCTATATTTTGTTCCCAGAAGCACCTATAGGACTTGAAGTGTGTTAGTCCCATTACACACACAGAGCTATATTTTCTTCCCAGAAGCACCTATAGGACTTGAAGTGTGTTATTCCCATTACACACACAGAGCTATATTTTCTTCCCAGAAGCACCTATAGGACTTGAAGTGTGTTAGTCCCATTACACACACAGAGCTATATTTTGTTCCCAGAAGCACCTATAGGACTTGAAGTGTGTTAGTCCCATTACACACACAGAGCTATATTTTCTTCCCAGAAGCACCTATAGGACTTGAAGTGTGTTAGTCCCATCACACACACAGAGCTATATTTTGTTCCCAGAAGCACCTATAGGACTTGAAGTGTGTTAGTCCCATCACACACACAGAGCTATATTTTGTTCCCAGAAGCACCTATAGGACTTGAAGTGTGTTAGTCCCATCACACACACAGAGCTATATTTTGTTCCCAGAAGCACCTATAGGACTTGAAGTGTGTTAGTCCCATTACACACACAGAGCTATATTTTGTTCCCAGAAGCACCTATAGGACTTGAAGTGTGTTAGTGGCATCACACACACAGAGCTATATTTTGTTCCCAGAAGCACCTATAGGACTTGAAGTGTGTTAGTCCCATCACACACAGAGAGCTATATTTTGTTCCCAGAAGCACCTATAGGACTTGAAGTGTGTTAGTCCCATCACACACACAGAGCTATATTTTGTTCCCAGAAGCACCTATAGGACTTGAAGTGTGTTAGTCCCATTACACACACAGAGCTATATTTTGTTCCCAGAAGCACCTATAGGACTTGAAGTGTGTTAGTCCCATTACACACACAGAGCTATATTTTCTTCCCAGAAGCACCTATAGGACTTGAAGTGTGTTAGTCCCATCACACACACAGAGCTATATTTTGTTCCCAGAAGCACCTATAGGACTTGAAGTGTGTTAGTCCCATCACACACACAGAGCTATATTTTCTTCCCAGAAGCACCTATAGGACTTGAAGTGTGTTAGTCCCATCACACAGAGCTCCTCTATTTTCTTTGCAGAAGCACCCACAGGACTTCTAGTGTGTTAGTGGCATCACACAGAGCTCCTATATATTCTTCTCAGCAGCACCCACAGGACTTCTAGTGTGTTAGTGGCATCACACAGAGCTCCTCTATTTTCTTTGCATAAGCACCCACAGGACTTCTAGTGTGTTAGTGGCATCACACAGAGCTCCTCTATTTTCTTTGCAGAAGCACCCACAGGACTTCTAGTGTGTTAGTGGCATCACACAGAGCTCCTCTATTTTCTTTGCATAAGCACCCACAGGACTTCTAGTGTGTTAGTGGCATCACACAGAGCTCCTCTATTTTCTTTGCAGAAGCACCCATAGGACTTCTAGTGTGTTAGTGGCATCACACAGAGCTCCTATATATTCTTCTCAGCAGCACCCACAGGACTTCTAGTGTGTTAGTGGCATCACACAGAGCTCCTCTATTTTCTTTGCATAAGCACCCACAGGACTTCTAGTGTGTTAGTGGCATCACACAGAGCTCCTCTATTTTCTTTGCATAAGCACCCACAGGACTTCTAGTGTGTTAGTGGCATCACACAGAGCTCCTCTATTTTCTTTGCATAAGCACCCACAGGACTTCTAGTGTGTTAGTGGCATCACACAGAGCTCCTCTATTTTCTTTGCAGAAGCACCCATAGGACTTCTAGTGTGTTAGTGGCATCACACAGAGCTCCTATATATTCTTCTCAGCAGCACCCACAGGACTTCTAGTGTGTTAGTGGCATCACACAGAGCTCCTCTATTTTCTTTGCATAAGCACCCACAGGACTTCTAGTGTGTTAGTGGCATCACACAGAGCTCCTCTATTTTCTTTGCAGAAGCACCCATAGGACTTCTAGTGTGTTAGTGGCATCACACAGAGCTCCTATATATTCTTCTCAGCAGCACCCACAGGACTTCTAGTGTGTTAGTGGCATCACACAGAGCTCCTCTATTTTCTTTGCATAAGCACCCACAGGACTTCTAGTGTGTTAGTGGCATCACACAGAGCTCCTATATATTCTTCTCAGCAGCACCCACAGGACTTCTAGTGTGTTAGTGGCATCACACAGAGCTCCTCTATTTTCTTTGCATAAGCACCCACAGGACTTCTAGTGTGTTAGTGGCATCACACAGAGCTCCTCTATTTTCTTTGCATAAGCACCCACAGGACTTCTAGTGTGTTAGTGGCATCACACAGAGCTCCTCTATTTTCTTTGCAGAAGCACCCATAGGACTTCTAGTGTGTTAGTGGCATCACACAGAGCTCCTATATATTCTTCTCAGCAGCACCCACAGGACTTCTAGTGTGTTAGTGGCATCACACAGAGCTCCTCTATTTTCTTTGCATAAGCACCCACAGGACTTCTAGTGTGTTAGTGGCATCACACAGAGCTCCTCTATTTTCTTTGCAGAAGCACCCATAGGACTTCTAGTGTGTTAGTGGCATCACACAGAGCTCCTATATATTCTTCTCAGCAGCACCCACAGGACTTCTAGTGTGTTAGTGGCATCACACAGAGCTCCTCTATTTTCTTTGCATAAGCACCCACAGGACTTCTAGTGTGTTAGTGGCATCACACAGAGCTCCTCTATTTTCTTTGCAGAAGCACCCACAGGACTTCTAGTGTGTTAGTGGCATCACACAGAGCTCCTCTATTTTCTTTGCAGAAGCACCCACAGGACTTCTAGTGTGTTAGTGGCATCACACAGAGCTCCTCTATTTTCTTTGCATAAGCACCCACAGGACTTCTAGTGTGTTAGTGGCATCACACAGAGCTCCTCTATTTTCTTTGCAGAAGCACCCATAGGACTTCTAGTGTGTTAGTGGCATCACACAGAGCTCCTATATTTTCTTCTCAGCAGCACCCACAGGACTACCGACTACAATGGCTGGAAGACCGCCAAGGGGAGGCAGAGCGTGCAGAGCCAAGAACACAGGGCAGGCAGGCTCTGTTTCTAGTGGACGTGGCCGTGGACGTGGACGTGGTCGTGCATCGTCATCAGCACGTGGCCATGGGACACGCGCGTCTTTGTTTTCGGCAGCTGGACATGTGGAGCCGCATCATGCTGAAGGCTTGGTAGAATGGATGACCAAGCCCTCCTCATCCTCCTCATCCTCTCTCACCCAGGCTCAGGGTACTGACAGAGCATCATCAGCCACCCCTTCCCTAGACCCACCATGTCCTCCTGAGGAGTCCCCCGAACTCTTTGAGCACAGTGTTGGGTACATGCTCCAGGAGGATGCCCAACGATTCGAAGGCTCGGATGACGATACCCAGCTTGAGGAATCTGGCAGTACAGTTCCACCAGCTGCAGCTTACTGTCAGGTTTGCTCTAGTGGTGAAGAGGGAGGGGATGATGAGGTCACTGACTCCACGTGGGTGCCTCAAGGGAGAGAGGATGAGGAGGAGGACGAGGAGGAGGAGGATGCGGCGTCACATGTCCAACGAGGCAGGATGCCCCCTGGAGGCCAGGTAGAGGCCAGCACAGCAACTGTACAACACCGCAGAGCTCCGCCTGTGCAGGGCGCTGCCTCTGCACGTTATCAGAAAAGTTCTTTGGTGTGGGCCTTTTTTGAGACGAGTGCAGCAGATCGCACCACTGCTATTTGCAATATTTGTCTCAAGCGTATCTCGCGTGGCCAAAACATCAGCCGCTTGGGCACGACAAGCATGACCAGACATATGGCGACCTGCCATGCAGCTCGTTGGCAGGCACACATAAAAGACCCACACCAAAGAACTAAGCGGACCTCTCCTTGCTCCTCCTCAGCTGGGATCTCCATCCCCACTACACCTTCAGTCCTCTCTGAAAGCTGCTCTGAGAGGACTGAAGGTGTAGAATTCGGTGTGTCACAACCAAGTACTTGCAGTACACCGACGTCCGAATGCAGCAGGCAAATTTCCCTGCCCCAGCTGCTGGACCGTAGAAAGAAGTACACTCCCAGCCATCCACATGCCCAGCGGTTGAATGCTAGCCTTGCTAAATTGCTAGCACTTCAACTGCTGCCTTTTCAGTTGGTAGACTCGGCCCCCTTCCGTGAGTTTGTTCAATGTGCGGTTCCTCAGTGGCAGGTTCCCAAACGCCACTTTTTCTCGCGGAAGGCGATTCCGTCTCTCTACCGGCATGTGGAGGGCAATGTCCATGCCTCGCTGGACAGGGCGGTCAGCGGTAAGGTGCATATTACCGCTGACTCATGGTCCAGCAGGCATGGACAGGGACGGTACCTTTCTTTCACGGCCCATTGGGTCACTCTATTGGCAGCTGGGAGGGATGCAGGACAAGGTGCAGTAGTGTTGGAGGTTGTTCCGCCACCACGCCTCCAAAACGCGACTACTGCTACTGGTTGTGACACACCTCTCTCCTCCACCCCCTCCTCTTCTTCTTCCTCCAGTGCTCTGTCCTTGGAACCAGCGGTGCTCCGTAGGCGTACAAGGGGCTACGCAAGTACGCAGGCAAAAAGATGCCATGCCGTGCTTGCGCTGGTGTGTTTGGGGGACAGGAGCCACACTGGGCCAGAGGTTCTGGCAGCTCTGCAGGGGCAGGCCGAGAGGTGGTTGACGCCACGTCAGCTTAAGCCAGGAATGGTCGTTTCTGACAATGGCACCAACCTCCTCTCCGCCCTGCGACAGGGGCAGCTCACCCATGTGCCCTGCATGGCTCACGTCCTCAACCTGGTGGTGCAGCGGTTCTTGGGCAGGTTCCCAGGCTTACAGGATGTCCTGAGGCAGGCCAGGAAAGTCTGTGTGCATTTCCGCCGATCTTATAATGCCAGTGCTCGGCTGACTGAGCTGCAAAAGGAGCTGAACCTGCCCAAGAACCGCCTAATATCTGACATGCCCACCAGGTGGAACTCAACGTTGGCCATGCTGCAGCGACTGCACACGCAGCAGAGGGCCATCAATGAGTACCTTTGCGACTACGGCACCAGGACAGGGTCAGGGGAGCTTGGTTTTTTTTCCCCACGTCAGTGGAGCATGATCAGGGATGCATGCACTGTCCTCTCACCATTTGAGGAGGCCACGAGGATGGTGAGCAGTGACAGTGCATGCATCAGTGACACTGTCCCTCTTGTCCACCTGTTGGAGCATACGCTGCGTGGGATAATGGACAGGGCACTTGAGGCAGAACAGAGGCAGGAAGAGGAGGACTTCCTTGCCTCTCAAGGCCCCCTTTATCCGGACAGTGTTCCTTCTGTCCCACCCATCACACAGGAAGAGGATGAGGAGGAGGAGGAGGAGGAGGAGGAGGAGGATTGTGTGAGCATGGAGGTGGAGCCTGGCACTCAGCATCAGCAGCAGCAGTCTTTTAGGGATGATGTACAGTCCCAACAAGCCAGTGGACTTGTACGTGGCTGGGAGGAGGTGGCTGGCGATCATGTCATCCTCAGTGACCCAGAAGACTCCGGACCGAATGCCTCAGCTAACCTACGCTGCATGGCCTCCCTGATCCTGCAAAGCCTGCGGAAGGATCCTCGTGTTCTTCGGATCAAGGAGAGGGACCATTACTGGCTGGCCACTCTCCTTGATCCGCGGTACAAGGGTAAGGTTGCGGACCTTATCTTGCCGTCGCAGAGGGAGCAGAGGATGAGACATCTCAGGGAGGCCTTGCAGAAAGGTCTGTGCAACGCGTTCCCAGAAACTGGGAGGCTACAAACTCCTGGTCCTGGGCGACGAGTTGCTGAGGCTTCGGTCAGTGGCAGAAGGAGCGGTGGGGAAGGTGGACGTCTGACCGATGCGTTCAGACAATTTTTTAGTCCGCAGCCCCAAGGTATGATCGGTTCCAGCAACCATCGCCAGCGTCTGATATACATGGTGCAGGAATACCTTGGGGCAAGGTCAGACTTGGACACCTTTCCCACCGAAAATCCTCTGGCTTACTGGGTCCTGAGGATGGATCACTGGCCAGAGCTTGCACAGTATGCAATTGAGCTACTGGCCTGTCCTGCCTCCAGCGTTCTTTCCGAACGCACATTCAGTGCTGCTGGAGGATTTGTGACTGATCATAGGGTGCGCCTGTCCACCGCCTCGGTTGATCGACTGACATTCATCAAAATGAATCAGTCTTGGATCACCACCAGCTACCAGGCACCTGAGGCGGATATAACCGAATAATTTTTAATGTCACATCCCTTCAAGACTGCCTATGCTGATGCTGAGTGACTGTCCTCTTATGTTCACTGACTATCCTCTTCCTCCTCCTCAATGATCCATGCCACCACACCAGTGCCTAAGGCACAATTTTTCAGCCCCTGTTTAACAGGGGCGTGTACTTACAATTTTTTAAAAAAATGCTTCGCAACACGTGTGACTGCTGTGCTCCAAGTACAGTCTCTGTGAGGGCCGTGTTGCAGTGTTGTGGCACCAGCACCAGTGCCTAAGGCACAATTTTTCAGCCCCTGTTTAACAGGGGCGTGTACTTACAATTTTTAAAAAAAAATGCTTCGCAACACGTGTGACTGCTGTGCTCCAAGTACAGTCTCTGTGAGGGCCGGGTTGCAGTGTTGTGGCACCAGCACCAGTGCCTAAGGCACAATTTTTCAGCCCCTGTTTAACAGGGGCGTGTACTTACAATTTTTTAAAAAAATGCTTCGCAACACGTGTGACTGCTGTGCTCCAAGTACAGTATCTGTGAGGGCCGGGTTGCAGTGTTGTGGCACCAGCACCAGTGCCTAAGGCACAATTTTTCAGCCCCTGTTTAACAGGGGCGTGTACTTACAATTTTTAAAAAAAATGCTTCGCAACACGTGTGACTGCTGTGCTCCAAGTACAGTCTCTGTGAGGGGTTGCAGTGTTGTGGCACCAGCACCAGTGCCTAAGGCACAATTTTTCAGCCCCTGTTTAACAGGGGCGGGTAATTACAAATCTTGATCTAATAGTTCACAGCAGGGCCCATTCCTGCGCCCACCAAGAGTAACTATGAGGGCCTGCAGTCTTGTGGCAACACCGTCCACCACCACCGCCAAAGGCCCAATTTTTCTGCCCTGTTCATCAGGTGCTTGCAATTACAAATCTTGATCTAATAACTCACAGCAGGGCCCATTCCTGCGCCCACCAAGAGTAACTATGAGGGCCTACAGTCTTGTGGCAACACCGTCCACCACCACCGCCAAAGGCCCAATTTTTCTGCCCTGTTCATCAGGTGCTTGCAATTACAAATCTTGATCTAATAACTCACAGCAGGGCCCATTCCTGCGCCCACCAAGAGTAACTGTGAGAGCTTACAGTCTTGTGGCAAAACCGTCCACCACCACCACCACCACCCCCAATTTTTCTGCCCTGTTCAACAGGTGCATGCAATTACAAATCTTGATCTATTAACTCACAGCAGGGCCCATTCCTGTGCCCACCAGTCTTGTGGCTACACCAACATCTAATAGGGCAAATTTCTGCAGAGTATATACGCCAGGCCCCTACTTTCAAACATCCAACTTACAAACGACTCCTACTTGCAAATGGAAAGAGAAAACAGGAAGTGAGAGGAAATCTACCCCTAGGAAGGGAAATTCTATCCTGTTAGATTTAATTTGGGAAAAAGGTATCTCCTCTCTACTGATACTTTATCACCAATCCTTGTTTCAATTAAAACCCCACTTTTCCAAAAACATTTGTCATTGGGACGGAAAGTGAGGTGACATGTTCTGAACAGATGTGCAAAGACAGCAAATGTTACAGGGGTGATAACCCCTCCCTATGTTCTCCAAAAAGCTTAAAAATAGATTTTTTTGGGATGGAGCTACACTTCATAATGTACCTGTTCAGATTCTACTTAAGATCAAACCTAAAGCCGCAAGTGGTTTTAAATGGCTTCTTTTTTTCCTTTACAAATGTCATTTTGTGCAAGGACAGTTCTAAACACGGGAAACACATGCCACTTCACAGGCATACTTTAGACACCCCCCAGGTACCATATTTAAAGGAAAATTTCACTTTTTTTTTTTCACTTTATGCATCATTAAAATGACTGCTCCCGAAAAAACGTTAGTTTTTAAAAGTTCTTTTTGCATTGATATATGTCCCCTGGGGCAGGACCCGGGTCCCCAAACCTGTTTTTATGACATTAACATGCATATTGGCCGTTGTAATTAGCACTTTTGATTTCGAACGTTCGCGTCCATTATAACGTATAGGGTTCGAAAATTCGCGCGAACTTTCGGTCCGTTCGAAGGTTCTGGTTCGAACCGAACCCGGGGGTGTTCGGCTCATCCCTAGTGACGATGACAACGATTTTTTTAGGACACAGAAGGAAATAATAACGTTATTCTTGCTCATACTGTAACTCTTCCTTTATTCCTTTTTTTTTTCTCTTCTTTTTTTTTTTGGAAAGAGGATTGCTGTTCCTAAACAGTATGTTTAAAGAGTGTTTCTTTGAAATGCATGTACACACCCACATACTGTATTTGTCCTTTCAGTTTTAATTTAGAGTTTACATTCATATATTTTCTAGCTTTCCTTCCTTCTGTGTTACAGCTTGCCATGCATTATTTCAGAGAAATATACTGTATTTTTTAGACATTTCTGGCTATCCAAGTAATTACCAACATGTCACTTTTTACTGTTATGCATACAGGAAGCCCTAAGGCAGTTGTCTTGCTTGCTGATTTCTAAGAATGTTTTTCTAACCAGCAGAACAGCTATTTGCATCTGTAGAAATGTATTGCAGATCAATGAAGGGAAGGGTAGTATTTATTGTAAATGACTAGTAGCAAGACAAGAAGTCTAATTTTTTCTTTCTTGTAAAATATATGTAGCGTTCATAACCAAATATAGATTTTCAAATCCGATCCACTTAATAGGATTTATACTGACATATAAAGCATTCATTTTCAATTTTTTTTCAGGATGATAGGTGAGAATAAAGCCAGAGGATGGAGATTACCCAAATTGAATAGTCCTTAAAGCTGTAGTAAACCACAGCATTTAAAAATAATAATAATAATAATAAATCCCCTGCAAAGCAATGGCATAATGTGGCATAATGTGCTTACTTACCTTATAACGAAGACTGCCAGCGGTGTACTGTCACTGTTGACAGGACTTCCATCTTCACCTGATATTCCTTCTGGGGTTCATGGACTCCAGGTAACTTGAATGGCCAAACTGCGATAAGTGCAGGAGTCATGGCCACTGCACAGCGCTCTGAAGGAACGGCATGGGCATGCCGTTCCTTCAAAGCGCATGGACTGGGGACATCATTGGCTGTCAAAAGAACAGATAAACGTTGCACAAGTCTGTGGCATACAGTGCCAGAGGGGACATGAGCAATAATGTAGAAACTGATTTTATAATTTTTACTGGGCAATTTATTTAAACAAACGTAGCTCTGCTTTGAAAGGCTGATATGTACACTAATACTACCCAGTGAGCAAAGAAATAATATAAGCTAGCTTTGTTAAAATAGATAGACATGAGAAATCCAGTCTAAAGTTCAGGTGCGTATAGCATTGATTCATGAATCCATAGTATACCTTGTGATCGCCATTGAAGTGAGAAAGATGTTGAGTTTTCAGTTTGGAATGTACCGCATTTAAGCACAAGGTTTCCCAGTGACTTCATTGACCATATATGAAAATTACCATATATGGTCAATGACGTCACTGGGATCCCACCCCTTTGCTTTGTTAGGGATACCCGGCTATGTAAGTCAATTTGGCCAGTGAGGTCACTGTGTCAGGTCACCTGAGTCCAGGTGACAGATGCACCCTGTTGGAGTCAGGAGATCACCGCAAGGTGGTGGACCCTACGGCTGACTGCTGCGGATGGAGCTCTAGGTGATTCAGGAGAGCAGGTATTCTGGAGCACCAACATGGATCACACTGGGAGTTAGAGCATGAGATTTCCCAGGGCGCGGAATCTAAGAGGCAGCGGGTGTTCACCAGAGGTCCCTAGTGGTGGGGTGGGGATGGATTTAGCTGCAGTCTGGCTCACGCTCACGGTAGACTACAGGAAGGTAGAGAGGAAGCAGCAGACTGCAACAACAAAGCATAGTCAGGAGATAGCCAAAAGTTGGGGTAACAAGCAGGTAAGGATGGTCAAGGAACATGCCAATGTCGGGATATGAAGCAGACAAGGACCGCCAAGAACAAGCCAAGATCGGTAACTAGAATCAGATGTAGAACACACAGCAAGGAGCACATGGAACCCAAACACACAATATTGATCAGCAGTACTGGCTTGCAGTGCACAGGTTAATATAATGTTCCCTGATAGGGGCTGGAGTGGAGCCATGCTTTGAGGAGAGATTACTTAAGCAGCCAAGTGAAGGGTGGCTGGTCTCTTAAGCTGAACACATGGAGAGATAAGCTGACAGACAAACATTGGTGTGGATCCATGACACATTGGTTGTAAAGGACTTGGCGTTGCCTCCACCTCTGACGTCCTTAACAACCATTGACAGCCGGAAACTGTCATATATAATGGTGGTAGTAACTAGTAAATATTCAGACCGAACCTTGAGTTCATCCCTAGATAATAGACTAATTTCTCCCAACATTATCCATCATTTTCTTAGAGTTTTTTTTTTTTAATCATCGATCAAGTCTTTCTGTTTTATATGTTTTTAAATACAATAGTCTTTTACAATAGCTTTAAAGAAAGTGTTTCTTAAAGGAGCTGCCTCAAGATAGGCAGGTACCATAATACATGACCATAGGTATATACTATTAGCCTCAAGCCAACTTTCTCATCAGTCCTATTAGTCCCATTACTATTTGGTCAAAATTTTTCTTTGATTACAGGTGATGGAACAGACAGGATCCAATACTGAGGCTTCAGAACTGACTCCTAACCAGTGGTGGCCGGTCCATAAGGGGCGCCCCCCCCTATTTAAAAATAAATCATTCTATGTGTGTGCAGTACACTGTGCGGTGTGCCGGACTAACGGAAGTCTATTAGGTTCGTCAATTTTTGAAGCTCTAATTGGCTTGTTTTATGTAATGTTTGCCCCTCCCACTTTTGATTTTAGCAAATTAAAATTCGCCCTTGTGTCACTTCCGGTTTCTCATCCCAGCCAATCAGGAGGCTGAAGATTTGGAGCACAGAAGCCGCCGGGTATCAGGGGAGCTGTGAGAGTGACAGGATGGAGGCTCAGTTTGCATGTAAGGACATGGAGGGGTTTGTTTGCCCCCCCAAAAAATGTTATCACCAACTTCCACTGCTCCTAGCATTCCTGACATGACTCACAATGTTTGAAAGAAAGCTGCACATCAGACGATTTAAATTAAATTTAAGAAATCTAATGAACTGGACACAATACAACAGAGATCCCAACCTGGGGAACTCCTACACCTCTTAAAGACATGAAGTTTCCCAGGTGGAGATCTCTGTATTGGGTCTAGGAGAATTCAACAGCTCCTGACAGGTCTGTTTATGTATCACAAGATAGTTACATTGTTTGGATAAGCAGAAGTGAGAATTAAAAATAACATTTACAGGTGTGGTGGCAAAACCAGGAAATGTTAAGACTTTTTATACATCTTTACAGTGTCTGTAAGGTGATGGTCACTGATGTGCTGTATGTGCTGTTTGAACATGCTTGGAGGTTCTGTAGATAATCATGTACTTCAATCGGATCCATTCGGAAAGCTGTCAGCCAAAATGGATGGTACCCAAGCTTTGCTGGATAAGGAGAAGAATCCTTGAGGTTTGCCTGTAATGCAGCCTTATGGCACTGGACCCTGCACAATAGAAACCTGTGCAGTGTTTGTTCTGACCAAGGTGCTTTCCAGCAGGGTGCTATACAGGTCCAGGGGAGAGGACCCCAGATTAAGGGGGACCGAGTCCTTGAGACACATAACAATATATGGCTGGATAATGAGTGCATACTCTGTATACTTGCTGCCTAATCCAGGGGGCTTGTACAACTGTTTGTCAATACACCCCTGTACGGGTATCGGTGCACTAAAAAGAGTTGTGTCTCCAGGGTAGCGCGCATTTTATTGACTCACATTTAGGCTGCGTTGAAGCAGCATAGAGGCTGCATTAAGGATGCATTGGATACATATGTGCTTGGCTAGTCCTGCAAAACTAGTATGGGGCCAAGCGCAGTTGGGCAGGTGCAGCATAAAATGTCATTGTGCATGCATACCTGTTAAATTGCAGTGCACACTTACATGCTTATTTGCATTGAACTGCATATATACATGTGTATTTGCATTGAACTGCATACATTGATGTATTTGTAAATCACTAGCATGTCCCCTCTCAAGCATCTCTTCTCCAGTGAGAATAAATGTAGTGCCTCAATTATGTTCTTCGTTAGAGATAAGCCCGGTGTTCGATTCAAACCCATGTTCGAATCGAACATCGGCCGTTCGTATGTTCGACGAAACCAGAACTCTGTGGGCCGTTCGCATCAAATTCGTGTGATACGAACGGCCCACAATGCACTGCTCCAGTCGCAGTGCATTGCTGGCTGATGATTGGCTAAGCATGCACTGTGACCCCGCATGCTTGGCCAATCACAGCGCCGGCAGTGAGGAGAGCCATAATTGGCCACAGGCAGGATGCCTGTGGCCAATTATATCTCAGGGGGTTTAGTACACGCCCCACACTATATAAGGCCGCCATTGCGGCGGCCTTGTGTAGTGTTTTTCAGCGATCAGGGAGAGAGCTAGATAGGCAGGTACAGTGTGAGATATACTCAGGCTTCTGCAGGAGTTAGTGTGCCTTCTGTGCCTCCAGCACAGCCCAGTATACACCTGTATCTACCCATATTAGCTGGTGTTCTCTGATACAGCCATCTGCAGGAGTTAGTGTGTCTTCTGTGCCTCCAGCCCAGTATACACCTGTATCTACCCATATTAGCTGGTGTTCTCTGATACAGCCATCTGCAGGAGTTAGTGTGTCTTCTCTGCCTCCAGCACAGTCTAGTATACACCTGTATCTACCCATATTAGCTGGTGTTCTCTGATACAGCCATCTGCAGGAGTTAGTGTGTCTTCTGTGCCTCCAGCACAATATACACTACCCAATTGCTGGTTTTCCCATCTCCCTGCAGGCCATTACAATGTCTGTAAGGCCAACAAGGAGAGGCAGACAGTCACAAGCCAATAAAAGAGGGCAAGCAGGCTCTGTGTCTAGAGACAACAGTGCTGGTCGTGGACGCGGTGCGTCATCATCAGCACGTGGCCATGGGACACGCTTGTCCTTATTTTCGGCAGCTGGACGTGTTGAGCCGCATCATGCCGAAGACTTGGTAGAGTGGATGACCAAGCCCTCCTCATCCTCCTCATCCTCCTCATCCTCTCTCACCCAGGCTCAGGGTACTGGAAAAGCAGCTGCCAACGCGTCCTCTTTAAGGATGGGCCCGGTGCTCGATGCGAACCCACGTTCGCATCGAGCACCGGGCGTTCGCTCGCTCGGCGAGCCCAGAACTATTTTGGCCGCTCGCATCACGTTCGTGTGATGCGAGCGGCCCCGCAATGCATTGCGGCCGGCGCGGCCGACGCAGTGCATTGCTGGCTGATGATTGGCCAAGCATGCACTGTGACCCCGCATGCTTGGCCAATCACAGCCCCGGAACTCGAAGAGCCATAATTGGCTACAGGCAGGACGCCTGTAGCCAATTACAGCTCAGGGGCTGTAGTACACGCCCCCCCCTATAAAACGCCGCCACGCCGTCTGCGCCGGTCACATGCTGTTCCGGCGCAGATTGAGCAGGCTGTTTCTGTGACACTCTGCTGCATTTAGATAGATAGAGAGATTCACTTGCAGAGATTGAGTTAGATAGATTCAGTTACAAAGATTGATTGACAAAGAGGGGCTTGTAGTGTGCTCGTGGCAGGCAGGCAGAGCTCCTATATTTTGTTACCAGAAGCACCTATAGAACTTGTAGTGTGTTCGTGGCAGGCAGGCAGAGCTCCTATATTTTGTTACCAGAAGCACCTATAGGACTTGTAGTGTGTTCGTGGCAGGCAGGCAGAGCTCCTATATTTTGTTACCAGAAGCACCTATAGGACTTGTAGTGTGTTAGTGGCAGGCAGGCAGAGCTCCTATATTTTGTCACCAGAAGCACCTATAGGACTTGTAGTGTGTTCGTGGCAGGCAGGCAGAGCTCCTATATTTTGTTACCAGAAGCACCTATAGGACTTGTAGTGTGTTAGTGGCAGGCAGGCAGAGCTCCTATATTTTGTTACCAGAAGCACCTATAGGACTTGTAGTGTGTTCGTGGCAGGCAGGCAGAGCTCCTATATTTTGTTCCCAGAGGCACCTATAGGACTTGAAGTGTGTTAGTCCCATTACACACACAGAGCTATATTTTCTTCCCAGAAGCACCTATAGGACTTGAAGTGTGTTAGTCCCATTACACACACAGAGCTATATTTTCTTCCCAGAAGCACCTATAGGACTTGAAGTGTGTTAGTCCCATTACACACACAGAGCTATATTTTCTTCCCAGAAGCACCTATAGGACTTGAAGTGTGTTAGTCCCATCACACACACAGAGCTATATTTTGTTCCCAGAAGCACCTATAGGACTTGAAGTGTGTTAGTCCCATTACACACACAGAGCTATATTTTCTTCCCAGAAGCACCTATAGGACTTGAAGTGTGTTAGTCCCATCACACACACAGAGCTATATTTTGTTCCCAGAAGCACCTATAGGACTTGAAGTGTGTTAGTCCCATTACACACACAGAGCTATATTTTCTTCCCAGAAGCACCTATAGGACTTGAAGTGTGTTAGTCCCATTACACACAAAGAGCTATACTTTGTTCCCAGAAGCACCTATAGGACTTGAAGTGTGTTAGTCCCATTACACACACAGAGCTATATTTTCTTCCCAGAAGCACCTATAGGACTTGTAGTGTGTTAGTGGCAGGCAGGCAGAGCTCCTATATTTTGTTACCAGAAGCACCTATAGGACTTGTAGTGTGTTCGTGGCAGGCAGGCAGAGCTCCTATATTTTGTTCCCAGAGGCACCTATAGGACTTGAAGTGTGTTAGTCCCATTACACACACAGAGCTATATTTTCTTCCCAGAAGCACCTATAGGACTTGAAGTGTGTTAGTCCCATTACACACACAGAGCTATATTTTCTTCCCAGAAGCACCTATAGGACTTGAAGTGTGTTAGTCCCATTACACACACAGAGCTATATTTTCTTCCCAGAAGCACCTATAGGACTTGAAGTGTGTTAGTCCCATCACACACACAGAGCTATATTTTCTTCCCAGAAGCACCTATAGGACTTGAAGTGTGTTAGTCCCATTACACACACAGAGCTATATTTTCTTCCCAGAAGCACCTATAGGACTTGAAGTGTGTTAGTCCCATCACACACACAGAGCTATATTTTGTTCCCAGAAGCACCTATAGGACTTGAAGTGTGTTAGTCCCATTACACACACAGAGCTATATTTTGTTCCCAGAAGCACCTATAGGACTTGAAGTGTGTTAGTCCCATTACACACACAGAGCTATATTTTCTTCCCAGAAGCACCTATAGGACTTGAAGTGTGTTAGTCCCATCACACACACACAGAGCTATATTTTCTTCCCAGAAGCACCTATAGGACTTGAAGTGTGTTAGTCCCATCACACAGAGCTCCTCTATTTTCTTTGCATAAGCACCCACAGGACTTCTAGTGTGTTAGTGGCATCACACAGAGCTCCTATATATTCTTCTCAGCAGCACCCACAGGACTTCTAGTGTGTTAGTGGCATCACACAGAGCTCCTCTATTTTCTTTGCAGAAGCACCCATAGGACTTCTAGTGTGTTAGTGGCATCACACAGAGCTCCTATATATTCTTCTCAGCAGCACCCACAGGACTTCTAGTGTGTTAGTGGCATCACACAGAGCTCCTCTATTTTCTTTGCAGAAGCACCCACAGGACTTCTAGTGTGTTAGTGGCATCACACAGAGCTCCTATATATTCTTCTCAGCAGCACCCACAGGACTTCTAGTGTGTTAGTGGCATCACACAGAGCTCCTCTATTTTCTTTGCATAAGCACCCACAGGACTTCTAGTGTGTTAGTGGCATAACACAGAGCTCCTCTATTTTCTTTGCATAAGCACCCACAGGACTTCTAGTGTGTTAGTGGCATCACACAGAGCTCCTCTATTTTCTTTGCAGAAGCACCCACAGGACTTCTAGTGTGTTAGTGGCATCACACAGAGCTCCTATATATTCTTCTCAGCAGCACCCACAGGACTTCTAGTGTGTTAGTGGCATCACACAGAGCTCCTCTATTTTCTTTGCAGAAGCACCCACAGGACTTCTAGTGTGTTAGTGGCATCACACAGAGCTCCTATATATTCTTCTCAGCAGCACCCACAGGACTTCTAGTGTGTTAGTGGCATCACACAGAGCTCCTCTATTTTCTTTGCATAAGCACCCACAGGACTTCTAGTGTGTTAGTGGCATCACACAGAGCTCCTCTATTTTCTTTGCATAAGCACCCACAGGACTTCTAGTGTGTTAGTGGCATCACACAGAGCTCCTCTATTTTCTTTGCATAAGCACCCACAGGACTTCTAGTGTGTTAGTGGCATCACACAGAGCTCCTCTATTTTCTTTGCAGAAGCACCCATAGGACTTCTAGTGTGTTAGTGGCATCACACAGAGCTCCTATATATTCTTCTCAGCAGCACCCACAGGACTTCTAGTGTGTTAGTGGCATCACACAGAGCTCCTCTATTTTCTTTGCATAAGCACCCACAGGACTTCTAGTGTGTTAGTGGCATCACACAGAGCTCCTCTATTTTCTTTGCATAAGCACCCACAGGACTTCTAGTGTGTTAGTGGCATCACACAGAGCTCCTCTATTTTCTTTGCATAAGCACCCACAGGACTTCTAGTGTGTTAGTGGCATCACACAGAGCTCCTCTATTTTCTTTGCAGAAGCACCCATAGGACTTCTAGTGTGTTAGTGGCATCACACAGAGCTCCTATATATTCTTCTCAGCAGCACCCACAGGACTTCTAGTGTGTTAGTGGCATCACACAGAGCTCCTCTATTTTCTTTGCATAAGCACCCACAGGACTTCTAGTGTGTTAGTGGCATCACACAGAGCTCCTCTATTTTCTTTGCATAAGCACCCACAGGACTTCTAGTGTGTTAGTGGCATCACACAGAGCTCCTCTATTTTCTTTGCAGAAGCACCCACAGGACTTCTAGTGTGTTAGTGGCATCACACAGAGCTCCTCTATTTTCTTTGCAGAAGCACCCATAGGACTTCTAGTGTGTTAGTGGCATCACACAGAGCTCCTCTATTTTCTTTGCAGAAGCACCCATAGGACTTCTAGTGTGTTAGTGGCATCACACAGAGCTCCTATATTTTCTTCTCAGCAGCACCCACAGGACTACCGACTACAATGGCTGGAAGACCGCCAAGGGGAGGCAGAGCGTGCAGAGCCAAGAACACAGGGCAGGCAGGCTCTGTTTCTAGTGGACGTGGCCGTGGACGTGGACGTGGTCGTGCATCGTCATCAGCACGTGGCCATGGGACACGCGCGTCTTTGTTTTCGGCAGCTGGACATGTGGAGCCGCATCATGCTGAAGGCTTGGTAGAATGGATGACCAAGCCCTCCTCATCCTCCTCATCCTCTCTCACCCAGGCTCAGGGTACTGACAGAGCATCATCAGCCACCCCTTCCCTAGACCCACCATGTCCTCCTGAGGAGTCCCCCGAACTCTTTGAGCACAGTGTTGGGTACATGCTCCAGGAGGATGCCCAACGATTCGAAGGCTCGGATGACGATACCCAGCTTGAGGAATCTGGCAGTACAGTTCCACCAGCTGCAGCTTACTGCCAGGTTTGCTCTAGTGGTGAAGAGGGAGGGGATGATGAGGTCACTGACTCCACGTGGGTGCCTCAAGGGAGAGAGGATGAGGAGGAGGACGAGGAGGAGGAGGATGCGGCGTCACATGTCCAACGAGGCAGGATGCCCCCTGGAGGCCAGGTAGAGGCCAGCACAGCAACTGTACAACACCGCAGAGCTCCGCCTGTGCAGGGCGCTGCCTCTGCACGTTATCAGAAAAGTTCTTTGGTGTGGGCCTTTTTTGAGACGAGTGCAGCAGATCGCACCACTGCTATTTGCAATATTTGTCTCAAGCGTATCTCGCGTGGCCAAAACATCAGCCGCTTGGGCACGACAAGCATGACCAGACATATGGCGACCTGCCATGCAGCTCGTTGGCAGGCACACATAAAAGACCCACACCAAAGAACTAAGCGGACCTCTCCTTGCTCCTCCTCAGCTGGGATCTCCATCCCCACTACACCTTCAGTCCTCTCTGAAAGCTGCTCTGAGAGGACTGAAGGTGTAGAATTCGGTGTGTCACAACCAAGTACTTGCAGTACACCGACGTCCGAATGCAGCAGGCAAATTTCCCTGCCCCAGCTGCTGGACCGTAGAAAGAAGTACACTCCCAGCCATCCACATGCCCAGCGGTTGAATGCTAGCCTTGCTAAATTGCTAGCACTTCAACTGCTGCCTTTTCAGTTGGTAGACTCGGCCCCCTTCCGTGAGTTTGTTCAATGTGCGGTTCCTCAGTGGCAGGTTCCCAAACGCCACTTTTTCTCGCGGAAGGCGATTCCGTCTCTCTACCGGCATGTGGAGGGCAATGTCCATGCCTCGCTGGACAGGGCGGTCAGCGGTAAGGTGCATATTACCGCTGACTCATGGTCCAGCAGGCATGGACAGGGACGGTACCTTTCTTTCACGGCCCATTGGGTCACTCTATTGGCAGCTGGGAGGGATGCAGGACAAGGTGCAGTAGTGTTGGAGGTTGTTCCGCCACCACGCCTCCAAAACGCGACTACTGCTACTGGTTGTGACACACCTCTCTCCTCCACCCCCTCCTCTTCTTCTTCCTCCAGTGCTCTGTCCTTGGAACCAGCGGTGCTCCGTAGGCGTACAAGGGGCTACGCAAGTACGCAGGCAAAAAGATGCCATGCCGTGCTTGCGCTGGTGTGTTTGGGGGACAGGAGCCACACTGGGCCAGAGGTTCTGGCAGCTCTGCAGGGGCAGGCCGAGAGGTGGTTGACGCCACGTCAGCTTAAGCCAGGAATGGTCGTTTCTGACAATGGCACCAACCTCCTCTCCGCCCTGCGACAGGGGCAGCTCACCCATGTGCCCTGCATGGCTCACGTCCTCAACCTGGTGGTGCAGCGGTTCTTGGGCAGGTTCCCAGGCTTACAGGATGTCCTGAGGCAGGCCAGGAAAGTCTGTGTGCATTTCCGCCGATCTTATAATGCCAGTGCTCGGCTGACTGAGCTGCAAAAGGAGCTGAACCTGCCCAAGAACCGCCTAATATCTGACATGCCCACCAGGTGGAACTCAACGTTGGCCATGCTGCAGCGACTGCACACGCAGCAGAGGGCCATCAATGAGTACCTTTGCGACTACGGCACCAGGACAGGGTCAGGGGAGCTTGGTTTTTTTTCCCCACGTCAGTGGAGCATGATCAGGGATGCATGCACTGTCCTCTCACCATTTGAGGAGGCCACGAGGATGGTGAGCAGTGACAGTGCATGCATCAGTGACACTGTCCCTCTTGTCCACCTGTTGGAGCATACGCTGCGTGGGATAATGGACAGGGCACTTGAGGCAGAACAGAGGCAGGAAGAGGAGGACTTCCTTGCCTCTCAAGGCCCCCTTTATCCGGACAGTGTTCCTTCTGTCCCACCCATCACACAGGAAGAGGATGAGGAGGAGGAGGAGGAGGAGGAGGAGGAGGATTGTGTGAGCATGGAGGTGGAGCCTGGCACTCAGCATCAGCAGCAGCAGTCTTTTAGGGATGATGTACAGTCCCAACAAGCCAGTGGACTTGTACGTGGCTGGGAGGAGGTGGCTGGCGATCATGTCATCCTCAGTGACCCAGAAGACTCCGGACCGAATGCCTCAGCTAACCTACGCTGCATGGCCTCCCTGATCCTGCAAAGCCTGCGGAAGGATCCTCGTGTTCTTCGGATCAAGGAGAGGGACCATTACTGGCTGGCCACTCTCCTTGATCCGCGGTACAAGGGTAAGGTTGCGGACCTTATCTTGCCGTCGCAGAGGGAGCAGAGGATGAGACATCTCAGGGAGGCCTTGCAGAAAGGTCTGTGCAACGCGTTCCCAGAAACTGGGAGGCTACAAACTCCTGGTCCTGGGCGACGAGTTGCTGAGGCTTCGGTCAGTGGCAGAAGGAGCGGTGGGGAAGGTGGACGTCTGACCGATGCGTTCAGACAATTTTTTAGTCCGCAGCCCCAAGGTATGATCGGTTCCAGCAACCATCGCCAGCGTCTGATATACATGGTGCAGGAATACCTTGGGGCAAGGTCAGACTTGGACACCTTTCCCACCGAAAATCCTCTGGCTTACTGGGTCCTGAGGATGGATCACTGGCCAGAGCTTGCACAGTATGCAATTGAGCTACTGGCCTGTCCTGCCTCCAGCGTTCTTTCCGAACGCACATTCAGTGCTGCTGGAGGATTTGTGACTGATCATAGGGTGCGCCTGTCCACCGCCTCGGTTGATCGACTGACATTCATCAAAATGAATCAGTCTTGGATCACCACCAGCTACCAGGCACCTGAGGCGGATATAACCGAATAATTTTTAATGTCACATCCCTTCAAGACTGCCTATGCTGATGCTGAGTGACTGTCCTCTTATGTTCACTGACTATCCTCTTCCTCCTCCTCAATGATCCATGCCACAGCACCAGTGCCTAAGGCACAATTTTTCAGCCCCTGTTTAACAGGGGCGTGTACTTACAATTTTTAAAAAAAATGCTTCGCAACACGTGTGACTGCTGTGCTCCAAGTACAGTCTCTGTGAGGGCCGTGTTGCAGTGTTGTGGCACCAGCACCAGTGCCTAAGGCACAATTTTTCAGCCCCTGTTTAACAGGGGCGTGTACTTACAATTTTTTAAAAAAATGCTTCGCAACACGTGTGACTGCTGTGCTCCAAGTACAGTCTCTGTGAGGGCCGTGTTGCAGTGTTGTGGCACCAGCACCAGTGCCTAAGGCACAATTTTTCAGCCCCTGTTTAACAGGGGCGTGTACTTACAATTTTTAAAAAAAATGCTTCGCAACACGTGTGACTGCTGTGCTCCAAGTACAGTCTCTGTGAGGGCCGTGTTGCAGTGTTGTGGCACCAGCACCAGTGCCTAAGGCACAATTTTTCAGCCCCTGTTTAACAGGGGCGTGTACTTACAATTTTTTAAAAAAATGCTTCGCAACACGTGTGACTGCTGTGCTCCAAGTACAGTATCTGTGAGGGCCGGGTTGCAGTGTTGTGGCACCAGCACCAGTGCCTAAGGCACAATTTTTCAGCCCCTGTTTAACAGGGGCGTGTACTTACAATTTTTTAAAAAAATGCTTCGCAACACGTGTGACTGCTGTGCTCCAAGTACAGTCTCTGTGAGGGCCGTGTTGCAGTGTTGTGGCACCAGCACCAGTGCCTAAGGCACAATTTTTCAGCCCCTGTTTAACAGGGGCGTGTACTTACAATTTTTTAAAAAAATGCTTCGCAACACGTGTGACTGCTGTGCTCCAAGTACAGTCTCTGTGAGGGCCGTGTTGCAGTGTTGTGGCACCAGCACCAGTGCCTAAGGCACAATTTTTCAGCCCCTGTTTAACAGGGGCGTGTACTTACAATTTTTTAAAAAAATGCTTCGCAACACGTGTGACTGCTGTGCTCCAAGTACAGTATCTGTGAGGGCCGGGTTGCAGTGTTGTGGCACCAGCACCAGTGCCTAAGGCACAATTTTTCAGCCCCTGTTTAACAGGGGCGTGTACTTACAATTTTTTAAAAAAATGCTTCGCAACACGTGTGACTGCTGTGCTCCAAGTACAGTCTCTGTGAGGGGTTGCAGTGTTGTGGCACCAGCACCAGTGCCTAAGGCACAATTTTTCAGCCCCTGTTTAACAGGGGCGGGTAATTACAAATCTTGATCTAATAGTTCACAGCAGGGCCCATTCCTGCGCCCACCAAGAGTAACTATGAGGGCCTGCAGTCTTGTGGCAACACCGTCCACCACCACCGCCAAAGGCCCAATTTTTCTGCCCTGTTCATCAGGTGCTTGCAATTACAAATCTTGATCTAATAACTCACAGCAGGGCCCATTCCTGCGCCCACCAAGAGTAACTATGAGGGCCTACAGTCTTGTGGCAACACCGTCCACCACCACCGCCAAAGGCCCAATTTTTCTGCCCTGTTCATCAGGTGCTTGCAATTACAAATCTTGATCTAATAACTCACAGCAGGGCCCATTCCTGCGCCCACCAAGAGTAACTGTGAGAGCTTACAGTCTTGTGGCAAAACCGTCCACCACCACCACCACCACCACCCCCAATTTTTCTGCCCTGTTCAACAGGTGCATGCAATTACAAATCTTGATCTATTAACTCACAGCAGGGCCCATTCCTGTGCCCACCAGTCTTGTGGCTACACCAACATCTAATAGGGCAAATTTCTGCAGAGTATATACGCCAGGCCCCTACTTTCAAACATCCAACTTACAAACGACTCCTACTTGCAAATGGAAAGAGAAAACAGGAAGTGAGAGGAAATCTACCCCTAGGAAGGGAAATTCTATCCTGTTAGATTTAATTTGGGAAAAAGGTATCTCCTCTCTACTGATACTTTATCACCAATCCTTGTTTCAATTAAAACCCCACTTTTCCAAAAAACATTTGTCATTGGGACGGAAAGTGAGGTGACATGTTCTGAACAGATGTGCAAAGACAGCAAATGTTACAGGGGTGATAACCCCTCCCTATGTTCTCCAAAAAGCTTAAAAATAGATTTTTTTGGGATGGAGCTACACTTCATAATGTACCTGTTCAGATTCTACTTAAGATCAAACCTAAAGCCGCAAGTGGTTTTAAATGGCTTCTTTTTTTCCTTTACAAATGTCATTTTGTGCAAGGACAGTTCTAAACACGGGAAACACATGCCACTTCACAGGCATACTTTGGACACCCCCCAGGTACCATATTTAAAGGAAAATGTCACTTTTTTTTTTCACTTTATGCATCATTAAAATGACTGCTCCCGAAAAAACGTTAGTTTTTAAAAGTTCTTTTTGCATTGATATATGTCCCCTGGGGCAGGACCCGGGTCCCCAAACCTGTTTTATGACATTAACATGCATATTGGCCGTTGTAATTAGCACTTTTGATTTCGAACGTTCGCGTCCATTATAACGTATAGGGTTCGAAAATTCGCGCGAACTTTCGGTCCGTTCGAAGGTTCTGGTTCGAACCGAACCCGGGGGTGTTCGGCTCATCCCTAGTCCTCTTCTCTCGTCTCAATGTCATCAGTCACTCCTTCCCTAGACCCACCATGTCCTCCTGAGGAGTCCCCCGAACTGTTTGACCACAGTGTTGGGTACATGCTCCAGGAGGATACCCAGCGTTTTGAAGGCTCTGATGATGATACCCAGCTAGAGGAAGGCAGTAGCATGAGCGCAGAGAGAGGGGATTCTCAAGGACAGCAATCTGGCGGTCATGTTCCACCAGCTGCAGCATACTGCCAGGTTTGCTCCAGTGGTGAAGAGGGAGGGGATGATGAGGTCACTGACTCCACGTGGGTGCCTGATAGGAGAGAGGAGGAGGACGAGGAGGAGGCACATCTCCAATGAGGCAGGATGCCCTCTGGGGGCCAGCTTAAGGGCAGCACACCGACTGAAGCACATCGCAGAGCTCCGCCTGTGCAGGGCGCTGCCTCTGTGCGTTATTACAAAAGTTCTTTGGTGTGGGCTTTTTTTGAGACCAGTGCATCAGATTGCACCGCTGCTATTTGCAACATATGTATCAAGCGTATCTCACGTGGCCAATACATCAGCCGCTTGGGCACCACAAGCATGACCAGACATATGTTGACCTGCCATGCAGCTCATTGGCAAGCGTACCTTAAAGATCCACACCAAAGAACAAAGCGGACCTCTCCTTGCTCCTCATCAGCTGGGATCTCCAACCCCACTATACCTTCAGTCCTCTCTCAAAGCTGCACTGAGAGGAATGAAGGTGTAGAATTAGGTGTGTCACAGCCTTGCCGGCACTTTGCTAGCAGTACACCAACGTCCGATTGTAGCAGGCAAATTTCCCTGCCCCAGCTGCTGGACCGTCGAAAGAAGTTCACTCCCAGCCATCCACATGCCCAGCGGTTGAATGCTAGCTTGGCTAAATTGCTAGCACTTCAACTGCTGCCTTTTCAGTTGGCAGACTCGGCCCCCTTCCGTGAGTTTGTGCAATGTGCGGTTCCTCAGTGGCAGGTTCCCAAACGCCACTTTTTCTCATGGAAGGCGATTCCGGCTCTCTACCGGCATGTGGAAGGCAATCTCCATGCCTCGCTGGACAGGGCGGTCAGCGGTAAGGTGCATATTACCGCTGACTCATGGTCCAGCAGGCATGGACAGGGACGTTACCTGTCTTTCACGGCCCATTGGGTCACTCTTTTGGCAGCTGGGAAGGATGCAGGACAATATGCAGTAGTGTTGGAGGTTGTTCCGCCACCACACCTCCAAAATGCTACTACTGGTTGTGACACACCTCTCTCGTCCACCCCCTCCTCTTCTTCTTCCTCCATGGCCTCTTCCTGTGCTTTGTCCTCAGAACCAGCAGTGCTCCATAGGTGTTCAAGGCAAACAGATGCCATGCCGTGCTTGCGCTGGTGTGTTTGGGGTACCGGAGCCACACTGGGGCAGAGGTTCTGTCAGCTCTGCAGGGGCAGGCCGAGAGGTGGTTGACACCACGCCAGCTTAAGCCAAGAATGGTGGTTTGCGACAATGGCACCAACCTCCTCTCCGCCCTGCGACATGTGCCCTGTATGGCTCACGTCCTTAACCTGGTGGTGCAGCGGTTCTTGGGCAGGTACCCAGGCTTACAGGATGTCCTGAGGTAGGCCAGGAAAGTCTGTGTGCATTTCCGCCGATCATATAATGCCAGTGCTCGGCTGGCTGAGCTGCAAAAGGAGTTGAACCTGCCCAAGAACCGCCTTATATGTCACATGCCCACCAGGTGGAACTCAACATTGGCCATGCTGCAGCGACTGCACACGCAGCAGAGGGCCATCAATGAGTACCTGTGCGACTACGGCACCAGGCCAGGGTCAGGGGAGCTCGGATTTTTTTCACCACGCCAGTGGAGCATGATCAGGGATGCATGCACTGTCCTGTCACCATTTGAGGAGGCCACGAGGATGGTGATCAGTGACACTGTACCTCTTGTCCACCTGTTGGAGCATACGCTGCGTGGAATAATGGACAGGGCACTTGAGGCAGAACAGAGGCAGGAAGAGGAGGACTTCCTTGCCTCTCAAGGCCACCTTTATCCAGACAGTGTTCCTTCTGTCCCACCCATCACACAGGAAGAGGATGAGGAGGAGGAGGATTGTGTCAGCATGGAGGTGGTGCCTGGCACTCAGCATCAGCAGCAGCAGTCTTTTAGGGATGATTTACAGTCCCATGAAACCGGTGGACTTGTACGTGGCTGGGAGGAGGTGGCTGCGGATCATGTCGTCCTTAGTGACCCAGAGGACTCCGGACCGAATGCCTCAGCTAACCTACGCTGCATGGCATCCCTGATCCTGCAAAGCCTGCGGAAGGATCCTCGTACTCTTCGGATCAAGGAGAGGGACCATTACTGGCTGGCCACTCTCCTTGATCCACGGTACAAGGGTAAGGTTGCGGACCTTATCTTGCTGTCGCAGAGGGAGCAGAGGATTAGAAATCTCAGGGAGGCCTTGCAGAAAGGTCTGTGCAAGGCGTTCCCAGAGAGGTTACAAACTCCTGGTCCTGGACAACGAATTGCTGAGGCTTCAGTCAGTAGCAGAAGGAGCGGTGGAGAAGGTGGCCATCTGACCGATGCGTTCAGACAATTTTTTAGTCCGCAGCCCCGAGGTATGATCGGTTCCAGCAACCATCGCCAGCGTCTGATATACATGGTGCAGGAATACCTAGGGGCAAGGTCAGACTTGGACACCTTTCCCACCGAAAATCCTCTGGCTTACTGGGTCTTGAGGATGGATCACTGGCCAGAGCTTGCACAGTATGCAATTGAGCTACTGGCCTGTCCTGCATCCAGCGTTCTTTCAGAAAGCACATTCAGTGCTGCTGGAGGCTTTGTCACCGATCACAGGGTGCGCCTGTCCACCGACTCGGTTGATCGACTGATCTTCATAAAGATGAATCAATCTTGGATCACCACCAGCTACCAGGCACCTGAAGCTGATGTAACAGAATAATTTATTTTGAAATGCCACATCCCTTCAAGACTGCCTATGCTGATGCTGAGTGACTGTCCTGTTATGTTGACTGACTATCCTCTTCCTCCTCAATGATCCAGATGATAGCTTGGAAGAACATTTTTGTTCCTGGGTGCCACCACCAGTGGTTAAGGCCCAATTTTTCAGCCCCTGTTTAACAGGGGCGTGTAATTACAATTTTTTATGCAATGCTTTACAACAGGTCTCATTGCTGTGCTCCAAGTACATTATCTGTGAGGGGTTGCAGTGTTGTGGCACCAGCACCAGTGGCTTAAGCCCAATTGTTCAGCCCCTGTTTAACAGGGGCATGTAATTACAATTTTTTATGCAATGCTTTCCAACAGGTCTCATTGCTGTGCTCCAAGTACAGTATCTGTGAGGGGTTGCAGTGTTGTGGCACCAGCACCAGTGGCTAAGGCCCAATTTTTCAGCCCCTGTTTAACAGGGGCATGTAATTACAATTTTTTATGCAATGCTTTGCAACAGGTCTCATTGCTGTGCTCCAAGTACAGTATCTGTGAGGGGTTGCAGTGTTGTGGCACCAGCACCAGTGCCTAAGGCCCAATTTTAGAGCCTCTGTTTAACAGGGGTGTGTAATTACAAATCTTGATCTAATAATTCACAGCAGGGCCCATTCCTGCGCCCACCAAGAGTAACTGTGACGGGCTTACAGTGTTGTGGCAACACCATCCACCACCACCAGCACCACCACCACCAAAGGCCCAATTTTTCTGCCCCTATTCAACAGGGGCATGCAATTACAATTCTTGATCTAATAATTCACAGCAAGGCCCATTCCTGCGCCAACCAAGACTAACTGTGAGGGCTTACAGTGTTGTAGCACCAGCACCACCACCAAAGGCCCAATTTTTCCTACCACTGTTCAACATTGGCATGTAATTACAATTCCTGATATAATAGTTCACAGCAAGGCGTTCCAGCGCCCACCAAGAGTAACTGTGAGGGCTTACAGTGTTGTGGCAACACCAACATCTAAGGGGCAAATTTATGCAGAGTATATACGGCAGGCCCCTACTTTCAAACATCCAACTTACAAACGACTCCTACTTGCAAACGGAAGGAGACAACAGGAAGTGAGAGGAAATCTACCCCTAGGAAGAGAAATTCTATCCTGTAAGAGTTAATATGGGAAAAAGGTGTCTCCTCTCTACTGATGCTTTATCACCAATCCTTGTTTCAATAAAAACCGCACTTTTCCAAAAACATTTGTCATTGGGACGGAAAGTGAGGTGAAATGTTCTGACAGCAATACAAATGTTACAGGGGTGATAACCCTTCCCTATGTTCTCCAAAAAGCTTAAAAATAGATTTTTTGACTGCAGCTACACTTAAAAATGTACCTGTTCCAAATTACAAACAGATTCTACTTAAGAACAAACCTACAGTCTAGACATGTGCGATTAGTTTCGTACAAATTGGAAATTCGTACAAATTTTTCGAAATTCGTACATTCGTACGTATCCGAATTACGAATTTTACGAATATGAATTCTGTACGAAATACGAAATTTCGTTTACGAATTTCGGATACAAATTATCCGAATCCAAACTACCAAATGATGAATTTCAACTAATATGAAAGAAATTATAGCGGATATAACAAATGATTCGAATGAATTCGAGATTCAGTATAACGAATATCGACACTCTACGAATAATAACGAATTATCCAAAAATGTATTAACGTTACATAACACATAAGTCTATTGTTCACCAATCACTCAGAGGAAGTACGAAATATGAAATTTTGTATTCGTAAACAAATTTCGGATTTCGTACTTCCTCTGAGTGATTGGTGAACAATAGACAATAGACTTGTGTTACTTATGTAACGTCAATACGTTTTCGGATAATCCGTTATTGTTCGTAGAGTGTCGATAATCGTAACAATTCGTAACGATTCGTAACGATATTAACGATTTGTAACAATTTGTACGAAATTCGTATTTCGTACGAATCCAAATTAAATTTTGTACACGAATTATGAATTGCAATTTTTTTTTTATACGAAACGGAACGGAACGAAACAAAACAAATTTTTTGACGGCTCCCATGTATACTACAGTCCCTGTCTTGTTTGCACCGCCTGCATACTGCTGTTCAGAGTATATAGGGTTTTAGGTATAGGGTTTTATTTTGGGTGCAAGGTTCCCCTTAATATCCATACAAGACCCAAAGGGGCTCGTAATGTGCTGGGGTGGGGGGGGGGGTGATGGGGTAGCCATGCCATTTTTATCAAAGATTTTCATCCATATTGCCAGGACAAGACATGACATTAAAGCCGCAAGCAGTTTTAAATGGCTTTTTTTCCTTTACAAATGTCATTTTGTGCAGGGACAGTTCTAAATACGGGGAAACACATGCCACTTCACAGGCATACATTAGACACCCCCCAGGTACGATATTTAAAGGAATATTTCACATTTTTTTCCACTTTATGCATCATTAAAATGCTCCAGAAAAAACGGCCGTTTTTAAAACTTCTTTTTGCATTGAAACATGGCCCCTGGGGCAGGACCCGGGTCCCCAAACCCTTTTTAGGACAATAACATGCATATTGGCCGTTATAATTAGCACTTTAGATTTCGAATGTTCGCGTCCATTGTAACTAATAGGGTTCTAACGTTCGGACTTTCGGTCCGTTCACAGGTTATGGTGCGAACCGAACCGCGAACCGAACCGCGGGGTGTTCGGCTCATCCCTATTCTTCCTAATTGATGCCCTCCAATCCCTTTATAAATTTTGTTGCCCTTTTTTGTACTCTCTCCCACACCAGCACATCCCTTCTTAGGACTGGTGACCAGAACTGGACAAAACACTACCAGATGTGGTCTAACCAAAGTTTTATAAAGTGGCAGGATTATAGTTCTATCTCTGGAGTATATCCCCTTTTTTATGCATGCTAAAATTCTGACGGCTTTGGTAGCTGCAGCTGGACATTGCATGTCTGTCTTCTACTAGAACCCCTAGATCTTTCTCCAGCCTTGATTTCCCCAGAGGTTCTCCCCCTAGTGAGTAGTTTGCATTTATGTTTTTAGCCCCCAAGTGCATTACTTTACATTTCTCCACATTAAACCTCATTTGCCATGCAGTTGCCCACCCTATTATTTTGTTCAGGTCTTCCTGTAACATTTCTATATCCTGCTGTGAAGTTATTTCCCTGCTTATTTTTGTGTCGTCTACATTGAGCTATGCATCCCATCGAGATTAAGATATGTATCCCATCCTCTTTACCATTTAATAAATTAAACAGAATTGGTGCCAAGACAGAGCCTTAGGGTACCCTACTTACCACTCCAGACCAGACTGAGTACAGACTGAGTACTGACTGAGTACACGTTATTTATCACTACCCTTTGGACATGCCCCTGTAACCAGCTTTCTAAGCACAAACCCTATGGTCCATGCCTGCAGATGCGTTTATGGGGGACTGTATCGAATGCTTTTGAAAAGCATTTTCTTCAGCAAATTCTTGGATATAGTCCCTTATCATCCCCTCCAATAATTTACCTACTATTGATGTTAGGCTGACTGCCCTGTAGTTTTCAGGAATTTGTCTCTTTTGCACTTTTTTGAATATTGGTACCACATTGGCTTTTCTCCAATCAGCTGGTACAATTCCTGTCAGTATGCTGTCCAGAAAGATTAGGAACAATGGTCTAGCTATAACCTGACTGAGTTATTTGAGGACTCTCGGGTGTAAGCCATCTGGTCTTGGCGATTTATTTGTGTTAAGCTTATGTAGCGGTTCCCCTGTGGGGTTGCTGAGTGTATTAGTTCCACCGGTCACCCTGCACAGCCCAACATTCACTTCCAGTCACTCCCCACTGAACATTGAACAGCTTGTTTTTGTTATTTTGAGGGGATTTACCTTGGATGGGGTAAAGGGAACATGGGATGCCCAGATAATTAAAATGGATGAAAAAGATATTTGAAATCTGTATTAGTCTCTTAGGAACTCGATACTCCTCCAGCACATCACATATGAGTCACTTATGCTTCCTCTACTGCATAATGATTGATTCCTGGCACAGCTACCACATGGTTAGCCCTCACTCTGAATAAAGCTAAACAGTTAATTATTTGCCATTCACTGGCAGGGGTCTTCAGTTCCATTTGGTGTAGCAACCAATACCAACTAAAAAGAGTCTCTTTGTGCTAGCTGTGTTTTAGGTGGACTACTGATCCCAGAAAGTCCTGTGCAGACTCTACCAACCCTCCTGGCTGCAGCAGCCTGTCTCAAACGCCAACAACATCACAGTCTCTCCCTCTGGCTCTATATCCACCCCTGGCATGTCTCTCCCATGTCTTCTGACTGTGCCTGTCACTCACCGAACCACAGATGGATCCCTCCTGATGATTTACCCAGCAATGTTCCCCACTGCCCTTCTCCTGCTCCTGTTCGGGACATCCCTCGTTTGGGTTGTATGGAGGGGTTCCTTCCCTGGCTCAAGGACACCCCCCTAGACAAGGAGGCTCCTTCAAATGGAATGGTTTAGATCAAAGCATATTCATGTGTTAGAAAGTGAAAGTCCAGACATAAATCCAATTGAGAATCTGTGACAAGACTTGAAAAGTGCTGTTCACAGATGCTCTCCATCCAATCTCTATAACAGCTTGATCTATTTTGCAAAGAATAGGCAAAAATGTCACTCTCTAGTGCAAAGCTGGTAAAGACATACCCCAAAAAGACTTGCAGCTGTAATTGCAGCGGAAAGTGGTACTAAAAAGTATTGAGGGGGGGTCTGAATACAAATGCATGCCACACCTTTCACATGTTTATTTGTAAAAAAAAACTGAAAACTATTTATCATTTTCCTTCCACTTCACAATGATGTGCCACTTTGTGTTGGTCTATCACATAAAATCCCATTAAAATACAGTTCAATTTTTGGTTGTAACATGACGAAATGTGGAAAATGTCAAGGGGTATGAATACTTTTTCAAGGCACTGTATTCTACAGCACCTTGGCCTATATACTGTTGTAAAAATTTCAATGAACATTTCTACCGACAAAAAACAAATAAAAAAATATGACCTGGACAGTAAGTGGATGTAAATAGATCCACCTACAATTAAGTAATACTTTATTCCACGACTTAGACAATGGTTTGCTCCTGCAAAATGTATGACTTACTGATATATGTTATTTTAAATGTATAACAATAATGTAAAGTATCACCAGGGGCATTGGTAGGATTTTGTGACATCCTTGGGCACCCCAAGGAGAGTAAGGCCCCTTTCACACTGGGACGGTTTGCAGGCACAATTGCTGTTGCTGTGTCTCCAGTGTGAAAGTCCGAGGGCTTTCACACTGGAGCTGTGCGCTTGCAGGACGCTGAAAAATGTCCTGCAAGCCGCATCTTTGGTGCGCTGTAGGAGCGGTGTATTTACCGCTCCAAAAACGCCCCCTCCCATTGAAAACAATGGGGCAGCGCTCCGAACCCACCCGCAAAGCACCGCTGGAGCGGCGCTTTGCGGGCGGTATTAACCTTTTTTCGGCCGCTCACGGGGGGTAAAACCGCCCGCTAGCGGCCGAAATGCGCTGCTAAAACATCAGTAAAGCGGCGCTAAATATAGCGCCGCTTTACCGCCAGCGCACCCAGCGCCCCAGTGTGAAACTAGCCTAATTAATGAGGTTTGTGTAACATACTGCAGTTAACAGTGTAGGCCAAATTATGTTAACGGGAAGATGCTTAAAGGGATATGGCTAAATAAAACCTGCGCCTTTATGTACTCATAAAATATGCTTCAGTTGCTGTTCCACAAGAACAAGTCTCACATACATGTATCAAACTCAGCAGAAATAATGTTTAAAAATTAAGCACTTCCATTACATATGTGTTTCTGCACACTGAAAATAGAGGTAACTCATCCTTGAACCTGCCTAAAAAAAAAAAAAAGAACAGTTAAACTTAAAATAGTCAGGCGCTGTTTAGTATCCAGTAACCACGTAATATATATTATAAAATATAGTTCATAGAGTGCAGTAGTCTAGTAAGTGCCTGGGCCAGGGGTGTACAATACAAAAATTGCAAGGAACTGTAATACATATGCACACGTGCTAAACTCAGTGCTGGGTTTAGGAGTACATAATGCATAGACTGCAAGGGTCAGGAGTATGCAATGCATAAAATGCACAAAATGATAAGAGTGCAGTGGTCAGCAAGCAATACTTTTCCCCACTTTCCCCTCTCAGTTAAATACCCCCCCCCCCCCAAAACTAGACCCTCTTCCCAGTACAAATCCCCCCTCTGCTAACTGCCCCCCTCCCAAAAATCTTCAAAAAGCCCCCACCCAAATCTCCCTGTCAGCTCAATTCCTCTTTCTTACAGTGCAAATCCAGCGCCCAAAATAAATCCCCCCCCCCCCCCAAAAAAATTCCCAAATCATATACTCACCAAATCCTGTCTCCCAGCAAAAATCATCATCGTTTCACTGCGCTTGCTTTAATCACTTCAAGTCCAGGACATTATTAAACAGCCTAAGGACACAAAGTGGTTAAACATCCACAGATTCCAGATCTGTATTAAGAGTTTGATAAAATATCAATTAAGGTTAACAAAAAACACTCTAAAACCACAATAGCATGCTGCAGACGCAAGTTTTATCCTGCAATAACAATGAAAATGCTATATTTCAGAGACAATTGCAACACAAATAGCACAGTGGCTGGAGAGTATGTAAGCAGCTTGATTGAGTGTGATATAATAGGGAAGTGCTGGGACAAGGTCATCCAGTGCCCAAGGTGAAAATGTTAAACTGTGCCTCCCAATAATAATAACCTCCAGTTCATGTGCAAAGGATTGCAATAGCAACCTCCCCTCCATTGGTGGTTAGTGGTAGTGCTATTTAACCCTTCCTTGGTGGTCAGTGGCAATGCTGGTAAACCTGCCTTAACCCCCTTCCTGCACTGGTGGTCAGCATTAGCAATGTTAATTTACCCCCTTCTCCCTGCATTGCACATCAGTAGTCAGTGGCAGTGTTAATTAGCTCACCCTCTGAATTGGTGGTCAGTGGCATCAATAATTAAAACCTAGGGCAGCGATTTTATGAACTGAAGAATTAAGAAGAAATCAAGCTTTTAAAGAAGACAAAGTTGCAAACATTAGCTGCTAGGATTGCTAATAAAATGTTAGGGTTTAAGCCCTTCCTGCCCAGCTACGGTATCCTTTTAAAAGGGTCTTTATGCTCAGGGGGAGAGAAGGGCTGGATGATCATGTGATTAATGTGATTGTCTGTCACATGATTGGGAGCTGTCCTGCCAGCTCCAGATCATTAGCGGAGACAGAGCTGTCTTTATGTAGTACAGAAAATATAGGTGTTTTATATGCCAATAATTGTCTTTCTTCAAAGTCTAAACCAGTTAGCCCCCGTACACACGGTGGGAAATTCCGACCACAAAAGCCGTCCGATTTTTTCCAACGGATTTTGTCCGAAACTGGTGTTGCATACACACGGTCGGACAAAGTTGTCAGAAAATCTGATCGTTCCGAATGTGGTGACGTTCGCTGCGTACTACGGAACTACGTAGAGGCTAGTAGCCAATAGCTTTGGTCTCGTAATTTAATCTGAGCATGCGTGGCACTTTGTCCGTCGGAATTCCCTACACACTGAAAAAGTCAGATCGGATTTTATTGTTGGAAAATTTGAGATCCTGCTTTTTTTCCGACGGAAAAAGCCCGCTAGAACCCACACACGATCGGATTTTCCGACAACATAATCCGATCTGACTTTCTCCATCGGAATATCCGACCGTGTGTATGGGGCATTATAGTTTTGTTGCGTTATTTAGTATATAAGTGCCTGTCCTTAAACCTGGGGGTTAAAGCAAAATATGTTCCTGGTAAGGAAAATGGGGTAGCTAATGCTATCTCTAGATTTCAAATGAATCGTTTTTTCCAGCTATTTCCGGAAGCAGACGGGAGTGGAACTGCATGCCCCCAGCAGCTTTGGAAAATAATTTATTCATGGACAACATTATCAATTCCTTGGCGCCTTCTACGTGGTCTGGTTACAAGACTGCATGGTGGCTATGGCTGTCTTTTCTTAATTCTCACTTTTCTATAAGGACCCTCCAAAGAGAGACACAAGTACCCCCCGGTACAGCGGGACTTACAAGGCGAACAAGGAAAAACCTTATTTAATAAAATGTAATTTATTTGAAAAATATATTTTTTCTAAAAATATGTATGAAATACAGTGAATAGTGCAAAAGGAAAGAAAAACTGCGCTGTCTTATAAAGATATTGAAAAATATATGTATACTAGCGGCCTGCACAACAGGTAACTGTAATGAGTGAATAAAATTTGAATATAAAAAAGTGCGGCGCTCATAGAGCACGAAAAATAACAATCAATGTCTAAAAGTGATGATACTAAATTATGATACAGTATCCAAAAATAAAAATTAATATATGAATGTGTGTCACTAAAAATAGTGAACAAACAAATATGATAAATCAAATGGATTGTGAATCAAAAGATCATATATATGGAAAGGGTTGGTCGACCTACTAATCACATAATCGCATAGATCACATATACAATAAATATGACAGTAGAAAAATCTTGAATATATATCACCATATAAACAAAACCATATAGCAATGTGTGTTACAAATAGTGATCTAAGCAAAAAACACCACCTAATAGTGACATAAATTCAACATTGGTGCGTTAAGAAATATATAACAGGTGACTTGGTGCAAGTTGTCTGTTGCAGTCCACCACCTCTTGGGAATGCGCTTACCAGATAGCGTGAACTCAGATAGGCTTACGCCGTATGAGTCACAAAAGGCAGTTGGTGTCACTACACCCGTGGGAGCATCTACTTGGGGATGGTGCCAAACGACAAGATCCTTCACTGGATATATCCAAAGAACTCTCAGGAGGGAGGGATGATGGATGTTATACCACTGGTAGTGCTCAAATTAGTGGGACCGATAAAGAGAAAAATGGAGCCACATAGTGTAATACCATAGGGGATTTATTTTGACAAAGCATATAAAAATGGGTACTCACATTTAAAACGACATGTAAAAGCATATAATGGTCTACTGGTAACGCAGTGGTAACAGCTAACCGAGTCCCGACGCGTTTCGCCTCATACAGGCCCCCAGATGATGCCTGTATGAGGCGAAACGCGTCGGGACTCGGTTAGCTGTTACCACTGCGTTACCAGTAGACCATTATATGCTTTTACATGTCATTTTAAATGTGAGTACCCATTTTTATATGCTTTGTCAAAATAAATCCCCTATGGTATTACACTATGTGGCTCCATTTTTCTCTTTATCGGTCCCACTAATTTGAGCACTACCAGTGGTATAACATCCATCATCCCTCCCTCCTGAGAGTTCTTTGGATATATCCAGTGAAGGATCTTGTCGTTTGGCACCATCCCCAAGTAGATGCTCCCACGGGTGTAGTGACACCAACTGCCTTTTGTGACTCATACGGCGTAAGCCTATCTGAGTTCACGCTATCTGGTAAGCGCATTCCCAAGAGGTGGTGGACTGCAACAGACAACTTGCACCAAGTCACCTGTTATATATTTCTTAACGCACCAATGTTGAATTTATGTCACTATTAGGTGGTGTTTTTTGCTTAGATCACTATTTGTAACACACATTGCTATATGGTTTTGTTTATATGGTGATATATATTCAAGATTTTTCTACTGTCATATTTATTGTATATGTGATCTATGCGATTATGTGATTAGTAGGTCGACCAACCCTTTCCATATATATGATCTTTTGATTCACAATCCATTTGATTTATCATATTTGTTTGTTCACTATTTTTAGTGACACACATTCATATATTAATTTTTATTTTTGGATACTGTATCATAATTTAGTATCATCACTTTTAGACATTGATTGTTATTTTCCGTGCTCTATGAGCGCCGCACTTTTTTATATTCATATGTATGAAATACATCCTATGCAAGAAAGAATCTTTTTACATACAATACATTTTTTAACAAATTCGAAAATGAATACAAATACAAAAAATCCTCCATCAGCCTGACATGTTTCAGGATAGAATCCCTTCTTCAGAGGTGTTTTTAGGAGAGTGTAAGTATATTGTGTAAGTATATTCTGAAAAAAAGTAAGAATGGTCTTAGCAAGAACATTTTTCAAGGCAAATATGATTTTGCAGTGTCATATGTCAGACATACATACCAGAGCTGAATTTGTATAGTATATGTGTGCATGAAATAGTTTTTCAAAGAGTTGGAAAAACTTTTTTGCCGCTGTCTGACCACTGTGGGGAATGGTGAACCTCAGAAAGAGGTTCACAATTCCCCACACTGCTTTTTTAATTGTGATCACTTTTATATCCACCATTTTTTGTTATGTTGGTTTTTATCAATAAAACCTTCTCATTTTGATCTGCACTATCGGAACCCCCTCTTCTTTTTTTCTTTCCTTCCACATGGTTTGAAAAATATCCGGGGAGCACCTTTCCCGAGTCTGCACCATACCTGCTGTGGTGATACAGCATTGGTTCCAGTCATCCTTTTTTTGGATCCTTCTCCCTGACGGTTCCTATTTCACGGTTGTGGTCTACAGTCCATCTGGCCATCCATGGTTTGACCATCTGTATCGTCTTGGTGAAGTGGAGAAAAGACCAACAGATTACATCTGTCTGCCTCCAGGAGCACAGTGAACGCCCAATTTGCTGGCCTCTTTGAGTCTCTTTATGCCTGTTTGACTCTCTGTCGCTGACAGGGGGTCCACCTGTTCCGGTAAGCATACATCCGTTACAGTTTTATCCCAGAAAGTGTCTCATGAGAAGATTTGTTTCAAAACATCCATGTCCTGATATCATCATTTCACTTTTATGGGACATTTATGTTTATAATGTTTTCACAATAATTTTTATATTGGACAATTTATGTTTTTATTAGTTCACCACACGGAGAACTCTCATGTATGGTTTTTTATTTTGTTTAGATTATAGACCAATAAATTACTTTTTGCACAGTTTATTGGTTTGACACCTATTCACTTATTTTAGCGCTACATTCCCACTCACACTATATGGACCACTTATGTTTTTTTACATATTGATCATATCCACCCTTAATCTCCTCTTCTCAAGAGAGAATAAATCCAGTTCCGCTAATCTTTCCTCATAGCTGAGCTCCGCCATGATTCTTATCAGTTTGTTTGCCCTTCTCTGCACTTTCTCCAGTTTACTGAACTCACTGCATATTCCAGATTAGGTCTTACTAATAATTTGTACAGGGGCAAAATGATCTCTCTATCTGTGGAGTCTATACCTCTCTTAATACAAGAAAGGACCTTGTTTGCTTTGGAAACCCCAGCTTGCTATTATTAATGTTAGAAAAATGCAGAAAGTTTTTTTTTATTTTACTGCATTCTTTGCATTAAGATAAAAAACCTTCTGCATGCTGAGCTCCCTCCGATCCAGTGATGTTTCACGAAAGACTTGGCTGTCCGGAACTCCCCTCCTCATTGGCTGAGACAGCAGAGCGGTGCTATTGGCTCCTGCTGCTGTCAATCAAAATCAGTGAGCCAATGAGGAGAGAAAGGGGGCTGGGCCTAGCAGCTGCTCCATGTCTGAATGGACACAGGAAGCTGCAGCTCAGCTTGGGTGCCCCCATAGCAAGCTGTTTGCTGTGGGGGCACTCAACAGGAGGGAGTGGCCGGAGGTACTGGCAAGGGACCGGAGCAGAGGAGGATCTGGGCTGCTCTGTGCAAAACCACTACACATGAGCAGATAAGTATAACATATTTGTTATTTTAACAAAAAAAAACAACACTTTAAAATCACTTTGCACCCTTAATAACAAGGTAGTTTTTTGCGATATGGCACTGCGTCGCTTTAATTAACAATTGTGCAGTCGTGCGACACTGTACCCAAACAAAATGTACGTTCTTTTTTCCCCACAAATGGAGCTTTCTTTTGGTGGTACTGGATCACCTCTGTGGTTTTATTTTTTGCGCTATAAATAAAGAGCAACAATTTTGAAAAAAAAAAAATTCTACTTTTTGCTATAATACATATCTCAAAAAAATATAAAAAAAATAATTTATTCATCAGTTTAGGCCGATATATTTTCTTCTACATATTTTTGGTAAAAAAAATTGCAATAATTGATTGGTTTGTGCAAAAGTTATCACGTCTACAAACTATGGGATAGATTTAGGTACTTTTTTTATTGTTTTCTACTGGTTATGGTGGCGATCTGCGATTTTTAGCGGGACTGCGACATTGTGGCGGACAAATATGACCCCAAAAGACACTTTTTTGGGGACTAGTGACATTAGTTTATTGATCAGTGCTATAAAAATGCACTGATCAATGTAAAAATGACACTGGCAGGGAAGGGGTTAACCCTAGAGAGCGATCAAGGGGTTAACTGTGTTCCCTCAGTGTGTTCTAACTGTAGGGAGGATGGGCTGCCTGGGACATGACAGAGATCACTATTCTCGATCACTGTGAACAGTAGATCTCTATCATGTCATCTGTCAGAATGGGGATCTGCCTTGTTTACAAAGGCAGATCCCCATTCTGCCTCTCCTCACCGTGATTGCGGGCAACCGGCAGACATCGAGTCCGCCCGACCCACGGGCTCGATCCCACAGTGTGCAGCGGGCACGAGAGCAAGCCACCAGCGGCGCGCCCATCTGCAACTGCACAAGCCAACGTACAATGATGGCGATTCACACAGGAGAGCCAACCTGCCGCAGAGTGGTGTACCAACTGGGCGGCGGCCCGCCCTGAGTGACACACATTGGGGCGGTGTCAAGCCGGCGCCCCCTGTCCTCCCCCATAAGTGAAGCAGTGACAACAAGGCAGGCTCAAGCAGCGCAGTTGCAATGTGACAGCGCAGGGAGAGCCAGGAGAGGCAAGCAGTGACACGGGCCAGGTGCAGACCAAACCACTACCCGGATGACACACAGGACCGGCCGCCAAATTTACACGGAGCAAGAGAAAGAAAACACTCTCTCTCTCTTGCCTCTACAACAGGGGAGGGAGAGAGAGACAGTGGGGCAGCGCTGAATAGAGGATGGGAGGACTTTCTAAGTTAACTAGCAGGTGATTGGTTGCTAGGTGGTCCTATTTTTAATATGAAAAATTAACTCCAGCAGTTCCCACCCTCTGTTCAGTGCTGCTGTGTCTCCCCCTGTGTATGAATAATGTAGAAAGGGGCAGATCCATGCAACATGTAGGGTAGGGGGTCCACAGCTGGGGGGGTTGTGTAACATGTAGGGGGTCCAGAACTGTGGTGGGTTGCTGCCAGATTGACACAGCAGAGCAGGAGATCTCTCTTCTCTCTCTCCAAAGTTTCACTTATGTCCTCATAAAAAGAAATCAGATGTGTTTGAAAACTTCAGTCTTTCATGGATCCGTGCTGTCTGTTGTTTAAAATATTTTTTTTTCAAAAAGAACTCATCTATGTGGTCTTCTATTAAACTCTCCAGTATCTTCCCAACTATAGAAGTAAAACGGTCTATAGTTACTTGGTGAAGATGATCCCTTTTTAAATATAGGCACCACATTGGCCTTACGCCACTCCAGTGGTGCTATTACAGTCATTAAAGAGACCTTAAAAATTTGAAACAATGGCTTTGAAATGACAAAGCTCAATTCTTTTAGGATCTGTGGGTGTATGCCATCTGGTCCAGGTGCTCTATTCTCCTTTATTCTGTCTAAATATTTCTGGACCATATCACATTTGAGCCATTGTGGATCATTTGGGGCAATGTCAACACCATCCCCATTATGGACATGAGCTCCCCTATGCTCCTTCGTATACACATTTTAAAAAAATTGCCTTCTCTTTGTTCCCAGTCACCCAGTCTAGATTATTTTGTAAAGGGCCTACATGCTCAGACCTAACCTTTTTACTAATGATATATTTGAAGAACTTTTTGAGGGCTTGTCCTATCTTTTGCAATCTGTCGTTTGTTTTGAATTTTTGCGTCCTTGATTTCCTTTTTACATATTTTGTTATATTCTTTGTAACATTTAAACAATGATAGTGTTCCTTGATTTTTATATACACTAAGGGCAGCCAGTGTGAAGAGCTAGAAGCAATCTCTGCAATGCAACAAGGAAAAGGACACAGTGCGGTATTAAGGAACCATTTAATGATAAAAGGCAATTGACAGACTAATCACAAAAGGAGCATAATTATACGCATTGTGATCCATAGTAATCCTGCAGTCAAATCCGGGGGTGGTCTCTCCTGGATGTCTGGAATTTTTTAATTGCTCAAATGAGTTTGTGGTGTATTGTCTCTCCTGCTTCTATGGACTACTGTACGTTGGTTGCACCATATGGGCCCTTAGGAAAAGATTTGGTGAAGACCGTAGATTTGTGGAGGTAGGGTGTGATGAGCACAGTGTCCCCCAACACTTTGCAGATCACCATGATCAATCTACTGATGGTTTGTTTGTCTGGATCTTGGAAGCTACTAATACTCCGGTCTCTCCCCGTACCTGAGCGCTTTAAACATCTATGTGAGAGGGAGACGTTCTGGATTTATTCCTTGGATACTTTGACGCTAGAGAATTAGTGTGCCACCTTAGTTGATTATGTGTCTGGGTGGGCTTATTTTCCCACCACACATATGCCACAACCAAGATGGCACTCCATATGGCCTGAGGAAGGAGCACGCATGCTCCGAAGCAAAGCCACTTCTTTTCACCCTGCACCCAGAGGTGACGTCATCCCCAATCTGCCTGCGTTCTCCGCTGTTCAGTATAGACTGCGAGTGTCGAGCTGCACTCCGGAGACACGGACATCCAGGAGAGGCCACCCCTGGATTTGACTGCAGGATTAACATTGATCACAATGCGTATAATCATGCTCCTTTTGTGAGTAGTCCGTCAATTGCCTTTTATCATTAAATGGTTCCTTAATACTGCACTTAGAGGCACTGTGTCCTTTTCCTTGTTCTATTTCTGTTCTGTGTTCATCAATGCCAATATTCCCTCCCAGTCTTGGAGAGCAGCCCTCATCCTTGGAAAATTTGCTCTCTTTACCCCCTTCCTGACCAGAGCACTTTTTGCGATACAGCACTGCGTCGTTTTAACTGACAATTGCGTGGTCGTGCAACATTGCACCCAAACAAAATTGATGTCCTTTTTTCCCACAAATCAAGCTTTCTTTTGGTGGTATTTGATCACCTCTGCGGTTTTAATTTTTTGCGCTATAAACAAAAAAAGAGCGACAATTTGCTATAATAAATATCCCCAAAAAATATATATTTCATCAGTTTAGGCCAATATGTATTCTTCCACATATCTTTGGTAAAAAAAAATCGCAATAAGCATATATTGATTCGTTTGCACAAAAGTTATAGCATCTACAAAATAGAGGATAGATTTATGGCATTTTTATTATTATTATTTTTTTTAGTAGTAATGGTGGCGAGCTGCAATTTTTATCGCGACTGTAACATTATGGCGGACACATTGGACACTTTTGACACTATTTTGGGACCATTGTCATTTATACAGTGATCAGTGCTATAAAAATGCACTGATTACTGTGTAAATAACATTGGCAGGGAAGGGGTTAAACACTAAGGGGCGATCAAGGGGTTAAGTGTGTCCTAGGAAGTGATTATAACTGTGGGGGGGATGGGCTACCTAGGACATGACAGTGATCACTGCTCCCATCTTGTCTCTAGGCAGAACGGGGAACTGCCTTGTTTACATAGGCAACTCCCTGTTCTGCGGCTCCGTGACATGATCGCGGGACACCGGCAGACATCGAGTCTGCGGGTCCATCGAGCACGGTCACGGAGCATGCGGTGGGCGCACCCACACTGCCGCTCCTTAAAGGGGACGTACCTGTACGCCCATTTGTGCAGCCGTGCCATTGTGCTGACGTATATCACTGTGCACTGGTGGGCAAGCAGTTAAAGTTAAGTGTTTTTATATTTCCAGTATGTGCTTGTTGCTTACATGAAATGAAATCATGTTATGTTCACTGCTACCCAGATGTACTTTTATATAAACATTAGAAATAAGCTCTGGTTTGAGATTACCAGGTCCAGCCGAGCATCATTCCTAGTCAGGGCCTCTATGAACTTTACCATTCTAATAGGTTTATACATTTTTGGCCGTTTACATGTTCCTGTAATGCCATTACTCCAGTCAATTTCCAGGTAGTTATAATCCCCCATTATTATTACTGCTCTAGCCCTTGCAGCCCTTTCTGTCTGTGCAAGGAGCCACATCTCCACCACCTCATTAATGCTGGGAGGTCTATAACAAGCTCCAATAATTACTTTTGTACTTTTGTAGTATGCACGCCCATGTGCAGTTCCACCCATAATGCTTCAGCCTCATTACACTCTCCATCAACTAGGTCCTCTTTCACAATCACTTTGAGATTACTTCTTACATAGCGACAGACACCACCAACCCTCCATTTTACTCTGTCTCTTCGAAAGAGAGTATAGCCAGGAATATTAATAGCCCAGTCGTGAAGAATGAAGCTAAGCTTCAGCAATACCAATTAAATCATAGTTCTCTTCATGCACCAAAGCTTCCAACTCACCTATTTTGCTTGGCAGACTTCTGGCATTGGTAAACAAACACTTTAATTTATTGTCACATTTTGCACACATATTTTGCATATTTTGCATATTTTAGTACAAATAGTACCATTTCCAATGGTTGTTTGTGTAGCACTGACCCCCGAAGGAGCTGCTCGATTGTTTTGGGCCTGCACTCTGCTAATGAACCCCCACTGACTTGACTCAGTTCCCTTGACACAGCTGTGGTGCAATAATAACGTGTAATGAAATAGTGAGATACAACCCCACAATACACAATATAATATACCTGTATTATCACTGGGGCATCCAATGGCTCCACCTGCTGAGAGGAAAACAATACTCCACATAATTTGGGGTACTTAACTAAAAGTATACTTTACTGTAAATTGTGATAAGCAGGTGGTTACAATAATTGTACTGTCACCTCAAAATAAAATGACAGGACAATAAATATGAACAACAATTCTACACAGTGAAACTACAACGGAGACCCCCCTACTTTTATAATTAGTTGCGAGATCTCATTAAAAGTACACAGTCTTTAATCTTCTTGTCTTCTGCTAGCTATGATGATTTCTTATAAATTGTAATCCAAAAGAGTAAAGAAATTAGGATTGACTCAAAGGTGATCCTATTACTGTGTCTGTAAATGTTCCAGAAAGGGTTTCCTTAAGTATGGTACAATGCTTAAGGCGCAATAAGTATAAGGCCTTATGCCTGCCTAATGTCAGTTACTGTAATCCTCCTCCGTGGGACTACAGGCCCCAGCGAACACTGTATATGAGTCTGACTGGATGCAAATGTATAATAAAACTTTGGGCCGCAACGCGCACATCCAACTGGATCGAAAGCTCTGTATAGTAGCTCTGGTCCGGTGTCTGTGGCTTGCTTCAATGCCGACCGGCTCCGTCACCCCGCTCTGCTGGGTGAACCGGGTCCTCTGATGCTCAGACGAGTGTCTCTGGATCTTTCCCAATCCAGTCACTGTGTCTCTCACACCATCAGATCGCTCACACAATCTGTTAGAGTTGCGCTCCGCAATTCTGTAGGCCACTCCTTCTGGAGACCTCCTCACAGGTCCTCACAGGCAGGCCATGCGTCCAGAGGAGACCTAAGATGGCCGCTCGGGGTCTTTTTATGTCCTACACCAGCATGCAGTGCAAGAGAGGGTGTCCATGGGTAGGTCACCTGGCATTCTGGGAAAATTTTAGGTCAACTCTCCAAAGTAAATAACAGCCACTTCCTGTGATTAGTTCAGTGCTTTGTGAAAACAAAAGTCATCCCAAATACTAAGCTATAGAATTGTCCATAGACTTTCACTATAAAATGCTAACATTGCATTAGTATACAAAAATATCAGCGCTACATTTGTAACGCGGGAACCTTCTTATCACCTGCCATAGCCCTCCCCCATCTTTTCCCATTCTACCCACCAATAGGGACTGACCCCAGGTCTCTAGGTGTTGTGCCTGCAAAGGTAATCTGCATGGTGTGTTTAGAGACAGTACTCCAAAAAAAATTCTAGATCTGTGCAAGGCACTGTTGTGTGCCTAACTGCAGGGATGGGGCAGCCAAAACATAAAAAGGAAGCAATGTATGCTGATCCACTATTATGAATGGAGGGAATGTTGCCTGAGCAAGTCCGACACAGGCAAGAGAGTCCACCTGGATTTGAGTATGTTGTGGAGGGGTGCAAGCGGCATCTGGCAGCATTAACTAAGTGAAAGAGGAAAGCAAGTCATTGCTTGGTGTAAGGAGAGAGCAGGTGGTTGCTCATACCCAGAAGATAGGTGCTGCTGTCTGTGGCAATGAATGTGCAATCTGTGCGGCTGACTTCATACAGGCTATGTTGCCTACTGATGATATTGAGGACTTTTTGGCTAAATTTGAGAATGTTGCTTCATTCAAAACATGGCCCAGATGTCCCTAGGCTAAATTATTACAGCTCTTTCTACTTGTGAAGTTCTGGAAAGTTTACCAATTGAAGGGCCATAATCGAGATAACTACAACAGGTACAAAGCAGCATTCCGGTCTGGAGAGGGCATGGATGCCCGAGTTTCTGTGATGCCTAGGAGGGCATCTGGTGTTTCACCTTGTGGCCGCATGGGGAAATGAGCCAGGGAAAGTGCCACAGGGGAATAGTTCCTGAGGCAACGCAAAAGAAGATTGCAACACCTGCCAAGTAGAATGGTAAGACTGTTGCTGTTACAGGACCAATCATTTGCCTGTTTGCTGACCATGTTTCTGCCTGCAGCCTGAACTGACTCATCTGCACATCTGACTGACTATGCTCCTGTGAACTGTGTTCATAGAAACCAAAGGGACTCTCTTTTTCTTCCTTTCTTCATCCTCCTGTGCTTCATGGCCAATGAATATGGCATTACTAAGGGTAGCCATGTACCAATAGGCTATGCTTGCTTGGCTTATAGGAATGGGGACAGTTTAGGTGACGTAACACCAAGCTATATTCCCTGACCACTCGTATAGAGGCAACTACTACAGTACATTGGTTTTGGTACAATTTGCTGATTTGTGTGATACACAAGATGCAATGTCCGGTAAATAATCAGTCCAAAAAGTGAAAAGTCTCACAAAAGTGGTGTCTCCATAGTCAGGAGGAGTATCAGAATGTGTTTTTGGGTGTAGTTTCAAGAATGACCATGTTGGGTGTGAGAAATATCTTATTAAACTGACAGCTTTGTGTAGAAAAAAGACATTTCATTGCCGTTTCTAAAAACTTGTGGCAAAACAATAGAAACAATAACAAAAAGTAAAAAATAAAAAGTCTTTTAAAATACGTATCATGCCTCTTAAATACCTTGGGGTACAAATACATTTTCAATTTCTTTCCTGCATTTTTCAAAAACTTGTGGCAAAAAAAAAAATTACATTTTCAAAAGACCTACTATGTCTTTCAGAAAATACCTTGAAGTGTTTTCTTTCCTGAATGGGGTCATTTTTTTTTTTTTTTGGTGCTTCTACCCTCCTGGTGCTCTAGGGCCTCCACAATTGTGATAGGTAGTCTGGAAATTAGATGTGCAATTTATGCTCCTCAAAAGAAGACCATAGGTGCTTCTTGGATTTGGGCCCCTTTATGCATCTAGGCTGTGAAATAGTCTCACACATGTGGTATCTACATACTAAGCAGACATATCTGAATGTGTTTGTAGTGTTATTATGTCTATGCTGTGTGTGTTTTTTATTCAAATTGTTTGGTATTTTTTGGCTTTTATAGCAAAAATAAAAAAACTGTGGTGATAAAATACCACCAAAGGAAGCTCTATCTGCCTCAAAAATAATTATAAAACTTGGGTACACTGTTGCATGACTGAGAAAGTGTCATTCAAAGTGTGAGAGCACGGAAAGCTGATAACTGGCCTGAGCAGGAAGGGGGTAAAAGTGTCCGGTCTTGAAATGGTGAAGCAGTAACAACAACAGTTTTTCCCTTTTAGGATAAAGACTTTACATAAATGAATAAAAGCTGACCATTGTAAGCTCTGTCTTTTGCTAAACATCTTGGGGGAGATATTTTGTAGTTCACAGAATACAGCTGAGAAAGCTGATAACATTTTAACATGGATCTTTTTGTACTCAAAATTAAAATAAATGCACCGCCTCATCCAAAGACTGATAGGCAGCAGTATATTAAAGCAGAATTACAGGAAAAAACGAACTACTGTTAAAAAATGCCCCCCCCCCCCCCCCCCCAACACCTATTCTGACTAACCTGTGTAAGAAAGATCTGTATATTTACCTATTTTCAGTTCACTCTGGTTCAGTCATGGGATGCAGGTCCCCTCTGTCAGCCTATGCTGGCTTCAGAACATGGGTCAGGGGAACATTTTTAAGAGTAATTAGGTTTTACCTTGAATTCTACTTTAAACTTTTGCTGTGGGGTTCAGATATATTTTAAACTTTATAAACATTTTTTTATTTTTTATTTCTGTTATCTTTTTTGGTCTCAGAATATATTATTTCTTGTAAATTTCTGGCCAAGTCTTACAGGAAGACTGTACATTAGTGTTGTGTGATAACGTCACACACCCATTTTAGTAAGAGTGAAACTAAGTATGAGACAATATTCATAACCTCCGAGGACAACATTTGGTGACAATGGGGAGAAAAAGGAAACAATGTGGTATTTAATTACTATCTTCTGCTTTTTGTAGGGCCAATGAATGTCTAAAGTGACTAAAGTCAACATATGTATCGGTTTCCTTATATGTACATATAGCAGGGCACACTCAATACTCAATATATGTAGTACAGATTGTGCTTGTATGCTCTGCACTATTTACAGTAAATTACTTGAGGGACAACTTAATTTCCTATCCTACAGTATTTCACAAAAGTGAGTACACCCCTCACATTTTTGTAAATACTTTATTATATCTTTTCAAGCGACAACACTGAAGAAATTACACTTTGCTACAATGTAACTTAGTGAGTGTACAGATTGTATAACAGTGTAAATTTGCTGTCCCCTCAAAATAACTCAACACACAGCCCTTAATGTCTAAACCGCTGGCAATAAAAGTGAGTACACCCCTAAGTGAAAATGTCCAAATTGAGCCCAAAGTGTCAATATTTTGTGTGGCCACCATTATTTTCCAGCACTGCCTTAACCCTCTTGGGCATGGAGTTCACCAGAGCTTAACAGGTTTCCACTGGAGTCCTCTTCCACTCCTTCATGACGACATCATGGAGCTGGTGGATGTTAGAGACGTAGCGCTCCTCCACCTTCCGTTTGAGGATGCCCCACAGATACTTAATAGGATTTTATGTCTGGAGGCATGCTTGGCCAGTCCATCACCTTTACCCTCAGCTTCTTTAGCAAGGCAGTGGTCATCTTGGAGGTGTGTTTAGGGTCATTATTATGTTGGAATACTGCCCTGGGGCCCAGTCTCCAAAGGGAGGGGCTCATGCTCTGCTTCAGTATGTCACAGTACATGTTGGCATTCATGGTTCCCTCAATGAACTGTAGCTCCCCAGCCCCAAACCATGACACTCCCACCACCATGCTTGACTGTAGGCAAGACAGACTTGTCTTTGTACTCCTCACCTGGTTGCCGCCACACACGCTTGACTCTATCTGAACCAAATAAATGTATCTTGGTCTCATCAGACCACAGGACATTGTTCCAGTAATCAATGTCCTAAGTCAGCTTGTCTTCAGCAGACAGTTTGCAGGCTTTCTTGTGCATCATCCTTAGAAGAGGTTTCCTTCTGGGACGACAGCCATGCAGACCAATTTGATGCAGTGTGCAGCATATGGTCTGAGCACTGAGAGGCTGACCCCTACCCCTTCAACCTCTGCAGCAATGCTGGCAGCACTCATACGTCTACTTCCCAAAGACAACCTCTGGATATGAGGCTGAGCATGTGCAATCAACTTCTTTGGTCGACCATGGGCAAGGCCTGTTCTGAGTCGAACCTGTCCTGTTAAACTGCTGAATGGTCTTGGCCACAGTGCTGCAGCTCAGTTTCAGGGTCTTGGCAATCTTCTTATAGCCTAGGCCATCTTTATGTAGAGCAACAATTCCTTTTTTTCAGATCCTCAGAGAGTTCTTTGTCATGAGGTGCCATGTTGAACTTTCAGGGATTAGTATTAGAGACTGATGCAGTGGCTTGATGTCCTCTCCTCCATGGCGGCTTCCCGCTCCTCCCCTCCTCCTCCTAGGCATCCAATAGGATTGCCTGTCTTTTCAGCCAATCGGGTGACTGATGTCAAAAAACGCTTCCTGATTGGCCGGGAGGAGGGTCAGTGTTACAACAGCGATTATTTATTCGCTGTTGTAACACATCTGGGTTGTATTGGACGTACTCTCTGCGACCAAGCCCGCCCTATATTGGAGCCTATTAGAGCCTCTGGCTCTAATCGGTGCTTCAACAAAACAGCCCCTCTGCATTGGAATCCATGCGCCAGTGTCCTGAAATGGCCCGACGCATGGATAGGGGAGGCGGCGATAGACAGGGGGAGGGGGCAGTGCCCGTGTGCCCTTAATGGACGGGCCGCCCCTGATGTTCAGTATATTGGCTTTTTTCCCTATTGTCCACACAACATTTTCTGACACCTCTGTTTCCTGCACTTAATTCTTTGCAACCACAATCTATCCATACTACACTGTCATCTGCCATGTACACTGTATTTTGTGCCACCTATCCCCATATTGTCAACTCTACATTCTCTGGCATCTCTCTCTATTTTCCCACAATAAATTCCAGCCAAATCCCCACACTCAACATTAACATTATGTTGCCGACAGCCACCCCTCTATGCACACTATGGCGCCTCTTCCCCTATTGATCATACTATATTCTCGTTATATTATTTTCACTACATTCTTCGGCAGCCCCCATTTACACTATGTTCTCTGCCAGCTTCTTCTCAGGTTCTCTGGCACCATTCTATAGTTGATTTACATCTTCCCGAACCACCCCATCCACACTATATTCTCTGGTACCTCTCCCCTCACTGTCTATATAGTGCCTTGTTTTTTCTTTCTGTCTGTAACTGTTTACACAAAAAACACTCTGATCTTTCTCCACAACATAACATTTTGCATTTAGCATTATATCCTCCTCAATCTCCTGTACTTTTATATGTTACCTCAGCTCTAATTGCTTTGGTTGCCGCCTTGACACTGCCAGTGCCTCTGGTATTCTGCACTCCTTATTTTCCATGATTCTATTCTTTCTATTGCATGTTGTCTCCAGTGGCGGCTGGTGCGGGGAGGGGGGCGATCGGCAATCCCCCAACCCCCCCTCGCATGGGAGACGGATGTGAAGGGGCGATCACACCCCCACCCCCCAGTGGGAGACAGACGGACGGACAGAGGCCTTCTTACCTTAGGAGACAGATGACCGGGTCTGCTGCTCCTCGCTCCAGGGCCATTCTCCTCCAGGCCAAACAGGGAGTGTGTCCTTGCCAATCAGTTCTCAGTAGCTGCTTCCTGATTGGCTGGAAGGAGAATCAGGAAGACAATAGCGATTATTAATTTGCTATTGTCACACAAGTGAGTGGGCTCAGGGTGCAGTGCTCTGCACCCCGAGCCCACCCTTTTTTTAAGCCAATTAAAGCCTCAGGCTTTAATCACGTGCTTCAAAAAAAATGGTGGAGGTGAGCAGTGATGACTAGGCCTCACTTAGTAATATCCTGGGAGTATTCCAGTCAGGCTTCAGGAGTATTATGCTATAGATGTGTATCTTTTTCCTGCATAAACGAGTTTTGGTGGAAGTAAGGAAGGATCCAGGAGGAACCCACAAGTTTACCCTAAGTTTGCTAATTGGAAAGTCTGGGATAGAGACTCTGGCAGGGTGATATAGCCACAGACCTTTCTGATCTCCTTGAAAAAGAGATCAGACCAGCTGGTAAGCTGCAGATAAATTTATTTTACTGGTGGAGGATCTTCTGTCTTTGCCTTATCTGGTGTATTCCATCACAGTTTTCTGAGGGTGTTGAGTGCGGATATCATCACTGAAGCACAACAACTCCTTTTACCATTCATAAGTGGACTTTATGTATACCATCATATTAATAAATTTTTTAATGATTTATGACTGTTCACGTTATTACTTATACTGAACTCAGGTTTCAGTTACTTCAATACACACAACAGTGTACACATGAACAGTTTTTTTTCACTTTTATTGTTTAAGGGGGATTTATTTCACTGTTATTTCACTGTTCACTGTGTTTATGGTCACTGTTTCAACTTTTGTTATCAGAGTTATTTAATTTTTAACCTGGTTCAACACGTGGTTTAATTTTCAGCGCAGCTATTTTTTCTATTAAAAAAAAAAAAAAACATTGGAATCCATGCGCCCGGTGCCCTGCATTAGGGATGGGCCCGGTGTTAGATTCGAACCCATGTTCGAAGCGAACATCGGGCGTCCGCCCGCTCGGCGAGCCCAGAACTATTTGGGCCGCTCGCATCAAATTTGTGTGATGCGAGCAGCCCGCAATGCACTGCGCCAGTGGCAGTGGATTGCTAACTGATGATTAGCCAAGCATGCACTGTGACCCGCATGCTTGGCCAATCATAGAGCCAGCGGCGAGGAGAGCAATAATTGGCCACAGGCAGGATGCCTGTGGCCAATTATAGCTCAGGGGGTTTAGTACACGCCCCACATTATAAAAGGCCGCCGCGCCGGCGGCCTCGTATATTGTGTTCCAGTGTCAGTGTGCTGACTGCTGACATTATGTGCTGTGATTCTGGGGATTAGTGTGTGTTGTTAGTACAGCATTGCAGTATCACATCTGGGGGGTGTCTATAGTATGCCTGTGAAGGGGCGCATGTTTCCTGTGCTTAGTGTCATTTTTGCAGGAAAAAAAGCTATTTAAAATCTCTTGCGGCTAATGAATTGACGGCTCCCGTAACACAGAGAACAGTCATTCATTGAAAGTCATTGATAAAAAAAAAGCGTGGGGGTCCCCCCAAATTCAATTACCAAGCCCTTCAGGTCTGCTATGGATATTAAGGGGGACCCCGGCCAAAAAAAAAAATGGCGTGGGGTCCCCCTCAAAATCCATACCAGAACATTGAGGTCTGGGATGGATTTTAAGGGGAACCCCGGCCAAAAAAAAATGGCGTGGGGTCCCCCTCAAAATCCATACCAGACCCTTATCTGAGCACGCAACCTGGCAGGCCGCAGGAAAAGAGGGGGGACGAGAGCGCCCCCCTCCCTCCTGAACCGTACCAGGCCACATGCCCTCAACATTGGGAGGGTGCTTTGGGGTCCACCCCAAAGCACCTTGTCCCCATGTTGATGAGGACAAGGGCCTCTTCCCCACAACCCTGACCATTGGTTGTGGGGGTCTGCGGGTGGGGGGCTTATCGGAATCTGGAAGCCCCCCCGGCTTGTGAAAGACCCCCAGCTCCCACCCCCCTAGATCCCGCCCCCCCTCCTGTGTGAAATGGTAAGGGTACCCCTACCATTTCACCAAAAAAGTGTCAAAAATGGTAAAAAAGACAGGAGACGGTCTTTGACAATTCCTTTATTAAAATCTTCTTTCTTCTGGTCTTCCTTCTTCCTTTCTTCATCCTTTGGTTTCTTCATCTTCTCCTTCCGGCATCTTCTTCCATCTTCTTCTTCCATCATCTTCTTCCTCCGATCCGCTTCTTCTTGCTCTGGTCTTCTCGTCCGGCATCTTCTTCCATGGCGTCGGTGTCTCTTCTGGGCCGCTCCGCGCAATGGGAGGCTCCCACTGTGTGTTGCTTAGCTGCGTCTGTCAGGTCTTTTATAACAGAGGGCGGGGCCACCTGGTAACCCCGCCCCCTCTGACGCACGGGGACGTCATGGGGAATTCCCTATGGCTTTCCCCATGACGTCAGGTAATGGTAGTGGTACTTTTGTACCCCCTTACCATTTCACACAGGGGGGGGTGCCGGGATATGGGGGTCCCCTTGTTAAAGGGGGCTTCCAGATTCTGATAAGCCCCCCGCCCGCAGACCCCCACAAGTAATGGCCAGGGTTGTGGGGATAAGGCCCTTGTCCTTATCAACATGGGGACAAGGTGCTTTGGGGGGGACCCCAAAGCACCCTCCCAATGTTGAGGGCATGTGGCCTGGTACGGTTCAGGAGGGAGGGGGGCCGCTCTCGTCCCCCCCTCTTTTCCTGCGGCCTGCCAGGTTGCGTGCTCGGATAAGGGTCTGGTAGGGATTTTGAGGGGACCCCACGCCATTTTTTTTTTTTTTTGGCCGGGGTTCCCCTTAATATCCATAGCAGACCTGAAGGGCCTGGTAATTGAATTTGGGGGACCCCCACACTTTTATTTTTTTGTTTTTTTTATTTTTTATCAATGACTTTTTTTTTATCAATGACTTTCAATGAATGACTGTTCTCTATATTACGGGAGCCGACAATTCATTAGCCGCGAGTGATTTTAAATAGCTTTTTTTCCTGCAAAAATGACACTTTGTGCAGGGACAGTTCTAAGCACAGGAGACATGCGCCCCTTCACAGGCATACTATAGACACCCCCCAGGTACGAAATTTAAAGGAATATTACACTTTTATTGTTTCACTTTAAGCATTATTAAAAACACTGCTCCTGAAAAAACGGGCATTTTTAAAAAAAAAATTTGCATTGATACATGTCTCCTGGGGCAGGACCCAGGTCCCCAAACACTTTTTATGACAACAACATGCATATTAGCCTTTAAAATTAGCACTTTTGATTTCGAACGTTCGCATCCATTGTAACTAATAGGGTTCTTATGTTCTCACGGACTTTAGGTCCGTTCGCGGGTTCTGGTGCGAACCGAACCCGGGGGTGTTCGGCTCATCCCTACCCTGCATGTAGATTAGGGGCTGGACACATGGATTAGGGAGCAGCGCCGCTGCGCCTCTAATGGACGGGCCGCTAATGGTTGTCTCTGAGCATCGTCCCCAATGTTGCCATAGTGGAGACAAACACTTAGGTGGATATTAAATGCCACCTAAAAGTATAAAAAGACCCTGCATGTGACAAGCCAATCCCCTCCCATCCTCTTTGGTTAAGTCCCACCCTACATAAGAAATATGTCTGGTTCCCCTATTTCTGTTGAACCTTCAAACCGTTCATATAAAAACGCTCTTAGTTTGTTTATGAACAGTTCCCTCTCTGTATCCACCCTTCTTTCTATCTAGCCTTGACAGCAGTAAAACAATTTAGGTTAGTTCCAGTTACTGTATGTCTGAGGCCTGTATGGGAATTTTATCTCAATGACATACATACAAGAAAGTGGGGGCCACCAGGACAAAAGGCACAAAACACTATGTAGCGCTACACCCTAGTGTCCGCTGGATTTTTGGGTTCCCCTATTCCCGCACAGCCAGGAAACACACATTTTCCAACTTTCATTTGGAAACAGAAATTAGTCCATGGGCTTGTTTTTGTTGTTTTATTGGGGAAAACAACTTGGATGGGGAAGAGGAATTATGGGACGCCCATCTTGACTTGAAAGAACAACAAGAGGACAACCAGGGGTCAAGTCCTGGGAAAAGAAGTGTAGGAACTCACCCAAGATCCCCCCCGTCTTCAAAAAAATGTGTGTGTATATAATATATATTGTGACAGGGAGGGGGAGCAGTGTGACAGGTGGGGGAGGGAGGAGCAGTGTGTGAGAGGGGGGAGCAATGTGACAGGGTGGGGGAGCAGTGTGACAGGTGGGGGACCGGTGTGAGAGGTCGGGGGCAGTGTGACAGGGAGGGGGGAGGCAGTGTGACAAGGAGGGGGGAGCAGTGTGACAGGGAGGGGGAGCAGTGTGACAAGGAGTGGGGAGCAGTGTGACAGGGAGGGGGGAGCAGTGTGACAGGGAGGGGGGAGCAGTGTGACAGGGGTGGGGGAGCAGTGTGACAGGGGTGGGGAGAAGTGAGACAGGAAGGGGGGACAGTGTGACAGGGAGGGGGGAGCAGTGTGACAGGGAGAGGGGAAGCAATGTGACAGGGAGGGGGGACCAGTGTGACAGGGAGGGGGGACCACTGTGACAGGGAGGTGGAGCTGTGTGACAGGCAGGGGGAAGCAGTGTGACAGGGAGGGGGAGCAGTGTGACAGGAACGGGGAGCAGTGTGACAGGAAGGGGGAGCAGTGTGACCCAGTGGGGGGAGCAGTGGGACCGGGTGGGGGGGAGCAGTGTAAGCAGTAACATATAATACACAGCACACACCGTGCACATCAGCACCCAACTCACCCACATCATACACACACACAGCTCTCTGTGCACCAGCCTCACTTTCCCCCCAGCAACAGCAGAAATGCCTCACACAGCTCACCCTCTGCCTTTCGCGGCTTAACCTCATGTTCTCTCGTCTCATGCATCCCTCCGGAGCAGCCAGGTCTTGCAGCACTGCTGCCAGCAGCTTCCTCCCCACCGCCTCCTGCTCCACTGCCGTACCTAGCTGACCCCAGTGTGAGGAGACCCAGCATGGAGCTGCACATGCAGTTGGACCGGTGTTCTGTCACGAAGTGTCCGGCTGTCACCAGGTGTCCGAAGTGTACTTCGCATGCGCAGTACGGAGCATGCAGATTTTCGGAAATTGTCGGAAGATGAACGGCGCCTGCGCCGTGAGTCACGGTGAAGCCCCCACCATCCAAGCGGACATAGGGTTAGTCAAACTTAGAGGGCTGCGCTTGGCTCTTTTATATTCTAACTCTATGTCCACTTGGATGGTGGGGCTTGAAAATGGACTCACGGCACAGGCGCCGTTCATCCTCGGCAATTTTCGGAATATAGGTGTCCTGTGTACTGCGCATGCGCAGTACACAGCGGACACTTCGTGATGGGGGACGGCTAATGATAGTACACCGGGCGCTGAGAGAGGAGGAGGAGCCGCCGCACACCTCATACTGGCCACATCAAGGTTGGACTCTGCGTGACAGACTGGGCCCTGCTAATAATGGGAACGTCGTTCCTGCTGTGCAAAAAGTACAGGAACGGCATTCCCATGCATTCCCGCAGGACTTGAGCCCTGAGAAGAACTTTCTTCACTCTGTACACTGAAAAAACAGCAGATCTTTTACTGTATTTCCTCTGGAACAAGATTAGTCCCTCTGGAAATGGCGGTAAGAATTTCCCTTGTAGGAGCTCTGTGTCCCCTGGAATTTAGCAAAACTTGCAGGAGCTTTATGTCCCCTCTCTTGAAAATACCAGTTCACCTGGCTGCCTTGTAAAGTGTCCCAGAGCAAAGGATTAGGTTTAGCTTTGATAATGCCCATTGAAAGCTTGCTGGATATTGTATCCGGCAGCCTTGTCCCTTTTTAAGTCCTGGAGGTTTAGAGGTATTAACAATGTCCCTGAAATCCTGTTGTTTGGAATAGACTGATGTTCAGGCCTCCTGCTGTCCAGGTCCTCCCATGCTAGCCAGGGTGTCTCCTAGAAGAGACTGAAGGGCAGTGGAGAGCCCTCTGTTCAGCTTCTCTTCTTCCCCAGCTCCCAGCCTGGAGGCAGAGCCCCCTTAGCCCCTCTCAGGCTCCACAACACAGCCTCAGCATTCCATCTTCCACCCGACAACCACACAACTATCCCAGCTGGCCATGCTCCACAACATTTAATGGCTGACCCAACCACCCTGCCAGGCCTCCTGCCTGGGGATTGGACAAATTCCCATGGATATGCAGACCTCAGCCTCCAGCAGCTTATAGAACCAGAGGGAGGTACCAGAGGCCTGACCCGTAGAGCCGTCCAGCCTGACCTACAGAAACCACTACCAATTAACCAGACTCACACAGCTACTGTGAGTCAGAATATATTTTCCTCACATTAGACGGAGCGATCCCCGCTGAGCAAGCGAATGTTCATGCGGTGGATCATCACGGATCCGTCCCGTGTGAAAGGACCCTGATGTCAGACTAGAGTAAAGCCTTGATAGGCTGAGACGCATTAGTGTTGGTTCTGTTTGGAACATGTGTGCTCCTTGGACGAAATAAAGAGACATTTTATTAATCTTCACCTGGTTGCCGACTTTATCTAAAGTACATGGAAGGAACAGGGGAATGGACGTACTGACGTAGCGTCCGTACGGAGGGAGGAGTTCGATCCCAGCCGTCGCCCTCAGAGGGCCGAGGAGCGCGGATGTGCAGGCAGGAACGACTCTGTTTCGCCACGAGGGAGAGGCGCCGCGGAAGCCTATGTCCCCACCCGGGATAGGAGACTTGGGCGCCGCGAGTCTCCCTCCAAAGCATTGCAGAGGAACCAGGACGGCAGGAGATCTGTGTCGGGCCCCATAACGCCAGCCTCATCCAGCACACTTCTCCCCTCACCCCGCCACCAAGTTTGCTCCATAGCAAAGACTACCCGGAGCCCCTGGAGGACGTAGGGAGAGGGGGTCACAGGAGATATCCCCGGTAAAGTATGTAAGTAGGAACAAACAGGAACACAGCCAACCAGAACTACATCTACCTGGAAGGTAAGCGCATAGCATAGCAAGGTTTTCCGGACGCCCGCGGGTGACACGGTCTAGTGATGCAATTTTAACTACCTCTTAAAAATGGAACAACGGTTACGCAATGGTCTAAAGGAGCTATCCCCGGGGGGCTGTTTAAAGTGGCTCCCCCCGTATAGTGTATCTTAGGTGGGGGCACAGCCCGCTCTACCCTGTTGGAAGTACTCACTAAAAGCTCCTAGCTGAAACCAATTGGGGACTGTGTTCGCTGAACTTGAGAGAGTACACACCAACTTGTGGAGACGAATGGTTCCGTACACACAGAAAACGCATGTGTCTGTATCGCAATGCACGACCCGATATGAAGTGATATATTAAAATGACATGACCGCACCATAGCCCCTGCAACGTGGTCGCTCTTCACCTCCTGCTCTGTTTTTCTATTTTTTTTTTTGGGTGTACTCTCCCGGGTATCTGTTGTACCGTAGGTCCTCCTTATGCATGTTTGTTTCCAGATACCAACACCAAACATCTAGAAAGGCAGCGATGCCCCGGTTTGGATTACTGTACTCGTTTTTTTTTACTCTGAGTATGCCTCTTAAAGAGTAGTGTTTCCTAATTGACATAACTGTCTATGCTTACATGTTAAAGGACGTGGATAATGAAAGTAGGTGAAACTGTCTCCCTTGTGACAGTCGGCAACCCTATTGTTTAGTCGGCTCCAACATAAGAGGTACCGTCAGCGACGAGGGGATTTGCCGCAAAAAAATCACAATAGTGCCTTTAAATATTATTTTTTTCTTTTAGCAGCTATTATACCATACTGGAAACGTTACTTACGATATTTGTGCAAAGATGCAGAACATCTTCAAAATGTAAAGGTGGTTTATTAAGCTGCCAGCTAACTCTTATTAGGTTCACCTCCTCATAAGCAAGCTGTTGGCAAGTAGCTGGCTAAGTATAGTACTTGGAGACCTGTCTTTTTAAATTGGGTCCCTTTCATACTCACTAAAGCGCATAGAACGGAGCCACTATATAGACTTTAGAGAAAAAGACACCTCACTTACAGATCTCGAATATGGACATGTAAAATTGGATATAAGGTTTCCCAAGCTGAATTTTGTCCCGACTTCGTATTTTTCTTTCTTTTTGTGTTTTTGTTCCCTTTTTTCCTGGCCTTCCCTCCCTCGGATGTTGAAACCAGTTATACCCAATACCTCGCAGGCTATACCTCCACAATAACCCATCTGTAGCTGTAATAGCTACTCTGAGTCCACCCGTACTTCCGGGCTGAACGACAGCTTTCTCTCCTACAGGACGGGCAGGGCCTAGCCCGAGAGGGAGGCAAGGCCGCCCCGGGCCCTCTTAGACCACACAACCCATTTAAGGGGAAAGAGGAAGAGGGTAGGGCACCAGGGCAGTGGGGACCCCCCACTCAGCGCTACCCCTCGAGAACAGAGTACCCCCTAAGAGGACCCTAACCCAGAACACCCCCACTTAAACATCAAATAGAACTGAACAAAGGGACTAAGACCAACCCATAGAGAGGTAGTGGTAGTGGTAGTGGTACCTCTGCCCAGACCCCTGCACTTGCTTTTCCTTAGACTCCCCCTCACAGGACGGGCAGGGCCCAACCGGTGAGGGAAGTATACTGGACACCACAAGCCACCCAAGGGGAAACCTAAAGAAGATAAGGCACAAGGGCCGTGGGGACCCTCCATCTAGCCCCACCCCCCGGCAACAGAATACCTAGGAAGAGGACCCTAACCCAGGAATAATCCCATTTTAACACTAAAAGATCAAACACAAGAAAAGGGTCCTGGACGGGCAAACAGGGGTGAAGAAAGGAAATAGGGGATTCCTAACAAAAAGCAAAACTGGGGAGGAGAATAAGAGGCATAAAAAAGGGCATCATGAGCAAAGACGTATCCAAATCGTCAAAAAAGGGAGCCTCTAAAGGCACCAAAGGAGAAGCAAGCACGATTAAACATTATCTCAGACAAGGAGCCAGTCCAAAAACCACAGGGACCGCATCTCAGGCGGGGGTCAGTTTGGAGAGAAGTGTAGGGGCAGAAGGGGTTAACAACCATTCAAGAGCAGACTACACTACAGAAAGCGAGATCGACATGAGTCGGACCGAGGATCATCAGGCAGGAACACATGTCCCCACTAAAACGGAAATGGAGGCTATGCTATTGCGCCTAGAAAACGCCATTAAACTAGAAATTAATACCCTCAGAGAGGACATGGGTCATTTACTAACCAGGGTAGAGACGGTTGAAACCAGAGCAGATAATACCGATCAGGAAATTTCTCATCTAAAAACCCTATTGAAAAAATCCCAACTAAACCAGAGAGACACCGCCTACAAAATTGAAGAACAAGAAAATAGGGACAGAAGGCAAAATCTGAGACTACGCGGGGTCCCAGAACAAAGAGGGGAAGACCTCGAGAAAATTTTTTTTTCTATTTTGGGCCCTATTAGTGGCAAAAATCAGGATCAGTTCCCTGAAATTGAAAGGACCCATCGAGTGGGGAGACCTGAGAGGTCGGGCCCAGATAGACCGCGAGACATAATTATTAGATTTCTCCACTTCAAAGAGAAAGAGGACATCTGGGTAAAAATCAGGGGCAACACACCATTGAGGTACGAAGACACAGACATTCAGGTATATGCCGACCTATCGGCCCGTACCCTGGAGAGAAGAAGATTCCAAAAACCCCTATTAGAAATTCTCAGGAAAGAAAACATCAAGTACAATTGGGGCTTCCCACCGTGCCTAATAGGCCTAAAAGAGGGGCTAGCGGCTAAGCTGAGATTCCCGGAGGAGCTTCAGGGTTTCTGTGCTAAGCTGGGAATACCAGTCCCAGAGTTACCCGGCTGGAAAGAAAAAGAGGGCTTAGATGATCTCACTTAAAATGGTGGCAGAAAAGGGGGGGGCGTGTGTAAAAAAGTCTACCAGTAAGCCCCAAAAGACTCGGCCTAATCTCCACTATTTTTCGGAGTATTCCGAGAAGTGGTGGAGAAGAAAGAGGGGACAGACAAGGGGAGAAAAGGGGGGGCTGGGATCGAGCTCCACCTCACCACGAATCTAGTGCCCAAGGGTGCCGCATGAAGACGACACCCATGGACCTAGAGACCCACGTTGGGGTCAGAGAGGGGATGGAAGGGGGAGGGGGGAAGGGGGAAGGGGGGAGGGATGGGGGGTAGGAGGGTATGGTAAGGAGAGGGAGAAGGGGGAAGTAGAAAGGGGAGGGAGGGATGGGTTAGGGAGGGGGCCCCCCTCCGCTACTGACAGGGCATCGGTTCTTAAACAACTTAATTACCAAACCAGAACAAAGGGAAAACTCTCTATTAAAAACCGTAAAAACACCCTAACAGAGAAATGAAGACCGAAATCAAGCTTCTTACCTATAATGTTAAGGGAATGAACTCCCCCATTAAGCGATATAGGGTCCTGGAGGAGATCAGGAGATATGGGGCGGGAATAGTCTTTCTACAGGAGACCCACCTGACGCATGTCTCCAATACCAGACTATTCTCACCCGCATATCCTATGTGGTACTACGGAGACACTGTAACAAACAGGGCAAGAGGGGTGGCCATTGGGTTTGGCAGAGACATCAACTTTACATTGGAAGACAGGAAAACGGACCCGGAGGGGAGGTTCCTCTTTTTAAGGGGATCCCTCAGCGGGACAGAAATCACTTTAGCCAATATATACGCCCCCAACACAAGACCCATCAGATACTTAGAATCAATCTTATCAAAGCTAAGGGCCTTTAAAAAGGGTTATTTGATACTCATGGGGGATCTAAATTTCGTAATGGACCCACCCTGTGATAGTACGTCTGTTGTGCAGGGGACAGGGACCGCCCAACTCAAGAGACTAAAAAAAAGGCTCTCTGGAGAACAACTGGTGGATATATGGACAGGGCCGGTGCTACCACTAGGCGAAGTAGGCAGCCGCCTAGGGCGCACTACCACCTAGGGCGCAACCACTGCCTCTGTCCTGTTTGACCTCAGCTCTCCTATCCTGATCGATTGCCCCATTCAAGAGAACAAATCCGTTGTGTGCCGCCACCAGTCCCCCATGTGCCCTGCTGAGCGCCCCGCTGCACTGTCACATCTCCTCAAACAGGTCAGGTATAACTCACAGCGCCGCTCCGGGACTCCTTTGCTCCAGCCTGTCCCCCTGGAGCGGCTCTGTGTGTGTGTGTGCAGCGGAGGGGCGGGGCTCGGCAGAGATAGGAGCATTGAGAGGTGCAGCATCTGTCAGCTGACCTCCCGCTCGGCGGAGACATCATGGAGCGGGTGGATGGCGCTGGGCTGGCCCCGGCGGGGACATAATGGAGCGCGTGGATGGCGCTGGCCTGGCCCCGGCGGGGAAATCATGGAGCGGGTGGATGGCGCTGGAGTGGAATCGGACTCCTAAACAATTCTGCACACCCAGTGCTGAGGCGAGGCCCTGATGATGGTCGATGAAGCAAGAAAGAGCAGAGGTAAGGAGGAGGATGGATCCTCCCCGATCATTGAGCTGTATGAAAGGGGTTTGTGTGTGAGTAGTGCAGGAAGTAGGTGTCAGTGTAGGGGTCAGTGTATGTGTCAGTGTAGGGGTCAGTGTAGGGGTCAGTGTAGGGGTCAGTGTATGTGTCAGTGTATGTGTCAGTGTAGGGGTCAGTGTATGTGTCAGTGTAGGTGTCAGTGTAGGTGTCAGTGTAGGTGTCAGTGCAGGGGTCAGTGTAGGGGTCAGTGTATGTGTCAGTGTATGTGTCAGTGCAGGTGCAAGTGTCAGTGTAGGGGTCAGTGCAGGTGTCAGTGCAGGGGTCAGTGTATGTGTCAGTGTATGTGTCAGTGTAGGGGTCAGTGTAGGGGTCAGTGTATGTGTCAGTGCAAGTGTCAGTGCAAGTGTCAGTGCAAGTGTCAGTGCAGGTGTCAGTGCAGGTGTCAGTGTAGGGGTCAGTGCAGGTGTCAGTGCAGGTGTCAGTGTAGGGGTCAGTGTATGTGTCAGTGTAGGGGTCAGTGTAGGGGTCAGTGTATGTGTCAGTGTAGGGGTCAGTGTAGGGGTCAGTGTATGTGTCAGTGCAGGTGTCAGTGTAGGGGTCAGTGTATGTGTCAGTGCAAGTGTCAGTGCAAGTGTCAGTGCAAGTGTCAGTGTAGGGGTCAGTGCAGGTGTCAGTGCAGGTGTCAGTGTAGGGGTCAGTGTATGTGTCAGTGTAGGAGTCAGTGTAGGGGTCAGTGTATGTGTCAGTGCAGGTGTCAGTGTAGGGGTCAGTGTATGTGTCAGTGTAGGGGTCAGTGTAGGGGTCAGTGTATGTGTCAGTGTAGGGGTCAGTGTAGGGGTCAGTGTATGTGTCAGTGCAAGTGTCAGTGCAAGTGTCAGTGTAGGGGTCAGTGCAGGTGTCAGTGCAGGTGTCAGTGTAGGGGTCAGTGTATGTGTCAGTGTATGTGTCAGTGCAGGTGTCAGTGCAGGTGTCAGTGCAGGTGTCTGTGCAGGTGTCTGTGCAGGTGTCCGTGCAGGTGTCAGTGTAGGGGTCAGTGCAGGTGTCAGTGTAGGGGTTAGTGTATGTGTCAGTGCAGGTGTCAGTGCAGGGGTCAGTGTAGGGGTCAGTGTATGTGTCAGTGTAGGGGTCAGTGTAGGGGTCAGTGTAGGGGTCAGTGCATGTGTAGGGGTCAGTTTATGGGCCAGTGTAGGGGTCAGTGTAGGGGGTCAGTGCAGGTGTCAGTGCAGGTGTCAGTGTAGGGGTCAGTGCAGGTGTCAGTGTAGGGGTCAGTGTATGTGTCAGTGTAGGGGTCAGTGTAGGGGTCAGTTTAGGGGTCAGTGTATGTGTCAGTGTAGGGGTTAGTGTAATGGTCAGTGTAGGTGCCAGGTAGGTCAGTGTAGGTGCCAGGTAGGTCAGTGTAATTATCAGGTAGGTCAGTGTAGGGGTCAGTATAATGTGAGTAGTGCAGGAAGTAGGAGTCAGGTGGATCGGTGCATGTGTCAGGGGGTCAGTGTAGGGGTCAGATAGGTCACATGTGTAGCAAGGGCAGGGTAAGGTTGAGTCAGGGGCGCAGCGGGGGGGGGGGGGGGGGGGGGGGGCGGCAAAATTAGGTTTCGCCTAGGGTGTCAAAGATCCTTGCACCAGCCCTGTATATGGAGGATCCAGCATCCCCAGAAAAGGGACTTCACGTTCTTCTCCCCAGTACACCAGACGTATTCTCGTCTGGACCACATCCTGGTTGAACACGGATTATTGGAGAGAATCACCAAATCCAGCATAGAAATAATGTCCCTCTCAGACCACGCCCCAGTCACGATGAATTTAAGCATTCCAGAGTATAAACAACCCTCGAGCGGGTGGAAATTGAATACAGAACTATTATACGATAAAGACATAAGGGAGTCCATTCGAAAAGAACTCGAATGGTTTTTCCAAAATAATGACAATGGCGAAGTCTCAGAAGCAGTTATCTGGGACGCACATAAGGCGTTCGTCAGGGGTATCTTTATAGCGAAGGCATCCTGGCAGAAAAAAGAGAGGATGAGACAGACACAGGAAGTGACGGCCGAGATCGCCAGACTTGAACAAAAACACAAGATAGGGGGGGCCCAGGCGCATGACACATACCTCGAGCTGGTGGAAAAAAGGGAGGAGTTAAAAGATTTGGCCGAACAAGAAGCTAGACAGGTATTTAACAAGATGGCAAAGGACCAGTACTTATGGGGAAATAAGCCGGGGAAATTTCTAGCCAGAAAACTCCAAAAGAAAAAAATCGAGAAATTTTATCGAGAAAATTCAAACCGGCAATGGGGAGACTAAACATGTATCTAGAGAAATAGCAGCAACATTTAGGCAGTATTACGAAGAACTTTACTCGGTAGTCCCGGAGGGCGGTAACAAAGGGGGCGAAAACAGCACGAAAATAGACGATTTCCTGGGAAGGGCAGGGTTGGCATCCCTAAACATAGAAGACAGTGAAGCTCTGGAAAGACCGATCTCAGAGGACGAAATCCTCAGAGCCCTAAACAACTCCCCTTCAGGAAAGAGCCCGGGCCCCGACGGGTTTACCGTTCTATACTATAAAACCTTCAAGGAAATCCTAGTCCCAAGACTACAGCGCTATATGAATGGCCTGGGGACAGAATACGACATGAGCGAGGGGTCACTTCTGGCGACGATAACCGTCCTGCTCAAGGAGGGGAAGGATGGATCAGTGTGCTCAAGCTATAGACCCATTTCACTACTAAATTTCGATACAAAACTCTACGCCAAGATTTTGGCTGAGCGAATTAAGGGACACTTGTGCACGCTGATCCATCCGGACCAAGTGGGCTTCATCCCGGGCAGGGAGGGGAGAGATAATGGGATTCGGACACTACTTGCCATGCAGAGGATGAGGGATACGCGAACCCCCAGTCTACTGCTCTCAATTGATGCAGAAAAAGCATTTGACAGGGTAGACTGGGGGTTCATGTTTAAAACTTTACAAAGAATGGGATTTGGCCCCGGGATCATACAGAAAATTAAAGTCCTTTACGCGCATCCCAAAGCAAATATAAGAATTAACGGGATAGTCTCGTCTATGTTCGAGATGCATAACGGGACCAGGCAGGGATGTCCGCTATCCCCTCTCCTCTTCGTCTTGTCTCTGGAACCCCTGCTGTCCACAATCCGTGGTAGTCGGGAGTAGAGGGATGCAGAGTCGGCAGGGAGGAACATAAACTCGCTGCGTTCGCAGATGACGTCCTTTTCTATGTCGGGTCACCGCAGAAGTCAATCCCCAACCTCCTAAAAATCCTAGCTAAGTACGGCGAACTAACAAATTTTAGAATTAATAGCACGAAAACCTTTATTTTAAATATTAACCTCAATAATATCGAAAAACGGAATATACAGAAAGAGGTGAGTTTCGCCTGGAAAAAACAGATAAAATATCTGGGCATTGAGTTGGCCAATAATCCACGGAAAATGTATAAAATAAACTTTATTCCACTGCTTGAGGAAATAAAAAAAAATGCCAAGAATACAACGGAAGAGCCCTATCATGGATAGGTAGGGTCAATACGGTAAAGATGATGATACTGCCGATCATCACGTATAAACTCCAAATGCTTCCACTCCCTCTCCCAAAACAGTATCTTGGAAAATTAAGAGCATTGGTCATGAACTTTGTATGGAAGCATAAAAAACACAGAATTTCCCTTCAAATCTTAAAGCAAGATAAGAACTTAGGCGGCCTAGCAGTCCCGGACATCGAGGGATACTATCACGCTATAGCACTACTTAGAATACCAGAATGGGTTAAAACACATAATGTTAAAAGATGGGTTGGGTTGGAGGAGGCACTTAGCGAAGTAAAATTGGGGAAGATTGTATGGAACCCCCCAAAATGTAGACCACTGGGTGAAAAAACGCACACAATTACACGGAACACACTCAAAATTTGGGATAAGACATATAAAATATTTAATAAAGCATATAATTCACCATTAATTACACTTAAGGAAAACCCCTTTTTCCCTCCAGGGAAAAAAGGGGTAAGCGGAGATTGGATTAAAAAGGATAGCACATGTATAGGGGAAATTATTAGTAATGGGAAAGTATTGGCACTGCAGGAGTTACAGACTAAAGGTGAGTTGTTTTCCATAGACGTATGGCGGTATCTCCAGATAAGTCATTTCATTAGCTCGCTTCCAGTGCCGTTAAGGGACATCAACGACCTGATGAAGCTAGAAAAAATTTTTACGGCAGAGAACTCCAAAAAAAGAATCTCGAAAATTTACAAACTTCTCTTGGAGCAGGAAAGACCGGAGATACCCCCATACCTTAGGAAATGGGAGAGGGAACTGGGTTCACATTTAGATTCAGACACAGCTAGGAAAATATTAAAATTAGCCCACGGTTCAGCCGCCGACTCTAAGACCGCTGAAATGAACTTTAAGCTCATGGCCAGGTGGTATAGGACCCCGGATAAGCTAAGCAAATACCAGAGGGATACATCAGCCAAGTGCTGGAGGGGTTGCGAGGAGAGAGGGACCATGGGTCACCTTTGGTGGGACTGCCACAAAATAAAAAAATACTGGGAGACCATCCTAAAATATATAAAAGAGATTACCACTGTGGAGGTGAAAAGGGACCCTTGGGTTGTTCTCATGCACGCAACCATGCAGGGAATCAGCCAATATACAAGCTCTCTGGTCCCCCATCTTCTCAACGCAGCAAAGGGGGCGATTCCGAGATGCTGGATGGACCGGGAATGCCCTCCTTTGTGGCTTTGGGTGGATGAGGTAGAATCCGCATATACAATGGAGTGCGTGATAAATTGCAGGGGGGGGGGGGGGGGTAGGGAAGCAACGAAAGAGAAGTGGGAAGGTTGGAGAAAATTTAAAAAATCATGGAGCTACTCGGAGGTCCTGAGGACCCATCCATAGATGCCCAAGGGGATGAAGTTTTAACAGCAAGTACCCGCAACAAAAAAAAAAAAAAAGAGCCGTATATCAGTAGCGGAGGGGGGGGGGGAGGACGAGGGGAATATCATATTAGCAGGGGGAAAACAATAAATAATAATATAAAATAAATAAATAAATAAATAAACAAGTTAGAGGGAGTTTGTAAGAGAAAGCTTCTCTCGGGAGGCTGGAAAACAAAAAGGGGAAAAAGGGCCTAATCTATATACTGACCATGGGGCAGATTGGTAATGACCCGGCCCACCACCCTTACTGCTTTGACTTTTGTATCCCAACGATGTAAAACTTAAATGGAATAAACCCCTCGGGAAAAAAAAAAAGGGGGAAGACAAGAAATTCAAAAGTATCCACAAATGATGTTAAGACAAAAAGGGGACGGAGATGTGGGCCGAGCTGACATTACCCCTTACTGATCTATCTGAATGTGGAGAAAAATAAATAAATAAATAAATAAAGTACATGGAAGAATAATGTCATAACTGCCTACTTGTTGATTGGCCATTTGTTGCCCATATTATGTCAGGATTGCTCTTTTCATGTCCACATATTGTCAAGAGAGCTTATTTTTCATATTGTCATCTTTGGCCATTTGTCTGCATACTGTCACAATGAGGGTCATTTACTATAGCGCCGTGGCGCTAATAAGTGCTAATTACAGCGAATTAGCGCTAAAATGGTATTCACTATAGCGCTGGTGAAAAAATACTCCCAAAATCTAATTTACTATAGCTCCCTGAAAAAAGTAGCACCCAAACCCTAATGCCGCATACACATGATCGGACTTTCTGGCAGACTTGGTCCGGCGGACCGGAATCCGTCGGAAAATTTGATCGTGTGTGGGCTCCAGCTGACTTTTTCTTCCCAAAAGTCAGACGGACCTAGAGATACAACATGCTTCAAATCTGTCCGACGGACCCGGCTTTCTAGCGTACAAACCGTTTGTCTGTGTGCTAGTCCGGCGGACCAAAAATGACGCATGATCTGAAGCAAGTACAGGATGGAAGTGCTCGGTCTGGTAAAACTAGCATTCGTATTGAAGCTAGCACATTCCTCACGCTGCTAATTCTGTGATCTTTTAATATAGTGCATTCTTTTCTTCTTTATAATGCTAGAAGAATGAAGTTGTTATGCTGCTTATATTCACACAGAGTTCTCACAAACTTTTTCTTCATTATTTATCCTTATCTCATGACTAATATTCTAGTTTTTAAAAGTCACATCTCCAGAAATAATATTTACAATTCTTCTTTATACTCATCTTTTATAATTTTTGAATTCAACAATATATATTTTCCAATTTTTTTTAAAAATATCCAAAATTCTAGTGATTTCCATTTAAATTTATTTTTTTGAGTTTCAAGTTACCAAAATAACATTATTATCTTGTATTTTTTTATGAACCTTAATGAGGGTGTCCCTTGTTAATTTGATATAGGGGGGTTATTTACAAAAGGCTAATTAATTTAGCACTACAAGTGCACTTGAAATTGCACTGAAAGAGCACTTGGAAGTGCATTCGCTGTGGATCCGAGGAGCACATGCAAGGAAAATAAAAAAAACAGCATTTTAGCTTACACATGATTGGATAATAAAATCAGCAGAGCTTCCCCTCATTTCAGGTCTTCCCCTCAGATTTACAGCGATTGCACTTCCAAGTGCACTTGCAGTGCAATTTCAAGTGCACTTTGCACTTGTAGTTAGCACTTGTATTGCAAAATGAATCTGCCTTTTGTAAATGACCCCCATAGTCTTTTTGACATGTACCTGCCTACTCACAAACAAACTGTCTTTTTTGAATAAAAACACATAGTAAATTTTTTTTTTTTAATAAAATGTCCATTTATTATGGTTAACAAAATAAAGAGGAAGGCAACATTGCAGACACTTTTGGAGTTTGTGAAGCCTTTTGTCCCCGAGGGCACACATCAAGTCAGTGGCCAACAAAATTGGGATCTTGCGTAGTCAATATAATGGGGAGCACAATCTGGTCCAGGACTCCCAGAGACCAGGAACTGCAGCAGATGACATCTATGTCCCCAGGCTGTGGTACTACAACAGCCTGCGTCTTCTGTCAGACCAGACTGAAGCCAGGCAATCACTTCCGACTCTTCCGCGCAGCCTTCGCTCCACGCTGCCCTGCAGCCTTCCCTCCACGCTTCTCTGCAGCCTTCCTTGGAGGCTGTGCCTCTGGTGGTGTACTTGTGGCAGGAGGAGGAGGAGTAGGGGCTTCATTATAAAGATGAGTGGTTGGCGTAAGCTCGCCCCTCAAACGCTTCTGAAGGGCCTCAGAAAAAAGCCCCTCACATAGTTGGCGTTGGCCCTTCTCGAGTTCCATCAACCTGGTGGCCTCTTCAGCATTAGGGGGGTTACTGAGAAATTGGCTGGCTTCCTGAATGAGGGCAAGTGATTCCTCCTCAGTTATTGTCATCCTCCTGGGCCTTCTGGTGGGAATGTGGAGGGGAGGCACCAAGCATTCTGTGAGGCTCCTACTGGTCCCAGCCACCTCCTGCCTGCCACTGGTCCCGTCCTCCTCCTCTATACCACTGGGCATGGCCTCGTCCTGGCTGAGCTCATCCTGTGTAGAAAAAAGGGGACATAGTTGTATTTTTTGCTTCATAAATCACACACAATTTTCCGTTTATGACTTGAAAATTGTATTTTAAACAAATAGAAAAGGCTATCATTTTGACCTCAGCATTTTTCAAGCTGTTCACCAAGATTTTATCTACATTTTTGGCCACTACTGTATAGTGATATGTATACATAATCATTTTTGGGATTAAATCATCGATTTGTAAGCAATTCAAACATTTTACTTTACATCATTAATATTAGGACAATCAATATTTCCCCAAAAAAAGATACCTGGCTCCAGCTGGGCGCATCCACTTCTTCAAGGATGGAAGGGCCTGGTTTAGCTGGGGTGGAGGGAAGGATTGAAAACGATTGCCTCACTTCAGTCTGGTCATTGAGAAAATGGAGTTTGTTGTAGTACCACAGCTTGGGTACATAAACCTTATCTGCTGCTGCTCCTGATTTGAGGGACTTCTTTATCTTGTTGTGCTCCCGCTTATACATATTACGGAAGATCCCAATTTTAGACTCCACAGTCTTAATGTCTGCCTGGGGGAGTCGAGTCTTCACAAACTCCAGAAGTGTCCCCAGTGTTGCCTTCCGTGCTTGTTTATTGAAATACAAGGGGTGCTTTACCTCCCACAGGTTTCTGTTATTTTGATACAGGTCAATAAAATAACTCAGAAATGCCTCCTCCTTAAAGGGAATCATTTTTTTCTGAAAGACAATACACAAGACAAAAACACTAATGTCAGTCCAAACTCTCAGTATTATCTTTATCACAATATAGGGCACACACGCACACAACACACACAACACACAGATAAAAGAAACAAAAACACCTATGTCAGTCCAAAGTCTCAGTATCGTATCTCAATACAGGCCTACATTTTGAAGCAGTATAGACCACTGTGATGGGCCAAGTTTGAATCTTACCTTCGTTAAGGAAGCTTGCTACTTCCGTTCAAACATATGTATGTCAGCGTACTAGCTTTATCTACACTGCGCATGTGTCAAGCTCCGCCTGCGTCGCCCGTGTCGCCTGCCCCTGACATTCTTTGTGACAAATTTTCCACGCCCCTTTTCTCTTCGTTGCGCAGTGGGAGTATATACATAAAGATGGCAGAGACATTATCAGGAACTAGCATGGAGAAAAGCCCGGAACCCCAAACATCCAGATCCAGGAGGAGATTTAAGGCCACCAACATGGACTTTGAAGAAATGGTGGAGATGGGGGACATCTTGAGGAAGGAGGACTATGATGGCAAAAATTGTCCGTACCCCCGACCCAATTTGCGTAAGGACAATGTCCTCAGTTGTGACCACTCTGGAGCAGCAACTTGGGGTACGACGGGCTAAAGACCAATTGAGAAAGCGCTGGTCTGACCTTAAAACGAGGGAGCCAGATCAGTTTAGAAGAATCAAGAAGGTGCTTAAAAAAAGTAAGTACCGCATGTACTCGAGTATAAGTCGACCCGAATATAAGCCGAGGCACCTAATTTTACCACAAAAAAATGGGAAAACGTATTGACTTGAGTATAAGCCTAGGGTGAGAAATGCACAGCTACTGTAAGTGGAAAAGAGGGTTAACAATGCCCATTTGCAGCCTCACTGTTCCCATTTGCATGCCTCACTGTGCCCATTTGCAGGCATAGGTCCCCTGAACTTCAAACTTGGTGGTTAAGGGTTCCTAGATGCCCCCTAGCTGCAGCCAAAGGGTCCCAAAATTACATTGCTGCAGATGGACACAGTTGACTGACTTTGGGGCCCCGTATCTCGGGGCCACTTGGTGCTAGGAACCCCAATATCACTATCACTACAACATATCCAAAGATGGGATTCCTATCACCAAGTGGCCCAGAGATACGGGGCCCCAAAGTCGGGTTGGAAAATGTCATTCTCTGCTGCAGAAAAGTGCTTGACTCCAGTATAAGCCGAAGGGGGCATTTTCAGCACAAAAAAATGTACTTAAAAACTTGGCTTATACTCGAGTATATACGGTACTTGTCATGCGTTCTTATTCTGATACTTAACCACTACAATACAGGGCCCCCTTCCTTCCCAGACCAATTTTCAGCTTTCAGCGCTCTCGCACTTTCAATGACAATTTGCGCGGTCATGCTACACTGTACCCAAATTCAATTTTTATCATTTTATTTGCACAAATAGAGCTTTAGTTTGGTGGTATTTATTCACGACTCCGTTTTTTATTTTCTGCGATATAAGCGAAAAAATAGCGTAAATTTAGAAAAAAAAACAATATTTTCTCCTTTCTTTTTAAAAAAAAGAAATCCAATAAAATCGAATTTTGTCATAAATTTAAGCCAAAATGTATTCTGCTACATGTTTTTAGTAAAAAAAATTCAGTTAAGTGTATAATAATTGGTTTGGGTCATCACGGACATATGTACGCAAATGATCATGTACAGATGTGTGCAGGTGATCACGGACATATGTGTGCAGATAATCATTGGCACATGTTATTTTACTGGGACATATGTGGGGGACATGTGTTTTTATTATTTAGGGGCAAGTGTTTTTATTTGGGGACATGTGTTTTTATTATTTGGGGACATGTGTGTTTTGGGGACATGTGTGGGGACATGTGTGTTTACACTAGACTGGTGATCAGTGAGTAAAAAGCTGTAAAAAAACAGCTAATACTCACTGATCACCAGCCGGCTGCAGCGATCCGCTCTCCTCGCCTCAGCGACGACTTCCGTGTGAGGAGAGGAGAGCCGACTGCCTAGCAACCGGCTGTCTGCTTACATCACATGATGGCTGTGATTGGACACCGCCGTCATGTGATCAGGTGGGCCAATCACAGAGCCCTCCTGCCGATCCGAGATGCGCCGTGTCCGGATGACACGAGCGCATCGGGCACACGCGCGCGATCCCCCTACTTCTGAAGGATGTTCAGGAACGTCCTATCAGAAGTAGAAGGCTCCCACCCGGCCGTATATGTGCAGTGGCCGGGTGGGAAGTAGTTAACTTGCATGCTGATCCATGTGCTTTTAGTTTATACTGTTTGCCAATACATACGATGTCTGTAAATATTGTTCGTTTGTCAAAAATTACGATGTATTTAGCTGGTACAGGGTTCTACCTGCATTTTGGTCTGGATAATTTGTCTTATTAAAATAAGTTTAGGATATTGTTGTGTAGATGTGTTTGAAGCTAGAATGTTTTTAAAACTTGATTCAGTGTAATGTAAGGAGAGGACACAACAGCTGTTTCAACATCTGGACTCAGGAGCACTAGTGTAGTGTGGGACACCAGAGAACATTTTTGAGGGTAACACACACAGGGGCTCCAAGGGATACTTAAGGTGTCTCCATCTGTGAAATTTGGGGAAAAAAAGGTAAGTATCACAATTTGGTTAAAAGGGAATTTGAATCATGTCTTCAACTTGGATCTTTTTTTTTTTTAATATCTTTATTTAACAATTTTTTTTTATTTTTTACAACATTATTTTGATACCATTTACACATACATATATTTACCAGATATGGATTGACTACTTCTTTACTTATCATTTTCAATAATCTGTTTCTATACCTTATTTATTTATATATCCCAATATAAATCCATTTCTCTATTTATATAGAAAATCAATTTATTCCTTTCCTTTATATATTCATCCTTTCATTACATTCTTTACCCTTTCACCCATCCTTTGATTCTAAAAAAAAAAAAGAAAAAGGGGGGTGGGAGCGAACTTCCCTTCTCGTCATTTTTCCTCTTTCTCCTTTACCTTTTTTATTCTAAAAATGTCCTCCATCCAGGCTGTGGGGTACTGAATTCTGTCCACGTCCGCCATGCCATCATCATCTCTCTTTTAAATCCCTCTTCGGTTTCCATTCTCTCCTCTAGGGCACACATCTTGTTCATTTCTATCTCCCAATCTTTTAGATTAGGGTTTATCCTACTTTTCCGCTTCCTGGCTATAATGGTACGTGCCGTAGTTAGAAAATGTTTAAGAATACATTTACTTATATTTTTTACAGAACCTGTATTCATTGATAATACCGACATTAATATGTCGGGTTGTATTTGTTCCCCTGTCAACATTGCATATGTTTTATATATTTTTCCCCAAAAACTAGACTCCAGGACAGTAGTACCAAATGTGCGACATTGTGCCCCTAGCCCCATGACATCTCCAACATACATCTTCATTCTCTGAGCTTATTTTATTCATATCTATTGGACATCTATACCATCTGGCCAATATTTTGTAGTTCCTCTCTTGGTGTCTACTAGATATCGATAATTTATGTACTATTTTAAATGCTTTATCCCATTTTCCTTGGGGATATCTATCCCTAGCTCTTCCTCCCATTTACTTATATATGATATCTCCTGTCTATTATTACTTATAATTAGATACCTATATATGTTAGACAGAGTGTGGGTTGGCTTTTGTTCTTCTAACAATATTTTTTCAAAATCGGTCAAGGGTCTATTGATTATATTTTCTCTCATTATATAGGAAACATATTTTTGAAGCTGCCAATATTGTATCTATTTATTCTTATATTCCACCCCCATAGAATCAAGTGGTATTAGTCTATCATGCTCTATTGTCTCTATCAGTCTAGTGTCTTCTTTTTTTTGTCATTTTAGAAAAGTTCCTGTTTTCATTGCTGATGGAAATTCTGGGTTATCAAAGAGGGGGGTCATTGGGCCCACATATGTTGACCCTTTCCCCTGTCTTAGCAAGCCATCCCATACCTTCAGCCCCTGTTCACACCTATGCGAAAATACATGCGTCTTACACCGCATCCAATTCGCAGGACATTTTAAAATACATTCGAATGAATGTATCTGGTTCACATATGTGCGTTGCATTCGCACTGCGCATTGCACAAAAAACGTGTGCATTTTATGGGCATTGCGGTGCGAATTACAAGCACATTAACCTCTATGGGAACACATCTGATTCGCAGATGCATTCCGTTCTGAACAAGGAATCTCTCCTTTTTCTCACTACACCTCCCCCTCCTCTCCCCCCTCTCCCTGCTCAGCTGATGCGCTGATAGAACAGAGCGGCACCACTGAACAGCTACATTTTCACTTCACAGAGAAAATGTAGCTGGAATTTGCACCGCACTGGTGTGAACCCGGGCTTATTGTTGATACTACCAAAAAGGCCATTTCGTAATCTGGAGGGCGTTTTTCTTTCTTTATCCGTGGTAGTGACTTTAATTTAATGGCTGTGATCTCTTCCTAAAGTTTTACCCATTGTTTACAATCCTCATTTTGGAACCAATCCACAATCCTTGTTATTAAGGCCGCTTTCAAGTATACAGATATATCTGGGAGGGCCAGGCCCCCGTCTTCCTTTGGGCGAGTTAGCGTAGCTCTACTTATTCTTGCAGTAAATCATCTGCATAAATAGATAATTTATATTCCTTCTCTCCTACTTTTATTCCCTGTATATCTTGATTATTCTGAATGGCTATTGCTAGATGTTCCATAACGAGCACATAGTTATGGGCTTGGATATTTCACAATTAGCCCGTATTCTAGCTATAGGCTTCTGATATAATACCATTATTTTTTTCTAGCAATATTGGGCCCACTCACCATTGTTTCAGTGTCTCTTTAAGAAAACACCATCCCACCCTGTCAAACGCTTTCTCAGCGTCTACAGCCAAGAGACAGGATGGGATGGTGTGTTTCTGAACATATTCCATCAGTGTCACTGTCTTTAGAGTGTTATCTCTAGCCTCTCTTCCTTTTACAAATCCCGCTTGATCCAGGTGTATATAGGCTGGAAGAATTGGAGTAAGCCTGTTAGCTATGACCTTTGAGTAAATTCGGAGGTCAATATTTGTCAAGGAAATGGGGCGTTAGTATGATCCTTTTCAGGTTTGGGTATACGAGAGATATATGCTTGCATTCCTTGTGGAACGAAGGGTTGCCGGGTTGATACTGCAATAAATGTGCGTTTCATAAATGGAATTAATAGATCTTTGAACTTTTTATAGAACCGGGGGGTAAAACCGTCTGGGCCTGGGCTTTTCCCTAAGACTAGTGACTCAATTACCGTTTGAATTTCAATCTCCGAAAATTCCTGTTCTAAATGCTCCGCATCTATCCTTGTTAGTGTCGGTATTGGTGTGTCCTTTATGTATTTATGTACATTCTGTTGAAAGGTTTTGGGATCTTTCTCTGCTAGTGCATTTGGTTTATTATATAGCCTAGAATAAAAGGTGTGAAATATTTTCTAAATCCCTTTTGGGTCATGTGCGAAATTGCCTGTTTCAGTTTTTACTTTAGTAATTGATGTTGAACTTATTCGTTGGCGTAATGCCCTAGCCAGTAATCTACCGGGTTTATTTCCTTGCTTGTAATATAAGGACTGAGTTTTGTCTCTAATCCGCAGGGTTTGCTCATTTAGTAAGGTTCCCAGTTCTATTTTCTTTGTTGTTACTTCTATTAGTTTCTCCTGTAGAGGATTTTGTTTATGTTGCTTTTCTAATTCATTTATGTCACTTGACAGCTGCATCACTTTATTTCCTTTTATCTTTTTTAATCTCGCCCCGTGTTTTATAAACAAACCCCGTACAATACATTTCAAGGTTTCCCATTGGGTGGGGAGGGAAGTAGTTTCTTCCACATGGTCCCCCATAAAGTTTGTTATTGCCAACCCAATCTCTGTTGTACATGTCTCATCAAATAATAAATGATCGTTTAGCTTCCAAGAGCCCCTTGCTCTATTCCCATTAGCTATGGCCATCGTCAGATATATCGGTGCATGATCCGACCATATCGCGCTTCCAATTTCAGAGGAGGAGATCATAGCCATTCCTAGTCGATTTATCAAAAAAGTCTGTGATATGTTCGGTGAACTTTTGAGAGGAACGTATAGTCCCTCTCAAGCGGATGGGCGACCCTCCATATATCCACTAATTGATGTCTAGTCATCATTTCCTTGAACTTCCTCTTCTCACTATTTCTCCCTTTGATTGGAGGTGCCGTGGTGTCTATTTCCCAATCAAGAACAAAATTAAAGTCACCGCCAATTACTGTCACCCCTTCCGCGTTTTCCATTAAGTCCATTAAAAGTTGCGTTCCGACCCTGATCTGTTCCTGATTAGGCAAATACACATTAATAAAGGTATATTTTTTACCATAGATGGTTACTTTCAAAAGGAGTGCTCTACCATCCCTATTCCTATAGATTTCTAATACTTGGTGGGGTATTGATTTGTGCATTGCTATAGAGACTCCCCTAGATTTTGAGTAGGCAAAGGAATCGTGATACCAGGATGGGTAGTGTCCAGTATGTATGTTGGGTATGTGGTCTGAGCGAAAATGTGTCTCCTGAAAAAAGATGATGCCAACATTTTGTCTATTATTATTATTATTTTATTTTTATTATTATTATTATTATTATTATAATACAGGATTTATATAGCGCCAGCAGTTTGCACAGTGCTTTACAACATCAGGGGAGACAGTACAATTATAATACAATTCAATACAGGAGGGATCAGAGGGCCCTGCTCGTTATGAAGAGAATACAGGACCTGGGATCTTTTCGAGGCTGCGTTTAGTCCTCTGATATTATAGGAACATATTTTTACCATCTTAACAGGATTTCGGAAGAAAGGGGGGGGGGGGGGGGGGGGAGGAGGAAAAAATTCAAAACTTTAAATTTGAATATTAATCCCTTTGCACTCACAATCACTCCAATACACTCAATCACACTCAGCACTCAGTCGTACCAGCCACTCCCCATCTGCTTGAATTCTTTAAGTCTACCCTTACGTATAAGGTCCCTAACTTGGGGGTTTAAAGGTAGCCCCCCTTAACAGAAATGTGTCCTTCCCAGGCATCTAAATGTATTATATATATTATATTATCTTCCCCTTAATAGAATTCAAACAATAAGAAAAAGGGGGAAAAAAAGAAAGGAAAAAGGAGACACAAGGTCGGGGCGGGGGAGGGGGAAAAAAAAAAGGTATTTAAAAATTATTTTCAAAAATTTGAATTTTAAAGGGAAAAAAAATGTTTTATTAATAAAAAAAGTATTTCTCATTTACCCATTCTCCCTCAACCCAAATATTAGTGTGCTAAGTATACCCTTTGTTTCATTCTCATAGGGGAGAAAAGACTCAGACAACAGTCAGAGGATCCCAGGACCCCCCGACCTCCCAAGCCTGATTGGGTAGCTAGCAGTGGCGGCCCGTCCATAGGGGGCGCCCGGGGCGCCGCCCCCCCCCTCCTTGCAGTTAAAAAAAAAAAAAAAAAGAAAAAAAAAAAAAGTTCAAAAAAAAAAAAAACATTTTTATTTAAACATGTCCCTTTAAGGGCGCCGGGCACAGTGCAGTATGCACCGCTCTATCACCAATAGATAGATTCATGCATTGCATGAATCTATCTATTGTCACCTCTGCCGCCCCCTATTCAGGTGTCCGGCCCCTGATCGGGCGCCGGGCATCTGAATTACAGTGGGGGGGGTGTTGCGGGAAGCGCCCCTATTAGAGCTGTAAGCTCTAATAGGGGACCCTATTAGAGCGGTGTGCTCTAATAGGCTTCCCTAAGTGTAAACAGCGGGCGCACGGCCGTGCGTTCGCTGATTACACAGTATTGTGTTAGAGAAGCGAATACATCGCTTCCCTAACACAGACCCGCCTCTCAGCCAATCAGGTTGCCAGGTCTGTTACCTGTAACCTGATTGGCTGAAGTCACAGGCGCTGTGATTGGACGCTAGGCGTCCAATCATAGCAAAAGACAGGCGCGGGAGAAGAAGACCTCGGACGGACGATAGCAGAAGACAGGAGGAGCGCGGGAGAAGAAGACCTCGGATGATGAGACACCGCTCGCCGCCTGACGCCATCACCAGCTGCACATCGAGACAAGGTAAGTGCAGAGGGCAGGCAGGGGGCACAGTGGCAGCACTTGGAGGGGCACTTAAAGGGGCACTCTGGCAGCACTTAAAGGGGCACTCTGGCAGCACTTAAAGGGGCACTCTGGCAGCACTTGAGGGGCACTCTGGCAGCACTTAAAGGGGCACTCTGGCAGCACTTGAGGGGCACTCTGGCAGCACTTGAGGGGCACTCTGGCAGCACTTAGAGGGGCACTCTGGCAGAACTTGAGGGGCACTCTGGCAGCACTTGAGGGGCACTCTGGCAGCACTTAAAGGGGCACTCTGGCAGCACTTAAAGGGGCACTCTGGCAGCACTTAAAGGGGCACTCTGGCAGCACTTGAGGGGCACTCTGGCAGCACTTGAGGGGCACTCTGGCAGCACTTGAGGGGCACTCTGGCAGCACTTGAGGGGCACTCTGGCAGCACTTAAGGGGCACTCTGGCAGCACTTGAGGGGCACTCTGGCAGCACTTGAGGGGCACTCTGGCAGCACTTAAAGGGGCACTCTGGCAGCACTTGAGGGGCACTCTGGCAGCACTTGAGGGGCACTCTGGCAGCACTTAAAGGGGCACTCTGGCAGCACTTAAAGGGGCACTCTGGCAGCACTTGAGGGGCACTCTGGCAGCACTTGAGGGGCACTCTGGCAGCACTTGAGGGGCACTCTGGCAGCACTTGAGGGGCACTCTGGCAGCACTTGAGGGGCACTCTGGCAGCACTTAAGGGGCACTCTGGCAGCACTTGAGGGGCACTCTGGCAGCACTTAAAGGGGCACTCTGGCAGCACTTAAAGGGGCACTCTTGCAGCACTTGAGGGGCACTCTGGCAGCACTTGAGGGGCACTCTGGCAGCACTTGAGGGGCACTCTGGCAGCACTTAAAGGGGCACTCTGGCAGCACTTGAGGGGCACTCTGGCAGCACTTGAGGGGCACTCTGGCAGCACTTGAGGGGCACTCTGGCAGCACTTAAAGGGGCACTCTGGCAGCACTTGAGGGGCACTCTGGCAGCACTTGAGGGGCACTCTGGCAGCACTTGGAGGGGCACTGTGGCAGCGTTTGAGGGGCACAGTGGCAGCGTTTGATGGGCACAGTGGCAGCATTTAATGGGCACAGTGGCAGCGTTTGATGGCACAGTGAGGCTGTTTGTTTGCGCCCCCCCAAAAATTTGGAGCACCAGCCGCCACTGGTAGCTAGCCCAAGCCCACCTGAGGATCTGGAGGAAGGAGAGGTGGAGGAAGTAGGTGAGATATGCATCCCACCAGGTGAGTGTCTGACACCCCAGCTTAAGGTAATCTATTTATTCCTGCATATTTCTAAATACATTATTTTTCATTTTCCAGCGACATCGCCCAAAGATTAATTGGGCAGATCATGGCCTGGAATGGGCACATTGATGAGATGTGCAACCAGATAGAGAGGATGCGAACTCGGCTGGACACCATTCAGCAGGAAATGAAGAACATGATCGATGTTTTGGGGAGAATCTAATCCCTTTTTCCCTAAAACCCAATCGATCATGTTCTTCATTTCCTTTGTAAATGAGAACATTGTTTTTTTTTTTTTTTATATATTTTTAAGACTTTATTTGCCAAATTTTGAAGATGCACACGGTGTGCCAACATGTGCTATCTGCCACCAGGGTATCTCAATGTATGCATTTTGTGTTTGCAACCCCTTCCTCATAATGCTAGTAGGGGAGAGGAGGGATTGCACCAAAAAAACAAAAAAATAAAAAATAATTTTTTTTATATTGAGTAAAAAATAAAGAAGTTTAAAAAAAAAAGAAAAACGCACATGCAGTAATAACAATTTGAAATGACAACAATGTGTGTGGCTTCTTCTTTCAATACTCCAATACCAGTTTTGTAATTCATTTTGGGTTTTCAGTGACAAAGGGGCTTATCTACTAAAGGGAATTCCACTACAAGTGAACTAGGAAAACCTAGGAGACAGCCAAAAAGAATAGCAAACAAGAAGAAAAACTCGAGATTTTATCATAAAAAAAAGATTTTTTTATTAATGGAAATGTTCTGGCATTGCAATGGCCCCCCTACCATTAAAATAATTGACATATCTGTCACGCACTTGACGGGCGGTTTGGGGGGCCAAGCCAGGATGGCCAGTATCCAGGCCTGTGAGTACTGATTCAGGCCCAACTGAAGTTAGATATGTTATAGAATGTTTCCTTAAAAAATTATGCAGTATGCAACAACACAGGATGATGGGGTTTAATTTGTAGTCCGCCATATTGATTAATGTGAAAAACAGACGAAACCGGTAGTTAAAAACCCTCCCCTCCGGGGTGAGGGTCCTTTGGGGGAACGGCCTCATCAGGTGCTCGCCCAGACCGAACGATTCGTCTCCGATTAAAACAAAGGGGAGTCCCTCAACGTTCTCTGCATTAGGTGGCAATCCCACGCCACCAGTCTGGAGACACTGGTAGAACTCCGTCTGGGCGAAGACTCCTCCATCTGACATCCGGCCGTTCTTCCCCACGTCCACGTAGATAAACTCATATTGTGCCGACACCACCGCCATCAACACTACACTATGGAATTTGGGTATTATTTCAATTATTTCAATTGTAAATGATTTTAAGACCACACATTACACTTGAAGACATTTGAGGGGGTGGGGGAGGGTTGTAAACGATTTTAAGACCACACATTACACTTGAAGACATTTGAGGGGGTGGGGGAGGGTTTTAAATGATTTTAAGACCACACATTACACTTGGAGACGCTTGAGGGGGTGGTTCGGGGAAAGCAGTACAATGGAGCTGAGAATATACATTGTTAAAGTGACTAGGCTATAGGTGTATATCTGATGATTTCAGATTGTGTGTACGCTGCATTACTCTGCTAAAACCTGGAGTAGTGCACATGGAAATAATGTTTAGAGCATGATATGATTACCTAAATGGTACTGAAATATGTGGTATATTGTTTAAAGATAATCTGCTTTTAAACTGTGTGAAATTATTTCTACACTGAAATATCTTTAACCACCTGGGATCCGCGCTATAGCCGAATGACGGCTACAGCGTAGCTCTAAGATGCCGGGACTACGTCTGTTGACGTTGTCTCAGCAACGAGCGGCCTGCGCACCCCCTGACGGGCGTGCGCGGCGTGCTCTGTCGTCAGCGAGTCTGTGAGACTCGCTGGATCACAGATCCGAGTAAGGGGTCGATCCCGACCCCTTACCACGTGATCAGCTGTCAGCCAATGACAGCTGATCATGTGATAATAACAGATCCGGTAATCGGATCAGTAAATCCGATTATCCGGTAAATCGGTAAACAGATCCGGTAAAAAAAAAAAGCCGATCACCGGCGGCAGTGAGAGGGACATCAGTCCCTCTCACTGCAATGTGCCCAAGGTCCATGGTGCCCAACTTTGCCCCAATAAAAGTGCCGCCTACCAGTGCCCACTAGCTCCACCTGTCAGTGCCCACAGTGCCATCTGTCAGTGCCCACAGTGCCCACAGTGCCAGTGCCCACAATGTGCCTTTACAGTGCCGCACATCAGTGTCACCTACCAGTGCTCATCAGTGTCCCCTATCAGTGCCCATCAGTGCCACCTATCAGTGCCTATCAGTGCCACCTATCAGTGCCATTTATCAGTGCCCATCAGTGCCATCTATCAGTGCCCATCAGTGCCATCTATCAGTGCCCATCCGTGCCACCCATCCGTGCCACCCATCCGTGCCCATCAGTGCCATCTTTGCTGTGCTCATCAGTACCGACTTATCTGTCCCCACCAGTGCCCCTGTATCTGTGCCCACCAGTGCAGCCTATCAGTGCCCACCAGTGCAGCCTATCAGTGCCCACCAGTGCCGCCTCATCAGCGCATATCAATGAAGCAGAAAAATTACCTGTTTGCAAAATTTTATAACAAACTATTAAACATGATTTTTTTTTGTCATATTTTTTTGTTTGTTTAGCTAAAAATAAGAACCCCAGCTGTGATTAAATACCACCAAAAGAAAGCTCTATTTGTGGGGAAAAAAACAAGTGTTGTATGACCGTGCAATTGTCATTCAAAATGCGTCAGCGCCGAAAGCTGAAAATTGGTCTGGACAGGAGGGGGGTTTAAGTGCCCAGTAAGCAGGTGGTTAAAAGTCTGAGAAGAGATAAATTCCCCATCTCTGTACAACTAGGTGCCAGCACAACAGAGCATGCTCAGACATGCAAACTACTCTCACTTTAACTCCCATGGCCTTTTTACAGGGCACTATAGTAAATACCAAAATTAGCGCCGGGCTAAAATGCGTTAAAATCTGCGCTATATAATCCAATGCAAGTTTCAGCCATTGATTCTAATGGTACAATTGTAACTTCCCCAAATAAATACTTTGGCAACAATGTTGCTTCTTCTTTATCTATTTTGTTTTTAAGAATGTTAGAATGTGGAATGTTTTGATGTTTTGGTAAAATATATTTTTCTGTCACATTCACTTGTTACTCTCCATCTCACAAAAATCTTTACCCAAACTCACACAAGTGTCTTTACAAACCGCAAACAATACCATTGCTGATGCAAATTTAAAATGAGTCTCAATTTTGTGTTTTTTTGTTATTTCCAAATAATCATAATTTGAGCCCAAAAAAATGTGATATGTGTACCAACATCAGAAATCAAAATGTAATTCCCAAAAATCAGAGGGTAACATCACTATTCTGCACTCAACCATCAAGAACCACCAAATATCACAGATTAAATCAAGAAGAATAACTCTTGAGTAGGGATGAGCCGAACACCCCCCATTCGGCTCGCACCAGAACCCGCGAATGGACCTAAAGTCCGTGCGAGCTTTAGAATCCTATTAGTTTTAATGGATGTGAATGTTCGAAATTAAAAGTGCTAATTTTAAAGGCTAATATGCATGTTAATGTCATAAAAAGTGTTTGGGGACCTGGGTCCTGCCCCAGGGGACATGTATCAATGCAAATTTTTTTTTTAAAAACGGCCGTTTTTTCAGGAGCAGTGATTTTAATAATGCTTAAATTGAAACAATAAAAGTGTAATATTCCTTTAAATTTCGTACCTGGGGGGTGTCTATAGTATGCATGTAACGGGGCGCATGTTTCCCTTGTTTAGAACTGTCTCTGCAAAAAGTGTCATTTTTGCAAGTAAAAAAGCTATTTAAAATCACTCGCGGCTAATGTGAATTGACAGCTCCCGTAATACAGAGAACAGTCATTCATTGAAAGTCATTCATAAAAAAAAAGTCATTGATAAAAAATAAAAAAAATGAAAAAAAAAAAGCGTGGGGGTCCCCCCAAATTCAATAACCAGGCCCTTCAGGTCTGGGATGGATATTAAGGGGAACCCCAGCCAAAAAAAAAATGGCGTAGGGTCCCCCTTAAAATCCATACCAGACCCTTGAGGTCTGGGATGGATTTTAAGGGGAACCCTAGCCAAAAAAATGGCGTGGGGTCCCCCTCAAAATCCATACCAGACCCTTATCCGAGCACGCAACCTGGCAGGCCGCAGGCAAAGAGGGGGGACGAGAACGCCCCCCCTCCCGCCTGAACCGTACCAGGCCAAGCCCTCAACATTGGGAGGATGCTTTGGACCCCCAAAGCACCTTGTCCCCATGTTGAACAAGGGCCTCTTCCCCACAACCCTGGCCATTGGTTGTGGGGGTCTGCGGGCGGGGGGCTTATCGGAATCTTGAAGCCCCTTTTAACAAGGGGACCCCCAGATCCCAGCCCCCCCCTGTGTGAAATGGTAAGGGGGTACAAAAGTACCCCTACCATTTCACCAAAAAAGTGTCAAAAATTGTAAAAATGACAGGAGACGGTCTTTGACAATTCCTTTATTAAAATCCTTCGGTTTCTTCATCTTCTCCTTCCGTCATCTTCTTCCATCTTCTTCTTCCATCTTCTTCCTCCGATCCGCTTCTTCATGCGCTGGTCTTCTCGTCCTTCTCGTCCGGCATCATCTTCCATGGCGTCGGCATCTGTTCTTCTGTCGGGCCGCTCCTCGCAATGGGAGGCTCCCGCTGTGGCTCCGCTCCGTCTGACAGGTCTTTTATAACGGAGGGCATCTGGGGACCCCGCCCCCCTCTGACTCATGGGGAAAGCCATAGGGAATTCCCCATGACGTCCCCGTGCATCAGAGGGGGCGGGGTCACCAGGTGCCCTCCATTATAAAAGACCTGTCAGACGCAGCGAAGCCTCACACAGCGGGAGCCTCCCATTGCGAGGAGCGGCCCAGAAGAGACACCGACACCGACGCCGACGCCATGGAAGAAGATGCCGGACGAAGGACGAGAAGACCAGCGCAAGAAGAAGCGGATCGGAGGAAAATGGAAGAAGAAGATGGAAGAAGATGACGGAAGGAGAAGATGAAACCGAAGGATGAAGGAAGAAGATTTTAATAAAGGAATTGTCAAAGACCGTCTCCTGTCATTTTTACCATTTCTGACACTTTTTTGGTGAAATGGTAGGGGTACTTTTGTACCCCCTTACCATTTCACACAGGGGGGGGGGGCTGGGATCTGGGGGTGCCCTTTTAAAGGGGGCTTCCAGATTCCGATAAGCCCCCCGCCCGCAGACCCCCACAACCAAGCATCCTCCCAATGTTGAGGGCATGTGGCCTGGTACGGTTCAGGCGGGAGGGGGGGGCGCTCTCGTCCCCCCTCTTTTCCTGTGGCCTGCCAGGTTGCGTGCTCGGATAAGGGTCTGGTATGGATTTTGAGGGGGACCCCACGCCATTTTTTTTGGCTGGGGTTCCCCTTAAAATCCATACCAGACCTCAAGGGTCTGGTATGGATTTTGAGGGGGACCCTAGCCATTTTTTTTTTTTTTTTGGCTGGGGTTCCCCTTAATATCCATCCCAGACCTGAAGGGCCTGGTTATTGAATTTGGGGGGACCCCCACGCTTTTTTTTTGTTTTTAACAATGAATGACAGTTCTCTGTGTTACAGGAGCCATCAATTCATTAGCCGCGAGTGATTTTAAATAGCTTTTTTCCTGCAAAAATGACACTTTTTGCAGGGAAAGTTCTAAGCACAGGAAACCTGCCCCCCTTCACAGGCCACCTATAGACACCCCCCAGATGTGATACTGCAATGCTGTTCTAACAGCACGCACACACAAATTCCCAGAAATAGAGCATATATTGTCAGCAGTCAGCAACACACTGACATGCTGACATTGAAACATAATATGCGAGGCCGCCGCCGCGGCGGCCTCTTATACCGTGGGGCGTGTACTAAAGCCCCTGAGCTATAATTGGCTACAGGCATCCTGCCTGTAGCCAATTATGGCTCTCCTCGCTGCCGGCGCTGTGATTGGCCAAGCATGCGGGGTCACAGTGCATGCTTGGCCAATCATCAGCCAGCATTGCACTGCGACTAGCGCAATGCATTGCGGGCCGCTCGCATCACACGAATTTGATGCGAGCGGCCCAAATAGTTCTGGGCTCGCCGAGCGGGCGAACGCCCGATGTTCGATTCGAACATGGGTTCGAATCGAACACCGGGCCCATCCCTACTCTTGAGTAATGTAATTCCACCACCTATATGTCCAAAGAAATGCAGTAAATGTGTGTATATGTGTAGGAGGGTTACTGTGGCTTAGAGGTTAGAAGAAGTTGTAGAGAAGTTGTCTCATCTCCCTATGTTGTTAAAAATAACTCCTGACTCAGGTTCTACTCACCATCATTGTAAATCTTGCCAGATACACTATCTAGCCAAAAGTATTGGGGTGCCTGCCTTTACACACACATGAACTTTAATGGCAGCCCAGTCTTAATCCTTGGGTTAAAATTTGATTTGGCCTATCCTTTGCAGCTATAACGGCTTCTGGGATGGCTGTCCACAAGGTTTAGTGTGTCTATGGGAATGTTTGACCATTCTTCCAGAAGCGCATTTGTGAGGCCAGGCACTGATGTTGGATGAGAAGGCCTGGCTCGCAGTCTCTGCTCTAATTCAGCCAAAATGTGTTCTATCGGGTTGGGGTCAGGCCAGTCCAGTTCCTCCACCGCAAACTCCCTCATCCATGTCTTTATGGACCTTGCTTTGTGCACTGGTGCACAGTCATGTTGGAACAGGAAGGGGCCATCCCTAAACTGTTTCCACAAAGTTGAGAGCATGAAATTGTCCAAAATGTCTTGGTATGCTGACGCCTTAAGAGTTCCCTTCACTGGAACTAAGAGGTCAAGAACAACCCCTGAAAAACACCCCCACACCATAATCCCTCCTTCACCAAATGATTTGGACCAGTGCACAAAGCAAGGTACATAAAGACATGGATGAGTGAATTTGGGGTGGAGGAACTTGACTGGCCTGCATGGAGTCCTGACCTCAACACAACAGAACACCTTGGGGATGAATTAGAGTGGAGACTGTGCCAGGCCTTCTCATCTAACATTAGTTCCTGACCTCACAAATGCACTTCTAGAAGAATGGTGAAACATTCCCATAGACACGCTCGTAAACCTTTTGGACAGCCTTCCCAGAAGAGTTTTAGCTGTTAACGGTGGGACAAATTGTTATTGAACCCTACAGACTAAGACTGCGATGCCATTACAGTTCATGTGTGTATAAAGGCAGGTGTCCCAATACTTAGGACTATATATTAAATATTGCTTGTGACACTGAGCATGGCTATGGACTTAGAGCTGGTCCACACCACAGAGATGCAGACTACACATGTGAGGCTGCCCACTGGCTCAGTGGGTAGCAGTTCCATCTAGCAGCACTGGCAATCCTCCAACATTCTAATGCTTGTGTTGAAGTTTATATGTTCTCCATGTGTGGGTTTCTCCCCACAATTCAAAGAGATGCTGGCATTTTATTTGTCTCCTGTCGAAATAGTCTCTAATGTAAGAAAGTTAGTTTTGGACTTTAGATTGTAAGCTCATTGCAGCCAGGGACTGTCTGATGTTAATGTTAGTAGACATGTGCAAAACAAAAAAATTAGTTTATTTTGTTTCGTTTTTTTCGTTTCCGAAAAAATTTGTTTATTTTCGTTTCGTTTTTTTCGTTTCCGTTGATTCGTAACGATTCGTACATTCGTAAGTCGTCGGTGTTCGTATTCGTAACGATTCGTACATTCGTAAGTCGTCGGTGTTTGTATTCGTAACGATTCATACATTCGTAAGAATTATTTTTTCGTTGATTCGTTTTTTCGTTAGTTTAATTTTCGTTTATTCGAAATTCGGACATTCGTACATTCGTACATTCATAACATTCGTAGATTCGTAATCGGAGCATAATTCATAATTTTATGTAATGTGTATGCTATTATTACATTTTAATAATTTAAGAATCGAAAAAAAAAGTTACGAATCGAAAAAAAAAAAGTTACGAATCGAAAAAAAAAGTTACGAATGTACGAATTTTTTCGTTCAATCTATTCGAAGCACGTTAAGCAGCACCATTGTAAGGGACACGGAAAATTACCATTCAACAAAAAAAAAAAAGTTACAATTGAAAAAAAAAGTTACGAATCAAAAAAAAAGTTACGAATGTACGAATTGTAAGGGACACGGAAAATTACCAATTCAAAAAAAAAAAAGTTATGAATGTACGAATTTTTTCGTTCATTTTCGTTGTTCCTGTTTTTGTTTTTCGGATTTTCTTCATTCGAACATTCGTTGTTTCTAATTATTTTTTTTGGATTTTCGTTGCTTTTCGGATTCGTTCGATTCGAATGATTCGTTAATCGGATTCGTACGATTCGAATGATTCGTTATTCGGATTTGTTCGATTCGTTCATTCGTACGAAAACGAACGAACGAAAAAAAACGAAAAACGAAAAAAAAATAAACTAATTGCACATGTCTAAATGTTAGCACTAATCATGCCCAGGGAGTTGGACATTTAAAATTGTAGGATTTACCCAGCACAGGTACATATACGTAGAAAAATGTTGCTTTGTTTATGTGCATGCAAATGGACTTCAATCTTTGGCCTGTAGTTGGAGATTTGATGCACATAGCCAATGGCTAACACAGTTGCAAATAGTATTATGTGTTCCTGCTCATCAGGTGCAGGGCTGTTTGTTTGCTGAAATTCTTGTGCATTTTTTCCATCAAAAGTGGGTTTATCTGTCCATGCTGTCAATGTTGTGTGTGTATTGTTCCATGCATTCATGGTTTGGGAGCATCTGCTGACCTACTCTTTGATCTCATTGCTTAGGGCTCTTTCACACGGACGGTCCGTATGTCCGTTTTTCATCCTTCCGTTTTCGGATGAAAAACCGACATACATGTATCCCTATGGGATAGCGGGTGTCAGCGGATGAGCATCCGCTGACACCCGCTCTCGTCCGTGCCCACTATGCTCCGTTTCTGCAGACGGAGGAAAACCCCATTTTTTCATCCGTCTGCAGAGCGGATCGGATGACGACGGACTCTACGGTCCGTCATCACCCGATCTCCCATAGAGGAGAGCGGCGCTCTGACAGGTCCGTCCCTGCACGGAGTGCAGAGACAGATCTGTCATCTTCCTGCTGAGCAAGCGGCTATCCACGGGGCGGATCTGCACTGATCCACTGATCCGCCCCGTGTGAAAGAGCCCTTAATCATACACAGAAATGCAGCTTCCAGCAGAACATACTCCCCAATTTATATGTGTGGAATGTGGGGGGGTGGTGGGTGTTCTAGTTTGAATATGTGCCTTTTTTAATATTATGTTGGAATACTTTGTAAGAATAATGACTGTAAAGCATTATTGCTGATCTCCTACCTTCACCAACTTTGCCATCCACATTTTTCTAAAGCTCTGTAGTTCCTCTGTAATAGGCTGCTGAACTTGCTGAAAAAAACGTTATTGCTTGGTGACTTCCTGTTTGCAAGACCGCTGGCTTCTATTCCTCTCCTAAGCCCAGCCAGTGGTCTGAAATGCCCAGTTGTAGTCCTCTGAAAGTGAGCAGGGAGGAAGTGGACATGTTGTGGTCAGAAGGGGTCTCACAGTCCCGGTCTGTGCCGCCCATGGAGGAGGTGTCCTCCTTCTCCTCTCTCCTCCCTCCCCCTTTGCTCCTGCCAGTCACCACCCCTCCACTCCGTCCCCTGCCACACCGCCCCCCCCCGCACTGCCCCCGCCGCTGCATGCCTGCTATCTCTGTGCAGGGGTTTATCATCAGTAATTACTTGTATGAGAACACTGATCGCTGATGTCCCGCCTCCCACCTGTATAGGAACAGTGCGCTGTCAATCATAATAGCGTCAGGGGAAGGTTATCAGCGATCAGTGTTTTTTTACATACAATAACCAACACAGCGGGAGAGCCCCCCTGTCATACAAGTGATTTCTGATAATAATCCTGGGTTTAAACTGGTGGTCCCTGACATGGTGGTCCCATGTTGGTCCCTGACATGGTGGTCCCTGACAAGTGGCACTGGTGGTCCCTGACATGGTTGTCCCTGACATTCGTCACTGGTGCTCCCTGACATTCGTCACTGGTGGTCCCTGACAAGTGACACTTGTGGTCCCTGACAAGCAGCACTGGTGGTCCCTGACATTTAGCACTGGTGGTCCCTGACATGGTGGTCCCTGACATTCATCACTGGTGGTCCCTGACTAACGGCACTGGTGGTCCCTGACAAGCGGCACTGGTGGTCCCTGACACGCGGCACTGGTGGTCCCTGACATGGTGGTCCCTGACATTCGGCACTGGTGGTCCCTGACATGGTGGTCCCTGACAAGCGGCACTGTTGGTCCCTGGCATTTGGCACTGGTGGTCCCTGACTGGTGGTCCCTAAAAAGTGGCACTGGTGGTTCCTGACATGGTGGTCCTTGACATTTGGCACTGGTGGTCCCTGACATTCGGCACTGGTGGTCCCTGACATGCGGCACTGGTGGACACTGATAAGCTGCACTGGTTAGCATTTATAGTAAATGAATTAAGTTTATTTATTTAATTTAAATGTATTTATTAAATTCATTAAATAAATTAAATTAATGCATTTATATTAACCACTTCAATACAGGGCACTTATACACCTTCCCGCCCAGACCAATTTTCAGCTTTCAGTACTCTCACACTTTGAATGACAATTACTCTGTCATGCTACACTGTATCCAAACAAAATTTTTATCATTTTTTTCTCACAATTAGAGCTTTCTTTTGGTAGTATTTAATCACCGCTGGGTTTTTTATTTTTTGCGATATAAGCGGAAAAAGAGCAAAAATTTGGAAAAAAAACAACTTTTTTTTAGTTTCTATTGTAAAATGTTGTAAAAATTTATACTTCTACATATCTTTGGTAAAAATAACCCAAATTAGTGGATATTATTTAGTCTGTGTGAAAGTTATAGAGTCTACAAGTTAGGGCGCAAATCATTGAAAATTGATCAAATCTGATCACACCTGATTTACTGAAGGCCTATCTCATTTCTTGAGGCACTAACAATCAAGGAAAGTACAAATACCCCCCAAATGACCCCTTTTTGGAAAGTAGACATTCCAAGGTATTTAGTAAGAGGCATGGTGAGGTTTTTGAAGTTGTAATTTTTTCCCACAATTCTTGGGAAAATTAAGACTTTTTTTTTTTTTTTTTTTTTTTTACACAAACTTATTGAATTGACAGGTTATTTCTTGAACACAGCATGCGCATATTTGCAATAACACCCAAAAATACATTCTGCTACTCCTCCTGAGTATGGCAATACCACATGTGTGAGACTTTTACATAGCCTGGCCACATACAGAGGCCTAACATCCAAGTAGCACCGTCAGGCATTCTAGGAGCAAAATTACACATATAATTTCTTGATGACCTAGCTCAATTTTGAAGGCCCTGGAGCACCAGGACAATGGAAACGCCCACAAAATGACCCCATTTTGGAAAGCTAACACCCCAACGTATAATCTATGAGGCATAATGAGTCTTTTGAATGGTTCATTTTTTTCCAGAAGTTTTTGGAAAACGTGGGAAAAAAATGAAAACGCATTTTTTTTACACAAAGTTGTCCATTTATAAGATATCTCCAACACATGACATGTACATAGCAAAAATGACACCCCAAAATACATTCTACTACTCCTCCTGAGTATGGCGATACCACATGTGTGAGACTTTTACATAGCCTGGCCACATACAGAGGCCTAACATCCAAGTAGCACCTCCAGGCATTCTAGGAGCAAAATTACACATATAATTTCTTGATGACCTAGCTCACTTTTGAAGGCCCTGGAGCACCAGGACAATGGAAACGCCCCACAAAATGACCCCATTTTGGAAAGCTAACACCCCAATGTATAATCTATGAGGCATAATGAGTCTTTTGAACGGTTCATTTTTTTCCAGAAGTTTTTGGAAAACGTGGGAAAAAAATGAAAACGCATTTTTTTTACACAAAGTTGTCCATTTATAAGATATCTCCAACACATGGCATGTACATAGCAAAAATGACACCCCAAAATACATTCTACTACTCCTCCTGAGTATGGCGATACCACATGTGTGAGACTTTTACATAGCCTGGCCACATACAGAGGCCTAACATCCAAGTAGCACCTCCAGGCATTCTAGGAGCAAAATTACACATATAATTTCTTTATGACCTAGCTCACTTTTGAAGGCCCTGGAGCACCAGGACAATGGAAACGCCCACAAAATGACCCCATTTTGGAAAGCTAACACCCCAACGTATAATCTATGAGGCATAATGAGTCTTTTGAACGGTTCATTTTTTTCCAGAAGTTTTCGGAAAACGTGGGAAAAAAATGAAAACACATTTTTTTTACACAAAGTTGTCCATTTATAAGATATCTCCAACACATGACATGTACATAGCAAAAATGACACCCCAAAATACATTCTACTACTCCTCCTGAGTATGGCGATACCACATGTGTGAGACTTTTACATAGCCTGGCCACATACAGAGGCCTAACATCCAAGTAGCACCTCCAGGCATTCTAGGAGCAAAATTACACATATAATTTCTTGATGACCTAGCTCACTTTTGAAGGCCCTGGAGCACCAGGACAATGGAAACGCCCACAAAATGACCCCATTTTGGAAAGCTAACACCCCAATGTATAATCTATGAGGCATAATGAGTCTTTTGAACGGTTCATTTTTTTCCAGAAGTTTTTGGAAAACGTGGGAAAAAAATGAAAACGCATTTTTTTTACACAAAGTTGTCCATTTATAAGATATCTCCAACACATGGCATGTACATAGCAAAAATGACACCCCAAAATACATTCTACTACTCCTCCTGAGTATGGCGATACCACATGTGTGAGACTTTTACATAGCCTGGCCACATACAGAGGCCTAACATCCAAGTAGCACCTCCAGGCATTCTAGGAGCAAAATTACACATATAATTTCTTTATGACCTAGCTCACTTTTGAAGGCCCTGGAGCACCAGGACAATGGAAACGCCCACAAAATGACCCCATTTTGGAAAGCTAACACCCCAACGTATAATCTATGAGGCATAATGAGTCTTTTGAACAGTTCATTTTTTTCCAGAAGTTTTCGGAAAACGTGGGAAAAAAATGAAAACACATTTTTTTTTACACAAAGTTGTCCATTTATAAGATATCTCCAACACATAGAATGTACATAGCAAAAATGACACCCCAAAATACATTCTGCTACTCCTCCTGAGTATGGCAATACCACGTGTGAGACTTTTACACAGCCTGGCCACATACAGAGGCCTAACATCCAAATAGCACTTCCAGGCATTCTAGGACCATAAATTACACATATCATTTCCTGACTACCGATCACATTTTTGAAGGCCCTTCATATGTCTAACACATAACATGTACATACCAAATAACAAAAGATTACCTGTGGTTTTAGTAGTGTAGTGGTCCACAGAAGAGAGCATCGGTCCAGGCAGCAGGCAGGGATGTGGTCAGCGACAGCAAAAGCAATCGTCCAGGCAGCAGGCAGGAATACTGTCCATAGTTAGTTCAGGCAGAGATACTGTCAGCACAGCCAAAGCATTGGTCCAGGTAGCAGGCAGAGATGTCCAGGCAGAAATACTGTCTATAGTCAGTAGAGGCAGCAAGCCGAGATATGGTCAACACAGCCATTATTGGTCCAGGCAGCAGAAAGAAACGCAGTCCATAAAGTCCTGGGTCATTACAGGCAGCGATATGGTCAGCACAGCCAAAGTATTGGTCCAGGCAGCAGGAAGGGCCATCAAGCTTAGGGCCAGGGGGACAGGGGTAGAGGCTTCTCCCACCCAAATCTCTTTGAAGCCTCCGGGCAACCAGACCCTGTTCTGAGAACACAGAAAACCAAAAACTGATTTTCTCTACTCAGAACGCTATTCTGAAGCCCCTCACATATGTGAGACCCCTGTGTACTGAAGTAGAAGGGCAAAAGATCAGTCCAAGTGGCAGGCAAAAACATGGTCGATTTAACAGGCCGAGGTCGGTGCACGTGGAAGTCAGAATAGTGGTTAAAACGGCAGGCAAAGGCATCGTCGGTAAACAGGCTGAGGTTGGTGCACGTGGAAGTCAGAATAGTGGTTAAAACGGCAGGCAAAGGCATCGTCGGTAAACAGGCTGAGGTTGGTGCACGTGGAAGTCCGAAACTTGGTTAAAACGGCAGGCAAAAGACATTGTCGGTAAACAGGCCAGGGTCAGTTAACATGGAAGGTAGAAACATGGTGGCAGGCAGGCAAATGATGCACACAGGTAATTGAAATGGGGAAATGGCAGTCTGTTACTAATAAGGGGAACTAATATCTGATGGATGTGTGATACTGTTTGAAACAATCACCGATACATAGGCCAGGTTGGGAGGGACAATCGGGACAATAAAAACTTGTATCTCTTCTAGCTCCTTTACTTGCGCATACACAACATCTCTTTTGGCATCTTCTTCCGGATTCTGCGGGGGGAAGGTTAAAGGGAAAATGTTGCTCATGAAGCCGACTCACGCTATCAGAGCGAATGCTTCTTGGGGCGGGTCCTTGCTGGTAAATAAGGGCAGTGATAATGTTTTCAAAATATTTGAGGTAGGTGATGGGTTGGTTTTCGTGTGATTTTTGATAGCAGACAAATGAATTGTACAGGGCCATATGAAACAGATGAACCGCAACTTTTTTATACCAATAATAGGACCTGCGGGTTGACAAATATGGTTGCAGCATCTGATCATTTAAATCCACCCCCCCCCCATATAAAGATTGTAGTCATTGACACATTCAGGCTTTACTACAGGGCCACGTCTTCTCTGAATCTCCACCAAGGTGTCATTGTGAATGGTACTCATCATGTGAACATCCTTCTTGTCCCGCCACTTCATGGCCAACACCTCCTCATTCCTCATGAATGCGGCTTCCCCCTTTTGTAGCTGTTTTGCCAGTAAATTCTGTGGGAAGCCCTTCCTATTTTTTCGGAAGGTACCGCAGGCCAGGGTTTTTTCAAGATACAGGTGACGGAAAAGGGGCAAGCTGCTGTAGTAATTATCTACATATAAGTGGTAACCTTTTTTGAACAGGGGGTATGCAAGGTCCCACACAATTTTACCACTGGTTCCTATATATGTGGGGCACTCAGGGGGCTGGAGCTGGGAGTCTTTGCCCTCATAAATACGAAATGAGTACACGTATCCCGTGGCTCGGTCACATAATTTATTCAGTTTTACACCGTACCTGGCTCTCTTACTTGGGATATACTGCTTCATATGCAGCCGGCCAGTAAAGTGGATAAGGGATTCGTCTACGCAAATATTTTGGTCGGGGATAAAGACTTCAGAAAATCGTTTGTTAAAAGAATTTATTAGGGGGCGAAGCTTATATAATTTGTCGTAGTTGGGATGATCTTGGGGAGGGCACTGCGAGTTGTCATTAAAATGTAGGAAACGCGAAATCATATCGTAGCGTGTCCTGGACATAATAGAAGAATATAAGGGCATGTGGTGGATGGGGTTGGTGGACCAGTAGCTATGCTGTTCGTTTTTCTTTGTAAGCCCCATATTAAAAGTAAGGCCCAAAAACATTTTGAATTCGTCTAGTGTGAGACGTCGCCAATGGAACATACGGGCGTAGGACGAACTGGGGTTGGCAGCAATAAATTGCTCTGCATAGAGATTTGTTTGGTCCACCATGTACTGCAAAAAATCTTCGGGGAAAAACAAATAGAAATAGTCCAAATCTGCAAAATTTGAAGTGTTGGGCTGCACACCTGGCTGTGCAGTGAAAGCGGGGATTGTAGCGGATCCTGAGTTGGCAGGCAACCATAAGGGGTTTGCCAGGGCATCGGGAAGGTAGGACTGGGCCTGGATTCTTTGGGCTGGATGCGCAATTCCAGTACTTGTACTGGGCTCTTCTTGGGGTCTGGCGCTGCTGGCGGTAGGCAGGTGTTCTGATCTTGGTCCTGATCGCCTTACTCTTTTAGGAGGAGGGGTTTCCTCCGCTGACTCTGACTCCGATCCACTACCCTCCACTGGCTTATATTCTGAACCAGAATCGGATAATGAGAGCTCCCCGCTGCTCTCATCATCCGACATGGTAAGGATGTTATATGCCTCCTCAGCTGAGTAAACTTTTTGGGACATGATGGTGGCACTTTTGGCAGGCCTGTGTGACGGAACTGGTGGTGTGATGGGACTGACAGGTTACTGATGGCCTGTGTGATGGTACTTATGGCGGGACTGTGCGGCGGTAGTGATGTCGGGCCTGTGTGACAGATGGGCTGTCAGATCCAGATGGTACCGATGGCGGTACTGATGGTAGCGATGGCAGTGCTAATGGTGGTGGCTGTGCTGATGGTGGTGGCTGTGCTGATGGCGGTGCTGATGGCGGGCTGTGACAGATCCAGACGGGTCCTGCTGGGCTGTGATGGGTCTTACTGGGCTGTGATGGGTCTTGCTGGGCTGTGATGGGTCCTGCTGGGCTGTGATGGGTCCTGCTGGGCTGCGACGGGTACTGCTGGGCTGCGACGGGGTACTGCTGGGCTGCGACGGGTACTGCTGGGCTGCGACAGGTCCTGATTGGCTGCGACAGGTCCTGATTGGCTGTGACAGGTCCTGATTGGCTGTGACAGGTCCTGATGGGCTGTGACAGATTCTGATGGGCTGTGACAGATTCTGATGGGCTGTGACAGGTCCTGATGCGCTGTGACAGGTCCTGATGGGCTGTGACAGATCCTGATGGGCTGTGACAGGTTCTCTTTATTGGCAAGAGGGGGGGTTGGGGTGTTCGTGTTGTGCAGACAGTAACTGTAATAAAAATATCTCACTCACTGATCAGATAGATCTCTCCTTCTCTCTCCTCACGATCGGTGTGTGAGGAGAGAGAAGGAGAGATCCCTGGAAACCGCCACAATGTTTATACTTGTGACCGGCTGTGATTGGACACAGCCGGTCACGTGGGTAAACAGCCAATTTCATTGGCTGTTTACCCTGATCGGGGACGCGCTGTGTCCAAGGGACACACGCCATCTCCGATCGGCGCGCTGCGCGCCCCACTGCGGCGCGCACTGCGCGCGCGCGCGGTTTGTTTTGACATGTGACCGGCTGCTATTGGACACAGCCGATCACATGGTAAACAGCCAATTTCATTGGCTGTTTACCCTGATCGGGGATGCGCTATGTCCGAGGGACAAGCGTCATCCCCGATCGCCGCGGTGCGCGCCCCCGGGGGCGCGCAATAGTAGGGAATCCTGAAGGACGTCATATGACGTCCTGTCAGGATTTCAAAACCACTTTGCCGACGTCATTTGACAATTGGCGGGCGGCAAGTGGTTAAAATGCTTTGCATTTATAAGGCTGTAACCTATCATACCGTGTGTTATGTATGGCTAGCTGGCTGCAGAATGAGGGGTGTGATTTATGTTGAAGTGGACGAGTTCACATTTACATGTATCAGCCTATTGTACTTCCCACATTCACTCCCGTCCTAAGGATTCATGGGAAATTTAGTCTGATTACAGTAAGAGAGAGAGAAGAGGACATGATGCAATCACTGTTCTAAGAGATCCTCCCTGCCAGAAAAGATGATGCATTTTTTGAATCACAATGCTGACTTCCTGAAAATTCAATCAGTCATATCTCTTAAATGGTAAGAAATTTCACAAATATAATAACTGTTTAATGTTTTGTGTGGGGGGTGTACTAATGGGGGATTTTTTGGAAATCCCGGAGCTACATAGTAGGTGAGGTTAAAAAAAGACACAAATCCATCAAGTCCAACCTATGTGTGTGATTATATGTCAGTATTACCTTGTATATCCATGTATGTTGTGGTCGTTCAGGTGCTTATATAATAGTTTTTCGACACTATCAATGCTCCCGCTGATACCACTGCCTGTGTAAGGGAATTCCACATCCTTTCCACTCTTGCAGTGAAGAACCCTCTATGTAGTTTTCCGGTTAAAGCTCTTTTCTTCTAATTTTAATGAGTGGCCACGAGTCTTGTTAAACTCCTTTCCGCGAAAAAGTTTTATCCCTATTGTGGGGTCACCAGTATGGTAAATTGAAATCATATCCCCTCTCAAGTGTCTCTTCTCCAGAGAGAATAAGTTCAGTGCTTGCAACCTTTCCTCATAACTAACACCCTCCAGACCCTTTATTAGCTTTGTTGCCCTTCTTTGTACTCGCTCCATTTCCAGTACATCCTTCCCGAGGACTGGTGCCCAGAACTGGACAGCATACTTTAGGTGCGGCTGGACCAGAGTCTTGTAGAGCGGGAGAATTATCATTTTATCTCTGGAGTTGATCCCCCTTTTTAATGCATGCCAATATTCTGTTTGCTTTGTTAGCAGCAGCTTGGCATTGCATGCCATTGCTGAGCCTATCATCTACTAGGACCCCCAGGTCCTTTTCCATCCTAGATTCCCCCACAGGGTCTCCCCCCAGTGTATAGATTGCATTCATATTTTTGCCACCCAAATGCATTCATTTACATTAAGGCCCCTTTCACACGAGCCGCGGTAACGGTAAAGCAGCGCTATATTTAGCGCTGCTTTACCGTCGTTTTCACCGCGGTTTTCGGCCGCTCGCGGTGCGGTTTTACCCCCCGCGAGCGGCCGAAAAAGGGTTAAACACCCCCCGCAGAGCGCCGCCGTAGCCGCGGTATTGCCGCGGTAACCGCGGTATTGCCGCGGTTTTACCGCGGTCTCCCATTGTAATCAATGGGAAGGATCGGTATAGGAGCGGTGAACACACCGCTCCTATCCCGCTCCAAAGATGCTGCTAGCAGGACTTTTTTTGTCATCCTGCTAGCGCACCGCTCCAGTGTGAAAGCCCGCCGGCTTTCACACTGGAGTTAAAGGGGCCGGATTTTTTCATGCGGTGAACAGGCGCTATTTTTAGCGCTGCACCGCATGAAAAACGCCCCGGTGTGAAAGGGGCCTAAATCTCATTTGCCATGTAATTGCCCACCCCATTAATTTGATCTTTTTGCAAGGTTTCCACATCCTCCAGAGAAGTTATTGCCCTGCTTAGCTTAGTATCATTTGCAAATAAAGAGATTGAACTGTTTACCCTATCCTCCAGGTCGTTTATGAACAAATTAAATAGGATTGGTCCCAGCACAGAACCCTGGGGGACCCCACTACACACCCCTGACCACTTCTGAGTACTCCCCATTTATCATCACCCTCTGAACTCGCACTTGTAGCCAGTTTTCAACCCATGTACTCACCCTATGGTCTATGTGAACGGACCTTATTTTGTACAGTAAAGGTTTATGGGGAACTGTGTCAAATGCTTTTGCAAAATCCAGATACACCACGTCTATGGGCCTTCCTTAAGCTAGATGGCAACTCATTTCCTCATTGAAGGCTAATAGATTGGTTTGGCAAGAATGATTCTTCATGAATCCATGCTGATTACTGCTAATGATACCGTTCTCATTACTAAAATCATGTGTATAGTTCCTTATCATCCCCTCCAAGAGCTTGCATACTATTGATGTTAGGCTAACTGGTCTGTAATTCCTAGGGATGTATTTCGGGCACTTTTTAAATATTGGTGCTACATTGGCTTTTCTCCAATCAGCTGGTACCATTCCAGTCAGTAGACTGTCAGCAAAAATTAGGAACAATGGTCTGGCAATTACTTGACTGAGTTCCCTATGTACCCTAGGGTGCAATGTTAAGTTTGCAAAGTATAATTTTAATTCTGTCCTCTGTTAATCATGGAGGTGCTTCCTGTTATGTGTTATGAGGATAAACACTGCAGTTTTGGATACTGAAGCCCCCCGATTACCTCGTGAAGACTGAGGAGAAGAATAAATGCAATACCTTCAGCATCTCCCCATCCTTTGTAACCAAATGACCTTCCTCATTCTTTATGGGGCCAATATGGTCTATCCTCCCTTTTTTACTGTGTACATACTTAAAGAATTTCTTGGGATTTTTTTTTTTTTGCTTTCCTCCGCTATGTGTCTTTGGTGTTCTATCTTAGCCACCCTAATTGCACCCTGACATTTCTTGTTGCATTCCTTATAATGTCTGAATGCTGATGATGAACCATCAACCTTGTTTTTTTTTGAAGGCCTTCTCCTTTGCTTTTATAAGCATTTTTACATTGGAGTTAAGCCATCCAGGACTTTTGTTCGCTCTTTTAAATTTATTACCAATGGGATGCATTGGCTAATGCCCTTATTTAACCTCTTCGCTCCCGCGCTATAGCCGAAAGACGGCTGCAGCGCGGACGCTCTCTGCTGGGAGGACATCCCTGGACGTCCTGTTGTTTAGTTCCCTAATGCGCGCTCCTGAGAGCGCGCATCAGGGAAGTTCTGTGCTGGCCGTGTCCATGTGAGGGGATAAAGACGCAAATATTTTGGTCGGGGATAAAGACTTCAGAAAATCGTTTGTTAAAAGAATTTATTAGGGGGCGAAGCTTATATAATTTGTCGTAGTTGGGATGATCTTGGGGAGGGCACTGCGAGTTGTCATTAAAATGTAGGAAACGCGAAATCATATCGTAGCGTGTCCTGGACATAATAGAAGAATATAAGGGCATGTGGTGGATGGGGTTGGTGGACCAGTAGCTATGCTGTTCGTTTTTCTTTGTAAGCCCCATATTAAAAGTAAGGCCCAAAAACATTTTGAATTCGTCTAGTGTGAGACTTCGCCAATGGAACATACGGGCGTAGGACGAACTGGGGTTGGCAGCAATAAATTGCTCTGCATAGAGATTTGTTTGGTCCACCATGTACTGCAAAAAATCTTCGGGGAAAAACAAATAGAAATAGTCCAAATCTGCAAAATTTGAAGTGTTGGGCTGCACACCTGGCTGTGCAGTGAAAGCGGGGATTGTAGCGGATCCTGAGTTGGCAGGCAACCATAAGGGGTTTGCCAGGGCATCGGGAAGGTAGGACTGGGCCTGGATTCTTTGGGCTGGATGCGCAATTCCAGTACTTGTACTGGGCTCTTCTTGGGGTCTGGCGCTGCTGGCGGTAGGCAGGTGTTCTGATCTTGGTCCTGATCGCCTTACGGGGTTTCCTCCACTGACTCTGACTCCGATCCACTACCCTCCACTGGCTTATATTCTGAACCAGAATCGGATAATGAGAGCTCCCCGCTGCTCTCATCATCCGACATGTTAAGGATGTTATATGCCTCCTCAGCTGAGTAAACTTTTTGGGACATGATGGTGGCACTTTTGGCAGGCCTGTGTGACGGAACTGGTGGTGTGATGGGACTGACAGGTTACTGATGGCCTGTGTGATGGTACTTATGGCGGGACTGTGCGGCGGTAGTGATGTCTGCCTGTGTGACAGATGGGCTGTCAGATCCAGATGGTACCGATGGCGGTACTGATGGTAGCGATGGCAGTGCTAATGGTGGTGGCTGTGCTGATGGTGGTGGCTGTGCTGATGGCGGTGCTGATGGCGGGCTGTGACAGATCCAGACGGGTCCTGCTGGGCTGTGATGGGTCTTACTGGGCTGTGATGGGTCTTGCTGGGCTGTGATGGGTCCTGCTGGGCTGTGATGGGTCCTGCTGGGCTGCGACGGGTACTGCTGGGCTGCGACGGGGTACTGCTGGGCTGCGACGGGTACTGCTGGGCTGCGACAGGTCCTGATTGGCTGCGACAGGTCCTGATTGGCTGTGACAGGTCCTGATTGGCTGTGACAGGTCCTGATGGGCTGTGACAGATTCTGATGGGCTGTGACAGATTCTGATGGGCTGTGACAGGTCCTGATGGGCTGTGACAGGTCCTGATGGGCTGTGACAGATCCTAATGGGCTGTGACAGGTTCTCTTTATTGGCAAGAGGGGGGGTTGGGGTGTTCGTGTTGTGCAGACAGTAACTGTAATAAAAATATCTCACTCACTGATCAGATAGATCTCTCCTTCTCTCTCCTCACGATCGGTGTGAGGAGAGAGAAGGAGAGATCCCTGGAAACCGCCACAATGTTTATACTTGTGACCGGCTGTGATTGGACACAGCCGGTCACGTGGGTAAACAGACAATTTCATTGGCTGTTTACCCTGATCGGGGACACGCTGTGTCCAAGGGACACACGCCATCTCCGATCGGCGCGCTGCGCGCCCCACTGCGGCGCGCACTGCGCGCGCGCGGTTTGTTTTGACATGTGACCGGCTGCTATTGGACACAGCCGATCACATGGTAAACAGCCAATTTCATTGGCTGTTTACCCTGATCGGGGATGCGCTATGTCCGAGGGACAAGCGTCATCCCCGATCGCCGCGGTGCGCGCCCCCGGGGGCGCGCAATAGTAGGGAATCCTGAAGGACGTCATATGACGTCCTGTCAGGATTTCAAAACCACTTTGCCGACGTCATTTGACAATTGGCGGGTGGCAAGTGGTTAAAATGCTTTGCATTTATAAGGCTGTAACCTATCATACCGTGTGTTATGTATGGCTAGCTGGCTGCAGAATGAGGGGTGTGATTTATGTTGAAGTGGACGAGTTCACATTTACATGTATCAGCCTATTGTACTTCCCACATTCACTCCCGTCCTAAGGATTCATGGGAAATTTAGTCTGATTACAGTAAGAGAGAGAGAAGAGGACATGATGCAATCACTGTTCTAAGAGATCCTCCCTGCCAGAAAAGATGATGCATTTTTTGAATCACAATGCTGACTTCCTGAAAATTCAATCAGTCATATCTCTTAAATGGTAAGAAATTTCACAAATATAATAACTGTTTAATGTTTTGTGTGGGGGGTGTACTAATGGGGGATTTTTTGGAAATCCCGGAGCTACATAGTAGGTGAGGTTAAAAAAAGACACAAATCCATCAAGTCCAACCTATGTGTGTGATTATATGTCAGTATTACCTTGTATATCCATGTATGTGGTGGTCGTTCAGGTGCTTATATAATAGTTTTTCGACACTATCAATGCTCCCGCTGATACCACTGCCTGTGTAAGGGAATTCCACATCCTTTCCACTCTTGCAGTGAAGAACCCTCTATGTAGTTTTACGGTTAAAGCTCTTTTCTTCTAATTTTAATGAGTGGCCACGAGTCTTGTTAAACTCCTTTCCGCGAAAAAGTTTTATCCCTATTGTGGGGTCACCAGTATGGTATTTGTAAATTGAAATCATATCCCCTCTCAAGTGTCTCTTCTCCAGAGAGAATAAGTTCAGTGCTTGCAACCTTTCCTCATAACTAACACCCTCCAGACCCTTTATTAGCTTTGTTGCCCTACTTTGTACTCGCTCCATTTCCAGTACATCCTTCCCGAGGACTGGTGCCCAGAACTGGACAGCATACTTTAGGTGCGGCTGGACCAGAGTCTTGTAGAGCGGGAGAATTATCATTTTATCTCTGGAGTTGATCCCCCTTTTTAATGCATGCCAATATTCTGTTTGCTTTGTTAGCAGCAGCTTGGCATTGCATGCCATTGCTGAGCCTATCATCTACTAGGACCCCCAGGTCCTTTTCCATCCTAGATTCCCCCACAGGGTCTCCCCCCAGTGTATAGATTGCATTCATATTTTTGCCACCCAAATGCATTCATTTACATTAAGGCCCCTTTCACACGAGCCGCGGTAACGGTAAAGCAGCGCTATATTTAGCGCTGCTTTACCGTCGTTTTCACCGCGGTTTTCGGCCGCTCGCGGTGCGGTTTTACCCCCCGCGAGCGGCCGAAAAAGGGTTAAACACCCCCCGCAGAGCGCCGCCGTAGCCGCGGTATTGCCGCGGTAACCGCGGTATTGCCGCGGTTTTACCGCGGTCTCCCATTGTAATCAATGGGAAGGATCGGTATAGGAGCGGTGAACACACCGCTCCTATCCCGCTCCAAAGATGCTGCTAGCAGGACTTTTTTTGTCATCCTGCTAGCGCACCGCTCCAGTGTGAAAGCCCGCCGGCTTTCACACTGGAGTTAAAGGGGCCGGATTTTTTCATGCGGTGAACAGGCGCTATTTTTAGCGCTGCACCGCATGAAAAACGCCCCGGTGTGAAAGGGGCCTAAATCTCATTTGCCATGTAATTGCCCACCCCATTAATTTGATCTTTTTGCAAGGTTTCCACATCCTCCAGAGAAGTTATTGCCCTGCTTAGCTTAGTATCATTTGCAAATAAAGAGATTGAACTGTTTACCCTATCCTCCAGGTCGTTTATGAACAAATTAAATAGGATTGGTCCCAGCACAGAACCCTGGGGGACCCCACTACACACCCCTGACCACTTCTGAGTACTCCCCATTTATCATCACCCTCTGAACTCGCACTTGTAGCCAGTTTTCAACCCATGTACTCACCCTATGGTCTATGTCAACGGACCTTATTTTGTACAGTAAAGGTTTATGGGGAACTGTGTCAAATGCTTTTGCAAAATCCAGATACACCACGTCTATGGGCCTTCCTTAAGCTAGATGGCAACTCATTTCCTCATTGAAGGCTAATAGATTGGTTTGGCAAGAATGATTCTTCATGAATCCATGCTGATTACTGCTAATGATACCGTTCTCATTACTAAAATCATGTGTATAGTTCCTTATCATCCCCTCCAAGAGCTTGCATACTATTGATGTTAGGCTAACTGGTCTGTAATTCCTAGGGATGTATTTCGGGCACTTTTTAAATATTGGTGCTACATTGGCTTTTCTCCAATCAGCTGGTACCATTCCAGTCAGTAGACTGTCAGCAAAAATTAGGAACAATGGTCTGGCAATTACTTGACTGAGTTCCCTATGTACCCTAGGGTGCAATGTTAAGTTTGCAAAGTATAATTTTAATTCTGTCCTCTGTTAATCATGGAGGTGCTTCCTGTTATGTGTTATGAGGATAAACACTGCAGTTTTGGATACTGAAGCCCCCCGATTACCTCGTGAAGACTGAGGAGAAGAATAAATGCAATACCTTCAGCATCTCCCCATCCTTTGTAACCAAATGACCTTCCTCATTCTTTATGGGGCCAATATGGTCTATCCTCCCTTTTTTACTGTGTACATACTTAAAGAATTTCTTGGGATTTTTTTTTGCTTTCCTCCGCTATGTGTCTTTCGTGTTCTATCTTAGCCACCCTAATTGCACCCTGACATTTCTTGTTGCATTCCTTATAATGTCTGAATGCTGATGATGAACCATCAACCTTGTTTTTTTTTTTTGAAGGCCTTCTCCTTTGCTTTTATAAGCATTTTTACATTGGAGTTAAGCCATCCAGGACTTTTGTTCGCTCTTTTAAATTTATTACCAATGGGATGCATTGGCTAATGCCCTTATTTAACCTCTTCGCTCCCGCGCTATAGCCGAAAGACGGCTGCAGCGCGGACGCTCTCTGCTGGGAGGACATCCCTGGACGTCCTGTTGTTTAGTTCCCTAATGCGCGCTCCTGAGAGCGCGCATCAGGGAAGTTCTGTGCTGGCCGTGTCCATGTGAGGAGGGAGAGTAGAACAGCTGCAGCAGCGCCGTAAGTAAAAAAAAAAGAAAAGAAAAAAAAAGTGATCTGTCCTCGCTGCCATGCTGCCATCTGTCCCCGCTGCCATCTGTCCCCAGTACCACCTGTCCCCAGTACCACCTGTCCCCAGTGCCATCTGCCAGTGCCACCTGTCCCCAGTGCCATCTGCCAGTGCCACCTGTCCCCAGTGCCACCTGTCCCCAGTGCCACTTGTCCCCAGTGCCATTTGTCCCCAGTGCCATCTGTCATCAGTGCCATCTGTCATCAGTGCCACGTCAGTGCCACGTGTCATCAGTGCCACGTCAGTGCCATCTGTCATCAGTGCCACGTCAGTGCCACGTGTCATCAGTGCCACGTCAGTGCCATCTGTCATCAGTGCCACATATTAGTGCCATCTGTCATCAGTGCCACGTATTAGTGCCATCTGTCATCGGTGCCATCTGTCATCAGTGTCACGTGTCATCAGTGCCACGTATCGGTGCCATCTGTCATCAGTGCCACGTATTAGTGCCATCTCTCATTAGTGCCACGTATTAGTGCCACATGATATCAGTGCCACGTATAAGTGCCATCTGTCACCAGTGCCACATATTAGTGCCATCTGTCAGTGTCACGTGTCATCAGTGCCCCCGTATTAGTGCCATCTGTCATCAGTGTCACGTGTCATCAGTGCCCCGTATTAGTGCCATCTGTCATCAGTGCCACATCAGTGTCACGTGTCATCAGTTCCACCTGTCATCAGTGCCACGTCAGTGTCACGTGTCATTGTCCTGGGGCCTTCAAAAGTGTAATAGGTAGTCAACAAGTTAGATTTTATTTATTTATTTTATATTTATTTATTTTATTTTAGAATTTATGCTCCTAGAACACGTGATGGCGCTCCCTGCATTTTGGGCCTCTCTAAGTGGCCAGGCTGTGTAAAAGTCCAACACATGTGGTATCGTAATACTCAGGAGGAGTAGCAGAATTTATTTTGGGGTGTCATTTGTGGTATACACATGCCATGTGAGAGAAATAACCTATTACAATGACAATTTTGTGGAAAAAAATAAAAAATAAAAAAAAAATAATTCATTTTGCAAAGAATTGGGGGAAAAAAATGACAACATCAAAAAGCTCACCATGCCTCTTACTAAATACCTTAAAATGTCTACTTTCAAAAAAGGGTTCATTTGGGGGGTATTTGTACTTTCCTGGCTTGTTCGGGTCACAAGAAATGAGATAGGTCACCAGTACATCAGATGTGATCAATTTTGTATGATTCGCACCACAGTTTGTAGAGTCTGTAACTTTCACAAAGACCAAATAATATCCACTAATTTGGGTTATTTTTACCAAAGATATGTAGCAGTATAAATTGTGGCCAAAATTTATGAAGAAAAATTAATAATTTGCTAAATTTTATCACAGAAACAAAGTAAAAAAGTTTTTTTTTCTAAATTTTTGGTCTTTTTTCATTTATAGCGCAAAAAATAAAAAACCCAGAGGTGATCAAATACCACCAAAAGAAAGCTCTATTTGTGGGAAAAAAAGGACAAAAAATTAATTTGGGTACAGTGTTGCATGACATTGGTCTGGGCAGGAAGGGTGTTTAAGTGCCCAGTAAGCAAGTGGTTAATTTGGCTAATGCCCTTATTTAATTTAATGCTCTTAAAGCAAACCCATCTCTCATCCGTGTTCTTTGTTCCTAATATTTTATCCCAGTTTATGCCTTCTAGCAAGGTTGTAGTTTAGGGTAGTTGGCTCTTTTGAAATTCAGTGTCTTTGTATTCCCCTTATGTTTCCTATTTGTGTGATTTATACTGAAGCCAATTGACCTGTGATCGCTGTTTCCTAAATTGCCCCATATTTCCACATCTGTATTGTTGGTAATCAGTAGATCCAGTAACGCTTTTTTTCTAGTTGGTGCCTCTACCATCTGAACCATGAAATTGTCCTGCAAAACATTTAAGAACTGGCGAGCCTTAGAAAAATGCGTGGTTCCCTTCGCCCAGTCTATGTTTGGATAATTAAAATCCCCCATTATGATAACACTTCCCATCTGTCCCCCCTCTTCCCTCAGGTTAGGGGGCCTATAGCATACTCCCAGTATTATTTTCCCCTTAGCTTGGAGCTGTACCCATAAGGATTCTACCTCCTGCCTAGCTCCCTTAGTGATGTCATCTCTCACATTCATTTGTACATTATTTTTGATCTATAGGCATACCCCTTTCCCCTTTTTACCCTCTCTATCCCTGCGATAAAGGGTATACCCTTAAATGGTTGCCAGCCAATCATGAGAGCTGTTGAACCAGGTCTCTGAAATTCCCACAAAATCCAAATCCTCCTCGTAAGTAGTAAGTCGTTTCTGTACTACTTTTGGTGACTTAGGGTGCGTTTTTTTTTTTTTTTATTGACATCTGTGCAGAAACTCGCACAGATGTCTCTGAAATCCCCCCCCCCCGCGCAGGCGGGACTGACATGCGGGAACAAAATCGGGTGAGTTCATTCCCACTGTCCGTGTTAACCAGGGCTCAAACTGGGCCTTTTTCATTCACCTGCTGCAATCCCAGGGATACCATTTATTATCAAACTCCCTTAAGTTTGCCTTCAAATATCGTTATATGTAGAAATACAGATTCGCATATCTGCAAATAAACTAAAATAAAAAATTCTAATCGTGACCAGTGTAGCCTAGATAATACCCCCCAGGCTGATACAACCATATATTACCCCTTACTTAACCTTTAAATAAGAGACCACACCATCTTGTGGAGTAAATGGCCGCAACGGCCTTTTATTAAACGTAAACTCCAATTAAAACTCAGATATAAATACCAATACCTATAACACATATAAACCCATAACCATCAGTTACACCCTGTTTGTTGGTCAGTGACGGAGCTAAGTACTAAACGTACATATAATTCTCGGTATATATATATATATATATATGTAACCACCAGGGGGCACTGCGGGATTTTCCGTAACCAACTGGCCTCCACCTGTACCGCCCGGAGACAAACACCTTTCCCGCAGTGCACAACGAGTAATCATCAAATAAATTTGATGTACTACACCGGAGGGGCCATCTAATGATGAGCCCCCCACAGGAGGGGCCATCTAATGATGAGCCCCCCACACACCGGAGGGGCCATCTACTGATGAGCCCCCCACACACCGGAGGGGCCATCTAATGATGAGCCCCCCACACACCGGAGGGGCCATCTACTGATGAGCCCCCCACACACCGGAGGGGCCATCTAATGATGAGCCCCCCACACACCGAAGGGGCCATCTAATGATGAGCCCCCCACACACTTACCACCTCCATAACTGCTACCGTCACTGACCAAACAAACAAACACCGCCATAGCCTGAAAGGTTGACACCTCATCCTTGAAGGCACCTCCACACCCGCAGGGCCGACTGAATCCCCTCCTACAAACCCCAAAGACCAAAGGACAATGCCCACGTCTGTTAAATGGACCCTTTCTCCCATCCAAAGCCCACGTTCGTCCTCAGCACCCTGTGACGCAAATCACAACCCCCTTTGCCCAGACTGACCATACTATCAACGTGTCCGGGAATGTCACCCACAGGTCGGTCATAACCGCTTCTATGTCCACAATCAGGACCCTGACTGTCCGAAACTCCCATTTCGCCACCACCACCTTAGATGCCCCTTACCTCAAGTGGCCAATCCACCAAGCAACTCGCTCAATCTCTGGGGCCACCCTGTCCCACATCCTTCCTGGTCTACCCAACCACTGTATGGTCGTCTTCCTACCAGACATACCCAACTACCTCCCACCTGGTCCCGCGTCCCCCCTCCGAACCTCCTAACACACACATGAGTGTCAGAACTTCCAGACGAGGCGTAGTAGCCCTCCTTCTGAAATGACAAACATAGTGTAATTGACATGTACCATCTCTAACTCCTCTTAACAGGTACCAGGTACTAAAACAGGCAGATATTCGTAGCAAAATGCACTCCTCCTACCTATATACATATATATATATATATCAATATATATATATATACAGTGGTGTGAAAAAGTGTTTGCCCCCTTCCTCATTCCCTGTTCCTTTGCATGTTTGTCACACTTAAGTGTTTCGGAACATCAAACCAATTTAAACAATAGTCAAGGACAACACAAGTAAACACAAAATGCAATTTGTAAATGAAGGTGTTTATTATTAAAGGTGAAAAAAAATCCAAACCATCATGGCCCTGTGTGAAAAAGTGATTGCCCCCCAAACCTAATAACTGGTTGGGCCACCCTTAGCAGCAACAACTGCAACCAAGCGTTTGCCATAACGTGCAATGAGGCTTTTACAGCGTCCTGGAGGAATTTTGGCACGCTCATCTTTGCAGAATTGTCCTAATTCAGTTACATTAGAGGGTTTTCGAGCATGAACGGCCTTTTTAAGGTCATACCACAACATCTCAATAGTTTTCAGGTCAGGACTTTGGCTAGGCCACTCCAAAGTCTTCATTTTGTTTTTCTTCAGCCATTCGGTGGTGGACTTGCTGGTGTGTTTAGGATCATTGTCCTGCTGCAGAACCCAAGTTCGTTTCAGCTTGAGTACACGAACAGATGGTCGGACATTCTCCTTCAGGATCTCTTGGTAGACAGCAGAATTCATAGTTCCTTTTATCACGGCAAGTCTTCCAGGTCCTGAAGCAGCAAAACAGCCCCAGACCATCACACTACCACCACCATATTTTACTGTTGGTATAATGTTCTTTTTCTGAAATGCAGTGTTCCTTCTACGCCAGATATACTTGGACACACACCTTCCAAAGAGTTCCACTTTTGTCTCATCGGTCCACAGAATGTTGTCCCAAAAGTCTTGGGGATCATCAAGATGTGTTGTGGAGAAATTGAGATGAGCTTTGATGTTCTTTTTGCTCAGCAGTGGTTTTCTCCTTGGAACTCTGCCATGCAGGCCATTTTTGCCCAGTCGTTTCCTGATGGTGGAGGCATGAACGCTGACCTTAACTGAGGCAAGTGAGGCCTGCAGTTCCTTGGACGTTGTTGTGGGGTCTTTCGTGACCTCTTGGATGAGTCGTCGCTGCGCTCTTGGGGTAATTTTGGGCGGCCGGCCACTCCTGGGAAGGTTCACCACTGTTCCATGTCTTCGCCATTTGTGGATAATGGCTCTCACTGTGGTTCGCTGGATTCCCAAAGCTTTGGAAATGGCTTTTATAACCCTTTCCAGACTGATAGATCTCAATTACTTTATTTCTCAATTGTTCCTGAATTTCTTTGGGTCTCGGCATGATGTGTAGCTTTTAAGGATCTTCTGGTGGACCTTACTGTGTCAAGCAGCTCCTATTTAAGTGATGCCTTGATTGTGAACAGGTGTGGCAATAATCAGGCCTGGGTGTGGCTAGAGAAATTGAACTCAGGTGTGGACAACCACAGTTATAGTATGTTTTAACAAGGGGGGCAATCACTTTTTCACACAGGGCCATGATGGTTTGGATTTTTTTTCACCTTTAATAATAAACACCTTCATTTACAAATTGCATTTTGTGTTTACTTGTGTTGTCCTTGACTATTGTTTAAATTGGTTTGATGTTCCGAAACACTTAAGTGTGACAAACATGCAAAGGAACAGGAAATGAGGAAGGGGGCAAACACTTTTTCACACCACTGTATATATATATTTTTTTTTTATATATACAGACCCACTGAAGCCCCTTTATGCTTGGAATCGCTTAGATTCCCCTCTCCCCCTCCGTCGCACATCCACCTCATCCAACCCGAACCTGGCGGCCTCTGTAAGCCGCCCCAATCCGTAAGGAGTGTGAGGCGTAGGCGGACTCTCCATCCCCCCAAACATTTCCGGAAAAAAACATGTCCCTTTTAGCCATCATCAACACACCAACACCCTGCTGTCGTATACGACAACCACTTCCAACCCTAAGCAACCTGCCCCCGTTTTTTTTTGTTTTTAACTGTCCCACTAAAGCTACTCAATTCTCCAACGTCCTTGTCCGCCTCATGTCCCTCGTCCTAGGATCCTTACGGTATCCCTTAATGGCCTGTTTTCCCAACCCACCTTCGACCAAACTCCCCCCTTACCCTTTTTTTTTTTTAAATTGAAACAACCAAGGCCAACCCCGCCAACTTCGGTATTGTGGACGATGCCGACTGCCTGCCTTCCATGTTCCCGGATACAAAAAACAACCAGGAGCCGACTGAAGGCTCACCCCACCAACCTCCGCCCCTTTCAACAACACCATTAAATTCTCTACCCCCGGAATCTGCACCGCATAGACAAACCCTTTTTTACTCACAATCAGTTCAACCCCAACCGTCGCATCAACCAAATGCCAGGTTGTGAAAACACAGACCCGCCATTGCTGACCTGCACCACCCCCTAGTATCACAGTTACCTCTCAATTTTAATATTGCGGGAGTGGTCCCTCAATTACCATACAAGTACCACGGGAAAAAGTTCCAGGCGCGCAAACTTACGAAGAAACCCAGCACCACCCCCGTCTGTGGCCACAGCTCACCTTCCCTAATCCCTGGAATTACACCCCGTATCCAGTAGCTCCTGCGTCGTCTGTAACCAACTCCACAGTGAAGTTGCTCACCAGGCCCGACTTCCCAACCAACCTCCCGTAAAACTCAGCCAAACTTGTATACCATACCTGGGGTCATCCCTGTGTTCCCCTTACCAACGGGACCCTTCACCCCTGCCGTGGCAGGCGACATCCGCCAACCAAAATTCTTCCCCATAGGAATGATCCTGCCCGCGAATTTCAATTTTCTTAAGAAAGATGTCCCACGCAGAAAATTCATCCCCGGAATGGATGACGGCTTCATGCCTGCCATATCCCTAACCACCCGTTCTAACATGAACTATCTGCTTCCATCGGACAACAGGGGTAGAACCGCCCCTGGGAATCACCGATCGACCTAAAACTGCTCTTGCCACCAACACCCCCGCGCTAACACTGTCCGGACAAACCGGAATTAGCTTAAAATAGGCTCCACCCCCGATCTACCCATCAGAGCCCCTTGACCGACTGGCCGCCCCTACCTAACCGCCGCTTTCCCCGACGTGTAATATACCGTCCTCGCCTCAGGATCAATGAGACGTTTTCCTACCCCCTTTGGGAAAAGATCAATGGCATAGCAAACCAGCATAGCCAACTATATATATATATATATCAATATATATATATATATATATATATTTTTTTTTATATATATACAGACCCACTGAAGCCCCTTTATGCTTGGAATCGCTTAGATTCCCCTCTCCCCCTCCGTCGCACATCCACCTCATCCAACCCGAACCTGGCGGCCTCTGTAAGCCGCCCCAATCCGTAAGGAGTGTGAGGCGTAGGCGGACTCTCCATCCCCCCAAACATTTCCGGAAAAAAACATGTTCCTTTTAGCCATCATCAACACACCAACACCCTGCTGTCGTATACGACAACCACTTCCAACCCTAAGCAACCTGCCCCCGTTTTTTTTTGTTTTTAACTGTCCCACTAAAGCTACTCAATTCTCCAACGTCCTTGTCCGCCTCATGTCCCTCGTCCTAGGATCCTTACGGTATCCCTTAATGGCCTGTTTTCCCAACCCACCTTCGACCAAACTCCCCCCTTACCCTTTTTTTTTTTTAAATTGAAACAACCAAGGCCAACCCCGCCAACTTCGGTATTGTGGACGATGCCGACTGCCTGCCTTCCATGTTCCCGGATACAAAAAACAACCAGGAGCCGACTGAAGGCTCACCCCACCAACCTCCGCCCCTTTCAACAACACCATTAAATTCTCTACCCCCGGAATCTGCACCGCATAGACAAACCCTTTTTTACTCACAATCAGTTCAACCCCAACCGTCGCATCAACCAAATGCAAGGTTGTGAAAACACCGACCCGCCATTGCTGACCTGCACCACCCCCTAGTATCACAGTTACCTCTCAATTTTAATATTGCGGGAGTGGTCCCTCAATTACCATACAAGTACCACGGGAAAAAGTTCCAGGCGCGCAAACTTACGAAGAAACCCAGCACCACCCCCGTCTGTGGCCACAGCTCACCTTCCCTAATCCCTGGAATTACACCCCGTATCCAGTAGCTCCTGCGTCGTCTGTAACCAACTCCACAGTGAAGTTGCTCACCAGGCCCGACTTCCCAACCAACCTCCCGTAAAACTCAGCCAAACTTGTATACCATACCTGGGGTCATCCCTGTGTTCCCCTTACCAACGGGACCCTTCACCCCTGCCGTGGCAGGCGACATCCGCCAACCAAAATTCTTCCCCATAGGAATGATCCTGCCCGCGAATTTCAATTTTCTTAAGAAAGATTTCCCATGCAGAAAATTCATCCCCCGAATGGATGACGGCTTCATGCCTGCCATATCCCTAACCACCTGTTCTAACATGAACTATCTGCTTCCATCGGACAACAGGGGTAGAACCGCCCCTGGGAATCACCGATCGACCTAAAACTGCTCTTGCCACCAACACCCCCGCGCTAACACTGTCCGGACAAACCGGAATTAGCTTAAAATAGGCTCCACCCCCGATCTACCCATCAGAGCCCCTTGACCGACTGGCCGCCCCTACCTAACCGCCGCTTTCCCCGACGTGTAATATACCGTCCTCGCCTCAGGATCAATGAGACGTTTTCCTACCCCCTTTGGGAAAAGATCAATGGCATAGCCAACCTAACTTATTCAAGTCTTTTTTGTGCAACCCCCGCCCATAGCGGGGACGCCACTAAAGGAACCAATGGTATGACCTTACATGGCCCTGCCATTCGCCCCGCGCCTCCCTGATGGCCATTTTTTCCCTACACCACCTCCTGGTGCTGTCAGGCCGAACGCTGGTTGTTAGCCAAAGGGGAAACAACCGTCATCGTGTAAGGAATTCCAAAAAACACCTTTGAAAACCGGCCTTAAACCGTACTGCCGCAACCCTGTCTTGGTACCCCTGCAGGAAAGCTGCCTACTGACTTCCGGCCCCCTGAGTCGTCCCTCTGGTTACCGGACTCCCCGGTACGTTTTCCTCTTATGACTCACCTAGCGATTGTCCGCGTTCCTCCACACCGAGCGCCTTCGCGCCAACTTACCGGTCCCACCAAAATTTGTACAGTCCAACGTTGGACTGCCAGCACACTCCCCATTTTCTGCCGGCCGGTGATACCGAGGGGTGGACACCTCCGACCCCCCCCTAAAATGGCCGGGCTGGCGTGTTCTCACACACCATCAGCCTACACCCAAGACTAACGTCCCCAATAGGTTTCCCTAACGGCATCCATGTAATAGAACCATCCTGCACATTGCTGGGGGTTCTCTTCTCCAATTACCCCTGCTACCGTGGCGAACACTTACCCTCAATTCGCAAAAGTCCTCGGAATCCAGCGGAACCTCTTCTTCTCCTCGTCGTCTTAATTAGTATCCCCCGACTTCCTCTTTCCAGATTAAACTTCTCCAAGGGCCATACGGAGAAAATCTCCACACCTTCCCCTTTTCGCTTTTCTCCTTCCCTACCGTTCCCAGTGAGAGCCACGTGGTCTCCGAACCAAACATACCTCGCCTTCCGCTACACCCACCAACCGCCCGACGACAGCTCTAACTGACGGATCCGCAGCCCCCTTTTTCGGTGGTACTCACCTTCACCCCTACTTCTTCCTTGAGGGCGATTGGTCGTGCTGGAGACGGACCACTAGTGCCCGCATGCCCCCTAACTCCTGTAACAGCCGCTCCTTGCCTAAAGCATTCCTCGCCCGATAATTGACTTGTTGACGTCAAGGTGGGGTTCTGAACCAGCGACCTTCATTATTTCTATCCCAGAGTGCTAACCGCTCCACCACCGTGCTTACCCACGCGTTTGGCCAGTAACCGCCTTCGGCGGCGCTGGAGGCGGAGCCCTGCCCTCCCCACCAGATACAACCCCCCAATAATCTTCGTAAAAAGGCAACATTGAACGCATTAATATGATTAGACTTACCGGCCTGTCTGGGAGTCCCCCCCCACAGCCGTTGTAACACTCTCCAACGATGCGAGCTGGCGCCTGTGCTCCTCCTCATCCTCCGACAGTTCACCTTCCTTCTGCCCCGCTCACTTCCTCCTGTTGAGACAAAAACGGCGGCCCCCTGTGGAGGGACCCCTGGATGTCAAGTGCCTCCGTCCACCCGCCGTAAGCGCCGCTGCTATCAGGCCATCCCCCCAGCCCACCCAGACACAAGCAGTTGGGCCGGTCCCGGCACCACTCCTGCCCCGTGACCCGTCTGGTACTGCCTGGTGGCGTCTGCTCCCCGGTCGGTCTGCGGTCGGTCTCACTGCAGCCATCGGCCCGTTTTTTTGTTCGTCATCCCCCCTCACTCGTGCAGAGCTGCTGGGGGACCTGTGGTTGAAAAACTTCCTGGGAGTATTACCCCCCTTCTGGCTGTACCTCATTCTGCTGGCGACTTTGTTCCCCTCGTACCGAGCTCCTGGGGGGGGGGGGAACCCCTGCAGAAGGGCCTGCTGCTTCCTCCATCCACCCCATCCCTGCTAGTTGCATCTGTCCATGCCTGTGCCCCTGCCTGAAGACCCTTCTGCTCGTTCAGAGCTGCAGGGGATTCCATGTCCTGGGAGTCTCCTCCATCATAGCCTGGGAATGCGGCGCCGTGTAGGCCCATGGCCCCGCCTCCCACATGGAGCCCACGGTGTGCATTCCGCCTGGGCCCCACGGAAGGCTCTGTCTGGGCCCCTTTGCTGGGGGGGGGTGAGTGTTCCCCCTTTTTTGGGCTCCCGTTACCTCTGAAAGGCCCCCACCCGACCATGCAGCATACCTGCACGCCGGCCCGGCGATCCGGGCCGCGTGTGTCCATCCCTCCGACATCCGATCCCGCCACGATCCTCCCGTCCTCCGCCTGCCTCCCGGTCCAGTTGTAGGCCCGCACGGCCGCGGCCCGGTGCTGTAGACAGTCCGCCTCTCCTGTGGTGGACGCCGCCATCCGTAGCCCTCCACGAGGTCCAGGCCGCCATCTTGAAAAGGGGAAAACGAGGTCCCACACGATCTTCCGGTCGTCCGCCTGCATCCCGGTCCCAGTTGTAGGCCCGCACGGCCGCGGCCCGGTGTTGCAGTCAGTCCACCTCTCCTGTGTTGAACGCCGCCGTCAGAAGCCCTCCACGAGGTCCCGGTCGCCATCTTAAAAGGAAATAACAAGCAGCAGTGTAAAACTGCCTCCTCGTGTGCTGCCACCTTCCTGACTGAGGCCTTTAGTCCCGCCCCCTCTTTTATACGGCCGCTCCCCCTGCTGCTTACAGGGCCAGCCCTGCCTGGCCACACCCATTCTCATCCTCCCTGTGTGTCACTAGACACACTGTCATGTCCGGCCCTCTACTACCATTGCCCTGCGGTCCATTCTCGTTCCGGCCCTCTCTTGGCAGCTGCGATCAAAAGAGCGTGGTTTCACCTTCTGACCCGGAAATTAGTCATTGTAATCACCCGGAAGTTCCTGTGCTGGTCAGGATCTCCATCTAGGTGGACATGGCGAGTAGGTATGGTATCCGGCGTGTTCGCACAGCCCACGTGCAGAGCCCACCAGGAAGTTGGCACGGCGCTGCGCTAATCACAGGCAGTGGGACATTTCCCGATGCGCGGCTGCAGAGATCGGGAAATGTCTCACAGCCTGTGATCAGCGCAGCGCCGCGCCGACTTCTTGGCGGGCTCTGCACGTGGGCTGTGCGAACACGCCGAAGCCCATCCTTAATGGCGAGGTCCCTCTTTAGCAAAGAGGAGGTGCTGCTCATTTACCAGGTAAGTGTAGGATATGTACTTGTGCTTACTAAATGTGTGGGTGGATGTGGTAGTTAGATTTGGTGTGGGTGGGGTTCATTGATGTTTATTTGGTATCACCACACATTTTCTTCTGACCCATGTGCACACATCACTTCCTGCATTTGTTCTGCTGATGTAAATCAGTAAGGACTATGCAAATATAAATGAGAGCTCCTTTTTATTAAAATATATATATGACTTGTATTACACTAGTCCAACTTTTCCAGCAAATTTGGACATCCGAATTGCATGATAAGTTGTACAACATGATTATCAATCATAACCAATCATATCTGGGCTACTTTAAGTTGCAACAACTTCAAAGTAGTCCCTGTACTACTTTGGTGTGACTTTCATGTGACTTAAGGTACACAGGGTGCAATATTATACAGACATTCCCAGAATTTGGGGCCAAGTTGTAGCAGCAAAGTGGCAGCAAAATAGCATGACTGGCAGCACAGTGGTGTAGTGGGTAGCACTCTCACCTAGCAGTAAGAAGCATTGCTGGTTCAAATCCCAACCACAACACTACCTGCCTGGAGTTTGCATGTTCTCCCTGTGCCTGTGCTTGCGTGGGTTTCCTCCGGGTACTCTGGTTTCCTCCCACAATCCAAAGACATGCAGGTAGGTTAATTGGCTTCTGTCCAAAAATTGTCCCTAGTATATGAATGGGGACCTTGGATTGTGGGCTCCTTGAGGGTAGGGACCAATGTGAGTGTGCAATGTACAGGGATAGGGACAATTGTAGACACTCACTCAGGTTGAACTGGATGGACTGGTGTCTTTATTCAACCTTACTAACTATGAAACTAGGTTGCAGCAGTGTGAATGATATTCATGGATAATACCTTTTGAGTTAGGCCCTATTCTCACTTGTGCATCCTTAAAGTGGGTCAAAATCGTCCCTGCACTACTTTAGTTTAACTTTAATGCGACTTGAGGTTGATATATCGCAAGAATACACAAGCATTGGTCGCACAATGAATCTCATTAGGTTCCTTTCACACTTGGCCGAATTATCATGCAACTTGAGGTCCATAAGGCCCCTTTTGCACTTGTGCTACCTGAAAGTCCAGAGATTTTGCAGCGCTTTTTGACACAAATTTGATGCAATTTTTAAGCAATGCCTGTGTAATCTTGAGGTCTATGGACACAGGAGTCGCAGGATAAGTCACACAAGTGTGAAAGGGGCCTTAGAGCCAGTTTACTGTGCTGTCTGACATCGGATGTGATTTGCCCTGCACTGCAAATCACATGCGATTGTAATGAATTTTCAGACTAAAATGTCTGAACCGAGTTATCTGCACCTGGTCTAATTTCAAAATGTTCATGCATGCATGGTAGAAGATACACACTGACACATGCTGTTCAAAGTGAAACTTCCTCTTTATTGCTCTGGGCACATAGCCCCCTTTATAGTAAGAAGACGACTCATTGTTTGCAAAGACATATTCAAAGTCTAATTGTGTTGTCATCTGTGGATTGGAAGACTCTTATCTAGGTTATTTGCGAGAAGAGAAGATTTGGGACTTTAATTGAGGCTAGCACCAAAGGGATGCCAACCTCCATCCCGGGTCATGTGAAATAAAGGAGCACGGGTGGGACTTTAAATGAAGCACACATCAGTGAATGGCAAGTCAAGTGACTATGATAATTTATTTTATGTAGTCCATGATAAGTTATGAAACATTTTGGGCATCAACCTCTAAAAATGTTCTGGGCATATTGCCTCCATACAGTCAATCATGGACCGATAATGCAAAACAATTACACTCAAATATGCAATTACAGGGAAAACAAAAACACATGGATACATATATATAAATTGCTTGCAATAGTTGAACCCAAAATGGCCATGACGACCATGATAACAACAGAACTACTGATTCATCATAGATAAAACAGGTTCATTAAAATCTTGATATTCCATGGTTGAGATGAAAAAATATTGGCTAAAAGCTCTATGCGTTTCGCGGTATTGCAACCGCTTTTAATGACCCTGTTTTATCTATGATGAATCGGTAGTTCTGTTGTTATCATGGTCGTCATGGCCATTTTGGGTTCAACTATTGCAAGCAATTTATATATATATATGTATCCATGTGTTTTCCCTGTAATTGCATATTTGAGTGTAATTGTTTTGCATTATCGGTCCATGATTGACTGTATGGAGGCAATATGCCCAGAACATTTTTAGAGGTTGATGCCCAAAATGTTTCATAACTTATCATGGACTACATAAAATAAATTATCATAGTCACTTGACTTGCCATTCACTGATGTGTGCTTCATTTAACCGCTTCCCGACCGCCTAACGCAGATATACTGCGGCAAAATGGCACGGGCAGGCAAAATCACATACCTGTACGTGATCCTTTAAATGCCTGCCCGTGGATCGTGCGCGCGCCGCCAGCGCCGCACTCGCGACCCGGTCGGGAGCTTCGTGACCCTGGCCGCGGGACCAGCAGACCCGATCGCCGCTGGTGTCCCGTGATCGGGTTACGGAGCTGAAGAACGGGGAGAGGTATGTGTAAACAAATCTCTCCCCGCGCTTCCTACTCTGCCTGTCATTGATTGGCTGTTCCCGGTCATCGGGAAAGCCGATCAATGACGTCAGACGTCAGCCCCGCCCCCTAATGTAAAAAAAAAACACACACGTCACAGCTCATAACCCCTCCCCTCCCCCTAGTGGTTAACTCTTTCACTACAACTGTCATTTATACAGGAATCAATGCATTTAAATACCATTGATTGCTGTATAAATGACAATGGTCCCAAAAATGTGTCAAAAATGTCCGATGTGTCCGCCATAATGTCGCAGTCACAATAAAAATCGCTGATCGCCGCCATTACTAGTAAAAAAAAAATATTACAAAAAATGCTATAAAACTATCCCCTATTTTGTAAACGCTATAACTTTTGCGCAAACCAATCAATAATCGCTAATTGTGATTTTTTTTACCAAAAATATGTAGAAGAATGCGTATCGGCCTAAACTGAGGAAAAAAAATGTTTTTTTATATATTTTTTGGGGATATTTATTATAGCAAAAAGCTAAAAAATATTGCATTGTTTTCAAAATTGTCGCTCTATTTTTGTTTATAGCCCAAAAACAAAAAACGCAGGGGCGATCAAATACCACCAAAAGAAAGCTCTATCTGTGGGAAAAAAGGACGCCAATTTTGTTTTGGAGCCACGTCGCACGACCGCGCAATTGTCAGTTAAAGCGACGCAGTGCCGAATCGCAAAAGGGGCCTGGTCCTTTGGCTGCCAATTGGTCCGGGGCTGAAGTGGTTAAAGTCCCACCCGTGCTCCTTTATTTCACTCTTATCTAGGTGTTTCATGTCGTGTTGATGTCTTGTATTGGACTCCTGAACCCACTCGATGGGAGGGGGGGGGTCTCTAGTTACTTCAATTTGAGTAAGGAGATTTGGCATTATACATATACAATAGAAATAGTAATTTTATCAATTTATATTAAGCATTAATAAATCCACAACACGATATCTGTGTGATGCAAACTCAGCCTTACAGGCTGTATGGCTGAATTTGCATAGCATTCAGACCAAACTCACACAGGACCCTTTTTTTTGGTCCGTAGCAGAATTGGATTGCATGGGTGTTCACACCCATGCGGTCCGATTCCTGTCTGAATTTGCAGTTCTGCGATATGCAAACTCATTTGGAGTGTCATTAGCTTTCTACTGATACTCCTAGCAGTTTGCATATGGCAGTGTGAACTGCCTGCGAGTTGTATACGATGCAGGAACCTGCACTGGATTCGCAGGGTTCCCGCATCGCTCCAGTGTGAACCGGCCCTGACCCTATGTTCATATCCCTATGCGTTTTTTTTGTGCATTTTGCAGTTTGCAGAAACACACTACAGTCCATTTAACACGGTTTCTTATGGTACTAGTTCATATCTATTAGTTTTGCGGCCGGTGCATTTTTGGAAATGATCAGGGACTTTTTCCTGCGATTTGCGGGTAATAGATTTCAATGGAACTGCACCAGAAACGCAACTGTTGCATTTGTGATGCAATTTTTGATGTGTTTTGCGGGTTCTTATTTTAACACTGCTGGTTGCTGGTTTCTAAGCACGGAGCCGGGAAGCCAGCCGCCACATCCTTAACAACCAATAAATCATCAGCTGTCAGCGGGCTTCCCCATCGAAAGTAAAAAAAAAAGTGTCGGCAAAAAAACGCCCCCCCCCCCCAATGCCAACATTTATGGATTAGTATGGATTCGGAGGGGACCCTCCACGCCAACATTTAAAAAAAAATGGCATGGGGTTCCCCCCCAGCCCCCCTCCCAAATCCATACCAGACCCTTATCCGAGCAAGCAGCCCAGCAGGTCAGGAAAGGGAGGGGACGAGCCTGAACCATACCAGGCCACATGCCCTCAACATGGGGAGGGTGGGTGCTTTGGTGCAGGGGGGGGCTCTTCCCCCCCAAAGCACCTTGCTCCTGTGTTAATGGGGACAAGGACCTCATGCCCCATAACCCTTGCCTGGTGACAAGGGGCCCCCCAGATCCCAGCCCCCCCTATGTGAATGGGTAGGGGTACATTGTACCCCTACCAATTCACGAAAAAAAGCAGTGAAATATAACAAAAGACAATAGCCGGTTTTTGACAATTCCTTTATTGTAAAATAGCTCTGAGCCATCTTCTACACCGAGTCTCCCGCCGTCATCTTCTTCTGGTGCTGTCTCTCTTGCTGCCATATTCTATTGCCATCGTCTCCTGTTGCCTTCTCTCCTGCCACCCCCTACTTCTCCCACTGCAGTGTTCTTCCTGGCCGCCGCCTTCCTCCGTTGTGTTGTCACCCGCTGGCTAGCATCTCTTACACAGCCATGGGGCATGACCATCCGATGATGTCACATGGAGAGCCCACACTTTTTTTTTTAATAAAGGTGGCAGACTCACCGTGTGACGTCATCGGATGGTCATGCACCATGGCTGTGTAAGAGACGCCAGACAGTGGGTGACAACACAACAGAGGAAGATGGCATCAAGAAAGAACACAGTGGTGAGGAAGAACACAGCAGCGGGAAAAGTAGGCAGTGGTGGGAGAGACAGTGGCAGGAGACGATGGCAGCGGGAGAGGCGGTGGCAGGAGACGATGGCGACAGAAGATGGGGGCAAGAGAGACAGCACCTGGAGAAGATGACGGCGGGAGACGCGGTTCGGGGCAGAAAACGGCTGAGAGCTATTTTACAATAAAGGAATTGTCAAAAAAACGGCTATTGTCTTTTGTCACATTTCACTGCTTTTTTTTGGTGAATGGGTAGGGATACAATGTACCAGATACCTATTCACATGGGGGGAGAGATCTGGGGGCCCCCTTGTTAAAGGGGGCTTCCAGATTCTGATAAGCCCCGCCCACAGACCCCCACAACTCCTGGGCAAGGGTTGTGGGCTTGAGGCCCTTGTCCCCATCAACATGGTGCTTTGGGGGGACAAAGCACCCTCCCCATGTTGAGGGCATGTGGCCTGATATGTTTCAGGAGGGGGGCCCCAAAGCACCCTCCCCATGTTGAGGGCATGTGGCCTGGTATAGATTTTGGGGAACCCCACTCAATTTCCTTTTTAAATGTTGGCATGGGGGGGGGTCCCCATTGAATCCATACTAGACCCAAATTGTGCTTTTTTTTTCAGTTTTTCATCGGTTGTTAAGGATGCGACGGCTGGCGTTATGGCCCCTTGCATAGCAACCAGCTATATACTGTGAAAATGTAAAACCTGCAAAGCTTACATCTTAACCAGCAGCATATGATGACAATAGGCGAATGCCCAATAGCCAATGCCACATGAGCATGGTTGGTACCAAAATATTAATGCCTTAAATGCAAAACAATATTGTATCGAATGAAAAGAATTCAACATTAGTAACTGTATTTTCCATGTATGATTGTGCTCAGCTCCATAGTGTAGTGGTATGCCCTGCTACCTTCAAAGGTTCAAGCCATGGGTACGAATCCCACCAATGGTATCCCCTCCTGAAAACGTGCATTGTACTCAGCAGCATAATTAGTGAATGCAATCAGTTTGGTTTATTCCATAATTTTAACTCTTCAAAAGCATGCAATGGTATGTAATTATTCAATAATATTATGGTGTGGAATTCCAAAGATCCCGCTATTCAAAAATCAAGGGAAAAAATGGCATAGGTTCCCCCCAGTACATACCAGGCCCTTCGGATTTAAAAAAAATTGATGTGGGTTTCCCCCAAAATCTATACGAGGCCCATCAGGTCTGGTATGGATATTATACCAGACCTGACGTCAGTCAGATGCCACACCCCCTTGTGACATCACTGACCCATCATGCCCCAGGGGGTGAAGTCACAAGGGGCGGGGTCTCGGAATAACGTCATCCGCCACATCGCAGCATCGGAGGAGGTTAGTTTTTTTGAATCTTCAGTGGGAGCTGCAGTGGCATCGGTGGCGGGAGCGGCGGTGTAGAAAGATGACTGGAGGAAGAAGTGAGGGTAGAAGACAGAGGAAGATGGAGAAGACCAGAAGAAGATGAAGGAAGAAGCAGGGGGAAGAAGAAGACATTTTTAATAAAGGAATTGTCAAAAAACGGCTATTGTCTTTTGTCACGTTTTCACTACTTTATTTTGGTGAATGGGTAGGGGTACAATGTACCTGATACATATTCACATAGGGGGGGTGGTATTATCTGGGGACCCCCTTTTTAAAGTGGGCTTTCAGATTCCTATAAGCCCCCCGCCTGCAGACCCCTACAACCACCGGGTCGTGGGGATGAGGCCCTTGTCCCCCCTCCCCGTGTTGAGGGCAAGCATCCTGGTATGGTTCAGGAGGGGGGGCGCTCCCCCCCTTTCCTGGCCTGCCATGGCTGCTTGCTCGGATGAGGATCTGGTATGAATTTTGGGGGGACCCCAAGCCATTTTTTTTTTTAATTTTGGCATGGAGTTCCCCTTAATATCCATACAAGACTTCAAGGGCCTGGTAATGGACTGGGGGGGACCCTGCACATTTTTTTTCAATAATTTTTAATCTATATTGCGGGGAACCGGCAATACATTAAAGTACATTTTTTCCTTTAGAAATTTAGTTTTGCTGCAGCAATGTTTCATCGGCCAGGTGCTATACTTTACAAGCAAACTAAGGGGACCCCCAGGCATGATATTTAAAGGAATTTTTCATTTTTTATTGTTTCGCTTTAAGCATTATTAAAATCATTGCTCCTGGAAAAAACGGCTGTTATAAAAAAAAAAATATTCAATTGATATATGTCCCCTGGGGCAGTACCCAGGTCCCCACACTTTTTAAGGCAAAGAACTTGCATACAAACCTTCAGTGGATTTTGTAGGTTCGAGCCCCATTGGCTTCCACTATTCCCGCATATGCCAGAGTTGAAGTCCTAATTGACCTTAATCGGGCGCTATTTTCCGGGACTGCAAGATCATATATTGGCGCTATAGTAAATGAACCCCAATAGGTCAAACAAACACAAAAAGATTTCCAAGCTCAAACTTACCAACCAGCCTGTGACCAACCTTATTGACCTAACACTATACATTAAAAATATGGGTTTAGTCTGCACACGTTTGCAAATACATGCGTAAGCTACAGGCTCCATCAAGGCGTCCCATTTCCTGTAGTCCTAACTCTAACTTCTGAGAGTCTCCACCATGGAAGCACATGCATTTTATTGGATAGGCAGAGGGCAGGTGAGCCCTTCCAGTGCTCCTTGCTGCAAAGACCAGTTATAGGAGGGGGTAGTGGCCACTTGTTTGTACTTTAAATATATTGGTCAGGTAACGCACTACCACCTTTGCTGCCATATTGCTATGTGCTGGGTGTTCAGTGTGCTCCCTCTGTGCGCCAGGGGTGGGGGGCGGAACCTGCGGCCCCTGCGGCCCCTGCTATCCATTTCCCCAATATCCTTGTAATTAAAGAGGAAGTAAACCCTAATGTTTCCCTGCAAAGGTAAAGCATAATGGACATAATGGACTACTATGCGATGTCATTCGACCGCGACGCGATGATGTCACTCCCGTGCATGCGCAAGGGAGCCGCCGCTCGTGGCATATCATCGTTGAGAGTGGCTCACTCAGTGCGCCTGCACGCCACTGTCTATGGCGCATGTGCCGTAGACAGCGGTACCTGTCTTTTGGCAAATATCTCCTAAACCGTGTAGGTTTAGGAGATATTTCTTTGACCTACAGGTAAGCCTTAATCTAGGCTTACCTGTAGGTCCAAGTGGTTTGTAAGGGTTTACAACCACTTTAAGGATACGATTTAATCTTTGTGATGAGGGTTGATCAAAATGTGATCCCCTCACACCCTTCTTGGACAGCCAGACCCTTTCCCTTAACTATATGAGTAAGTTACAACCATCCATCTACTCATTCTTTTAATATTTAGTTAGATTTCATTTAGTTTTTAATCTTTCATATTTATCCAACTTTCACTACCAGGCTTATCAGCCCTGGATTTCTTATGTAAATTTTTCTTTTTAGCCACCACACTTTTGAAGATTATGCTCACTCGATCTGCACCCAACATTCATACTCCCTGATCCTTCCCTAATTATTTGGCTCCCACACAACCACCTTAACACTTTTAATAATTTTTAATACGTTTTCAACCTTTCATCACTCTTCACATTTTCTGTGATATCACTCACTACCCCACTGTCTGAGTGTAAAGACGTGGCCATGTTTGGCTTATTTACCTCAGTCATTAAATCTCTGACATTATCATCTACCTCAGTTAACATTATTATGAATTTAATACTATCAATACTCCCCTCTTTATATATTTAATTACCAGAGTATATGATGGATCACCTTAACATTGTCTGACCGTTCAATAGATAAATCGAATAAACTATAAATTGATATGGGTCTGTCCATGAGCTGACGCTCTGGTAATTGCCGCAGGTTCTGTCCCCGTCTCCTCTGGGGCGATTCGGTGGGGGACATCTGTTTACGTGTGACTCCTTGTAAGCCGCATTGAGTGGATCCTCATTCTCTTCTCTGTGTCTTGTTGTGGCGTGGAGGTGCAAAGAATGGTCTGACAGCTGTGTGGGGGATTTTTTGATTGAGGGGTACCTCCAAATGCAGTGGTAGTTATGTGCTACGTGTTACTAAACATTTTGCATATATTATATCTTGTTTTTAAACTATTTTCATATATTACTATAAATCTTCTTTCTCTTAGCAAACTTATCCTCTGAAGAGACCCCAAACATTATGGGTCGAAACATTATGTAACTCCCATGTTTGCTACTTCCTGTTTTTGGTATGGGTATATTCCCATTCCAGCTCATATTTTAACACTCATGTTACAACCCACTTCACCTTTCAATAAAGAAATTTATATTCTTTACCCAACGTTCATCTTTCTCATTTTCTACATCTAGCTGCCAAAAAAAAACCCTGGGGGAATCTTCCCATTTTCTCTGTCTCTACTGGGGTGAGCAGCACCAGCATCTCTCCTTAATGTGTCTTCCCTTTGCTATTCAGTGTGCCCCTGTACCTTTAAGGAGGGATGGGCTCCCTTCAGGCTCACCTGCCCTCTGGTTGATGTCTTTGACCATTTATAGCAATGGCTGGCAGACGAATGGGGCGGGGAGGTGCACTACTGTTTTTCAGGAGAAATTTGAGACAAAATATACTTTTCTTAGGGTACTGCTTAAGCACAATTAACATTTTAAAAATGTCCCCTGCAACATAACAAGTCACTTTTGAGTTTATTTCTACTTTTCACAGGACACATGATGAGTGGAATCACCTTAAAGTGTTACTAAACCCTGGACCCTACATTCACTATATCTGGTTTCCCACCGTACACAGGATATGGAAGTGCTATTATTTTAGTAAATATAAACTGCTAAATACCTTTTATCAGCAGCGGTTAGAGCAGTCTTGTGACTTCTATCAGTGCCTTGTAGGAGGAGTTTTCATTCTCCCCTGATTGTCCTATGAGGCTGCAGGGCCCCTGACCCTCTGTCTGGACAGTGCTGTATGGCCTGTGCTGATCACATGCACTCTCTCAAGAAAAAAAAACTCTGTAGCAATACACACCAAACTGAGCATGTGCAGCTTGGGGCAAGGCTCTGTTCTTTTAGCAGATAGATTGGGGAATGTGGAAGAAGTGGAGGATCAGAGAAGACAGGATCAAACAGCCTTTTTACATAATGCAGAGGATTAACCCCTTAATTAATAAAACACACATAGCGAATATTGTTGTTTTTTTTATAATGAAAAGAAGATGTGGGCTTTCAAAAAACTGAAAATATTGTTTGTATCTACTGATTTTAAAGTGTTTGTAAACTTATTTTTTCTAAATAAAAATAAAAAACATGCCTATACTTACCTGCTCTGTACAATTGTTTTGATCCTGATCCTCTTCTTCTGGGGTTACCCTACCAGCTCTCCAGGCCGCTTTCCATAGGGCACCCATTCGTGCTCGCTCACTGCTGCGTCTATTGACAGTGGAACTCGGCCCGCCCCCCACTCCCACGACGCAGGATTTGATTGACAGCAGGGATACCCAATGGCTCCTGCTGCTATCAATCTGTCCAATGAGGAGAGAGACAGCGGCTGGAGCTGCTGCACTCACGCACATCACTGGATCAAATCGGGCTCAGGTAAGGAAAAGAGAGGGGTTCTAGGGGGGAGTTGCATATAGGTGAAAAATCTTGAGGCTTTACAATCACTTTAAGCCTCAAGTGTTCGCTAGACTGAAAGATAACATTTTGCAGATATTTTTTATACACATAGCAAAAAATAGACATTGTAGTAAACCATAAAAGTGCATTGCAATCCACCCACCACCTATTTTCTGAAATGTGTCAGGGCATCCTCTGTTCATTTAAATCAGTTTCCTGTAAGGAATGCTAATGCTCACTTTTGTTTCCATTCCAAGAAGTTAGAAGTCTCAGCAGGCATGCAATATTTAGCAAACCAGTTTCTGGCCAAGAAAACAACCTAGCTATTGTGTTTAAGAATTTGTCCATATGATATGGATCTAACGTAGGAGCATAAGAGTGAACATTTTACATTATGGTGAAAAATTAAAACCAGATAATGGTTAAGATTACTTATGAGTGTATAGGTCTTGGTTGGATTTGAATGAGGATCCAAAAACTAGCCTAAAATCTGCAAATGCTAAATATAACGCAAAACGGGAATGGGTAGCTGGGCACTGCCATTAAGGCCATAGGGAGCAGGTAGGTGACTGTGTACTTCGTGTATACCTGGCCGATCGTGACTGTATGGAGGTGACAGGTGATCCTGTCTGTCATTAGAGAAATACCTGTATCTTGCAGACATATTGAGAACACAATGACGTGTTTTGCATAATCCATTTTATCCTGCAATAACCAAGTGCCATAGAAATACTACTTTTTCTGCTTCATTCTCATTAGCAGTGGATAACCCGAACAGACCATCAGGGAATCTTCCTGCCATTCATAGGCCTGTAGAGATCTCCTTAAACAAGAGATCCAACCATCTGGTAAGCAGCATCTTTTTCGGTGGTGGAGGATCTTTTCTGTTATACCCTGTCACTACTTCTTGGGTGATACAGTGTTATGTCACCAATGAATAGAGCACTAAGGAACCTTCATTAGAAGATCATGTTTTGAAATTGCGCCATCTTGTGGAACATTCATTTGGTGACACTTTGGAGCTAACTGGACATTTGAACAATTTCATTATCATTGATTTATTATTTACATTATTTATGATTCATTATCACTGTGTTAATATTTTCACACATTTATTGAGCCACTTTTTACAGTTGCAATCACTGTATTTAGTTATTATTTTAGTTTTTGCGGCGCAGCTAAACATTTTTCCTAATAGGTGCCAATGCAAAAAGAAATGAGGTACTTTTATGTAGGGAGAGAGTCTTTTATTGCAGTTTATGGGACAGAATTACAATATACAAATATTAAACTAATATAGGGTAATAAAAATTATAAACAAAATTTTATTACATATTAATATCTTAAAACCCACATAGGATCAGCATCCAAATCTTAAAATTGTCATATACCTGTAAGCTGCATAAACACCTGTACTACACCTTAGTGCCAGCATTAACTGCTAGTTATTATACACAATACTGGCCTATTACATTTACATATTCTATCACCATTTACATTGGCCTTGTGGTGATGGATCTTCTTAAGTTAACCCGTTCTCAAACAGCTTCTTCAGGACCAGTCAAGGATTATAAGAGGAGGTAGACAACATTTACTAAATAGAAAAAGATCTTATAAAAAAATATTTACAATCACAAATATTTAATATAACAGTGCTTTATAACAAATGTAAGTGGAAATGATTCCTATCAGTGAATATGAAGACACACGTTTACATAAGCATATTCCATTCGCACCTTTAAAACATGGCTGCAACAACTGAATGAGAGCAATTTCTGGGGGTGGACACTGGAACCCAAAAATGGACCAGAGGGTGCTCAAGAACATCTGTGTTCAGGTAATTTGTCAATTTATTGAGTAAGTACATTGGCTTTATTGATTAATACATTTAATGCAGTATTTTACAAACTTGTAGATTCACCTTCCATAGAAGCAACATTTGTAGTTCAACCTGGGAATTTATTAGGGAGGATTATTATATATTGAAAAGGTAGTTTGTAGACAACGCTTGCAAACTAATTGATTTCCATTTGAGACCTTCTATATTTAGTCTTCTATCCTTTGTTAAAGATACTACAAATTTGCTAGAAATTATTGATGAAGTTAAAACTCCAGACAATGCCCTTCTGGTAACCATTGATGTAGAAGCCCTGTACAGCTCTATTCCTCATAAAGTATCACGCATATTGTTTTTTTCATTTGACAGCTCCTGCTACTCCGAGGTACAGAGCATAGCAATTGGAACATGTTTTGCCCTGTCCTATGCTTATCTGTACCTGGAGGAGTAGGAACGCTATCTTCTAATCTGTGATGATGTACAGTATGTATGCCATATGCTCACCTGGCACAGATGTTTTCATCATCTGGGATGGATCTGAATCATTATTATGGGGATTTCTACCTCTAATGCCTACATTTTACGTTTTACAATGTCATCCCAAGCACATTACTTTTTTGGATGTAGAGATACGGGTGTCATTATCTAGTCAGCTGGGGAGTACTTTGCTTTGGAAACCCATGGCCGACAAAAAAATATTGCTAGCTAATATTTTCCACCCAAGACCACTCATCAATTCAATCTCTTATAGAAAGTATTTGTGCTTGGGATGCAATTGCTTGGATGAGAATAGTTGTAGCGAGGAAGTACAAGCAGTAAGACTGCGCCTTCTAGAAAGCGGCTATAGTAGCACCTATCTCAGGAAAGGTTTTAGGAAGGCAGCCTGACAAACGTTCGGCCTTCTTACATCACAAGAAAAAGCATGAAAATATGGAGTCTAAAACAAAAATTATCACTAAATATAACAAAAAATGCAAAAAAGTCTGAAACAATACAAAAGTATTGTCACCTTCCTACTTCGGACCCCAAAATAGGAATGTTCAAGGCAGAAACTAATCAGATTACTTTTAAATGTGCCCCGTCATTACAGGACACTTTAACACAGAACCTACAAAGGGGAAACAAGTGGAGATCCCTGTAAAATCAAGGGTACATTTAAATGTGGTAATTGTAGATATTGTAACTTTGTATGTAGTGACAAAGTCCTTATTTTAACCATTGTCAAAAATACTCTCCTAAAAGTAGCGCCTACTGTGCCCCGATGGGGGGGCCATGTGCGCTAGCAGGACGGTGGGACAAAAAAAAAGTTACATAGTTCACATAGTGGGAGAGGTCCCGCGGGGCCAAGGTTCCCCACTGGCAACTTTGATTGCTAGAAGAAAGAAAATTGGCAGCCTGAGGATGCTGCGTTTATCAGGGAGCGCAAGAAGAGCGTCCGGAAGTCGGAAGAAACTGCAACTGAGCAAGATGAGGTCTATGTCCCCAAGCTCTGGGTTACTATCAGAGTCTCCATTTTCTCAAAGACCAGGCTGATTGTCACGGAAGCCACTCTCGGACTCGCCTCCTTCCACGCTTCCTTGCGCGCAGGTCCACCCCTGATCGATGCCTTCCGAGGAGCAACCTGGGCCTTCCAGTCTGGAAGAGGTGGAGGAGCCCAGCTTGTTCCAGGTATAGTAGTTTTGTTACCATTTATGTGAATAATGAATGATGATCACTTAATTCAGGATCCCCAATTGCTTAGTTCCTAGTTCCTAACGTGTTTGACATATCAACTGACAGTAGTGTTGGAGACAGTTGGGGCCACAATCTAAACTGCAGGGCTGAGAATTGTATGGTTTTCTATTTGTAAACATTTTGCACCAGTCACTAGATGAGAATTGTGTGTGTTTGATGAACAAATAACGGAAACTATGTCCCTTTTTCATACACAGGAAGACCTCAGCCAGGAGGTGGCTGTGGAAGGTGGCAGTCAGGAGGAGGCAGGGGTTAGTGGCAGCCACGAGGTGGGTAGTGGCAGCCAAGAGGGGACTGACTCCCAAATCCCTCTCCTCCCAGAAGGGCGAGAAGGGGGGGTTATGCGGCAGAGTCAGTGCTCCGCATGATCAGAGAGGCTTCAGCCTCCCTACATGCCACACCCGCCGACGAGGAGACCTTTGGCTCGGAGGTTGTCCACTAAAATGATGGGTATGGAGGTGAGGCAACGCAACATGTGTGAGGGGCTCATCCTCCATGTCCTAAATAAGGGTAGGGCTGGGGAGATGGACCCCCAGTCACACACTGTTTGGCGCATACTTTACCATGCTACCGCCTCCTCCCCTCCTCCTTCTGCACACCTCCACCAGCGCGACAGCCACAGCGTGGCAAGGCGGAAGAGTGGAAGGAGAGACCTGAGATGCACGACCAGGAATCAGTCTGGTCGGAGAGAAAGATGGAGCCTCTGGTTAGTACCCGAGCCTGGGGAACCTAGATGGCATCTAGCGCCGCTGCAGCGGCGCATAGTTAGTTAGGTTGCTAAATAAAAAGACACATAGCGGTTAGTTAGGTTAGTTAGGTTGAAAAAAGACACAAGTCCATCCAGTTCAACCACAAATTTAAAAAAAAAAAAAATATATATATATATATACATATATATATATCATACAATCCCATATACCCCATTCTATACCCACAGTTGATCCAGAGGAAGGCAAAAAAAAAAACAGCAGAGCATTCTCCAATTTGCTAAAGCAGGGGAAAAAATTCCTTCCTGATCCCCCGAGAGGCAATCGGATTTTCCCCGGATCAACTTTACCTATAAATGTCAGTACCCAGTTATATTATGTACATTTAGGAAAGTATCCAGGCCTTTCTTAAAGCAATCTACTGAGCTGGCCAGAACCACCTCTGCAGGGAGTCTATTCCACATTTTCACAGCTCTTACTGTGAAGAAACCTTTCCGTATTTGGAGATGAAATCTCTTTTCCTCTAGACGTAAAGAGTGCCCCCTTGTCCTCTATGTTGACTGTAAAGTGAATAACTCAACACCAAGTTCACTATATGAACCCCTTATATATTTATACATGTTGATCATATCCCCCCTTAATCTCCTCTTATCAAGGGTGAATAAATTCAGCTCCTCTAATCTTTACTCAGAGCTGAGCTCCTCCATGCCTCTTATCAGATTGGTTGCCCTTCTCTGCACTTTCTCCAGTTCCCCAATATCCTTTTTGAGAACTGGTGCCCAAAACTGAACTGCATATTCCAGATGAGGTCTTACAAATGTTTTGAACAGGGGCAAAATGATATCTCTCTCTCTGGAGTCCATACCTCTCTTAATACAACAAAGGACTTTGCTCGCTTTGGAAACCGCAGCTTGGCATTGCATGCTATTATTGAGTTTATGATCTACCAGATCCTTCTCCACTGCGGATTCCCCCAGTTGTACTCCCCCTAGCATGTATGATGCATGCATATTCTTAGCCCCCAAGTGCATAACTTTGCATTTATCAACATTAAACCTCATCTGCCACATTATTCCACTGCATAGCTTGGTGTCATCTGCAAAGACAGAAATGTTACTCTTGATCCCAGACCCAATATCATTTATAAAGATATTAAAAAGTAAGGTTCCCAGCACTGAACCTTGGGGTACACCACTGATAACCTTAGACCATTCAGAGTAAGAATCATTAACCACGACTCTCTGAATTCTGTCTTTTAGCCAGTTTTCTATCCATTTACAAACCGATATTTCCAAACCTGTAGACCTTACCTTACACATGAGCCGTGTGTGGAGAACTATATCGAACGCTTTTGCAAAATCCAAGTATACCACGTCCACAGTCACGCCTCTGTCCAAGGTTTTACTTACCACCTCATAAAAAGAAATGAGGTTTCTCTGACAACTTCTGTCATTCATGAATCCATGCTGTCTGTTGCTTAAAATATTTTTTTCCTGCAAGAACTCGTCAATGTGGTCTTTTATTAATCTCTCCAGTATCTTCCCAACTATAGAAGTTAAACTAACAGGTCTATAGTTACTTGGTAAAGACTTTGTTCCCTTTTTAAATATAGGCACCACGTTCACCCTGCGCCAATCCAGTGGTACTATTCCTGTCATTAATGAGTCCCTAAAAATTAGATACAATGGCTTTGAAATTACAGAGCTCAATTCTTTGTGCTCTGTAAAGCAGAGCACAATGTAAAATGTGAAGCGTACTATGTGGGCACTGGCAGAAGAACCAAGAGAATGGTAAAAATGTATGTATAATGTATGTATAACCATATTCATGCAAAGGAAATTGGTAATATGTATTGCCTTAGAGGTAGACATATTGTGGTGCACATAAATATATTGTACCAGATGTTAAGTTTATTGCCCTTGATAGGGTCCATCAGGACATTCAAGATGGTGATTATTCCAAATGGATATTTGAGCTTGGTGCTACTGCCCCTTTGGGTCTGAATGAGGTTGCCAATTATAGTCCTTTTCTGGATAGCTGTTTGTCCAATAGTTCTGAAATGGGAAATCTAGGTTATCTTACTTTTTTCCTTTTTTTGTTTTTGTTATCATCTTTATAATTTTTGTTACATACATTGTGTGATCTATATAACATATGTTTAGATTAGATTTATACATTTTTAGATCATTTTGTATTTGGTGTTCATTACATGTATAGGTTGTAGTATTATTTCAGGGTTCTTGCTGTTCCTCCAGTTTAAGGCAGGGTCCATTTGGGCAATTAGAGGTTTTACACAAAACAGGTAGGCCCTTTGGTAACTTCTGGGAGGGCCTTTTTATGTCCTCTTAATTCCACTGGCTAGGCTTGGATGCATCTGCTTTAATGGGAATAGTCTTCCTTCCTCCTGTCATGTCCTCCCACCTATCTGGTTGCTTTTTTGGCCCTTTTTCATCCTCAAAGTGATGAGGGGTGGGTATTTTACTGTTCCAGCATTGGCCAGCATGCGTGATGACATCAGAAGTGTGTGCATGCACTGGGCATGTCGTCATTGTGACCCAGAAATGAGGGGGAATACAGGAAGGAGTTGGTTTCTCTCTTTCTGAATGCTGGTTTGGCACCCTTGTACACCTGGTTGCATTATGGTTGCAATTATTTGATCACTATGGTCACTTGATTTCCATCTCCTACCCCATTAAGGGATATATATAGTGTTTTTTTCAAAGCAGATAACTTTAATGGATAATGGATTCTCACTAAGTCGGTCCTGCCTGTATTGGTAGATGCTTATTTAGCTGTATTGGGCCACATGAAGGTATGTCATGCTTCACTCACTTCCTTGTACTGGTTAGTTTTGGTAGATTTTATTTAGACCTACTGTATATACTGATATTATTACATGGCTTCTGATTTATATTATAGTGTCTATTGAGGAGGCCTCTCCAGCATTCCTTGTATGTACCTCTGCTCTTTATTGGCCTAGGCGGTATACAGAGGGAATCCTATAACAGCATGTACCTTTTTGTTTTTATTTCCTTTGGCTGATTCTGTACAACTACTCTCTATATAAGTGTAATGATGGTGAAGTATTAAATATGGGGATGTATGTGCAAAATTGATATATGTGTGCTTTTTTTATTGATGATATATGGATATGGCATTGTAAATCTATCCATTTACAACCAGATAATTACCACACTATCCTCTGAAGAAGATTGTTATGGAAACGAGTTGGGTTTATCCACATAAACATGCGTACTTCATGGCAAGATGAAGAATGGTTACCTAATGAATTCTTGAAAATGAGGGTTGTAGTATCAGCCATATACTTACCTTGTGAAAGCATTTTTTTATACAAAAAAATTCTGTTAAATTAAACTTTTTAAAATTTTACACATTGTTGCAAATTCTCACATGTGTTTGCCTAGAAAGTTGTTCATTCTTCTGTGTGCTCTGAAAGTCACAATTGCCAATTTTCCTCTTTCCAACTGTGTAATCCATACACATCCACTTCTTAAAGTGTTTGTTAACCCCCCCCCCCCAAAAAAAAAAATGGACCCTGCTTCTTTAAAGCATGTTATATGATACAGTGCTTGTCCTGTGTCATTTGGCCCCTGTAACACCTAAAAAAAACTGGCTTATCCTGCCAGTTTCTCCCCCCCCCCCCCCTCTGTAAACTGACACGTTGTATCATGGCTGCTGGGACCAGACACTGCGGTCAGTTTACGTGCTTCTGTCATCAGCAGCCTGCTATCTGCTCTTCTCTCTGCTCCTGTGTCCTTCTCCCCCTCCCCTCTCTGTCTGTGTGTGAGCCACCTCTCCCCCCTACTGCTGCTCTCATAACACTAACCTGTATACACCATCAGCACTGCCTCCTATTGCAGTGTCCCCCTCTGTGAATGATTTATAAATATAAATGCTGTAAATGCCTAATTTAAGAGTTGAGATTGCGATCACATGACCAGCCAGCTCTCTCCTCCTCCCCTCCAGGCTGACATCAGCAGAGGAATCTAAGCCCCGCCCGCTGCATCTCTCAGAGGAGGAAAGGAAAAAGCTGGCCAGTCATGTCATCGCAATCTCGGCAGTGAAATTAGATATTTACATTATTTTTTTTTTTTTATTTTACACACAGAGGGGGGTACTACAATAGGAGGCAGTGCTGATCGTGTATACAAGTTTGAGTGGCTTAACAACCACTTTAACCACTTCCCGACCGCCCCATGTACATATACGTCAACAGAATGGCACGTACAGGCAAAACCACGTACCTGTACGTAACATTTTCAGGCGGTTGGGGGGTCCAATCGGACCCCCCTCCGCCGGCGGGGACGGTCGGGATCGCTTCAGGAGCAATTCGGGAAGAGGGGACGGCCAGTGGTTTCTGGCCACCCCCTCGCGATCGCTCCTGGCGAATCAGATGCTCCGTTGCCTGTGTAATTGTAAACACAGGCAACGGGAAGTGATGTCACGCTCCTCGTGCCGGTCTTCCTGACCGGGACGCCGAGCTGTGAAGACATCAGGTTAGTGCACCAACACTACACTGACACCAGGCACACATAGGCACATATTCCACCCCCCTGTCACCCCCTGATCACCCCCCAGATCACCCCCTGCCCCCCCAGTCACAGTGTCACTGATTGCAGTGATCATTTATTTACTGATCACTGCATTTAGTGTCAGTTGTGACTGAAATAACTGTCAGGACAGTTAGTTTTAGGCCCCTTTAGGTCCAAGGTAGCCCCCTACCCCCCCTAATAAAGGTTTAACCCCTTGATTGCCCCCCAGGTAACCCTTTCACCCCCTTTTGCCAGTGTCACTAAGAAATCGTTTTTCTGATCGCTGCATTAGTGTCACTGGTGCCGCTAGGTAGCCAGTTTTTTTTTTAGGTTAACCACCAGGTTTATATAGGTTTATAAATAGGTTTATAGGTCAGGTACCCCCATATTACAACCTAAATAAAGGTTTTAACCCCTTGATTGCCCCTAGAGTTAACTCTTTCACCAGTGATCACCGTATAAGTGTCACTGGTGACGCTGGTTAGCCAGTTAGTTATTTAGTTATTTAGGTTCCCGTCAGGTTTTTATATAGCGTCAGGTACCCCCATATATTACCTAATAAAGGTTTTAACCCCCTGATTGACCCTAGTTAACCCTTTCACCAGTGATCACCGTATAACTGTTATGGGTGACGCTGGTTAGTTAGTTTGTTTTTTATACTGTCAGGGCACCCGCCATTTATTATCCAATAACGGTTTAACCCCCTGATCGCCCGGCGGGTGATATCAATTAGGTTTTAGGGTCAAATAAGGTCTGCGTCGCCCCAGGTTAGTGCCAGTACCGCAAACACCCACGCGAAAAAGCATACACCTCCCTTAGTGGTATAGTATCTGAACAGATCAATATCTGATCTGATCAGATCTATACTAGCGTCCCAGCAGTTTAGGGTTCCAAAAAATGCATTGTTAGCGGGATCCGCCCAGATACCTGCTAGCACCTGCGTTTTCCCCCTCCGCCCAGCCCAGCCCAGCCCAGCCCAAGTGCAGTATCGATCGATCACTGTCACTTACAAAACACTAAGCACACATAACTGCAGCGTTCGCAGAGTCAGGCCTGATCCCTGCGATCGCTAACAGTTTTTTTGGTAGCGTTTTGATTCAGTCGCCAGCAGCCTAGGAGCTTTTTTACCTGTGAATCTCACTAGTGTACTACTAAATTTAGAGCCCAAAATGGCAAATCGCAAGTACACTAGTGAACAGGCCTACTTGTTTCTGAGTATGTCAGATAGTGAAGAGGAGGTCACTCATCTGTCAGAATCAGGCACAGAATACGATCCAGTAGACGACAGCGGCTTCATGACAGATAGCTCTGGCGACAGAGGTGTGGTCCCTGCTAAGGTCAGGCGTACCCGATCCCGATCTTCTGCTGTTGTTGAGGTGCAGGAACCGCAGGTCTCTCGTATGGAGCAGAGAAGTACTAGCGCCGCTATTCCTTCTGGTGAACTGGCAAGCACCAGCGGCCTAGTACACCCTGGACGTAGTCAAACCAGCACTGCAGCATCACGTGGTGACGTGGCGAGTCCCATAAGTGCAGTTCGAGCTGGCGAGGTGGCAAGCACAAGTAGTGTCCTGCTGCCACCAAGAAGAAGACAAAGGCAGGCCCGTCGTGCCCATAGTTCCCTTCCTGCAGAATTCGCCAATCCTGATTGGGTGCCCACCACTTCTGCAGAACCCGTACTTCCCCCATTCACTGGCCAACCCGGTATTCAGGTGGAAACAGCTGATTTTAAGCCATCCGATTTTTTATCGCTGTTTTTCACGGAAGATCTCTATAGATCTATTGTGGACCAAAGTAATATATACGCTGGTCAATACATCGCCGCTAATCCCCAGTTGCCTTCCCTTGCCAGAGATTGGAAACCAATTACGGTTTCCGAATTTAAGTCCTTTCTGGGCCTTTCCCTCAACATGGGCATGCATAAATTTCCGACTCTGAGGACTTATTGGTCCACCCTCCGAATCCACCATATGCCCGTGTTCTCTCGCTCCATGTCCAGGGCACGATACGAACAGATCTTGCGGTTCATGCACTTCAGTGACAATGAACTCTGTCGTCCTCGTGGAGACCCTGAATTTGATCGGCTCTACAAAATTCGGCCCCTCATAAACCACTTCAACCAACGTTTTGCAAGCTTGTTTACTCCCAATCAAGTTGTCTGCGTTGACGAGTCCCTGATTAAGTTTTCTGGCCGCTTGTCTTTCAAACAGTTCCTTCCCAGCAAGCGTGCCAGATATGGGGTCAAGCTCTACAAGCTCTGTGACAGGGCAACAGGCTATACGTGGAGCTTTTTGGTTTATGAGGGAAAAGATAGTTACGTAGAGCCGGAGAACTGTCCAGATTACATAGGGAGCGCTGGCAAGATAGTGTGGAACTTGGTGTCACCCTTATTCGGAAAGGGGTACCACTTGTACGTGGACAATTATTACACAAGCGTGCCACTGTTTAGTCATTTGTTTGATCAGCAGATTGGAGCATGTGGCACAGTGCGACCTAATCGCCGTGGCTTTCCCCAGCTGTCCTGACAATCCTGGTCTCTGCATTGGTGAATGTTTTGAACGCTACCACTCACTAGTGAGGTATTAGCGTAGGGTACAGCATTTCACAGGCTAGGATACACTTTCACAGGGTCTCAAGAATGCCATCGCATTTTGAGACCAGACCGTTAGTTAAAATTATAGTTACAGGGTCTCAAGAATGCCATCGCATTTTGAGACCCGACCGTTAGTTAAAATTATAGTTATAGTTTTAAAAAAAAAGTGTAAAAAATAAAACTAAAAAAAAAGTACACCAAAAAAAACCCCCCCAAAAAAATATATAAAATAAAAAAAACAAAAATAGTTGTCGTTTTATTGTTCTCTCTCTCTCTCTCTCTCTCTCTCTATTGTTGCTCTTTTTTACTCTATTCTATTCTGCAATGTTTTTCTTTGCTTTGCTTTTCAGGTATGTAATTTTGTTTACTGTGTTTTATTGTTAACCATTTTTTTGTTTTCAGGTGCGCCATTCAGTTGCAGCGCGGATTTATTTATCTTGACAGCAACAGCGTTTGCTCCCACGATACATAAAGCCGTGACTCCAACGCTGTAGGAGGTGATTTCACCACCACAGTTAAAAAAAAGAGCATATATGCTGAAGCATGGGGGCAGCAGGGGCGGAGGAGCGATTTTGCTCCTAATGCCACGTACATACGGTCGAAATTCCGACGGAGGCTTGCCCGTGGAAAAGTCTGACCATGTGTACGTGGCATAACTTTTTTGCGGGAGGATGCCCCCATGCATCGGCATATATAACTGGTGCATGTATGCCCATCATTAGAAGTGGGTGGATGAAGGGAGGTATTCTAATGGTGGGCATACCCACCAATCAATCTCTTTTTTTTCGTTTAGCCGAGAGGCTGCATGAAAAAAAAAGATTACAATACAGTGGTGTGAAAAAGTGTTTGCCTTCCTCATTTCCTGTTCCTTTGCATGTTTGTCACACTTAAGTGTTTCGGAACATCAAACCAATTTAAACAATAGTCAAGGACAACACAAGTAAACATGCAATTTGTAAATGAAGGTGTTTATTATTAAAGGTGAAAAAAAATCCAAACCATCATGGCACTGTGTGAAAAAGTGATTGCTTGTTAAAACATACTATAACTGGTTGTCCACACCTGAGTTCAATTTCTCTAGCCACACCCAGGCCTATTATTGCCACACCTGTTCACAATCAAGGCATCACTTAAATAGGAGCTCTTGACACAGTAAGGTCCACCAGAAGATCCTTAAAAGCTACACATCATGCCGAGACCCAAAGAAATTCAGGAACAATTGAGAAAGAAAGTAATGAGATCTATCAGTCTGGAAAGGGTTATAAAGCCATTTCCATTTGGGAAGACAGCCATTATCCACAAATGGCCGGCCGCCCAAAATTACAAGAGCGCAGCGACGACTCATCCAAAGGTCACAAAAGACCCCACAACAACGTCCAAGGAACTACAGGCCTCACTTGCCTCAGTTAAGTCCAGCGTTCATGCCTCCACCATCAGGAAAAGACTGGGCAAAAATGGCCTGCATGGCAGAGTTCCAAGGAGAAAACCACTGCTGAGCAAAAAGCTTGTCTCAATTTCTCCACACCAGAATGATGCCTGCATGGTTTAGAGAACATTATACCAACAGTAAAATATGGTGGTGGTAGTGTGATGGTCTGGGGCTGTTTTGCTGCTTCAGGACCTGGAGACTTGCCGTGATAAAAGGAACTATGAATTCTGCTGTCTACCAAGAGATCCTGAAGGAAATGTCCGACCATCTGTTCGTGTACTCAAGCTGAAACGAACTTGGGTTCTGCAGCAGGACAATGATCCTAAGTCCACCACCGAATGGCTGAGAAAAACAAAATGAAGACTTTGGAGTGGCCTAGCCAAAGTCCTGACCTGAATCCTATTGAGATGTTGTGGTATGACTTAAAAAGGCCGTTCATGCTCGAAAACCCTCTAATGTAACTGAATTAGGACAATTCTGCAAAGATGAGTGGGCCAAAATTCCCCAGGACGCTGTAAAAGCCTCATTGCACGTTATCGCAAACGCTTGTTGCAGTTGTTGCTGCTAAGGGTGGCCCATTTATTAGGTTTAGGGGGCAATCACTTTTTCACACAGGGCCATGATGGTTTGGATTTTTTTTCACCTTTAATAATAAACACCTTCATTTACAAATTGCATTTTGTGTTTACTTGTGTTGTCCTTGACTTTGTTTAAATTGGTTTGATGTTCCGAAACACTTGTGTGACAAACATGCAAAGGAACAGGAAATGAGGAAGGGGGCTTTTTCACACCACTGTATATGGCATTTGAATGGTTATACCAGAATGATGCCTGCAGGTTTAGGTATCATCTTGGTATCATTCTTTTCAGCCAGTGATCGGCTTTCATGTAAAAGCAATTCTAGCGGGTAATTAGCCTCTAGACTGCTTTTAAAAGCAGTGGGAGGGAATGTCCCCCCTCCCGGATATAAACCGTGCCATTGGGAAATTGGGAAAGCGTTTTATCACACCGATCTTGGTGTGGTCAGATGCTTTGAGGGCAGAGGAAAGATCTAGGGTTTAATAGACCCCAATTTTTTCAAAAAAAGAGTACCTGTCACTGCCTATTGCTATCATAGGGGATATTTACATTCCCTGCGATAACAATAAAAATGATAACTAAGAAAAAAAATGGAAGGAACAGTTTAAAAATAAAATAAAAAAGCTAAATAAAAAAAAAAAAACTAAAAAATAAAAAAAGCACCCCTGCCCCCCCTTCTCTTGCGCAAAGGCGAACACAAGCGTTGGTCTGGCGTCATATGTAAACAGCAATTGCACCATGCATGTGAGGTATCACCGCGAAGGTCAGATCGAGGGCAGTAATTTTAGCAGTAGACCTCCTCCGTGAATCTAATGTGGTAAAGGCTTTTAAAGGCTTTTAAAAATGTATGTAGTTCGTCGCCACTGCGTGTTTGTGCGCAATTTTAAAGCATGTCGTGTTTGGTATCCATGTACTCGGCCTAAGATCATATTTTTTATTTCATCAAAAATTTGAGCAATATAGTGTGTTTTAGTGCATTAAAATAAAAAAAAGTGTATTTTTTCCACAAAAAATGTGTTTGAAAAATCGCTGCGCAAATACTGTGTGGAAAAAAAAATGCAACACCCACCATTTTAATCTGTAGGGCCTTTGCTTTAACAATATATATAGTGTTTTGGGGTTCAACGTAATTTTCTTGCAAAAAAAAAATATGTTTTCATGTAAACAAAAAGTGTCAGAAAGGGCTTTGTCTTCAAGTGGTTAGAAGAGTGGGTGATGTGTGACATAAGCTTATAAATGTTGTGCATAAAATGCCAGGACAGTTCAACCCCCCCCCCCCCCCCAAATGACCCCATTTTGGAAAGTAGACACCCCAAGCTATTTGCTGAGAGCAATCTTGAGCCCATTAAATATTTTTTTTTTTTTGTCCCAAGAGATTGAATAATGAAAAAAGTTGTCACTTAATGATATATTGCTCAAACATGCCATGGGCATATGTGGAAATACACCCCAAAATACATTCTGTTGCTTCTCCTGAGTACGGGGATACCACATGAGTGGGACTTTTTGGGAGCCTAGCTGCGTACGGGACCCCAAAAACCAAGCACCGCCTTCAGGCTTTCTAAGGGTGTAATTTTTTTATTTCACTCCTCACTGCCAATCACAGTTTCGGAGGCCATGGAATGCCCAGATGGCACAAACCACCCCCAAATGACCCCATTTTGGAGAGTAGACACCCCAAGCTATTTGCTGAGAGGTATGGTGAGTATTTTGCAGATCTCGCTTTTTGTCACAAAGTTTTGAAAATTGAAAAAAGAAAAAAAAAAAACTTTTTTTCTTTACTTTCTTAATTTTCAAAAAGACATGAGAGCTGTAAAATACTCACCATGCCTCTCAACGAATAGCTTGGGGTGTCTACTTTCCAAAATGGGGTCATTTGGGGGGGGGGTTTGTGCTATTTTGGCATTTTATGGCCTTCGAAACTGTGATAGGTAGTGAGGAGTGAAATCAAAAATTTGCACCCTTAGAAATCCTGAAGGCGGTGCTTGGGTTTCGGGGGCCCCGTACGCGGCTAGGCTCCCAAAAAGTCGCACACATGTGGTATCCCCATACTCAGGAGAAGCAGCAAAATGTATTTTGGGGTGCAATTCCACATATAACCATGGCATGTGTGAGCAATATATCATTTAGTGACAACTTTTTGAATACATTTTTTTTTTTTTTGTCTTTATTCAATCACTTGGGACTAAAAAAAAAAAAAATATTCAACGGGCTCAACATGCCTCTCAGCAAATAGCTTGGGTGTCTACTTTCCAAAATGGGGTCATTTGGGGGGTTTTGTGCCATCTTGGCATTTTATGGCCTTCAAAACTGTGATAGGTAGTGATAGGTAGTGAGGAGTGAAATCTAAAATTTATGCCCTTAGAAATCCTGAAGGCGGTGCTTGGTTTTCGGGGTCCCGTATGCAGATAGGCTCCCAAAAAGTCCCACATATGTGGTATCCCCGTACTCAGGAGAAGCAGCAGAATGTATTTTGGGGTGTAATTCCACATATGCCCATGGCATGTGTGGGCAATATATCATTTAGTGACAACTTTGGGCAAAAAAAAAAAAGTTTGTAATATTCCCGCAACTTGTGGCAAAATATAAAATATTCCATGTACTCAACATGCCTCTCAGCAAATAGCTTGGGGTGTCTACTTTCCAAAATTGGGTCATTTGGGGGGGTTTTGTGCTATTTTGGCATTTTATGGCCTTCGAAACTGTGATAGGTAGTGAGGAGTAAAATCAAAAATTTGCACCCTTAGAAATCCTGAAGGCGGTGCTTGGGTTTCGGGGGCCCCGTACGCGGCTAGGCTCCCAAAAAGTCCCACACATGTGGTATCCCCATACTCAGGAGAAGCAGCAAAATGTATTTTGGGGTGCAATTCCACATATAACCATGGCATGTGTGAGCAATATATCATTTAGTGACAACTTTTTGAATACATTTTTTTTATTTTAATTTTTTTGTCTTTATTCAATCACTTGGGACTAAAAAAAAAAAAAATATTCAATGGGCTCAACATGCCTCTCAGAAAATAGCTTGGGGTGTCTACTTTCCAAAATGGGGTCATTTGGGGGGGTTTTGTACTTCCCTGCCATTTTAGCACCTCAAGAAATGAGATAGGCAGTCATAAATTAAAAGCGGTGTAAATTCCAGAAAATGTACTCTAGTTTGTAGACGCTATAACTTTTGCGTAAACCAATAAATATAAGCTTATTGGCATTTTTTTTACTAAGGACATGTGACTGAATAAATTTTGGCCCAAATGTTTGACTAAAATTGAGTTTATTGGATTTTTCTTATAACAAAAAGTAGAAAATATCTTTTTTTTTCAAAATTTGCGGTCTTTTTCAGTTTATAGCGCAAAAAAATAAAAATCACAGAGGCAATCAAATACCATCAAAAGAAAGCTCTATTTGTGGGAAGAAAAGGACGCAAATTTCGTTTGGTTACAACATTGCATGACCGCGCAATTACCAGTTAAAGCAGTGCAGTGTGAAATTGAAAAAAGACCTCTGGTCCTTTGGCTGACAATTGGTCCGGGGCTGAAGTGGTTAATGGCCCTGTAATCTATTTTTCATAAAATTATTTCTGTCTCCTTGTGACATCCTATGTGAGCTTCCCAACCTCTTATTTTTCGACTCACTTCTGTTTGTTTGGAATGAGCAGTGCACAATAGTTTCGGTCATGTGTACTGCACTATGCACACTACAGTTTCAATAGACTATAGAGGGTGGCTACACTTCTACAGTGGAACCATGGAGAACAAACCTAGCTATCCTCTAACAGGAAGTGAGATCACAGCAGCAAAAAATAAAAGTTTGGAGATTTGGAGGAAGCTGAGAGCAAACAAAGCTACATTTTCTGAGTTAAGCATTTTTTTTTAAACCAGAGATTAGATTACCCCATGGGGTCCACTCCAAAAAGTGGTAATTTTGTAGGTGTTGGTACTGTCCTGGCATTACAAAACCTAGTGGTTATTAAATATAGCCCAAACTAATCTCCAGCTGTTGTAAAACAATTATATCAAATAAATTTGTACAGTGTTATATGAATGAATAATTGTTAGAATAATTGTTAGCCAAACTATCATAGCACTGAAGACTAAAAAATGGTCAAAGAAGGGTGTGCCATGCTGGACATTACGTGGTTAACCATCAAGTATTCTCAAAGTAACTAAACTGAAAGGTTATATTTTGTAGACATTTCTATACATAATGTACACTGAAAAGAGTACATTATAGTAAACTGTAAAAATACACCCACCACATATTTTCTGAAATTTGTCAGGGAATCTTCTATTCATATAACTTAATTTCCTGTAAGAATTTTTTTTTGTTCCACTTTTGCTTCCATTCCAAGAAGGTATGATATGCAGCACACATCCTGTATTTGGCAAAACAGTTTCCTAGTCAAGAAAACAATTTCACTATTGAATTGTTTTAAGAATTTGGCTATATGCCATGAATTTAATCCGGGGTCATATGATGGGGCAAATGTTTAGGAGAGAATCTATCACATGGCAGAATCTGAAAATGTATAATCAGAAGATGGTCAAGATGAGCAGTGGCAGCTGGTGGTGTATTTTGACAATGCACCCACAGCCTATGAGGGTCATTTGGGTTGGGTCACTTAAGGTCATTCAGAAGGTTATTCATAAGAAGCATTGGCACACACCCAGATGGGAAGGGACTTTCCAGGTCCTTCTGACCACCCCTACTGCAGTAAGGATAGCAGAAAGATTCACTTGGATTCACCAGTACCGCTGTAAAAAGTTTTTTCAAGAGTAGGAAAAGGTTGAACGATAGGTACAACCCGTCTCAAACCGATGAAGTCTCCACTACCCTACCCCTTGGGAAGCCACAGTCAGGATGTAAGGGACAGTGTTTATTGCAGGGACTCTGGTGAATTTAATGTGGGTCTCAAACACCCTGGTTCTGAAGGGAGACCCTACACTCACACAGAGGAACTGTAAATTGGTGGACTGTGGGAGTTATCAACAAGCACGGAACCTGTAAAAACAATTTGCTGCACTTGGGGTTGATGAAATTCATGTAAAACATGCAGAACATGCAAACATTTTTTCGAACACACAAAGGGTTAATAAAGTCCCATTAGGGGATGAAATAAAGTGCTCCTGCTTAAATTGACATCTCCTGTGCAATAGTGTTCAGACTGGGTGCCCCACATAGATGTACACTCACCCTAGATGTTTACCAACTATCTCTAGTATGGTATTTTAGGCATGTGGGGGATACCCCTAGGGAGCCGGTTGAAATGACATCTCTTGCAAGAGTGCACCTCATAAGTATAGATGGAAATGATAAAGGAAAACCTTCATTGTGCAATGCTGTAAAACCAGGTTTATTGAATACACAGATTAAAATAGTTCCACTCACATTTAATAGTGCCTTATAGTCCTGGCATCGGCCCTGATAAGGGAAAATGAGACAGGGTCCCAGATTTAATGGACAATGGCTAACCCAGATTGGGGGTATACCAACTCATGGGAGCCCTATGCAGGAGTACGAGAACCTGCTAAAGGACTAAAGACCAGACTATCAGTAACAAGAGCTGAGAACTCCCTTTGCAATCACCAGAGGAACTGTAATCAGGGATCTTGTCCCTGTGAACTGATCCCATGGGAGGTTTCTTCCTTGCGGTTAAAAGGGAAAATGAGACAGGGTCCCAGATTTAAGAGGAGAAAGAAGGGACACCAAAAACAGTAGCAGAACAAATGGGCCCTGTGGTTAGGTTCACTAATCTGACCTTGGTAGATAGATTTGCTCTGGAGACAGGATACCAAGATAAGAATGAGTGGCTGGAATGGCTGAGGTATACAGCTAGGACACTAAAAAGGGAAAGTTGCCTGGTATGTGCTGGAGCCAGGCTTCACTTGGCTACAGTGCCTTTTGCATTAGATGATCAAACTGATCCTGAAGGACTACAATGCATGTTGAAACTGTACAAAAAAGGTTACACACCTAATATTAATACATCCTGTCATACTTTAAGTTTGATGTTTCCCCTGGTTCAGAGACCTCAAATACCCCCAGCGGTCACGGCGTATCCTGGTACCTATTCTTGTTTTGCATTACCGGGGAATGAGAGCTTAACAGACCTGGGACAATTACCCAATGACTACTGTAGGAATAGAGTGGTCACAAAAGAAGGTGGCTGGGTTGAACATAAATAAGAATGTTGATTGGATAAATTACATTTATTACAATCAGCAGAGATTTGTAAATTATACTAGAGATGCAGTTAAAGGTCTAGCTGAACAACTATCTCCCACATCACTTATAGCTTGGCAAAGCAGAATGGCACTAGACATGGTGTTAGCAGAAAGAAGAGGAGTTTGTAAAATCTTTGGGAGCCTGTGCTGTACTTTTATTCCCAATAATACAGCTCCAGGTGGAATTGTAACATGGGCAATCGAGGGCCTCGACCGCATTATCGAATGAGCTGTCCGAGAACTCTGGAATAAATTACCCTTTTTTATCCTGGTTGGAAGGATGGTTTGGAAAATGGACCGGATTAATCACATCAGCACTGATCTCCATCGCCATAGTGTTGGCCGTACTGGTAAGTGTGTCCAACACAGGCACTGTGTTTGAAAATCTTACAGTGGACACTTAAGTAGTATTGCAAGATGACGATTATATCCTTCACAAACACAATCGTTGTTTTTCTTTCTTATAACTATATATGGTAATATTCTAACATTGTAAGGTTTGCTGATGCAGACAATAAAGTTAAGTCCAATGAGCTGCCAGCATATGCCTAGAGACTTATGACTCCTGTAACTTCCTCTTTTAACCTACTATTAAAAGCTAAGTCTGTGGTCACTGGGTGTGACTCCTCGCTTGAATCTATGCATGTAAGGATTTCACCCATATGTATTGATACCTATGAATAAAGCATCTTCCTTGCTACAGACCGGGAGTCTTGATTGATCTAAGGTTACCAGGAGATTTTCCTGACAGAGTGGATGGCTCAGGCTCTCAGCAGCTCGCTGAGAGGCTGAGCCGGGTGCCAGTCCAGGCATTTGAGCAGATCCCGACCATATTGGCGCAATCTTTTTCCGAGCCTATAATACTCCATATTCCCATCACACACGTTCCTGGATGAAGCTTCAAAAAGATTTGGGTGCTGCAGCAATGGCCAGCAAACAAGCTTTGGCTGTACTTCTCTTATTAATAATAAGAAAATGAGAAAAAAATTATAGTCCAAAGGATTATGAAATATACACACTATACAACAGTATAAAACACTATACATTCCCTTTAAGCATGTATAGTAAATTTCTCTTCTTACATGCTACCCCTATGCTTTTAATTTGGAAAGCAATTCGTTTTATTTATAGATACTGGTAGTTACTTTTTAACATATACTCTATGCTTCTCAATATCTCCATCAAGTTGTAATTATTCATGGTACTCCATTGTGTTTATAGATACGTCTCAAGTGTATTGTCTTGCAATTCGAGATATGCTTTGCTCAGATAATACACTTTTATGTAAGTTCATACACAGGGATTTGTTAGTACATGTTATTTTCGTTTCTTCTCTGTCTCACTGTTATGTAATTAAATATTTTGTGTGCCTGGAAAAGTCATCCAAAGACATGAATGATTTGAGCAGAATAATATCCCGGGGGTATTCACACTTTGCCAATCCTCCTTTACTTTTTTTACGTTGTTTTTCCTATGAAAGTGTGCTGCTAACAAAAAAGTAGCAGCCATCATATCAGGCTTGCAATCCCATAGCTCTATGGAAGGCCCCCTTCTAGATATGTGCTAGCTCATAAAGAGGCTAATGCCGAGTACACACGGTCTGACTTTCCGTCAGAAAAAGTCGAACGGAATCTTTTCATGGGATATTCTGATCGTATGTGGGCCTCATTGACCTTTTTTCCTCTAAAATTCTGACGGACCTAGAAATAGAACATGTTTTAAATATTTCCGACGGAATCAATTCCTATCGGGAAAACCGCTCATCTGTATGCTGTTCCGACCGACCAAAAAACGACGCATACTCTGAAGCAAGTACGAGACAGCAGCTATTGACTACTGGTTATTGAACTTCCTTTTTCTAGTCCCGTCGTACATGTTGTACGTCACCATGTTCTAGATGGTCGGATTTTGGTGTGATTGTGTGTAGGCAAGACAGTTTCAGCGGAACTCCGTTGGAAAAACCATCAGAGTTTATTCGTGTGTATGTGGCATTAAAAATGCTCCCCCGTGTTTTTACAGTAGCTCAGTGTTAAAAAGAAAAAACATGAATTCAATTAAAAACAGTAAAAAAAAAAAAAAAATATATATATATATATATATACTCCCAGCTCTTTCTCATACTTCTCCTTCTTCTATTGGTAATATTTAATTTATTCAACAGTTAAAGGGGTAGTAAAACTCGAAAAAAAAAAGTTTCCTCTTGCAAGGCATCGTATACTAGCACAATATTTGAAACTTCCCCTAAAACGAAGCCCTCCAGGGCACGCTGTCATCACTGACAGGGCTTCCATCTTCCTTTCTGGTTTGCGGCTGTGGTCCTTTTTATGCCCGAGCCGCAATGACTTCACTCTCGCAAATGCGTGTGGGAGAAACTGTTTGCGGCACAGAGTCTAAAGGAACAGCATGGGTATGTCATTCCTTCAGAGCACATGCGCCGGTGACGTCACCGGCAACTTTACAGGAGTGGTTTCAGCTCGTAAAACGCTTGTAAAACGCCAGAAAAAAATGACCAAAAAACGCCCAACAAGCAAAATCACATAAATTTCAATGGCACCTGTTCATAAAAATGCCTGAAGCTCAAAAAAGTACACAAGCTTCTTTTTAGGCTCTGTTCACATGTAGGCGTTTTGGGCGTCTTTTCTGCTGTAAGCCTCAGCTCTAAAAACACCCAAAAAGACAAATCCCATTCATTTCAATGGCCCCTGTTCACATTTGAGCGTTCTGTCACCTGTAGCAAAACTTACTTTTTTGGCAGATTACAGGCATTTTACTGCTTTTACATTGGTGACCTTTAACCTTGAAAACACCTGTACAAAAACGCTGCAAAACTCTGCTAAAATGCCCAAAAAATACCAGAAAAAATACCGGAAAAAATGCCCGAAAAACGCCTGTAAAATAACAACGCCTAGATGTGAACAGAGCCTTAGGCAGATTACAGGCGTTTTTCTGCTTTTTACATTAGTGACCTTTTGACCTGTATAAAATCGCGGCAAAATTGCAGTAAAAACGCTCAGGGGTAAATGCTGCCTTAAGGCCTATACACACGATCTGAAAAATCTGAAAAATACCGCTTTTGACACGATCGTATGATAATCGGATCGTTAGTACAGAGCTTTCGAGGGCCGATCACGACAGTTCATCCGATATTATTCGAACGGACAAGCACAAACATTTTCCTCATACGATACCAGATCGTGCGATTTTCGTGCGATTTTCGTTTAGTCAGTACAGTTGTCATCCGAAAATACAATACAAATACACCTGGAAACATGACATCACTTCCGATTTTTTTTTTTTCTGTCGTACGAGAATTTTCATGAATTTAGTAACCTATTCAACTTCTACTTGCAACTAGTAAGCGAAAAAAGTCGGACGATCTTTTCGGATCGTGTGTACGGGGCATTAGGAGATATTTACAGTAGCTACAGGTAAGCCTTATTATAGGCTTACCTGTAGGTAAAACATAAAAGGCCTTTACTACCAGTTTAACATAGTAATTAGGCTGATACAATGAAAACTGCAACCTGGGAATCTTTCTGATTCTCATACTTCTGCACCTTTCTGCCTCTCTCTTTTTTTATTATTCTGCTGTTGAATGTATTTTATGGATATAAGGAAACACTTGTTTCTAGCTATGATCATTTTGGTTTTTAGTTTACACATACTGTAATTATTAGCCAACTCTAAAAATGTGCTCTGGTTTGCTTTAGGTAGGGGCACTCTTGACAGTTTAAGCACCAATACAGCCATATTTCATAGAAAAGTTGTTAAGTATTTCTTGCATCTGAATATCATTATGATATTTTTATAAAGAAATGTCAAGATGAACATAATTTCTGAAACAGTTGTGGACTTTGGGTGTGCTACACCAGGTGCATTTGCTGGCAATTCCCCCAAAATGCGTTGGATATTTTCGACCACCTGTAACTAGTGCATTTTAGGTGCTCCTTTACATTCACCTCTCTTACTCACAAAATTACAATTTGAGTCGGGCTGAACATTGGCTGTTCGCTCTGTTCGGGGGAAGACCCAAATTTGCAGGGTGTTCAGCGGGTGTTCGCCCCACTGAATGCCCTGCAATGCATTGCGTGTTGCACAGTGCATTCTGCAAAAGCAAAGCTTTGCCCAACCAGAGCGCAGTAAAAGCTGTTTGCCAGGAAGCTCTGCAGCAAAAGGATGACACATGCTCTCAAAAGCTCTCTGCCATCTCTCCAGCTGCCTCCCCACTCTCCAAAGGGCTGGTGAGTAAAAAGCAACTAGCTGATAATAGGGACACTGATGTAGACTCTCCTCTGGGGTCACACCAACGTATGTCTGAATTTCCTACCACTGACCAGCTGACTTCTCAAAACATAATAATAGGGTATTTTAGCTACCAGGAAATTGACTGGAGAAATGGCACTGCTGGAACAGTTGAAGTTAAATTTATAAACCTATCACGAGACAATTTTATAGTTCAGTTTATTGAGGTCCGACTAGAAATGATGCTCTGCTGAACCTAGTAATCTCAAACCATGCAGAGCTTATTATCTATATTCATATAAGAGAACATCTGGGTAGCAGTGACCATAACATGATTTAATTTAATGTTAGCTGTAAGCAACGAACACATAGGGAAATATAAAAACACTTAACTTGAAGAGGCCAAATTTTCCAAGAACGAGTGCTGCTCTCCAAGACTTATGCCATGTACACACGACCGGTTTTGCAGTTGGAATTAAGTCCAAAGGTTTTTTCGACAGAGTTCAGATGGAATTCAGCTCAAACTGTCTTGCATACACACGGTCACACCAAATTCCGATGGTCAATAACGCGGCGACGTACAACACGTATGATGGCACTATAAAAAGGAAGTTGAATGCTTCTGAGCATGTGTCAAATTGTTTCCGAGCATGTGTCGGAATTTTGCGCGGCGGAATTGCATACACATGAACGGAAACTTTTTCTGTCGGAAAAATTGAGAACATGCTCTCAATCTTTTGCTGGCCGAAATTCTACCAGCAAAAGTTCGATGGAGCCTACACACGGTCGCATTTTCCGATGAAAAGCTCTCATCTGTCTTTTGCTGGCCAAAATTCCGATTGTGTGTACGCGGCATTAAGACTGGGAGGGAATATTGGTATCGATGAACAGAGAACAGAAATGGGAATTCTTGAAAAAGACTGTATGCAATACGTTTAAAAAGCTAAAAATAAAATCTAAAGTATGTGGTTCATGGCCACAATTAAAAAAGGTATAAATAAGAAAAGAGCTTTTAAAAAATATAAAAATGAAGCAACACTATCATCATTTGAATGTTACAAAGAATATAACAGAATATGTAAAAAGGAAATCAGGGATGCGAAAATTCAAAAGGAATGACAGATTGCAAAAGATAGTAGGACAAAACCCCAACAATTCTTCAAACATATTAATAGTAAAAAGGTCAGGACTGAGCGTGTAGGCACTATACAAAATAATCTGGAGTGGGTGAAGAGAGAAGGCAAATTTCTTAAATATCTTCTTCAGCTCTGTGTATGCAAAGGAGCATGTGGGAGCTCAAGTCCATAATATGAATGGTATTGACACAGCCCGAATGATCAACAATGACTCAAAAGTCATATGCTCAATGGCTCAAAAAACCTGATTTCTTTTTATGAGGAGGTAAGTAAAACCTTAGACAAAGGGGTGGCTGTGGTCGTGGTATACTTGGATTTTGCAAAACCGTTTAACACAGTTCCCCACACACGGCTAATGTGTGAGGTAAAGTCTACAGGCTTAGAAAGATCAGTTTGTAAATGGATAGAAAACTGGCTAAAAGACAGAATTTAGAGAGTAGTGGTTAATGATTAATGACTCTTACTCTGAATGGTCTAAGGTGGTGTACCCCAAGGTTCAGTGTTGGGACCCTTACTATTTAATATCTTCATTATTGATATAGGAACTGGGATTAAAAGTACAGTTTCAGTCATTGCAGATGACACCAAGCTTGTGATGTCTCCAACTTACAAGATGACCTCAATGCACTGTTTAATTGGAAAACTATGTGGAAAATTTGGTTTAATGGTGATAAATGTAAAGTTATGCACTTAGGGTCTAAGAATATGCATGCATCATACATACTAGGGGGAGTACAATTGGGCGGATCCATAGTGGAGAAAGATCTGGGAGTTTTGGTAGATCATAAGCTTAATATTAGCATGCAATGCCAAGCTTCAGTTTCCAAAGCGAGCAAAGTCCTTTCTTGTATTAACAGAAGTATGGACTCCAGAGAGAGAGATATAATTTTGCCCCTGTACAAATCATTAGTAAGACCTCATCTGGAATATGCAGTTCAGTTTTGGGCACCAATTCACAAAAAGGATATTGGGTTAACTAGAAAAAGTTCAGAGAAAGACAACCACTCATAAGAGGCATGATGGCGCTCAACTATGAGGAAAGATAACAGGATTTAATTTAATCTCTCTTGAGAAGAGGAAATTAAAGGGGATATGATCAACATTTTACAAATACATAAGGGGTCTATATAGTAAATTGGTGTTGAGTTATTCCATTTAAGGTCATCACAGAGGACAAGGGGGCACTATTTACATCTAGAAGAAAAGAGAGTTCATCTCCAAATATGGTAAGATTTCTTCACAGTAAGAGCCATGAAAATGTGGAATAGACTCCCTCCAGAGGTAGTTCTGGCCAGCTTATTGCTTTAAAAAAGGCCTGGATTATTTCCTAAATGTACATAATATAACTGGGTACTAACATTTATAGGTAAAGTTGATCCAGGGAATATCCGATTGGCTCTCAGGGGATCAGGAAGGAACTTTTTCCCCTGCTGTAGCAAATTGGATCATGCTTTGCTGTGATTTTTTCACCTTTGTCTAGACTAGATCAACTGTATTTATAGGATTGTGTATAAGGGATTGTATGATTTTTTTTATTAGCAGAACTAAATGAACTATACAATTAAGGAGGTGTCTCTAAGGCCCCTTTCACACTGGGGCGGGGAGCCGCGGTGACGGTAAAGCAGTGCTATATTTAGCGCTGCTTTACCGTCGTTTTAACCGCGGTATTCGACCGCTCGCGGTGCGGTTTTACCCCCCCCCCGCGAGCGGCCGAAAAAGGGTTAAACACCCCCGCAGAGCGCCGCCGTAGCAGCGCTTTGCGGCGGTATTGCTGCGGTTTTACCGCGGTTTCCCATTCAAATCAATGGGAAGGAGCGGTATAGGAGCGGTGAACACACCGCTCCTATACCGCTCCAAAGATACTGCTAACACGACTTTTTTTGCCGTCCTGCTAGCGCACCGCTCCAGTGTAAAAGCCCGCCGGCTTTCACACTGAAGTTAAAGGGGCCGGATTTTTTCAGGCGGTGAACAGGCGCTATTTTTAGCGCTGTACCGCCTGAAAAACGCCCCAGTGTGAAAGGGGCCTAAAATCTGCCCTGCAAGCTGATCTACACAAAAATCTTTCTAATTTTCAGTCTCAGATAGAGCAAGTTGAGGAAAGAGTTGATAATGTGGAGAGGAAATTGGGAGATTTTGCAGAAGCTCACAACTGCTTAACACACGGGTTTCCAAGAGCACAGCACTGTCATACCGTTGTTAAAATTCAAAATCGCAGATCTTGAGGACAGATCAAGGCAAAATAATTTAAAGTTTTGGGGCATTCTAGAATCTGTTACCATCCCTGAGCTGATACCATACTTGCAGCAATTACTGAAAGCCCTGCTTCCCCTGGAAAATCCCAAGCATTTTATTATCGACAGGGCTTACAGGCTGGCTAAATCTACTTTGCTACCAAATTCTGTGCCCTGAGATGTGGTCGCAAGAATCCATTTTTTTCATATTAAGGAATGGGCCTTCATAGGCACCAGAAAGATGGCGAAGCTCCCAGAACCATTCTCCAAATTCCAGATATTTGCATATCTCCCTGTCGCAACAATGCAGCAACGCAGGCAATTTTCCTTCATAACTGCTCAGCTATGGGAGCGTAGTATTACGTACCAATGGAGATTCCCCACCAAGTTAACCATAATGCATCAAGGTCATACATATAACAAAAATATTCAAAACTCCCTGCACAATGGATGAGGCTTCAAAACTCCCTGCACAATGGATGGGGTGTCGTGGCTGGTCGCAATCGTAATTCCTCATGCACAAAATCGTCTCCACACATCTTAAGTGGCTGGTGCTACATGAAGGAGTTCCAACAATATTTTTCCCACTCTTCCTATACACCACATTTGCCTTTAGGAACTGAGAGGCTTCCTCCCTACAGGAAACACAATCAGTTTACAGCTGTTTAAAAGGCCCTACCTTACCCCTTGTCCCTCAGTATTAATTGTGTTTCTTCCACAGCAAAATTTTTATTTTTTACTCTGACCAGAAAACTGTCAGGGTGAAGCCGCATACACACGGTCGGAAATTCCGACAACAAATGTTCGATGCAAGCATGTTGTCGGAAATTCCGACCATCTGTAGGCTCCATCGGACATTTGCTGTCAGAATTTCTGACAACAAAAATTTGAGAGCTGGTTCTCAAAATTTTCAGACAACAAAACTTGTTGTCGGAAATTCTGATCGTGTGTACACAATTCCTATGCACAAAATTCCACGCATGCTTGGAATCAAGCAGAAGAGCCGCACTGGCTATTGAACTTAATTTTTCTTGGCTCGTCGTACGTGTTGTACGTCATTGTGTTCTTGACGTTCGGAATTTCCGACAACATTTTTGTGACCATGTGTATGCAAGACAAGTTTGAGCCAACATCCGTTGGAAAATAATCCAGGATTTTGTTGTTGGAATGTCCGATCGTGTGTACGTGGCATAATAGTCGGATGGTCCCCCTTTGAGCCAGGTTTATGAATGCCGGTGAGGGCTGCACAAACCTGCCGCCTCAGAGCTTCTCACAGGTCACCACCACGGCATTGTGCAGGCGATTTGGGTGTAACTGAATCCCCCGCCATTGCATGCCGCTCAGCAGCCTGGGTCTCCTGCTGTCTTCCCCTACGTGCAGCAGGTACCATTTTGCTAAAGTCTAAACGATGCAAGACACCAAGGGGAGGATTTTGTGTGCTCCAAACCTCACAGAAACACACAATGTTTCTCAGGTTGAAACTTACTGTCAGAGCAGGAGGAGGGTGAAGCGTGCCCAGCGTGACCCAGGAAGTGAGCTTAAAGCGTGGAGGAGATGCCAGACCCATGTGGCTAAGGAGGCTGAAGCATTCCTGTCTCACAGGGCTCAGTAAGCTGCAAGGAGCTGGAAGTCTGTCTGAGCCCACCTCATGGAGAAGGAGGAGGGAAAGATAGCACGGGTGGCTGCAGGCAGGAGCAAGCAGGGCCGGGTAAGTGCCTTTTACCTACTATGGGGGGTGACACCAGAGTAAGAAGTAATCCCTGGTAAACTCCCATGCTCTCACCTCTGGGGATACGGGCCTACAGCCATGATACAGGGGGCAGGAAGAGTGACTGTTGGTTGTTACCTCTTCTCTTGCAGAATCCCAAATCGGAGCGCAGGAGGTCTCTGACAAACAACCTTCCTCATCCGCTAGCACTAGTGCCAGTAAAAAGTGTGGTAACTGCGGGGAAAGATTGTCTAAATCCCACACCAAGCCATTTTTGTAATAGGTGTATTAACAAACTGGCTGGAAAAGAAGCCTCAGGATTAATTTAAGATTTTCTTAAATCTGTTCAAGGAAATGTTGGCCCTATTAATTTTTTTCCCACCTCTGTACCCACACCTTAGGTGGTAGACTCAAAGCAACTTACCCCTAAAGAGGGTAAGGGCCCTGGCCTCCCCTCCCCCTTCCTTTTGAAAAAAGTTTGGATCCCAGAAGAGGTGTGTGGGCATGCTACTGGTGCAGTGCACACAGCCTAACTTGGCAGCTCCCTAGTGGGGACAGCAACTTGGAAGGGGGTGATTTTTGGCCGCTATCCTCTTCTCATGGGACTTTGAGGAGGGAAAAGAAAGCCCTGTGGCAAAGGGAAAGACAACAGTGGTGAGTACTTCCCTTTTTTGCCTTGGGAGATTAGCAGCAGAATCTCTAATGGCAGCCTGGTGGTTTCTGGGCATTGAGATAGGACTCCCTCCCTCAATACAGGGAGCTAATATCCTTGCCCTTGGGTCTGGGAACAAATAGCCCAGAAGCTTTAGCTAGACCAATGTCCACAGCTCCCTTTTACCTCAGGAAATGCTGTGACTATTGCAACATTAAAAAGGAGGTCCACCTAAAAGATTTTTTTAAAAGTCAGCAGCTACAAATACTGCAGCTGCTGACTTTTAATAAATGGACACTTACCTGTCCCAGGGTCCAGCAATGTCGGCAGCCAAAGCCGATCAACCACTCGGCTCTCAGCAGCTGCCGCCACCATCCTCGTGGGGGAATCAGGAAGTGAAGCATTGCGGCTTCACTTCCCGGTTCCCTACTGCGCATGCGCAAGTCGCGCTGAGCATCCTAACTGGTCTCCGCTATCTCCTGGGACCTCTGTGTTTCCCAGGAGACAGCGGGGGGGGGGGGACAGGAAGGGGCGTGACTCCTGCCGGAGTCTATTCCCGGAAGTGGGTGCAAATACCTGTATTATACAGGTATCTGCACCCCCCTACCCCCTGAAAGGTGCCAAATGTGACATCGGAGGGTTCCAAAAAGCGGAGGTTCCATTTTTGTGTGAACCTCCGCTTTGAGTTGCCAGCCTCTCACTATAAATCTATCAAAAAGGATAAATATAGTGAAGAGTTGAGACCTGTTAGACACAAATGGTCTCTTATAGGCTATTTCTGCCACTAAAAAAGTTACACATTCCTAAAGGGTTAATTGAAGGGATGTGAAGTGGTCTGCAGGTACCTGGTGATTCCAGGAGTAATAGCACAGATTTCCCCTGGTTAGCAATGCACACCAAGTAATCTGAATATATTATACATTTATATATATATATATATATATATATATATATATATATATATATATATATTAGGCCAGCTCAGTGGCATCTGGTGCTCAAAAACAAAACATCAATTGCAGCCACTGTGCCCATCAAACGCAGCCACTGTGCCCATTAAACGCAGCCACTGTACCCATAAAAGCCACTGTGCCCATCAAACGCAGCCACTGTGCCATCAAAGGCAGCCACTGTGCCATCAAACGCAGCCACTGTACCCATACCCTGTACCCTGAATTACAGCTGCGTTTTTTTTGGAAGCGCCTGATTAGAGCCGTGGGCTCTAATAGGCATCCTGATTAGAGCCGCAGGCTCTAATAGGCTTCAAAAATGGTAAACAGCAGGCTCAATGCTGTGCATTTGCTGTTTACTCAGTGTTGTGTTAGGAAAGTGAATAAATCGCTTTTCTAACACTGACCCGCCTCTCAGCCAATCAGGTGCTCGGGTCTGGTTACCTGTCACCTGATTGGTTGAAACAACAGGCGCTGTGATTGGACACCTGATAGAGAGGACCAGAGACATCGAGGAGCATGGACGTGGAGGATGCCACCGCGACCCGCTGCGAGACAGGTAAGTCCCGACTCCCGGGCGATGCACACTGGCAGCATTTCATGGGGCACAGTAGCGGCAATTGATGGGGCACCCTGGCAGCAATTGATGGGTTGTTGGCTATTAAAAGCCAAGGGTACCCTTGTGAACATACTCTCTTTGTGGGGGTTGCTTGGTATGTGTAGTAACATCTTATCAAGCTCCAACCTATTAATTCCTCCTTACACTGTAGTTTAATCTGTAGGTGTGTAAGAGTTAATCGGGACCTCTTGTGGTTTGGGCTACAGCTCACCCCTTGGATGAATAAGAAACGTAAATTGTTGTCCTACAACCCTTAATTGATGTGTTCTGGTACAAACCTCTAAGCAAGAGCTACATATACTAACCTGTATCAAATGATTGCTTGTTAAACCCTACAGGTGTCTGATTGCCTCCAGGCTAATGGCCCGTACACACAATCCGAAAATGGGATGAAAAATACTGCTTTCGGATCGTTAGTACAGAGCTTTCGAGAGCTGATCACGACAATTCATCTGATATTATTTGATCGGACAAGCATGAACATTTTCCTCGTATGATACCAGATCATACGATTTTCGCTTAGTCAGTACAGTTGTTGTCCGAAAATACAATACAAATCCGTTACAACACATGACATCACTTCCAATTTTTTTTTCCTGTCATACGAGAATTTTCGTGACTTTAGTAACCTATTCAATTTCTACTTGCAATAAGTTTTCACTAATTAAGTGAAAAAAGTCGGACGATCTGTCGTCTAATTTTTGGATAGTGTGTATGGGCCATTCGATTGTGACCACCTCTTCTTGAGGCTGGCTTAATTGATCTCTAGGTCTGTGCTCGTTAAGACCTTAGATGCTTGGGAGGCTTGGACTCTTTCACCTGTGTGTGTGGGTAACTACACCTGCTCATACTTTGACAGTGGTAGACCAACAGCTATTAATACTGTGGGGTATTCACACACCTTAGACTTCCATTATTTGGAACTACCCTGTTTCCCCTCTGGTGGTTGAAGGTTTAGTATATTGAGTCCAGGCTATGCCTGTGGTAGATTTTTCTTTGTTGGGCAGTTGAATATACCATGACTTTTGCCCCGTACACACGGTCTGAAAATCCGACGGGAAAAGTCCGATCAGAATATGTTGTCGGAAAATCCTACCGTGTATGGGCTCTATCGGACTTTGGTTTTATGCGCTCCCTTATGCTCTAGCATAGTTGAAACTATGACTCCCTCGTGAGAATCTGTCAGATTTCCTCTGTGCAGTTCCATCATTTATCCTCCGGATTAAATATGACAGGCATGGTTAGGCATCTGAGGAGCATAAATTAAACCTCAGAATGTGTTTTAGAAGCAGGGGGAGTGTGGGGTGGGGGTGAAGGGGAGCGTAGCAGCAAATGGGACATGCATACACTGGAATCCAACACTATTGGATGTGTTGATTTCCTGTGAAACCTATATGGTTTTAATTTAAACAGTTAAAAAGGAAATCCTGTAAGATATAATAAAACGCCCAGCTCTTGGTTAAATCTTTTATTTTTTTTACTTTTAAATGTCCTCCAGGCATTCATAATGTATACGTTACCCAAACATTTCATATTCCTGATATGTGTCTGTTGTACCATGTGCTTGTATTAAAATGGTTCTAAAGCTCCTTTGTTAAAAAAAAAAAAAAAAATGGTTCTAAAGGCAGAAAGTTTTTTACCTTTATGCATGAAGGTAAAAAATCTTTTGCATACACCTGAGAGCAGAGGTCACATGATCACTTATAAAAACAGGAAAACATGTATTTATAATTTTACATTTGTTTTCTATGTGTATTTATACAGTATTTCACAAAAGTGAGTACACCCCTCACATTTTTGTAAATATTTTATTATATCTTTTCATGTGACAACACTGAAGAAATTACACTTTGCTACAATGTAAAGTAGTGAGTGCACAGCTTGTATAACAATGTAAATTTGCTGTCCCCTCAAAATAACTCAACACACAGCCATTAATGTCTAAACTGCTGGCAACAAAAGTCAGTACACCCCTAAGTGAAAATGTCCAAATTGGGCCCAATTAGCCATTTTCCTCCCCGGTGTCATGTGACTCGTTAGTGTTACAAGGTCTCAGGTGTGAATGGGGAGCAGGTGTGTTAAATTTGGTGTTATCGCTCTCACTCTCTCATACTGGTCACTGGAAGTTCAACATGGCACCTCATGGCAAAGAAATGTCTGACTATCTGAAAAAATTATTGTTGCTCTACATCAGGGGTGCCCAACCAGTGGCCCGGGAGTCACATGTGGCCCTCGGAGCCCTCTGATGTGGCCCGCGACCTCCTGCTCTGGGATGGCTGGTTGGCAAGCACAGATCATCAGTGTTGTGAATGAAGCCGGCGGTAGAGGAAGAAAGCGGCTGCATAGCAGAGCCACATAAGACGATGCTTCCTGTATAGCGCCACCTCCTGTCACAGGTGGAGTAATACCAAATGCACTCGAACAGCAGGTACGGCCAAGATGGCGCCGGCCAGCCACGCGGCCAGAGCGGCGTCCCCCATCGGCTCCCCACACATGCCCCAGCTATCCCTGCTGCCCCCCTCCTCTCCCTCCGGCTCAGAAAGCCTGGATAGGCCCACAGAAGACAGCGATGCCTGGGGGGACAGAGACATCCGCTCCCACATTCTCTCCCTGCCCACTAAAGCTGACCTGGAGAGATTTGTACACAAGGTGGAGAAGGCCATGAGGCAGGACATTGAGGCCCTGCAAGCAGATACAGCACACCTGGGGGGCAGAGTGGAGACATTGGAGGCACAGTGGGAGGACACAACCCCTATACTGCAAGCACTGTCTGACCGTTGTAAAATGCAGGACCGCAGGATTGAGGCCCTACTAGACCAGATGGACGACTCTGAAAACAGGAGTCGCAGGGTGAACATCCGTATCAGAGGATTGCCAGAAGCCACAGGCCACAGAGACATTGTACCAACCCTGCAAGGGGTCTTCAAACAAATCCTAGGTCAGAGGGCGCCTGAACACATTGAGATTGACCGAGCCCATAGGGCACTGAGACCCCCATCAGAAGACCCAGACCGACCCTGGGACATTATATGCAAACTACACAAATATTCCCTCAAGGAACGTATTATGCAAGAAGTCCGCGGAGTTAGACATGTGGACTTTGATGGCGCAAAACTCTCATTTTTTCCAGATCTCTCCAGACGCACGCTGATGCAGCGTCGCGCCCTGAAACCGTTGCTGGCGGCTTTGCAGGATGCACAGCTGCCCTACAGATGGGGGTTCCCATTCAGTCTCTCTGCAACCAAAGATGGGAAGCAACACACCTTACGCAACAAAGCTGATCTACCCCAGTTCCTGAAAGCCCTTGGACTGCCTAGGGTGGACGTCCCTGACTGGAGAGCCTCCTCGGAGACCCCTTTTCCATCCCACGCCGAATCATGGCAAGCAAGCAACCGCAGACGCCGACGCGGCTCCCGCAGACATCACCCTGACCAGGCTCCTCCATCTCAGCCTCCACCAGAGGAGGACTGAATAGAGACATTCCTCGCATTCCGCAGAAGACGTTCAGATGAGTATACTGGACGCTATCCTGACATCCCCCCAGCCGCCGATTCTCAATTTTTCTTTTTCTCTCTAAAAGACTGAGGCTTAATTGAATTTTTGTTTTTTCTTTTGCTCCCATGGCTAACAGCGGGTCCCCAAGCGGACTCACCCCCCATGCAGTTCCACTTCCCCCAAGTAGGCCAACTCTCCGGAGTTTTCTTCCCGTTTTGGGAAATGGCGCTGCCCGCTGGTTCCCACCGTCCCCCCCTCTGCGGGGGGGGGGGTGGGGACCACCGGCCAGCGGCAAAGCTACACTTTGCTGTGAATTTAGGGCTCAGGCCCTCTTTCTCCATGTTCCTCCCCTTTTTTTTTTACTTGATTACCTCATTTGAGGCTGTTTTTGTCTCTATGTTTGCTCCCCTGAATGTTTTCCATGCCTTTACTGCTACCTTTACCAACACTAACTATGATCTACTCTCTAGGTGTCTACTTTCTATTTATGCGCTGGATATGCGCCCCCCTGTAGGTCTGAACGTGCCGTGGGTCCCTTCGCCCCCCCGCAGATGGCCCAGGAGGCCCCCCTCTGACATCACATCATGGCAGGTCTGAAAATCGTGTCTTACAACGTGCGAGGTCTGGGATCCCCCGCTAAAAGAAGTAAGTTGTGGCTTGAGGTGAAACGTTCAGGGGCACATGTAATTTTTTTGCAGGAGACGCATTTTGGCACTGACTCGGTCCCCCGCCTTCCCACACACCTGTACAACTTGTGGTATCTTAGCAATTCCCCCCGACCCAAATCCGGGGGTGTAGCCATAGCGATACATAAACACTGCCCCTTTGTGCTAACAGATCAACTGATTGACCCCGAGGGAAGATACGTGCTCATTAAAGGCACCATCTCCACCCGAAAATTTACGTTTGCAGCTGTGTTCGCCCCGAACAGCAAACAAGTCACTTTTCTGGACTCAGTCCTGGAAACCCTATCGAGTTTTAAAGAGGGCCAACTGGTCCTAGGGGGGGACTTCAATGTAAGCCCAGACCCACAGCTGGACACATCGTCTAGCCGCTCCACCCACTCGTTTGCCTTTCTGAGGCACTTTAAGAAGTCCCTGCAGACGCACCACCTGGTGGACTGCTGGAGACTGATGCACCCGACGGACAGGGACTACAGCTACTTCTCAGCCACACATAGCGTCTACACCCGTATAGACTTTTTGCTGATGGACCAGTATCATCTGGAATCCCTGGCTGGCGCCTCTATTGGCTCCATCACGATCTCAGACCACGCGCCGGTGTCCATCTCCTTGCATCCACTATCTGCGGAGGCACGGGTGTGGAGCTGGCGCCTAAACGAAGGCATTCTAGATGACACGGTGGCTCAGAAACAAGTACTCGATACTATTTCCCTGTACTTCAAGGAAAATAAGGTGGGCGAGGTAGGCATGGGCTCCATATGGGAAGGGCATAAGGCAGTGGTCAGAGGGGAGCTGATATCCCAGGGGGCTAGGCTTAAGAAAGCTAGAGAAGGAGAGCTACAAAAACTACTAGGCAAAATAAGAGCAGCAGAGCTGGTCCATAAGCGTCGGGTCACCCCTGCACTGACAGAAGAACTACTATCCCTCAGACACGAACTGGCCACGGTGCTAGACGATAGAATAAGATCCCGACTGCACCACGTAGCACACAAATTTTATGAATATGGCAACAAATGCGGGAGGTTACTGGCGAGAGCCCTTAAATGTAAACGTGACTCGGGACATGTCCACAAACTCACCTCACCCCAGGGGGAACCCAAGGTGCACTCGTCAAAGATAGCCACCGTCTTCCGGGAATACTATGCCCAACTATATCACCTCCCTGACACAAGACCTGGCCTGACTGAAGCCCAACGGACGGAACGTATCTTGCAATACCTCACAGACGCCCAGTCCCCACAGCTAGGAGCATCAATTGGCAAACAACTGGATACACCTATATCCAGCTTGGAAATTGAGGCAGTAATTAAAGAACTCCCCAATGGGAAGAGCCCCGGCCCAGACGGGTACACAAATGCCTACTACAAAAAATACTCGGGGGTGCTCTCCGGACCCATGTGCGCGTACTTCAATGCTCTGGCATCGGGTACAGCCATGCCAAAGGAAGCACTAACGGCACACATTACGGTGCTTCCAAAAGACGGGAAAGACCATACCATGCCGGGAAACTATAGGCCCATATCCCTTCTAAATACCGATGTCAAGATCTTGGCAAAGATCTTGGCCAATAGGCTCAAGCCGTTCATCCCATCGGTCATTCACCCTGACCAGACGGGATTCATAATGGGAAGGGAGGCAAGAGATTACTCCAATAGAGCGCTCCAACTAATTCACTGGGTGGAATCTCATGCCACAGCTCACCCCTGTCTCTTGCTTTCTACGGACGCCGAGAAGGCATTTGATAGGGTGGACTGGACGTACATGAAAGCAGTGCTGAACAGGCTGGGCCTAGGGCCCAGTATGCTGGCATGGATAACATCCCTATACAGTACCCCGACAGCCAAGGTAAAGGTCAATGGCTTACTGTCCGAAGCCTTCCCGATCAGCAATGGCACGCGCCAAGGGTGTCCCCTGTCCCCTCTTATATTCGCCCTAACCTTAGAGCCCCTACTGAACAAAATTCGCCTCAACGCAAATATAAAAGGATTCACAGTAGGTCCGACAGAACACAAACTGTCCGCCTATGCAGACGACGTTTTATTCTACGTCTCTGAACCCCTGATCTCGCTACCTAACATCCTGGCAGAATTAGGAGAATTTAACCTATTATCAAACTTCAAGATAAACTATAGCAAATCGGAGATTCTTTCACTTAATATACCCATGGAATTACGTACACAGCTGCAGACTGCATTTTCCTTCACATGGTGCCAGTCCTCCCTGAAATACTTGGGGATACACCTACCCGCGAGCTGCTCTCAGCTTTTTGCGTGTAACTATGCACCCCTGCTTACCGCCATAAGAAAAGATCTACAGGGCTGGGACAGAGTGGCCTTCTCGTGGATGGGCCGAGTCAGTGTCCTTAAAATGAATGTGCTACCACGTATCCTGTTCTTTTTACAGATGGTGCCAATTACGTTGCCCCGGGCGTTCTTCTCATCCCTCAACAGCTTATTCATAAAATATATTTGGGCTGGGAAATGCCCTAGACTCGCCCTTAGATTGATACAACGCCCAAAGGCGAAAGGAGGCATGGGGGTACCGATAGTCCGTAGATACTACGAAGCTATAGCCCTGCAACGCATCCTGGACTGGTATCACAGTGTCCCCCTCAAGGCATGGGTCCCGTTGGACAAATGCCTTGCGGGTCGAAACCTGTCACACGCCCCCTGGGTCCCTAGAGAACACAGGGGCCTTTCAGCACTGGTGTCCCCCTTAGCCGCTCACGCCCTGACTATCTGGGATACTATAAACAAACAAGGCAGGCTCGCACAACCAACCTCTCCCTTGGCACCCCTAGGGGGCTTCCCGTGGTTCACCCCAGGGGAACACCCCTCTTTCTTTAGGACGTGGGCGGCGGATGGGGAGTCCAGATGCGGCAGATTCATCCAAAACCAGGGCCTTTTGCCGCCGGACAGACTTAGGAATCTTTATGGCCCCTTCCCAATGGATGAGTGGCGCCATAGACAGCTCCAACACTTCATTAACAACTTACCCCAAGAAGTGAGATCCCCAGCTCAGGCCTCGCCCTTCGAGCGACTGTGCATGTCCTCTTCCAGTATCCCACATGCGATTTCCGTACTCTATAACCTGCTACAACTCTCACAAGCAGAGGGGAAGCCAGGATATATCAGGGAATGGGAGAGGGACCTACGGCACGTTTTTACTGAACCCCAATTAGACCATCTTTACCGTCTCACACACTCAAGCACAGTCGACACCAAAATGAAAGAAAATAGCTATAAGATCTTAACCAGGTGGTACAGAGTCCCATCGAAGTTAGCTAAAATCTACCCACCTCTGTCAGCCGCCTGCTGGAGGGAATGTGGTCTCAGAGGTTCGTTCCTACACATTTGGTGGGAATGCCCCATATTGCGGCCCTTTTGGCTTGACATTCACGCCCAGATAAAGGCCATCACAGATATAGAACTCCCAGATTCCCCACTGGAATCGCTATTGCACTTCCCCACCATTCCAGTAAGTCAGTACCGCAAATCAGTACTGCCCCACTTGCTCAACGCAGCCCGTAGGCTAATTCCGACATACTGGAAAAAAACCCAGACACCCACACGCGGTGAGTGGATAAAAATGGTGAACAATATCATGGCGGCCGAGGAGTGGATGGCAAAGTGCAAGGACAGGTATGAGCAATTTTATTCTATTTGGGCCACGTGGATACACTACAACAGCTCCTCAGGGACGTATAAGGCAAACTCCCCTCCCCAGGTTGGAGGGACACAGGCAAACCCCGGTGATTCGACACCACCCTCTTAGAGATATTAAGCAAAAGAAGGTAGCACTACCCCCCCCCCCCTCTCTCTCTCTCTTTCCCCACCCCCCCCTTCTCTTCCTTTCTCCTCCTTTACCTTTTACCCTTTCGATTTGCACTTATTTAATTTTACTGTTTTAGTTTATTGGTCATAAAGACATGCTCCTCACTGAGCTCTAGGTTTTGGCCACCATCTTGGCTCTAGCACTATGGGTCACTGGCAGACCCATGCCAATACACGAAGGACCGGACCTTCCTCAGGGCTAGCCCACGGTAGAGAAACAGGAGGGACTTAATGATGTGTGATTTCAGAAGTATTGATGACTATATGGTGCTACATGTCTCCCCTGGGAAGCTCCCGGGTGCGTAGCCCCCTGGGTACTTGATAATACGATATACCCAAGAGTTGGACCTCACAATTACGCCACTCTTTATACCATGAGGGTATTAGCTCTACATGTTAGTTTCTGTCAATTTCATTTTTGTGTCTGTTCTTTTGTATGTTGATGTTAAAACATTGTTAAAATAAAGATTATATAAAAATACCAAATGCACTCTGCCTTGATCAGCAACAGCTGGTGATACCAAAATTGAAGACTGTTATTAAAAGGTATGTTTAATACTATAATCACAGTGTATATATGGGCATATCTGTTCTGCAGTGGTTACCGGGTTGCTTTCATACTGCACTGAGCCATAGACCTCTGTTATTACCTGTGGGTTTGGTGCGCTTACAGAAAGTGCACCATACCTGCAGGATATAATAGAATTCTATGGCAAAGTGCAGCTAACCCACAGGAAAGCCAGAGGTAGACTGCTCTGGGTAAACCACAGCACATCAGTGTGAAAGCAGCCTTAGGCCCCTTTCACGCGATCGGTCCGACCCAATCAGACCCTCCATTCACCTCTATGGAGCCGCAAATGTAAACAGACTTGTGTCCGTTTACACCTGCCTACCTTTAATCTGATCCACTAAAAGAAAAAAAACAGAAGGGGTTCTGTCCCCTTCCATCTGGGTGGATCGGAGGGCCCATAGTAGAGTGGGCTGTGTCCGTGTCCGCTCTGCATATGTGTAGTGTACACGGACCTGTCATCCGCCCACTCCGCTCTTGCTCTTACAAAGGTTGGGCCCCCTGCTCTACGTAAAGATGGCCTAGGCTATAAGAAGATTGCCAAGACCCTGAAACTGAGCTTCAGCACGGTGGCCAAGACCATACAGCGGTTTAACAGGACATGTTCCACTCAGACCAGGCCTCGCCATGGTCGATCAAAGAAATTGAGTGCAGGTACTCAGCGTCATATCCAGAGGTTGTCATTGGGAAATAGATGTATTGTATAAGTGCTGCCAGCATTGTTGCAGAGAATTAAGGAGTGGGGGTCAGCCTGTCAGCGCTCAGACCATATGCCGCACACTGCATCAAATTGGTCTACATGGCTGTTGTCCCAGAAGGAAGCCTCTTCTAAAGATGATGCACAAGAAAGCCCGCAAACAGTTTGCTGAAAACAAGGAGGCTAAAGACATGGATTACTGGAACCATGTCCTGTGGTCTGATGAGACCAAGATAAACTTATTTGGTTCAGATGGTGTCAAGCGTGTGTGGTGGCAACCAGGTGAGAAGTACAAAGACAAATGTGTCTTGCCTACAGTCACGCATGGTGGTGGGAGTGTCATGAGCTGGGGCTGAATGAGTGCTACCGGCGCTGGAGAGCTACAGTTCATTAAGGGAACCATGAATGCCAACATGTAATGTGACATACTGAAGCAGAACATGATCCCCTCCCTTCAGCGACTGGGCCGCAGGGCAGTATTCCAACATAACGACCGCAAACACACCTCCAAGATGACCACTGCCTTGCTAAAGAAGCTGAGGGTAAAGGTGATGGATTGGCCAAACATGTCTCCAGACCTAAACCCTTTTAAGCATCTGTTGGGCATCCTCAAACAGAAAGTGGAGGAGCACAAGGTCTCTAACATCCACCAGCTTCATCATGTCGTCATGGAGGAGTAGAAGTGGACTCCAGTGGCAAATTGTGAAGCTCTGGTGAACTCCATGCCCAAGAGGGTTAAGGCAGTGCTGGAAAATAATGGTGGCCACACAAAATATTGACACTTTGGCCCCAATTTGGACATTTTCATTTAGGGGTGTACTCACTTTTGTTACTATCGGTTTAGACATTAATGGTGTTGAGTTATTCTGAGGGGACAGCAAATTTACACTGTTATACAAGCTGTACACTCACTACTTTACATTGTAGCAAAGTTTAATTTCTTCAGTGTTGTCACATGAAAAGATATAATAAAATAGTTACAAAAAGGTGAGGGGTGTACCTCACTTTTGTGAGATACTGTATACACGCAAACATTTTGCTTTGCAGTTCTATTTTAAACTGAATAGGTTGTTTTACAAGTTAAGGGTTCGCAAATACCTGTATTTAAAGTCCTCCTTGGCAGTACCGTTTTTCAGCCACATGGTGTTCTTAAGGTTTCAAGCAGCCACCTGAGAGTCCAAAGAAAGACTGTGAGTACAGTTCCCTACACTCAAAGTACAGTATATTGATGCAGAAAATCGGTTTTGATGCAATCACCATATATTAGTGTCACTTTTATCCAGGGCTGTCCACCTCTGAAAGAAGACTAAGGAAAAAGAGAGAAACCTTTTTTCCTGTTCATGCTTCTGCCACCCTTTGGTGTTATTATTTTATAACCTTAGCACATGAGTCTGGGTACCAGGTATACCTTAAAACAAAAGATTTCCTTGGATCATCTGGAGCTGTTGTATGCATTACTGTGCAAAAGTTTTAGGCAGGTGTGAAAAATGCTATATTTCTTTCAGAAATAGAAGTGTTAATAGTTTATTTTTATCAATTAAAGCTGTGTTCCACCTAGAAATGGAACTTCCGTGGATTAGATTCCTCTGGTGCCACATTAGGCACCTTTCAGGGGGGAGCGGATACCTGTCAAATCCAGGTATCTGTCTGCTTCCACTTCCGGGGAAGGATCGCTGCAATCTGTGCAGTGAACTACGCAATGTGCTGCCCCCCCAGGCAGAACTCCGCTTTAACAAAATGGCAAAATGGAAAGTAAATAAACAGTAGAGAAATCCAAATTAAATCATAATTTGGTGTGACCATCCTTTGCCTTCAAACCAGCATCAATTCTTCTAGGTACACTTGCACACAGTTTTTGAAAGAACTCGTCAGGTAGGTTGTTCCAAACCTCTTGAAGAACTAACCATAGATCTTCTGTTGATGTAGGCTGCCTCAAATCCTTTGGTCTCTTCATCTAATCTCAGACAGACTCAATGATTTTGAGATCAGGGCTCTGTGGGAGCCAAACCATCACTTCCAGGACTCCTTGTTCTTCTTAACGCTGAAGATCGTTCCTAATGACATAAGCTGTATGTTGGGGTTGTTGTCCTGCTGCAGAAAAAATTTGGGCCACACACCTTCCTGATGGTATGGCATTATGGCTAAGCATCTGCCTGTATTTTTCGGCATTGAGGACACTACACTGTTGCCTGCAGATACTCATTATTGTACTGCTCTCCAACTCTTCAACAAACAAACTGCTTCCTGCTACAACCAACTATTTTACATTTTGTCTCATTGGTCCAGAGCACCTGCTGCCATTTTTCTTCACCCCAGTTCCTATTTTTTAGTTGAATCACTTAGCCTTGTTTCAATGTATAGATAGGTATAGATTTGTGGCCCCAATGCTTCCATGAATACCACTTCTGGCCAGACTTTTCCAGACAGTAGATGGGTGTACCTGGGTCCCACTGGCTTCTGCCAGTTCTGTGCTGATGGCACTGCTGGACATCTTTGGCTGTTGAAGAAAAGTAAGCATGATGTGTCTTTTATCTGCTGCAATAAGTTTCCTTGGCTGACCACTGCATCTATGGTCCTCAATGTTGACCGTTTCTTTGTGCTTTTTCAAAAGAGCTTGAACACCACATCTTGAAACCCAAGTCTACTTTGACATCTTTGCCTGGGAGAGACCTTGATGATGCAGTATAGCTATCTTGTGTCTTGTTGCTGTGCTAAGTCTTGTAATGTGTATGACCTGTGACATGAAATTGTCTTCCACAACCTCACCTTAGTAGCAGAGTTTGACTGATCCTCACCAAGTTTTAAGCTTCCTACATAGCTGTTTCTGTTTTTAATTAATGACTGTGTTTCAACCTAAATATGAAATTGATGATCATTAGCACCTGTTTGGTATAATTGGTTATCATACACCTGACTCAAAACTCCTGACTTGTACAAAGTGTGAAAGTGTAAGGATTGACGCTGGTTTAAAGCTAAAGGGTAGTCACAGCAAATATTGATTTGGTTTAAATTTTTCTTCTGTTCGCTCACTTTGCATTTTGTAAATTGATAAAAATAAACAAATAAAACATATTTTTTTTTTAATCATTCTTACTTTACAGCATTTCTTCACACCTGCCTAAAACTTTTGCACAGTACTGTACTGTATATGTGTGTGTTATGTATTTGAGGCCATGCATCTTTACCTATGTCTATGTATAGCAATACCAAGAATCAAGAGTCATGATTCAAGAGCAGACACTAGATGCAGTTATCTGAACTCAAAAACTTTCATTGCACTAACAGACAATTCATACTTTGAAATAGTTATTGCTGATTCATATACCTTATTGTTTCAGTTTCCTTATTTTTAATTACATGCAAGATGTATGAGCCATGATGTAAATGTGGTTCTGGTAGTGGTAGTTTTTGTCATGATCTTTCAGTGCCAAAAACAACTCAGAATTCTATACTTCCCCTAAATGTTAAAAACCTTAAAGTGTATGTCATGCCATAATTGTGGGGGAGAAACCTGTGTTGGTTTTACTATTAATGAGAGATTTCATCTCACTTATTCACATGTTCATAATGGTTTCACCAGAGAGGAGTTGTGGAAAAATTTGCAACAAGGACATAGACAGTAAAGACTGTCCTGGATTTGGTTCGAGCAGGGTTCGGCAAAATTCACAGAAGTTTGGATGCTGTACCTGAACTCCACTGAAATCAATGTCAAATCAAATTTGCTAATTTTCTGGGCTAATAGGCAAGGGATTATCAAAAAATAGCAGATGAACTTTCCCTGGGGAATATGTACCATTTTTGTTCAAATATGTAGAAATTTGTTTTTCAAATTAGCCGAGCCTAGTAACCAATTGTGGCGCACGCATGGGAATGATTTCACCGCACGGGCCCGCCTCCCTCTTCCCTCCTTTCGCTGACGCAGGCACCGTTCATGGACCAATGAGAGCCGAGCTCGGGAGCTTCGTTCGCTGCCACTGTTCAAACGCCTCATGTGGCAGTGAGTAACAGTGCAGGCATGCTCAGCCGGGAGATTGTGCCGCACTCCCGGGTGTCCGTGAGCCCGCTGTCAAATGCGGGAGACTCCTGCGAGTTGTGGGAGACTTGAGATGTCTGCACTGGTATAGCTGCATTTAATTGGCACTGGTATAGCTGCATTTAATTGGCACTGATCAGGCTGTATTTAACTAGGGTGGGGGGGTGTTGGCGCCGGCGCCAAGCGTCACCTCCCTGAAATTAGCTTTTGCAGGTTGGGATGTCTGAAATACACAAGGATGAGGGTGGCAGGCTGGATCCACGTGGTCCGCATCTCCTTGTTTCACGTATTAATGTCACATATTGTTATTTACAAACATGCCTTATTCAGCAGCCATCTTGGTTCAAACACTTCATGTCTGTGGCTCACACGTCTGTCATATTTTTCTATAGGACGCTGGTCAGGTGCATATGTTCCGCCAGGTTGTGTTTTAGTTCAGAGTGTTCAGTAAGGATCATGTGTTAGTTATTGCACATTTTTTTGGGTTCACAAGTGTCCACTCATATTGTTATACAGGTTCCCTTGGTGCCGGTCACTAGGGAGGCTGGGGTTGGGACTTTAGACAGGGTGGTGAGGCATGGTAGGTTACTTGGGTCTTATGTTTGTTAGAGCCGTCTAGTCTTACTTTGGTCAGGGCCACATGAGGGTGAGGGGGGAGTGGCTGTGGCAGCTTTATTGCTCTGGTCAAATCATCAGTCCAGGCTACCTGCCACAGTTGTGGGGTAGGTTGGTTGGGACACTAGGCAGCATAATTTTCACCTTCCTCAAAGTTGTTCGATCACATCCCACCACATCACGGTAGGGGACACCTGCCAGGGGTTCCAGGTATCTCACGGGTCAGTGACCAGGTTAATTATCATGCTCTGTCTGACCCTCCTCCGTTCAGAGATCACGCACCATGGACACTCGTAATCATGCTTTTTGTCGCTAGGATATTTTGTTGCCTACCTGAGTTCTTGCAGCATGCGTCAGGTCAAATGTTAGGTTTAGCACGTTTGTCCTTTATTATTGTTGTTCCTGTTTAACAAACAAGGGCCTCAAAGTATTTTTTCATCCAAGTTTCAGTCCAGCTCAGGTAAGTGTTTGTTGGTTAATTTTTCTTAACTGCTATACACACTCACACAGGGGTCATGGTCATGTTAGGCCTGACTAGTCATACCACTGCTGGGTCACCCATCACATTTATGGGTGTCAGCCGATTGATTGTTTTGTTTTTTAATTGATTTGTGCAGTGGCAAGTCTCCTCATCCGCTTCATACACATGCATGTCACGATCATGTTTCATGTCTTCCCAACACTCGTTCAGTTGCCTGACATGTCTTCAGTTATTCGTAGGTTTGGGTCATGTAAAGTTGTCTGCTATGCGTTAGGATTACTCGGTTTGTTTGTTTCTTACACATTTTTCAGTCCCGCTCATACATTTTTTTGCAGGGTGGGCATCGATCGTCAAGGGGCAGACCTCGTATGTTAGTGAGAATTATTCTCGGTCGAAGGTAAGTCATGATTACCATGCATTGTTCACTCCGTCTTATTTTGCCTGCACGTTTCAGGTCACGTTCGCCACTGCTGTATTTATCTATCACGTTTTAGGTCACAGCGAGTTGAGACGATTGTTTTTAATTGGTTTGTGCAGTGACAAGTCTCCTCACCCATTTCTAAGTCAACTTACGTTAGGCTATTTTCATTCTTTATGGTTCCTTAGACTACTAGTCATGTTGAACCTGACAGGTTTTCAGGTTGCAGTAGGCCTGAGTGAATGTTTTTAATTTGCCTGTTGCATCACAGATTACTCGGCCTCTGGTTTGATATGATGTATGCTTTCTTAGGCTCACAGGGGATGGTTTCCAAGGAAACGGGAGATAGTTGGAGGGGTTAAAGAGAGTGGTGAGGGTCGAATGGGTCAGTTGGTATGTGAATGTGTGCTTATGATTTATTTTGGTTGTTTAGGTCATGTCTCAAGCAGCGGACATTGAGGACTTTGCTTCCATTCCTCCTTCACCAGCTAGGGATTCAGAACATAACGGCACGCCTTCTCTGAGGTCCTGGACAATTCTGAGACTGATGGCAGAGTTACGCCATAAGGGTATTTCATACCTGGCATCAGCCCACAAAGCGGAACTGTTTAGACTTTTATTTCCCAGCACTTCAGGTTCCAGTCCTTGATCCACACTGGATTAATGGATATCATTCATAAAAAATGGTTGCTTATAACAGTGATTATCACTGTGTGTAAAAAAATGTACAGTGTTACAATATTATCACTGTACTGCTCTGGTCACAGAATGTAAAACAATCTAAAAAAAAGAAAAAAAATAAATAAAATAGAAAAAAATTGTTGGGCTGGGCAGAAAGTAGCGTTGACGTCAATACGCTCGTGAGAGTGCTAGGACGATTTTTGTTTCCAATGCCAGTGATTACAGTCTTGTCAGTATTTTTTTTAATAAAATGCCCATTTTTTATCTGGATGCTACGCAATGAGTTTCCCTTTTTTCTTATGATCACTGATTGAATCGGCTTCTGAGGATATCCTGTGGCTACATCTTTGGCTCGTTTTCCCCAACGATCCCCTACTGGGAGACTGGATAAGTCAAGCTGATCTGCATTTAATGTGAGGGGTAGGGATAAGCCTTATGTTTGAGTCGAACATAAGTTTGACTCGAACATCAGGTGGGGTGTTCGCGGCAAATTTGAAAGCCGCGGAACACCCTTTAAAAGTCTATGGGAGAAATCAAAAGTGCTAATTAAGGCTTATATGCAAGTTATTGTCATAAAAAGTGTTTGGGGACCCGGGTCCTGCCCCAGGGGACATGTATCAATGCAAAGTTTTTTTTTTAAAACGGCCGTTTTTTCGGGAGCAGTGATTTTAATAATGCTTAAAGTGAAACAATAAAAGTGAAATATTCCTTTAAATTTCGTACCTGGGGTGTACCTATAGTATGCCTGTAATGTGGCACATTTATCCCGTGTTTAAAACAATCCCTGCACAAAATAAAATTTCTGAAGGAAAAAAGGTAATTTAAAACTACTCGCGGTTATAGTGAATTGTCTATGGGAGAAATCAAAAGTGCTAATTTTAAAGGCTTATATGCATGGTATTGTCATAAAAAGTGTTTGGGGACCTGGGTCCTGCCCCAGGGGAAATGTATCAATGCAAAAAAAGTTTTAAAAACAGCCGTTTTTTTCAGGAGCAGTGATTTTAATAATGCTTAAAGTGAAACAATAAAAGTGAAATATTCCTTTAAATTTCGTACCTGGGGGGTGTCTATAGTATGCCTGTAAAGTGGTGCATTTTCCATTGTTTACAACAGTCCTTGCACAAAATTACATTTCTAAAGGAAAAAAAAAAGTAATTTAAAGCTACTCGTGGCTATAATGAATTGCCTGGTCTCAGCAATACAGATAAAAGTAATTGAAAAATCGGCATTGGGGTCCCCCCAAAAATACATTACAGACCCTTATCCGAGCATACAACCTGGCAGGCCGCAGGACAAGAGGGGGGACAAGAGAGCACCCCCCCTCCTGAACTGTACCAAGCCACATGCCCCCAACATGGGGAGGGTGCTTTGGGGTTGATGGGATCAAGGGCCTCATCCCCACAACCCTTGCCTGGTGGTTGTGGGGGTCTGCGGGCGGGGGGCTTATCGGAATCTGGAAACCCCCTTTAACAAGGGGACCCCCCAGATCCTGCCCCTCCTGTTTGAAATGGTAACGGGTACATTGTACCCCTACCATTTCACAAAAAAAGGTGTCAAAATGTTAAAAAAAACACAAGACACATCTTGGGACAAATCCTTTATTAAAAAAATAAGTCCATTCATCTTCTTTTCTCGCTCCGTCAACGGACCGAAAAAAAAACACACGCCGCCACCGATCTGCCTCCATGGGAGGCACCCGCCAGAGGACAGCCATTATGGCGGGTGCCTCGGCCTACCTTTTTTTTTTTTCGGTCCGTCTACGGAGCGAGAGAAGAAGATGAATTGACTTATTTTTTAATGAAGGATTTGTCCCAAGATGTGTCTTGTGTTTTTTTTTAACACTTTGACACTTTTTTTGTGAAACGGTAGGGGTACAATGTACCCGTTACATTTCAAACTGGGGGGTGGGATCTGGGGGTCCCTTTGTTAAAGGGGGCTTCCAGATTCTAATAAGCCCCCCACCGGCAAACCCCCACAACCACCATGCAAGGGTTGTGGGCATAAGGCCCTTGTCCCCATCAACATGGGGACAAGGTGCTTTGGGGGGCACCTTGGTGCTTTGGGGGGCTACCCGCTGGCTGCGGCAGGTTGAGAAGAGAAGTCCACTGGTAGGCAGCTGGTGAGCAGGGTAGACCGCTGGGCAGGGGAACTTCTGAAGTACCAGATGAGCTTGTGCAGCAGAAGGAACCAGAAGCCGTGTCAGGAACCAAGCCGGAGTTATATCCACATTATATCATTTACTCTAGCAACCCATTGCGAAAGAGGGGGGATAACAGGAACTTTCCAATGGGTTGGGATGACCTGCCCAGCAGCAGAGAGAGGGGAATAAGGACTCCTCATAGACATTAAACACAGCAGTCCAAAAAGGTCTGATCAGGATATGAGAGCTTGAGACACATACGAGAGTATCAGTGATTCCAGACAAAGCTAAACTAGAGAATGGAACGTGCAATATAAACAAATGTAGACTAGTGATAGGTATGGTCTGAAAAAAATACAGAAGCTTTGGAAGCACATCCATTTGAAGGGTATTGTTCTTCCCGAACCAGGACAGGGGGAAGGAGCGCAAGGTTTCCATTTTTTTCTGTATTCTGGTATTCTGGACAACAAAGGGCTATAGTTAAAGAGTAAAGGTTGGATAATTTAGAGGCGATAGTGGGCCCCAAATACTGTAGGTTTCCACGGAAAAGGAAAATGAACCATAAGCTGGGAAACAGTAGATTCGGATAACAATATGTTCAATGCCGGCTTTAGAGATGTTCAATTTAAAATTACTGTAAAAAAAAATGAGGTGAGTAATCGTGGCTAAAAGATGAGTCAATGTTGAAAAACACGTTTTTATTCTTTTGAACAATAAAACATGACACAGTAACATGGTACATGCAGGATTGATCGCTTTTCAGATATATATATATACCATAGTCTGTGGACTTTATAAATTTCCTACAGAATAAATAATATAAACTGATAGGCTATTTCTACCAAAGAATTGTAGCAGTATACATTTTGGCCTAAGTTTATGAAGAAGTAATTTATTTTAAAATGTTTCATTTATTCATTAAAAAAAAAAAAAAACAGTGGTTATTAAATACCACCAAAAGAAAGCTCTATTTATGTGAAAAAAATTATAAAGATTTCATTTATGTACAGCGTTGCATGACCAAGCAATTGTCATTCAAAGTGTGACAGTGCTAAAAGCTAAAAATTGGCCTGGGAAGGAAGGGGGTGAAATTGTCCGGTGGTAGTTAAAGAAGCCAGCAATGAAATTTCATTTGTTAGCAATTTATGCAGTATGATTTTTTTTTCTTTGTAATTGCCACTTTTGATGTAGCACATCCCATGGCTAACACGAAAAAAAAAAAAAATAATTCATAGAGCCCCCTCCCCCAAATGAATACCAAAACCTTTGATGGGTACCATTCCACCTCAAAAAATGTGTGAGGTCCGCTAATAAATCCATACCAGACCTGAAGGGAAAGCCCAGTGCAAAAAAAAAAAAATCAAATAAAGTGTGCAGGGGTCCCCTAAAAATCCATACCAGACCTGAGAATGCTGCCTGGCTCTTGAACCATATCAGGCCACATGTCTTCAACATGGGGGGGCCCTGGCAAAGCACCTTGTCCCCATGTTGATGAGGACAAATGGCCTCTTCCCCAAAACAGTGGCCCAGTCATTGTGCGGGACTGTGAATGAGGGGCATATTGGAACTGGAAGCCCCTTTAAAAATGAGATGGATACCCAGAAATTCCTTTCCCATGTAAATGAAAAGGGTACATTATAGTATTAAACTAAAAATGCCCTAAAAATGTCCCTCATCAATCGAGATGCCAACCAAAAGAAAAATCCCAATGTACCTGGTGCGCACAACTGATCCTGATGCTACTTCTCAGCTCCCAGAGATGTTCTCAGCTATATAAGGTAAAGAGGGGTGGTGATAGTGGGGACATCAATGTCACTGACCAATAATGGTCAGCAGATGGAAGAAAGGGAAAAGATTTGTATAAAATATAAATTACCTTACTCCTGTCTTCCAGCCATGACACCTAGGGTGTACTTATTCCCCGGGAATCTTTCTGGAAGATAGCGAATCCATGTCCAGCAATGCTGAAGGGAAGGGGTAAGGTAAGCAGAAAATTAAAAAAAAAATTCTTTGCAGGTACATTTTGGAAATACTAAAATTCTGCTATTTTTACAAGGGGAGAGGTCTTGACTTTTTAAGAAGACCTTTCATTTTAATGCAAGGTCTGCTTTAACTCTTTTGATTGGAATACCTCTTCTAACAACTAGTGGAATGACTGCTCCAGAACAGACTGGGAACAGATGCCAATACTGCTGATAGGGGACACGATTTTTAGAATGGCAAACACAAAGATCGTGATCACCAAACAGCCTGCTGTTTAACAGTTGGTCGAGTTAAACACATTGCAGATCTAGTTGACAAGATTGCTGGGTGGGGCTGCAGAAGACCTATCTCTCATGGTACACTCTATTACCAATGACAAAGATAGAAGAACATGGAGTGTCCTAAAAAAAGGTCTGAAAGAAGTAACTTAAAGGAAAGGACCTCTAAGGTAATATTTTCGGAAATACTCTCTGTGCAAAGAGTAAAAGAGAGAAAACAAAAGCTCAAACAACTGTAGAAGCAGCATTTTTTAGCTCAGGTGTGCATGAGGCCTTAAAAGCAATAAGAACCAAACAGCACCCCCAGCTATTCGCATGTAATGTCAGTATGTAAACATATAGTATTTGAGGGAATTGTGAGAAAATCTATTCAGAGGCTTGTATGAAATAAAAGTTTCCTAAGTAACAACCAACATGGATTTATGAATAACTGCTGTTGTCAGGTCACCCACATCTTTCTATGAGGAAGTGAGAAAGAAATTGGATGGTGGAAGACTAGCAGACATGGTTTATCTGGGTTTTACTAAACCAACTGATACTGTACATCACAAACTTTTGATCTATAAAATAAGATCTATTGGAGTTGAGGAAATTGTGTACATGGATTGTAGGAATGAGCTGAACTACCCTGGGTTCAGTTTGCAGGGTCTGGAACCTCAAAAGAGTTTGGATGCCGAACTTGGAGTTTAAAGGATAAGTTCACTTTTTAAAAAAAATAAATAAATGCACATCTTTTTGAAGGTAATAAAGTGTGCATTTATTATTACTTTTTACTTGGAGCCTGTAAAGCATTGCAAGTCCATGAAGGACTTCGAAGTGTATCTTCTTCTTGTACCTCGTACGGGGAGGCAGATACACACTGGCAGTAAAAGACAATGAACTACCAGAGAGCTAAACAGCGCCACAGTAGTTAGTTGAAACTACAAGCCGACAGCTGCAAAGGCTGCCAGGATTGATAGTCTCCCATTCACAGAACTCTGTGAATGAATGACGTGGCCGAGCGGACGGAGCCCATCATGGCCATGACTTTTTCAAACAGTGACAGTGGGTGCCTGGAGAAGATGCACACTCGCTGTCACTGGTGAAAGTCTGCATCTGCTGGAACATGTTACATTTACATAACTAAAACAACTGATGAAGGGCCAAAGATGCACACCTAAACCCTAAACATTCTGTATCCACTTTTTAACTAATCAGAGGATGAGTAAATGTACCAAATCGTCCACAAAGTGAAAAAGTTGTCAGAGGACAACTTCCACATAGAAGGTATGCTGCCTGCCCACAGAAGCAACTGCCTGCCCATGGATAAAAAAAGTGAAGGACACTTGTTTTTGTTTTGGTAAAGGACCTGGTGAAAAAGGATAAAGGGGGAAGGAGAAAGTGACTTAGATGTCATTATAAATGTCAAAAATCATCTTCCAAAATGGCTTAATCTTACTACAATCCCTTCATAGGGGTTATGTTGCCTTCCTCTGAATCAACTGTGGGTATAGGATTCTGTATATGGAGGTTTTCTCATAGCTCCCAATTGTCCCTGATTTCGAAGGACTGTCCCTGATTTGGAGCAATGTCCCTCAGTCCCTCATTCCTCCTCATTTGTCCCTCATTTCGATCTGATCTATATAGTTGTATATAGAATACACTTTTTATCTATCAAAAAGTGTTTTCCAGCACTAAATCTTTCAATTTCTAAACTGCTGCATTTGTAAATTCCAAAAGTTAATATAGAGGAATAGTAGTGGTAAAAAAAAGTACTTGTGGGTTGAACCAATCTTTTATTTTTTGTACAATACTCCTTTATGGGGGAGTGACAAGGGGTGTGTCCTATGCCTGCATACTTTTGCTGATAGGTGTCCCTCATTCCCATCTCAAAAAGTTGGCAGGTATGGTTTTCTGTTTACATAATTTTTAACCATTATTATTTATTTTATAAACTATTTATTTTTTCTATTGGTTGAAGTAGATTAACTTATGTATTTTTTTAACCTGATTAACTATGTACTATGTTTGGCACATAATCTATACTGGACCAGTGTAACTATAGAAGTTGTTATACCTGGAATTCAGCTGGAATTTCACAAATGTGGCTATTTGGATGTTTGCATGGAATTTAGCTTTAAATATAAATGTATAAATCCTGATGGAAACCATGGTGTAGTGATAAGTAAATGCATTACTAGAGTTTTGGGAAAAGAAAAAACGTTTTTCAGAAATAAAAGAAAAGGCAGAGCATTTTTTAAATAAAGTGAAATAAAGAATTAAAAAAAATGAAACTGAAAGTATCTTAATTCATTTCTAGGAATGATGGATAGCATTACCCATCCTAAAAAATTAGTAATGAAGATTTCCTGTATACACCTGAACTCTTCCTGCTAGAAGGAGTATATATATGTACATATTTAGAAGATGTCGAGAAATTTGCAGCAAAGAGTTGACAATCCATAGGTAAGACATGCTATGTTTCACACAGCTCATTCATTCAATTTGCTTCCAATATTAATCCTGTTCTCTCTAAACTTGTACTGTTTTGGCTTTTTCTCCTATTGTGTGTTGTTATTACTGTATTTGTTTTGCTATACAACTATATGTACTTGCTTTTGGAAAGTGTAAATTATAATGTAAATTATTACTAATTCTGGGTACACAGGTTTTTTTTTTTCTTTCAACCCAGCTGGCTGAATAAAAAAACGTACAGATCGTTGTACTAACACATCCGATATTGGTGCAGCAATCTCCCCGCTGAGCTATTGTGTTCTGACAGACACCCCCCTCGCCAGAACACAGTGATCAGAGATTACTGATTGGATGCTGGTTTTCCAGCATGCTCATTTGACAGAAGTTAGTTGTGAAACTGGCTAGGAGCTGTACACACTGGTCGAAGGTTGGCTGGTTACCATTTTCAGACAATTTTCACCCCATGTGTACCGACCTTAAGACCCCTTTCACACTGAGACGCCCCATGCATCTGCGGTAAAGTGGCGCTGCTTTTAGCACCACTTTACCATCGTTTTAGCTGCGTTTTTCCGGCGGTATCGCAGTGCTGCCCCATTGATTTCAATGGGGAGCAGCGGTGGAGAAGCGGTCGGTGAGTTCACTGCTCCTTCACTGCTCCAAAGAAGCTGCTGGCAGGACTTTTACTGACGCCCTGCCAGTGCACCACTTCATTGTGAAAGCCCTCGGGCTTTCACAATGGGCGGTTTGCAGACGCTATTTTTAACGCTATAGCGCCTGCAAAACGCTCCAAAACGTGGTGAGTAAATGTAGTCAAATCCATTTCATAGACAATTTTGGGAATTGGATGCACTTTGCCTTTTTGTGATTATTCACAATTGTATCACTATTTAGTGAAACTGTAAAGTGGTATTTAACCCAAAACAAAAAATGTATTACAATGCAACTTACCAATCATTGGATGTGGTGGATGCATTTGTTTTTCTTTTCTTAGTTTTTTCCCCTCTGTTTTCACCTGGTAGTCTGGCCTCTGGTATTAGTGAGACACAACTCTAAGGCCCCTTTCACACGGAAGGCCCGTTCAGATCCGCCTGTCAGTTTTGACGGCGGATCTGAACGGGCGCTCCATGTTACTCTATGGAGCGTCGGATGTCAGCGGAGACATGTCCGCTGACATCCGGTCCGATCCGCCAAATCCAGACGTATGGACCACACGTCCAGATCCGTCGGATCGGGTGAGATCGGGTGAGATCGGGTGAAAACGGACACACTGTCCGTTTTCATCCGATCTCTCCATAGAGATCAGCGGCGCTCGCAAGCCCCTCCCCGCTCAGTGAGCGGAGAGAGGCTTGTCATCTGCCGGTTCAGCGGAGATCAACAGACAGATCTCCCGCTGAGCCGACGGACAGAGGCGGGCTCCGTGCAAGCGGAGTCCGCCTCGTCTGAAAGGGGCCTTAAGGAATAATCACAGGAGGCACAGCAGAAGGAGGGGGGTGATAAATGTATTAGCAACTTATTTAAATAAACGAATTGAAGGCAAACTCCAGCTAACACTTTATAATCAGTTACAGCAAATAGTTTTTTTCCCTTTTGGGATAAAGTTTTTACATGAATAAATAAAAGCAGATAATTTTAACCACCCCTGCCAGTGTTAAATGGTTTGTTTCATCTATGTAAACTAATACATTCTGCTGAAGCTTGAGCTTTTGAAAAACAGATTTGCTGCCTGGATCACCAGAAAATGAATACAGCCAACACATCTAAGAATTGGTAAACTGCAATATAAAAAGTTTGATTTTAGGTTTAGTACTGCTTTAAGATTACCAGGGGAGCCTGTTGTGAAATAGATATATGCAGTGGGAAAAGGATGTAGAACGCAACCTTCAAACAAGTTGAAGACAACCTCAGTTCTTTTCTACAGAGTGTAGCATTTTTATTGAAGAGAAATGGATGACTGATCCAACAGTATATACTGAGAATAATATAATAATAATACAAACCATATGAGCTCCTTTATCTTCCCTTGCTTTACCCCTTTCCCTCATTCACTATGACGTAAAGGAAATTTTTATTGGTTGACCAGGTTTTCCTTTGATATGCTTAATGTATAACTAGTAATGGCAAAGCTTTATGTTGGTTCTGGATAGGGTGGAGAGGGATTAGAACACCTGTCAGGTTTTTATTGCTGTATGTGCCCCAGTTAGGGAGATTTACTCTTTCTACGTGTCCTGCTTGACATTATCACCCGAGAAACAAATCACAAATCACTAATTTTGGTTGTCACCAGGAATATAGGGAGAATCTTCCAATGAGAACACTATTTCTGGTGACATGCTGGTATTCCCTCAAGTTGGAGGAATTTCTGCCCACTTCCTGTTTTAGCTATGGAACAGGAAGTGTAAAGTGTAAATCTCCCCGATAGGATACGAGTGGCAAAAAAAGAATCTAAAAGGGGCTATAACCTTTCCTTACTCTATCCAAAATTAAAAACATGTACATTTAGTTTTGCTTTAAGACCCTTTCTGCAGTTATTGATCATATCATTTAAGGACAACAGTAGTAATTACGACACTTGTAACTGAATGCAGTCAAATAATTACCAATTCAGGATACAACTACCATAATTTGCTGGTGCCATCATTCGATCTGATCTGTGAGAGGGAGAGTCTCTCATTCTATAAATGCTATTAACATACAGCTTTGGTGTTGTAAAACTAGAGTTGCCTTTGCCTTTTGAATCGTTTTTTCGCCAAGCCAATAACTGATATCAAGGAACTAGAGTCTAGACCAAGGGTGTCAAACTCTATTTAATCACAGGCCACATCAGCATTGTGGTTGCCCTCAAACGGCCGGTTGTATCTGTAAAACTACTGTATATAAATGTATCTACTTTTTATCATATTAAATACGGTAATTGCTTCTGTATTTCATTTTTAGTGATTTTAGTAATCACTACAGGCTTAAAGTGGAGTGTCCTAATATTAAAAGTCAGCAGCTACAGTATTTGTAGCTGCTGACTTTAAATTTTTTGGTGGGGTGGGGTCGGCTGGAGCTCCGCTTTAAGCAGAGGACAGGTGCAGACTAGCACAGAGCCCACTCACACTCCTTGGGGGGAGCAGAGACGAGCATCTCCTTGGCTGCACGGAGAATAGCAGGATTTGTAGAAGGAGCTCTGTCCTCCTCTCTGCTTCGGAATGCTGAGACAAGGTGGGGGTAGAGATGAGGGGGGTGTTGACACATGTGGTCTAGACTCCAGAGACCATGGTGTCCTAGAGAATTTGTAAATACAGGTGAAGCTGTCAAGGACAGACACCAAGTTGGTGTCTGCGCATGTACAGTACATCCACACTATATAGAGAATTATATATGAATTGCCCTAATTAGTAGGTTGTATACTTACCTTTAGGGTTCAACACTAATAGATATATGTCACAGGGGGGTGTTGAATCCTACATAATAATCCTCTGCACTCTCTGCCAACACTTAAGAACAGGTTCCTCATTGGATAGTATTTATATAACTGTTTGGAGGGTGAGATTTCCTAAAAGGATGGCTACATTCAACTGGCAAATTCTCCTTTACCAGGTTATTAATGTAGAAAAAAGGCATTTTTTTTTTCATTTTGAAATGAGTAAAGGAGGGTTACAACTCCTGCCAATTTTATTTGTTGTCATCTCTGTCCTATAAGAGAGACTTCCTTTCACTTCCTGTACCATAGCCAAAACAGGAAGTTAGAGAAAAAATTTATGTTCAAAGTGAAATCACTAGGATCAAGGGAACTATTGACCCCATTGGACAAATAGAAAGTATACATTTCCGTAACAGGGCACAGACAGCCATACAAACCTGACAGGGGTTCTAATCCCTCTTAATTTTTCCAAAACTAAAAAAAGTTTTGCCTTTAGTTAACATTTAGGCTTCATGGTCCTGGTCATACACGGTCCATACCCGGTGATCATCCTCTGGAACCAACTTCTACCACGTGCAGCCGCCCATTGAGATAAATGGGAAGAGGTAGCAGTTGTGTGCCAGGGTTTGCTTAAATCACCCACACATGAACTGATATATACTCCAAACACAGATAGCATGTCAGCTTCACAAACCTGCTGAAAGAAACCACCCACCCCCCACTGACACTCATCTGATCCCCACGCTTCTTCCTCACTGAATGTCAGGTTGGGCAGATGACAGCTGATATAAACAAAGGGTCAGGGTCTCCTGTGTGACATCATGTGGCATGTTTTGGGTGGGGGGGGGGGGCACACATCTGCCTCCTTCCCCTTTCCTGGCCTTCTAGACTACATGCTCGGATAATGATCTGGTATAAATTAAATTACCCCCTTAAAATCCATATCAGACCTCAAGGGCCTGCATTCATACCAGACCTGAAAGAGTCCAGGTTCACACACCTGCAGTACTGGACACTGCATGTAATTCGCACAGGAATCGCAGCACATTCCTGTGCGGATTGCATGCGGTGTCTCTGAGGTGCGATTTGAGATATGGATTTGTATGGCTCAAATCGCACCAAATTTGTGCAGGACCCTGTTTTGTCTACACCAGAATCGGATTGCATGAGTGGGAACACCCATGCGATGAAATTCTGAAGATCACACTGCGTTTTTCCAACCAATTGAGGGGTGTAGTCAACCTAACATACATTTCGCAATCCATTCACATGAACGGGTTGAAATTTTGATGCAGTGCAAAATCCTCAGCGAATTCGCTTTGAATTCGCACCACATCTAGTGTGCACGAAGGCTTCCAGCCATGTAAGTGATTGGAGCAGATGATGTAATTGGTTGGTATGGACATGGTGGTGCATGTACCCACTGGTGTCCTTAACAACCATTAACAAGGAGACCCTGTCATGTATAATAGCAGTAGTAATACTACTATTATAAATGATGTTTGGCTCTCATCTGGTCTATCTCATTCCTCGTAGGGATGGGTGAACGGTCCGGGCCGAACTTTTGTTGTTCGGACATTCAGCGAACATCCGAACAAACAGGTCGTTCGACCGTTTGTTGCCCCCCCCCCCAAACCGACCACAATGCATTGCGGTTCTGAACAGTGCATTGCAAGCCCTGATTGGCTGAAGCAGTGAAACCAATTTTAACCAATCAGGGCACAGGGTACTGTCAGAGTCATGATTGGACACTGTCATCATGACTTTATCCAATCATGGCTCATTCCTGCCCCACAGTATAAAAGTATTCTTTCAATGGCAGCCATTTTCAGAGTGATTTCGGCATGGAGAGAGATAGAACATGGCTCTGTTCAGTGCTATTAGTTAGTGTGCTGTACTGTGCTATTTTGCTTCAATTGTCAGTGTAGAATATTAGTTTAGTGTCAGTCTAGGGATAGTGTGAGTGTAGTGAGGAGGACCATCATTCAGCTTTGCATAGTGTGCAGCTAGAGTAGGAACAGCTCAGATAGTTTCAGTGTAGTGAGACCGTGTCAGTAATCTTTACATTATTGCATCGCTAGACAGTTCAGATAGCGCCAGTGTAGTGACGGTTAGAGAAACATGGATCCCCTATGGGTGGACTATGGGTGTAGTGACGGTTGAACACTGTCTATTTGATTGCGTTACTGCCAGTTTAATGCCATATAGTTCTGTGTGCGTTACTGCAAGTTTAACGCCATTTACTCTGTGTGCGTTACTGCCAGTTTAGCGCCATATAGTTCTGTGTGCGTTACTGCCAGTTTAACGCCATATAGTTTTGTGCGTTATTGCCAGTTTAATGCCATATAGTTCTATGTGCGTTACTGCCAGTTAAACGGCATTTACTTCTGTGTGCGTTACTGCCAGTTTAATGCCATATAGTTCTGTGTGCATTGCTGCAAGTTTAATGCCATATAGTTCTGTGCATCACTGTACATTTATCGCATTATATTGCAGTACATTATAGTATATCTGTGGAGTGTGTCTGTGTAGTGAGAGTGATCAAATTAAAGTGCACCAAACACCACTTTTGGTTACATTGATTAAAGTGCATCTACGTACAGATTGCCACTTCTTCTTTACATTATCCCTCCCAATAATCTCTGGGAGGACAAGGAGAGGCAGACATTCCCTTGGCACTGTAAGGGGGGAGGCAACAAATGTGTCCATAGGAAAAGGGGGATGTGGTGGTCAGTCCTCAGGCAGGGTATCATTTCCTCTTTTTAGTGAGTTTGCCCATGCTATCCAGCCACAGCATGCAGAGAAGGTGGTGGACTGGCTTACTAAACCTTCCTCATCCTCCTCATCCTCCTCATCTTCTGTCATGCAAGCAGATTCAAGTGTGCAGTCCCTTGCAGTTGCAGAGTGGATAAACCTGCCTCCTTATTCACATCTAGCCCTGCCATAGCCCCAACATCAGCCATGGAGCAGTCAGCTGAGTTATTTGACCACAGCATCAGCCACTTGCTCCTTGTTGATGCCCAGCTATTACTGGATTCAGATGTTGGTTCTGAGGTTGAGGATGACAGGAACATGAGCCTAGAGAGAAGGGAGAACACTGGTAGACAAGTTGGCATTCATGTTCCCACAGCCTTAGCGTATTGCCAAGTTGTCTCCAGTGGTAATGATGATGATGATGAAGATGGAGAAGATGGAGATGATGATGATGAGGTCACTGATGCAACTTGGGTATCAGATAGAGCAGAGGAGGAAACTGAAGGTGAGCGGCACAACCCCAAGGAGGCCGACATCAAGAAAGAGTAGAGAGCAGCCACCCTATTCCATCACATTCTGCAGCTGTTATCTCCTGGCCCACCCCCCAAAGCTCAGATGTCTGGGCCTTTTTCAGCACATCTGCAGCAGATCGCACTGTTGCTATCTGCCAACTGTGTCTCAGGCACATCAAATGTGGCAAAAACACCAGCCATTTGGGTACCACATGCTTAACAAGGCATTTAACGTGCAGCCACTCAGCCTGTTGACAAAAGCACCTAAAAAACAAATATGTCCCTCCTCCTCCTCCCCCTTACCCACTTCCGTCTTCCCCTGCTATACTGAGTCATTACCTCTCAGAAGCCTCCACTGACAGGGATGATGGTATAGCACAGGGTGTCCCAGGTCCTAGCAGCACTTTTGCCAATTTGCCACTCTGTCTGCAACTCGAAAGGATGCAGGACAGGGCTCGGTGCTGCAGCTTGTTGTGCCCCCACATCTCCATACAGCTGGTGGTGATGATGCCAGACCTGTGAGCTCTACCCACTCCTCCACCTCCATGCCCTCCTCTACAGAATTGTCCTATGAACTTCAGGTACCCCCCTAAGCGTTCAATGGGCTCTCCCATGAGTCAGGCTAAAAGGTACTATGCAGTGCTTCAGCTGGTGTGTTTAGGGGACAGGAACCACACCAGGGCAGAGATTCTTGCAGCTCTGCAGGGACAGGCCCAGCAGTGGTTCATACAGATCTGCCACTTTACAGGTAGACTAAAGGGACCCCCCAGGCACTATATTGGAAGGAATTTTTCATTTTTATGCTTTCACTGTTTTTTCACAGATGTTTTTCACAAACTTTTTTTTTATTGATACATGTCCTCCAGGGCAGGACCCAGACCCCTATAACCATTGTATGCCCAATTACTTGCATAATTGACTTTAATGGGGTTCGTTATTCGGGTCCGAACTTTTGCGGTGTTCGAAAGTTCTGGTGCGAACCGAACAGGGGTCCATTCGGCTTATCCCTAATCCCTAGGCTACAATGCTGCAAAGAACACTGTGCTGATTACTAAGCTATCATGTTGGTTTTACATTTTTGCTTCAGTGTTAAATGAAGTGTAAACATGTTTTTACATAAGTTAAAATTCCTTGTTAAAAATTCTGTTACAGCAAATACAGTATCTCACAAAAGTGAGTACACCCCTCACATTTTTGTAAATATTTTATTATATCTTTTCATGTGACAACACTGAAGAAATTACACTTTGCTACAATGTAAAGTAGTGCTTGTACAGCTTGTGTAACAGTGTAAATTTGCTGTCCCCTCAAAATAACTCAACACACAGCCATTAATGTCTAAACCGCTGGCAACAAAAGTGAGTCCACCCCTAAGTGAAAATGTCAAAAAAAATTCAGAAAAAGGGAAAATGACAAAATTGGGCCCAATTAGCCTTTTTCCCTTTTTCTCTGGTGTCATGTGACTCATTAGTGTTACAAGGTCTCAGGTGTGAATGGGGAGCAGGTGTGTTAAATTTGGTGTTATCCCTCTCTCTCTCATACTGGTCACTGGAAGTTGCTCAATAGAATGTTGCTCAATAGAAAGATGGCCTAGCCAATAAGAAGGTTGCCAAGAATCTGAAACTGAGCTGCAGCATGGTGGCCAAGACCATACAGCGGTTTAGACGTATGAGTGCTGCCAGCATTGCTGCAGAGTTTGAAGGGGTGGGTCAGCCTGTCAGTGCTCAGACCATACGCCGCACACTGCATCAAATTGGTCTGCATGGCTGTTTTCCCAGAAGGAAGCCTCTTCTAAAGATGATGCACAAGAAAGCCTGCAAACAGTTTGCTGAAGACAAGCAGACTAAGGATATGGATTACTGGAACCATGTCCTGTGGTCTGATGAGATCAAGATAAACTTATTTGGTTCAGATTGTGCCAAACGTGTGTGGTGGCAACCAGGCGAGGAGTACAAAGACAAGTGTGTCTTGCCTACAGTCAAGCATGGCAGTGGGAGTGTCATGGTCTGAGGCTGCATGAGAGCTGACAATGTAAACAAAGAAAGAATTTTCTCCTGTGCTCGTGAAGGCGTTGCTGATATAAAATGGTAGTACTTTCAAAGGAAGAGATACATTAAAAGAAGATCATGTGAGTCCCGCTGCCTAAACTGACCAGGGGTGGTCTGAAGTAAGCCAATTGTAAGAAAGAGATGGAAGGCGCGTGATCTGATACATAGATCAAGATATTAAGGTTTATTCGTGAAAAAAGGGGGGAGGGGGTTGAATCCATACAGAAAGTATCTACGTGTTCATAAAACCAGGTTACAGGTATACACATTAAATTAGAAAAATACACATGCCCATGCAAGGGCAAGTACTAAAGTTTGGCTGTCGTGTTTCGAGGAAAAAACCCTCTTGATCAGAGCCTTGTAGAATGACAAGAGAGGTCTGTTTAGTGCTGTGGATCAAACATACAGGGGAGTGGCTGGTTGGGAGGAGTGACACATGTTAGGTGATGAGTTCTCCTATGCTCCAGGTTTGTCCACATCCAACTGCTCTATGTCATAAAGAGATGTAATTCAAACTCCAAACAGAAAGTGGTCTTGTGTTGCAATGAGGATATCAGCTGTCTCCATTCATGTGAGATATCAGCCTGACATTGAACTGCCATAAGGAACATATGAATTACATCTCTTTATGACATTTAGAGCAGTGGGATGTGGAAAAACCTGGAGCATAGGAAACCTCATCACCTAACATGTGTCACTCCTCCCAACCATACACTCCCTGTATGTTTGATCCACAACACTATACAGACCTCTCTTGTCGTTCTACAAGGCTCTGATGAAGAGGGTTTTTTCCCCGAAACGCATCAGCCAAACTTTAGTACTTGCATGGGCATGTCTATTTTTCTAATTTAATGTGTGTATACCTGTAACCTGGTTTTATGAACACGTAGATACTTTCTGTATGGGTTAAACCCCCTTCCCCCTTTTTTTCATGAATAAACCTTAATATCTTGATCTATGTATCAGATCACACACCTTCCATCTCCTTCTTACATGCTGCATGAGAGCTGCCGGCACTGGGGAGCTAGAGTTCATTGAGGGAACCATGAATGCCAACATGTACTGTGACATACTGAAGCAGAGCATTACCCACCCCCCCCCCCCCTTCAGAGACTGGGCCGCAGGGCAGTATACCAACATAATAATGACCTCCAAGACGACCACTGCCTTGCTAAATAAGCTGATGGTAAAGGTGATGGACTGGCCAAGCATGTCTCCAGACCTAAACCCTATTGAGCATCTGTGGGGCATCGTCAAACAGAAGGTGGAGGAGCGCAAGGTCTCTAACATCCACCAGCTCCATGATGTCATCATGGAGGAGTGGAAGAGGACTCCAGTGGCAACCTGTAAAGCTCTGGTGAACTCCATGCCCAAGAGGGTTAAGGCAGTGCTGGAAAATAATGGTGGTCACACAAAATATTGACACTTTGGGCCCAATTTGGACATTTTGACATAGGGGTGTACTCACTTTTGTTAAAAGCGGTTTAGACATTAATGGCTGTGTGTTGAGTTATTTTGAGGGGACAGCAAATTTACACTGTTATACATGCTGTACACTCACTACTTTACATTGTAGCAAAGTGTAATTTCATCAGTATTGTCATATGAAAAGATATAATAAAATATTTATAAAAATGTAAGAGGTGTATTCACTTTCGTGAGATACTGTAGATATTACTACAATATATGAAATTAATAAAATAAATTATTTATTGCTGTTATTTCCATAGGGTGAGATTGAATTTGCAAAAATGAAGAGATATGTGCTGAGCATCGCCTCTGTGTTTCTGATGTATATTAATATAGCAACGTCCAGGGTTCTGTCCCTACCTACATGTGAAGTATCTCCGACATCAGACCAAATTACTGAAATTAGAGACATTTTTAATACAATACGTTCTTCAATTGTAAGTATAATGTACAAGCTTTGCTTTAGTTCCTTATGTCAAGTGCTGGTGAATTTAGTTTTATCCCCCTGACAATAATCACACTATTTTCCTTCTTCAGAAATCTCAAGATAAATTTATACATACCCAGACACTAGTGAAGTCCTCCTTAGAAAACATTCCTGTAAGTATGCTCATAAACTGTTATTTTTGTTTTTTAACCAATGGTGTAGAGAGTTTTTGGATGATTCTTGCTGAATCACCTGGTCATTCGCCATCTTGTAACAGTGTCGGCAATCTTAAAGACGTGTCAACCATTTTGTTGTTTTCATAGCAGTATAAGACTGGGCTTGTCTCAAACTTAATAAGCTGGTTTTTGAAGAAATATTGCTATGTACTTATGACTGCCCGGGTCTTAGGACTTGTCTATAACAGATAAGGGGAATTTTTCAGAGACATCAAGAATATGGAAATTCTGTAAAGTCCTCATTTGGGTCATAATGCCATGGCATGTGTGTCTATGTTCCTAGGGGAATATTAAAGCGGTTCTGCACACATTTCATTTAGTAAAACTCTTTGCCTTCCAAATCAGGCAAAGAGTTCTAAATTAAATGTGTTTTTTTTTTACTTACCTTGTAATTGATGACTTCCTGTCTTCTGTCTCTTCGGGGGTGGGCGGGGTCTGTGCGGGGATCCTCGTCACGCCGCACTGTCTCCTGGGATCTGGTGTCATTGATCCCAGGAGTCAGTGGGGGCATCTTCCGAAATCTCGCGAGATTTCGGCCACATCTTCCGAAATCTCGTGAGATGTCGGCAGATGTGCCGTTACTGCGCACGCGCGAGTAACGGCGGTGCATGCTGGGCCATCTAAAGTGCCTGTGGGGTTTCACATGCCCACAGGCAAGATGGACCCCAGCAGACAAGAAGAAGATGAAGAATTTTATCGGAGGAAAACCGGCAGCGATCGAGATGGAAGATGGAACAGGTAAGTCCCCCAATTGAGCTATATGCCCTTGGCATATAGCCCAAAAAACAAAAACGAGTGCAGAACCGCTTAAACCTATGATTGGATGGCTATGTTGTATAACTGATATGATGACTAATGTGTGATTTATCTTATCGCAGTGCTTATAAAGCTATACGATCTAAAGGGGGGTTTTGGTTGTCATTTTGACTCCTCACACACGTGTGCAGAGTGTGTCAAAATAGACCTTTATCTAATTTAGAACTGCTCATAGACTGTTGCTGTTTTTGCTACCCTATATCCCCTATTCAATCTCAAAGTACTATGGTCTGATGACTAAACAGAAGTCACCAATTGATTTACCACCTACTGTATATCTATGTCCAGATATTTATCTTATAAAAATATAATCTAAAGGCACATATCAATCTATTGTATTCTCTTAACCCCTTCTTCCCAGAGACTTTTCACTTTGTTTCCACCTTCTGTAGTACCTCACAAAACTTTTATCAGGTTTTATATAGTCTGTTTTGTATTTATTCTCATCTTTTTCTTTACTCCTCCTTTGCTCTAATTACTTTTTGTCATTGTTCAGAACAATTTGCTCCAATTGTGTCGGCACTTCCAAGTTAACTGTCCCCCAGTTAAACAAGCAATTAAATACTAATGTCTCTCACTACTACATCCAGTAGTGGATGTAGTAGTGCTGCCGTCACTGGGGGAGCTACATTCCATTTGAATACCTCCCAAGTTTCCGAGATGAGAAAGAGGGGCAGCTTCTAGAAAAATGTATTTAGGCACTGGACACAACCCTGCCACACCCTCAGTTATGTAGACCAGTAAGGAAATATATGCCAAAAACGATTTGCTATACCCACAATTGTTTTTTTTTTTTTTTTCAAACCATTACTCTTCCATTATACTGGATTTTCAAAATAGCAAACAAGATAATTAAAGCCCAACTCCAGGCAAATTTTGCAGTGGGGCTGTGATTGTTTTGTCCAGGGGATACGAGAAAGCCCTATACTTACCTGATCATCCTCATAGACCTGCTCTGGGCTTGATGACATCAGGACTCCAGACTGCTAGAGAGCAGGGGTGCAGGAGCTGCAGGGACCAGTCTTGTGCGGAGGATCAGGTTTATCTCATTTCACATCTCCCTCCTACACAAAAATGATCAAATAACCCTTGCAGTGCAGGCACAGTCCCAATGCAAGGGAAAACTTGTCCCCCCAAAATAACTCAACACACAGCCATTAATGTCTTAACCGCTGGCAACAAAAGTGAGTACACCCCTATGTGAAGATGTCCAAATTGGGCCCAAAGTGTCAATATTTTGTGTGACCGCCATTATTTTCCAGCACTGCCTTAACCCTCTTGGGCATGGAGTTCACCAGAGCTTTACAGGTTGCCACTGGAGTCCTCTTCCACTCCTCCATGATGACATCACGGAGCTGGTGGATGTTAGAGACCTTGCGCTCCTCCACCTTCTGTTTAAGGATGCCCGTTTGAGGGTTTGGGTCTGGAGACATGTTTGGCCAGTCCATCACTTTTACCCTCAGCTTCTTTAGCAAGGCAGTGGTCATTTGGAGGTGTGTTTGGGGCTGTTATCATGTTGGATTACTGTTCTGCAGCTCAGTCTCCGGAGGGAGGGGATCATGCTCTACTTCAGTATGTCACAGTACATGCTGGCATTCATGGTTCCCTCAATGAACTCTAGCTCCCCAGTGCCGGCAGCACTCATGCAGCCCCAGACCATGACACTCCCACCACCATGCTTGACTGTAGGCAAGACACACTTGTCTTTGTACCCCTCACCTGGTTGCCACCACACACGCATGACACCATCTGAAACAAATACGTTTATCTTGGTCTCATCAGACCATGGGACATCCAGTAATCCATGTCCGTAGTCTGCTTATCTTCAGCAAACTGCATTCTTTCTTGTGCATCATCTTTAGAAGAGGCTTCCTTCTGGGACAACATCCCTGCAGACCATTTTGATGCAGTGTGCGTTGTATGGTCTGAACACTGACAGGCTGACCCCCCACCCCTTCAACCTCTACAGAAATTCTGGCAGCACTCATACGTCTATTTCCCAAAGACAACCTCTAGATATGACACTGAGCACATGCACTCAACTTCTTTGGTTGACAATGGCGAGGCCTGTTCTGAGTGGAACCTGTCCTGTTAAACCACTGTATGGTCTTGGCCGCTGTGCTGCTGCTCAATTTCAGGGTCTTGGCAATCTTGTTATAGCCTAGGCCATCTTTATGTAGAGCAACAATTATTTTTTTCAGATCCTCAGAGAATTTTTCACCATGGGATGCCATGTTGAACTTCCAATAACCAGTATGAGAGAGTGAGAGCGATAACGCCACATTTAACACACCTGCTCCCCATTCACACCTGAGACCCTGTAACACTAATGAGTCACATGACACCGGGGAAGGAAAATGGCTAATTGGGCCCAATTTGGACATTTACACTTAGGCCACGTACACACGATCGGATTTTCCTGCGGGATTGTCCGCCGGACTAGAGTCCGTGGAAATTTCGACTGTGTGTGGGGCTCCGGCGGACTTTTTGTTCCCAAAAGTCCGGCGGACTAAGTTTTAAGTTTTGACTTAAAATTGTCCGCCGGACTCGGCAGTCCGGCGGACAATCCCGGGGTCTGTGTGCTAGTCTGCGGGACTTTTGAAATGAACGGACTTGCCTCACACACGGAGGAAAGTCCGTTCATTTAGAACCTGACTCCAGGTAGACGGGACTAGTGAAGGCAGTCAATGCCGCCGCGCTAGCCCCGTCACCTGGTATGGATTTAAAGGGGAATCCCTACGCCGAAAACCGGCATGGGGGTCCCCTCCAAATCCATCTCATACCCTTATCCGAGCACGCAGCCCGGCCGGTCAGGAAAGGGGGTAGGGACGAGCGAGCGCCCCCCCCCCTCCTGAGCCATATTAGGCCGCGTGCCCTCAACATGGGGGGTGCCCTGGGGAAAGGGGGGCCCCGCGGCCCCCCACCCAAAAGCACCTTGTCCCCACCTTGATGAGGACAAGGGCCTCTTCCCGACAACCCTGGCCGTTGGTTGTTGGGGTCTGCGGGCGGGGGGCTTATCGGAATCCAGGAGCCCCCTTTAATAAGGGGGCCCCCAGATACCATCCCCCCGTGAATGATAATGAGGTACGATGTACCCCTACCCAGTCACCTAAGGAAAAAAGTGTAAATAAAAAAAAAGACACAATTTTTTAAAATACTTAATTGCACAGCTCCGGGGGTCTTCTTCCATCTTGGGGGGGTCTTCTCACCAGACTCCTCCGCTATCTTCTGCTCTTTTACTCGCTCTTTTCACTAGCAGAGGAGCCAGGCTTTCTTCTTCGTCGCCGCCTGGGGGTCTTGTTCCGACTTCGGGGGTCTCTTCTGTTCTTCTTGCTGGGCCTCTGCTTTCTTCTTCCAGCTCTTTTACGAGCGGTGGCCCGGGCTTGTTGTGTTGCCGTCGCCGTCGCTGTCTCCGCCACCTTCTGCTTCTTCTTCTTCTTGTTCTTCTTTCTTCTTCCGATGTTGACTTGTCGCTGTCTCCTGTTCTAATGGCTCCGACGTGTTGCGCTGCCAGTTATATAGGGACAAGGGCGGGTCACCTGCTCATGTCACATGGTGACCCCACCCCTTTATGATGTCACAGTCCCAGCATCCTCTGGGGTCCACACGTTCGGAAAGTCCGGAGGACCTCCGCTGGAAAGTCCGGCGGTTTGTCTGTTGGACTAGGTCCGGCGGACAATCCCACCGAAAAGTCAGAGCGTGTGTACGCCGCATTAGGTTTACTCACTTTTGTTGCCAGTGGTTTAGACATTATTGACTGTGTGTTGAGTTATTTTGAGGGGACAGCAAATTTACACTGTTATACAAGCTGTACACTCACTACTTTACATTGTAGCAAAGTGTAATTTATTCAGTGTTGTCACATGAAAAGATATAATAAAATATTTACAAAAATTTGTTTAGTATCATTTTTAGCCCTAGCTACATAACACCAAATTAAGAGAAAATAGCATAGATAAAACAGTGATAAACAATTAAAGACCTCTGTTTGTACATAATTTTACATATCTAATTCATGCTGCTACCAGTACTGTGCATGTTAATCGCAAATATATTTGGCATTTCTGTCTTTATATTGCCCTCTGCTGGACTAAATATTGAAACCTATTTACATGTTTATCCATCTGGTGATCATAATAAATATTGTGTCTTTTTAGCCATCTGATCAATGTTGTTTCCTGCAAAAAATTCTTCATTTTTATATGACCAATGTCTTCCAACACGATTCCTTGTTGGACACATATATTCAGGCCAGCAGCAGCAAGATTGCAAACTCTGTTTGTGCGCTCACTAAAATTCCTTGTGTAAGTACTGAAAGTTTGTTTATCTACGTCTCCTTAATAATAATTCAAGTATAACTAAAGGCAAAACATTTTTTTTTTTTTGTTTTGGATAGAGTGGAGAGGAATAGAGCACCTGTCATGTTTTTATTGCTATTTCTTTTTTTTTTTCCTTCTATTGGTTGAACTAGATGGACTTGTGTCTTTTTTCAACCAGACTAATGCCCCGTACACACGGTCAGATTTTCCGACGGAAAATGTCCTATCGGACAATGTTGTCGGAAATTCCGACCGTGTGTAGGCTCCATCGGACTTTTTCCATCGGATTTTCCGACGGACAAAGTTTTATCTCCTGCTCTCAAATTTTCCGACAACAAAGTCCTATCGGACTTTTTCCGATCGTGTGTAGCGAATTCCGACGGACAAAGTGCCACGCATGCTCAGATCACATTACAAGACCAAAGCTATTGGCTACTAGCCTCTACATACAGTGGTGTGAAAAAGTGTTTGCCCCCTTCCTCATTTCCTGTTCCTTTGCATGTTTGTCACACTTAAGTGTTTCGGAACATCAAACCAATTTAAACAATAGTCAAGGACAACACAAGTAAACACAAAATGCAATTTGTAAATGAAGGTGTTTATTATTAAAGGTGAAAAAAAATCCAAACCATCATGGCCCTGTGTGAAAAAGTGATTGCCCCCCTTGTTAAAACATACTATAACTGTGGTTGTCCACACCTGAGTTCAATTTCTCTAGCCACACCCAGGCCTGATTATTGCCACACCTGTTCACAATCAAGGCATCAGTTAAATAGGAGCTGCTTGACACAGTAAGGTCCACCAGAAGATCCTTAAAAGCTACACATCATGCCGAGACCCAAAGAAATTCAGGAACAATTGAGAAAGAAAGTAATTGAGATCTATCAGTCTGGAAAGGGTTATAAAGCCATTTCCAAAGCTTTGGGAATCCAGCGAACCACAGTGAGAGCCATTATTCACAAATGGCGAAGACATGGAACAGTGGTGAACCTTCCCAGGAGTGGCCGGCCGCCCAAAATTACCCCAAGAGCGCAGCGACGACTCATCCAAGAGGTCACAAAAGACCCCACAACAACGTCCAAGGAACTGCAGGCCTCACTTGCCTCAGTTAAGGTCAGCGTTCATGCCTCCACCATCAGGAAAAGACTGGGCAAAAATGGCCTGCATGGCAGAGTTCCAAGGAGAAAACCACTGCTGAGCAAAAAGAACATCAAAGCTCGTCTCAATTTCTCCACAACACATCTTGATGATCCCCAAGACTTTTGGGACAACATTCTGTGGACCGATGAGACAAAAGTGGAACTCTTTGAAAGGTGTGTGTCCAAGTATATCTGGCGTAGAAGGAACACTGCATTTCAGAAAAATAACATTATACCAACAGTAAAATATGGTGGTGGTAGTGTGATGGTCTGGGGCTGTTTTGCTGCTTCAAGACCTGGAAGACTTGCCGTGATAAAAGGAACTATGAATTCTGCTGTCTACCAAGAGATCCTGAAGGAGAATGTCCGACCATCTGTTCATGTACTCAAGCTGAAACGAACTTGGGTTCTGCAGCAGGACAATGATCCTAAACACAACAGCAAGTCCACCACCGAATGGCTGAAGAAAAACAAAATGAAGACTTTGGAGTGGCCTAGCCAAAGTCCTGACCTGAATCCTATTGAGATGTTGTGGTATGACCTTAAAAAGGCCGTTCATGCTCGAAAACCCTCTAATGTAACTGAATTAGGACAATTCTGCAAAGATGAGTGGGCCAAAATTCCTCCAGGACGCTGTAAAAGCCTCATTGCACGTTATCGCAAACGCTTGGTTGCAGTTGTTGCTGCTAAGGGTGGCCCAACCAGTTATTAGGTTTAGGGGGCAATCACTTTTTCACACAGGGCCATGATGGTTTGGATTTTTTTTCACCTTTAATAATAAACACCTTCATTTACAAATTGCATTTTGTGTTTACTTGTGTTGTCCTTGACTATTGTTTAAATTGGTTTGATGTTCCGAAACACTTAAGTGTGACAAACATGCAAAGGAACAGGAAATGAGGAAGGGGGCAAACACTTTTTCACACCACTGTAGTCCCGTCGTAGGCAACAAACGTCACCACGTTCAGAATGATCGGATTTTCCGACAACTTTGTCCGACCGTGTGTATGCAACACCAGTGTCGGACAAAATCCTTCGGAAGAAATCCGATGGATTTTGTGGTCGGATTTTCCGACCGTGTGTACGGGGCATTACTATGTAACTATTGACTTTTAAGAAATTCACTTACCTGTCTTTCTCAGAGCTGATTCTTCATCAGGCTTGGTTCCCACATATGCAAATTGGATGCTGGTTTCCCCACTTTCAATGTGCATGACAGGCAAGTGTGACCGGCTCTCAATAGAGACGGTTCACACATGTCCGGGGCAGCCGTGGTCTGGATTGAAAAGGGGCCCGGTCCAGGTGCAAATTCAGGCTAAAATTCAGACCTAAATCGCACCTTGACCACGGTACAGGAATGCACCGCCATCATGGATATGGAATGTGTCACCAGAGGTTGTATGCGGGGGGGAACTCCAGACCAAGCTAAACAATTTCTCTCCTAGGTGAGAATTGTGGAAGTGGGAGTGGGTACCTGTCACAAAAAAATACCTGCTCCATCCCTCCAAAAAAAAAACATCAACTTTGTTAGAAGTGGGGGGGGGGGGGGGGCGTTACTTTAACTTTTAAGTGAAGGTCTGTTTTAAGTCCCTTTAAGCTACTAAAGCATGCTGGGATTTCTAAAAGAATATAAGATGGCCCCGTCTCTGTTGACAGAAGAGTATAGAAATTGTCCGTCTTTGACTTCAGCTGTGTGTTTTTCCTTCAGAAAACACAGAAACTGCTTGCAATTCAATTCTCATTAGTTGCAAATAGACAATATTGCTAGCTAATATTTCATTGTTACTTAATTAAAAAAAAACTTTTGGAAAATGTTAGTAGTAAACATAATAAATGAAAAATGTTCCTTCAATTTTATTTTATTTGTGGTGTTTTAAAAAGTACTTGTAGACCAATTTTTGTGAGCAAAAGAAAAAAGCCTGAATTTTCTATGGCCTTTATGCCTAGAAAAATTCAACATACTATTTGCAATTAGAGGATTAGAAAGAACAATTACATTTCAGCATCTACAAATACTGTAGCTGCTGGCTTTTAACAAAATTACATTTACCTGTTTATGGATCCAGTGCTGTCCTCACTCGGGCTGGCTCTTCGAGTCCCTGGCCCAGCATGTTTGTTTAAGGAAGCTAGCTGTGACTCCTTCTGGCTTCACAGCTGGCTGTCTTTTCCCACTGTGCATGCTTGAGCTGCACTGCAATGTTAATGGTCCCACAGCCTTCTGGGACCTGTGACATGTTCAAGAAGGCTGTGGGCAAAGAGAAGGGGAGGCAAACTTTTGCTTGGATTGCATAGGTGATCTGAGCAGAAATGGTAGTGGGCACTTGTCAAAACTAAATACCCACCCCTCCAAAAAAATGATATTGCGCAAAATGTGGGGGTGGGGGGTGGGAAGGACATACATTAAAGCAGAACTTCCCCTTTAGGGTGAAGTTCTACTTTAGTAAGTTCATCTTTGAAAATCATGCATGCTGTACTGTAAAGGCTTGCTCTACGATTGTGGCACATTAGCGCTTTTTGAGCTAGAGCCTTGCAGAACAATTTTGTGCCTGTGAAGGTTCCTATTTTTCCAGTTTATGGTATATATAGCTAGTGGTGGTTAGTACATTCAACTTTACTTGCTCTGTTATGCTTGACAAGTTCACATCATATCCTAGCAGCTTCTGCAGTTTTATTGAGTGTCAGGAACATAGCCCAGCATTTATAGCCACATGAAGAACTCGTGGAACATGTGTGCAATTGTTAAATTTGTGAAATTACTCTGCACTAATTACATAATCCAATCCCATGGTGCCAATCTGAGAGGGGTGTGGACCCTTCAATTATACTGTATGACTGGTGTGAATTGTTGTCAAATTGCCAGGGTAGAGATGATAAAACAGCATTATATGCTGGTGACAGATCATGTCCAAGACCCCCATTTTCATTGACATTTGAGTATAGACAAATAGTTGTTATCTAATTTTTTTTCCAATTAAGTTTTTATTAAGTTTTATAGCAAATACATAGTACAATTAACATTGTACGTCGTGCAACGGCGTCGGAGTAATCATAAACAACATTTTAGAAGGATCTTGTTGTCTATCCATTTAGATGTATCATTCAAAGAAGAAAAAAGAAAACCATAAACATGTAACATTGGGAACTTGATGGCGTGTAGGAGATCTCTCCCCTGATGCGGCACCCCAACTGGGATCTTTAGTGCCACACGAGTGGAGAGGTCTCATCTAAAAATTTAACAAAGCAAAACAAAAAAAAAACATATTAAAACAAGTGAAATGTCATCTATTAGCAGACGTTAATGTAAGCACGATATATCTTTCAACAGAGAATCAAAAAGAACAGAGTACTGCTCAGTCAAGTGTCAGGAAATTGGTTGATGGTTGTGTGCGATGGTTACTAGTCGCAGCAGAGGTCCATGTGATCCATGGTTGCCATTGTGTGCAAGACTTGGGAGTCTGGCCGTTGCTGGCTGCTAGCGTGGTTTCGTAGCTATAGTGTAAGGCTACTAGATCAGTTACTTGGGATATAGTCAAGGGAGTGTCAGACTTCCAATGTCTAGTTATGTTGAGTCTGGCTGCCAGTAGTATATGAGTGATTGTGTATCTTATGTCATGTGGGAAATAGTCAATGGTAAGGTTGAGGACTGCTAATGCGGGAGTTGGTATCGCTTTGTGGTTGGTGATCAATGAGATTAGGTCGAAGACATCTGCCCAGTATTTCTGTATTTTGGGGCATGCCCAGAAGATGTGTAGTGAGTCCCCCACCTCTGATTTACATCTCCAGCAGATATTAGTGGTTCAAGGACCAAATGAGGCTAGTCTGGCTGACATGAGGTAGTAGCGTAGTGAGATTTTCAGTGTGAGTTCCCACAGGGCAGCACATTTTGTGTTTTTGTAGATAGTTCTGAATGCAGATTGCCATTGGGCGTCAGAGTATGTTTGTGTGCGATCCAATTCCCATTTGTAATGAGAGGTCAACTTAACAAAGGTGTCTTTTTGATGTAACAGACTATAGAAGTGGGAGATGCCTTTGAGTTTTGGAGTTGGGTTGGTGAGGAATTTCCAAGTGTTGGGGTGTATAGTCTACAGGGGGAGGAGTTTGTCCGGTATGCAGTGGCGAATACGTAGATAGTTGAAGTATTCTGAGGCAGGGAGACCGTATTCGGATTGTAGTTGGGGAAAAAGGTTTAAGGCGGTTGCCTTGAATTAAGTGTTGGAGGGTGTTTGTCCCTTTAAGAGTCCAAAGTGAGATTGAGAGGTCTGGTGTCAAGTGGGTGAGCGACTCTAGGGGCATACTAAACAGAGGTGAGGCTGGGGTTCTAGGTGAAAGAGTGGTCAATTTTTTCCAGCATGAGCTGAAGCTTTCATTGTTGGGGGTATATAGGCCGGGATATCTAATAGGTATTTTTAATGTCAACCTTAAAGCGGAATTCCACTCAAAAGTGGAACTTCTGCTTATTCGTCTCCTTCCCCCCTCCGGTGCCATATTTGCACCTTTCAGGGGGGAACGGGTACATGTTTTTTACAGGTACCATTCCCCACTTCTGGAGATGGCGCTGCGGAGCCATCTCTTGGAAGTTCGGCCCCCCTCCTCCTTCCTCCGCCTCCAGGCCTATTAGAAAGCGCAGCGAGCTTTGCACATGCACAGTAGGAAACCGGCTGTGAAACTGGGGTAGACTAGCCTTTAGATGTCAACATTTTCAAACCCTATTATCTGGAACTGTACATAACTGACTATTATTTAGGCAGGGATATTCCTCTAATAATGTGGGCAGTTTCTCTGTAGCAGAGAAATTCATATCTTATATAAAAATAACACTGACATTTTTCAAAAGTATATATTTTTTTCCATAGCAATTCAGCAATAATTGCAAGCCTAGCACTATGACTATGAAGAAACTGGAAATCGTAGAACAGAATTTTAAAAAGGTGAACATTTATTTGTTTATTAATATTTATCTGACTTACTTGGTTTTACCATTGAATACTTTGAATACCTCTAACCTGATAAGCAAACTCATTTATCAATATTAGCGTAATACTTTAATAGTAATAATCTATCTATAAATATCTAGTGTAGTGTAGCAGAATGATCATTTTGTTGAAGAGTAGTTATTATTATGGTAATTATAATCATCAAAAATACTGTAAACCTAATGATGATAGGCTATTGACCTTTGCAGTGGAGTGCTTTCTTTTGTTCAGCGGGAATAGAAAACGTAGTTGTTATTATTGTTATCCCTTGCTACCCCAGCAGACAAAACTCTTCTTCCCTCTCCAACACTCTGGGTTGTAGGTGGGTGCTTAATGTCTTCACTTACAATGCAGGCCTGCCAGTCCTGTATTATGAGTGGTGACATTAGAGTTTCTATGAGGCAGTGGCAAAGAGAAGGAACTTTGAGGGACTAATCATGCAGCAGGAAGAAAGCATGTGGGAACAAGTAACAAAGCAATTATAATTGCTTTTTGACAGACACAAGCATTTAACACTTTCAATGCTGAGGGTGGAGCCCTGCAAGGGTTTTACTACAGTTTAGCTTTACAATTTTTTTTCCCATGTGACAAATATTATTTTCATGTAAACAGTAAAATACCTTCATTTACAATGCAATTAAAATGTAAGAGTTTGATTTATAGAGGTTTTTAAAAAATGTAAAGTGATTACATTTAATATGTTTATTTCTTACTTTTTTGTTTTATGCAGACGTTTACTGAGGAAGAACAGAGGGTGGTTTTGCTGACCACTACTTCTAATAGTGCTATTTGCATAGCTATATTGCTGTTCCAGTAGCTTTAGTATAATCTGAGTCAGAACAAGTATGCCAGTCAGGAATTATACTTTCACTCTGACTTTCCTGATTTCTGAGCTTGTTTCAGGCCAGTGATTTAGAAATTATTAAGGCCAGAGACAACCAGGTAGCTAGAGTTTTTGGGAAAACCTGAAATTACAGTCTCCATATTTATATTAGCAACTTTTTTTGATAATAGTTCATGGGTTTTATATTCTAAAGTCTGAAATATATGTGTGTCTTTTTTCAGTTAAATCTTCATGAAGCTGTAACAAAAGCATTCAGAGAGCTTGATATTCTTCTCACTTGGATGGAAAGTCTACAATAATTTAAATGTATAGTGGTTTTAAATGTATGTTTGTTGATTTATACATTTTTAGGACTAATAAAGTATTTTGTTTAATATATGTCTTTTTTTTTTTTAAATTGGGTAAATATTCCATATTGCATATGAGTATTAAGCATTTTTTATGTTCTGCTAGCAAGTGGCTTTACACACTTTGTTGGAAAATGCAATTTGTTTACCCAGCTAAATAGTACAAGCTTCAATTCACACAATGAATCAAAGAAGCAACTTTTCTCCCTGATTGCTGTGCCACCTTAAAAAAACAAAAAACAAAAAAAAAACAATAGTTTGTGAATTCTGGTGCACCCATATTAAACATTTATTTAAAAAATACGTTTTATAAATAATATGAACTAGCGATATAAATCACCATTTTGCAAATTTATAAAGTTAACAAATCAAAATTACATTGATCAAAACAAATTATAGTTTTCATGTAATAATTAATTAATCAAAACCATTTATAGAAAGATGGGAGTAAAGTGATCATAAACAGTCTGATAAGCTTGTGTTGCCCCAAGGTTTATTCTTATTAGAAAAAGCAGCAAATAATTATAGAATAAAAAAACATTTATATTTGATTAAAGTCTATTTAAACCCAAGAACTACAATGGAACATATTGAAAATGTTTGGATGTTCGATGTGGTGGCTGTATTTACTTTCTTTTTCAGGGTTTTCAATTACCTGCTGCATATAGGGTGATGTTCTGTAGTCCACAGAGCTGGGCAGGGTTAATAATACTTTTTAAGATTTGATTGCAGCAGAACAGGTAGTGCACAGGAAGTTATAAGCTCATTGGGTGTTTGGCAAGATCATTAGGTGTTTTTCTGTAAATGCAGATTTTTTTTTTTTTTTTAAAGAGGCAAAACATATATACATCCTAATCAGAAGTCTTGTAACAACATGTTGTAGTTACTGATACTATATAACTTAATGACAGCTTAAATATAGCTGCAGTGTATAAGAAAAAAATACTCCAGGCTTTCTGAAAGTTTTGAACTCATCTGTCCCAAATTCAGTGAAATACTACCAAAGAGGCTGTGTATACAAAATTTCTTGGCAGAGCCCATGCATGCATTATGGGCTCCCGTTTAATTTTTATAGAATATATAGTTTCAGTATGTCGTAGTCATATGCCTGGCCTCTAGATGTAGCTATTTAGAGTTGGCAAATGTGTAATATTTTTCATAGCCTATACAAGTTATTTCCTGTTCCTATTTTATTGAATTTGTTATTAAAGCACAAAGTAATTACTCTGTAACTACAGATGACACCCCATGAATCAAACTCAGGTAGATTTGCCATCCCTATTGGTTATAGTGGTACTTTTTTGCTACTTGTATTAGCAGCAGCTCCCTGCTGTCCACTGCAAAGAGCCCCTGCTCCTAAATAACCTTCCCCTTCTTCTGGCACTTTTATGCTCTCCTAATTCTGCCTTTGCTTTTCTACACCATCAGAAGTTGTTAGAATGCCATCAGGCACCAGCTCCCTAACAACTAGTAGCCCTGAGCAAGAACCTGTAACATTAAGAGCCCGTTCACACTACCGTGACTTGGGGGGGCGACTTGACAGACCTCAAATCACCCCAAGTCGCCCCAAGTCGCCCCAAGTCGCTTGACATCCTGAATCCCAGCTATGTTAATGAGAGCCATCTTAATGACCACGTATGAAGTCGGAGCGACTTCAGAAAAGGTTCTTGTACTACTTCAAGGCGACTTGTAGGCGATTTGTACCCATAGATTTCAATGCAAGTCGCCTACAAGTCGAATCATGTTCTCCAAGGAGGCGATTTCACAGGAAGAAAAGCTAATTTGACACTGCCTGCAGCCATCCCCCCTCCTTCCCCCACACAGTGAACTACCAGGTTATCACCTGGTCAGTGATAAATAGCCTTTGTACTTCCTGTGTTCTCTCTGTGGGGAGAAGTGAGAGGAAAGTAGTGGAGTGTTGATAATTTTGGTGCTTGTTGTTTGTATTTAAAAAATGTCATCCAGAAGACGCCCCAGGGAGACCCAGCATAGGGAGCCTGTGGACAACGAATCCCTGATCCGACTGGTGAGGCAGAGGCCTTGTATTTACGACAAGGAGAATCCTGCATACAAAGACCAATCAAAGAGGGATCAAGCCTGGCTTGACATCTGCCAGCATACTTTTCCAGACTGGGAAACCATGTTGGCCAGGGACCGTAGTGACAAATGTAAGTTTAAACAATTTGTTTGTAATGTTTGTCTGTTTTCTTCAAATCATGTACTGACTAGGGATGAGCTTTGCTTTCTCAATAAAAGGAAATATTCTAAATTTTAAAATTGTAAAAAATGGCGTGGGGGTCCCCCCAAATTCAATAACCAGGCCCTTGAGGTCTGGGATTGATATTAAGGGGAACCCCAGCCAAAAAAAAAAAGGAAAAAAATGGCGTAGGGTCCCCCTCAAAATCCATACCAGACCCTTGACGTCTGGTATGGATTTTAAGGGGAACCCCAGCCCAAAAAAATGGCGTGGGGTCCCCCCCAAAATCCATACAGACCCTTATCCGAGCATGCAACCTGGCAGGCTGCAGGAAAAGAGGGGGGGACGAGAGCGCCCCCCCCTCCCACCTGAACCATACCAGGCCACATGCCCTCAACATTGGGAGGGTGCTTTGGGGTCCCCCCCCAAAGCACCTTGTCCCCATGTTGATGAGGACAAGGGCCTCTTCCCCACAACCCTGGCCATTGGTTGTGGGGGTCTGCGGGCGGGGGGCTTATCGGAATCTGGAAGCCCCCTTTAACAAGGGGACCCCCAGATCCCGCCCCCACTTATAAAAGAGCCGTCAGACGCTGCAAAGCCACACACACCGGGAGCCTCCCATTGCGTGGAGCGGTCCAGAAGAGACGCCGATGCCGGACGAGAAGAACAAGAAGACCAGCGCAAGAAGAACCCGAACGTAGGAAGAAGATGATGGAACAAGAAGATGGAAGAAGATGCCGGAAGGAGAAGATGAAGAAACCGAAGGATGAAGAAAGGAAGACCAGAAGAAAGAAGATTTAAATAAAGGAATTGTCAAAGACCGTCTCATGTCATTTTTAACATTTTTGGCACTTTTTTGGTGAAATGGTAGGGGTACTTCTGTACCCCCTTACCATTTCACACAGGGGGGGGCCGGGATCTGGGGGTCCCCTTGTTAAAGGGGGCTTCCAGATTCCGATAAGCCCCCCGCCCGCAGACCCCCACAACCAATGGCCAGGGTTGTGGGGAAGAGGCCCTTGTCCTCATCAACATGGGGACAAGGTGCTTTGGGGGGACCCCAAAGCACCCTCCCAATGTTGAGGGCGTGTGGCCTGGTATGGTTCAGGCGGGAGGGGGGGCCGCTCTCGCCCCCCCTCTTTTCCTGCGGCCTGCCAGGTTGCATGCTCGGATAAGGGTCTGGTATGGATTTTGGGGGGGACCCCACGCCATTTTTTTGGGCTGGGGTTCCCCTTAAAATCCATACCAGACCTCAAGGGTCTGGTATGGATTTTGAGGGGGACCCTACGCCATTTTTTTTTCTTTTTTTTGGCTGGGGTTCCCCTTAATATCCATTCCAGACTGGTTATTGAATTTTGGGGGACCCCCACGCCATTTTTTACAATTTTAAAATTTAGAATATTTCCTTTTATTGAGAAAGCAAAGCTCATCCCTAGTCAGTACATGATTTGAAGAAAACAGACAAACATTACAAACAAATTGTTTAAACTTACATTTGTCACTACGGTCCCTGGCCAACATGGTTTCCCAGTCTGGAAAAGTATGCTGACAGATGTCAAGCCAGGCTTGATCCCTCTTTGATTGGTCTTTGTATGCAGGATTCTCCTTGTCATAAATACAAGGCCTCTGCCTCACCAGTCGGATCAGGGATTCGTTGTCCACAGGCTCCCTATGCTGGGTCTCCCTGGGGCGTCTTCTGGATGACATTTTTTAAATACAAACAACAAGAACCAAAATTATCAACGCTCCACTACTTTCCTCTCACTTCTCCCCACAGAGAGAACACAGGAAGTACAAAGGCTATTTATCACTGACCAGGTGATAACCTGGTAGTTCACTGTGTGGGGGAAGGAGGGAGGATGGCTGCAGGCAGTGTCAAATTAGCTTTTCTTCCTGTGAAATCGCCTCCTTGGAGAACATGATTCAACTTGTAGGCGACTTGCATTGAAATCTATGGGTACAAATCGCCTACAAGTCGCCTTGAAGTAGTACAAGAACCTTTTCTGAAGTCGCTCCGACTTCATACGTGGTCATTAAGACGGCTCTCATTAACATAGCTGGGATTCAGGATGTCAAGCGACTTGGGGCGACTTGGGGTGACTTGAGGTCTGTCAAGTCGCCCCCCCAAGTCACGGTAGTGTGAACGGGCTCTTAGCGTTATTAGTAATACCGTTGCTAAACCTATCACTTCCCACTGAATCTGGAGGTTCAGCTTTGAACAGGTAAAATTTGCTCCCAACATAGGTTCGGACCAAACCAGCAGCTCCTCTCAACTCCTACAAGACACATATTAAGTACTTGATCAGTTCTGGCAGCTCCATTTGTAGTTAGTTTTAAGGGATTAGTGGAGGAGGATGAATAGAGCACATCAGCAATGCTGCCTTTTTTCTGACATCAAAAAAAGCTGCTACTCCTTTCGGTCATAGCAGGCCTAGTACCACGTAATGAACACACTTGCCCTGCCACTATCTAAAAAAGCCTGTTTTTAAACCAATGTGCATTAATTCACACAGTAGTAGACTGAGGTGCTGCGACTGTCCGTAAGCAAAGCAAATTTTAAAAGACAAAAATAATTTAATTCCACAGCCAACAATATGCTGCCAAAGTACACTATCACTAAGGTTGTCCCTGAAAGCTCTGCTGGTTCTTTAACACCATGTACAGGTTTAAGGCATCCCTCAAACCAAAAATATTTGTATATTTTTTGTGTTGGTCCGTCCTTTACTGTATTTTCTTTCTTTCATTTTTTTTCTCCCACAGCAGTTCCCATCTAATGCAATTTGGATGAGCTTTGATCTAAGTCAAAGGTCTCCAAACTTTTAAAACAAAGGGCTAGTTTACCATCCTTCAGATTTTAGGGGGGCCAGGCTTTGGACAGTGGAAGTAGAAATTGCCCCAATGTCCGTAGGACTAACAGAACTACACGGTTCATAGGAGGAGTAATAGTGCCCTATCATTGGTATTAGTGGGAGCAATAGTACCCCATAATTTGTTTTAATGGAAGGAATAGTGCCCCAACATTGGAATTAGTGGGGGCAATAGTGTCCCATCATTTGTTTCAATGGAAGGAATAGTGCCCCATCAGTGGTGTCAATGGGAGGAGTAGTGCCCCATCATTTGTGTCAGTGGGAAGAATAGTGTAGCATCAATGGTGTCAGTGCAAGGAAAAATGCCCCATCATTGATGTCTGTGGAAGGAAAAATGCCCCATTTTTGGTGACAGTGGGAGAAATAGTGCCACATCGTTGGTGTCAGTGGGAAGAATATAGTGCCTTGTATCTATATGAGGAATAGTGCCCCAAGGGCTGGAAAAAAGGCATGCAAAAGGCCGCATATGGCCCACGGGCCACAGTTTGGAGACCACTGATCTAAGTGAATTACATTTCATCTATTTTGCTCATTATTAATGAAACGGGGCTCTGGGTCCTCTCTCAGAGGTAATTTGCAGTGTTCATGATACTTCATGCCGTAGTGCCTATGAAAGGACCCTATCAACGAGGGTGATCATTATTGACCCAACAATAATGATCACCCTCGTTGATAGGGTCCTTTCATAACAGCAGATCTACTTCTACCATCCCAAAAGGGGTTAAAAGTGCCTAGTTGCAGCAGTTCCTGATAGTGGTGGGGAATAACCACCACTAGTGATATAAAGTTCATATTCTAAAGAGCTAAATGTTGTTAAAAAATATAATGTACACATTTCACCACAAAATGTTATATTGTATAGAGATATAAAGATAAATCCAAAAGTATTTTTTTTTTTTTGCTTCTCTTGATTGCACTCTCTCAGAAGCTGAATCTCAGTAAGAATCAGTTGCTCACACTATGTCCAACTAAGCACCATGTGTAGAGCATGCGGAGTAGAAGACAAATTCAATTATTAGTTCTCCACCAGGTTCTGTTTGCTGACCTGGTTAATTGTTCTAAGGCTGTATAGTCACAGAATCACTTTCACAATAGCTGACAGCCTGCTCCTCCTAACAGTTACATTTGTTTAACTAAATAAAGAACAGACGACTGCGCTGCAAACAATAATAAAGGTAGTAACTAAACCGCATCAGTGTACCAAATAAATAGTGAGTTTAGTAGACTAAAATACGTGAGGACAGTATATACCTCTCAGGGCATATATAAGAGAGGATTAACTCAATAACAATAGTCCATAGTAACATTAAATAGAACCAGAAAGTCCTTGAACGTTGATCGTTTTTAAATTGACTGTATGGTTCGGCAGTAGTATATACACAAAGGCTCCAGAGTCCCACAGTGACATCAATCAAATAGCACCAAAATGGAAGTAGTGGTCTGGTAAGAGAAAGGAAAGGCACCTCCACCGTCAAACACACTGACCCTTACCAGAGTGTGAGACCTCCTATTACAGAGGCTTGTGGCTTAATCCCGGCCAGGGGTTCCAATAGGCAGTGGCTGGTTGCTCAGGATACAGGAGACACAGGTTCAGGGGCGGTCAGACGGATGACATGAAATAAAAAAAGGACTCCATAGTGTATCTCTATATAAATTTAATTAAAAAAAACGGGAATTTGCACTTACAAGATGCAGACAAGTTTAAAAGCATGTAAATAGCCGGCCGGCTCGAGTTCGCTGCCCGTTACTTCCGGGATCCGCGTGGTTGTGTGGTGACGTCAGCACGCCGCTCCTCCTTACGCCGTTTCGTCATAGATGACGTCTTCCAGGGGCACGGGCGGCGTGCTGACTCACCACCAATATATACCAATACACACAAAGGGAACGCCCAGCTCTGAACCACTGAGGGCCCAATGTATGTCCACCATTTTGGTGAAGGGCAAATTGCCCTAACTTATAAAAACGGTTACTGCCTCAAAAACAGCGGTGATTAAAATAGGTTAGATTAAAAACCAAGAAAAAAGGCACCATAACTGTCAAGAGGAAAAAACAGCAATCTGGAATTCGCCACCATAGCGCCACTCGGTAGTCGTTTCAGCAAACAACCAAATAGCCCAGGGGTAAGACCAGACCTTGCCGTGTGGATTAAAGCTATTTGAAGTTCTGGTAAGAGCAAATGGAACCTTAGTCATATCATAGATGAAATAAGGAGAAAAAGCCAAAGGGAAGGCCTTCATTTGCTTATTATCCGGAACCCCAAACAAAAACTTCAAAACTTTAAAAAAAAATTATTTAATATATTTGTCAGCCCATTGTTCATTGGGCATACCTTGTAGATGATATAGTATATAGGAATTAGAAACTGGATGATCAGAAGAGAGGAAAAAAATATATATATCATCAGTATTGGAGGACCAGGGGGGGTAAAAAAAAACAGTTAGTATGCCACCTAGTGGTCCAGCCCTGTATCGCATACAGGCCATTAATGCAGCCATAAATGGGTATCAGGGGTTCAGAGTTGGTTCACAATTAAGTAAAAAAGTTTACACTAAGGAAACCAGATATCACATATATGCATGCAAGAAAAGCCCTGTCTAATTAGCATAATGACTAAGAGCATCAAGGGCTCAGAGTCAGTTGACAACTACAGAAAGAATTTAAACTGAGGAGGCTTAATATCACCTGTAGACATGCATAAAGTGGCCTGTATAATTAATTATGACATGGTACATCAAATAAACTGTAACGAAAAACAGAAGTTGTGCATGGAACTTGTTTAGGGTTGGAACCCCCAAAGCAGACCAAAACCTATTCTCCTCTGCTGTAGATAGAGGGTTTAGGTGTCATAAAATTCTTAACTATTATCTATGAAGCAGTTGACATCCGTGTCTATGTTTAGGCCATGGGGGGTATAACAACGGACCCTATGGATCCAGGACATCTCTAACCTGGATAATTCTCTCACTAGAGAGCTACCCCTCCAATGGGCACTGTATTTGTCTATGCCCAAAAATAAAGTGTTGGCAGGGTTTCGGTCGTGGTGAATGGCATAGTGCTTGGAGACTGAATGAAATCTAAAGCCATTCTTAATGTTGGTGATATGCTCCCCTATCCGCACTTGCATGGAGCGTTTTGTCCTTCCAATATATTGGTACCCGCAAGGGCACTGGAGCAAATATACTACGCCAGTAGAGCTGCAGGTAATAAAAGGTTTGATCTTATGGACTTTAGAAGTGCTGGTAGAGACAAAAGTCTCAGTTTTCCTTATTTTACTTTTATTGAGTGTGCAAAGCTGGCACTTGCGGCATTGATGGTAGCCGGTGATATTCTGGAAAAAGGAGACCTTCTTGGCTGGAGGATCGATTGCGTTAGGAGCGGTCCTATCGCGTAGGCAAGGTGCTCCCTTGAATATCAATTCTGGTTGAGGGGGTAGAAACGTCTTAATGATGTTATCATTCCTCAATAGGTGCCAGTGTTTACGCAAGATCTTTTTCAGGACATAGTGTTGGGTTGAGAATGTAGTAATAAGAGGTAAGGAGGGCCTCTTACGGACCTTTTTTGGACCATCGGCCAGCAGGTGCGATCTATCTAGCACTGCCACTTCCTCTAATGTTTTGTCCAGTGACACCTGATCGTATTCCTTATCTAAAAGTCTGTCTTTAAGGGTACCTGCTTGCACCTTGTAATCCTCAATACTAGTACAGTTTCGCCTCATCCTCATGAATTGACTCTTAGGGATTGAACTAAGCCAGGAGTCAAGATGGCAGCTCCCCTGGGGGATATAAGCATTGCGGTCTGTCTTTTTGAAGAAGGAAGTGGTTGTAAATCCATCACTCTCCTTCTTGATGGTGATGTCCAGAAAGTTAATCTGGACATTACTCACTTCATGTACGAACTTAATCCCTCTTTGATTTTCATTGAGGTTCAAAAAAAAGTTATTAAGTTCAGAGACTGACCCATCCCAAAGGAGGAGGACGTCATCGATGTACCTCGCCCAGAACCGAAGTTGTGGGTTACGGTCATAATAGATGACGTCCTCCTCCCACTTGGCCATAAACAAATTGGCCAAGCTCGGGGCATATTTGGCTCCCATGGCCCCGCCCCGGAGCTGCCGGAAATAGCATTGGTCAAACCAAAAATAATTATGGTTCGCCGCATATTCCAGCAGCTCCATAATAAAGGCTTGTTGTTGAACAGGGAGGGTAGAAGAAGCATTCAGATAATATTTGACTGCAGCAATCCCCAAGTCATGTGGTATGACTGTATAGAGCGATGTCACATCAGCAGTCACCAATAGGGTATGAGTATTGGGTTTCAGGTCAGATAACAAATTGATCACATGCTTGGTGTCTCTAATATATGAGGGCATGTCCTTTACCAAGGGTTGTAAAAAGTAGTCAATATATTTACCCACCCGGGACGTGATGGAATCTATACCGCTCACAATCGGACGTCCCGGGGGGGAAGTGAGACTCTTGTGGATTTTCGGCAAAATGTATAATACCGGTGTCCGTGGGGCTTTTGGAATCAAAAAAAGTTTTTCTTTCTCGTTCAAAATGTTTAGTTGAGAGCCCCTTGCAAAGCTTTTTTGTATTGGAAAATAGGGTTACCCATGAGCCTCTCGTAGGTTACTTCATCATTGACTATATTATACATCTCCTGGATGTAGTTAGCACGGTCGAGTATAACAATCCCCCCACCCTTGTCCGCAGGGCGGATCACCAAGTCTTTGTTGTTACACAACTGATCAAGGCCTTCTTCTAATGTCTTATCCATTCTCTGGTTCGAGATCTTGATTGAATCAAGGTCTCTAAGAACCACATCCCTGAAGACCTTCAGAGAAGGTGCTAGGACTCCAGGGCGGTTAAAAGTGGATGAATTGGCTAGTCCCGAATGTTGGAAACCATGTTGGTTTGCTACATTCTGTAGGGAAGGACGGTTAGCAAAGTGCCGTTTAATATTGATTCTACTGACATACTTGTGTATGTCCATATACGTTTTAAATTTGTTTAATTTATTGGGGGGTGCAAACTTCAGACCCTTATTTAAAAGAGCTTTTTCGGAATCACTAAGGGTCTGGGAACTTAAATTGAAGATGCCGTCACCATTCAGCTTCTTGGTTTTTTTTTAGAGTGTGACCTCCTCCCCCCTCTGCTTCCTCTTTGTTTTCTACTTGGCGTTTTACTCCTTGATTGGGCCTGGGAAAACCCCAATGTTGTGTCTGACTTCCATCAAAGTTATTGCCAGAATGGTTACCAGATGGGACAGGCCTAGGAGTGCCATTGGGCCCCCCTAAGTGACTAGGAACCATAGAACCACCAAAACCTGAACCGTCACGATCTCTTAACGGGAAGAAACGGTTCTGTGTATCCACACCAAATTCAAATTGGCGATATGGTAATTCGCCATCACGGTATTGGTGGTTGCTATTATATGGGTCATAATGAAACTGGGTTCCATGAGACTTCTGTGGGGACTTTTCAGTATGCCTCAAATGTTGTGGGGGGTCCCTATTATGTTGGTAATAGGGTCCCTGATTGTAACTATGACCATAATTGCGATCATAGTTGGCAGGCTGCCAATATGGGGGAGGTTGATTCCAGAGGGGGTTAGTGTATTGCCCTCCTTTATTAGGCCCAAAACTCCTCTGTGGTGATTTGTGAGAGGAGCGTCTGCCCTTTTTCCCTCCTTTGGTAGTAGTTTGGGCTGTTTTAGAAGTTCTGCGTGGCTGGCTACCAGTAGATGGATATTGGCCTACCCCAGGCGTTGCTGGTGTAGTAGATTCCCCCTGGGGGATCGCCTCCATTCTCGGGTCTGTGGGGGCTAATAATTCTGCTGCAAGCTTCTTTTGCCATTCTCGAACCAGAGAATGGATAAGACATTAGAAGAAGGCCTTGATCAGTTGTGTAACAACAAAGACTTGGTGATCCGCCCTGCGGACAAGGGTGGGGGGATTGTTATACTCGACCGTGCTAACTACATCCAGGAGATGTATAATATAGTCAATGATGAAGTGACCTACGAGAGGCTCATGGGTAACCCTATTTTCCAATACAAAAAAGCTTTGCAAGAGCTGGTGGAAAGGGGCTCTCAACTAAACATTTTGAACGAGAAAGAAAAACTTTTTTTGATTCCAAAAGCCCCACGGACACCGGTATTATACATTTTGCCGAAAATCCACAAGAGTCTCACTTCCCCCCCGGGACGTCCGATTGTGATCGGTATAGATTCCATCACGTCCCGGGTGGGTAAATATATTGACTACTTTTTACAACCCTTGGTAAAGGACATGCCCTCATATATTAGAGACACCAAGCATGTGATCAATTTGTTATCTGACCTGAAACCCAATACTCATACCCTATTGGTGACTGCTGATGTGACATCGCTCTATACAGTCATACCACATGACTTGGGGATTGCTGCAGTCAAATATTATCTGAATGCTTCTTCTACCCTCCCCGTTCAACAACAAGCCTTTATTATGGAGCTGCTGGAATATGCGGCGAACCATAATTATTTTTGGTTTGACCAATGCTATTTCCGGCAGCTCCGGGGCGTGGCCATGGGAGCCAAATATGCCCCGAGCTTGGCCAATTTGTTTATGGCCAAGTGGGAGGAGGACGTCATCTATTATGACCGTAACCCACAACTTCGGTTCTGGGCGAGGTACATCGATGACGTCCTCCTCCTTTGGGATGGGTCAGTCTCTGAACTTAATAACTTTTTTTTGAACCTCAATGAAAATCAAAGAGGGATTAAGTTCATACATGAAGTGAGTAATGTCCAGATTAACTTTCTGGACATCACCATCAAGAAGGAGAGTGATGGATTTACAACCACTTCCTTCTTCAAAAAGACCGACCGCAATGCTTATATCCCCCAGGGGAGCTGCCATCTTGACTCCTGGCTTAGTTCAATCCCTAAGAGTCAATTCATGAGGATGAGGCGAAACTGTACTAGTATTGAGGATTACAAGGTGCAAGCAGGTACCCTTAAAGACAGACTTTTAGATAAGGGATACGATCAGGTGTCACTGGACAAAACATTAGAGTAAGTGGCAGTGTTAGATAGATCGCACCTGCTGGCCGATGGTCCAAAAAAGGTCCGTAAGAGGCCCTCCTTACCTCTTATTACTACATTCTCAACCCAACACTATGTCCTGAAAAAGATCTTGCGTAAACACTGGCACCTATTGGGGAATGATAACATCATTAAGACGTTCCTACTCCCTCAATCAGAATTGATATTCAAGGGAGCACCTTGCCTACGCGTTAGGATCGCTCCTAACGCAATCGATCCTCCAGCCAAGAAGGTCTCCTTTTTCCAGAATATCACCGGCTACCATCAATGCCAGCTTTGCACACTCAATAAAAGTAAAATAAGGAAAACTGAGACTTTTGTCTCTACCAGCACTTCTAAAGTCCATAAGATCAAACCTTTTATTACCTGCAGCTCTACTGGCGTAGTATATTTGCTCCAGTGCCCTTGCGGGTACCAATATATTGGAAGGACAAAACGCTCCATGCAAGTGCGGATAGGGGAGCATATCACCAACATTAAGAATGGCTTTAGATTTCATTCAGTCTCCAAGCACTATGCCATTCACCACGACCGAAACCCTGCCAACACTTTATTTTTGGGCATAGACAAATACAGTGCCCATTGGAGGGGTAGCTCTCTAGTGAGAGAATTATCCAGGTTAGAGATGTCCTGGATCCATAGGGTCCGTTGTTATACCCCCCATGGCCTAAACATAGACACGGATGTCAACTGCTTCATAGATAATAGTTAAGAATTTTATGACACCTAAACCCTCTATCAACAGCAGAGGAGAATAGGTTTTGGTCTGCTTTGGGGGTTCCAACCCTAAACAAGTTCCATGCACAACTTCTGTTTTTCGTTACAGTTTATTTGATGTACCATGTCATAATTAATTATACAGGCCACTTTATGCATGTCTACAGGTGATATTAAGCCTCCTCAGTTTAAATTCTTTCTGTAGTTGTCAACTGACTCTGAGCCCTTGATGCTCTTAGTCATTATGCTAATTAGACAGGGCTTTTCTTGCATGCATATATGTGATATCTGGTTTCCTTAGTGTAAACTTTTTTACTTAATTGTGAACCAACTCTGAACCCCTGATACCCATTTATGGCTGCATTAATGGCCTGTATGCGATACAGGGCTGGACCACTAGGTGGCATACTAACTGGGTTTTTTTACCCCCCCTGGTCCTCCAATACTGATGATATATATATTTTTTTCCTCTCTTCTGATCATCCAGTTTCTAATTCCTATATACTATATCATCTACAAGGTATGCCCAATGAACAATGGGCTGACAAATATATTAAATTACATTTTTTTAAAGTTTTGAAGTTTTTGTTTGGGGTTCCAGATAATAAGCAAATGAAGGCCTTCCCTTTGGCTTTTTCTCCTTATTTCATCTATGATATGACTAAGGTTCCATTTGCTCTTACCAGAACTTCAAATAGCTTTAATCCACACGGCAAGGTCTGGTCTTACCCCTGGGCTATTTGGTTGTTTGCTGAAACGACTACGAGTGGCACTATGGTGGCGAATTCCAGATTGCTGTTTTTTCCTCTTGACAGTTATGGTGCCTTTTTTCTTGGTTTTTAATCTAACCTATTTTAATCACCGCTGTTTTTGAGGCAGTAACCGTTTTTATAAGTTAGGGCAATTTGCCCTTCACCAAAATGGTGGACATACATCGGGCCCTCAGTGGTTCAGAGCTGGGCGTTCCCTTTGTGTGTATTGGTATATATTGGTGGTGAGTCAGCACGCCGCCTGTGCCCCTGGAAGATGTCATCTGTGACGAAACGACGTAGGGAGGAGCGGCGTGCTGACGTCACCACACAACCACGCGGATCCCGGAAGTAACGGGCAGCGAACTCGAGCCGGCCGGCTATTTACATGCTTTTAAACTTGTCTGCATCTTGTAAGTGCAAATTCCCCTTTTTTTTAATTAAATTTATATAGAGATACACTATGGTGTCCTTTTTTTATTTCATGTCATCCGTCTGACCGCCCCTGAACCTGTGTCTCCTGTATCCTGAGCAACCAGCCACTGCCTATTGGAACCCCTGGCCGGGATTAAGCCACAAGCCTGTGGGACCTCTGTAATAGGAGGTCTCACACTCTGGTAAGGGTCAGTGTGTTTGACGGTGGAGGTGCCTTTCCTTTCTCTTACCAGACCACTACTTCCATTTTGGTGCTATTTGATTGATGTCACTGTGGGACTCTGGAGCCTTTGTGTATATACTACTGCCGAACCATACAGTCAATTTAAAAACGATCAACATTCAAGGACTTTCTGGTTCTATTTAATGTTACTATGGACTATTGTTATTGAGTTAATCCTCTCTTATATATGCCCTGAGAGGTATATACTGTCCTCACGTATTTTAGTCTACTAAACTCACTATTTATATGGTACACTGATGCGGTTTAGTTACTACCTTTATTATTGTTTGCAGCGCAGTCGTCTGTTCTTTATTTAGTCTTGCTAGTGTGGGTATCTCACATTTTATGATTGCAGCAGCCATTTTTTTGTATGTTTTTTTTTTTGTTTTTTTTTTCTTTAGCAGTTTGTGTTTTGGTTGTGCACTATGCAACTTTAGGTCACCACAACTTTTGGACAGCGCAGTAATCCACACACTTTTACTTTACATTTGTTTAACTGTTCCAACTGTCATTTTCTTAGTTAGATAGGTGGCAGCAAAAGAGCATGCATAGTTCCCAAACTTTAAGAAAAAAAGAAAGAAGGGGTTTTGCAAATGAGAAAACTTTGAAATGCTATTCTCTACCCAAACTCTGGCCCAAAAATGTTTCCAACATTCCCCCCACCAAAGAATAGGGTATTTCATTACGATCATCTCCCAGCCAACATTTTCTTAAAATGTCACAAATGATAAATAATGGCTCCCCTAAAGATAATCTCATCATACAATAGAGCTCAAAATATATGCAGATTTCATGTGTAGTAAGGCCCCTTTCACACCGGGGCGTTTTTCATGCGGTGCAGCGCTAAAAATAGCGCCTGTTCACCGCCTGAAAAAATCCGGCCCCTTTAACTCCAGTGTGAAAGCCGGAGTAAATAATGTTTAATTTCCTCATAGATCTCTAATTACTACACTATTCATAAAATTAAAGATCCTGCTTCTCTTAACCATTAGTTCTCCCATAAAGAGGAGTGTATTTCTCCCATGGTTATGAGAAGCAGGATCTTTCATTCTATGGATAGCGTAGGACCCACTGATAAAGGGGTACTTTGACGCAGTAGTGGGCTTAAGCACTATATGGCCATATGGTGTGACCAAATCCCCATATTTTTTGCTTATTTGCTGAATATGTTCAGGTATTATAAATAGCCTTGCAGGATCTAAATGTCATATGAACATATATAAATCTTGTAAAATGAAAATGATAGTCTAAAGTCCTTTAAAGTTTGTGGTGTTTACCGCGGCCTTATCTTTTTTAAACAGAGAAAAATATAAAAATAATATATACAACCCAGCTATAGAAGCACAGGCACAGATAAATAAATGAATGCCATAACCTAGGTCCATTCTGCTTTAATCAAAATGACCATCCCCACTGCAGCAAACATGTAACAAAAGGGTAGGGAAGGCTGCAGACAATTTTTTTTTGCTGCAGCTGCTGTGCTGGTGCTTGGTTTATAAGTGGGGGAGCTAAGTCCTCGACCCTAAATCCCATGTTATACAGGGGCGGATCCAGAGTCTAGTCTCGGGAGGGGCACTGACAGAAAATAAGGTGTTGTTTACAGATCCAATCCCTGCAAATGGAATCCTGTCAGACAGTATCACTATTCTTCCCTCCTATGCGTCTGGGAGAGGGTGACCTATTAAAATTATGCCACTTCCTCTCAGTACAGAGGAGGTAGGGAAGAATAGTGAGACCTACCAGCCTTAGTGATGAAAGTGTTAAGGCCAGTGGTGGCGGTCTTAACACTTTTATCAACTTCACGGGAGATCTTTGTGATCTTCCCATGGGTCTCCTGATGCGCTACAGCAGCGGTCCCCAATGTTTTTGACATCAGGGACCAGCTGTATGGAAGAAAATTATGCCAAGTCCCGAGGGGATGCGGATATTTGTGGGCAATTTGTCGGAGCAATGGTTGGCGTTGGCGCTTCAATCATCACAGCACCATGGTTGATGTGGTGTCAGGATGATTGAAGTGCATTATTTATATTATTACATTGTAATATAAAATGGTTCAACTCACCATAATGTAGCATCAGTGGGCGCCTGAGTGTGTCACATACCACCGTCGCCTGCCACCAGATGCAGCTTGTCATTTGCCACATCATCTGCTACAAGATGCAGCGTGTCATTCGCACCGTCGCCTTCCACCAGATGCAACGTGTCACTTGCCACTGTCGTCTGCCACCAGATGGAGCTTGTCACTTGACATATCACCTGCCACCAGATGCAGCTTGTCACTTGCCACGCCACCTGATACCAAATGCAGCTTGTCACTTTCCTTGGTATTTACCTCTAGATACGGGTTGTCACTTGCCACGTCACTTGCCACAAGATGCGTATTGTCACTTGCCAGTGCCTGTGTCACCTTCCTCCAGATGCAAAATGTCACTTGCCAGTGGCTGTTTCCCAGAGTGAGGGTGGACAGTGAGAGATTATGTAATCTCTCTGCTGCCCGCGATTGCACAGTGAGGGTGGAACTGCAGTGATGCAGGGAGAGTGTGAGAGATGATGTCATCTCTCTGCTCGCTCGCCCACCCACTCACTGGCCTGCCCACCCACGCACCCGCCGGCACGATCATCAGCCTTCCCGCTCGCTCACTGGCCTGCCCACTCACACGCCGGCCCGTTCACTGGCCTGCCAGCCAGCCCACCACTTGCGGCCCAGCTTCAGAGAGGCCACGGCCCGGTGGTTAGCGTCCCCTGCGCTATAGTACAGGGCATCTCTCCATTTAGGACTCCTTCCCTCAATCACACATGGCAGCGCAACTAAGGGGGAAGGCTGCTACAGTGCACCTGTAGATCCGGGACTCATGCCCCTACATCCCTCCCTCTTAGTTTTGCCGTGGTTAGGTGGCGGAGGGAGCCTTGGAGTTGGTAATATTTTCTCAGGAGCGGGAATTACCCCCCCCCCCCCCCCCGATCAGCCCCTGATGTTATAATAAAAGTAGACATACTATAATGAGAAATGTGCTTGAAGCATATAGAGTGCAGTGGTCAGAAATATGTAGCAGCGTCCCTTACATTGCTGGTCAGCAAGTACAACAATCCGTTTTATAATTGGTGCCAGCAAAACGTAAAAATAAAAGTAATCCCCAAAAATAGCCACCAGTATGTGTAAATTTCAATTGCATTGCAAAATATTGCTTCCTGGCAATGCTAGCTGGGAACACCGAGAGGTTAACCCAGACATGACATTATAGACAACGCTTTCCGGGTCACAACAAGAGGGGGAGAAGAGCGGACATGTCTCAGCGCTTCTTCTCCCCCCCCCCCAGCTGCCAGCACCCACCATGTCGGTTCCACGCCTGCAGATGGGCAAGCAAAGCCCAAAAAACGTGGTGAGGGTGCACACGCCGGTACCAGGGGTGTGTATGAGCAATCGGGTGGCAACACAGCTGCCTGAATGCTCTCTCCTGACAGGCAGGAGTCTGATTGTCAGTTTTACACACAATCCCAGTGGCTGCAGCCAACGGATAATGTGTGTGAAACCCCCCCCGCTGTCAGGTCCATATACAACGTATGAACATGGCAGCAAAGGGGTTAAGCTGGAGTGGACAGATTACTGAGTGATCTTCAGCTAGTTCCTGATTACTTGAGACTTGACCTGCTACATCTGCCTTCCAGTAAACCACCCGACTTGCTTTCACTTATCTCTGGATTCTTGTTTGCCCATTGTGAATGGGTACCTTGCCACCCAGCTCTTAACTGACCTTGGCCTGTATCCTGACGCTGCCTCTGCTTTATGTTCCTGTACCTCGCTGTTTGGCTGTTGCTAGCAATGGCCTGTATAAAGACAATGTCTGTGCCTTATAATACAGTACATTTCTAACTGCCTGTCAATTACCTTTTTTCTTGTGTCCCAGGTTCCTTCCTGTCTGTTGTCAGGTGCTACCATGTTCCTGCATATGGTTCTTATCCGGTGGTCCACAGTCATGTGTCCCATACACCTAAAAGCTGCCTGCCACAATGACCCTTGTGGCAATCTGTTTCCCTAAATGCCTTTTTCAGCACAACCAGGGGTGTATGACAAGAGGTGAAAGAGAAGCCCCCTCTTCAACTTGATCTCTACCAGGTGGATGGCCATGTCTTGGTACGTTTGCAGTTGTGCCATACTCTTTCCATTTTCGGATGATGGCTTAAACAGTGCTCAGTGAGATGATCAAAGCTTGGGATATTTTTTTTTATAACCTAACCCTGCTTTAAACTTCTCCACAACTTTATCCCTGACATGTCTGGTATGTTCCGTGGCCTTCACGAGGCTGTTTGTTCACTAAGGTTCCCTAACAAACCTCTGAGGGCTTCACAGAACAGCTGAATTTATACTGAGATTAAATTACACACAGGTGGACTCAATTTACTAATTAGGTGACTTCCGAAGGCAATTGGTTCCATTCAATTTGAGTTAGGTGTATTAGAGTAAAGGGGGCTGAATACAAATGCACGGCACAATTTTCACCTGCTCCCCATTCTCATCCGAGACCTTGTAACACTAACGAGTCACATGAGACGGGGAGGGAAAATGGCTAATTGGGCACAATTTGGACATTTTCACGTAGGGGTGTACTCACTTTTGTTTCGAGCGGTTTAGACATTAATGGCTGTGTGTTGAGTTAGTTTGAGGGGACAGCAAATTGACACTGTTATACAAGCTGTACACTTACTACTTTACATTGTAGCAAAGTGTAATTTCTTCAGTGTTGTCACATGAAAAGATATAATAAAATATTTACAAAAATGTGAGGGGTGTACTCACTTTTGTGAGATACTGTGTGTATATATATATATATATATATATATATATATATATATATATATATATATATATATACACACACACACACATATACGTGTGTGTGTAACTTGTACAATTTTTACCTCTCTTGCAGTAGCTTCTGATACATTATAGTTTCTGAAATGTAATAAAAGAAATCTCTGCCTCAACACTAGGGATGAGCCGAACACCCCCTGGTTCGGTTCACACCAGAACCTGCGAACGGACCGAAAGTTCGCATGAACGTTACAATGTTACAATGGATGCGAACATTCGCAATCTAAAGTGCTATTTATAACGGCCAATATGCATGTTATTGTCCTAAAAAGGGTTTGGGGACCCGGGTCCTGCCCCAGGGGACATGTATCAATGCAAAAAGAAGTTTTAAAAACTGAAGTTTTTTCTGGAGTACTCATTTTAATGATGCATAAAGTGAAAAAAAAAGTGAAATATTCCTTTAAATATCATACCTGGGGGGTGTCTAAAGTATGCCTGTGAAGTGGCATGTGTTTCCCATGTTTAGAACTGTCCCTGCACAAAATGACATTTGTAAAGGAAAAAAGGCCATTTAACCACTTAAGCCCCGGACCAATTTGCAGCCAAAGGACCAGGCCCCTTTTTGCGATTCGGCACTGCGTCGCTTTAACTGACAATTGCGCGGTCGTGCGACGTGGTTCCCAAACAAAATTGGCGTCCTTTTTTTCCCACAAATAGAGCTTTCTTTTGGTGGTATTTGATCACCTCTGCGGTTTTTATTTTTTGCACTATAAACAAAAATAGAGCAACAATTTTGAAAAAAATGCAATATTTTTTACTTTTTGCTATAATAAATATCCCCAAAAATATATAAAAAAACATTTTTTTTCCTCAGTTTAGGCCGATACGTATTCTACATATTTTTGGTAAAAAAAATCGCAATTAGCGATTATTGATTGGTTTGCGCAAAAGTTATAGCGTTTACAAAATAGGGGATATTTTTATAGCATTTTTATTAATATTTTTTTTTACTAGTAATGGCGGCGATCAGTGATTTTTATTGTGACTGCGACATTATGGCGGACACATTTTTGACACATTTTTGGGACCATTGTCATTTATACAGCAATCAGTGCTATTTAAATGCACTGATTCCTGTGTAAATGACATGACTGAATATTAGGCAGATGCCTGTGTTGCGCAAAATAAACTACACAACACCAGCAATGAGGGGGTAGATTCAGGTGTATGCTGTGCAGGAGGCACACTACACTGACTGAATATTAGGCAGATGCCTGCGTTGCACAAATCAACTACACAACACCAGCAATGAGGGGGTAGATTGAGGTGTATGCTGTGCAGTGTGCAGGAGGCACACTACACCCACTGTAACAGCGCTAGGTTAGGAAGCATTTGTTTCACACAAATAGAGCTTTCTTTACTCACCACTGGGTTTTTTATTTTTTGCTATACAAGCGGAAAAAAAAATAGCAAAAATTAAAAAAATAAACGTTTTTTTAGCTTTTATTCAAAAAATTTTGAAAATATGTAATTTTTCTTCATAAATTAAGGCCAAAATGTATACATAGTTACATAGTTACTAGACATGTGCACTGCCAAAAAATTTGTTCATTTTCGTTTTCGTTTCATTCGTTTTTAATTTTTTTTCCGTTTTTCGGGTCATTCGTTACGATCGCAATTCTTAAATTCGTACATTCGTACATTTGTAAATTCGTACATTCGTACATTCGTAAATTTGTATATTCGTAAATTTGTACATTCGTAAATTCATACATTCGTAAATTTGAAAATTCATATTCGTAAATGCGTACATTCGTAAATTAGAAAATTCGTAAATTTGGAAATTAGAAAATCCGAAAATTAGAAAATCTGAAAAAGTAAATAACTATTAAATTATAGGTATTGTAATTTCATTTCAAATTTGGCTGTTAGTGAACGTAACAAATACAAATTTATCCAAAGTTACGACTTATCCGAAATAATGAATGCCGCATCTAAACAAATGGAAGGGAACAAATTAATAACAAATATTATTGTTGTAATTTATTATTATTAATTCATTACGTTCCATTCGTTTAGATACGGCATTCATTATTTCAGATAATTCGTAACTTGGGATAAATTTGTATTTGTTACATTCACTAACAGAAAATTTTGAAAGGAAATTACAATACCTATAATTTAATAGTTAAGTTATTATTAGGTAATTATTATTTCAGATTTACGAATTAATGAATGTACAAATTTACGAATGTACAAATGTACGAATTTACGAATGTACAAATGTATGAATTTACGTATGTACAAATCTACGAATGTATAAATGTACGAATTTACGAATGTGATATGTACGAATTTGCGAATGTACGAATTTACTAATTTTTTTAATATTCAAATTTACGAATATTCGGAAAAATTTGTTAAACGGGAATTTGTTGAAATTCTTTAAAAAACTAATTCGGAAGGAAACAAATTGCACATGTCTAATAGTTACATAGTTACATAGTTAGGTTGAAAAAAGACCTTCCAGTCCAACCACAAACATATCTGCTACATATCTTTGGTAAAATTAACTCAATTTAGTGTATATTATTTAGTCTGAGTGAAAGTTATATGCCGCGTACACATGATTGGGTTTTCCGACAATAGATGCTCGATGGAGATCAGCCATTTTTTGTCAGAATTTCCGACAACAAAAATTTGAGAGCTGGTTCTCAAATGTTCCGACAACAAAATCCGTTGTCGAAAATTTGGAGCGTGTGTACACAATTCCGACGCACAAAGTTCCACACATGCTCTGAATCAAGTACGAGACGGAAATGCTCGGTCTGGTAAAACTAGCATTTGTAATGGAGATAGCACATTCGTCTTGCTGCAAATTTTGAAATCTTTCAATGCAGCGCATTCTCTTCTTCTTTATAATGCTAGAATTATGAAGTTTTGCAACTGATATTCACACAGAGTTCTGACAAACTGATTTCTTTATTATTTCTTGTGATCTCATGAATAATAATTTTTTTTTTTTTTTTGCCAGATCTCCAGATTAATGTTTTACATTTATGTTTATAGTAATCTCCTTTTTTTTAAAATCAAGATCTCCTGTTTTTTTTTTTTTTTTTTTTTCCTAGTGATAGCCATAATATTTTTTTTCGTTACCACAACGCCATTATTATCTTGTATTTTTTAACCTCAAGAAGATTAGTTGGTGTTGGTGTCCCTTGTTAATTTGACATTGTCTTTTTGAAATGTACCTGCCTACTCACAAACAAACTGCCCTTTTTTAATTTTAACACATAGCTAAGGATTTTAGACAAAAAATATACATTTATTAGGAGTCATAACAAAATAAAGAGGAAGGCAACGCTGGATAAACTGGTGAAATTAGCTTAGCCATTGTACCCCAGGGCACACATCAACTATTTGACAGGCAAAATTGGGAGCCTGAGGAGTCTATTTAATAGGGAGCACAATCCAGTCCAGGACTCCGAGAGATCAGGAACAGCAGCAGGTGACATATATGTCCCCAGACTGTAGGCTTACAACAGCCTGCATCTTTTGGCAGACCAGACTGAACCCAGGCCATCACAGTCTTGTCTTCCTTCCACGCTTACATCCAGGCTGTGGCTCTGGTGTTGGAGTTGTGGCAGGAAGTGGAGGAGGAGGAGGAGGATAATCCAACTCACACAGGTGGGTTTTGCTTGTGAGTTCTCCCCTCAACCCCTTATTTAGGGCCATATATATCACTTCCTCAAAAAAGAGGGAAAAAAAACACACCTCCATTTCCTGCATTTTGTTGGCAGTCATGCAGGCATAGGCCTCAGTAAGACTAGGGGGGGGGGAGTTCTGAGGGCCACAGAAGCCTGCTGAATTAACCCAAGTGTTTACTCCTTGACGTTCCTCCCCTTCCTGGGCCTTTATTGTTGAAGGCGGATGGGAGCTTTCCAAGCATTTAGCCATATATGCACGTCTCTCCTGTATATCAATAGGATTATTTAACAGGGGAATACAAGGGGGATCTCTCCTCCTTTATGTTATCACTATGTCCTACCCTGTATGAACCATTCTACCTCTTGGCTGTTTTTTCTTTTTTTTCTTTCTTTTATTGTTACTATATATCCTTATGTATGTTTTCTCCCCCCCTGATATGTCTTTTTGCATTATAGAGCGATATTCACAGTAGAAATCCAACCACTCTCTGCTCCTGATGAAGGTTCCCATATTCGGGGAACTGGAAACGCGTCGAGTATTCGGGGGCCATTTACCTCCACGAGAGCTCCAGTATTACAGTTCTGTTTTTTTGTAAAGTGTTTTTGTTTTTTGTTTGTGAATATCTTTTTTGTATTGTCATGTATACGCTGCACTGCGTACCCTGTCATTGGACAACTAGGTGATTATTATTAACATTTGAATAAATTTACTATTTTTCATACAACTTTGTTGAGTGTGGTGATCTAATTAAAGTCCCAAAAGTAGGTTTTTTTTTCTGTCTAGATCCAGGGATGAGACCACCACACAACATTTTTACCAACAGGGGAGTATGCCTTAACTTTTTTCCGATGGGAGGGACCTGGGATTCGGTCAAGCTACTGGGCCACGTCCTGGCTGACACTTTCCCCTGCCACCTCCTGGCTGACACTTTCTACAGCCTCCTCCTGGCTGAGGATTTCCTGTGTATGAAAAAGGGACATAGTTTTAGTTTATTGCTCATCAATCACACACAATTTTTAGAAATATGTTGAACAATGCTATACCTGACTCAAGCTGAGCTCCTCCACATATTCTTCCTGTGTGGAAGGCCCAGGTTGTACATTGGAAGCCTCAGCTGGGGTGGAAGGAAGAGTTGAGAGTGATGGCCTTATTTCACTCTGGTCTGACAGAAATCACAGTCTATCGTAGTACAAAAGCCTGGGGACATAAATGCTGCTGCTCCTGATCTCTGGGAATCCTAGACCTTCTTGCACTCCCTCTTATATGTGCTCCTTAGGCCACCAATTTTGAACTTCAAATAGTTGATGTATGCCGTGCTGTGGCTTCACAAATTCCAGCAATTTATCCAGTGCTCCCTTGCTCTTTAGTCGCTTTGTATAAAAGGGGTGTTTTGTCTGCAAGGGCAGCTCTCATTTTATCTGCAAGACACAACACAAGACAAACCCTAATGTCAGGCTAAACTCTCCTAATCTTGTCCCAATATAGGCCTCAAGCTCTAAGCAGTGTAGGCCACTGATGCCCCATGTTCAAATTGTACCTTTGTTAGAACTATCGACGCTTCCGCTACTCCGTCCTCCACTCACAGATCGTACGTACGACGCACGCGTGTCACACTTTATATACACTGCGCATGCATGAAACTCCGCCCACCCTAACCTTCTTTATAGTATATTCCCCGCCCCCTCTCTTTCAGCGCAGTGGGAGAGCACATGGTGGAGAAAGAACAAGTGAATGAAGACAGCAGCAATGATGAAAGCCCAGAGCCACTAATGTTCTGATCATGAAGGAGATTTAAGGCCTCTAATATGTCCTTTGTAGAGATGGTGGAGATGGTGGACATCTTGAAGAGGGCTGACTATGACAGGAAGCATGGACCTTACTCAAACCCAAATGTCAGAAAGGCCAAGATCATGACTAAAATTGTGAAAAGTCTGTAGAAGAATTTTGGGGTACGGCAATCCAAGGATCAACTGAGGAAACAATGGTCAGACCTCAAATTGAGGAAGCAGGATCAGTACAGAAGAATCAAGAGAGTGCTACAAAAAAGTAAGTATTTTGTCGTGTGGTCCTATTCTTCTTATTACGTTTGTGCTGCTCCATGTGCTTTTCTTTACTGTTGTACAGTTTAAAATGGCAAGTTTCAGGTTTGTGGGCACAGTAATCGTTCATAGTAAACATCGTTTGTTCGTCCCACTAATACAATGTTTTTTTCAGATGCAGGTTAACTACATTTTGTCATGCCTATTTGTATTAAAAGAAGTTTAGTACATTGTTGTCTAGATGGGTTTGTAACTAGAATGAAATTCTAACTTTATTTAGTAAAAGGGGAGCACACTCAGCAGCTATATATGGACACATATGGATGCAGGAGAACTAGTGTGGGACACCAGATCAAACTTTTTAGGGTGTCCCATACAGGTGTTCCAGTGGATACTAGGGGTGTCTCCATGTGTGAAAATTTACCCAAAAAGGTAAGTATTCCAGATTTAATAAAGTGAAAAAATCATGTCTTCAGCTTGGAACTCTGCCAAAACAGACAATTGTACTACACTTTCAAGGAATGTTTCATATTCCTATTTCTTGCCTCAAATATCTGTGTGCTAATTATACCTATTTTTTATTCACATAGGGGAGAAAAGAATCGAGACGTCAGGGGACACCAGGGACCCCCAACCTCCTGAAGTAGGTGAAATCCCAAAACCACAGCCTCAGGATGTGGAGGAAGGAGAGGTTTATGAAGTGGGCGAAATAGTGACCACAACAGGTGAGTGTCTGAGACCACATCTTCAGGTAAAAGATGTATGCCTGCATATTTATAATACATGGTGTGTTTTATTTTATTTTAGGTGATGTGGATGTTGTGTGAAGAAGAATCAAATTTCACAAGTGCAAGTGCACACGTCCTCATCAGGGAGATCATGGTGTGCAATCGGGATTTACAGTAGATCAAGGTAGACATCAATGATGTGAAAAAAAGACTCAAAAACATCATTGATGTTTTCAGCAGAATATAAAACACACCAAAATTTGGGATTTTTATTATAACTTTTCAAAAAAATGTTGAAAGACAAATTTTGAATAGGGATGAGCTTTGAGTTCGAGTCGAACTCATGTTCGACTCGAACATTGCCTGTTCGCCTGTTCAGCGAACAGCGAACCATTTAGGGTGTTCGCGGCAAATTCGAACAGCATCCTGTAAAAGTCTATGGGAGAAATCTCAAGTGCTAATTTTAAAAGCCTATATGCAAGTTATTGTCATAAAAAGTGTTTGGGGACCTGGGTCCTGCCCCTGGGGACATGTATCAATGCAATTTTTTTTAAAAACGGACGTTTTTTCAGGAGCAGTGATTTTAATAATGCTTAAAGTGAAACAATAAAAGTGTAATATTCCTTTAAATTTCGTACCTGGGGGGTGTCTATAATATGCCTGTGAAGGGGCGCATGTTTCCCGTGCTTAGAACTGTCCCTGCACAAAGTGTCATTTTTGCAGGAAAAAAAGCTATTTAAAATCACTCTTGGCTAATGAATTGCCGTCTCCCGTAATACAGAGAACAGTCATTCATTGAAAGTCATTGATAAAAAAAAAGTCATTGATAAAAAAAGAAAATAATAAAAAAAAAAGCGTGGGGGTCCCCCCAAATTCAATTACCAGGCCCTTCAGGTCTGCTATGGATATTAAGAGGAACCCCGGCCAAAAAAAAAAAAATGGCTTGGGGTCCCCCTAAATATCCATACCAGACCCTTATCCGAGCATGCAACCTGGCAGGCGAGAGCACCCCCCCTCCTGAACCGTACCAGGCTACATGCCCTCAACATTGGGAGGGTGCTTTAGGGGTCTCTGACCCCCCAAAGCACCTTGTCCCCATGTTGATGAGGACAAGGGCCTCATCCCCACAACCCTGGCCATTGGTTGTGGGGGTCTGTGGGCGGGGACTTATCGGAACCTGGAAGCCCCCTTTAACAAGGGGACCCCCAGAAACCCCCCCCCTCCCCCCTGTGTGAAATGGTAAGGGCCTACCATTTCACCCAAAAAGTGACAAAAATTGTAAAAATGACAGGAGACGGTCTTTGACAATTCCTTTATAAATATCTTCTTTCATCTTCTTTCTTCTGGTCTTCCTTCTTCCTTTCTTCATCCTTCGGTTTCTTCATCTTCTTCCATCTTCTTCTTCCTCCGATCCGCTTCTTCTTGCTCTGGTCTTCTCGTCCTTCTCGTCCGGCAACTTCTTCCACTGGTAGGGGTACTTTTGTACCCCCTTACCATTTCACACAGGGGGGGCGGGATCTGGGGGTCCCCTTGTTAAAGGGGGCTTCCAGATTCCGATAAGCCCCCATCCGCAGACCCCCACAACCAATGGCCAGGGTTGTGGGGATGAGGCCCTTTTCCTCATCAACATGGGGACAAGGTGCTTTGGGGGGTCAGACCCCCAAAGCACCCTCCCAATGTTGAGGGCATGTGGCCTGGTACGGTTCAGGGGGGGGCGCTCTCGCCCTCTTTTCCGGCGGCCTGCCAGGTTGCGTGCTCGGATAAGGGTCTGGTATGGATTTTGAGGGGGACCCCACACCATTTTTTTTGGCTGTGGTTCCCCTCAAAATCCATCCCAGACCTGAAGGGCCTGGTAATTGAATTTGGGGGGACCCCCACGCTTTTTTATTTATTTTTTATTTTTTTATCAATGACTTTTTTTTTTATCAATGACTTTCAATGAATGACTGTTCTCTGTATTACGGGAGCCGACAATTCATTAGCCGCGAGTGATTTTAAATAGCTTTTTTTCCTGCAAAAATGACACTTTGTGCAGGGACAGTTCTAAGCACGGGAAACATGCGCCCATTCACAGGCATACAATAGACACCCCCAGGTACGAAATTTAAAGGAATATTACACTTTTATTGTTTCACTTTAAGCATTATAAAAATCACTGCTCCTGAAAAAACGGCCGTTTTAAAAAAAATGTTTGCATTAATACATGTCCCCTGGGGCAGGACCCAGGTCCCCAAACAACTTTTTATGACAATAACTTGCATATAAGCCTTTAAAATTAGCACTTTTGATTTTGAACGTTCGAGTCCCATAGACTTTAATAGGATTCTAAAGTTCACACGAGCTTTAGGTCTGTTAGGTGGAGGCATGAACGCTGACCTTAACTGAGGCAAGTGAGGCCTGCAGTTCCTTGTAGGTTCTGGTGCGAACCGAACAGGAGGGTGTTCGGCTCATCCCTAATTTTGAAGATGCACATAGTGCATAGGAGACAGCTAAAAGAAAAACAAGCAGTAAATCAAAGGAAATATTTTTCAGTTTAAAATACAAATTTATTTTAAAAATACATTTATTTTAATACATATAATGTGATGTTAACCGCTTCCCGACGGCCTAACGCAGATATACTGCGGCAAAATGGCACGGGCAGGCAAAATCACGTACCTGTACGTGGCCCTTTAATTGCCTGCCTGTGGGTCGCGCGCGCGCCGCCAGCGGCGTGCTCGCGACCCGGTCGGGAGCTCTGTGACCCCAGCCGCGGGACCAGTGGACCCGATCGCCGCTGGTGTCCCGCAATCAGGTCACGGAGCTGAAGAACGGGGAGAGGTATGTGTAAACAAACCTCTCCCCGCGCTTCCTACTCTGCCTGTCATTGATTGGCTGTTCCCGGTCATCGGGAAAGCCGATCAATGACGTCAGACGTCAGCCCCGCCCCCTAACGTAAAAAAACACACGCACGTCACAGCCCATAACCCCTCCCTCTAGTGGTTAACTCTTTCACTACAACTGTCATTTATACAGGAATCAATGCATTTAAATAGCATTGATTGCTGTATAAATGACAATGGTCCCAAAAATGTGTCAAAAATGTCCGATGTGTCCGCCATAATGTCGCAGTCACAATAAAAATCGCTGATCGCTGCCATTACTAGTAAAAAAAAAATATTAATAAAAATGCTATAAAACTATCCCCTATTTTGTAAACGCTATAACTTTTGCGCAAACCAATCAATAATCGCTAATTGCAATTTTTTTTACCAAAAATATGTAGAAGAATACGTATCGGCCTAAACTGAGGAAAAAAAAATGTTTTTTTATATATTTTTTGGGGATATTTATTATAGCAAAAAGCAAAAAATATTGCATTTTTTTCAAAATTGTCGCTCTATTTTTGTTTATAGCGCAAAAAATAAAAACCGCAGGGGCGATCAAATACCACCAAAAGAAAGCTCTATTTGTGGGAAAAAAGGACGCCAATTTTGTTTTGGAGCCACGTCGCACAACCGCGCAATTGTCAGTTAAAGCGACGCAGTGCCGAATCGCAAAAAGGGGCCTGGTCCTTTGGCTGCCAATTGGTCCGGGGCTGAAGTGGTTAAAGAATAAAACTTACCCTAATATAGTCCTTCTGCAGGACCTAAATGATGGCAGAACAGGTCTCTGGAATAATGATTTCCGGAGCCTGGGGGAGAAGCCCGTCAAGAACTTGATGTCCTGCAGACTTCTCCCCATCGCCAAGTACCGAAAGGTGGCGACTAGCCTCTGTTCAGGAGTGATGGCTTCCCACATGCAGGTGTCCTGCTTTGTAATATAAGGGGACAGCAAAGCCAACAGACGGTGAAAAACGGGGTCCGTCATCCAGAGATAATTCCTGAAATCATCAGGATTATTCTCACGGATCTCCCACAACAAAGGCATATGAGAGAATTGGTCACGCTGGAGCAACTAATTCTTCGTCAATGAACTCCTCCTGTCCCTGTTCATGGACTGGGCTCGGGTCATAGTAGGAACCCCAACACCAAGCCCCTGCACAGCACAAACTCTATGATGAGTACGTACCCGCAACATGGCTTAAAAATGGTCGGCTGGTCAGAATGAACAGAACACACTGAAAATCAGAAAGGCCTGAGAAGAGCGAGCTGGAATTCAGAAATGAGTGGACAAGAACGCACTGAAAACCAGATGAGAACTGCCTACACGCACTGAAAACCAGATACAAACCCACAAGCACAAACTGGAGAGCAGTAACGAACTAAAAAAGCACGAGGCTGAAAATCGTGAATTATCTCTCACCAAACTTCTACTAACACAAGATAAACACGAGATTAGCAGAAGGAGCCCAAAGGGTGGCACACTGGCTATTGAACTTTCTCTTTATAGTGCCGTCGTACGTGTTGTATGTCTGCGCGTTCTTGACAATCAGAATTTCCGACAACATTTGTTCGACCATGTGTATGCAAGACAAGCTTGAGCCAACATCTGTTGGAAAAAAATCCCAGGATTTCGTGATCGGAATGTCCGATTATGTGTACGCGGCAATAGAGTTTACAAGCTATGCTACGTATCATTGAAAATTTATCACACATGATGTACTGACTGATGTCATCTCATTTCTTGAAGCCTTGAACCGTCAGGACAGTAAAAATACCCCCCAAATTACCCTTTTTTGGAAAGAAGATGGTCCAAGGTATTTAGTAAGAGGCATGGTGAGTTTTTTAAAGTTTTAATTTTTCCCATAATTTTGGGGAAAATTAAGAAATATACATATATATCTATATATAGATATATATTTACCACAAAATTGTCATATTAACAGGTTATTTCTCACACACGGCATAGGAGTTCTTGCAATTACTCATCCTGAGTATGGCGATATCAGATGTATGAGACATTTATGCCACCTGGCCACATATAGAGACCCAACATCCAAGTAGCACCTTCAGGTGTTCTAGGGACATAAATCTAATTTCCTGATTACTTATCACATTTTTGAAGGCCCTAGAGCACCAGGACAGTGGAATAACCCACAAAATGATCCCATTTTGGAAAGCAAACACCCCAACATATATTCTATGTGGCATATTGAGTCTTTTGAATATGTAATTTTTTTTCCACAAGTTTTTGGAAAATGTGTAAAGAAAATTAAAACTTATTTTTCTTTACACAAAGTTGACAATTTATAAGATATTTCTAACACATAGCATGTACATACCAAAAATTACACCCCAACATACATTCTGCTACTCCTCCCAAGTATGGCGATACCACATGTGTGAGACCTTTACACAACCTGGCCACATACAAATAGCCGCTTCAGGTGTTCTAGGGGCATATATTACACATCTAATTTCCTGACCACCTATCACATTTTTGAAGGCCCTGGACTACCAGAACAGTAGAATTACTTACAAAATTATCCTATTTTGGAAAGCAAACACCCCAATTTATATTCTATGAGGCATAATGAGTAGAGTTGAGCGGACACCTGGATGTTCGGGTTCGGCGGGTTCGGCCGAACTTCGGAAAAAGGTCCGGGTTCGGGACCGAACTTGACCCGAACTTGACCCCGAACTCCAAACCCCATTGAAGTCAATGGGGACCCGGACTTTTGAACACTAAAATGGCTGTAAAAAGGTCATGGAAAGGGCTAGTTAATGTTGTTAAGAGCATGGCAAGTGATCTGCAAACAAATGTGGATAGGGAAATAACTTAAAATAACATAAAAATGCTGGAGGCCCCCTTCTCAGCAGAAGAGGTACAGGAAGTCATTAAGAACCTCAGAAACTCAACGGCACGATGCCGCACATATGGTGGGAATACCCCAGAATACGCACTTTCTGGAAAAAATGATTCAATTTAATGGATAAGATAGTGGGAAAATAAAATACTTGGAAATGATAAAAAATGAAAAAATTATAATCTTGACCTAGGAGGACGAAATTCAAATGGAGTAGGAGGTTGAGGTGGCGGTGGATGTGGCGGTGTAGGTGGAAGCGGCGGTGGAGGAGGACGAGGTAGCCAACACTGGTTCAAAAATACAACAATGGCTGGGTAAGGCTAGTGGTGAATGATGTGTCGAATTCTGTCCCCCGTCGCATAGTGTCCGCCCTGTACTGCACTTGCTCAGTACGTAGGACAAGGGGATTTTGAAACTCTCCGAAGACGATGCGCGGTGACTCCAGGTTCAAGCCACATCATCTGAGGTTGAAGCCTAGCCAAGCGAGCCCGTGAGGGGCCCTGTTACTATGTGCTACCGTATGTCCACTTGGATGGTCGGGCTTGAACCTGCACTCACTGCGCAGGCGACGTTCATCTTTGGAGATTTTGTGAATCTCATTGTCCTCCGTACTGCGCAAGCACTGCACCTGCGCAGTAAGTGGCCGGACACTATCCGATAGCAAGACAGTTTTCGTCAGAACACCGGTATATGTGTCTATTCTGCACAAGGTACGGCCAAGTCCTGTGGGATCCATGCCTGGTTCATTTTAATGAACGTGAGCTTGTCCACATTGGCTCTGGACAGACGGCTGCGCTTGTCTGTGATAACGCCCCCTGCCGTGCTAAATACACGTTCAGATAATACACTGGCGGAAGGGCAGGCCAGCACCTCCAAGGCGTAAAGGGCAAGCTCAGGCCATGTGCCCAATTTGGAGACCCAGAAGTTGAAGGGGGCAGACCCGTCATGCAGTACGTGTACGCGTGTGCACACATACTGCTCCACCATGTTGGTAAAATGCTGCCTCCTGCTAAGACGTTCCATCTCAGCTGGTGGTGCTGGTTGTTGTGGCGTGCCGACAAAGCTTTTCCACATTCCGGCTATGCTAACCCTGCCTTGCGAGGTGCTGGCGGTGCCCCAGCTGTGTTGGCGACCTCTTCCTCCTCCTCTGCCTTCGCCTTGTGCTTCCACCGTACCCCCGCTTCCAAGTGGGAATGCCACCAGAAGCGCGTCTACCAGCGTGCGCTTGTACTCGCGCATCTTACGATCACGCTCCAGTGAGGTAATTAAGGACGGCACGTTGTCCTTGTAATGGGGATCCAGCAGGGTGGCCACCCAATAATCAGCACCAGTTAAAATGTGGGCAACTCGGCGGTCGTTGCGGATACACTGCAGCATGTAATCGCTCATGTGTGCCAGGCTGCCCAGAGGCTGTCCTCTGTGGGAGGTGTATCGTCTGTGTCCTCTGTATCCCCCCAGCCACGCACCAGTGATGGACATGAGCTGGTCTGGGTGCCACCCTGCTGTGAACATGGTTCCTCCTTCATCTCCTCCTCATCCTCCACCTCGTCATCCTCCAGAACTGTGCCCTTGCTGCCAGACAATTGTGTACCTGGCGCTTGTTGGTGCAGGAACCCACCCTCGTAGCCACTTGTAAATTACTGCCCTGAAAGCCTTGGAAATGAACCCTCTTCCTCCTCCTCCTCATCCTGTGCCACATCCTCTTCCTTTATCGCCTTAAGAGTTTTTTCAAGGAGGCATAGAACTGGGATAGTAATGCTGAGAACGGCGTCATCGGCACTGGCCATGTTGGTGGAGTACTCGAAACAGCGCAACAAGGCACACAGGTCTCGCATGGAGGCCCAGTTATTGGCGGTGAATTGGTGCTTTTTCAGCAGAGCGACTCACGCGTGCGTGCTGCAGCTGAGCCTCCACTATCGCCTGCTGCTGCTCGCACAGTCTGGCAAGCATGTGCAAGGTGGAGTTCCACCTTGTGGGCATGTCACATATGAGACGGTGAGCGGGAAGGCCGAAGTTACGCTGCAGCGCTGACAGGCGAGCAGCAGCAGGGTGAGAACACCGAAAGTGCGCACAGACGGCCCGCACTTTCTGCAGCATCTCTGGCATATCGGGGTAATTCTTCAGGAAATTCTGGACCACCAAGTTCAGCACATGCGCCAGGCAAGGGATGTGCGTCAAACCGGCAAGGCCCAGAGCTGCTACGAGATTTTACCCATTATCGCACACCACCAGGCCGGGCTTGAGGCTCACTGCCACCAACCACTCATCAGTCTGTTGTTCCATGTCCCTCCACAACTCCTGCGCGGTGTGGGGTTTTTCCCCCAAACAGGAAAGTTTTAAAACTGCCTGCTGACGTTTACCCCTGGCTGTGCTGAAGTTGGTGGTGAAGGTGTTACGCTGACCGGATGAGGAGGCGGTAGAGGATGAGGAAGCGGAGTAGGAGGAGTTAGCAACAGGAGGCAAACTGAAGTGCCCTGCAATCCTCGGTGGTGGAAGGTAGGGATGAGCCGAACACCCCCGGGTTCGGTTCGAACCAGAACCTTCGAACGGACCGAAAGTTCGCGCGAATTTTCGAACCCTATACGTTATAATGGACGCGAACGTTCGAAATCAAAAGTGCTAATTACAACGGCCAATATGCATGTTAATGTCATAAAACAGGTTTGGGGACCCGGGTCCTGCCCCAGGGGACATATATCAATGCAAAAAGAACTTTTAAAAACTAACGTTTTTTCGGGAGCAGTCATTTTAATGATGCATAAAGTGAAAAAAAAAAAAGTGACATTTTCCTTTAAATATGGTACCTGGGGGGTGTCCAAAGTATGCCTGTGAAGTGGCATGTGTTTCCCGTGTTTAGAACTGTCCTTGCACAAAATGACATTTGTAAAGGAAAAAAAGAAGCCATTTAAAACCACTTGCGGCTTTAGGTTTGATCTTAAGTAGAATCTGAACAGGTACATTATGAAGTGTAGCTCCATCCCAAAAAAATCTATTTTTAAGCTTTTTGGAGAACATAGGGAGGGGTTATCACCCCTGTAACATTTGCTGTCTTTGCACATCTGTTCAGAACATGTCACCTCACTTTCCGTCCCAATGATAAATGTTTTTGGAAAAGTGGGGTTTTAATTGAAACAAGGATTGGTGATAAAGTATCAGTAGAGAGGAGATACCTTTTTCCCAAATTAAATCTAACAGGATAGAATTTCCCTTCCTAGGGGTAGATTTCCTCTCACTTCCTGTTTTCTCTTTCCATTTGCAAGTAGGAGTCGTTTGTAAGTTGGATGTTTGAAAGTAGGGGCCTGGCGTATATACTCTGCAGAAATTTGCCCTATTAGATGTTGGTGTAGCCACAAGACTGGTGGGCACAGGAATGGGCCCTGCTGTGAGTTAATAGATCAAGATTTGTAATTGCATGCACCTGTTGAACAGGGCAGAAAAATTGGGGGTGGTGGTGGTGGTGGTGGTGGTGGTGGTGGACGGTTTTGCCACAAGACTGTAAGCTCTCACAGTTACTCTTGGTGGGCGCAGGAATGGGCCCTGCTGTGAGTTATTAGATCAAGATTTGTAATTGCAAGCACCTGATGAACAGGGCAGAAAAATTGGGCCTTTGGCGGTGGTGGTGGACGGTGTTGCCACAAGACTGTAGGCCCTCATAGTTACTCTTGGTGGGCGCAGGAATGGGCCCTGCTGTGAACTATTAGATCAAGATTTGTAATTACCCGCCCCTGTTAAACAGGGGCTGAAAAATTGTGCCTTAGGCACTGGTGCTGGTGCCACAACACTGCAACCCCTCACAGAGACTGTACTTGGAGCACAGCAGTCACACGTGTTGCGAAGCATTTTTTTAAAAAATTGTAAGTACACGCCCCTGTTAAACAGGGGCTGAAAAATTGTGCCTTAGGCACTGGTGCTGGTGCCACAACACTGCAACACGGCCCTCACAGAGACTGTACTTGGAGCACAGCAGTCACACGTGTTGCGAAGCATTTTTTTTAAAAAATTGTAAGTACACGCCCCTGTTAAACAGGGGCTGAAAAATTGTGCCTTAGGCACTGGTGCTGGTGCCACAACACTGCAACACGGCCCTCACAGAGACTGTACTTGGAGCACAGCAGTCACACGTGTTGCGAAGCATTTTTTTAAAAAATTGTAAGTACACGCCCCTGTTAAACAGGGGCTGAAAAATTGTGCCTTAGGCACTGGTGCTGGTGCCACAACACTGCAACACGGCCCTCACAGAGACTGTACTTGGAGCACAGCAGTCACACGTGTTGCGAAGCATTTTTTTAAAAAATTGTAAGTACACGCCCCTGTTAACCAGGGGCTGAAAAATTGCGCCTTAGGCACTGGTGCTGGTGCCACAACACTGCAACACGGCCCTCACAGAGACTGTACTTGGAGCACAGCAGTCACACGTGTTGCGAAGCATTTTTTTAAAAAATTGTAAGTACACGCCCCTGTTAAACAGGGGCTGAAAAATTGTGCCTTAGGCACTGGTGCTGTGGCATGGATCATTGAGGAGGAGGAAGAGGATAGTCAGTGAACATAAGAGGACAGTCACTCAGCATCAGCATAGGCAGTCTTGAAGGGATGTGACATTAAAAATTATTCGGTTATATCCGCCTCAGGTGCCTGGTAGCTGGTGGTGATCCAAGACTGATTCATTTTGATGAATGTCAGTCGATCAACCGAGGCGGTGGACAGGCGCACCCTATGATCAGTCACAAATCCTCCAGCAGCACTGAATGTGCGTTCGGAAAGAACGCTGGAGGCAGGACAGGCCAGTAGCTCAATTGCATACTGTGCAAGCTCTGGCCAGTGATCCATCCTCAGGACCCAGTAAGCCAGAGGATTTTCGGTGGGAAAGGTGTCCAAGTCTGACCTTGCCCCAAGGTATTCCTGCACCATGTATATCAGACGCTGGCGATGGTTGCTGGAACCGATCATACCTTGGGGCTGCGGACTAAAAAATTGTCTGAACGCATCGGTCAGACGTCCACCTTCCCCACCGCTCCTTCTGCCACTGACCGAAGCCTCAGCAACTCGTCGCCCAGGACCAGGAGTTTGTAGCCTCCCAGTTTCTGGGAACGCGTTGCACAGACCTTTCTGCAAGGCCTCCCTGAGATGTCTCATCCTCTGCTCCCTCTGCGACGGCAAGATAAGGTCCGCAACCTTACCCTTGTACCGCGGATCAAGGAGAGTGGCCAGCCAGTAATGGTCCCTCTCCTTGATCTGAAGAACACGAGGATCCTTCCGCAGGCTTTGCAGGATCAGGGAGGCCATGCAGCGTAGGTTAGCTGAGGCATTCGGTCCGGAGTCTTCTGGGTCACTGAGGATGACATGATCGCCAGCCACCTCCTCCCAGCCACGTACAAGTCCACTGGCTTGTTGGGACTGTACATCATCCCTAAAAGACTGCTGCTGCTGATGCTGAGTGCCAGGCTCCACCTCCATGCTCACACAATCCTCCTCCTCCTCCTCCTCCTCCTCCTCCTCATCCTCTTCCTGTGTGATGGGTGGGACAGAAGGAACACTGTCCGGATAAAGGGGGCCTTGAGAGGCAAGGAAGTCCTCCTCTTCCTGCCTCTGTTCTGCCTCAAGTGCCCTGTCCATTATCCCACGCAGCGTATGCTCCAACAGGTGGACAAGAGGGACAGTGTCACTGATGCATGCACTGTCACTGCTCACCATCCTCGTGGCCTCCTCAAATGGTGAGAGGACAGTGCATGCATCCCTGATCATGCTCCACTGACGTGGGGAAAAAAACCCAAGCTCCCCTGACCCTGTCCTGGTGCCGTAGTCGCAAAGGTACTCATTGATGGCCCTCTGCTGCGTGTGCAGTCGCTGCAGCATGGCCAACGTTGAGTTCCACCTGGTGGGCATGTCAGATATTAGGCGGTTCTTGGGCAGGTTCAGCTCCTTTTGCAGCTCAGTCAGCCGAGCACTGGCATTATAAGATCGGCGGAAATGCACACAGACTTTCCTGGCCTGCCTCAGGACATCCTGTAAGCCTGGGAACCTGCCCAAGAACCGCTGCACCACCAGGTTGAGGACGTGAGCCATGCAGGGCACATGGGTGAGCTGCCCCTGTCGCAGGGCGGAGAGGAGGTTGGTGCCATTGTCAGAAACGACCATTCCTGGCTTAAGCTGACGTGGCGTCAACCACCTCTCGGCCTGCCCCTGCAGAGCTGCCAGAACCTCTGGCCCAGTGTGGCTCCTGTCCCCCAAACACACCAGCGCAAGCACGGCATGGCATCTTTTTGCCTGCGTACTTGCGTAGCCCCTTGTACGCCTACGGAGCACCGCTGGTTCCAAGGACAGAGCACTGGAGGAAGAAGAAGAGGAGGGGGTGGAGGAGAGAGGTGTGTCACAACCAGTAGCAGTAGTCGCGTTTTGGAGGCGTGGTGGCGGAACAACCTCCAACACTACTGCACCTTGTCCTGCATCCCTCCCAGCTGCCAATAGAGTGACCCAATGGGCCGTGAAAGAAAGGTACCGTCCCTGTCCATGCCTGCTGGACCATGAGTCAGCGGTAATATGCACCTTACCGCTGACCGCCCTGTCCAGCGAGGCATGGACATTGCCCTCCACATGCCGGTAGAGAGACGGAATCGCCTTCCGCGAGAAAAAGTGGCGTTTGGGAACCTGCCACTGAGGAACCGCACATTGAACAAACTCACGGAAGGGGGCCGAGTCTACCAACTGAAAAGGCAGCAGTTGAAGTGCTAGCAATTTAGCAAGGCTAGCATTCAACCGCTGGGCATGTGGATGGCTGGGAGTGTACTTCTTTCTACGGTCCAGCAGCTGGGGCAGGGAAATTTGCCTGCTGCATTCGGACGTCGGTGTACTGCAAGTACTTGGTTGTGACACACCGAATTCTACACCTTCAGTCCTCTCAGAGCAGCTTTCAGAGAGGACTGAAGGTGTAGTGGGGATGGAGATCCCAGCTGAGGAGGAGCAAGGAGAGGTCCGCTTAGTTCTTTGGTGTGGGTCTTTTATGTGTGCCTGCCAACGAGCTGCATGGCAGGTCGCCATATGTCTGGTCATGCTTGTCGTGCCCAAGCGGCTGATGTTTTGGCCACGCGAGATACGCTTGAGACAAATATTGCAAATAGCAGTGGTGCGATCTGCTGCACTCGTCTCAAAAAAGGCCCACACCAAAGAACTTTTCTGATAACGTGCAGAGGCAGCGCCCTGCACAGGCGGAGCTCTGCGGTGTTGTACAGTTGCTGTGCTGGCCTCTACCTGGCCTCCAGGGGGCATCCTGCCTCGTTGGACATGTGACGCCGCATCCTCCTCCTCCTCGTCCTCCTCCTCATCCTCTCTCCCTTGAGGCACCCACGTGGAGTCAGTGACCTCATCATCCCCTCCCTCTTCACCACTAGAGCAAACCTGGCAGTAAGCTGCAGCTGGTGGAACTGTACTGCCAGATTCCTCAAGCTGGGTATCGTCATCCGAGCCTTCGAATCGTTGGGCATCCTCCTGGAGCATGTACCCAACACTGTGCTCAAAGAGTTCGGGGGACTCCTCAGGAGGACATGGTGGGTCTAGGGAAGGGGTGGCTGATGATGCTCTGTCAGTACCCTGAGCCTGGGTGAGAGAGGATGAGGAGGATGAGGAGGGCTTGGTCATCCATTCTACCAAGCCTTCAGCATGATGCGGCTCCACATGTCCAGCTGCCGAAAACAAAGACGCGCGTGTCCCATGGCCACGTGCTGATGACGATGCACGACCACGTCCACGTCCACGGCCACGTCCACTAGAAACAGAGACTGTCTGCCCTGTGTTCTTGGCTCTGCACGCTCTGCCTCCCCTTGGCGGTCTTCCAGCCATTGTAGTCGGTAGTCCTGTGGGTGCTGCTGAGAAGAAAATATAGGAGCTCTGTGTGATGCCACTAACACACTAGAAGTCCTATAGGTGCTTCTGCAAAGAAAATATAGGAGCTCTGTGTGATGCCACTAACACACTAGAAGTCCTGTGGGTGCTGCTGAGAAGAAAATATAGGAGCTCTGTGTGATGCCACTAACACACTAGAAGTCCTATAGGTGCTTCTGCAAAGAAAATATAGGAGCTCTGTGTGATGCCACTAACACACTAGAAGTCCTGTGGGTGCTGCTGAGAAGAAAATATAGGAGCTCTGTGTGATGCCACTAACACACTAGAAGTCCTATAGGTGCTTCTGCAAAGAAAATATAGGAGCTCTGTGTGATGCCACTAACACACTAGAAGTCCTATAGGTGCTTCTGCAAAGAAAATATAGGAGCTCTGTGTGATGCCACTAACACACTAGAAGTCCTATGGGTGCTTCTGCAAAGAAAATAGAGGAGCTCTGTGTGATGCCACTAACACACTAGAAGTCCTGTGGGTGCTTCTGCAAAGAAAATAGAGGAGCTCTGTGTGATGCCACTAACACACTAGAAGTCCTGTGGGTGCTGCTGAGAAGAATATATAGGAGCTCTGTGTGATGCCACTAACACACTAGAAGTCCTATGGGTGCTTCTGCAAAGAAAATAGAGGAGCTCTGTGTGATGCCACTAACACACTAGAAGTCCTGTGGGTGCTGCTGAGAAGAATATATAGGAGCTCTGTGTGATGCCACTAACACACTAGAAGTCCTATGGGTGCTTCTGCAAAGAAAATATAGGAGCTCTGTGTGATGCCACTAACACACTAGAAGTCCTGTGGGTGCTGCTGAGAAGAATATATAGGAGCTCTGTGTGATGCCACTAACACACTAGAAGTCCTATGGGTGCTTCTGCAAAGAAAATAGAGGAGCTCTGTGTGATGCCACTAACACACTAGAAGTCCTGTGGGTGCTTCTGCAAAGAAAATAGAGGAGCTCTGTGTGATGCCACTAACACACTAGAAGTCCTGTGGGTGCTGCTGAGAAGAAATATATAGGAGCTCTGTGTGATGCCACTAACACACTAGAAGTCCTATGGGTGCTTCTGCAAAGAAAATAGAGGAGCTCTGTGTGATGCCACTAACACACTAGAAGTCCTGTGGGTGCTTCTGCAAAGAAAATAGAGGAGCTCTGTGTGATGCCACTAACACACTAGAAGTCCTGTGGGTGCTTCTGCAAAGAAAATAGAGGAGCTCTGTGTGATGCCACTAACACACTAGAAGTCCTGTGGGTGCTGCTGAGAAGAAAATATAGGAGCTCTGTGTGATGCCACTAACACACTAGAAGTCCTATGGGTGCTTCTGCAAAGAAAATATAGGAGCTCTGTGTGATGCCACTAACACACTAGAAGTCCTGTGGGTGCTGCTGAGAAGAAAATATAGGAGCTCTGTGTGATGCCACTAACACACTAGAAGTCCTATAGGTGCTTCTGCAAAGAAAATATAGGAGCTCTGTGTGATGCCACTAACACACTAGAAGTCCTGTGGGTGCTGCTGAGAAGAAAATATAGGAGCTCTGTGTGATGCCACTAACACACTAGAAGTCCTATAGGTGCTTCTGCAAAGAAAATATAGGAGCTCTGTGTGATGCCACTAACACACTAGAAGTCCTATAGGTGCTTCTGCAAAGAAAATATAGGAGCTCTGTGTGATGCCACTAACACACTAGAAGTCCTGTGGGTGCTGCTGAGAAGAATATATAGGAGCTCTGTGTGATGCCACTAACACACTAGAAGTCCTATGGGTGCTTCTGCAAAGAAAATAGAGGAGCTCTGTGTGATGCCACTAACACACTAGAAGTCCTGTGGGTGCTTCTGCAAAGAAAATAGAGGAGCTCTGTGTGATGCCACTAACACACTAGAAGTCCTGTGGGTGCTGCTGAGAAGAATATATAGGAGCTCTGTGTGATGCCACTAACACACTAGAAGTCCTATGGGTGCTTCTGCAAAGAAAATAGAGGAGCTCTGTGTGATGCCACTAACACACTAGAAGTCCTGTGGGTGCTGCTGAGAAGAATATATAGGAGCTCTGTGTGATGCCACTAACACACTAGAAGTCCTATGGGTGCTTCTGCAAAGAAAATAGAGGAGCTCTGTGTGATGCCACTAACACACTAGAAGTCCTGTGGGTGCTTCTGCAAAGAAAATAGAGGAGCTCTGTGTGATGCCACTAACACACTAGAAGTCCTGTGGGTGCTTCTGCAAAGAAAATAGAGGAGCTCTGTGTGATGCCAATAACACACTAGAAGTCCTATGGGTGCTTCTGCAAAGAAAATAGAGGAGCTCTGTGTGATGCCACTAACACACTAGAAGTCCTGTGGGTGCTTCTGCAAAGAAAATAGAGGAGCTCTGTGTGATGCCACTAACACACTAGAAGTCCTGTGGGTGCTTCTGCAAAGAAAATAGAGGAGCTCTGTGTGATGCCACTAACACACTAGAAGTCCTGTGGGTGCTTCTGCAAAGAAAATAGAGGAGCTCTGTGTGATGCCACTAACACACTAGAAGTCCTGTGGGTGCTGCTGAGAAGAATATATAGGAGCTCTGTGTGATGCCACTAACACACTAGAAGTCCTGTGGGTGCTTATGCAAAGAAAATAGAGGAGCTCTGTGTGATGGGACTAACACACTTCAAGTCCTATAGGTGCTTCTGGGAAGAAAATATTGCTCTGTGTGTGTAATGGGACTAACACACTTCAAGTCCTATAGGTGCTTCTGGGAAGAAAATATAGCTCTGTGTGTGTGTAATGGGACTAACACACTTCAAGTCCTATAGGTGCCTCTGGGAACAAAATATAGGAGCTCTGCCTGCCTGCCACGAACACACTACAAGTCCTATAGGTGCTTCTGGTAACAAAATATAGGAGCTCTGCCTGCCTGCCACTAACACACTACAAGTCCTATAGGTGCTTCTGGGAAGAAAATATAGCTCTGTGTGTGTAATGGGACTAACACACTTCAAGTCCTATAAGTGCTTCTGGGAACAAAATATAGGAGCTCTGCCTGCCTGCCACGAACACACTACAAGTCCTATAGGTGCTTCTGGGAAGAAAATATAGCTCTGTGTGTGTAATGGGACTAACACACTTCAAGTCCTATAGGTGCTTCTGGGAACAAAGTATAGCTCTTTGTGTGTAATGGGACTAACACACTTCAAGTCCTATAGGTGCTTCTGGGAAGAAAATATAGCTCTGTGTGTGTAATGGGACTAACACACTTCAAGTCCTATAGGTGCTTCTGGGAAGAAAATATAGCTCTGTGTGTGTAATGGGACTAACACACTTCAAGTCCTATAGGTGCTTCTGGGAAGAAAATATAGCTCTGTGTGTGTGATGGGACTAACACACTTCAAGTCCTATAGGTGCTTCTGGGAAGAAAATATAGCTCTGTGTGTGTAATGGGACTAACACACTTCAAGTCCTATAGGTGCTTCTGGGAAGAAAATATAGCTCTGTGTGTGTAATGGGACTAACACACTTCAAGTCCTATAGGTGCTTCTGGGAAGAAAATATAGCTCTGTGTGTGTAATGGGACTAACACACTTCAAGTCCTATAGGTGCTTCTGGGAAGAAAATATAGCTCTGTGTGTGTAATGGGACTAACACACTTCAAGTCCTATAGGTGCTTCTGGGAAGAAAATATAGCTCTGTGTGTGTAATGGGACTAACACACTTCAAGTCCTATAGGTGCTTCTGGGAACAAAGTATAGCTCTTTGTGTGTAATGGGACTAACACACTTCAAGTCCTATAGGTGCTTCTGGGAAGAAAATATAGCTCTGTGTGTGTGATGGGACTAACACACTTCAAGTCCTATAGGTGCTTCTGGGAACAAAATATAGCTCTGTGTGTGTAATGGGACTAACACACTTCAAGTCCTATAAGTGCTTCTGGGAACAAAATATAGGAGCTCTGCCTGCCTGCCACGAACACACTACAAGTCCTATAGGTGCTTCTGGGAAGAAAATATAGCTCTGTGTGTGTAATGGGACTAACACACTTCAAGTCCTATAGGTGCTTCTGGGAACAAAGTATAGCTCTTTGTGTGTAATGGGACTAACACACTTCAAGTCCTATAGGTGCTTCTGGGAAGAAAATATAGCTCTGTGTGTGTGATGGGACTAACACACTTCAAGTCCTATAGGTGCTTCTGGGAACAAAATATAGCTCTGTGTGTGTAATGGGACTAACACACTTCAAGTCCTATAGGTGCTTCTGGGAAGAAAATATAGCTCTGTGTGTGTGATGGGACTAACACACTTCAAGTCCTATAGGTGCTTCTGGGAACAAAATATAGGAGCTCTGCCTGCCTGCCACGAACACACTACAAGTCCTATAGGTGCTTCTGGTAACAAAATATAGGAGCTCTGCCTGCCTGCCACTAACACACTACAAGTCCTATAGGTGCTTCTGGTAACAAAATATAGGAGCTCTGCCTGCCTGTCACTAACACACTACAAGTCCTATAGGTGCTTCTGGTAACAAAATATAGGAGCTCTGCCTGCCTGCCACTAACACACTACAAGTCCTATAGGTGCTTCTGGTAACAAAATATAGGAGCTCTGCCTGCCTGCCACTAACACACTACAAGTCCTATAGGTGCTTCTGGTAACAAAATATAGGAGCTCTGCCTGCCTGTCACTAACACACTACAAGTCCTATAGGTGCTTCTGGTAACAAAATATAGGAGCTCTGCCTGCCTGCCACTAACACACTACAAGTCCTATAGGTGCTTCTGGTAACAAAATATAGGAGCTCTGCCTGCCTGCCACGAACACACTACAAGTCCTATAGGTGCTTCTGGTAACAAAATATAGGAGCTCTGCCTGCCTGCCACGAGCACACTACAAGCCCCTCTTTGTCAATCAATCTTTGTAACTGAATCTATCTAACTCAATCTCTGCAAGTGAATCTCTCTCTCTATCTATCTAAATGCAGCAGAGTGTCACAGGAACAGCCTGCTCAATCTGCGCCGGAACAGCATGTGACCGGCGCAGACGGCGTGGCGGCGTTTTATAGGGGGGGCGTGTACTACAGCCCCTGAGCTGTAATTGGCTACAGGCGTCCTGCCTGTAGCCAATTATGGCTCTTCGAGTTTCCGGGGCTGTGATTGGCCAAGCATGCGGGGTCACAGTGCATGCTTGGCCAATCATCAGCCAGCAATGCACTGCGTCGGCCGCGCCGGCCGCAATGCATTGCGGGGCCGCTCGCATCACACGAACGTGATGCGAGCGGCCAAAATAGTTCTGGGCTCGCCGAGCGAGCGAACGCCCGGTGCTCGATGCGAACGTGGGTTCGCATCGAGCACCGGGCCCATCCTTAGTGGAAGGACATGCGCCAAACTTCTATCAGCCTCAGGCCCAGCCGCCACTACATTTACCCAGTGTGCTGTTAGGGAGATATAACGTCCCTGACCGTGCTTACTGGTCCACGCATCCGTAGTTAGGTGGACCTTGCCACAGATGGCGTTGCGCAGTGCACATCTGATTTTGTCCCCCACTTGGTTGTGCAGGGAAGGGATAGCTCGTTTGGAAAAGTAGTGGCGGTTGGGCACGGCCTACTGTGGGACAGCCAATGACATCAGCCTTTGAAAACTCTGCGTCTCCACCAGACGGAATGACAGCATTTCAAAGGCGAGTAATTTTGAAATGCTGGCATTCAGGGCCAGGGATCGCGGGTGGCTAGGGGGGTACTTCCTCTTCCGCTCCAGTGTTTGGGAAATAGAGAGCTGAAAGCTTCCATGGGACATTGTGGAGATGGTTGGTGACCCAGGTGGTAGTGTTGCTGGGAGATCCTCTGTTTGTGGGTTGGCAGGTGTCACTGTCACTACAGAGGTGGATGAAGAGGCCGAGACTGCAGCAGAAGAGGAAGCAGGAGGAGCCAGAGACCTTTCTTGTTTTTGCGGTGTCTACTTCACTGCATCTCGTGCTTTGCACTTAGATGCCTGGTCATGCAGGTTGTGCTCAGGTTGAGAACGTTTATGCCTCGCTTCAAGCTCTGATTGCACAGCGTGCAAACCACTCGTGTCTTGTCATCAGGACATTGTCTGAAGAACTGCCACGCTAGGGAAGTCCTTGGACCTGGCTTTGGTGTGCTCGGTCCCTTGCTGCGTTGGGCAGTAGCAGACGTACTGTCTAGGGGACATACGCTCCGCTTTTGCACCCTGCTCCCTCTTCTGCTGTGCTGGTGGCTCTGTGCGACCACCACCTCTTCCTCTGAACTACACTGGTCACCTGCATGACATTGGTTCCATGTGGGGTCAAGGACCTCATCGTCCTCTACATCATCTTCCACCCAAAATTCACCTATTGGGAAGAAAAAAAACACTGCAAAATTAATTTTTTTTGCAATGTTTTTGCAATATCAGAATACACGGACAGTATGTAAAGCGTTTATGAAAACGCAGAAAATGCTATTGGGAAGAAAAAAAAAACTGCAAAATTAATTTTTTTTGCAATGTTTTTGCAATATCAGAATACACGGACAGTATGTAAAGCATTTATGAAAACACAGAAAATGCTATTGGGAAGAAAAAAACACTGCAAAATAAAAAAATTTTGCAATGTTTTTGCAATATCAGAATACACGGACAGTATGTAAAGAGTTTATGAAAACGCAGAAAATGCTATTGGGAAGAAAAAAAAACACAGCAAAATAATTTTTTTTTGCAATGTTTTTGCAATATCAGAATACACAGACAGTATGTAAAGCGTTTATGAAAACGCAGAAAATGCTATTGGGAAGAAAAAAAACACTGCAAAATAAAAAATTTTTGCAATGTTTTTGCAATATCAGAATACACGGACAGTATGTAAAGTGTTTATGAAAACGCAGAAAATGCTATTGGGAAGAAAAAAAAACACCGCAAAATTTATTTTTTTTGCAATGTTTTTGCAATATCAGAATACACGGTTAGTGTCTACAGCGTGTATGTATGAACACGCAGAAAATGCTATTGGGAAGAAAAAAAAAAAAGCAAAATTAAATTTTTATGCAATGTTTTTCCAATAGCAGAATACACACAGACTATGGTGTATCTCTTAGTATATGCAGTGTTGGTCCTAATGTTGCATTCAGCTAGGCGTCCAATCATAGCAGAAGACAGGAGCGCGGGAGAAGACATCGGAAGATGAGGGGAAGATGAGGGGACACAGCGCGCTGCACACCGAGACAAGGTAAGTGCAGAGGGCAGGCAGGGGGCACAGTGGCAGCACTTGAGGGGCACAGTGGTAGCACTTGAGGGGCACAGTGGCAGCACTTGAGGGGCACAATGGCAGAACTTGGGGCACATTGGAAGCACTTGGGGCACAGTGGCAGCAATTGGGGCACAGTGGCAGAACTTGGGGCACAGTGGCAGAACTTGGGGCACAGTGGCAGCACTTGGGGCACAGTGGCAGCACTTGGGGCACAGTGGCAGCGTTTGATGGGCACAGTGGCAGCGTTTGATGGGCACAGTGGCAGCGTTTGATGGGCACAGTGGCAGCGTTTGATGGCACAGTGAGGTTGTTTGTTTGCGCCCCCCCCAAAAATTTTGAGCACCAGCCGCCACTGATCTAACTAATTAAGATAAAATTCAAGGAATGTGGACTGACTTTAGCACACTAACTCCTAAAATCCTCTATCTCTCTGCAGCACAGGAACCTGTCTAACAGTGTCTGTCTATAGCAGAATGACGCTGTGTGCTGTGTGTGTACTATATATAGAGACTGGGTCACATGCTGCACTGGCCAATCACAGCCATGCCATTAGTAGGCATGGCTGTGATGGCTTCTAAGGGCACACTAGTGAAACGATCGTCGATTGGCTGCCCTAAATCTGTTAAAAAGGCGCCAATACAGCGCCGAACACCGGACCCGAACCCGAACTTACAGCCAATAGTTCGGGTTCGGGTCCGGGTCCCGGACACCCAAAAGTCCGGTACGGACCCGAACTTTACAGTTCGGGTTCGCTCAACCCTAATAATGAGTCTTTTGAACATGTAATTGTTTTCCACAAGTTTTTGGAAAATGTAGAAAGAAAATGAATACAGGCATACCCCACTTTTAAGTACACAATGGGGTTTACTAAAGCTGGAAAGTGCAAAATCAGGCTCACTTCTGCATAGAAACCAATGAGCTTTTAAGCTTGTTCAATTAAGCTTTGGTAATAAAACCTGGAAGCTCATTAGGAACTATGCAGCAGTGAGCCTGATTTTGCACTTTCCAGCTTTAGTAAATAAACCCCATTGTGTACTTAACAGTACTTTTTTTTTTTTACACAAAGATGTACATTTATACGATATTTCTAACAAATAGCTTGTAAATAGCAAAAATTACACCCCAAAATACATTTTTTTACGCCTCCTAAGGCGACATGTGTGAAACTTTTTTCACATCCTAGCCACTGTAGCAGAGCGTCCCAGAGAGAGCCAGGAGAAGTCTTGTTCAGGGTTTATACGTCTCCCAGGCTCCTCTCATACACATTCAGAAATCTCTGATACATGATCCAGTTCGGATCTTAGTCCTCTTCCCCAGGCTAATTTAAGCTCACCTGAGCAGACAGCCTTTGCTCTCTGCCTGGGACACACAAACAACGCTGGTTTGTGAAGAGCAAAAGGTTGGTGAAAACTGTTAAGAAGTTTATGCAGAAACTGACAAGCGGTAGGCTTGCTCAGCCTGGTAGTGAGGGCCTGCATATTGTATAGTTAGAGCCGAGACACGGCTAGGATTTTGTTTTGCTATTTCTGTGTTTATTTGTTTTCTGGAACACTGTGCAGCACCTGTATAGAACCCAAATAAACACAGCCCTGTTTGTCACTACCTCATTGAAGATCAAGCTTAGGGCCTTGGTCAGGAAACAATGGGGACAGGGGTAGAGGCTTCTCTCACCCAAATCTCTTTGAAGCATTCACTGTTCTGGAAATTACAAAACCCAGAGAAAACTGAAAACAGTTTTTCTCTATTTAGAACACTATTCTGAATCCCCTCACATATGTGAAACCTCTGTGTTATCTTGAATCCCACTACTACAGTAACAGGGCGAAAGATCAGTCCAAGCAGCATGCAAAAAACATGGTTGATAAACAGGCCGAGGTCAGTGCAGGTAAAAGGCAGAAAAGTGGTTGCTAATCCAGATGCCAGGTAGAGGCATAGTCAATAAACCATCCAGGGTCAGTTCAGGTGAAAGGCAAAAGTGTGGTGGATAAACAATGCAGACAGCAGGCAGAGGCATAGGCGATAAATAGGGATGGGCCCGGTGTTCGATTCGAACCCGCGTTCGAATCGAACATCGGGCGTTCGCCCGCTCGGCAAGCCCAGAACTATTTGGGCCGTTCGCATCACATTCGTGTGATGCGAACGGCCCACAATGCACTGCGCCAGTCGCAGTGCATTGCTGGCTGATGATTGGCCAAGCATGCACTGTGACCCCACATGCTTGGCCAATCATAGAGCCAGCGGCAAGGAGAGCAATAATTGGCCAGGATGCCTGTGGCCAATTATAGCTCAGGGGGTTTAGTACACGCCCCACACTATAAAAGGCCGCCGCTCTGGCTGTGATTCTGGGGATTAGTCTAGTGTGTGCGTGCTGTTAGTACAGCATTGCAGTATCACATTACCTTTACCCTTCTGGCCTGTTGTCATCTAAGGCAGCTAGCCAGGCATTTGCAGGAGCTAGCGTGTGTGTGTGTGTGCTGTGTGAGTAGAGCACAGCACACAATAAACCACCTCAGCCTCTATCTGCCGTAAGGCCCTGTTGTTGTCATCTAAGGCAGCCAGGCATTTGCAGGAGCTAGCGTGTGTGTGTGCTGTGTGAGTAGAGCACGGCACACAATAAACCACCTCAGCCTCTATCTGCCGTAAGGCCCTGTTGTTGTCATCTAAGGCAGCCACCACCTCAGCCTCTATCTGCCGTAAGGCCCTGTTGTTGTCATCTAAGGCAGCCAGGCATTTGCAGGAGCTAGCGTGTGTGCTGTGTGAGTACAGCACAGCACACAATGAACCACCTCAGCCTCTATCTACCGTAAGGCCCTGCTGTTGTCATCTAAGGCAGCCAGGCATTTGCAGGAGCTAGCGTGTGTGTGTGTGCTGCGTGAGTACATCACAGCACACAATAAACCACCTCAGCCTCTATCTGCCGTAAGGCCCTGTTGTTGTCATCTAAGGCAGCCACCACCTCAGCCTCTATCTGCCGTAAGGCCCTGTTGTTGTCATCTAAGGCAGCAAGGCATTTGCAGGAGCTAGTGTGTGTGTGTGTGTGCTGTGTGAGTAGAGCGCAGCACACAATAAACCACCTCAGCCTCTATCTGTCGTAAGGCCCTGTTGTTGCCATCTAAGGCAGCCACCACCTCAGCCTCTATCTGCTGTAAGGCCCTGTCGTTGTCATCTAAGGCAGCCACCACCTCAGCCTCTATCTGCCCTAAGGCCCTGTTGTTGTCATCTAAGGCAGCCACCACCTCAGCCTCTATCTGCCATAAGGCCCTGTTGTTGTCATCTAAGGCAGCCAGGCATTTGCAGGAGCTAGCGTGTGTGTGTGTGTGCTGTGTGAGTAGAGCACAGCACACAATAAACCACCTCAGCCTCTATCTGCCGTAAGGCCCTGTTGTAGTCATCTAAGGCAGCCAGACATTTGAAGGAGCTAGCATCTGTGTGTGTGTGCTGTGTGAGTAGAGCACAGCACACAATAAACCACCTCAGCCTCTATCTGCCGTAAGGCCCTGTTGTAGTCATCTAAGGCAGCCAGGCATTTGCAGGAGCTAGCGTGTGTGTGTGTGTGCTGTGTGAGTAGAGCACAGCACACAATAAACCACCTCAGCCTCTATCTGCCGTAAGGCCCTGTTGTTGTCATCTAAGGCAGCCAGGCATTTGCAGGAGCTAGCGCGTGTGTGTGTGCTGTGTGAGTAGAGCGCAGCACACAATAAACCATCTCAGCCTCTATCTGCCGTAAGGCCCTGTTGTTGTCATCTAAGGCAGCCACCACCTCAGCCTCTATCTGGCGTAAGGCCCTGTTGTTGTCATCTAAGGCAGCCACCTTCTCAGCATCTATCTGCCGTAAGGCCCTGTTATTGTCATCTAAGGCAGCCAGGCATTTGCAGGAGCTAGCGTGTGTGTGTGCTGTGTGAGTAGAGCGCAGCACACAATAAACCACCTCAGCCTCTACCTGCCGTAAGGCCCTGTTGTTGTCATCTAAGGCAGCCACCACCTCAGCCTCTATCTGCCGTAAGGCCCTGTTGTTGTCATCTAAGGCGGCCACCACCTCAGCCTCTATCTGCCCTAAGGCCCTGTTGTTGTCATCTAAGGCAGCCAGGCATTTGCAGGAGCTAGCGTGTGTGTGTGCTGTGTGAGTAGAGCGCAGCACACAAATAAACCACCTCAGCCTCTATCTGTCGTAAGGGCCTGTTGCTGTCATCTAAGGCAGCCACCACCTCAGCCTCTATCTGCCGTAAGGCCCTGTTGTCATCTAAGGTAGCCACCACCTCAGCCTCTATCTGCCCTAAGGCCCTGTTGTTGTAATCTAAGGCAGCCATCTGCAGGAGTTAGTGTCTGTGCTGTGTGACTCCAGCACAATATACACTACCCACTACAATGCCTGGAATACCGACAAGGAGAGACAGACAGTCCCGAGGCAAGAAAACAGGGCAAGCAGGCTCTGTGTCTAGAGACAACAGTGCTGGTCGTGGACGTGGTGCTGCGCTCTACTCACACAGCACACACACACACACGCCATGGGACACGCTTGTCCTTCTTTTCGGCAGCTGGACATGTTGAGCTGCATGGTAGAGTTGATGACCAAGCCCTCCTCATCCTCCTCATCCTCTCTCACCCAGGCTCAGGGTACTGGCAAATCAGCTGCCAACGCGTACTCAATGGCATCATCAGGCACCCCTTCCCTAGACCCACCATGTCCTCCTGAGGAGTCCCCCGAACTGTTTGAGCACAGTGTTGGGTACATGCTCCAGGAGGATGCCCAGCGTTTTGAAGGCTCCGATGATGATACCCAGCTAGAGGAAGGCAGTAGCGTGAGCGCAGAGAGAGGGGATGCTCAAGGACAGCAATCTGGCAGTCATGTTCCACCAGCTGCAGCATACTGCCAGGTTTGCTCCAGTGGTGAAGAGGGAGGGGATGATGAGGTCACTGACTCCACGTGGGTGCCTGAAGGGAGAGAGGAGGAGGAGGAGGAGGAGGCGGCACATGTCCAATGAGGCAGGATGCCCTCCGGGGGCAAGCTTGAGGCCGGCACACCAACTGAATCACACCACAGAGCTCCGCCTGTGCAGGGCGCTGACTCTGAACGTTATTACAAAAGTTCTTTGGTGTGGGCCTTTTTTGAGACGAGTGCATCAGATCGCACCACTGCTATTTGCAACATATGTCTTAAGCGTATCTCGCGTGGCCAAAACATCAGCCGCTTGGGCACCACAAGCATGACCAGACATATGTCGACCTGCCATGCAGCTCGTTGGCAAGCGCACATTAAAGAACCACACCAAAGAACAAAGCGGACCTCTCCTTGCTCCTCATCAGCTGGGATCTCCAACCCCACTATACCTTCAGTCCTCTCTGAAAGCTGCACTGAGAGGAATGAAGGTGTAGAATTAGGTGTGTCACAGCCAAGTACTTGCGGGCACTCTGTTAGCAGTACACTGACGTCCGATTCTACCAGGCAAATTTCCCTGCCCCAGCTGCTGGACCGTCGAAAGAAGTTTACTCCCAGCCATCCACATGCCCAGTGGTTTAATGCCAGCTTGGCTAAATTGCTAGCACTTCAACTGCTGCCTTTTCAGTTGGTAGACTCGGCCCCCTTCCGTGAGTTTGTTCAATGTGCGGTTCCTCAGTGGCAGGTTCCCAAACGCCACTTTTTCTCACGGAAGGCGACTCCGGCTCTCTACCGGCATGTGGAAGGCAATGTCCATGCCTCGCTGGACAGGGCGGTCAGCGGTAAGGTGCATATTACCGCTGACTCATGGTCCAGCAGGCATGGACAGGGACGTTTCCTATCTTTCACGGACCATTGGGTCACTCTTTTAGCAGCTGGGAAGGATGCAGGACAAGGTACAGTAGTGTCGGAGGTTGTTCCGCCACCACGCCTCCAAAATGCTACTACTGGTTGTGACACCCCTCTCTCCTCCACCCCCTCCTCTTCTTCTTCCTCCATGGCCTCTTCGAGTGCTCTGTCCTCGGAACCAGCGGTGCTCCGTAGGCGTCCAAGGGGCTATGCAAGTACGCAGGCAAAAAGATGCCATGCCGTGCTTGCGCTGGTGTGTTTGGGGGACAGGAGCCACACTGGGGCAGAGGTTCTGTCAGCTCTGCAGGGGCAGGCCGAGAGGTGGTTGACACCACGCCAGCTTAAGCCAGGAATGGTGGTTTGTGACAATGGCACCAACCTCCTCTCTGCCCTGTGACAGGGACAGCTGACCCATGTGCCCTGTATGGCTCACGTCCCTAACCTGGTGGTGCAGCGGTTCTTGGGCAGGTACCCAGGCTTACAGGATGTCCTGAGGCAGGCCAGGAAAGTCTTTGTGCATTTCCGCCGATTATACAATGCCAGTGCTCGGCTGGCTGAGCTGCAAAAGGAGTTGAACCTGCCCAAGAACCGCCTTATATGTGACATGCCCACCAGGTGGAACTCAACGTTGGCCATGCTGCAGCGACTGCACACGCTGCAGAGGGCCATCAATCAGTACCTGTGCGACTACGGCACCAGGACAGGGTCAGGAGAGCTCCGATTTTTTTCCCCACGCCAGTGGAGCATGATCAGGGATGCATGCACTGTCCTGTCACCATTTGAGGAGGCCACGAGGATGGTGAGCAGTGACAGTGCATGCATCAGACACACTGTACCTCTTGTCCACCTGTTGGAGCATACGCTGCATGGGATAATGGACAGGGCACTTGAGGCAGAACAGAGGCAGGAAGAGGAGGACTTCCTTGCCTCTCAAGGCCCCCTTTATCCAGACAGTGTTCCTTCTCTCCCACCCATCACACAGGAAGAGGATGAGGAGGAGGAGGAGGAGGATTGTGTCAGCATGGAGGTGGAGCCTGGCACTCAGCATCAGCAGTAGCAGTCTTTTAGGGATGATTTACAGTCCCAACAAACCAGTGGACTTGTACGTGGCTGGGAGGAGGTGGCTGCGGATCACGTCGTCCTCAGTGACCCAGAAGACTCAGGACCGAATGCCTCAGCTAACCTACGTTGCATGGCCTCCCTGATCCTGCAAAGCCTGCGGAAGGATCCTCGTATTCTTCGGATCAAGGAGAGGGACCATTACTGGCTGGCCACTCTCCTTGATCCACGGTACAAGGGTAAGGTTGCGGACCTTATCTTGCCGTTGCAGAGGGAGCAAAGGATGAGACATCTCCGGGAGGCCTTGCAGAAAGGTCTGTGCAACGCGTTCCCAGAGACTGGGAGGTTACAAACTCCTGGTCCTGGACGACGAGTTGCTGAGGCTGCGGTCAGTAGCAGAAGGAGCGGTGGGGAAGGTGGACGTCTGACCGATGCGTTCAGACAATGTTTTAGTCCGCAGCCCCAAGGTATGATCGGTTCCAGCAACCATCGCCAGCGTCTGATATACATGGTGCAGGAATACCTAGGGGCAAGGTCAGACTTGGACACCTTTCCCACCGAAAATCCTCTGGCTTACTGGGTCTTGAGGATAGATCACTGGCCAGAGCTTGCACAGTATACAATTGAGCTACTGGCCTGTCCTGCATCCAGCGTTCTTTCGGAACGCACATTCAGTGCTGCTGGAGGCTTTGTCACCGATCACAGTGTGCGCCTGTCCACCGACTCGGTTGATCGACTGACCTTCATAAAGATGAATCTTGGATCACCACCAGCTACCAGGCACCTGAAGCTGATATAACTGAATAATTTATAATGTCACATCCCTTCAAGACTGCCTATGCTGATGCTGAGTGACTGTCCTGTTATGTTGAGACTGACTATCCTCTTCCTCCTCAATGATCCTGATGATAGCTTGGAAGAACATTTTTGTTTCTGGGTGCCACCACCAGTGCCTAAGGCCCAATTTTTCAGCCCCTGTTCAACAGGGGCGTGTAATTACAATTTTTTAAGCAATGCTTCGCAACAGGTCTGACTGCTGTGCTCCAAGTACAGTATCTGTGAGGGGTTGCAGTGTTGTGGCACCAGCACCAGTGCCTAAGGCCCAATTTTTCAGCCCCTGTTTAACAGGGGCATGTAATTACAATTTTTATGCAATGCTTTGCAACAGGTCTCACTGCTGTGCTCAGAGTACAGTATCTATGAGGGGTTGCAGTTTTGTGGCACCAGCACCAGTGCCTAAGGCCCAATTTTTCAGCCCCTGTTTAACAGGGGCGTGTAATTACAATTTTTTATGCAATGCTTTGCAACAGGTCTCACTGCTGTGCTCAGAGTACAGTATCTGTGAGGGGTTGCAGTGTTGTGGCACCAGCACCAGTGCCTAAGGCCCAATTTTTCAGCCCCTTTTTAACAGGGGCGTGTAATTAAAATTTTTTAAGCAATGCTTTGCAACAGGTCTGACTGCTGTGCTCCAAGTACAGTATCTGTGAGTGGTTGCAGTGTTGTGGCACCAGCACCAGTGCCTAAGGCACAATTTTTCACCCCCTGTTTAACAGGGGTGTGTAATTACAAATCTTGATCTAATAATTCTCAGCAGGGTCCATTTCTGCGCCCACCAAGAGTAACTGTGAGGGCTTACAGTGTTGTGGCAACACCAACATCTAATGGGGCAAATTTCTGCAGAGTATATACGGTAGGCCCATACTTTCAAACATCCAACTTAGAAACGACTCCTACATGCAAACTGAAGGAGAAAACAGGAAGTGAGAGGAAATCTACCCCTAGGAAGGGAAATTCTATCCTGTTAGATTTAATTTGGGAAAAAGGTATCTCCTCTCTACTGATGCTTTATCACCAATCCTTGTTTCAATAAAACCCCCACTTTTCCAGAAACATTTGTCATTGGTACGGTAAGTGAGGTGAAATGTTCTGAACAGGTGCACAGACAGCAAAACAAATGTTACAGGGGTGATAACCCTTCCCTATGTTCTCCAAAAAGCTTAAAAATAGATTTTTTTGGTTGGAGCTACACTTAATAATTTACCTGTTCAAAATTACAAACAGATTCTAGAACAAACCTACAGCCCCTGTCTTGTTTGCACAGGATGCCTGTGGCCAATTATAGCTCAGGGGGTTTAGTACATGCCCCACACTACATAAGGCCGCCGCGCCGGCGGCCTCATGTAGTGTGTTCCAGCGTGTCAGTGACATTATCTGCTGTGAACCATTCTGCAGTGCTGCTGACTGCTGACATTATCTGCTGTAATTCTGGGGATTAGTGTGTGTGTGCTGTCAGTACAGCATTGCAGTATCATATTAAACCACCTTTACCCTTCTGGACTGTTGTGTCATCTAAGGCAGCCATCTGCGGCTAATGAATTGCCGGTTTCCGTAACACAGAGAACAGTCATTCATTGAAAGTCATTGATAAAAAAAAAGTCATTGATAAAAAACAAAAAAAAAAAAAGTGTGGGTGTCCCCCCAAATACAATTACCAGGCCCTTCAGGTCTGCTATGGATATTAAGGGGAACCCCGGCCAAAAAAAAATGGCGTGGGGTCCCCCTCAAAATCCATACCAGACCCTTGAGGTCTGGGATGGATTTTAAGGGGAACCCCGGCCAAAAAATAAAAAATAAATGGCGTGGGGTCCCCCTCAAATCCATACCAGACCCTTATCCGAGCACGCAACCTGGTAGGCCGCAGGAAAAGAGGGGGGGGGACGAGAGCGGCCCCCCTCCCTCCTGAACCGTACCAGGCCACATGCCCTCAACATTGGGAGGGTGCTCTTCTTTCATCTTCTTTCTATACACAACTGGCTTGTTGGTCCCATACATAGGTAATAATCACAATTCATACATTTCTATTTCTTATATACCAAATATATAATATATAATATATATAATAATATAATATATCAAAAACTTATTACACAACATTCAGTTACTTATCAGCCTGCTCAGTCATACACACAACATAAAGTTTCTTATTAGCCTGCTCAGTCATACACAGCATTCACTTTAGGTATGTATTAAATGGGACCTATTGAGGATTTAAATATAGGTGCCCTCCTAATTAATAGACCTACTTACAATGACAAAAATAAAACCTTATTTATTTATTTATTTGTTTGCTTATTAAAAATGCTTAACCTACGCAGTCTTACCCGAAGGCCTCGATGCGCAAAAACAAAATAACATTGACATTAAAAGACCTTACAAAAACCAACAAACCAGCATAGCAAGATACAGAATAAAAGCCAGGGAGTCTGTCCATCACACCCCAATTAAAAATTAGGTGACTCCAAAAGCTTGTACAAAAAGTATCGTTTTCAATTTCTTTCGAAATTTCAAAAAGTAATTCTCAAGTCTCAGTTTCAGAGGCAAGGAGTTCCAAAATACAGCTCCTTGTACTTCACTCGTTCTCCCTCCACATGTTTTCTTTCTAAATTTTGGAATCTTCAGTATGGCCAAGTTTGCCGATCTCATAGATCGGTAGGCACATACTCGACAAATTTTTCCTTCAGATACTCTGGGCCACGTCAAGACATCCAGTTTTAAACAGAACCCATTCTTTCACAGGATGTAGTGATGTGGTCACGGCGACCAACACCTGTCAGTAACCTTGCTGCAGCATTCTGAATCAACTGGAGCTTTGTAAATGGTACAAGCAGGCAAACCCAAATACAGGGCATTACAGTAGTCCAATCGACTGATGATAATGGCATTGACTATGGCGATCTTATCAGAATCTGCGATATAACGAAAAGTCGACCTCGGGAGTCTCAGGTAGAAGTGACATGAACTCACCCCCCTGATTTACCTGAGGGCGCAAGTTCAACCTAGAGTCAAAGATGACACCCAGGGGGCGTGGCTTAGCAGCAAATGTAGAAGGACGTGTGTTCCTGGAGCTCCGCCGGTCATCCGTGCAATAATCCTTCCCAGGCTCACCCCGGACCGCTAAACTCCCCAGAATTGCTCCACAGAACACCGGGAGACAAGCGGGACCTGACACTATCCACCGATCGGCAGCAATCATGTCTAAAGACACAACGGAGGCAAGACACAATCGGACCCCCCAGGCCAAGATGGCGCGCAGCGTGCAGCAAAGGACCAGTACAAGGAGGCCGCACAGAAACTTCTCTATGGGGGTAAATCATACAAAGACACCCTGGCCGGCTTGCTTACAGCAGGGGGTACCCCCGGAGGGTCCCCAGATGCAGATGACACTGTCCCCCGGGAGGATGACGACGGATTGTCAGCAGCATGGAACGCAGTGAGTACTCCTAATGGCAATATGGCTGGGTCACAAACTCACTCACCCAATGCAGATGTGATAGGACCCACGCACAATGGTTAGACCGGGAAGATAAAGCCCTCAAGGATGCCAGACAGCAAAGACCACCTTCATGAATAGAGCCCCACATACTCCAAGCTGAAAGGAACTATCTATATTAAGATCTGGAGGAGTGAGAGGAACGTTGCAATAAGTTCTATTTACAAGTTGACTTATGTTGCCTGCTCAGATGAAACCCCTCTGGTCAACAGGAAGTAATTCCTATGGGTGTTTCCATGGCCTCCCTCCCCCCCCCCAAGCAGTATTGGGGTCTTAGGTCACCTTTGCCTTATAGGTTGAGAGCCCGGTTGGCTCTGCAAATGACGATTTTTCAGCTTTATGTTTGTTGGTTGTTTTTTTTCCCTTTTAGTCTTTCTTCTATCCCTTCAGAACGTCTCGGTACATTGACTTTTTGCCTGTTACCAAGGAGCTATCTCTACGACCTATTGTCAGGACTTCCACTACTAACCTATGCATGGGTATCCCAGGTACCATGGTATACAGAATAACTATGTCTAATGTGATACTGCTAAATGTACCCGCTTACCTCAACCCACTTATGTTGGTATACATGTTGCATAGTCCATTCATCACAGTACTTGCTCATTGCGGCAACGGTTAAATGCCTATCATGGAATGTTAGGGGGCTGAGCAATCCTGTTAAAAGATTGGCTGCCCTGAGACACCTGAAGGCCATGGGAGCAGGAATTGTATGTCTGCAGGAAACCCATTTTGCCCCAGGCTCATTCCCTAGCCTTAGTCCCAGGGTATATACTACTCAGTACGTTTTCTGCTTATGCCAGAGGTGTAAGTGTCCTGATTCGTCAGGACACTAATTTCTCCTGCTTACAAAAGCTAATTGATCCAGGGGGACGGTTTATATTCATGCTATGCAAAGTGATTCACCAGGTGTACATCATAGCTAATATCTATATACCACCCCCTTATTTGGTGGAGGTTATTAGATGCCTAGCCAGGTTTATGGCTCAGTACCCTGATATCCCCTTATTAGCGCTAGGTGACTTTAACAATTACCTGAACTATAAATGGGACAAAATACCTGCTCCCCCTACTATACCTGCTCACCCTAAGGGTGACACCCCGTTTGCTGATTTAATTACTGAACTAGGTCTGACAGATGTGTGGAGGAATGCACACCCTCTATCCAGGCAATACTCGTGCTGCTCCACAGCTTATGGGAGCCTGTCGAGAATTGATCTGGGTCTGGGGAACGCTGCCCTACTCCCACTTGTTGTGAACTCAGGGTATGGTGATAGGCACATCTCTGACCACTTCTCCCTTTGGGTTGAACTCGCACTGCCCATTGCTGCCAAACCCAAGGGCTGGAAACTAAACCCTTTCTGGTTGGCGCTGTTCCCCTCACCTGACCCCATAAGAGACAATCTTAAATCTTTTATGCAAGATAACATAGACTCTGCCCCACTGGGAACAGTATGGTATACGGCAAAGGCATTTCTGCGTGGACAGTTTATAACTGCAATTAGCACCATAAAAACAAATACCAAGGCATGGGAAAAGGAAGTATGTAGGGCACTTAGGGACTCAGAAGATAGGTACGTCAAAAACCCCTCAGAAGCCACAAAAAAAGTCTGGCTTGGGGCGCAGGCTATGTCTAGTCAGCTAGCTCTCCAGTTGGCGGAAAATAAGAGATTTTTTTTGCAGCAAACGCACATTGAGGAGGGTGAGTCCACTGGGCACATGCTGGCACTACTTGCGCGGGCCCAGTGTTCCGCCCCTATGTTTTCTTCCCTGTGTGATACGCAGGGAACAACTCATACAGACACCTCCACCATCTTACAATTGTTTCGTTCATTCTACACTGACCTTTACACCTCCAAGGTTCACCCCAGTGAAAATGAAATAGAAGCTTTTCTTGACAATAGTGAACTGCCGCGCTTGTCTGCCTCAGACGCTTGTATGTTAGATGCCCCTCTTAAAGAAGATGAATTAGCTTTGGCATTGGAACAAACCCATAATAATAAGTCCCCGGGAGCAGATGGTCTCCCGACTGAGGTATACAAGCGCTATGCAGCCACTTTACTGCCCACCCTTTTGAAGGTCTTTAATAATGCTTTGGAGACTGGCACACTGCCTGCTTATATGAATGAAGCGGTTATAATTGTACTGTTGAAACCAGGCAAAGAGGCTACGTCCCCTGACTCCTACAGACCTATCTCCCTACTAGGGATGGGCCCGGTGTTCAATTCAAACCCATGTTCGAATCGAACATCGGGCGTTCACCCGTTCGGCGAGCCCAGAACTATTTGGGCCGCTCGCATCAAATTCGTGTGATGCGAGCGGCCCGCAAAGCATTGCGCCAGTCGCAGTGCAATGCTGGCTGATGATTGGCCAAGCATGCACTGTGACCACGCATGCTTGGCCAATTACAGCGCCGGCAGCGAGGAGAGCCATAATTGGCTACAGGCAGGATGCCTGTAGCCAATTATAGCTCAGGGGCTTTAGTACACGCCCCACGGTATAAGAGGCCGCCGTGGCGGCGGCCTCGCATATTGTGTTTCAATGTCAGCGTGTCAGTGTGCTGCTGACTGCTGACAATATGTGCTGTATTTCTGGGGATTTGTGTGTGTGTGCTGTTAGTACAGCATTGCAGTATCACATCTGGGGGGTGTTTATAGGTTGCCTGTGAAGGGGGGCAGGTTTCCTGTGCTTAGAACTGTCCCTTCAAAAAGGTGTAATTTTTGCAGGAAAAAAGCTATTTAAAAGCACTCACGGCTAATGAATTGATGGCTCCCGTAACACAGAGAACTGTCATTCATTGATAAAAAAAAAAAAAAAAAAAAGCGTGGGGGTCCCCCCAAATTCAATAACCAGGCCCTTCAGGTCTTGGATGGATATTAAGGGGGACCCCAGCAAAAAAAAAAATGGCGTAGGGTCCCCCTCAAAATCCATACCAGACCCTTGAGGTCTGGGATGGATTTTAAGGGGAACCCCAGCCAAAAAAAATGGCGTGGGGTCCCCCTCAAAATCCATACCAGACCCTTATCCGAGCACGCAACCTGGCAGGCTGCAGGAAAAGAGGGGGGGGGGACGAGAGCGGCCCCCCTCCCGCCTGAACCGTACCAGGCCACATGCCCTCAACATTGGGAGGATGCTTTGGGGGTCTGAGACCCCCAAAGCACCTTGTCCCCATGTTGATGAGGACAAGGGCCTCTTCCCCACAACCCTGGCCAGTGGTTGTGGGGGTCTGCGGGTGGGGGGCTTATCGGAATCTGGAAGCCCCCTTTAACAAGGGGACCCCCAGATCCCGGCCCATCCCCTGTGTGAAATGGTAAGGGGGTACAAAAGTACCCCTACCATTTCACCAAAAAAGTGTCAAAAATTGTAAAAATGACAGGAGACGGTCTTTGACAATTCCTTTATTAAAATCTTCTTTCTTCTTTCTTCTGGTTCCATTCTTCATCCTTCGGTTTCTTCATCTTCTCCTTCCAGCATCTTCTTCCATCTTCTTCTTCCATCATCTTCTTCCTCCGATCCGCTTCTTCTTGCGCTGGTCTTCTCGTCCTTCTCTTCCGGCATCTTCTTCCATGGCGTCGGTGTCGGTGACTCTTCTTGGGCCACTCCTCGCAATGGGAGACTCCCGCTGTGTGAGGCTTCGCTGCGTCTGACAGGTCTTTTATAATGGAGGGCACCTGGTGACCCCGCCCCCTCTGACGCATGGGGACGTCATGGGGAATTCCCTATGGCTTTCCCCATGACGTCAGAGGGGGGCGGGGTCATCAGGGGCCCTCCGTTATAAAAGACCTGTCAGACGCAGCGAAGCCTCACACAGCGGGAGCCTCCCATTGCGAGGAGCGGCCCGACAGAAGAACAGATGCCGACGCCATGGAAGAAGATGCCGGACGAGAAGGACGAGAAGACCAGCGCAAGAAGAAGCGGATCGGAGGAAGAAGAAAATGGAAGAAGAAGATGGAAGAAGATGACGGAAGGAGAAGATGAAGAAACCGAAGGATGAAGAAAGAAGATTTTAATAAAGGAATTGTCAAAGACCGCCTCCTGTCATTTTTACAATTTTTGACACTTTTTTGGTGAAATGGTAGGGGTACTTAGGGGGCCGGGATCTGGGGGTCCCCTTGTTAAAGGGGGCTTCCAGATTCCGATAAGCCCCCCCGCCTGCAGACCCCCACAACCACCGGCCAGGGTTGTGGGGAAGAGGCCCTTGTCCTCATCAACATGGGGACAAGGTGCTTTGGGGGTCTCAGACCCCCAAAGCATCCTCCCAATGTTGAGGGCATGTGGCCTGGTACGGTTCAGGCGGGAGGGGGGGCGCTCTCGTCCCCCCCTCTTTTCCTGCAGCCTGCCAGGTTGCGTGCTCGGATAAGGGTCTGGTATGGATTTTGAGGGGGACCCCACGCCATTTTTGTTGGCTGGGGTTCCTCTTAAAATCCATCCCAGACCTCAAGGGTCTGGTATGGATTTTGAGGGGGATCCTACGCCATTTTTTTTTTTTTTGGCTGGGGTGCCCCTTAATATCCATCCCAGACCTGAAGGGCCTGGTTATTGAATTTGGGGGGACCCCCATGCTTTTTTTTTTTTTTTTTTTTTTTATCAATGACTTTTTTTTTATGAATGACTTTCAATGAATGACTGTTCTCTGTGTTACGGGAACCTTCAATTCACATTAGCCGCAAGTGATTTTAAATAACTTTCTTTCCTGCAAAAATTACACTTTTTGCAGGGACAGTTCTAAGCGCAGGAAACATGCGCCCCTTTACATGCATACTATAGACACCCCCCAGGTACGAAATTTAAAGGATTATTACACTTTATTGTTTCAATTTAAGCATTATTAAAATCACTGCTCCTGAAAAAACGTCAGTTTTAAAAAAAAAAATTTGCATTGATACATGTCCCCTGGGGCAGGACCCAGGTCCCCAAACACTTTTTATGACAATAACATGCATATTAGCCTTTAAAATGAGCACTTTTGATTTCGAACGTTCGCATCCATTATAACTAATAGGGTTCTAAAGCTCGCATGGACTTTAGGTCCGTTCGCGGGTTCTGGTGCGAGCAGAACGGGGGGGTGTTCGGCTCATCCCTACTCCCTACTTACGACAGACGTCAAACTACTGGCTAGAGTACTAGCAACGAGACTATCCCAGGTTATTCAAGGTCTAATTCACAAGGACCAGCCAGGTTTTATACCCACTAGATCCACAGCACAAAATATCAGACGCCTCTTTTTAAATATTCAAATCCCAGTGGAGAACCCAGGTAACCAGGTCATTTTCTCGCTGGACGCAGCTAAGGCCTTCAACAGTGTCGAATGGCCTTACCTGTGGAAGGTATTGGAGAGAATGGGCCTAGGTAACACATTTATCAGATGGGTCAAACTGCTATACGCTAACCCCTCTGCCCGGATCAGAGTCAATTCTGAATTGTCAGAGTCGTTTCCACTGTTCAGGGGCACACGGCAGGAGTGTCCACTTTCACCCCTGCTGTTTGCCTTGGCACTGGAGCCCCTGGCAGCCAGAATAAGAGGAGACGGCGAGATTGTAGGCTTTAAAAGAGAGGTTGGGTTTGGTCAACTAGTTTTGCAATGGTTGGGAGAGTTAGAGATGTGTGCCACATCCAATAATAATGGAAGAACAATAAAGGGTTTTCCCCTCGGTTTGTGGACTTTAGTTGGCACTACCACTCTTTCCCAAAATGACACAATGTCAGTAGTAATAACAAAATTTATTTAGAACAAATTATATAAAAAATTGTTGAAAAAGTAGAACATGTTTGACAAAATCAAGATAATACAATAAAAATTGCATCAGTCAATTATACTCTATTATATAACATCAGACCAGACGCGTTTCGGAGTAAAAAGATGTCCTCCTTCTTCAGTGGTCGTGGTGTCGAATTTATAGCTTAGTTCTAAATACAGATATTGTAGTTTTAGTGTGGTAAAATACAGAATGGAAATGTTATTATGGTTAAGCAAGAGAACATACAGTGGTGTGAAAAAGTGTTTGCCCCCTTCCTCATTTCCTGTTCCTTTGCATGTTTGTCACACTTAAGTGTTTCGGAACATCAAACCAATTTAAACAATAGTCAAGGACAACACAAGTAAACACAAAATGCAATTTGTAAATGAAGGTGTTTATTATTAAAGGTGAAAAAAAATCCAAACCATCATGGCCCTGTGTGAAAAAGTGATTGCCCCCCTTGTTAAAACATACTATAACTGTGGTTGTCCACACCTGAGTTCAATTTCTCTAGCCACACCCAGGCCTGATTATTGCCACACCTGTTCACAATCAAGGCATCACTTAAATAGGAGCTGCTTGACACAGTAAGGTCCACCAGAAGATCCTTAAAAGCTACACATCATGCCGAGACCCAAAGAAATTCAGGAACAATTGAGAAAGAAAGTAATTGAGATCTATCAGTCTGGAAAGGGTTATAAAGCCATTTCCAAAGCTTTGGGAATCCAGCAAACCACAGTGAGAGCCATTATCCACAAATGGCGAAGACATGGAACAGTGGTGAACCTTCCCAGGAGTGGCCGGCCGCCCAAAATTACCCCAAGAGCGCAGCGACGACTCATCCAAGAGGTCACAAAAGACCCCACAACAACGTCCAAGGAACTGCAGGCCTCACTTGCCTCAGTTAAGGTCAGCGTTCATGCCTCCACCATCAGGAAAAGACTGGGCAAAAATGGCCTGCATGGCAGAGTTCCAAGGAGAAAACCACTGCTGAGCAAAAAGAACATCAAAGCTCGTCTCAATTTCTCCACAACACATCTTGATGATCCCCAAGACTTTTGGGACAACATTCTGTGGACCGATGAGACAAAAGTGGAACTCTTTGGAAGGTGTGTGTCCAAGTATATCTGGTGTAGAAGGAACACTGCATTTCAGAAAAAGAACATTATACTAACAGTAAAATATGGTGGTGGTAGTGTGATGGTCTGGGGCTGTTTTGCTGCTTCAGGACCTGGAAGACTTGCCGTGATAAAAGGAACTATGAATTCTGCTGTCTACCAAGAGATCCTGAAGGAGAATGTCCGACCATCTGTTCGTGTACTCAAGCTGAAACGAACTTGGGTTCTGCAGCAGGACAATGATCCTAAACACACCAGCAAGTCCACCACCGAATGGCTGAAGAAAAACAAAATGAAGACTTTGGAGTGGCCTAGCCAAAGTCCTGACCTGAATCCTATTGAGATGTTGTGGTATGACCTTAAAAAGGCCGTTCATGCTCGAAAACCCTCTAATGTAACTGAATTAGGATAATTCTGCAAAGATGAGTGGGCCAAAATTCCTCCAGGACGCTGTAAAAGCCTCATTGCACGTTATCGCAAAAGCTTGGTTGCAGTTGTTGCTGCTAAGGGTGGCCCAACCAGTTATTAGGTTTAGGGGGCAATCACTTTTTCACACAGGGCCATGATGGTTTGGATTTTTTTTCACCTTTAATAATAAACACCTTCATTTACAAATTGCATTTTGTGTTTACTTGTGTTGTCCTTGACTATTGTTTAAATTGGTTTGATGTTCCGAAACACTTAAGTGTGACAAACATGCAAAGGAACAGGAAATGAGGAAGGGGGCAAACACTTTTTCACACCACTGTAGGTCAGAAAGCATACGAGGACCATTGTGCTCCAAATATATAGTGGCAGCGTGAAATAGCATGAGGTAAACTTTTCAATGTGGAACATAGGAATCAAAAAGGCAACTCACATATATGCTGATGCGTTGATTGGAAACACGTTTCACCATATTTAAAAACAAAAAACAACAAAGTCGCAAAAAGATGTTATATTTGGATCAATTTCTTCCGTATGGGGATCCAGAGTTTTTTGGGTTAGCCTAGGTGTAAGTAGTTGATAGCTGGGGCAGAAAGCAAAAGGCCAAACAGGGCCCCTTATCCAGACTATAAAATGGTGTTAGATGGCCATAAGAGCAGAGCAGTGGGAGACGTGAGACTGCTGGGGTCAACAAAAAGTCTCTGGAGTCCTCTGAAAAAAAAGGAAGAAATAAAGTAGACAGTGTTGTATTCTGGTTTCAAAAAGCCAGAGGGAAATCCCAAAGAATTTGTGGGATATAATTGTGTCACATCTATGCAAGGTGGTACCTGTATCATATAGCTCATGGACAAGGCCCGGATAGGGTAAACTTCGCAGATGGATTGATACCGTCTGCAAGAAAAAAGGTCTAATATTGAGGCTAGACACACACAACATCGTAGCTAAAGGATATGATATTTATGTCAAATCAAGCTGGCATTTTTTGGGGTTGCACATTTAAACGTCGCAAATAATTTTTTAGTAGATTTTCACCGCTGGAAAATGTTCGCCATAATGGGGTTGTAAATCCAGTGGTAGAAAACCTACATCTATATATAGGTGCCAAAAACAGCAGGCAAAATAGTATATATACATGTTTGTCTAAAAAATTTTTAAAAACTGGCGGCAAAAATGTGTGTACCGGATAACATATATTTGCATATTCTGAGGGTGTGTAAATAAATGTATATAGCAAGCCAAGGCCTATATTTAGGGGCCAATGATAGACGAGCATATGAAGGGTGTAAATGAATGAAGCCATAGAGGGATGTCTACATGGATACATACCTTGCAATAGATGAGAAGAGCCACACAGCCAGCTACCGATCCATCGGCATGTTATTGAATGCCGGTATGGAACGGTTTAGGCTGTGAAGGCTTTATGTAGTACACACCCCCAATCAGCTGTTTTGAAACACAGCTGACTGTGATGGGGTGGGAGGACTTCAGATGCGTTGGCCCCCCGAGCGGTGTGCGCGCGGCCCTGTCCCCGCGCGACCAATCAACGGTCGCGTTGTGTGACGTGGCCCCGCCCACTCCTCCCGCCGGCACGTAAGGCCTCAAAGATCGGAGTGCGCATGCCCAACAGGAGGAGCAAGGTGGAAGCCGTAGCTCCCCCGGCGGGCTGCGCATGTCCAAAATCAGAAGCCGAGAGGGAGGGAGGACGTCAAGACGTCCTCCCCTCCGAATGCCGCACTGCCCATAAGGCGGTCCTTATTTTGGGTGTATTTTGCATTCCTATGTTCCACATTGAAAAGTTTACCTCATGCTATTTCACGCTGCCACTATATATTTGGAGCACAATGGAGTATAATTGACTGATGCAATTTTTATTGTATTATCTTGATTTTGTCAAACATGTTCTACTTTTTCAACAATTTTTTATATAATTTGTTCTAAATAAATTTTGTTATTACTACTGACATTGTGTCATTTTGGGAAAGAGTGGTAGTGCCAACTAAAGTCCACAAACCGAGGGGAAAACCCTTTATTGTTCTTGTAGGCTTTAAAAGACACTCAGGGATAGACGTGGTGTCACTCTACGCCGATGACACCCTGCTATACCTGGGAGATACACAGGGCTCTTTGACTGCGACTAAGAATCTAATTGAAGAATTTGGTACTCTGTCTGGTTTTTCCATAAACTGGAATAAATCAGTCCTGATGCCCTTAGACCCACTGACAACACCTCTGCCCGACTGTGCCGTTACGATTCAGATAGTGTCCACTTTCCGATATCTGGGGGTACAAGTCTCGCAGGAGGCTTCCCAATATACAGTGGTGTGAAAAAGTGTTTGCCCCCTTCCTCATTTCCTGTTCCTTTGCATGTTTGTCACACTTAAGTGTTTCGGAACATCAAACCAATTTAAACAATAGTCAAGGACAACACAAGTAAACACAAAATGCAATTTGTAAATGAAGGTGTTTATTATTAAAGGTGAAAAAAAATCCAAACCATCATGGCCCTGTGTGAAAAAGTGATTGCCCCCCTTGTTAAAACATACTATAACTGTGGTTGTCCACACCTGAGTTCAATTTCTCTAGCCACACCCAGGCCTGATTATTGCCACACCTGTTCACAATCAAGGCATCACTTAAATAGGAGCTGCTTGACACAGTAAGGTCCACCAGAAGATCCTTAAAAGCTACACATCATGCCGAGACCCAAAGAAATTCAGGAACAATTGAGAAAGAAAGTAATTGAGATCTATCAGTCTGGAAAGGGTTATAAAGCCATTTCCAAAGCTTTGGGAATCCAGCGAACCACAGTGAGAGCCATTATCCACAAATGGCGAAGACATGGAACAGTGGTGAACCTTCCCAGGAGTGGCCGGCCGCCCAAAACTACCCCAAGAGCGCAGCGACGACTCATCCAAGAGGTCACAAAAGACCCCACAACAACGTCCAAGGAACTGCAGGCCTCACTTGCCTCAGTTAAGGTCAGCGTTCATGCCTCCACCATCAGGAAAAGACTGGGCAAAAATGGCCTGCATGGCAGAGTTCCAAGGAGAAAACCACTGCTGAGCAAAAAGAACATCAAAGCTCGTCTCAATTTCTCCACAACACATCTTGATGATCCCCAAGACTTTTGGGACAACATTCTGTGGACCGATGAGACAAAAGTGGAACTCTTTGGAAGGTGTGTGTCCAAGTATATCTGGCGTAGAAGGAACACTGCATTTCAGAAAAAGAACATTATACCAACAGTAAAATATGGTGGTGGTAGTGTGATGGTCTGGGGCTGTTTTGCTGCTTCAGGACCTGGAAGACTTGCCGTGATAAAAGGAACTATGAATTCTGCTGTCTACCAAGAGATCCTGAAGGAGAATGTCCGACCATCTGTTCGTGTACTGAAACGAACTTGGGTTCTGCAGCAGGACAATGATCCTAAACACACCAGCAAGTCCACCACCGAATGGCTGAAGAAAAACAAAATGAAGACTTTGGAGTGGCCTAGCCAAAGTCCTGACCTGAATCCTATTGAGATGTTGTGGTATGACCTTAAAAAGGCCGTTCATGCTCGAAAACCCTCTAATGTAACTGAATTAGGACAATTCTGCAAAGATGAGTGGGCCAAAATTCCTCCAGGACGCTGTAAAAGCCTCATTGCACGTTATCGCAAACGCTTGGTTGCAGTTGTTGCTGCTAAGGGTGGCCCAACCAGTTATTAGGTTTAGGGGGCAATCACTTTTTCACACAGGGCCATGATGGTTTGGATTTTTTTTCACCTTTAATAATAAACACCTTCATTTACAAATTGCATTTTGTGTTTACTTGTGTTGTCCTTGACTATTGTTTAAATTGGTTTGATGTTCCGAAACACTTAAGTGTGACAAACATGCAAAGGAACAGGAAATGAGGAAGGGGGCAAACACTTTTTCACACCACTGTATCCCCCTTAACCTGGTACCTCTCCTAGATAAATTCAGAGAGAAATGTAAAGCTTGGTGTAAATTAACATTGTCGGTGGTGGGCAGGGCTAACCTCATAAAAATGGTGTGGGGCTGTGGGCACCACAGCTGCTCTATATATGTCACAACTCCCCGATATGGATCCCTAAGAAGTGGTTCGATAAAATAGACTCCCAATATAGGGAACTTATATGGCGTAAAAAGTCGGCCAGACTTAGTTTAAAAACACTACAATACAATAAGGAGGAGGCGGGCCTGGCAGTGCCCCATGCCAGGGCTTACTTCTTGGCCTCCCAGCTACAGCATCTGGGTGGGTGGGGACTGGAAGACTCACTAGATCCAATCCGTAGGTTGTTGGGCTCCCCAGCTCATAATCGCACAGCACTCTCTAATTTAGAAGCAGGATTTACACATCTGAGCATGGGTACCCCGACCATAACCTTACTAAACAAAGTTTGGTCACAAGTTAAACGTATATTGAAGGTGAGGGGTTTTATCTCTTACACTCCTATTTGGAGAAATGCAAATTACTATCAGCTAATGAAGCTTAAGGGATTCAATAACTGGAGCACTAAAGGTGTTGAATTCCTGTCTCAGCTGTATAATGGTCAGGTTCTTAAATCCTTTTCAGAGATGCAGGCAGAGTTTGATATACCACAAGATGACAAAATGACTTCTTTAAGTATCTACAATTAAGACATGCTTTGCAATTGCAATCTAGAGTTAATCCGCTCCACCTGACTGATCATGCTATAATACGCCTGATAATGTTAGAAGATGTTAGAAAAAGGGTATGATTTCAAGGGGGTATGGTGTTCTTGACACACTTCAGGACTCCGCGGTGCTGCCATGCAGACGGAAATGGGAGGAAGATCTGGGACCGATGGACGGAGAGACATGGAATCTTTGCCTCGTCTCTGCTCCCTTGGTCTCAGTCAGTGTCGGCCTCCCAAAAATTATCCCACCCTTACTTGCTGCACAGGGTGTACAGAACGCATGCCAAACTCCATGGCTGGGGGCTACGTGACACATCCTTATGCCCAAAGTGCATGAGAGACCACGGGGACCTCATGCACATGTTCTGGAAGTGCCCAAAACTAGTTTGTTATTGGAGTGGGATCCTAGAGATTATTAACCAAGTATTTAAAGTTGCCATTCCAAAGAATCCTGTGATTTGCCTGTTGGGAGCCTTGGATGAGGAGCTCCTGACTCTGGCCGTACATACGGCACTAATCCGACTACTTTATGTAGCCCGGAAATTAATAGCGCAACTATGGATCACTCCCAGGGTCCCCAACAGGCAACAATGGATCGACCAGGTCAATAAAATGCTGATAAGGGAGAAGCTGACTTATCAACACCGAAATGCACCCCAAAAATTCTACAACATGTGGCAAGATTGGTTGGAAGTCCCAGGACTGGCGCTGCATCAGTTAATCCAACATAGACTGCTACAGGGATAAACTAGCTGTTAAGAATTCTATGGTATGGAAGTTAATTAACCAGTACACATGTACAGTGCAGACTGGAATGGCGAGATAGAGTATTATAACAGTAGTAGTTCTATAAGCTCAGGAAAAAAAAATGTATTCCTATATTTGCACTAATCGAGTGTTCTGAACTCCCTCTTCCTCTTCCCTTTTTTCTATTCTATTTTTATAATTTTCTGTTTTAATTGTTATCCTTGTTATTTATACGGCACTTGTTTTTCAATGTTACGATGGATGCACAACTTCATAGCATATATGTCCATGAGGCCCTGTATTATGCACAGGCTCAAATGATAAGCACTTTATTGTAATAAGTATCATTGATTGCCTATGACTTGTAACACTCTGTTTTTTCTAATAAAAAAACTTTTCTGATTTAAAAAAAAAGATGACACCCAGGTCTCTGACCTGAGTGGCCGGAATCGGAAAAGGTTTGAAAGATTCTGGCCATGACGGAAACAAGTTGGAATGCACCTGGTTACTAAAGATGATACATTCAGTTTTGGTGCTATTTTTAGCTTTAGATAATTGGCACCCATCCAGAACTGGATTTCCTCCAGACAGAAGGCCAGCATGACCTGATCCTCCCCTTTCTTGGATAATTTGAAGAAGATCTGGGTTTCATCAGCATAGACATGGAACGGGAGATTGTGACGGCAAATGATGTCAGCAGTGGCCTCATATAGATGTTAAAAAGAATCGGAGATAAAGCCGATCATTGTGGAACCACGCAAGGCAGGGGATTATCGGAGGAATAAAATGGTCCCAACTTTACCCTCTGAACCCTGTCTCGCAGGAAGATAAACTTGGAGATAAACTAAACTTACAATTAAAGTCCTGCCATTATACAGAAAGAGACAAAAAAACAAAAGGTTATTTTGCCTAGCAGAACTTACCCAATAGAGTGGTCAGAGAAATCAAGATCCGGAAAACAGACCAGCAAAAATGGTCAAAAACTTGAAGTATGGTTGTCTTACCATAGACCAGCCTTTGCTGATCTGGTTCTAGATCCTCATTCCCCCTCGAGGTCCGCTGGATAAGAAAGTTCTGTTGGCACCGAAATCTCTGGTTCACCATATGTAGTGGAAATTATAAGCATCTCCAAAAAGTGAATAATTCCATGCGCTAATAAGCACAATCATAGCCCTCTTGTCTAATGCCGGGAAAGCACGCTTGTTTATCTCCAAGTAACACAGACAGAAGCTGGTATCATGTTGAGCTTAGAAAAATCCACTCTACCATGATATGCTGCTTTTATTTATACTGTAAACATGAATAACAAAAGAAGGTGGTGGCTTCAGAATCAGCCAATCAGACACTTGTATTCTTTTAAAAGAACCAATCACACACATGTATACATTCAAATAGAATTCCAGTAGCAACGTGTGCAGATGGTCGTGTGAAGAGCCTTGCGGCAAGCTTCTTGTGAGACACAAAGTGTCTCACAATTTGAACACTACTTACGGGAAGGTTTCCACAGCCAATGGTCTTCCACCAACGTCTGTATGTGCGAATATGCTCGCATGAGCATATTACAGCAAAACTGACACTGGGGGACATCTGACAACATACATTAATAAAAAAAATTCACAACATCCCCCTGTTCGGTTTGCTGCAGAACTTTCCAACATCACAAACATTTGGAACAGAATAACGAACCCCATTGAAGTCTATGGGACCTGAACTGGAAAAATAAAAAGTGCCCATTTTGAAGACTTATATGCAAGTAATTAGGCATACATAGTTATGGGGGTCTGGGTACTGCCATGGGGGACATGTATCAATGAAATAAAAAGTTTGGAAAAAACATAATTTTTAAATGAGCAGCGATTTACTATCAGGGCGGGGCTCAGCCCTTCTCTGAACTGGCTGCTCAGCTGTCGGCTAATTGCCAGCTCCTATCTCTCCACAGTTACTCAGCTGTTGATGATATCCTGCTCATCAGTCCTGCCTACTTAAGCCATCCAGTCCAGAGGAGCTCTGCCTTGATCAACATTACAGAAACTAGCTCCTGTGATCCTGTTCAAGACTTAATTTGCTGACATCCCTTCTGGCTCCAAATCCTGCTTGCTGTTCCACTACATTGATCCCTGACTTCTGGCTTGGCTAACTATCCATTCTGGTTACTGAACTTTGGCTATGTTTGGACTATGTTTGTTTTTTTTTCCTTTTATTATTAAACAAGTGTGATTTAACAGTTTTTCTGTCTCAGCCTGATTTCATGGTTTCTGACATTTACTGATGCTTAAAGTGAAACCATAAAAATTTAAAATAACAATAAAAATGAAAAATTCCTTTAAATATAGTGCCTGGGGTTCCCCTTAGTCTGTCTGTAATGTGGCACATCTGTACTGTGTATAGAACCTGCTGCATCAATAATGACATTTATAAAGCCCAAAAAAATGACATTTTCCATTCAAGCTTTCCCTATTTTATAAACAACGGCTTGGGGAGCCAGTCTGTATGATGAGGCTGCAATTTAGTGCATGCGGAAAAAGATTAGAGATTTTTTGTATAAATTCCTGTGTGTCTTTCACAGACTTTGGATAGAAGTAACAGATGCAGAAAAATTGGTCTTTGGGTGTCGGTGGTGCCCTTTCACCATAACCCTATAGAGGTACCCTTGATGAAAGCAAGAATTGGCCTTGCTGTCAAAAATTTTAATAATATGCACCTGTCAAACAGGTGCAGAAAAATTGGTCCATGGGTGTTAAGTGTGCCCATGAAACCTACACCAAACATTTTCTTCCAGATGAAATTAACACCTAGGCAGCCTAGACAGACTTTCAGAGATTCCAGGTCCAGAAAGCACTTATGCCGCGTACACACGGTCGGAATTTCCGATGGAAACAGTCCGATGGGAGCTTTTCATCGGATTTTCCGACCGTGTGTATGCCCATCTGTCTTTTTTCTGTCGGAATTTCCGACGGACTTTGGATTGAGAACCTGTTCTTAATTTTTCCGACGGAAAACCTTTCTATCGGATTTTCCGATCGTGTGTATGCAATTCCGACAAGCAAAATTCCGACGCATGCTCGGAAAAAATTCTGACGCATGCTCAGAAGCATTAAACTTCCCTTTTATAATGCAAAATGTTTTTTAAGGCGTGGTGTTATTGACCGTCGGAATTTGGTGTGACCATGTGTAGGCAAGACAGTTTGAGCGAAATTCCGTCGGAATTCCGTCGGGAAAACCATCAGAGCTTTTTCCGACGAGAATTCCGACCGTGTGTATGCGGCATTAATCATCAACATCGGCATCAGGGGGCTTGATAGCTGCTGCTAATCCAGGACTGATTCATTTAGATAAATGTCAGCCGGTCCATGGACTCTGCTGACAGATGTGCTCTCTTATCTGTCACAAAACCTCTGGCAGCACTGAATGCCCCTTCAGAAAGTACGCTGGATTCAAGGCAGCCTCGCAGCTCAATTGCATACTGGGCAAGTTCTGGCCAGTGCTCTTTTCTCATGATCCAGTAACCCAGTGGATCATGATCTGAAAAGCTCCTCATGTCTGTTTTTGCCCACTAGATAATCTCCCACCATATAAAGCAGACTTTGCTGATTAAATGTGGAAGCTGACAGCCCTGGGTGCTGAAGACTACAAAAATGTTGAAATGCATCACTGAGGTGGTCCCCTTCTCCACCGCTCCACTCTTGACCAGCAGAAGCCGCAAAACTAAGTTTTCCACCAGACTGTAACCTACCAGAGTTTGGAAAGGCGTTACATAAACTCCTCTTTAAGGTGTCCTCAAGAAATTTCATCCTCTGCTCCCTCTGTGGGAATGGGATGAGTTCTGAGGCTTTCCCCTTGTAACGATGGTCAAGGAGGATTGCAAACCAATAGTGATCCTTTTCCTTGATGCCACATATTTTTGGGTCCTTTCACAGGCTTTGAAGAATGGGGGAGCCCATGCACCGCAAGTTTGCGGAGGCATGAGAAGAAGACTCCTCCGGATCACTGTGCATTACAGTATCTGGAACTGCCTCCTCCCAACCACGTACTACTCTAGGGTTCTGGGGATGGAAAACCATCTGTTAAGGATGGATGTATGTCTTGCTCGCTTCAATGCTTCCAAAACTGCCAGAATCCTCCTCCTCCTCCCTCTCCTCTTGTATGTTCTGTGGTGTGGCAAGAATGATGTTTGCATAAAGTGGGGCCTTGAGAGGAAAGGAAGTCCTCCTCCCGCTGCTCTGCCTCTAGTGTTCTGTCCATAATGCCATGCAGAGTCTGCATGGAACACAACAGGGATTGTGTCACTGATGTGTGCATTGTCACAGCTCACCATCCTTTTGGACTCCTCAAATGGTGACAGTACAGTGCATGCATCCTTTATCTGCAGCCATTGGCATGGGAAAAAAAGGCTAACTTGGCCTGAGCCTGCCATACTCACACAGGTACTCGTTGACGGCCTACTGCTGCATGTGCAGCTGCTTCAGCATTACCAAAGTCAAATTCCACCTGGTGGGCATGTCACAAACCAGGCCGTTTACGGGCTGGTAGAATTCCCACTGAATTTCAGCCAACTGAGCACTGGCTGTGTATGACTGCCAGAAATGGCTACAGACTCTTCTGGCCTGCTTTAACAGATCTTCTAACCCTGGGTGCCTATTTAAGAAATGCTACACCACCAAATTGAGGACATGTGCCAGGCATGGCACATGTGTCAACTTTCCCAGTCTAAGGGCAGGCAGGAGGTTTGTGCCATTATCACATCCACCATTCCTGGCTCCACCTGGTCATGGCGTGGACCACCTCTGGGCCTGCCCCTGCAGAGCTGCAAGAATATCTGCTCTGGTGTGGCTCCTGTCCCCTAGAAAGACCAGCTGAAGCACTCCATGGCACCTTTTAGCCTGATCCATTGAATAGCCCCTTGAACACTTAGGGGGTACTTGTGGTTCATAGGACAATTCAGCAGAAGAAAGCATGGAGGAGGTTGAGGAGGGGGTGGAGCTGACAAATTTTGCATCTACACACTAGATGTATGGAGACATGGTGGCACAACAAGCTGCAGCATTGAGCCCTGTCCTGCATCCTTCCTAGTTGCAAGCATAGTTACCCAGTGTGCTGTGAACAAAATATATCATCCCTGACCTTGCTTGCTGGACCACGTGTGAGCAGTAACGTGGACCTTGCAGCTGACTGCCTTGCCCAACGATGCCACAACATTGCCTTTCATGTGATGGTAGAGAGCTGGAATGGCCTTACGTGAAAAGAAATAGTGACTGGGAACCTGCCATTGTGGTGCGTGCAGCACAGACGGAAAGGCAGGAGTTGTAAAGCCAGCAGCTTTGAAAAGCTTGAATTTAGACGCTGTGCATTTGGTGGCAGTGACTGTATTTTGTTTTTGTTGAAGCAGATGGGGCAGAAAAATTTGCCTGCTATAGTCTATAGCTGGTGGTTTGCTACTGGCAGACATCCTGGGACAACCTGCATCATACCATCATTCCTGTCAGTGTAGGTCATGAGGTATAGCGGGGGTAGACTGGAAAGGTGAGGAGTGAGGAGGAGCAGAATTGCATCCCTTTTGTGTGGCTTTCAAGTGCTCTTGCCAATGGCTGAGTGGTGGGAGGTTAAATGCCTTGTCAAGTATGTGGTACCCAAATAGCTGTTGTTTTTGTCACGCTTGATGTGCTTGAGGCCATGTTTGCAAATTGAAACAGTGCAATTGGCTAACAGCTGAGCTGTGAGAAGTGGGCCAGGAGAGAACAGCTCCACAATCTGGGGGAATAGGGTAGCTGCTCTCTACTTTTCCATGATGGCTGCATCTTTGGGGTTGTGCCTCACCTTCAATTTCCTCCTCTGCTCTATCCGGCACCCAAGTTGTGCCAGTGACCTCATCACCATTATCCCCTCCATCTTCCTTATCACTGGAGACAACTTGGCAATATGCTGTGGCTGGGGGAACATGACTGCCAATTTGTTGTTCATCATTTTTGTCTCTGTATGATCATATTCCTACCTTCCTCAACCTCAGAACCAAGATCTGAACCAAATAATGGCTGTGCATCATCAAGGGGCAAGTGGCTGATGCTGTGTTAAAATAACTCAGATGACTCCTCCATGTATGATGCTGGGGCTATGACCAGAGTAGCAATGGTCAAGGAGGCAGAATAAGCCACTCTGGCAGCTGCAGTGAACTGCACACTATTCTCTGCTTGTGTGTCGGAGGATGAGGAGGATGATTTAGTAAGCCAGACCACCACCTCCTCTGCATGCTGTGGCTGGATAACATAGGCAACATCACCAAACAGAGGAAATTATGCCCTGCCTGAGGACAGACCACGCCCACCTTTGCCTGTGGACACATACGCTGCTGACCCCTTCACAGTGAAATGAGAATGTCTGCCTCTCCTTGTTGGCCTCCCAGACATGATGGGGGTGAGCGCTTATTAACAAAATGTAACAAAGACGGAAATGTGTACGTGGATGCAATTTAATCAATGGAAAGTGGTGTTTGGTGCACTTTAACTTGCATACTCACTACACAGACACACTCCACTGACACACTACAATATACTACAATAAAACTGCATTGATGCACTGCAATATACTATGGTAAATGAGCACTAACACACTGAAATATACTGCGTTAAATGCGCACCTGCACAGTGAAATATACAGAGTTAAACGTGCACTAACGCACTGAAATATACTGCGTTAAACGTGCAGTGACACACTGTAATATACTGCGTTAAATGTGAAGTAACACACTGAAATATACTACGTTAAATGTGCAGTAACACACTGAAATATACTGCGTTAAACATACAGTAACGCACTAAAATATACTGTATTAAATGTGCACTAACGCACTTAACACACAACAAATTCTCCTGCGCTCTGGTGTCTAGTCTCTTGATTTGTGATGCAACCAATTCCTCAAGGTAATGCCTAGTGTCTTGCAGCCCTCCTCAGAACAATGGGTGTTCATGAACACTATAGAAAAAGGAAAAACAGAAGAGCTCACCGACCTTTGTGCATTACCACTAAAAAGGCTTTAATAAAAAGAATAAAACAGCAGATTTTCTACTCACAAACGAGTATAAGTTGAAGGCAAATACATAGATAAAAGCGTCCACTGCTAGGAACTTCTGACCTCAAATATTAGATACCGAGAGAGTCTGATGCTTCCTCTAGCGAATGGCTGACGCGTTTCTGGGGAGAACCCCTTTCCTCAGAGCCTACAAGTGGGCAATGGTCTCATCTCATGGTCACCATTGCCCACTTGTAGGCTCTGAGGAAAGGGGTTCTCCCCAGAAACGCGTCAGCCATTCGCTAGAGGAAGCATTAGACTCTCTCGGTATCTAATATTTGAGGTCAGAAGTTCCTAGCAGTGGACGCTTTTATCTATGTATTTGCCTTCAACCTATACTCGTTTGTGAGTAGAAAATCTGCTGTTTTATTCTTTTTATTAAAGCCTTTTTAGTGGTAATGCACAAAGGTCGGTGCGCCCTTCTGTTTTTCCTTTCACTAACGCACTTAAACATACTGCATTAAATGTCCAGTAATGCGCTAGAATTGTTAAACGCACAATAACGCACTGAAATATACTGCGTTAAGCATGCACCAACACACTGAAATATACTGCGTTATATGTGCACTAACACACTGAAATATACTGCGTTAAACGTGCAATAATGCACTGAAGTATACTGCGTTAAGCATGCAATAACGCAACAAAATATACTGCAGGAATCCTGTTCTGACAAAATAAACTGACACTAAAGTAAAATTAATGGTCAAATTACACTCACACTGCACTATCATTAGACTAATGCCCCGTACACGCGGTCGGATTTTCCGACGGAAAATGTCCTATCGGACAATGTTGTCGGAAATTCCGACCATGTGTAGGCTCCATCGGACTTTTTCCTTCGGATTTTCCAACGGACAAAGTTTTATCTCCTGCTCTCAAATTTTCCTACAACAAAGTCCTAACGGACTTTTTCCGATCGTGTGTAGCGAATTCCGACGGACAAAGTGCCACGCATGCTCAGATCACATTACAAGACCAAAGCTATTGGCTACTAGCCTCTACGTAGTCCCGTTGTGGACAACAAACGTCACCACGTTCAGAATGATCAGATTTTCTGACAACTTTGTCCGACTGTGTGTATGCAACACCAGTGTCGGACAAAATCCGTCGGAAAAAATCCGATGGATTTTGTGGTCGGATTTTCCGACCGTGTGTACAGGGCATTACACTAAACTGATATTCTACACTGACAATAGAATCAAAATAGTACACTTTAGCACACTATCTCACTAGTAGCACTGAACAGAGTGCTTTTCTATCTCTCTCCACGCCAATATTACTCAGCAAATGGTCGCTATGGGGAGAATAGTGTAGTGTGGGGTGGGACTAAGAGCAGTGACACAATGCACTGCGCTGCTGCACAGTGCATTAGAAGCCCTGGTTGGCTGAAGCAATGAAAGCTTTGCTCAATCAGGACACATAGCACTGTCAGAGCCATGATTGGTCACTGTGATGATGACTCTATCCAATCATGGCTCTGACAGCGCTATGTGTCCTGATTGAGCAAAGCTTTCATCGCTTCAGCCAACCAGGGCTTCTTATGCACTGTGCGGCAGCGCAGTGCATTGTGGTCGTTCGTCAGGCCGAACAAACGGTCAAATGCCCAGATAATTTGGGTGTCTGTCGAACCACTTTCATCCTTTTTTTTTGCACAAGAAAAATGTTTATTCAAATCTTTACAGTACAAGCAATGCATATACACAGTCACAGATACATTATTGTATAGATTGTCATAAGATAGTCAGTTTGTTGATGTTAACAGGAGAAAGCTGTTATATATCATTACAATGAGATACTGGTTTGGAAGCAATAGATCCCAGCAAAGTTACTTAAGGAGGTCCAGGGGGAGGGGAAGAGAGGGAAGCAGGAGTGGAAAGTGGGGGAGGGGGGAGGATGGGAGGGAGGGACCTCATCTAAGTAGTTGGATTCACGTAATATAGTTGGTATATTGCTTTCAGTAGATCATGTCCGTGGTCCATTATCATGGCGCAGGTTCAGCATCAATGTATTGATTGTCATCTACTAGCTCTTTACATCAAGCATCTATCCATCCCGACCATATTTAGTTAAATTTATTAGGGCAGTTTTGATTAGTATAGGTGATCTTGTACAGTGGCAGCACCGAGTTCAATACCGAGTGCCATGAGGACACTGTGGGAGGTGTAGCATCCTTCCAGTGGAGGAATATCTCTCTACGGACATAAAATGTAGCGTAACTTAGGAACAATTTGGTGTATTTGCCCCAAACATTAGGGTTAAAGACATTTAGCAACATCGGTTTAGGGTTAGTTCCTAGATCCAGGGAGGTAATCTGGTCAAGGCTATCAACTATTTCCGACCAATAGTCCCCAAGGCGGGTGCAGGGCCAGACCATGTGGAAGAAGGAGGCGGCCCATAGGTCACACCTGGGCCAGGCCACCGGAGTATTAGGGTTCATAATTGTCAACCGTTTTGGGGTGTAGTAGGCTCTGTGGAGGAATTTGACCTGCATAAATCTGTCTCTAGTCGAGATCATATTGGTAACAAAGGAGGATACATATGTTTCCCATTCGTCCTCTGACAGGTCAGGAATGTCCATCTTTCATTTGTCCAAGGTTTTTTCAAGTTTCTTTGTGGAAGTTATGGACAAACGGAAATACAGGTAAGATAGGGGTTTGTCTATGATCTTGACAGTAAGTAGTCCCTCCACAGAGTCGGATTTCGGTGTGAGAAATGGTAGGAGCTGTTTCCTGTAGGCATGGCGGAGCTGGTAGTATCGGAACAGCATCCATCCCGGCAGTGAGTAGGCATCCTTGAGATCGGAGAAAGATCTCAGCTTACCACCCATGACAATGTGTTTTAGTTTCACTATTCCCTTTCTCCTTCAGATCTGTGTATCCGGAACAGTATTCATATGTGGTAGATTAGGGTTACCCCAGAGGGGGATGTGATGGGAGAATGTCTCAGGGGAGCTGAAGCGGGTCCTAGCTCTGTGCGATATCGTGATTGTTGTACGCATTAATTCCGTGATTCCAGGGTGGGATCTCGTCCCTCTGAACACCGCTTTGCCAAGGGGGGAATATGACCCAATTATGGCTGCTTCCAGAGTCACCGCTTTGTTATCGTGGGGTTGGGAAAACCACCATCTAACCGTCACCAGGACAGCCGCCTAGAACTAAGCATGGAAGTCTGGTAGGGACAAGCCCCCCTGGGTGATGGGAAGCTGAAGGGTGGAGATGGTCAGTCGTGGGGTTCTCCCGTTCCAGACAAAGGAAGATATTATACTTTTTAATTTGGCAAAGAATGAGCCGGGGGGAATTAGAGGGGAGATTCAGAAGAAGTTAAGAAATTTAGGCAGGTTTACCATCTTAACCTAGTTTACCATGTCCACCTGTGAAAGAGGGAGAGACCTCCATGCCGTACATTTCTGCAAGAAGTTTTTCAGTAGTGGTTGCAGATTCAGCTCATAGTATGAGGACAGCGGAGTTCAAACCCTTACTCCCAGGTATTTCAATTCAGGCGTCCAGTTTAAGGGGGTGCCTGTTGGTGGGTAATGACCCAATGCTTGTAGCGAGAAGAGGAGTGATTTCTACCAGTTGACCTTGATGCCTGAGAATGAGCCGAACACATTAACTATGTGAAGTGCTGGTGGGAGGGAGGAAACATCTTTGAGGAAGAGGAGGGTGTCATCAGCATATAGGGATATTTTATCCGTGATCACTCCTACCCGAATTCCTTCCACTGAGGGGGCAGATCTGATGAGGGCCGCCATGGGTTCCATGGCTAGTGTAAACAGGCCAGGGGAGAGTGGGCAGCCCTGTCTGGTGCCCCTGGACAGGGGGAAAGGCGATGACAGCAAATTGTTTGTGCGTATACGGGCTGTGGGACTGTGATATAGCATCTGAACCCATTTAATAAATCGGGGGCCAAACCCAAATTTACGTAAGATGGCCCAAAGATAGCGGCACTCAACCGAGTCAAAAGCCTTCTCGGCATCTAAGGAGGCTACCACATCTGGACCGTCCCCCCTTGCCCTGGAGAGATGGGTGAGGAGGCATCGGATGTTAATATCCGTTCCCCTGCCTGGCATGAATCCAGACTGATCTGCATGCACCAATGCCGTGATCACAGTGTTCAGTCGTCCGGCCAGTACCTTGGCCAACAGTTTGGCATCCACATTAAGGAGAGAAATTGGTCGGGGCCTTACCAAGTTTAAAAATGACGACAATAACTGCCTCAGCCATTGTCACGGGAGAGAGTTCTCCTCCATGGCTTTTTGAAGCATTAGTTTAAATGATGGGAGTATTTCTTCTGCATATGTTTTAAATAATTTTTCAGGGATGCCATCTGGACGGGGTGTTTTGCCATTTTGCAGGGAGGCTACCGTCCGCTGAAGTTCCTCTAACATGATAGGGCCATCTAATGCTTCCCTGTATGTGGATGTCAGGCAAGGGAGGTCCACCTCCTCAAGGTATGCTGTTAGCTCCTCATCCGTGCACACCATCCGGGAGCTATAAAGCTCTTGATAGAATGATGCAAATCTGTCATTGATAGCGGTGGGATCGGTCAAGGCTGTCCCATCTGAGTCACATATAGCTGAGATAGTCACCGGAGAGGAGCTTTCCCTTGCCAGCCATGCCAGTATACTGCCCGTCTTCTCCCCGTGCTCAAATATTCTTTGGGACTGGTGTAGGAATTTAGTTTTAGTGGCCGATGTTCGGGGCAGGAGGACATCCCTCAATGCTGCCTGAAAGTCTGAGTATACCCTGAGGGTCCTAGTTATGGAGTACTCCACTTCGAGTGCGGCCACTTTTTCCTCAGCTCTCAGGGTGTCCTCCCTACGGATGTGTGATTGCAAGCTGTCCCTAGTGAAGGCCTTGAATGCGTCCCAGGATGTGATCAAGGTTACAGAGTGGTCTAGGTCCCGCCAGTAATGTATCGCCTTGGATCTACATGGCTCAGAGACCCTCGAGTCCGACAACCAAAACCTGGACAGTCTCCACAGACTCTCCCCCGGTGCATTGGAAATGCACAGCTGCAAGGCAAGTGGAGCGTGGTCAGATATGCCTCGGTGGAGAATAGAGATGTCCCGAACCCTGGAAAGGACAGACCCCCCAGCATAGGCAAGGTCTATACGTGAGAGGGTTTTGTGTGAGGCTGAGTGACATGTGTAGGCCCACCGAGAAGGGAAACGCCACCTCCACACATCAGTCAGGTTGGAGGCTGCTGCCCAAGAGAGCAGCTCTGAAGACGAGCCCGCTCGGGTGAAAGTCTGTCCACCCCAGAGTCCGGTACCAGGTTGAAGTCCCCAGTACCACCACATTATCTGTGGCAAAGGCGGCAATTTTAGAGATCAGCTGATTAAGTATTCTCATGGAGGCCGGGGTGGGGGGCAGGAACAGTCCCACCACCACCATCTCCAATCTGTCCACTATATCATGTAACATAACTTAGCGGCCGTCCGGATCTAATTCCAGTGGCAGCAGTCTAAATGGTAAGGATTTGTGTATGAGAATGCTGACCATTGGTATATGTGGAATGGTACTGATATCCCACCCAAGGCCTCCTAAGACTCAAAAGTTTACTGCCCGTCAGGTGATTCTCCTGAGGTATGCAAATTTGGGGATGGTATGTTTTTTAGAAATTGGAACACCAGCGACCTCTTCACAGAGGAATTCAAACCTCTGGTGTTCCATGATATGATATTACATTCAGCTATATGCGTCTAGTATCACATTTTAAACCAGAATCTATTTTCCAGGGATAGATGCAGAGTCCGTACCACTGCACAGGTCAGGACATGGCATCTCGAATACCTAATGACATACATGAATACATCGCTTGTGAAAAAACAGTAAAAAAACTGTTATAAAAAAACATTCCCCCCCAACCCCCCTACCCCCTTCCACTGATGGGGCAGATCTGATGAGGGCCGCCATGGGTTCCATGGCTAGTGTAAACAGGCCAGGGGAGAGTGGGCAGCCCTGTCTGGTGCCCCTGGACAGGGGGAAAGGGGGAAAGGCGATGACAGCAAATTGTTTGTGCGTATACGGACTGTGGGACTGTGATATAGCATCTGAACCCATTTAATAAATCGGGGGCCAAACCCAAATTTACGTAAGATGGCCCAAAGATAGCGGCACTCAACCGAGTCAAAAGCCTTCTCGGCATCTAAGGAGGCTACCACCTCTGGACCGTCCCCCCTTGCCCTGGAGAGATGGGTGAGGAGGCATCGGATGTTAATATCCGTTCCCCTGCCTGGCATGAATCCAGACTGATCTGCATGCACCAATGCCGTGATCACAGTGTTCAGTCGTCCGGCCAGTACCTTGGCCAACAGTTTGGCATCCACATTAAGGAGAGAAATTGGTTGGGGGCCTTACCAGGTTTAAGAATGACGACAATAACTGCCTCAGCCATTGTCACGGGAGAGAGTTCTCCTCCATGGCTTTTTGAAGCATTAGTTTAAATCAGGGGTGCCCAACCTTTTGAAGAGCGAGGGCCACTAAAGCTACTTGGTAACCGGCCGCGGGCCACAATGAGCAGAGTGGGCGGATGGCAGGTCCGTGTCTGCTCTGTATATGCAGAGAGGACACGGACACAGCCCACTAATACTCTTTTTTATTTTTTTTTCCAGATTGGATTGGATTGGAGGTAGGACACAAGTCGGTTTACATTTGCTACTCTTTAGAGGTGAATGGAGGGTCCAATTGTGTGAAAGGGGTCCAAGGCTGCTTTCACATAGATGCGCTGCAGTATACCTGCACCCAGTGACGGGACAAGGTCAACCAGCGCCCAGGGCAAAGATGCCAAACTGCGCCCCCCTTTCCCTAAGGGTTAGGGTCAGGGTGCCCCCCCCCGACCCTGCAATAAACCATTGCGCCAGGGGCAGCCGCCCCTCCTGCCCACCCCTTGTCCCGGCCCTGCCTGCACCACTGGTGCAGCGCAATGTACCTTTGGCTTTCCTGCACTTTACAATAGACTTCTATTATATTCTGCAGGTTTGGTGCACTTTCAGAGAGCTCTCCAAATTCGCAGGTAATAACAGAAGTCTATGGCTCAGTGCAGGTAACCCGCAGGTGCACTGCTCTGTACCTGCCGATCAGTTTGAAAGCAGCCCAGTAACCACTGCAGAATAAATATGCCCATATATACCCAGTGATTTTATTAATAAAACTGACCTTTAATAACAGTACTCTATTCTATTTTATCCCAGAGCAGGAGGTCGCGGGCCACATCAGAGGGCTCCGCGGGCCACATGTGGCCCCCGGGCCACTGGTTGGGCACCCCTGGTTTAAATGATGGGAGTATTTCTTCTGCATATGTTTTAAAGAACTTTTCAGGGATGCCATCTGGGCGGAGTGTTTTGCCATTTTGCAGGGAGGCTACCGTCCGCTGAAATTCCTCTAACGTGATAGGGCCATCTAATGCTTCCCTGTATGTGGATGTCAGGCAAGGGAGGTCCACCTCCTCAAGGTATGCTGTTAGCTCCTCATCCGTGCACACCATCCGGGAGCTATAAAGCTCTTGATAGAATGATGCAAATCTGTCATTGATAGCGGTGGGATCGGTCAAGGCTGTCCCATCTGAGTCACATATAGCTGAGATAGTCACCGGAGAGGAGCTTTCCCTTGCCAGCCATGCCAGTATACTGCCCGTCTTCTCCCCATGCTCAAATATTCTTTGGGACTGGTGTAGGAATTTAGTTTTAGTGGCCGGTGTTCGGAGCAGGAGGACATCCCTCAATGCTGCCTGAAAGTCTGAGTATACCCTGGGGGTCCTAGTTATGGAGTACTCCACTTCGAGTGCGGCCACTTTTTCCTCAGCTCTCAGGGTGTCCTCCCTACGGATGTGTGATTGCAAGCTGTCCCTAGTGAAGGCCTTGAATGCGTCCCAGGATGTGGTCAAGGTTACAGAGTGGTCTAGGTCCCGCCAGTAATGTATCGCCTCGGATCTACATGGCTCAGAGACCCTCGAGTCCGACAACCAAAACCTGGACAGTCTCCACAGACTCTCCCCCAGTGCATTGGAAATGCACAGCTGCAAGGCAAGCAGAGCGTGGTCAGATATGCCTCGGTGGAGAATAGAGAGGTCCCGAACCCTGGAAAGGACAGACCCCCCAGCATAGGCAAGGTCTATACGTGAGAGGGTTTTGTGTGAGTGACATGTGTAGGCCCACCGAGAAGGTAAACGCCACCTCCACACATCAGTCAGGTTGGAGGCTGCTGCCCAAGAGAGCAGCTCTGAAGACGAGCCCGCTCGGGTGAAAGTCTGTCCACCCCAGAGTCCGGTACCAGGTTGAAGTCCCCCAGTACCACCACATTATCTGTGGCAAAGGCGGCAATTTTAGAGATCAGCTGATTAAGTATTCTCATGGAGGCCGGGGTGGGGGGCAGGAACAGTCCCACCACCACCATCTCCAATCTGTCCACTATATCATGTACCATAACTTAGCGGCCGTCCGGATCTAATTCCAGTGGCAGCAGTCTAAATGGTAAGGATTTGTGTATGAGAATGCTGACCATTGGTATATGTGGAATGGTACTGATATCCCACCCAAGGCCTCCTAAGACTCAAAAGTTTACTGCCCGTCAGGTGATTCTCCTGAGGCATGCAAATTTGGGGATGGTATGTTTTTTAGAAATTGGAACACCAGCGACCTCTTCACAGAGGAATTCAAACCTCTGGTGTTCCATGATATGATGTTACATTCAGCCATATGCGTCTAGTATCACATTTTTAAACCAGAATCTATTTTCCAGGGATAGATGCAGAGTCCGTACCACTGCACAGGTCAGGACATGGCATCTCGAATACCTAATGACATACATGAATACATTGCTTGTGAAAAAACAGTAAAAAAACAGTTATAACAAAACATTCCCCCCCCAACCCCCCTACCCCCACCCCGCCAACCCCAGCCCCAACCTTGGGGAGGCTTAGGATCTCCACTCAGAACCGAGGCGAACACGCCTGTAATGGGGACACGAGCACGGAATGGCATCCACAGTTCAGCAGTTAGATGATGTATAAAGTTTAGCGGACACCTGGATGTTCGGGTTCGATGGGTTTGGCTGAACTTCGCAAAAAACTTGGAGTTTGGGACCGAACGTGACCCGAACTTGACCCCGAACCCCATTGAAGTCAATGGGGACCCGAACTTTTGAGGACTAAAATGGATCTAAAAAAGTAATGGAAAGGGCTAGAGGGCTGCAAATGGCAACAAAATGTTGTTAAGAGAATGGCAAGTGCTCTGCAAACAAATGTGGATAGGGAAATAACCTAAAATAACATAAAATACATAAAAAAAAAATAATATGCTGGAAGCCCCCCTTCTCAGAAGAAGAGGTACAGGAAGTCATTAAGAACCTCAGAAACTCAACGGCACAATGCCACACATATGGTGGGAATACGCCCTTTCTGGAAAAAATTATTCAATTTAATCGATAAGCTTGTGGGAAAATAATATGCTTTGAAATTAAAAAAATAATAATCTTGACCTAGAAGGATGAGGTCCATATGGAGTAGGAGGTTGAGGTGGCAGTGGATGTGGAGGTGTAGGGGGAAGCCGCGGTGGAGAAGGACGAGGTAGCCAACACTGGTTTTTGTTTTAAATTTTTATTTTTTTAAATTAGGGTACACCCCAAAAGAGTTAGAAAGATCAAAAATACAACAATTGCTGGGTAAGGCCGGTGATGTTTCAAATTCTGTCCCCTGTCAGATAATGTCCGCCCTGTACTGTGCTTGCGCAGTACGGAGGACAACGGGATTCCAAAAATCTCCAAAGACGAACGGCGCCTGTGCCGTGAGTCCAGGTTCAAGCCCCACCATCCAAGTGGACATAAAGTTAGAATAAAAAATAGCCGAGCGAATGAGGCCGTGCCCAAAGCGTGGCGAGCGAAGGGGCCCTGTTGCTATGTGCTACCGTATGTCCATTCGGATGGTGGGTCTTGAACCTGCACTCACTGCGCAGGCACCGTTCATCTTCGGAGATTTTCGTAATCTCCTTGTCCTCCGTACTGCGCAATCGCTGCGCCTGCGCAGTACGGGGCAGACACTATTCTGCACAAGGTACGGACAAGTCCTGTGGGATCCATGCCTGGTTCATTTTAATGAACATCAAGAAAAAGATTGCTGCGTCCCAAGGTGGCAATCTAAAACACCTATCATATATGTGAGTGCCACATCCTACGTATTGTCAAGAATTTTTTGGCCTTTTCCAATGAAGAAAAAGGAAAGAAGAATGGACTTTATAGGCACTTGTTTTGAAAAATATTTTTAGTACAAAATTTATTGAAAAATATATATAGTTAAACAGAAAAACATACACAATACATAAATGACGCCAATATTGACAAAAAACAATATTTGGAGCTAAAAAAGGTGAGAAATCCGAGAGACTACCCCTATGGGTGTTACAATACCACACAGTAATTCGCTAAACGTGGGGTCGGTGTAAATATAGTTGACACCATATGATTCTCCCACTGGAATGTGGACTTGCCCTGAAGAGGGTTGGTCGTCGGTCCCACCGATTAAAAGAAGAAACTTGTGCTCGACATGTTTCGCGACTACTAGGTCGCTTCCTCAGGAGCTTTTGTTCTAGTTAGAGAAGACATTGTATTACTTTATGCCACTTTTGTACATGTGTATCATACATACATACTCTGGTTTACATAATCGTTTGCATAGATAAGGATGAAGCACACTTACTGATGCAGTGCCCCGACCGAGAGTCTCTCCACTCGCTCACGCCGGTGGGCCCCCAAGGTGGCTTCACGTGTACCCCCCTGGTGGAAAAGGGAAGGAGGGGATATGGACACCATAGGCCGCCAAAAAGCAGCGTCACCACCTCTATTGGGTGTACTCACCGAGGGTGAGACCCTAGAGGTTAGGCACTGCTGTGCGGGGAAAGGTTATGGGGACATAACTGGTAACTGGTGGTAAGAAGAGGGAAAAAGGACGGGAAAGGACAAAAAAAGGAATAATAATGAAGAAAAATATGATGAGTATACGAAAAATGATTGTTACATCATATATTCAATTTAGCTAGAGAATAATAACATCTCTGCATGTACTTCAAAGTACTCACTGGGGTAGATGTTGGTGGAGGGTGTAGTGGGTAGCTTAGCACTTTACTCTACTGGAGACCCGGGGCCTTGATGCTCAGATGGAGGGATCCACACTGTGGGGATATATATAGTAATAATTATATGTTCTTTTTAATTGTATGCGTATGTTATTATTATTGTTATTGTAATAATCACCATCATGAACAAAGCCTGTTGGTACGACCATGGGGGAAGAAGTATCTCCAGAGGGCCATTTCTCTGTGTGGATATGTTAACAACAGTACTTAGGGCTTGTTACAATAACAATAAGGTCCAAAGTATTATTTACCCCCTTGGTGGAGCCCCTATACATCTAGACGGCATCAAAGACAACGAGTACTGTACCTTGCAGGGTAAATAAGTTGAGGATGTACGTCCAAAAGGAAGGTAATGCGGCTACCTCACAGGTATACGACTGCCACTCTCCCAGGGCATCTGTGAGGAGTGGCAGCCGTGAAGCCGCTTCTTATGTCCCGTTCGGATGACGCCAGAGCACGTCCGACGTCTATCCGAACCAGCCGAAGCGTCATCCGAAAGCGCCGTGGGTGCGCGCGCATCACAATATGCGTCGCGCTGGAACCCGGCGTGGATGGCGTAGCGGAGGACGTTGCTTAGCAACATCGTCCTAGCCGCATAGCGCCGCAAACATGCACCCAATGTGTCCCCGATGATGGCGGGGGACCGGGGCAGCACGAAAGTGAGGCGCTTGCGGCTTGGGAGGCTGCATAAACTTTCCGCACTTGTGGCCGCGGGGTGTCAGCCCTCAGAATACTGTGGAAGACATGGGGGCCATCGCGCTAAGATGGAAAGGGGGAGGATAAACACATATATGGTGTACATATATGTAAATCCTAGGGGGAGGGAAAAAGACGGACGGGGGGCAATGCATCAGAGTGGTACTTCATATTGTTAAAAGAAAAAAACAAAAAGTAACATACAGTAACAGGCAATAAAACATTACATGTATTAGTGAAAATGATTTGCAGTGAATCTTGAAAGACAAAACTTAGTACAGAACCTAATGGTATCCTATGAGGTTAATCTCACTATTCAATTGAGGGTTGAAGGTTAGGGGAGGGGAAAGGAATAGGAACGGGGAAGAAAAGAACAGGAAAGATGGGAAAAAAGGGGGGGAGGGAAAAAGATGGGAATAATAAAGGGGAAAGGGGAAGAGGGACGTGGGGAAAGATAAAGAAAGAGAAATTTGGAAAGGAGGGGAAAAGGAAGAAAAGACATGAAGAGATTCCTCTGACATTTCTCTCCCCGCTGGGCATCAAAAAGGAGACATCCCCCGTCCGTAATCTTATAGAAAGGGGCGGTAGGATATCACCTCATTGATGCCAGGCGGGGTAGTGGCCTCCAAACGCTCGATCCAATATGTTTCTCTTTGTAGGATCTTTTTATCCCAATTTCCACCTCTGGGGTCTTGTTTGACCACCTCTAGAACCGTGAACGTAATCATAGAAATGTCAAATTTATGATATAATCCCAGGTGTCGGCTCACGGGAGTTAGCATCTTGGCCCATTGGGAATAAAAGAGATGGTCGTATATTCTCTTTTTGAGGGGACGTATGGTTTTCCCCACATAGAAGGCTCCACACCTACAATTCATAAGGTATACCACCCCTGGGGTATCACATGTGGCATTAAACCGAGGATAAAATTTCTTTCCATTGGGTAGAATGAAGGAGGTGCCCACCTGTATGTGTGGGCAATAAGCACAATGGCCGCATATGTACATACCCCTAGCTAGGTCATCGGTTTGGTCTATAGGCTGATAAAGGCTGGCCGTGAGTTTATCGCCCAAAGATGGTGCCTTTCTAAAAACGATTTCCGGTGTGGCACGGACGTATTGGCGAAGCACTGGGTCCTCACTGAGGAAATGCCAGTGCTTCGCCATACATGCGCGAAGTTGTGGATGTTGGGCCGAATAACGTGTAATAAATTTAGTTGTTTGTTGTTCCTCTGTGATTTTTGGGTTTTGGAAAAATTAGCTGAGTTCTGTCTAGGCACAGTGTTTTGTTATAGGCCCGTCTTAGGAGGCTTTTGCTATACCCCCGTTCGCTGAGACGGCTCCGTAGCTCCTTTGCTTGATGAATGAATTGCTCGTCATACGTGCAATTACGCCTGAGGCGGAGATACTGTGCATACGGGATGCTATGCACCAGGGATTTCGGATGGCCACTTTCCGCATGCAGCAGCGTGTTGCCAGCCGTCTTTTTGCGAAACAGTTTTGTGACCACATTGTTTGACTCATCTCTATAAAGTGTTAAATCAAGGAAAGAAATTGTATCCTTGTGGTATTCATATGTGAATCTGAGGTTGAAGCTGTTAGTATTTAGATGGGCCATAAGGCATTGTAAATCGGGGATAGTGCCTGTCCAAATCAATAAAATATCATCAATATACCTGAGCCAGCATAGCGTCTGGCTCAGGTATCGATCAAGCTTGTCATCGGCAAAAATTTGCCGCTCCCACCCCCCCAGGTACAGGTTGGCGTACGCCGGTGCACAGCATGTGCCCATGGCGACGCCCTGTACCTGGAGGTAGTGGGTACCGGAAAAGGAGAAACAATTATGTTTCAGGATGAAGGAGAGGAGTTGCAGCAAGAAGGTGTTAAACCCCCATAGTCTGTTGTCTTCCTCCATCAAAAAACTACTGACAATTTCTATACCTTGATCATGTGGGATGCTTGAATAAAGGGCCTCTACATCCACTGTAACAAACATAGCTTGATCAGGGATGGTTAGGCCCTCCAAACATCTCAGAAGATCTGGGGTGTCCTTGACATAGGATAGTAGCTGGATTACATGGGGCATAAGAAAAAAATCAACAAATCTACTGGCATGTTCAGTAATTGACCCTATGCCCGATACTATAGGCCTTCCTGGGGGTGTGTTTATATTTTTGTGTATTTTGGGTATAGTATAAAATATGGCCTCTCTCGGAAAAGGAACATTGAGAAACTCGTAAGTCTGCTTGTCGATGAGAGCTTCATTGTAAGCTGTGTAGATTAGAAACTTAAATTCTAACCCATATTTTGAAATCAGATCTGGTGTGATCGGTTTGTACCAATCCGCATTTTCCAGAACATCGAGGCACATTCTCTCATATTGTTGATTAGTTTGTAAAACAATGTTTCCCCCTTTGTCTGAGGGTTTTATAACTGTGTCTTTTCTGGTATATAGTTGTTTTAGGGCTTCCTGTTGGTTTACTGTCATGTTGGGGGGACTGTATGATGTTGGCATGGACTTTATTTCTTTAACCATGGCGATGAGAAAAGCCGAAATCTGAGGATTAGTGGTTAAATCAGGGAATTGGTTCGATTTGTTCTTAAATGAGTGTTTTTTGGGTATTGGTTTTGTAGCTGGGCGGGAGTTAGTGGTCACCGTGGATTCTGCGGGGCTACTAGCATAATCCGGATTTTCATCCAAAAGCAGCATTAGGTCTCTCAGGGCTCTGAAATCTTTCATGGTATAATTCTTAATTTTCTCAGACATCGCTTTTTCTTCCTGTTGGCGTTTTTTTGAGGGGTCAAACATATACTTATACGTGAGTTTACGTGTGAACAAGTATAGATCCTTTATAGCTTCATACTTGTCTATGTTGGTGTTGGGGCAGAAACTCAATCCCAATTTCAGGACCATAGTTTCTTCACTGGACAGTGGATATGGTGTTAAGTTAATTATAGTTGGTTCTTGTTCTGTCATTAAGTGCGCTGGGTCCCCTCTAAAGGGAGATCTCGGCGTGCTTGGCGAGTTTGATTAGAACTGCTTTCTCTAGGGTTAGGTGGTTCTCCCGTTGTGGGCATTGTAGATCCTGTTTGAGAGTTATGTAGGAGTTGAATGGCCTGGGCCGCCACTGGACCCATGTAGGCATACTGTGATAAATCTGTGATTTGTGTTTTCCCATCACCCTTACGTGGGCCACCCTGTGATTGATTGCTGTTTGGTTTGAAACTGGAACCACTTTCCGGTTTCTTTTTGTTACCCGGTGTCGATTGCCCACCACCATAAAAGCCCCGCTTACGTGATCCCGGAAGCGTTCGGTCTGCCGATGTCGAAGGGTGTGTTTGTGCCTGGGAAAAAGATGAGGACACAGATGAGTCAGAGAAATCATCTTCCGATGCATATACATTTCTAGGGTTGGTCTGAAAACCACCCCTCCCTGCTGGCCTTCTGACTCTGGTTTGACTATCCCATTTATAGGCGTAGTGTTCCACGAAAGCCATTCTATCCTTAGCTAGTTTGGCTTGTTTTTTTGAAATTATATTTTTATTGAGTTTATCTAGGTACTCCTTCAATTCCTGATTCTTGCTTATATAGAGAGGGTGTTTCTGTATTAGTTCATGTTGTTGTTTGAGTGATCCTAGTTCCTTGTCTAGATGATCAATGTCTGCCTGATATTGGACCAGTAGTAGCTGCATACATTCCTTGCTACATTTGTTCAAAATGCCCTCCCATGACTGTTTCAGTTCTGGCGTGACATTTTTGATGGATGGAAACATTTGTACCCGTAAACCCATAGGGCTTATGTTGTCCTTAATGTAATCATTAAAGAACTGCATGTGCCAATAGAGGTTTGATTTTTTCTTTAGTAATTGTCTGAGTTTGGCAAAATATGCCTTTAGATCATCATCCTCTTTGTTGGTACCATTGTAGGATGTCTGGAATTCATTCATCAGTCCTGCTCACGCTGTGCCCATATAGTCCATGATTCTCTCCTTCTCCCAAAAGAGGAAAACAGAGAAGCGGAAAAGGAAAAAAGAAAGGGAAAAACAGGGGTAAATAGTGAGCTTCAAAGGAGTATATGTTCTCGATTGTTAGTACTTTACATAAAGGTATACTTGCTATATAGAGCAAACAAGAAGGGGTTTTTATAAGTATATAGTTAAATAAAATAACATACAGGACAGTTCATTAGTTATAATGAACCAAGAATGGTGCTCCCACCTATTGTTATGCATCAAGAAAAAGATTGCTGCGTCCCAAGGTGGCAATCTAAAACACCTATCATATATGTGAGTGAACGTCAACATTGCTCTGGACAGGCGGCTGCGCTTGTCTGTGATATCGCCCCCTGCCATGCTAAATACACGTTCAGATAATACACTGGCTGCAGGGCAGGCCAGCACCTCCAAGGCGTAAAGGGCAAGCACAGGCCATGTGCCCAATTTGGAGATCCAGAAGTTGAAGGGGGCAGACCCATCATTCAGTACGTGTAGGCATGTGCACACATACTGCTCCACCATGTTGGTGAAATGCTGCCTCCTGCTGAGATGTTCCATCTCAGCTGGTGGTGCTGGTTGTTGTGGCATGCTGACAAAGCTTTTCCACATTTCGGCCATGCTAACCCTGCCTTCTGAGGTGCTGGCGGTGCCCCGGCTGCATTGGCGACCTCTTCCTCCTCCTCTGCCTTCGCCTTGTGCTTCCTCCGTACCCCTCCTATCAAGTGGGAATGCCACCAGCAGCGTGTCTACCAGCGTGCGCTTGTACTCGCGCATCTTACGATCACGCTCCAGTGAGGTAATTAAAGACGGCACGTTGTCCTTGTAACGGGGATCCAGCAGCGTGGCCACCCAGTAATCAGCACCAGTTAGAATGTGGGCAACTTGGCGGTCGTTGCAGAGACACTGCAGCATGTAATCGCTCATGTGTGCCAGGCTGCTCAGAGGCAGCGAAAGAACTGTCCTCTGTGGGAGGTGTATCGTCTGTGTCCTCTGTACCCCCCCAGGGACGCACCAGTGATGGCCATGAGCTGGTCTGGGTGCCACCCTGCTGTGAACATGGTTCCTCCTCCTCCATCTCCTCCTCCTCATCCTCCACCTCATCATTCTCCAGAACTGTGCCCTTGCTGGACAATTGTGTACCTGGCGTTTGTTGGTGCAGAAACCCACCCTCGTAGCCACTTGTGAATGACTGCCCTGAAAGCCTTGGAAATTATCTCTCTTCCTGCTCCTCCTCCTCCTCCTGTGCCACATCCTCTTCCATCATCGCCCAAAGCGTTTTTTCAAGGAGGCATAGAACTGGGATAGTAACGCTTAGAACGGCGTCATCGGCACTGGCCGTGTTGGTGGAGTACTCGAAACAGCGCAACAAGGCACACAGGTCTCACATGGAGGCCCAGTTATTGGTGGTGAAGTGGTGCTGTTCCGCAGAGCGACTCACACGTGTGTGCTGCAGCTGAAACTTCACTATCGTCTGCTGCTGCTCACACAGTCTGGCCAGCATGTGCAAGGTGGAGTTCCACCTTGTGGGCACATCACATATGAGGCGGTGAGCGGGAAGGCCGAAGTTACGCTGCAGCGCTGACAGGCGAGCAGCAGCAGGGTGAGAACGCCGAAAGTGCGCACAGACGGCCCGCACTTTATGCAGCAGCTCAGGCATATGGGGGTCATTTTCAAGGAACCTCTGGACCACCAAGTTCAGCACATGCGCCAGGCAAGGGATGTGCGTCAAACCGGCTAGGCCCAGAGCTGCTACGAGATTTCGCCCATTATCGCACACCACCAGGCCGGGCTTGAGGCTCACTGCCACCAACCACTCATCGGTCTGTTGTTCCATGTCCCTCCACAACTCCTGCGCGGTGTGGGTTTTTTCCCCCAAACAGGAAAGTTTTAAAACTGCCTGCTGTCGTTTACCCCTGGCTGTGCTGAAGTTGGTGGTGAAGGTGTTACGCTAATGAGGAGGCGGTAGAGGATGAGGAAGTGGAGTAGGAGGAGTTAGCAACAGGAGGCAAACTGGAGTGCCCTGCAATACTCGCTGGTGGAAGGCGCCAAACTGCTATCCGCCTCATGCCCAGCCGCCACTGAATTTACCCAGTGTGCTGTTAGGGAGATATAATGTCCCTGACTGTGCTTACTGGTCCACGCATCCGTAGTTATGTGGACCTTGCCACAGATGGCGTCGCGCAGTGCACACCTGATTTTGTCCCCCACTTGGTTGTGCAGGGAAGGAAGGGATGGCTTGCCTGGAAAAGTAGTGGCGGCTGGGCACGACGTACTGTGGGACAGCCAATGCCTCGCTTCAGGCTCTGATTGCACAGTGTGCAAACCACTCGTGTCACTGTCTTGTCATCAGCACATTGTCTGAAGAACTACCACGCTAGGGAACTCCTTGGACCTGGCTTTGGTGTGCTCGGTCCCTTGCTGCATTGGGCAGTAGCAGCTGTACTGTCTAGGGGATGGACGCTCCGCTTTTGCACCCTGCTCCCTCTTCTGCTGTGCTGGTGGCTCTGTGTGACCACCGCCTCTTCCTCCAAACTACACTGGTCACCTGCATGACATTGATTCCATGTGGGGTCGAGGACCTCATCATCCTCCACATCATCTTCCACCCAGTCTTCACCCCTGCCCCCCTTGTCGGACTGCACAATGGCGAAAGCAGCAGCAGTTGGCACCTGTGTTTCGTCATCATCCGAGACGTGCTGCGATGGTCCTCCCATGTACTCATCTTGAAACATAAGTGGTTGGGCATCGGTGCACACAATCTCTTCCACTTCTGGGGCAGGGCTAGGTGGATGGCCCTGGGAAACCCTGCTAACAGAGTCATCAAAAAGCAGAAGAGACTGTTGCATGATTTGGGGCTCAGAATGCTTTGCTGATTTGCAAGGGGGTGAGGTGAAAGACTGATGGACATTGGCTGCAGGTGCCAACTCTGATCTTTCAGCAGGAGACTGGGTGGGAGACAATGTGAAGGAACTGTCAGCAACCCAATCTACTATCGCCTGTACTTGTCCTGGCCTTAACATTCGTAGAGCCGCATTAGGCCAGACCAAATACCGCTGCAGGCTCTGTCGCCTACTCACACCTGAAGAAGGTGTTTCACTTGTGCGTGTAGCTGGCACAGATCGACCACGTCCTCTTCCTGCAACAGGAGCTCTACCAGCAGCACCACGACCGGGGCCACGTCCCTTCTTTGACGTTCTCCTCATATTTCACAAATTTAGGATCTTGCCCTAAATGGGTGTTTTTTGAATAGCACAATAGAAGAACAGTATCTAAAGTGTGTATCTCACATGTACCGATATGTAGGAAACACTGTAAAATATTTTTTTGGGCCCTAAATGGGTGTTTTTAGAATAGCAGAATAGAGCAACAGTATCTAAAGGGTGTATATCACACCTACAGATATGCAGAAAATGCTATTCCAAAAATTTTTTTTTGCCCTAACATTTTTTTTTTTTAAAGCACAATAGAAGAACAGTATCTAAAGTGTGTATCTCACAGTAACATAAAATGCCCGCCGACGCCAACCTAACTAAAAGTTATCTTTTCTCTGGCACTGGGCTCAGGGCAGTGTAAAAAGATTGTGCACTGCACCCACACAAGAAAATCAAGGCAGATTGCTGAGTAATTAGATTTCTGAATCAGGACTCCTATCTAATAGGGATGGGCCGGTCGTCCGCTCGTCGAGTTCAGAACTCTGAGGACCGTTCGCATCAAATTCGTGTGATGCGAACGGTCCACAATGCACTGCGCCATCCCCTTATGAAGTCACGTGGTGTGACGTCATGCGTAGGGACAAGGAAAGGCACTCAAACTGACGGAGGCAATGAGCTTGGCGCTCGTATCAGATAAGCAATTATTTTTAATTATGTTTGTGAGTACCGCTCTTATTGTTTGCAAATAAACTTTACACTGATTGTTGAACATACTACACCATACGGCTACCCCTCATTTCTTGCATATTACTCCGGCATTGGCCGTGAGAGCAAGGGAACATACACCTGGACCCAGGGATAAGGAAAGCCATCCACCCAGGCAGGCGCTGTGACAGAGGGAGAAGAAAGCTGACATTATTCCACTGTTTCTTTTTTTTTCCATTCAAAAGGTTTATTGAAGGTAAGTTACATTACAGGTGATCACATAACTTGAAGACAGGTACAATCCTGTCTGTACATTTTTTGTGTTGGCAGTCAATAATAAACCAGGAACATTTAAGATTCAAAACAAATTAACATTCAACATTAGTTGTGAGCGGTCTAAAGAGGCCTTTTCGATATATATAATTCAATGCTCAGATCACATGTCTAGTTTTCATATTGATCTCATTATGATTACCTTCTATGTCAGCAATATGGTGGCGAGTAGGATTGAAACAGGTGACATTTAATGTCAGGAGATATAGATGAGTATAGGAAAGGTGAGAGAAAGGAAGAGAGTAGTTAGATGTATGGGACAGAGAAGAGAGGAATAGAGGGTTGGTAGTCATATATGGTAGCCTAAGTATTGGGGTATATTTCAGTTATATCTGTAATTCAGTTCACCATCTAAGTTTTTGCCTGATGGGCAGTTTGTTCGCATACCTCCCCAAAAGTGGGGTGTTATTTTTCAGCCAAGGTTGGGTTGGTTAAGTTTCTCATATTCTTCAGAAAATCTAAAAGCAACCCAAGGGGCCCAGGTTTTGTGGTATCCATCCACATCATCATTGGACTGGGCCCTTGTCTCCTCCATGTTACATATGTCCCCTATCCTATGAAGCCACTCTTTAACAGAGGGGACCCTAGTAGATTTCCAGTATAATGGTATGAGCGTTTTAGCCGCGTTAAGCATATGTTTGGACAAGGATTTCTTGTATTTGGAGAGTGAGAAGTTGGTAACATGAAGGAGGCAACCGGCCGCATCCAGTTTCAACGAGGTATCTGTGACATGGCGAATAATTGTCACCACTTTTTCCCAAAATCGTGTAATATGGGGACAATGCCACCAGATGTGCAAAATCGTACCTTTGTCTTGTCCACATCGCCAGCAAAGATCCGAGGTTTGGGGGAACCACTTATGTAACTTGGCCGGTGTGGCGTACCAATGTGTAAGCAATTTATACGCAGTTTCCTGCATTCTGGTGCTCAGGGAGCATTTATGTGCTAGTATACAGGCTTTTTGCCATTGTGTGTCTGTTATTTCTATGTTAAGTTCCTCCGACCACTTCTTCCGAAATCCGTCCAGGGCGTGCGGTGCTGAGGCCTGAAGCCAGGAATATGCCAGGGAGGTGGCTTTGGGAATTGGGGCCCCCTCCAGGCACACTGATTCCATATCTGTCATATGTCTAGTAAAGTGCATTTTGCGTCGTGCGTCGTTTACATAGCTTCGTATCTGAAAGTATGTCCATAGGGGCAGATCCTGCACATGGGCCTCTACTTTCAGTTTCTGGTAGTCCTTAATAAGGACGTTCTCAAAACAGTGGCTGGTAAGCAAAGGTGTATTCTCGCCTTGTTTCTGTAACGCACGGTTCGCTACCCCTGGTGGAAAGTCCGGGTTGTCTTTAAGTGGCGTCAAGGGGCTTAAGGGTGAGGATACGTTTGTCTTTTTAATGATTGAATGGAATATAGATAGGGTGGTATTCAGAAGGGGATGTTGTCGCAGGGTCGGTGGGTAATTTTTCATCGAAACCCATGGGGAGAACCTCAGGGGAATCGGGCTTAACTCATTTTCTAGGGGGACCCAGTCTTTAGTGTCCTGGTGGCAATGCCAATCCAGGATTCTTGTCATATGTGAGGCGTGATAATATTGTTTGTAGTCGGGTAAGCCCATTCCCCCTCTTTCTTTCGCCCTAGTCATTAACTCAAATTTGATTCTCGGGCGCTTGTGTGCCCAAACAAACTCGAGCTGGATTGTTTGTAGAGTTTTGAAAAAGCACTGTGGAATCAGGACGGGTAAAGTCCGGAATAAATACAGCACTCTGGGCAATATCGACATCTTACAGATGGCTGCCCTCCCGAACCATGAGAAATGTTTGTTAGTATGCCAGGACAGCAAATCTTGTCTTATGATTTTGTGCATGGGTGGGAAGTTCCTCTCGAAAATTTGAGATATCTGTGGGGTTAGCCATACGCCGAGATACTTCATGGCAGAGGGTACCCATTTAAAGGTGCTATTTAGTTGTGCGCTATATAGTGTATCCTCTGTCATGGTGATATTCATCGCCTCAGACTTCGTATAATTGATCTTTAGGTAGGAGACATACCCGTACACCGTGAACTCCCTCAGCAATGTGGGAATTGACGTGAGGGGTTTCGTTAGGAAAAATAGCAAATCATCGGCGTATGCAGCGATTTTAAATTCCCGTTGACCCACCCAGAAACCCTCAATATCTGGTGATAACTTCACTTTCCTAATAAATGGTTCCAACGAGATGATGAAGAGGATTGGCGAGAGGGGACACCCCTGTCTTGTACCATTGGTTATTTTTATCGTTTCGGACAGGGTTCCATTTATTCGTAGTTTTGCTGATGGGTTTTGGTATATCGCCGAGATCCAATTCATCATGCGGGTACCTAGGCCAACATGTTCGCACGTTGCCAACATGTAGTCCCATGCTACTCGATCGAAGGCCTTCTCCGCGTCTGTAGACAGAAGAAGGCCCTCGATCTTTCGCTCCCTAGCTGCATATACAAGATTTAGTGCCTTTGTTACGTTGTCTTTTGCCTCTCTGCCTGGCATGAACCCTGCCTGCTCTGGGCCTATGATGGTGTGTAAGTCTGTTCGCTAATATTTTGGTCAGGATTTTAACATCAAGATTCAGTAACGAAATTGGTCTATAGCTAGGACAGTGTTCTGGATCTTTGTTTGGTTTGGGCAGGACTGTTATGTGTGCCCCAAGGAACGTCGGGGGGACTTCCCTGGGTGTAGCAAATGAATTTAGAGCTTTTAGAAGTGGGCCAGTCAGGTTGTCTAGAAAGGTCTTATAATATATAGAGGAGAAGCCATCAGGACCCGGGCTTTTCCCATTCTTCATATCTTTTATTGCCGCTTTAACTTCTATTTCCTCAATGGGCCGTTCAAGGAGTTCAGTGTCAGTGGTGTGTAGCGTGGGCATTTCTGCCCCGCGCAAGTATTCGTGAATTGCTTGTGTTCTGGTTCCTGGCATGTCGGGTGGTTTGTGAGGGTTCGGTAGGTTATAAAGATTGGAGTAGTAGGAGTGGAAATGTTGTGCAATCTGCTCGTCCGTCTGATCTAACGTTCCCTGTTTGTTTCGTATACCCTTAATGTTGTTGCTAAGGCGGGGGTCTTTTAGGGCTCTGGCTAAGAATTTGCCTGTTTTGTCCCCATGTTCGTAATATACTTTTTTCCTGAAAAACAGGAACCGTTTAGTGGTGGCATCTAATATTTGTTGTAGGGATTTTCGGGTGTCGAGTAATTCAGTCGCCGTCTGTTTGGTGAGGGATTGCTTATGTTGTAGCTCTAGTTGTGAGATTCTATCTACTAATTTTGAGATCTGTTTTTCCTTGTCCCTCTTTCGCTTAGCTCCCGCCCTCATCAATTCCCCTCGTATGTAACATTTGTGTGCCTCCCATGTCATCAAGGGGTCTGTCTCTGGTATTGAATTAAAGCTAAAAAATTCTTGCAATTGCTTGGTGAGTTTTGGCAATAATTCACAGTCTGTCAGAAGCGAGGAATTCAGCCGCCAAGAATGTCTCTTATGTGTGGGTACATCAGAGGCCAGCGAAAGAGAGACGGGGGCATGGTCCGAGAAGGATTGTATACCAATGTTTGCCCTTTCCACTAAATGTAGGTCCTTTCGTGAAATGAAAATGTAATCAATTCTTGAGTACCTGGCATGGGGGGCAGAATAAAAAGTAAAGTCCTTCCCATCTGGGTGTAGATATCTCCATGTATCCACCAGATGCATTGAGGACAAGATTGATTTCAGGCTCTTCAGTACTCTGTATCTAATGTATGATGTGCCTGTTGATGTGTCAGTTAGAGGGTTTAGGGGGAGGTTAAAGTCCCCGCCCAGGATTATGCGTCCCGAGCCAAACACTCCAAGCTCCCCCATTACCCGTCTGCAGAAAGTCAGGTGTGAGGTATTCGGGAAATAGACATTAGCCAATGTCGTTGGTACCCCATAATATTTCCCCTTCAGGAAGATAAACCTCCCTTCAGGGTCTATCAGTTTGTCCGTCAGCTCAAAGTTGGCCTCCCTGCTAATTAGTATAGAGACCCCCTTCGACTTAGCCGAGTCATTGGTAGCGTGATATACTGTAGTGAAATAGGAATCAGTGAGCCTGGGTACATTGCTTGTTCTAAAGTGCGTCTCTTGCAAGAAGGCGAAGTGAGGCCTACCTTTCTTAAGTTCCCTTTTGAGGGCGATCCGATTTTCAGGGGTATTCAGACCTCTGACATTGTGAGATATCACTGTGGGGCAGTGGCCCATCGATGAGTATGCCATTGCACCGCCCTGGACAGATTCGGAGAGTCGGTACCTATGGAAGACACTATACAGGAGATATGTTATTACAGTATGGTATTCTTTCAAGTAATGTCTACCCACGCGTATAGATCTACCGGTTAAGAGAAAGATAAAGGGAAGAGTAGCAGAAAGGAGAAAACAGAGAAGGAGAAGATTACGTTATACTGCCTTCGAATAGATATTCTATCCGTGAGGTCTGATTAGGAGTACTAACCAGGGACTAAGGTCTCCCTGGGTGTACCTTGTGGGGTAGTGGGAGGTGGCAGCAGGGATATCCTGTGTCAATCTCGGTATGGAGAGGGAGACAGGAGTAAATTACCCCTCAGTACCAGTCCTGGCACAGGGGATAAGAAGAATACAAAAAAAAATGTAACTGCTTTGGCGGAGGTGGGGGAGGCCCGCGGCCACTTTTCTGCAATTGAGTTTAAACAAAAAACGTGCTATATCAAACCATTCTGCACCGTATTATAAGTGCTAACCAACAGAACAACCAAAGACTCCTCCAATTAGTGAGGACAGGAGGGCGCCAGCCGGCGCACCCCAGACGGGGTATCACCCCAATTAATTTTGGGGATCCATATCCCGCCCCGGCCATAGGCCACCCGCCCCCCCCCCCCCGGAAGAATCGCAAACTTCACCTAAAAGTGAATTTGTATATTCTAGACTCTCAATCCTAGGCGTAAACCTTGTATCCCGTCAGAGGAGGGCAAGACCGTAGGGCAAAAAAGGTAATAAAATAAATAGAATATATAAAATGAAATAAAATAAGTAAAATAAAATAAAATAAAATAGATAAATAAAATAAGAGCAAAACAAGGCAAAATAAGTAAAGATATGCTAGTTTACAGTGTTACCACTCATTCGTAAAGTCTGGTTCTCATTGATCTTAGCTGCGAGTTGCGCCTGGGGATCAGTGCACGTCCCCGGAGATGTCAGGGAAAGTGGCTCCCTCTGTCCAGTCCATCTGTCTTTTGCTTGAGAAGTGTATTCTGCAGCCAGACGTGTCGGGGCCTTTTCACCTCTCATGTAGATGGGCACGTTTGAGGGGCCTTCCGGGTGTCAAGCTGAGTAGGGGTGTATGCCCCTGCTCTCCCCTTGGGCAACCGAGTAGTGTCAGTACACGGTAGGTGGACATCTGGGTATATCATTGGGTGTTAATAGATGTGGGGGGGAGCCAGCAAGCAAAAGAAAGAACCAAGGGGAATAAAACTAAAACCAAAACAAAACACTGAACCTGAGATGTTTAAACCACATAGGTGTGATCAAAAAACCGGGGTCTCATCCTTCTGTCATGGGTCCTCCGGAGCTCCAGGTTGGCGGGCTCTGGGTGTGCCAGGGGGGTGCCCCCCCTGTCTGCTTTGCTTCAGCTTCTTGGCTGGTCTCTTGTCTGGTGAGGCAAAAGGGGAGACAGACGGGCTCCTTTGGACCGGTGGAAGAAGAAATTCTTGGTACCAGTCTGGCAACTCGATTTCCCCCAGCTGCAGGGCATTGCAAAACTCCGGCAGGTCGTCCGGTGATCTCAATGTGTGTTGTCTGCCGTTGTGTGACACCAATAGGGCGAAGGGGAAGCGCCAGGTATACCGCAGGTCTCTTTCCCGTAGCCTGTCTAGTAAGGGCCTCAGGGCTCTGCGATTTTTCAGAGTTATTTGGGACAGGTCCTGAAAGAGCATTATTACTTCCCCATTAAACACAATTTGATCATTGCGGCGTGCTTTCTGCATGATGTCTTCTTTCAGTGTGAAGCTCTGTAAGCAGCAGATGACATCACGTGGGGGCATGTTGTCTGGGCCTCGTGCTCTCAGGGCCTAGTGCGCTCTTACAAACTCTATCTCGGTGTCCTCAGGCCTTTCCAATAAGCTATTAGAGACCCTCTGTAGTGCGGGTACAATTTGGTCATTATCCACCGATTCCGGCACCCCTCTGACCCGTATGTTACACCTCCTCCCCCTGTTATCAAGGTCCTCCAAATGTCTATTCATCTCTATAAAATGATTGGAGTGTGAATAGGTGACTTTCTCCAGTCTATGTATGGCTTTCTCCCTGTGCTTCCCCGCCGTTTCAGCTGCCGCCATCTTCTCTGTCAGCACTAGCAGGTTGGATTTTAGGTCCGTTATTGCTGCAGAGAACGTGGATTTTATATCCGCTGCAAACATGGACATGTCGGCGTATGTTAGTGGGTGCTGGGAGTGTAAGTGGCTCCTACCATTGTCCTCCGCCGCGGACTGGGAGTCCTCACTGAAGTCGTCCTCAGCATGAGCCGGCGCCATCTTGGCTTCTGCCACGCTGCTCCTGGATAGTGACTGCGATCTGAAGAGATCCGAAATGTTCCTGCTTTGTGAGGCCGTCGCCGAATGGCGGGATCGGGTGTGCGGTGTTCGGTTGTTCTGCTTGCTCATTCTTGGGAACTAGGGTGCAGAATGGTCGGTTTGAGACCGCGGGTTCTCCGGAGCTCCTCTAACAAGCCGCCATCCTCACTGCGCGCCAAGCCACGCCCCCTATTCCACTGTTTCTTATGCGGTTAACCCTTTGCCGCAAGGTAAGGGTCCATTGCTTACTTTAGTGTATTTACACGAAGCGGACTTACCCCCACTGCTAAGGACACCCCACTGCACAGATTTCCTTTTGGTCCAGGGATAACACTACTATGCCCATTTTTTCACCAGAAGAAAATCACATTATAGACTGCTGATTACTTTCAGATGCCACAGACTTGCATGCATGCAGCATAGTCATTTATGACTATTCATTTTGGCAACATTTTATTACTATTGTGCTTACTGCATATAGCCTATCTCTATGAACTTTGCATTTGCACTTTGCATTTATTTCTATACGGTTATTTTCTCTAGTCACGCAGACTAGTCTCATTCAGCTTTTTCTCTGCATTTTTGCACTATTGTTGATGTTTGCATTTTTTGCACTTTATATCTATTACATGTATATTTTCCTTTTCTCACCATATTGCATTATTTGCACAAATTTCCGTCTATCACTTATCACACATCTTTAAGTGTGATTGCTACTATCGTTTATTTTCTCACCTTATCACGCAGCCTTTATTCATATGCTGTGCACACTTGCACTAGTACGCCGAGGATAATATTTATATGAACTTTATATGCACTCCTGGATATTTTCATTCACATTTTATATGCTCACCCACATTTTTTATGTTCACTTATACAATTTTTTATGCGCATTTAGTTTTATATATTTTATGTACCTGCCCATGGTGTTTTTACGCTGTTATTGCTATTTTAGGTGCTATTAGTTATTTATAACACTCTCGTACCTGATTACCTATTTTATCAACATTTATTTAATATCTATTGCTCGTTATATCTTTTACAACGTATAGGAATCCAAAACAACCGCCCCTATTTGAATGCCTATCCACTGCGCTCAGGAAAATCTACCTCCTTAACTATAGCTGCCACTTTAAAAAGGTAAATGTAAACGAATCTACACCAAATCTTTTCTAAATTAAAGACCAAGAGTAGATAGCGGCGCTAAACATATATCAAATGCATATGTAACTCTATAGAGTCACTCAAAAAAAAAAAAATATATATAAATAAAAAATAAATAAATATGAAAATATAATGTCACCAATAGTGTTAAGTGAAACAAATATAACATGTGTATAAAAACAAATTATATAAATAGATCACAAATAATAAGTGCACAACGAAATGTGTGTATAATGATCAGTATAACACTGATTTCTGCAGAAAAAGCGATTAGTGAAGACATAAGTCGCATAAAAAGTCCATACAGCTTTTCACACGATGTGCAAATAAACAGACGTGAAAAACTCTTCCTTTGATCTTCCACCACACCACAGTGATCCGTGCTTTCACTCCCCCAAAAGAAACGCACTCACCGCATCTATCGCCCGCACTTTCGTGACAGGCTAATAAATTTTTGAATTCCAACCAAGAAGGTAAGTGATCAATCCAAAATCCATCTATGTCCGGATCTCTCCATATGTGAAAATAAAGGGATTGCTCCAATAGTGTAAAAACATTTAAATTTTATTCACACCACACTAAAAAGTCTCTCCAATAGTCACACTCACATTTGATTAAGTTCAAGCCAGCATAAGTAAAAGTTACCACAGCACAGCACGCTTCACTTCAAATGTACACACGGATAGAGCGTTTGCAGTCACGGCGGACTCGAGGTGTGTACAGGCAGTATCAGATGTTGCTCACCCCCTCCTTCCTGCTCGTGCTCCAAACAACGGGATCGATTTCCTCCAAGGGACTCCTCACATTAGCGTGTTACTAGATTAATTGCCGCTCAGCCACGCCCCCGACATGTTTCGTCATCAGGACTTAATCATAGGGTTGGCTGAGCGGCATGGCAATCAATCAATTTATACCCTCCCCGTGACGGCCATACTGCGCATGCGCTATCTCTCTGCACCCGCGCATGCGCCCAACACATGTTGCGCCTGCGCACTCCTCGTGTCCCCGTTCATGCAGTACACAGTTATTTTAAATGGGGCACCCTTCGGCACAGGATCTTATCAGAGCTTGGCAACCACTCTCACTCAGTAACGAATGTCTATGGTTACACATAATACACTGTATAGCTGGGGCCGAGTCAGCACTCCACTGCCACATAGCGCCACATATCATGAGTTATGTATCAACACAATCTTAATGGGCGCAGTACTGCATCAATTAACTCTATATCTGCCGGTCACTATAATGAACATACAAATAATAATGTCATGCATTAAATCCGCATAATTGTCCATGGTATTAATAATCATTATGAGAATTAACAATCATTATAGAACTAAATCATAAATGATCAGGAACAACTGTGGACGGAACATCCAGTTAATAAACACTGTCCACTACAGACAGTATTCACCACCAAACAACTGGATATCTCTACATGAACCATATGTGTAAAATTTAAAGTGCATTAATATGTATTTAAAATATCTCATTTAAATATTTTTTAAAATATTCCTAAAATGTGTTCATTAATTCAAAAACCCTTAAAAGTATACTAACGTCTATATCAATGGAATATAAATATAAGCCGTATATCAATATATAACCAGAATCAATGACTGGGCTAAAAACCATTATATATTACTCCTCATTACTAATATTCAATGTTTCATGTCTAAAATATCCTGAGTGGGACTGGGAGCTAAATGTCGAGGCGGGGGCCCTATTGGTTCCCCACTCTATCATCATTCACTCATCTCATCATATACCATAAATAAATTAAAATTAATTAAAATTAAATCTCAGAAATTATTAATGAAACAATTCAGGTCTAACTCAATGTTTAACCCCCTAGGCGTTAAACACTTAAAAAGAAAGATCCACCTAGTCTCCCTCTGTGACAGGTCCCTCACTCTATTGGAACCCCTCCAGGCTGGGTGTACCACGTCAATTCCAACAAATTGTAGAAGGCTAGGGTCCTGCTGGTGTTTCTCTTTAAAATGAAGGGATACACTATGGTACCTAAAACCCTTGCGTATATTAGCCAGGTGTTCTGCTATACGGATTCTCAGTAGCCTCTTGGTTCTCCCAATATAAAATAAGCCACAGGGACACCACATCAAATATACAACGAAGGGTGTATTGCAGGTTATAAACTCTTTAATAGAGAACGTTTCATTATCATTATTAGTTACCTCCGTTACTCCCCTGTTCTGTATTTTAACTGTTCGACAGCACACACACTTTCTACAACAGAAGAAGCCTTTTAAGTCTATCCTCAGCCTTCCTTCCCCTGGGGGATCCAGAATCTTTTTGACAACCTGATCGCCAAAGCTTGGAGCTTTTCTGTATATAAACTTTGGCTGTTGAGGTAAAATTTCCCTCAGGTGCCTATCCCTGCAGAGGATGTGCCAGTGTTTTTTATATATGCTCTCAATCTCCTTATATTGGCAGTGAAAGCTTGATATAAAGCCAACCTGATGTTGATTGGGAGCTGGTTGTATTTCTTTTTTCTTAAAGCACTCCGTTCTCGGTGTCTTTGCAATACTATTGATTATTCCATCTATAGTGTACCCATCATAACCTTTCTGAACGAACTTTTGCTTCAACACGTCAGCTTGTGTGAGGAAATCCTCCAGCTCCGTGCAGTTACGCCGAACACGTAATATTTGCCCTTTAGGTATGTTCCTTATCCATGCAGGGTGATGACAACTCCTGATGGATAAGTAACTATTACGATCTGTTACTTTAAAGTACACCTTTGTACTGAGGGTATTAGAGTTCTTATTTATTGTAACATCCAAGAAATTTACTGACTCCTCGCTTATTTGGTAATCCAGCCTTATATTTCTTTCATTGCGATTCAATGATTCCAAAAATCCTATTACCGACTCCCTGGAGCCCTCCCAAATAAATAGGAGGTCATCTATAAATCTTCGGTAAAATCTCAACTGTGGCAGCTGGTTATTAAAAATTTGTTTATCCTCCCATTCTGCCATGAACAGGTTGGCGAGGCTGGGAGCATATTTCGCTCCCATTGCCACGCCAACCTGTTGAGAGTAGAATTGTCCTCCGAACCAAAAATAATTATGCGACATACAAAAATCAAGTATGTGTCCCAAAAACTGCTTCTGGGTGTGAGGAATATCTTCACGTCTGCTCAGGGCCCAATTCAAGGCCAGTGCCGCATCCTCGTGTTGTATCACAGTATACAAGGAGGCGACATCCGCCGTTACTAGGAAGGTTGTGGTGGATTCTTTTAACTTCACCTCTTGTAATAACATTAATAATTCTGATGTGTCCTTCAGATATGCCTTAGTGGCTCTAACGCTTGGCTGGAGAAATTTATCCAGGTATTCCCCCAGCCTAGACGTCACAGAGCCAATTCCATTGACTATTGGTCGTGGTGGCGGTGCTTTTACATTTTTGTGAACCTTCGGCAACGTGTAAATTATGGGAATTCTACACGCGCTGGGGACCAAATATCTTTTTTCTTTCAAATTTAGAGCTTTAATCCTGTATCCCCATTCCACCAATGCCATTAGCTGCGTTGAATACGCTTCAGTAGGATCTGTTGGCAACTTTCTGTATGTTATTTCATCTCCCAAGAGTTCAAGCAGCTGATTCTGATAGAATGACCTATCCATCACCACCACCCCTCCACCCTTATCTGCCGGGCGGATAATTATATTTTTCCTCCCCTCTAGTGAGTCAATCCCCTCCTTAATGTGTTCAAGATTCACTCTCTTTTTTTGAGGTAATTCTATATCCTGTAACACCAAGTTTTTGAACACCTCTATGTAATGATTACTGGTGTTCTGGGGATTAAAAATAGACCTGTTCTTCAGACCACTGTCTATTCTCCTATTTAGATTGGTTCTAACCATAGGATTAATGGGATGATTTAGAAAATATTTTTTGATATTCATAGTTCTGATGAACTTATGCGTGTCTATATAGACATCAAATTTGTTCATCTTCTTTCTCTGTGCACATTTCAGGCCTAGGTTCAGAATGTTGAGTTCCTTCTGATTTAGCTCAACATTACTGATGTTATAAATGCCCGTATTTATACATCCCTCATCCTTTTTTTTGGAGGATACTCGTTTGCCTGCCCTACACCCACGTTTTCTCTTTGAGGGGGCATGTTCTCTTTGTTTGTGGCATATGGGGGTGCACCTCTTCCTTTCCCTCTTTGGTTCGTAGGCTGTGTATTCTTCCTTGGAGTACCCCCCCCTCTCCCTCCCCTCCCCCGCTGTCCTAAAAAAGATGGTGAATTCTGTGTATATCCATGATTCTCAGCCTCTCTCAGAGGGGCGAATCGGTTGAACATAGAAATATCTCTTCCAGGGTCCTGGTAGCGGTTAGGAGGGGGAAATTGATTAGGTGGAGGGTAATTGTTGTACTGTGGAGGATATTGTTGCCATTGGGAGGGGTAGTAGTCATATGAATTATCACATGGGACAGAGGAATCATAGACCCCATTTCCTCTAAAGTTACGGGGTGATTGGTAATCATAATTGTATTGTCCATACCCCCTCCTCTCCTGTGTTGGTCTCGGTGAATGGTAACTGCCAGAAGGTTGATTACCTCCATTGGTTAGTATGCCACCCTTTTTTACTTGACCGCCCCTTCCTACATCATTTCTGTGGGTACTGGTTTTTCCCCCACTTTTTTTACCATACTCTGGTTTAGGGAGGGGTTGTGCTACAGGTTCATCCATTACTTCACATGGGGGGCCCCCCATAGTGTCCTCACTGGTTCCAGCAACTCCAGCAGAATTAATTTGCCACGCATATATATTACCTATTTTAAAATCATTGGAGTCTCTATTGTATTTCTTGACCTTCTTTTTCTGAGTCTCTCGGTCAATCTTTTCAAGTTTTCTTTTCATGGATGTATCGAACTCTTTCATTGTACTTGAATCCTTCACAGGTTCAAGTTTGCTTTCTATAGCCCTGATTTTCTCATTCAATAATTCTAGTTTAATACGTTTTCTATTTAAAACCAAACTCTGTAACTCCCTCCCGACTCTGTTAACCACTTCAGCCCCGGACCATTTGGCAGCCAAAGGACCAGAGGTCTTTTTTCAATTTCGCACTGCACTACTTTAACTGGTAATTGCGCGGTCATGCAATTTTGTAACCAAACGAAATTTGCGTCCTTTTCTTCCCACAAATAGAGCTTTCTTTTGATGGTATTTGATTGCCTCTGTGATTTTTATTTTTTGCGATATAAACGGAAAAAGAGCGAAAATTTTGAAAAAAAAAAGAGATTTTCTACTTTTTGTTATAAAAAAAAATCTAATAAACTCAATTTTAGTCAAACATTTGGGCCAAAATGTATTCAGCCACATGTCTTTAGTAAAAAAAAATGCCAATAAGCGTATATTTATTGGTTTGCGCAAAAGTTATAGCGTCTACAAACTAGAGTACATTTTCTGGAATTTACACCGCTTTTAATTTATGACTGCCTATTTCATTTCTTGAGGTGCTAAAATGGCAGAGAAGTACAAAACCCCCCCAAATGACCCCATTTTTGGAAAGTAGACACCCCAAGCTATTTGCTGAGAGGCATGTTGAGCCCATTGAATATTTTTTTTTTTAGTCCCAAGTGATTGAATAAAGACAAAAATAAAAAAGATTTTTTTTTTTTTTTTTCAAAAAGTTGTCACTAAATGATATATTGCTCACACATGCCATAGTTATATGTGGAATTGCACCCCAAAATACATTTTGCTGCTTCTCCTGAGTATGGGGATACCACATGTGTGGGACTTTTTTGGGAGCCTAGCCGCGTACGGGGCCCCGAAACCCAAGCACCGCCTTCAGGATTTCTAAGGGTGCAAATTTTTGATTTCACTCCTCACTACCTATCACCGTTTCGAAGGCCATAAAATGCCAAAATAGCACAAAACCCCCCCAAATGACCCCATTTTGGAAAGTAGACACCCCAAGCTATTTGTTGAGAGGCATGGTGAGTATTTTACAGCTCTCATTTGTTTTTGAAAATGAAGAAAGTAAAGAAAAAAAAAAAATTTTTTTCTTTTTTCAATTTTCAAAACTTTGTGACAAAAAGCGAGATCTGCAAAATACTCACAATACCTCTCAGCAAATAGCTTGGGGTGTCTACTTTCCAAAATGGGGTCATTTTGGGGGGTTTTATGCCATCTGGGCATTCCATGGCCTCCGAAACTGTGATTGGCAGTGAGAAGTGAAATAAAAAAATTACACCCTTAGAAAGCCTGAAGGCGGTGATTGGTTTTTGGGGTTCCGTACGCAGCTAGGCTCCCAAAAAGTCCCACACATGTGGTATCCCCGTACTCAGGAGAAGCAACAGAATGTATTTTGGGGTGTATTTCCACATATGCCCATGACATGTTTGAGCAATATATCATTTAGTGACAACTTTTTGTAAAAAAAATATATATATTTTTTTTTTTTTTTCATTATTCAATCTCTTGGGACAAAAAAAAAAAATATTTAATGGGCTCAACATTGCTCTCAGCAAATAGCTTGGGGTGTCTACTTTCCAAAATGGGGTCATTTGGGGGGGGTTTGAACTGTCCTGGCATTTTATGCACAACATTTAGAAGCCTATGTCACACGTCACCCACTCTTCTAACCACTTGTAGACAAAGCCCTTTCTGACACTTTTTGTTTACATGAAAACATATTTTTTTTTTTGCAAGAAAATTACGTTGAACCCCCAAACACTATATATATTGTTAAAGCAAAGGCCCTACAGATTAAAATGGTGGGTGTTGCATTTTTTTTTTCCACACAGTATTTGCGCAGCGATTTTTCAAACGCATTTTTTGTGGAAAAAATACACTTTTTTTTATTTTAATGCACTAAAACACACTATATTGCTCAAATTTTTGATGAAATAAAAAATATGATCTTAGGCCGAGTACATGGATACCAAACACGACATGCTTTAAAATTGCGCACAAACACGCAGTGGCGACAAACTACATACATTTTTAAAAGCCTTTAAAAGCCTTTACATGATACCACATTAGATTCACGGAGGAGGTCTACTGCTAAAATTACTGCCCTCGATCTGACCTTCGCGGTGATACCTCACATGCATGGTGCAATTGCTGTTTACATATGACGCCAGACCAACGCTTGTGTACGCCTTTGCGCAAGAGAAGGGGGGGCAGGGGTGCTTTTTTTTTTTTTTTTTGTTTTTTTTTTTATTTATTTAGCTTTTTTATTTTATTTTTAAACTGTTCCTTCCATTTTTTTTCTTTGTTATGATTTTTATTGTTATCTCAGGGAATGTAAATATCCCCTATGATAGCAATAGGCAGTGACAGGTACTCTTTTTTTGAAAAAATTGGGGTCTATTAGACCCTAGATCTTTCCTCTGCCCTCAAAGCATCTGACCACACCAAGATTGGTGTGATAAAATGCTTTCCCAATTTCCCAATGGCGCGGTTTATATCCGGGAGGGGGGACATTCCCTCCCACTGCTTGTAAAAGCAGTCTAGAGGCTAATTACCCGCTAGAATTGCTTTTACATGAAAGCCGATCACTGGCTGAAAAGAATGATACCAAGATGATACCTAAACCTGCAGGCATCATTCTGGTATAACCATTCAAAGTCCAGCAACATACTGGACATATATTGTAATCTTTTTTTTTTCATGCAGCCTCTTGGCTGAACGAAAAAAAGAGATTGATTGGTGGGTATGCCCACCATTAGAATACCTCCCTTCATCCACCCACTTCTAATGATGGGCATACATGCACCATTTATATATGCCGATGCATGGGGCATCCTCCCGCAAAAGTTATGCCGTGTACACACGGTCGGAATTTCGACCGTATGTACGTGGCATTAGGAGCCAATCGCTCCCCCCCCCTGCTGCCCCCATGCTTCGGCATATATGCTCTTTTTTTTAACTGTGGTGGTGAAATCACCTCCTACAGCGTTGGAGTCGCGGCTTTATGTATCGTGGGAGCAAACGCTGTTGCTGTCAAGATAAATAAATCCGCGTTGCAACTGAATGGCGCACCTGAAAACAAAAAAATGCTCAACACTAAAACACACAGTAAACAAAATTACATACCTGAAAAGCAAGCATGATAAAACATAATAAAACATAATAAAACATAATAAAACATTGCAGAATAGAATGGAGTAAAAAAAGAGCAACAATAGAGAGAGAATAGAGTGAGAGAGAGAACAATAAAACGACAACTATTTTATTTTTTTTTATTTTTTTGAGATTCACAGGTAAAAAAGCTCCTGACTGAAGCGACTGAATCAAAACGCTACCACAAAAAAAATGTTAGCGATCGCAGGGATCAGGCCTGACTCTGCGAACGCTGCAGTTATGTGTGCTTAGTGTTTTGTAAGTGACAGTGATCGATCGATACTGCACTTGGGTGGGCTGGGCTGGGCGGAGGGGGAAAACGCAGGTGCTAGCAGGTATCTGGGCTGATCCCGCTAACAATGCGTTTTTTTTTGGAACCCTAAACTGCTGGGACGCTAGTATAGATCTGATCAGATCAGATATTGATCTGTTCAGATACTGTGCCACTAAGGGAGGTGTATGCTTTGTGCGTGGGTGTTTGCGGTACTGGCACTAACCTGGGGCGACGCAGACCTTATTTGACCCTAAAACCTAATTGATATCACCCGCCGGGCGATCAGGGGGTTAAACCGTTATTGGGTAATAAATGGCGGGTGCCCTGACAGTATAAAAAACAAGCTAACTAACCAGCGTCACCCGTAACAGTAATACAAAAAAAAACTGGTTACCTAGCGACACTAATGCAGCGATCAGAAAAACGATCGCTTAGTGACACTGGCAAAAGGGGGTGAAAGGGTTAACTAGGGGCAATCAGGGGGTTAAACCTTTATTAGGTAATATATGGGGGTACCTGACGCTATATAAAAACCTGACGGGGAACCTAAATAACGAAATAACTAACTGGCTAACCAGCGTCACCAGTGACAGTTATACAGTGATCACTGGTGAAAGGGTTAACTCTAGGGGCAATCAGGGGGTTAAAACCTTTATTTAGGTTGTAATATGGGGGTACCTGACCTATAAACCTATTTATGAACCTATATAAACATGGCGGTTACCTAAAAAAAAAAAATGGTTACCTAGCGACACTAATGCAGCGATCAGAAAAACGATCGCTTAGTGACACTGGCAAAAGGGGGTGAAAGGGTTAACTAGGGGCAATCAGGGGGTTAAAACCTTTATTAGGTAATATATGGGGGTACCTGACGCTATATAAAAACCTGACGGGGAACCTAAATAACGAAATAACTAACTGGCTAACCAGCGTCACCAGTGACAGTTATACTGTGATCACTGGTGAAAGGGTTAACTCTAGGGGCAATCAGGGGGTTAAAACCTTTATTTAGGTTGTAATATGGGGGTACCTGACCTATAAACCTATTTATGAACCTATATAAACATGGCGGTTACCTAAAAAAAAAAAATGGTTACCTAGCGACAGCAGTGACACTAATACAGCGATCAGAAAAACGATCGCTTAGTGACACTGGCAAAAGGGGGTGAAAGGGTTACCTGGGGGGCAATCAAGGGGTTAAACCTTTATTAGGGGGGGGTGGGGGCTACCTTGGACCTAAAACTAACTGCCCTGACAGTTATTACAGTCACACTGACACTAAATGCAGTGATCAGTAAAAAAATGATCACTGCAATTAGTGACACTGTGACTGGGGGGGGAGGGGGTGATCTGGGGGTGATCAGGGGGTGACAGGGGGGTGTTTTGTGTGCCTATGTGTACTGGTGTCAGTGTACTGTTTGTGCACTAACCTGTAGATGTTCACAGCTCGGCGTTCCGGTCACATAGACCGGCGCACCGAGCGTGACATCACTTCCTCTGCCTGTGTTTTGATTGACACAGACAGAGGAAGCATCTGATTCGCCAGGAGCGATCGCGAGGGGGTGGCCAGAAACCACTGGCCGTCCCCTCATCCCGGATCGCTCCTGAAGCGATCCCGACCGTCCCCGCCGGCCGGGGGGGGTCCGATCGGACCCCCCACCCGCCGGAAGAATGGCACGTACAGGTACGTGGTTCTGCCTGTACGTGCCATTCTGCCGACGTATATATACAGGGGGCGGTCGGCAAGTGGTTAAAAAAGCCCAGCCATTCATCTGTATATTTTTGGTCATTCAGACCATCCTGTGGTGAGACATCCCACCTTAGGCTTCTAAAAATTAAATTCTCTTTCTGGTAGTGTTCGAAAGTGAATATATCCCACCAAGTTTTAATGCGTTTCTCCAACAGGTTGTCTAGTGTTTTCAACAATCCTGTAATGTCCTCCTCATACTCAGTCATATTATGATTGGTAGAGAAGACACACTCGGGGTCCATTTGCCTGTCAAGCAAGTACCTGAATGCATCCATAGCTGCAAGTGGTTATCAGAAAAACTGTATATCACAACGTATAGGAATCCAAAACAACCGCCCCTATTTGAATGCCTATCCACTGCGCTCAGGAAAATCTACCTCCTTAACTATAGCTGCCACTTTAAAAAGGTAAATGTAAACGAATCTACACCAAATCTTTTCTAAATTAAAGACCAAGAGTAGATAGCGGCGCTAAACATATATCAAATGCATATGTAACTCTATAGAGTCACTCAAAAAAAAAAAATATATAAATAAAAAATAAATAAATATGAAAATATAATGTCACCAATAGTGTTAAGTGAAACAAATATAACATGTGTATAAAAACAAATTATATAAATAGATCACAAATAATAAGTGCACAACGAAATGTGTGTATAATGATCAGTATAACACTGATTTCTGCAGAAAAAGCGATTAGTGAAGACATAAGTCGCATAAAAAGTCCATACAGCTTTTCACACGATGTGCAAATAAACAGACGTGAAAAACTCTTCCTTTGATCTTCCACCACACCACAGTGATCCGTGCTTTCACTCCCCCAAAAGAAACGCACTCACCGCATCTATCGCCCGCACTTTCGTGACAGGCTAATAAATTTTTGAATTCCAACCAAGAAGGTCAGTGATCAATCCAAAATCCATCTATGTCCGGATCTCTCCATATGTGAAAATAAAGGGATTGCTCCAATAGTGTAAAAACATTTAAATTTTATTCACACCACACTAAAAAGTCTCTCCAATAGTCACACTCACATTTGATTAAGTTCAAGCCAGCATAAGTAAAAGTTACCACAGCACAGCACGCTTCACTTCAAATGTACACACGGATAGAGCGTTTGCAGTCACGGCGGACTCGAGGTGTGTACAGGCAGTATCAGATGTTGCTCACCCCCTCCTTCCTGCTCGTGCTCCAAACAACGGGATCAATTTCCTCCAAGGGACTCCTCACATTAGCGTGTTACTAGATTAATTGCCGCTCAGCCACGCCCCCGACATGTTTCGTCATCAGGACTTAATCATAGGGTTGGCTGAGCGGCATGGCAATCAATCAATTTATACCCTCCCCGTGACGGCCATACTGCGCATGCGCGATCTCTCTGCACCCGCGCATGCGCCCAACACATGTTGCGCCTGCGCACTCCTCGTGTCCCCGTTCATGCAGTACACAGTTATTTTAAATGGGGCACCCTTCGGCACAGGATCTTATCAGAGCTTGGCAACCACTCTCACTCAGTAACGAATGTCTATGGTTACACATAATACACTGTATAGCTGGGGCCGAGTCAGCACTCCACTGCCACATAGCGCCACATATCATGAGTTATGTATCAACACAATCTTAATGGGCGCAGTACTGCATCAATTAACTCTATATCTGCCGGTCACTATAATGAACATACAAATAATAATGTCATGCATTAAATCCGCATAATTGTCCATGGTATTAATAATCATTATGAGAATTAACAATCATTATAGAACTAAATCATAAATGATCAGGAACAACTGTGGACGGTACATCCAGTTAATAAACACTGTCCACTACAGACAGTATTCACCACCAAACGACTGGATATCTCTACATGAACCATATGTGTAAAATTTAAAGTGCATTAATATGTATTTAAAATATCTCATTTAAATATTTTTTAAAATATTCCTAAAATGTGTTCATTAATTCAAAAACCCTTAAAAGTATACTAACGTCTATATCAATGGAATATAAATATAAGCTGTATATCAATATATAACCAGAATATATCTTTTATTGTATATTCTTTGGGAGGTACCCAATCCAATAAGGACATTGTTCCTTAAGATAGCTTTTACACAGCTGTCTTCTCTACTACCACTCCAATATAGGGGGTTTCCATTTACCTCGATACTGTTAGTCAGCAGTAGATACACCTACTTCCCTGGGGAACAGCGCAGCACCACCCCCACTCTTATTAATGCACTGCGCCAGTCGCAGTGCATTGCTGGCTGATGCTGGCTGATGATTGGCCAAGCATGCACTGTCACCCCGCATGCTTGGCCAATCATAGAGCCAGCAGCGAGCCTGTGGCCAATTATAGATTAGGGGGTTTAGTACACACCCCACACTATATAAGGCCGCCACGCCGGCGGCCTCGTGTAGTGTGTTCCGGCATTGAGGTAAAGAGAATTGATAGGCCGGGACAGTGTGAACTATTTTGCAATAATTTCTGTGTGGGAAAAGTGTAGGGAAAGAGAAAAAATAGGCAGGGATAGTGTGTTCTTCTCGGCCTTTGCATGTGGGGAAAGTGTAGGGAAAGAGGAAAAATAGGCAGGGATAGTGTGTTCTTCTCAGGCATTTGCGTGTGGGGAAAGTGCTGTTCTCTACCAATACAGCCACCTGCAGGAGTTGGGTTGTGTGAGTGCAGCACAGCACAGTATACAACCTGAACCTGTATCTGCCCTTCTGCCCTGTTGTCATCTAATCCAGCCATCTGCAGGAGTTAGTAATTGTGTTGTGTTAGTGCAGCACAGCACAGTATACAACCTGAACCTGTATCTGCCCTTCTGCCCTGTTGTCATCGAATCCAGCCATCTGAAGGAGTAAAGCCCCATACACACGGTCGGATTTTTGCATGGATTCTGTCCGATCGGACAATGTTGTTGAAAAATCAGACTGTGTGTATGCACCATCGGACAGTGTACGTCGGATTGTCCGACGGACAAAGTCCTATCTCCTGCTGGATAGATTTTCAGACAACACGGTCCGATCACACCAAATCCGATCGTGTGTACGGTTGTCCGACGGACAAAGTGCTACGCATGCTCAGAAGAAATTCTGTGACGGAAGCGCTCGGTCAGGTAAAACTACCTTTCCCAATCGACACAGCACATTCGTCACGCTGCAATGTTAAAATGTCTTTAATGCAGCACATTCTCTTTTTCTTTACAATGCAACAAGAATGACATGTTTTAGCTGCTCCTATTCACCCGCACTTCTCACAAACTTAGTTCTTTATTACTTTTCAGGATTTATACACTACATGTTTATTTTTACTCAGATCGTAAAAGAATCTTTGTTATATTTTTAGCATGATTTGTCTTTTTTTTTTTTTTTTTTTTTTTGGGAATACATATTTGAAGGAGATTTTTATTTTATTTTTTGGAGGGGGGTTGTGTGTCTCAACTTAGCAAAACCACATTATTAACATTTGTATTTGTTGCTTAAATTTACTAGGAGTTTGTTGGTTGTTGGTGCCCCTTGTTAATTCTACTTTAGGATTAGTGAAATGTACCTGCCTACTCAAAGAAAAACTGTCATTGTAGAAAAGTAAAACACAATAGTCAATGATTATTTCAAATCCAAAAAACATTTATTTAGGTCTCAGCAACAAACCAAAGAGGAACGCAGCCATGGTGAAACTTGGGGAATTTGCAAAGCCTTGGACACCCACGGCAACCATCATTTTTCAAGCTTAGAAAATTGGGGGCCTGAGGAGTACCTATCTAAATAATAAGGGAGTGCAATCTGGTCCTGAAGTCCAAAACATCCGGAACTGCAGCAGATGCCATCTAGGTCCCCAGGCTCTGGTCCTACGAGAGGCTCCATCTTCTCTCAGACCAGACTGAATCAAGGTCATCACTCTCTTGTCTTCCTTGTACTCTTCCTTCCACGCCGTGGTGCTGGTGGGGTGGCAGAAGGAGGAGGAGGAGGCGGAGCAAGGTCACTCTCGCAAACATGTGTGAGGGGAGTCATCTCCCCAGCCATCCCCTCATTTAGGATTTTGAGGATGACATCCTCACACATGCTGCGTTGCCCCGCCTCCATACCCGTCATTTTATTGCCAACCAAGGAGGCAAAGGCCTCCTCGTAGGTGGGTGTGGCATATAGGGAGGCTGAAGCATCTCGTATCAGCTGGAGCGCTGACTCTCCCACCTCCCCCATGCTTTTCGCCCTTCTGTAGGGAAGGCGGAGGGGAGGGACTTGGGAGACAGTCAGGCTCCTACGCCTACCCCCCTGTTGGCTGCCACTAACCCCTGCCTCCTCCTGACTGCCACATTCCACAGCCACCTCCTGGCTGAGGTCTTCCTGTGTATGAAAAAGGGACATAGTTTCAGTTATTTGTTCATCAAACACACACAATTCTCATCTAGTGACTGTTGCAAAATGTTTACAAATAGAAAACCATACAATTCTCAGCCCTGCAGTTTAGATTCTTCCCAAAAATGTCTCCAACACCACTGTCTGTTGATATGTCAATCACGTTAGGAACTAAGCAATTGGGGATCCTGAATTAACTGAACATCATTCATTATTCCCAAAAATGGTTACAAAACTACTATACCTGGAACAAGTTGGGCTCCTGCACATCTTCCATACTGGAAGGCCCAGGTTGGTCCTCGGAAGCCTCATCAGGGGTGGCGTGCGTGGAAGGACGCGTGCAAGGAAGAGTCGAGAGTGACTTCCTGACATTAGCCTGGTCTTTGAGAAAGTGGAGCCTCTCATAGTACCAGAGCGTGGGGACATAGACATCAGCTGCTGCCGCTCCAGATGCTAGGGACTTCCGGACCTTATTGCGCTCCCGGAAATAGGTACTCCTCATGTTATTAATTTTGACTTTTAAGTTTGCCAGGGTTGCCATGGGCAGGTTTGGCTTTACAAATGCCACAAGTTTCAGCATGGCTGCGTACCTCTTTGGTCTGTTGCTGTAGTCGCGGTGCTTTGCTTGCCATAATAGGGGAAATTCCCTGTATTTATCAATGAAGAGGGGGAGAAAACTCACGTCGTAGAAGCAAGACATCATCAAAACTCACATCACCTCTGCAAGACACAACACCACACAAAACAATATAAATAATGTCAGCCTAAACTCTCCTAATCTTCTCCATAAAGAAGCCTCAAGTTCTAATCAGTCTAGGCTAGTTATGTACCAACGTCAAATTGTACCTTCGTTTCTAGCGATCGTCTCGTGCGTGAGCTTTCTCTCCCCTCGTCTCCCAGATCGTGGCTACGACACAGGCGTGTGACGTTTTATATACAGTGCGCATGCGTCAAACTCCGCCCGCCCCTGACGATCTTTCTCGTCTATTCCCCACCCCTTCTCTTTACGGCGCAGTGGGGAGAGCACATGGCGGGGACACAGCAGGTGCGCCCCAAATATCCCACCAACGAGGAGGAGGACGAGGAAAGTCCGGAGGCAGAAACGTCCCGATCCCGGAGCCTGAAATTCAAGGCCTCCAATATGTCATTTGGAGAAATGTTGGAGATGGTGGACATATTAAAGAGGAGCGACTATGATGGGAAGTATGGGCCTTACCTCAACCCCAATGTCCGCAAGGCCAAGATCATGTCTAAAGTTGTGAGAAGGCTGTACAATCATTTTGGGGTACAACGATCCAAGGAGCAACTCAGGAAACGCTGGTCAGACCTGAAACTGAGGGAGGCCGATCAGTACAGAAAGATCAAGCGAGTTCTTCAAAAAAGTAAGTAGTTGTGTTTTGTGTTTGCTTTCTTGCTTGCATACTGCTCCATGTGGTTTGATTTTTACAAAGTTGTACATTCCAAAATGGCCACTTTCAGGTTCGTCTGTGCATTCGATCGTACTCAGCCTCGATCTTTCTGCCACTGTCATGATCGTGTGTGTCCATTCGATCGTACGCAACCTCGATCGTTCGGCCACTTATAATACGAGGTTTGGTGAAGTTTTTATTGAAAGGAAGTTTGTTCTCACTAGAGATGTCAGCAAGAGCGTAAACCAAATTTAGTCAATGTAAAGGAGAGGTCACTCAGTAGCTGTTTACCCATCTGGACTCTACAGCACTAGTGCTGGGACACCCAAACCCCTTTTTATTAGGCTTTTCCACACATGTGCTCCAGTGGATACTAGAGGGGGGTCTCCATCAGACAAACTTCTACCAAAAAGCTAGTAAGTTTAGCACCTTTACAAAGTGACTACATTCATGTAGTTGGCATTTGTAACTGGCCAAACAAAAATAGTGTCCGTCACTTTCAAGCAATGTTTGTCATTTCCTATTTCTGCCCTCAATAGATTGTGTTGCTAAATCTTCCTTTTGTACATTCTCATAGGGGAGCGAAAACTTGGCCCGTCTGAGGAAACCCCAAAACCAACACCTCCCAAAAAAGGGGAAAGAGCAGAAGCAGAGGAGGAGGAGGAGGAAGGAGAGATCATCGAACTTGGAGAACTTGTCACCACAACAGGTGAGTGTGGGAGAACACAGCTACTGGTAAGCTAATCAATGTATGGCTGCCTCATTTCCAACACCCGATTTTTGTTTATTTGTGGTTTTTAGGTGACGTGGATGTTGTGGAAGAAAAATCGCACTTTACCACAGAGAGTGCCCACGTACTCATCGGGGAGATAATGGTCTGCAATAGAGATCTAGATTACATAAAGCAAAACATCAATGATGTTCAACAAAAATTGAAGAACATCATTGATGTTTTAGGAAAAATATGAAAACGCACCATTACGCACCAACGCAACATTACTTAAAAAGTAATTAACACACATTTGTGCCTGCTTCTGAACACATTTGCAACTTAAGAACTGTGTGAAATTTGGAACATGCACACATTGTGTCCACATGTGCTAGCTCCCATCATGGTGGATGAATGCCAACGTTTTTTAAGGGGTGCAACCACTTTACGAACTACGAAAGTGGTTGTGGTGAAGGGGTTGCACCCCCAAAAAACGTCCATTCATCCCCATGATGGAAAAATGGCACTTTTGAAGCTTCTAGGCATGTGTTTTACCATCTAATGACCATTTTCAGACCCAAATTGTGTGCATGTTCTAAATTTCCAGTTTCCAGGGGTGACCCCCCCATGTGATGAAGGCAAGATCAAACACACTTTGAACATATAGTCATGTCTGATCTTGTCTTCACTTTACAAAGTTGAACTTTCCTAGTTCATAGGTTCTGTTTTGCTCCATGCCTGGTTTTACCAATTGCGGAATGTTTATAAACAATGTTGTAAATAACCAAGATGTTGTCAGTTTGGGCAAGAAGATTGTAAACGCACTTGTGAATGTTTTCCAAGTAAACTTTTTAAATTTTCTAAATGCGTGGCTTCCTTATTTCAAAAACACAATGCATTATGTATGTCAAATGTAAAGGATATGGGGGGCAATGGGTGTTATTTACTAAAGGCAAGTCCACTTTGCACTGCAAGTTTCTTTTCCAGGGCACTTTTGCACTGCACTTGTAGAGCATAGTCGATTTGACTTATGTAAATGACACCCACAGTGCTTTGTACGAAAACACGGAGCACAGCATTTTTGAGAATACACACATGTCTGACCTGGTGATGAAAAGGAGTATTTTGGGTGTCAGTTATGCAGTACAAACCTTCTCTAGACCAAAGATTAGGTAGCAAACACACAACATGAGAATAATCTTTTTGGGAAGAAGAGACTGTTACCTCCTTTTGCCCAGAAAGTGCATTCCCACTGTCGAAGGCAAAGGGAAAAAATTTCAAGGTAAAATAAGCTAAAAAGAATACGGAAATGACAAGAAATCATAGGTTGGTTGAAAAATAAGATTTATTACAAAATGCCTCTCACACATCGTCAGGCAGAGCAATGGCCCCCCTACCCACAAAGTAGTCCATATATTGCTCGCGGACCGCGCGGGCATTTAGAGGGGGCAAGCCTGGACGTGCCACTTGAAGGGCTGTGAGGTCAGCATTTGGAGGGCCCTCCACATCTGGGCCAACGGGCACCACATAGTTCCTGTTATGTCTTTTGAGGAAGTTGTGCAATATGCAACAGGCAAGAACTATGTGGTTCAGTTTGTATTCCGCCAAGTTAATTGCCGTCAAGAACAGGCGGAAGCGGCTGGCCAGGATGCCAAAAGTGTTCTCCACAACTCTTCGGGCTCTGGACAGCCTGTAGTTGAAGACCCTCTGGTCTGGGGTGAGGGTCCTCATCGGGAACGGCCTCATCAGATGGGGAGTCAACGCAAACGCTTCATCTGCGACAAAGACGAAGGGGAGTCCTTCTGCATTCTCCTCTGGAGGTGGCAAGCACAGACTGCCACTTTGGAGACGCCAGTAGAACTCCGTGTGCGCAATGGCACCACCATCCGAGATCCGGCCGTTCATCCCCACGTCCACATACATAAATTCATATGCCGCCGACACCACCGCCAACATCACTACACTATTAAACCCTTTATAATTATAATAGTAGGACCCCGAGTTGGGCGGTGGGACGATGCGGACGTGTTTCCCATCAATTGCCCCTCCGCAGTTAGGAAAGTCCCAACAGCTGGCAAAGTGGGAGGCCACAGTCTGCCATTCCTGTGGCGTGGAAGGGAACTGTGGAGTGAAACAAGAAAAAAAAATTAGTCACTTTGCACATAAACATTGCAAGCAGATTAGACAATCAACATCTTGGAACAAGAGCATTGTATAAAATTGGAGGCTGGAAAGTATTTGCACAGAAAAGTAGAGGCTCCCCTTCACAGATTACTCACCCCCCATCAATCCCCACACTTCTGATGGGCCATTGGCAATAACTAGGGTTTTGGGGGGGGGGGGTGTTGGACAGGTAACCCTCTGCACTTCATTGATTGGCAAATGGCTCAATAATGTGTGCTAGTTTGGCCAGACCCTCTGTACTTAACACTATTGGCAGCCCCCAGGAAAGCTAAACTAACATTTCAACCCCCCCCCCAAAAAAAGGAAAGCACATTGTGACATTCTGAAATTACCAAGCAAGCTAATAGGAGGGAAAGAACACAAAAAAATAGGAAATGGAAAGTATGGAGGCAGCCCCTTGCACTACATGCTTTGCAGAATTCATCCCTAAAGATGCCCACTATAAAGAGGTAGGTATATAGTGTGTATTGACCTTGGGAAAGCCAGCAGATAGAGGATTGGTACCATCTGACAGAGCAGTTGGGGGAGGGGGTTCCTAATGAATTTGCCCCCTCCCCCACCTAAAAAAAAAAAAGGGGGGCTCTACATGAAGTAAACCACACAGCAAACATTTGTGCATATTTTAGGGGGTGTTTGGGGGCAAACAATACTATGCAGCAGACAAAAGGCATTGCTTAAGTGACTAGGCCATAGGTGTCTATTGGGGCAGAAGAGCATGCTGGGGAGGTAAGTGAAGGGAAAAATGCAAGAAGGAGAAAAGGGGCACAGCATATTAGAACATATTGCAATCATGGTAATTAGGGAAGGAGGTCAAAAATAGAAGACATTAGCAAACAGAGCATACATAAAAGGGAATAGTAAAGTATAAATGTTACCTTAATATAGTCCTCCTGCAGGACCTGGATGATGGCAGAACAGGTCTCTGGAATAATGTTTCCCAGGGCCTGGGGAGAGATACCTGAAGAGAACTTCAAATCCTGAAGACTTCTCCCTGTCGCCAAGTAACTCAACGTGGCAACAAGCCTCTGCTCCGGAGTAATGGCTTGTCTCATGCAGGTATCCTGCCGGCTGATAAAGGGGGTCAGCAAAGCCAAAAGACGGTGAAAATAGGGGTCCGTCATCCGGAGAAAGTTCCTGAAATCATCAGGATTATTCTCCCGGATCTCACGAAGCAAAGGCATGTGCGAGAATTGGTCACCTTGAAGCAACCCATTCTTGGTCCACATACTCCTCGTCACTCTGTTCATGGACGGGTCTTGGGTCAAAGCTAAAAGCCCGACACCAATTCCGCGTACAGCACGAACTTGGCGACGAGTACGCACGGGAAACATCGCTCACAAGGTCACAAAAGGTCGGCTGGTTAGAACGGACAAACAGAAAGCACCGATAAACAGCAAGGCCTGAAAGAACGAAATGAATACCAGAAACGAGCAGACAATAAGCAGTGCAAATCAAAGCGTCCTATATCAAGATATAGGCCGCAATGACCAACAAATGCGAACTGACTACACGCACTAATAAACAGATACGCACGACAAGCACAAACTGAAGAGCAGTAACGATCTGAGTCAGAAAACTGAGAAGCGCGAATCTTAAGTCACCAAACTTCGACTAACTCGCGATAAACACGGGATCAGCAGAAGGAGCCCAACGGGTGCCTGACGTGGTGCTGAACTTCCCTTTTCTAATCTCGTGGAAGACGACTTACGTCACGACGTTCTTGCAGACCGGATATTCCGACAACGTAGTCCGACCGTGTGTACGCAACACCAACATCGGACAAAGTACGACAGACAGGATCCGACCGACCTGGTCCGCGGATAATCCGACCTTGTGTATGGGGCTTTAGTGTGTGTGCTGTGTGAGTCTAGCACACCACAGTATACAACCTGAACCTGTATCTGCACTTCTGCCCTGGTTTCATCTAATCAAGCCATCTGCAGGAGTTAGTAATTGTGTTGTGTGAGTGCAGCACAGCACAGTATACAACCTGAACCTGTATCTGCCCTTCTGCCCTGTTGTCATGTAATCCAGCCATCTGCAGGAGTTAGTGTGTGTGCTGTGTGAGTCTAGCATAGCACAGTATACAACCTGAACCTGTATCTGCCCTTCTGCCCTGTTGTCATCTAATCCAGCCATCTGCAGGAGTTAGTGTGTGTGCTGTGTGAGTCTAGCACAGCACAGTATACAACCTGAACCTGTATCTGCCCTTCTGCCCTGTTTTCATCTAATCCAGCCATCTGCAGGAGTTAGTATATGTGTTGTGTGAGTGCAGCACAGCACAGTATACAACCTGAACCTATATCTTCCCTTCTGCCCTGTTGTCATCTAATCAAGCTATCTGCAGGAGTTAGTAATTGTGTTGTGTGAGTGCAGCACAGCACAGTATACAACCTGAAACTGTATCTGCCCTTCTGCCCTGGTTTCATCTAATCCAGCCATCTGCAGAAGTTAGTAATTGTGTTGTGTGAGTGCAGCACAGCACAGTATACAACCTGAAACTGTATCTGTCCTTCTGCCCTGGTTTAATCTAGTCCAGCCATCTGCAGGAGTTAGTAATTGTGTTGTGTGAGTGCAGCACAGCACAGTATACAACCTGAACCTGTATCTGCCCTTCTGCCCTGGTTTCATCTAATCAAGCCATCTGCAGGAGTTAGTAATTGTGTTGTGTGAGTGCAGCACAGCACAGTATACAACCTGTACCTGTATCTGCCCTTCTGCCCTGTTGTCATCTAATCCAGCCATCTGCAGGAGTTAGTAATTGTGTTGTGTGAGTGCAGCACAGCACAGTATACAACCTGAATCTGTATCTGCCCTTCTGCCCTGTTGTCATCTAATCCAGCCATCTGCAGGAGTTAGTGTGTGTGCTGTGTGAGTCTAGCACAGCACAGTATACAACCTGAACCTGTATCTGCCCTTCTGCCCTGTTGTCATCTAATCCAGCCATCTGCAGGAGTTAGTAATTGTGTTGTGTGAGTGCAGCACAGCACAGTATACAAACTGAACCTATATCTGCCCTTATGCCCTGTTGTCATCTAATCCAGCCATCTGCAGGAGTTAGTAATTGTGTTGTGTGAGTGCAGCACAGCACAGTATACAACCTGAACCTGAATCTGCCTTTCTGCCCTGGTTTCATCTAATCCAGCCATCTGCAGGAGTTAGTAATTGTGTTGTGTGAGTGCAGTACAGCACAGTATACAACCTGAAACTATATCTGCCCTTCTGCCCTGGTTTCATCTAATCCAGCCATCTGCAGGAGTTAGTAATTGTGTTGTGTGAGTGCAGCACAGTATACAACCTGAACCTGTATCTGCCCTTCTGCCCTGGTTTCATCTAATCCAGCCATCTGCAGGAGTTAGCAATTGTGTTGTGTGAGTGCAGCACAGCACAGTATACAACCTGCACCTGCATCTGCCCTTCTGTCCTGTTGTCATCAAATCCAGCCATCTGCAGGAGTTAGTAATTGTGTTGTGTGAGTGCAACACAGCACAGTATACAACCTGAACCTGTATCTGTCCTTCTGCCCTGGTTTCATCTAATCCAGCCATCTGCAGGAGTTAGTAATTGTGTTGTGTGAGTGCAGCACAGCACAGTATACAACCTGAACCTGTATCTGCCCTTCTGCCCTGGTTTCATCTAATCAAGCCATCTACAGGAGTTAGTAATTGTGTTGTGTGAGTGCAGCACAGCACAGTATACAACCTGAACCTGTATCTGCCCTTCTGCCCTGGTTTCATCTAATCAAGCCATCTGCAGGAGTTAGTAATTGTGTTGTGTGAGTGCAGCACAGCACAGTATACAACCTGCACCTGTATCTGCCCTTCTGTCCTGTTGTCATCAAATCCAGCCATCTGCAGGAGTTAGTAATTGTGTTGTGTGAGTGCAGCACAGCACAGTATACAACCTGAAACTGTATCTGTCCTTCTGCCCTGGTTTAATCTAGTCCAGCCATCTGCAGGAGTTAGTAATTGTGTTGTGTGAGTGCAGCACAGCACAGTATACAACCTGAACCTGTATCTGCCCTTCTGCCCTGGTTTCATCTAATCAAGCCATCTGCAGGAGTTAGTAATTGTGTTGTGTGAGTGCAGCACAGCACAGTATACAAACTGCACCTGTATCTGCCCTTCTGCCCTGTTGTCATCTAATCCAGCCATCTGCAGGAGTTAGTAATTGTGTTGTGTGAGTGCAGCACAGCACAGTATACAACCTGAATCTGTATCTGCCCCTCTGCCCTGTTGTCATCTAATCCAGCCATCTGCAGGAGTTAGTAATTGTGTTGTGTGAGTGCAGCACAGCACAGTATACAACCTGAAATTGTATCTGCCCTTCTGCCCTGGTTTCATCTAATCCAGCCATCTGCAGGAGTTAGCAATTGTGTTGTGTGAGTGCAGCACAGCACAGTATACAACCTGAACATGTATCTGCCCTTCTGCCCTGGTTTCATCTAATCCAGCCATCTGCAGGAGTTAGTAATTGTGTTGTGTGAGTGCAGCACAGCACAGTATACAACCTGAACCTGTATCTGCCCTTCTGCCATGTTGTCATCTAATCCAGCCAGCTGCAGGAGTTAGTAATTGTGTTGTGTGAGTGCAGCACAGCACAGTATACAACCTGAACCTGTATCTGCCCTTCTGCCCTGTTGACATCTAATCCAGCCATCTGCAGGAGTTATTAATTGTGTTGTGTGAGTGCAGCACAGCACAGTATACAACCTGCACCTGTATCTACCCTTCTGCCCTGGTGTCATCTAATCCAGCCATCTGCAGGAGTTAGTGTGTGTGTTGTGTGACTCCAGCACAATATACACTACCCAATAGCTATTTTTCCCATCTCCCTGCAGGCCATTACAATGTCTGGAAGGCCAACAAGGAGAGGCAGACAGTCACGAGCCAAGAAAACAGGGCAAACAGGCTCTGTGTCTAGAGACAACACTGCTGGTCGTGGACACGGTGCATCCTCATCAGCACGTGGCCATGGGACATGCTTGTCCTTATTTTCGGCAGCTGGACATGTTGAGCCACATCATGCTGAAGGCTTGGTAGAGTGGATGACCAAGCCCTCCTCACCCTCCTCATCCTCTCTCACCCAGGCTCAGGGTACTGGCAAAGCAGCTGCCAACGCGTTCTCAATGTCATCAGTCACCCCTTCCCTAGACCCACCATGTACTCCTGAGGAGTCACCCGAACTGTTTGAGCACAGTGTTGGGTACATGCTCCAGGAGGATGCCCAGCGTTTTGAAGGCTCCGATGATGATACCCAGCTACAGGAAGGCAGTAGCGTGAGCGCAGAGAGAGGGAAAGCTCAAGGACAGCAATCTGACAGTCATGTTCCACCAGCTTCAGCATACTGCCAGGTTTGCTCCAGTGGTGAAGAGGGAGGGGATGATGAGGTCACTGACTCCACGTGGGTGCCTGAACGGAGAGAGGAGGAGGAGGAGGCGGCACATCTCCAATGAGGCAGGATGCCCTCCGGGGGCCAGGCTGAGGGCAGCACACCAACTGAATCACACCGCAGAGCTCCGCCTGTGCAGGGCACTGCCTCTGCGCGTTATTACAAAAGTTCTTTGGTGTGGGCCTTTTTTGAGACGAGTGCATCAGATCGCACCGCTGCTATTTGCAACATATGTCTCAAGCATATCTCGCGTGGCCAAAACATCAGCCGCTTGTGCACCACAAGCATGACCAGACATATGTTGCCCTGCCATGCAGCTCGTTGGCAAGCGCACCTTAAAGACCCACACCAAAGAACAAAGCGGACCTCTCCTTGCTCCTCATCAGCTGGGAATTCCAACCCCACTATACGTTCAGTCCTCTCTGAAAGCTGCACTGAGATGAATGAAGGTGTAGAATTAGGTGTGTCACAGCCAAGTACTTGCGGGCACTCTGCTAGCCCTACACCGAAGTCCGATTGTACCAGGCAAATTTCCCTGCCCCAGCTGCTGGACCGTCGAAAGAAGTTCACCTTGGACACAATATCACCATGATAACTTCTTCAGTAGAATCAATAACCTTATACTTGACAATTTAACAAAATGTCTGTATTTCACACACACCCAGCCGTTACTATGCTGCAGGTAAGTAACGTTGAACAATGCAAAATAAATTAGACTTTTGTTTTGTCAATAAAATTTGGCAACTATGCAAAAGTAATATATCATGAAAATTGAGTATTAGAGAAAAATCTAAAAGGCGATTATTGATTCTGGAGAATGATTATCAATACTAGAATATTCAATACATCAATAATTAAGAGAACATATCAGATAAAATGTTATATTTACCCATTCCAAAATGGCTATTAGTCTGGATTTAAGGTGGCTACCGGGTTCAGGAATCTCCTTGGAGGTTAAAGTATATTTTCACTCATGGTTGTCAGTCTATCTGGGAAGATGTTTCTCCCATTGTCCCTTCCCCCAGGGTGAGGGTGAGCCTCCTCTCAGGTTGGATCCCCTGAGCTGTCTCCCTCCTCTATCTCTCTTGCTTCTTGAATACCCTCTCACACAATAAGATTATAAAACTTGTAATATGTTCAGCCCAAAAGGTATGTGTCCCTTTCCTATTGGCAGGCAGACTTAATGATCACCTTTCCCAGTAGTCTAAATGTTTTTAATGTAATTGCACCTTCAACCACCAGGTGTAATACGTGTGTTTTGCTGCTTCTCTGTAAATTAATATATTTTATTTTAGATGGTGTATTATTTGTACCTTAATGAAAATAATCTCTCAAACGGGGAATTCTACTAACCACATACTATCAAATATGCTTAGCATAATTATTGATTAATCACTTGCATAAAATGGTGATATATATGCATATCATTGTATATCTGTAAAAATTTTGTCCATTTGAAAAGGACACAAGTTATATATATATATATATATATATATATATATATATATATATATATATATATCATTCAACATCACATACAATTTTTATCTATCTGGATATCTGTATAATTTGGGTATCCAATCAATATTTGTTTATCTAAGTATAGGTTCAATTCTTATACATTCATATCATGATCATATATTTGTCTTAATACTAATTTGTTCCTAAAACAATTCTATTAACCAGTTGCCGACCGCCCACTGTCTATTGACGGTGGGGCGGTGCGGCTCTCCTGGCGGGACGCCGTCATATGACGTCCTCTAGTAAAACACGGCCGCGCGCGCGATCGCGGGCGCGCAGCCGTGCTCTGTCGGTGTCGGCGTGTCCCGGAGACACGCCGCGTCACCGACAGGGGTGAACAGCCATTGGGCATGGCTGTTCACCATGTGATCAGCCGCGATTACGTCACGGCTGATCACATTGTCAAGTCCCGGCTTTAGACCGCGCATGCGCGCGATCGGGAGCGCGCAGCGCGGTCATGTCGGTGGCGGCGTGTTCCCAGGAACACTGCTCGTCACCGACAAGGGTAAACAGCCAATGCCTGTCGGCTGTTTACCACGTGATCGGCTGTGATCCATTCACAGCCGACCACTAAATGTAAACAAAGACCGGTTACTAGCTGTTACCGGCTATTCTCTCCTCACACACCGTTACCAGTGTGAGGAGAGAACAGCCAGGACCAGTGAGTTACCGATCTTTGTCTGTTCTGTATTGTACTGCACCAAACACCTAAAGAGAACCTGTCACATCGCCCCCCCCCCCCCCCCCCCAATTACAGCTGTCACCCAACAGTCACCACATCAGTGTCCAAAAGTGCACCTGTCACCCCATCAGTGTCCAAAAGTGCACCTGTCACCCATCAGTGACCATCGCCAGTGACCGTCATAAGTGACCGCCATCTGTGACCGTCATAAGTGACCGCCATCTGTGACCGTCATAAGTGACCGCCATCAGTGACCCAGATCTGTCACCTATCAGTGCCCAAAAAGTGCACCTGTCACTCACCTGTCACTGTCAGAGACTGCCGTCAGTGGTTCACCTGTTACCCATCGCCAGTGACCCATCCGTGACCCTCATCTGTCACCTATCAGTCACCATCAGAGACTGCCATCAGTGACCGTCACACGTCACCCACCAGTGACCGTCACCCGTCACCCACCACCCACCGTCACCCGTCACCCACCAGTGACCGTCACCCACCAGTGACACCATTCGTCACCTGTCACCTGTCGCCCATCACTGACCGTCACCCACCAGTGACACCATTCGTCACCTGTCACCTGTCGCCCATCACTGACCGTCATTTGTCACCAGTCGCACAGCCCATCATAAAGAATGTCCAAAAGATTATATTCAAGTGAGGAGGCGTTCCAGATCCTCGCCATGACTGATGAGAGCAGCGGGGAGTTCTCATCAGATTCAAATGCCAATTCCAATCGTTCAAATTCAGGATTTGAACCGATCGAAAGCAGTATATCTGCAAATGAATCGGAGGAAGAATGGATCCCTCCTAAACGAACACGGCGTTCTGGAAACCAGGCAGCCACCAGCAATGCATCCCAGGATCAAATTCCCAGGCCCAGTACCAGCGCTGCCGCCAGCGAAAGGCCACAAGAAATGCCCAGCCCCAGTACCAGCACTGCCGCATCATCACGCCCAAATGCCAGCACAGGAACAAATCCCCCAACTACCAGCACTGGAGTGCCACGTCCCCCAAGAGCCAGGGCCGCTACATACCTCCCAGATGGTCTTGCCAATCCAACATGGCTGCCTTCCAACTCAGGATCAGCAAGAATCCCCCCTTTCACCACACAGCCAGGTGTGCAGGCCAATACCCAAAATTTTTCCCCAATTGATTGTTTTCATTTATTTTTGCCCGACACTTTTCTACAAGTCATCGTGGACCAGACCAATTTATATGCCCAGCAGTATATTGCCAACAACCCCCAATCATCTTACGCCCGTCCATTTGAGTGGAGAAGCTTGACTCTGGAGGAGTTCAAAGTGTTTATGGGCCTCACCATAAACATGGGGCTTACCAAAAAAAATGAAGGACATGCCTATTGGTCCACCGACCCCATCCACCATATGCCCATTTATTCTTCCGTTATGTCCAGGTCCCGATACAGGATGATAATGCGTTTTTTCCATTTCAGGGACAACAGCCAGTGCCCTCCCCGCAATCATCCAGATCATGACAAATTATATAAAATTCGCCCACTCATTGATTTCTTTTCCCAACGATTTGCAGAACTCTATGTCCCCGAAAAGCACATATGTGTAGACGAGTCCCTGGTACCCTTTTCAGGCCGGCTAGGAATAAGACAATACATTCCTAGCAAAAGGGCCAAATACGGAGTGAAGTTTTATAAGCTTTGCGAGAGAGCCACGGGATATTTGTATGCTTTCCGCATATACGAAGGAAAAGATTCCCAGCTCCAGCCCCCTGAGTGCCCGGCCTACATGGGCACAACTGGTAAAATTGTATGGGACCTGGCATACCCACTGCTGAGGAAAGGTTACCACATTTACCTGGATAACTTCTACACCAGCCTGCCCCTTTTCAGACACCTATACCTCGCAGAAACCCTGGCCTGTGGAACCTCCAGAAAGAATAGGAAGGGCTTCCCACAATCCATAGTAAATAAGAAATTGCGAAGGGGAGAAAGAGCAACCTTGCGATGCGACGAAGTGCTGGCTTTGAGGTGGAAGGATACCAGGAATGTGTTCATGATGTCCACCATCCATGATGACACTACGGTGGAAATTCAGAGACGACAAGGTCCCATCGTAAAGCCAAAATGTGTACACGATTACAATCTGTACATGGGGGGGGTGGATTTCAACGACCAAATGCTTCAGCCCTATTTAGCAATAAGGAGGTCCCGTTTTTGGTACAAGAAGGTAGCACTCTATTTAATTCATTTGGCCATTTATAATGCCTACATAGTTCACACCAAGTCCACAGAAAGCCCTTCCCACTTCCTAAAATTTATAGAAAATGTTGTCCGGTCCCTCATCTACGGTCAAAGACCCCCCCCAGAAAACCTTCGCTCCGATGCCGTTAGCCGACTTCACGAACGCCACTTCCCAGACCACATTCCACCAACTGAAGCAGGCCGACGACGCCAAAAAAGATGTCGAGTATGCACCAAAAATGGATTTAGAAAAGATACCAGCTACCATTGTGTCGACTGTCCCTCCGAACCCGGCCTTTGCATTGGTATATGCTTCAGACAATATCACACATCCCTAAATTATTAGCTCATATTCCTAACCATTTCCCCATTTTCAACATCTGTGCTGACCATTCCCCATGCTTCCTCAAATATCCACTGCCTTCCACGTGAACTGACCCTGGCCTGTTTTTTGACTATGCCTCTGCCAACCGTTTGGACTGCTTCCATGTGAAATGACCCTGGCCTGTTTTATCAACTACGCTTCTGCCTACTGCTTGGACTGCTTACATGTGAACTGACCCTGGCCTGTTTTATCAACTACGCTTCTGCCTACCGCTTGGACTGCTTGAACGTGAACTGACCCTGGCCTGTTTTATGGACTATGCTTTTGCCTACCGCTTGGACTGATCTGTTGCCCTGCTACTGTAGTACACAGGGGTCTCACATGTGAGGGGCTCCAGAAATGTTTTTCCGGATGGAGAAAACAATATTTTTGTTGTCTCCGGGTTTCTTAATTTCCGGATTAGGGTCTGGAGTCCGGAGGCTTCATAGAGATTTGGGTGGGTCGAAGCCTCTACCCCTGTGGCCCTGTGCACAGGTCTTACCTGATTGCGGCCCTCAGCCTGCTGCTGACTTACTGCCACTATCTCCCTGCCTGCAGCATAAACTGACCACACCTGGACACATTTTCTATGGACAAATGCTTTGGCTGTGCCGACGATATCCTGGTGCTGACTATAGACAATATTCCTACCTGCTGCCTGGATAATTACTATTGTTGCTAAGCACATCCCTGCCTGCTGCCTGCGGCCTGCTGTCTGCTGTCTGCTGTCTGCTGCCTGCTGCCTGCTGCCTGCTGCCTGCTGCCTGCTGCCTGGACCAAATCCCTCCTCTGGGGACACTACAAAAACCACAGGTAATACTTTTTTTTTTACCCTTTGCTCAATAGAATTTATTTTGGAGTGTATTTTTTGGTATGTAAATGCTATGTGTTAGAAATATAAGGGCCTTCAAAAATAATAGGTTGTCAGGAAACTAGAAGTGCAATTTATGCTTGTAGAACGCCTGAAGGTGCTACTTCAATGGTGGGCCTCTGTATATGGCCAGGCTGTGTAAAAGTCTCACACATGTGGTATCGCCATACTCAGGAGGAGTAGCAGAATGTATTTTGGGGTGTCATTTTTGCTATGCACATGCTATGTGTTGGAAATATCTTAAAAATGGACAACTTTGTGGGAAAAAAATGCGTTTTCATTTTTTTTCCACATATTCCAAAAACTTCTGGAAAAAAATGAACAGTTCAAAAGACTCATAATGCCTCATAGATTATACGTTGGGGTGTTAGCTTTCCAAAATGGGGTCATTTTATGGGCGTTTCCATTGTCCTGGGGCTCCAGGGCCTTCAAAACTGTAATAGGTGATTGAGAAATGAGATGTGTAATTTATGCTTGTAGAACGCCTGAAGGTGCTACTTCACTGGCGGGCCTCTGTAAGTGGCCAGGCTGTGTAAAAGTCTCACACATGTGGTATCGCCATACTCAGGAGGAGTAGCAGAATGTATTTTGGGGTGTCATTTTTGCTATGCACATGCTATGTGTTGGAAATATCTTAAAAATGGACAACTTTGTGGAAAAAAAATGCGTTTTCATTTTTTTTCCACATATTCCAAAAACTTCTGGAAAAAAATGAACAGTTCAAAAGACTCATAATGCCTCATAGATTATACGTTGGGGTGTTAGCTTTCCAAAATGGGGTCATTTTATGGGCGTTTCCATTGTCCTGGGGCTCCAGGGCCTTCAAAACTGTAATAGGTGATTGAGAAATGAGATGTGTAATTTATGCTTGTAGAACACCTGAAGGTGCTACTTCACTGGCGGGCCTCTGTAAGTGGCCAGGCTGTGTAAAAGTCTCACACATGTGGTATCGCCATACTCAGGAGGAGTAGCAGAATGTATTTTGGGGTGTCATTTTTGCTATGCACATGCTATGTGTTGGAAATATCTTAAAAATGGACAACTTTGTGGAAAAAAAAAATGCGTTTTCATTTTTTTTCCACATATTCCAAAAACTTCTGGAAAAAAAATGAACAGTTCAAAAGACTCATAATGCCTCATAGATTATACGTTGGGGTGTTAGCTTTCCAAAATGGGGTCATTTTATGGGCGTTTCCATTGTCCTGGGGCTTCAGGGCCTTCAAAACTGTAATAGGTGATTGAGAAATGAGATGTGCAATTTATGCTTGTAGAACGCCTGAAGGTGCTACTTCACTGGCGGGCCTCTGTAAGTGGCCAGGCTGTGTAAAAGTCTCACACATGTGGTATCGCCATACTCAGGAGGAGTAGCAGAATGTATTTTGGGGTGTCATTTTTGCTATGCACATGCTATGTGTTGGAAATATCTTAAAAATGGACAACTTTGTGGAAAAAAAATGCGTTTTCATTTTTTTTCCACATATTCCAAAAACTTCTGGAAAAAAATGAACAGTTCAAAAGACTCATAATGCCTCATAGATTATACGTTGGGGTGTTAGCTTTCCAAAATGGGGTCATTTTATGGGCTTTTCCATTGTCCTGGGGCTTCAGGGCCTTCAAAACTGTAATAGGTGATTGAGAAATGAGATGTGCAATTTATGCTTGTAGAACGCCTGAAGGTGCTACTTCACTGGCGGGCCTCTGTAAGTGGCCAGGCTGTGTAAAAGTCTCACACATGTGGTATCGCCATACTCAGGAGGAGTAGCAGAATGTATTTTGGGGTGTCAGTTTTGCTATGCACATGCTATGTGTTGGAAATATCTTAAAAATGGACAACTTTGTTGAAAAAAAATGCGTTTTCATTTTTTTTCCACATATTCCAAAAACTTCTGGAAAAAAATGAACAGTTCAAAAGACTCATAATGCCTCATAGATTATACGTTGGGGTGTCTGCTTTCCAAAATGGGGTCATTTTGTGGGTATTTGTACTTTCCTGGCTTGTTAGTGTCTCAAGAACTGAGAGAGGTCTTCAGTACATCAGGTGTGATCAGGTGTGATCAATTTTCAATGATTTGCACCATAGCTTGTAGACTCTATAACTTTCACAAAAACTAAATAATATACACTAATTAGGGTTATTTTTACCAAAGATATGTAGCCATATACATTTTGGCCAAAATTTATGAAGAAATATTACTAATTTGTAAAATTTTATGACAGAAACAAAGAAAAAGGCATTTTTTTCACCAAATTTTCTGTCTTTTTTAATTTATAGCACAAAAAATAAAAAACCCACTAGTGATTAAATACCACCAAAAGAAAGCTCTATTTGTGTGAAAAAAAGGACGCAAATTTCATTTGGGTACAGTGTTGCATGAGTGAGTAATTGTCATTCAAAGTGTGAGAGCGCTGAAAGCTGAAAATTGGTCTGGTCAGGAAGGGGGTGAAAGTGCACTGTAGGCAAGTGGTTAATAACCTTATATTTTCATATGTATTTTTTTTTATAACCGATTTCATTAACTCATCGGATACTAAAATTATAGTTGTCTTTTGTGACCTACACATATCACATATACTTTGAATGACTTATATTCACTGTACTTTGAATATATATATATTTTGAAAATATGTCTGTTTTGCCTCTACTCTTAAAACCATGTTTTGAAATAGACTTTGAACATTCGGGTGAACAATCTCATGTTAATTTTCATTATTTGTCCTGTTTGGAGAAGCCGTCACTTCGTATCCTAGTCATTGTCTTATTGGCATCTGAGTCCATATTGAGACAATCGGTTTATTTGCTCAAACTTCCCTTGAATTAAAGTTTTTTTTTTGTTGTATTTACCCCACACACATATAGAAACCCATGTCCTTTGTTTTCGAAATGGGACCTCATTGTTGATGCAAGTTTCTGTCTCAATACAGGCTTGTAAAATGTATATATTTGAGACTTGTAAAAGAGGCAATCAGCTTATCTTTTTTTTTTCTCAAGAGCAAAAGTTCGCTTCAAAGTTTTTTTTTTTTTTTTTAGGCCTACTGAATCTCTCATCTCTGCCAGTGAATATTAGATGTATTTCTTCATAAATTCACAACAGTTCAGACAATTTTTTAGTCCGCAGCCCCAAGGTATGATCGGTTCCAGCAACCATCGCCAGCGTCTAAAATACATGGTGCAGGAATACCTAGGGGCAAGGTCAGACTTGGACACCTTTCCCACCGAAAATCCTCTGGCTTACTGGGTCTTGAGGATGGATCACTGGCCAGAGCTTGCACAGTATGCAATTGAGCTACTGGCCTGTCCTGCATCCAGCGTTCTTTCGGAACGCATATTCTGTGCTGCTGGAGGCTTTGTCACCAATCACAGGGTGCGCCTGTCCACCGACTCGGTTGATCGACTGACCTTCATAAAGATGAATCAGTCTTGGATCACCACCAGCTACCAGGCACCTGAAGCTGATATAACAGAATAATTTATTTTGAAATATCACATCCCTTCAAGACTGCCTATGCTGATGCTGAGTAACTGTCCTGTTATGTTGACTGACTATTCTCTTCCTCCTCAATGATCCTGATGATAGCTTGGAAGAACATTTTTGTTTCTGGGTGCCACAACCAGTGGCTAAGGCACAATTTTTCAGCCCCTGTTTAACAGGGGCGTGTAATTACAATTTTTTATGCAATTCTTTGCAACAGGTCTCATTGCTGTGCTCCAAGTACAGTATCTGTGAGGGGTTGCAGTGTTGTGGCACCAGCACCAGTGCCTAAGGCACAATTTTTCAGCCCCTGTTTAACAGGGGCGTGAAATTACAATTTTTTTATGCAATGCTTTGCAACAGGTCTCATTGCTGTGCTCCAAGTACAGTATCTGTGAGGGGTTGCAGTGTTGTGGCACCAGCACCAGTGCCTAAGGCACAATTTTTCAGCCCCTGTTTAACAGGGGCGTGTAATTACAAATCTTGATCTAATAATTCACAGCAGGGCCAATTCCTGCACCCACCAAGAGTAACTGTGAGGGCTTACAGTGTTGTGGCAACATCGTCCACCACCACCACCACCAAAGGCCCAATTTTTCTGCCCCTGTTAAACAGGGGCATGCAATTACAATTATTAATCTAATAATTCACAGCAGGGCCCATTCCTGTGCCCACCAAGAGTAACTGTGAGGGCTTACAGTGTTGTGGCAACACCGTCCACCACCACCACCAAAGGCCCAAATTTTCTGACCCTGTTCAACAGGTGCATGCAATTACAATTCTTGATCTAATAATTCACAGCAGGGCCCATTCCTGATCCCACCAAGTGTAACTGTGAGGGCTTACAGAGTTGTAGCACCAGCACCACCACCACCAAAGGCCCAATTTTTCCTAACACTGTTCAACAATGGCATGTAATTACAATTCCTGATATAATAGTTCACAGCAGTGCGTTCCAGCACCCAACAAGAGTAGCTGTGAGTAGAGTTGAGCGGACACCTGGATGTTCGGGATCGGCGGGTTCGGCCGAACTTCGGAAAAAAGTCCGGGTTTGGGACCTAACTTGACCCGAACTTGACCCCGAACTCCGAACCCCATTGAAGTCAATGGGGACCCTAACTTTTCAAGACTAAAATGGCTGTAAAAAAGTCATGGAAAGGGCTAGAGGGCTGCAAATGGCAACAAAATGTTGTTAGGAGCATGGCAAGTGCTCTGCAAACAAATGTGGATAGGGAAAAAACTTAAAATAACATAAAAAAAATAAAAAATAAAAATAAAATGCTGGAGGCCCCCTTCTCAGCAGAAGAGGTACAAGAAGTCATTAAGAACCTCAGAAACTTAACAGCACGATGCCGCACATATGGTGGGAATGCCCCAGAATACGCACTTTCTGGAAAAAAATATTCAATTTAATGGATAAGATAGTGGGAAAATAAAATACTTGGAAATTAAAAAAATGAAAAAATTATAATCTTGACCTAGGAAGAGGAGGTCCATATGGAGTAGGAGGTTGAGGTGGCGGTGGATGTGGCGGTGTAGGTGGAAGCGGCAGTGGAGGAGGACTACAATGGATGGGTAAGGCTAGTGGTGAATGATGTGTCGAATTCTGTCCCCCGTCGCATAGTGTCCGCCCTGTACTGCACTTGCTCAGTACGTAGGACAAGGGGATTTCGAAACTCTCCGAAGACGATGCACGGTGACTCCAGGTTCAAGCCACATCATCCGAGGTTGAAGCCTAGTCCAGCGAGCCTGTGAGGGGCCCTGTTACTATGTGCTACCGTATGTCCACTTGGATGGTGGGGCTTGAACCTGCACTCACTGCGCAGGCGATGTTCATCTTTGGAGATTTTGTGAATCTCCTTGTCCTCCGTACTACGCACCTGCGCAGTAAGTGGCCGGACACTATCCGATGGCCAGACAGTTTTTGTCAGAACACCGGTATACTTGTCTATTCTGCACAAGGTACGGACAAGTCCTGTGGGATCCATGCCTGGTTCATTTTAATGAACGTGAGCTTGTCCACATTGGCTCTGGACAGGCGGCTGCGCTTGTCTGTGATAACGCCCCCCTACCGTGCTAAATACACGTTCAGATAATACACTGGCTGCAGGGCAGGCCAGCACCTCCAAGGCGTAAAGGGCAAGCTCAGGTCATGTGCCCAATTTGGAGACCCAGAAGTTGAAGGGGGCAGACCCGTCATTCAGTACGTGTAGGCGTGTGCACACATACTGCTCCACCATGTTGGTGAAATGCTCCCTCCTGCTAAGACGTTCCATCTCAGCTGGTGGTGCTGGTTGTTGTGGCGTGCTGACGAAGCTTTTCCACATTTCGGCCATGCTAACCCTGCCTTCCGAGGTGCTGGCGGTGCCCCGGCTGCATTGGCGACCTCTTCCTCCTCCTCTGCCTTTGCCTTGTGCTTCCACCGTACCCCCGCTGTCAAGTGGGAATGCCACCAGCAGCGCGTCTACCAGCGTGCGCTTGTACTCGCGGATCTTACGATCACGCTCCAGTGAGGTAATTAAGGACGGCACGTTGTCCTTGTAACGGGGATCCAGCAGGGTGGCCACCCAGTAATCAGCACCAGTTAAAATGTGGGAAACTCGGCGGTCATTGCGGAGACAGTGCAGCATGTAATCGCTCATGTGTGCCAGGCTGCCCAGAGGCAACGAAAAGCTGTCCTCTGTGGGAGGTGTATCGTCTGTGTCCTCTGTATCCCCCCAGCCACGCACCAGTGATGGACATGAGCTGGTCTGGGTGCCACCCTGCTGTGAACATGGTTCCTCCTCCTCCATCTCCTCGTCATTCTCCACCTCGTCATCCTCCAGAACTGTGCCCTTGCTGCCGGACAATTGTGTACCTGGCGCTTGTTGGTGCAGGAACCCACCCTCGTAGCCACTTGTAAATGACTGCCCTGAAAGCCTTGGAACTGAACCCTCTTCCTCCTCCTCCTCCTCCTTCTGTGCCACATCCTCTTCCATCATAGCCTGAAGCGTTTTTTCAAGGAGGCATAGAACTGGGATAGTAACGCTGAGAACGGCGTCATCGGCACTGGCCATGTTGGTGGAGTACTCAAAACAGTGCAACAAGGCACACAGGTCTCGCATGGAGGCCCAGTTATTGGTGGTGAAGTGGTGCTGTTCCGCAGAGCGACTCACGCGTGTGTGCTGCAGCTGAAACTCCACTATCGCCTGCTGCTGCTCGCACAGTCTGGCAAGCATGTGCAAGGTGGAGTTCCACCTTGTGGGCACGTCACATATGAGACGGTGAGCGGGAAGGCCGAAGTTATGCTGCAACGCTGACAGGCGAGCAGCATCAGGGTGAGAACGCCGAAAGTGCGCACAGACAGCCCGCACTTTCTGCAGCAGCTCTGGCATATCGGGGTAATTCTTCAGGAACCTCTGGACCACCAAGTTCAGCACATGCGCCAGGCAAGGGATGTGCGTCAAACCGGCTAGGCCCAGAGCTGCTACGAGATTTCGCCCATTATCGCACACCACCAGGCCGATCTTGAGGCACACTGCCACCAACCGCTCATCGGTCTGTTGTTCTATGTCCTTCCACAACTACTGCGCAGTGTGGGTTTTTTCCCCCAAACAGAAAAGTTTTAAAACTGCCTGCTGTCGTTTAGCCCTGGCTGTGCTGAAGTTGGTAGTGAAGGTGTTACGCTGACCGGATGAGGAGGCGGTAGAGGATGAGGAGGCAGAGTAGGAGGAGTAAGCAACAGGAGGCAAACTGGAGTGCCCTGCAATCCTCGGTGGTGGAAGGACATGCGCCATACTGCTATCCGCCTCAGGCCCAGCCGCCACTACATTTACCCAGTGTGCTGTTAGGGAGTAAGGATGGGCCCGGTGCTCGATGCGAACCCACGTTCGCATCGAGCACCGGGCGTTCGCTCGCTCGGCGAGCCCAGAACTATTTTGGCCGCTCGCATCACGTTCGTGTGATGCGAGCGGCCCCGCAATGCATTGCGGCCGGCGCGGCCGACGCAGTGCATTGCTGGCTGATGATTGGCCAAGCATGCACTGTGACCCCGCATGCTTGGCCAATCACAGCCCCGGAAACTCGAAGAGCCATAATTGGCTACAGGCAGGACGCCTGTAGCCAATTACAGCTCAGGGGCTGTAGTACACGCCCCCCCCCTATAAAACGCCGCCACGCCGTCTGCGCCGGTCACATGCTGTTCCGGCGCAGATTGAGCAGGCTGTTCCTGTGACACTCTGCTGCATTTAGATAGATAGAGAGAGAGATTCACTTGCAGAGATTGAGTTAGATAGATTCAGTTACAAAGATTGATTGACAAAGAGGGGCTTGTAGTGTGCTCGTGGCAGGCAGGCAGAGCTCCTATATTTTGTTACCAGAAGCACCTATAGGACTTGTAGTGTGTTCGTGGCAGGCAGGCAGAGCTCCTATATTTTGTTACCAGAAGCACCTATAGGACTTGTAGTGTGTTAGTGGCAGGCAGGCAGAGCTCCTATATTTTGTTACCAGAAGCACCTATAGGACTTGTAGTGTGTTAGTGACAGGCAGGCAGAGCTCCTATATTTTGTTACCAGAAGCACCTATAGGACTTGTAGTGTGTTAGTGGCAGGCAGGCAGAGCTCCTATATTTTGTTACCAGAAGCACCTATAGGACTTGTAGTGTGTTAGTGACAGGCAGGCAGAGCTCCTATATTTTGTTACCAGAAGCACCTATAGGACTTGTAGTGTGTTAGTGACAGGCAGGCAGAGCTCCTATATTTTGTTACCAGAAGCACCTATAGGACTTGTAGTGTGTTAGTGGCAGGCAGGCAGAGCTCCTATATTTTGTTACCAGAAGCACCTATAGGACTTGTAGTGTGTTAGTGACAGGCAGGCAGAGCTCCTATATTTTGTTACCAGAAGCACCTATAGGACTTGTAGTGTGTTAGTGGCAGGCAGGCAGAGCTCCTATATTTTGTTACCAGAAGCACCTATAGGACTTGTAGTGTGTTCGTGGCAGGCAGGCAGAGCTCCTATATTTTGTTCCCAGAAGCACCTATAGGACTTGAAGTGTGTTAGTCCCATCACACACACAGAGCTATATTTTCTTCCCAGAAGCACCTATAGGACTTGAAGTGTGTTAGTCCCATTACACACAAAGAGCTATACTTTGTTCCCAGAAGCACCTATAGGACTTGAAGTGTGTTAGTCCCATTACACACACAGAGCTATATTTTCTTCCCAGAAGCACCTATAGGACTTGAAGTGTGTTAGTCCCATTACACACACAGAGCTATATTTTCTTCCCAGAAGCACCTATAGGACTTGAAGTGTGTTAGTCCCATTACACACACAGAGCTATATTTTCTTCCCAGAAGCACCTATAGGACTTGAAGTGTGTTAGTCCCATTACACACACAGAGCTATATTTTCTTCCCAGAAGCACCTATAGGACTTGAAGTGTGTTAGTCCCATTACACACACAGAGCTATATTTTCTTCCCAGAAGCACCTATAGGACTTGAAGTGTGTTAGTCCCATCACACACACAGAGCTATATTTTGTTCCCAGAAGCACCTATAGGACTTGAAGTGTGTTAGTCCCATTACACACACAGAGCTATATTTTGTTCCCAGAAGCACCTATAGGACTTGAAGTGTGTTAGTCCCATCACACACACAGAGCTATATTTTGTTCCCAGAAGCACCTATAGGACTTGAAGTGTGTTAGTCCCATTACACACACAGAGCTATATTTTGTTCCCAGAAGCACCTATAGGACTTGAAGTGTGTTAGTCCCATCACACACACAGAGCTATATTTTCTTCCCAGAAGCACCTATAGGACTTGAAGTGTGTTAGTCCCATTACACACACAGAGCTATATTTTCTTCCCAGAAGCACCTATAGGACTTGTAGTGTGTTAGTCCCATTACACACACAGAGCTATATTTTCTTCCCAGAAGCACCTATAGGACTTGAAGTGTGTTAGTCCCATCACACACACAGAGCTATATTTTGTTCCCAGAAGCACCTATAGGACTTGAAGTGTGTTAGTCCCATTACACACACAGAGCTATATTTTCTTCCCAGAAGCACCTATAGGACTTGAAGTGTGTTAGTCCCATTACACACACAGAGCTATATTTTCTTCCCAGAAGCACCTATAGGACTTGAAGTGTGTTAGTCCCATTACACACACAGAGCTATATTTTGTTCCCAGAAGCACCTATAGGACTTGAAGTGTGTTAGTCCCATCACACACACAGAGCTATATTTTCTTCCCAGAAGCACCTATAGGACTTGAAGTGTGTTAGTCCCATTACACACACAGAGCTATATTTTCTTCCCAGAAGCACCTATAGGACTTGAAGTGTGTTAGTCCCATTACACACACAGAGCTATATTTTCTTCCCAGAAGCACCTATAGGACTTGAAGTGTGTTAGTCCCATTACACACACAGAGCTATATTTTCTTCCCAGAAGCACCTATAGGACTTGAAGTGTGTTAGTCCCATTACACACACAGAGCTATATTTTCTTCCCAGAAGCACCTATAGGACTTGAAGTGTGTTAGTCCCATCACACACACAGAGCTATATTTTGTTCCCAGAAGCACCTATAGGACTTGAAGTGTGTTAGTCCCATTACACACACAGAGCTATATTTTGTTCCCAGAAGCACCTATAGGACTTGAAGTGTGTTAGTCCCATCACACACACAGAGCTATATTTTCTTCCCAGAAGCACCTATAGGACTTGAAGTGTGTTAGTCCCATTACACACAAAGAGCTATACTTTGTTCCCAGAAGCACCTATAGGACTTGAAGTGTGTTAGTCCCATCACACACACAGAGCTATATTTTCTTCCCAGAAGCACCTATAGGACTTGAAGTGTGTTAGTCCCATTACACACAAAGAGCTATACTTTGTTCCCAGAAGCACCTATAGGACTTGAAGTGTGTTAGTCCCATTACACACACAGAGCTATATTTTCTTCCCAGAAGCACCTATAGGACTTGAAGTGTGTTAGTCCCATTACACACACAGAGCTATATTTTGTTCCCAGAAGCACCTATAGGACTTGAAGTGTGTTAGTCCCATCACACACACAGAGCTATATTTTCTTCCCAGAAGCACCTATAGGACTTGAAGTGTGTTAGTCCCATTACACACAAAGAGCTATACTTTGTTCCCAGAAGCACCTATAGGACTTGAAGTGTGTTAGTCCCATTACACACACAGAGCTATATTTTCTTCCCAGAAGCACCTATAGGACTTGTAGTGTGTTCGTGGCAGGCAGGCAGAGCTCCTATATTTTGTTCCCAGAAGCACTTATAGGACTTGAAGTGTGTTAGTCCCATTACACACACAGAGCTATATTTTCTTCCCAGAAGCACCTATAGGACTTGTAGTGTGTTAGTGGCAGGCAGGCAGAGCTCCTATATTTTGTTACCAGAAGCACCTATAGGACTTGTAGTGTGTTCGTGGCAGGCAGGCAGAGCTCCTATATTTTGTTCCCAGAGGCACCTATAGGACTTGAAGTGTGTTAGTCCCATTACACACACAGAGCTATATTTTCTTCCCAGAAGCACCTATAGGACTTGAAGTGTGTTAGTCCCATTACACACACAGAGCAATATTTTCTTCCCAGAAGCACCTATAGGACTTGAAGTGTGTTAGTCCCATCACACAGAGCTCCTCTATTTTCTTTGCATAAGCACCCACAGGACTTCTAGTGTGTTAGTGGCATCACACAGAGCTCCTATATATTCTTCTCAGCAGCACCCACAGGACTTCTAGTGTGTTAGTGGCATCACACAGAGCTCCTCTATTTTCTTTGCAGAAGCACCCACAGGACTTCTAGTGTGTTAGTGGCATCACACAGAGCTCCTCTATTTTCTTTGCAGAAGCACCCACAGGACTTCTAGTGTGTTAGTGGCATCACACAGAGCTCCTCTATTTTCTTTGCAGAAGCACCCACAGGACTTCTAGTGTGTTAGTGGCATCACACAGAGCTCCTCTATTTTCTTTGCAGAAGCACCCATAGGACTTCTAGTGTGTTAGTGGCATCACACAGAGCTCCTCTATTTTCTTTGCAGAAGCACCCACAGGACTTCTAGTGTGTTAGTGGCATCACACAGAGCTCCTCTATTTTCTTTGCAGAAGCACCCACAGGACTTCTAGTGTGTTAGTGGCATCACACAGAGCTCCTCTATTTTCTTTGCAGAAGCACCCATAGGACTTCTAGTGTGTTAGTGGCATCACACAGAGCTCCTATATATTCTTCTCAGCAGCACCCACAGGACTTCTAGTGTGTTAGTGGCATCACACAGAGCTCCTCTATTTTCTTTGCAGAAGCACCCACAGGACTTCTAGTGTGTTAGTGGCATCACACAGAGCTCCTCTATTTTCTTTGCAGAAGCACCCATAGGACTTCTAGTGTGTTAGTGGCATCACACAGAGCTCCTATATTTTCTTCTCAGCAGCACCCACAGGACTTCTAGTGTGTTAGTGGCATCACACAGAGCTCCTATATTTTCTTTGCAGAAGCACCTATAGGACTTCTAGTGTGTTAGTGGCATCACACAGAGCTCCTATATTTTCTTCTCAGCAGCACCCACAGGACTACCGACTACAATGGCTGGAAGACCGCCAAGGGGAGGCAGAGCGTGCAGAGCCAAGAACACAGGGCAGACAGTCTCTGTTTCTAGTGGACGTGGCCGTGGACGTGGTCGTGCATCGTCATCAGCACGTGGCCATGGGACACGCGCGTCTTTGTTTTCGGCAGCTGGACATGTGGAGCCGCATCATGCTGAAGGCTTGGTAGAATGGATGACCAAGCCCTCCTCATCCTCCTCATCCTCTCTCACCCAGGCTCAGGGTACTGACAGAGCATCATCAGCCACCCCTTCCCTAGACCCACCATGTCCTCCTGAGGAGTCCCCCGAACTCTTTGAGCACAGTGTTGGGTACATGCTCCAGGAGGATGCCCAACGATTCGAAGGCTCGGATGACGATACCCAGCTTGAGGAATCTGGCAGTACAGTTCCACCAGCTGCAGCTTACTGCCAGGTTTGCTCTAGTGGTGAAGAGGGAGGGGATGATGAGGTCACTGACTCCACGTGGGTGCCTCAAGGGAGAGAGGATGAGGAGGAGGACGAGGAGGAGGAGGATGCGGCGTCACATGTCCAACGAGGCAGGATGCCCCCTGGAGGCCAGGTAGAGGCCAGCACAGCAACTGTACAACACCGCAGAGCTCCGCCTGTGCAGGGCGCTGCCTCTGCACGTTATCAGAAAAGTTCTTTGGTGTGGGCCTTTTTTGAGACGAGTGCAGCAGATCGCACCACTGCTATTTGCAATATTTGTCTCAAGCGTATCTCGCGTGGCCAAAACATCAGCCGCTTGGGCACGACAAGCATGACCAGACATATGGCGACCTGCCATGCAGCTCGTTGGCAGGCACACATAAAAGACCCACACCAAAGAACTAAGCGGACCTCTCCTTGCTCCTCCTCAGCTGGGATCTCCATCCCCACTACACCTTCAGTCCTCTCTGAAAGCTGCTCTGAGAGGACTGAAGGTGTAGAATTCGGTGTGTCACAACCAAGTACTTGCAGTACACCGACGTCCGAATGCAGCAGGCAAATTTCCCTGCCCCAGCTGCTGGACCGTAGAAAGAAGTACACTCCCAGCCATCCACATGCCCAGCGGTTGAATGCTAGCCTTGCTAAATTGCTAGCACTTCAACTGCTGCCTTTTCAGTTGGTAGACTCGGCCCCCTTCCGTGAGTTTGTTCAATGTGCGGTTCCTCAGTGGCAGGTTCCCAAACGCCACTTTTTCTCGCGGAAGGCGATTCCGTCTCTCTACCGGCATGTGGAGGGCAATGTCCATGCCTCGCTGGACAGGGCGGTCAGCGGTAAGGTGCATATTACCGCTGACTCATGGTCCAGCAGGCATGGACAGGGACGGTACCTTTCTTTCACGGCCCATTGGGTCACTCTATTGGCAGCTGGGAGGGATGCAGGACAAGGTGCAGTAGTGTTGGAGGTTGTTCCGCCACCACGCCTCCAAAACGCGACTACTGCTACTGGTTGTGACACACCTCTCTCCTCCACCCCCTCCTCTTCTTCTTCCTCCAGTGCTCTGTCCTTGGAACCAGCGGTGCTCCGTAGGCGTACAAGGGGCTACGCAAGTACGCAGGCAAAAAGATGCCATGCCGTGCTTGCGCTGGTGTGTTTGGGGGACAGGAGCCACACTGGGCCAGAGGTTCTGGCAGCTCTGCAGGGGCAGGCCGAGAGGTGGTTGACGCCACGTCAGCTTAAGCCAGGAATGGTCGTTTCTGACAATGGCACCAACCTCCTCTCCGCCCTGCGACAGGGGCAGCTCACCCATGTGCCCTGCATGGCTCACGTCCTCAACCTGGTGGTGCAGCGGTTCTTGGGCAGGTTCCCAGGCTTACAGGATGTCCTGAGGCAGGCCAGGAAAGTCTGTGTGCATTTCCGCCGATCTTATAATGCCAGTGCTCGGCTGACTGAGCTGCAAAAGGAGCTGAACCTGCCCAAGAACCGCCTAATATCTGACATGCCCACCAGGTGGAACTCAACGTTGGCCATGCTGCAGCGACTGCACACGCAGCAGAGGGCCATCAATGAGTACCTTTGCGACTACGGCACCAGGACAGGGTCAGGGGAGCTTGGGTTTTTTTCCCCACGTCAGTGGAGCATGATCAGGGATGCATGCACTGTCCTCTCACCATTTGAGGAGGCCACGAGGATGGTGAGCAGTGACAGTGCATGCATCAGTGACACTGTCCCTCTTGTCCACCTGTTGGAGCATACGCTGCGTGGGATAATGGACAGGGCACTTGAGGCAGAACAGAGGCAGGAAGAGGAGGACTTCCTTGCCTCTCAAGGCCCCCTTTATCCGGACAGTGTTCCTTCTGTCCCACCCATCACACAGGAAGAGGATGAGGAGGAGGAGGAGGAGGAGGAGGAGGAGGATTGTGTGAGCATGGAGGTGGAGCCTGGCACTCAGCATCAGCAGCAGCAGTCTTTTAGGGATGATGTACAGTCCCAACAAGCCAGTGGACTTGTACGTGGCTGGGAGGAGGTGGCTGGCGATCATGTCATCCTCAGTGACCCAGAAGACTCCGGACCGAATGCCTCAGCTAACCTACGCTGCATGGCCTCCCTGATCCTGCAAAGCCTGCGGAAGGATCCTCGTGTTCTTCGGATCAAGGAGAGGGACCATTACTGGCTGGCCACTCTCCTTGATCCGCGGTACAAGGGTAAGGTTGCGGACCTTATCTTGCCGTCGCAGAGGGAGCAGAGGATGAGACATCTCAGGGAGGCCTTGCAGAAAGGTCTGTGCAACGCGTTCCCAGAAACTGGGAGGCTACAAACTCCTGGTCCTGGGCGACGAGTTGCTGAGGCTTCGGTCAGTGGCAGAAGGAGCGGTGGGGAAGGTGGACGTCTGACCGATGCGTTCAGACAATTTTTTAGTCCGCAGCCCCAAGGTATGATCGGTTCCAGCAACCATCGCCAGCGTCTGATATACATGGTGCAGGAATACCTTGGGGCAAGGTCAGACTTGGACACCTTTCCCACCGAAAATCCTCTGGCTTACTGGGTCCTGAGGATGGATCACTGGCCAGAGCTTGCACAGTATGCAATTGAGCTACTGGCCTGTCCTGCCTCCAGCGTTCTTTCCGAACGCACATTCAGTGCTGCTGGAGGATTTGTGACTGATCATAGGGTGCGCCTGTCCACCGCCTCGGTTGATCGACTGACATTCATCAAAATGAATCAGTCTTGGATCACCACCAGCTACCAGGCACCTGAGGCGGATATAACCGAATAATTTTTAATGTCACATCCCTTCAAGACTGCCTATGCTGATGCTGAGTGACTGTCCTCTTATGTTCACTGACTATCCTCTTCCTCCTCCTCAATGATCCATGCCACAGCACCAGTGCCTAAGGCACAATTTTTCAGCCCCTGTTTAACAGGGGCGTGTACTTACAATTTTTTAAAAAAATGCTTCGCAACACGTGTGACTGCTGTGCTCCAAGTACAGTCTCTGTGAGGGCCGTGTTGCAGTGTTGTGGCACCAGCACCAGTGCCTAAGGCACAATTTTTCAGCCCCTGTTTAACAGGGGCGTGTACTTACAATTTTTTAAAAAAATGCTTCGCAACACGTGTGACTGCTGTGCTCCAAGTACAGTCTCTGTGAGGGCCGTGTTGCAGTGTTGTGGCACCAGCACCAGTGCCTAAGGCACAATTTTTCAGCCCCTGTTTAACAGGGGCGTGTACTTACAATTTTTTAAAAAAATGCTTCGCAACACGTGTGACTGCTGTGCTCCAAGTACAGTCTCTGTGAGGGCCGTGTTGCAGTGTTGTGGCACCAGCACCAGTGCCTAAGGCACAATTTTTCAGCCCCTGTTTAACAGGGGCGTGTACTTACAATTTTTTAAAAAAATGCTTCGCAACACGTGTGACTGCTGTGCTCCAAGTACAGTCTCTGTGAGGGCCGTGTTGCAGTGTTGTGGCACCAGCACCAGTGCCTAAGGCACAATTTTTCAGCCCCTGTTTAACAGGGGCGTGTACTTACAATTTTTTAAAAAAATGCTTCGCAACACGTGTGACTGCTGTGCTCCAAGTACAGTCTCTGTGAGGGGTTGCAGTGTTGTGGCACCAGCACCAGTGCCTAAGGCACAATTTTTCAGCCCCTGTTTAACAGGGGCGGGTAATTACAAATCTTGATCTAATAGTTCACAGCAGGGCCCATTCCTGCGCCCACCAAGAGTAACTATGAGGGCCTACAGTCTTGTGGCAACACCGTCCACCACCACCGCCAAAGGCCCAATTTTTCTGCCCTGTTCATCAGGTGCTTGCAATTACAAATCTTGATCTAATAACTCACAGCAGGGCCCATTCCTGCGCCCACCAAGAGTAACTGTGAGAGCTTACAGTCTTGTGGCAAAACCGTCCACCACCACCACCCCCAATTTTTCTGCCCTGTTCAACAGGTGCATGCAATTACAAATCTTGATCTATTAACTCACAGCAGGGCCCATTCCTGTGCCCACCAGTCTTGTGGCTACACCAACATCTAATAGGGCAAATTTCTGCAGAGTATATACGCCAGGCCCCTACTTTCAAACATCCAACTTACAAACGACTCCTACTTGCAAATGGAAAGAGAAAACAGGAAGTGAGAGGAAATCTACCCCTAGGAAGGGAAATTCTATCCTGTTAGATTTAATTTGGGAAAAAGGTATCTCCTCTCTACTGATACTTTATCACCAATCCTTGTTTCAATTAAAACCCCACTTTTCCAAAAACATTTATCATTGGGACGGAAAGTGAGGTGACATGTTCTGAACAGATGTGCAAAGACAGCAAATGTTACAGGGGTGATAACCCCTCCCTATGTTCTCCAAAAAGCTTAAAAATAGATTTTTTTGGGATGGAGCTACACTTCATAATGTACCTGTTCAGATTCTACTTAAGATCAAACCTAAAGCCGCAAGTGGTTTTAAATGGCTTCTTTTTTTCCTTTACAAATGTCATTTTGTGCAAGGACAGTTCTAAACACGGGAAACACATGCCACTTCACAGGCATACTTTGGACACCCCCCAGGTACCATATTTAAAGGAAAATGTCACTTTTTTTTTTTTTTCACTTTATGCATCATTAAAATGACTGCTCCCGAAAAAACGTTAGTTTTTAAAAGTTCTTTTTGCATTGATATATGTCCCCTGGGGCAGGACCCGGGTCCCCAAACCTGTTTTATGACATTAACATGCATATTGGCCGTTGTAATTAGCACTTTTGATTTCGAACGTTCGCGTCCATTATAACGTATAGGGTTCGAAAATTCGCGCGAACTTTCGGTCCGTTCGAAGGTTCTGGTTCGAACCGAACCCGGGGGTGTTCGGCTCATCCCTATTAGGGAGATATAACGTCCCTGACCGTGCTTACTGGTCCCTGCATCCGTAGTTAGGTGGACCTTGCCACAGATGGCATTGCGCAGTGTACACCTGATTTTGTCCCCCACTTGGTTGTGCAGGGAAGGGATAGCTCGCCTGGAAAAGTAGTGGCGGCTGGGCACGACGTACTGTGGGACAGCCAATGACATCAGCCTTTTAAAACTCTGCGTCTCCACCAGACGGAATGACAGCATTTCAAGGCGAGGGATCGCGGGTGGCTAGGGGGGTACTTCCTCTTCCGCTCCAGTGTTTGGGAGATAGAGAGCTGAACGCTTCCATGGGACATTGTGGAGATGGTTGGTGACCCAGGTGGTAGTGTTGCTGGCAGATCCTCTGTTTGCAGGTTGGCAGGTGCCACTGTCACTACAGATGTGGATGAAGAAGGCTGAGACTGCAGCAGAAGAGGAAGCAGGAGGAGCCAGAGACCTTTCTTGGTTTTTGAGGTGTCTACTCCACTGCATCTAGTGCTTTGCACTTAGATGCCTGGTCATGCAGGTTGTGCTCAGGTTGAGAACATTTATGCCTCGCTTCAGGCTCTGATTGCACAGCGTGCAAACCACTCGTGTCTTGTCATCAGCACATTGTCTGAAGAACTGCCACGCTAGGGAACTCCTTGGAACTGACTTTGGTGTGCTCGGTCCCTTGCTGCGTTAGGCAGTAGCAGACGTACTGTCTAGGGGACGGATGCTCCGCTTTTGCACCCTGCTCCCTCTTCTGCTGTGCTGGTGGCTCTGTGCGACCACCGCCTTTTCCTCCGAACTACACTGGTCACCTGCATGATGTCGATTCCATGTGGGGTCAAAGACCTCATCGTCCTCCACATCATCTTCCACCCAGTCTTCACCCCTGCCCTCCTTGTCGGTCTGCACTAGACATGTGCATTCGTTTTCGTCCGAATGCATTTTCGTCCGAATTTCAGGTATTTTCGTTATCGTTTTAACAAACCATAACGAAAGTGCAGAATCCGAAAAACGAAAGATCCGACATAAACAAATGCTTTATTTTCGTTGTAACAACAGTTCGATATAGATAGGAGATTCGACGCTGACAATAACAATCTGTGTCCATTGAACCTGTGGTCGAATGTGCCTAAACTTAACTCTATTAGTCCAAGATTATTCTACATAGAGAGAAAAGATTCGACGTAGAAAGGAATGATTCGACGTAGAAAGGAAAGATTCGACGCAGAAAGGAAAGATTCGACGTAGAGAGGAAAGATTGCTGCTGGAATTGGGTGGAATTGCAGCTAAACTATACAGTCATACAGTTTAGCTGCTCCGTCGAATCTTCTTTGAACATTCGACAGACACCATAAGCCTTCAATGACAGATTCAACCTTAATTCATTAGAATTTTTGGACGAATGCAATTTTTAACGAAAAACTAAATAAATAAAAACGAATTTCGGGAGTAACTAAATAAATTTATTTTTCGGACGAAAACGAAATTCCGAAACTAAATATTTCAGTGTGCACATGTCTAGTCTGCAGAATGGCGAAAGCAGCAGCAGTTGGCATCTGTGTTTCGTCATCATCCGAGACGTGCTGCGATGGTCCTCCCATGTACTCATCATGAAACATAACTGTTAAAGGAAAAAATACTGCGCCAAACTTAAAAAGTGTTTTAGCTGCTGACACGACAATCAGACCCAATTGTACAAAACATAAAAAACATAACGTGCAGCGCTAGAAGTAAGTGAAATGAAATGAAATGAAATGAATCAATGCCCCTGTTTTACATAAAGCAACACAAGAAATCACAACCCTGTGAGCCACACGGAAAAACAGGTCTAGTTATAATAGAAAACCATTCATGTAACGTGAATGGAGACACACGGACTAGCAACTTATATCAGTGAGACTGCCCAACAGTTAGATGGGTCATGTTCTCATAAGTGCAGATCTAAGTGCGGTATAGTGATATAAAAAAAAGTGATGTAAGTATTCAGTGTGTGATCTCCTGTTAAAGGTCTACACTGTAACCAAGTGTTATAAAAAGTGTCTTGTGCAATCAGAGAAATCATGCAATTTCTATATTAAAATGTGTAAACCATAATGTGATAAACGGGTATAAACTGAAGGGAAAAAAACTGGCTATAAAGACAGTCTAATGAGCCCTCTAGATCAACCAATCTAAATCGATCAATATTCGTATAAAGGTGAAAGAAGTGGTATTGACACCAACTCAACCAAACTGCACAAAATAGTAGCAATTATCAGGTGGGACTAAAAGGTACTGTAACCCTCTATTATAAAGGATAACAGATATATCCCTAGGGGTATAATATCTGAAGCGGACGGTGCGACTTTAAAAAAATCGCATAAATCAAAATGTTTGTAATCTGTAGAAAACAAAATCATAAAAAACAGTACATAATCACAGAGATTTGTCCGCTGTACTCCAGTGGGGAGTGCGGTATATAAATATAACTGGACCAGAATGTGCGATTTGTAAAGTCGCATCAAAAAGTACAAGACTACCAATAGTGCAAATCAATGTAAGTCAAAGAAATGACAATTTGGGCAAATAGGGCACTGCACCCTGGAGAGAGAACTTCTTTATCTAGGGCCGACCAAATATGTTAGATATGGTGGCCTACAGATATAGTCCTCAAGGCCGTAGTAGCGCCAGAAAGGGATGTTCAACCAATAATATTGCGATAGTCCACTGGATTGCACGATGAGTATTTAGTGACAGTCCACAATATATCACATTATAGGACTAGTGTAAAATCATAAAGGATTTCAAAAAGTTAGTAAAGCAAACAAAGCTGCAATAAAGCGGTCCTCCAGACTAGGTATGAGCCGAACACCCCCGGGTTCGGTTCGAACCAGAACCTTCGAACGGACCGAAAGTTCGCGCAAATTTTCGAACCCTATACGTTATAATGGACGCGAACGTTCGAAATCAAAAGTGCTAATTACAACGGCCAATATGCATGTTAATGTCATAAAACAGGTTTGGGGACCCGGGTCCTGCCCCAGGGGACATATATCAATGCAAAAAGAACTTTTAAAAACTAACGTTTTTTCGGGAGCAGTCATTTTAATGATGCATAAAGTGAAAAAAAAAAAGTGAAATTTTCCTTTAAATATGGTACCTGGGGGGTGTCTAAAGTATGCCTGTGAAGTGGCATGTGTTTCCCGTGTTTAGAACTGTCCTTGCACAAAATGACATTTGTAAAGGAAAAAAAGAAGCCATTTAAAACCACTTGCGGCTTTAATGTCATGTCTTGTCCTGGCCGCCATATGGCTGAAAATCCTTGAGAAAAATGGCATGGCTACCCCATCACCCCCCCCCCCCACCCCAGCCCCTTTGGGTCTTGTATGGATATTAAGGGGGACCCCGCACCCAAAATAAAACCCTATACCTACAACCCTATATACTCTGAACAGCAGTATATAGGTGGTGCAAACAAGACACGGACTGTAGGTTTGTTCTTAAGTAGAATCTGAACAGGTACATTATGAAGTGTAGCTCCATCCCAAAAAAATCTATTTTTAAGCTTTTTGGAGAACATAGGGAGGGGTTATCACCCCTGTAACATTTGCTGTCTTTGCACATCTGTTCAGAACATATCACCTCACTTTCCGTCCCAATGACAAATGTTTTTGGAAAAGTGGGGTTTTAATTGAAACAAGGATTGGTGATAAAGTATCAGTAGAGAGGAGATACCTTTTTCCCAAATTAAATCTAACAGGATAGAATTTCCCTTCCTAGGGGTAGATTTCCTCTCACTTCCTGTTTTCTCTTTCCATTTGCAAGTAGGAGTTGTTTGTAAGTTGGATGTTTGAAAGTAGGGGCCTGGCGTATATACTCTGCAGAAATTTGCCCTATTAGATGTTGGTGTAGCCACAAGACTGGTGGGCACAGGAATGGGCCCTGCTGTGAGTTAATAGATCAAGATTTGTACTTGCATGCACCTGTTGAACCGGGCAGAAAAATTGGGCCTTTGGCGGTGGTGGTGGTGGTGGTGGTGGACGGTGTTGCCACAAGACTGTAAGCTCTCACAGTTACTCTTGGTGGGCGCAGGAATGGGCCCTGCTGTGAGTTATTAGAGCAAGATTTGTAATTGCAAGCACCTGATGAACAGGGCAGAAAAATTGGGCCTTTGGCGGTGGTGGTGGTGGTGGTGGTGGTGGTGGAAGGTGTTGCCACAAGACTGTAAGCTCTCACAGTTACTCTTGGTGGGCGCAGGAATGGGCCCTGCTGTGAGTTATTAGATCAAGATTTGTATTTGCAAGCACCTGATGAACAGGGCAGAAAAATTGGGCCTTTGGCGGTGGTGGTGGACGGTGTTGCCACAAGACTGTAGGCCCTCATAGTTACTCTTGGTGGGCGCAGGAATGGGCCCTGCTGTGAACTATTAGATCAAGATTTGTAATTACACTCCCCTGTTAAACAGGGGCTGAAAAATTGTGCCTTAGACATTGGTGCTGGTGCCACAACACTGCAACCCCTCACAGATACTGTACTCTTAGCACAGCAATGAGACCTGTTGCAAAGCATTGCCTAAAAATTGTAATTACACGCCCCTGTTAAACAGGGGCTGAAAAATTGTGCCTTAGGCACTGGTGCTGGTGCCACAACACTGCAACCCCTCACAGATACTGTACTTGGAGCACAGCAGTCACACGTGTTGCGAAGCATTTTTTTAAAAAATTGTAATTACACGCCCCTGTTAAACAGGGGCTGAAAAATTGTGCCTTAGGCACTGGTGCTGGTGCCACAACACTGCAAACCCCTCACAGATACTGTACTTGGAGCACAGCAGTCACACGTGTTGCGAAGCATTTTTTTAAAAAAATTGTAATTACACGCCCCTGTTAAACAGGGGCTGAAAAATTGTGCCTTAGGCACTGGTGCTGGTGCCACAACACTGCAACCCCTCACAGATACTGTACTTGGAGCACAGCAGTCACACGTGTTGCGAAGCATTTTTTTAAAAAATTGTAATTACACGCCCCTGTTATACAGGGGCTGAAAAATTGTGCCTTAGGCACTGGTGTGGTGGCATGGATCATTGAGGAGGAGGAAGAGGATAGTCAGTGAACATAACAGGACAGTCACTCAGCATCAGCATAGGCAGTCTTGAAGGGATGTGACATTATAAATTATTCCGTTATATCCGCTTCAGGTGCCTGGTAGCTGGTGGTGATCCAAGACTGATTCATTTTGATGAAGGTCAGTCGATCAACCGAGTCGGTGGACAGGCGCACCCTATGATCGGTGACAAATCCTCCAGCAGCACTGAATGTGCGTTCGGAAAGAACGCTGGAGGCAGGACAGGCCAGTAGCTCAATTGCATACTGTGCAAGCTCTGGCCAGTGATCCATCCTCAGGACCCAGTAAGCCAGAGGATTTTCGGTGGGAAAGGTGTCCAAGTCTGACCTTGCCCCAAGGTATTCCTGCACCATGTATATCAGACGCTGGCGATGGTTGCTGGAACCGATCATACCTTGGGGCTGCGGACTAAAAAATTGTCTGAACGCATCGGTCAGACGTCTACCTTCCCCACCGCTCCTTCTGCTACTGACCGAAGCCTCAGCAACTCGTCGCCCAGGACCAGGAGTTTGTAACCTCCCAGTTTCTGGGAACGCGTTGCACAGACCTTTCTGCAAGGCCTCCCTGAGATGTCTCATCCTCTGCTCCCTCTGCGACGGCAAGATAAGGTCCGCAACCTTACCCTTGTACCGTGGATCAAGGAGAGTGGCCAGCCAGTAATGGTCCCTCTCCTTGATCCGAAGAACACGAGGATCCTTCCGCAGGCTTTGCAGGATCAGGGAGGCCATGCAGCGTAGGTTAGCTGAGGCATTCGGTCCGGAGTCTTCTGGGTCACTGAAGATGACATGATCGCCAGCCACCTCCTCCCAGCCACGTACAAGTCCACTGGTTTGTTGGGACTGTACATCATCCCTAAAAAGACTGCTGCTGATGCTGAGTGCCAGGCTCCACCTCCATGCTTACACAATCCTCCTCCTCCTCCTCCTCATCCTCATCCTCTTCCTGTGTGATGGGTGGGACAGAAGGAACACTGTCCGGATAAAGGGGGCCTTGAGAGGCAAGGAAGTCCTCCTCTTCCTGCCTCTGTTCTGCCTCAAGTGCCCTGTCCATTTTCCCACGCAGCGTATGCTCCAACAGGTGGACAAGAGGTACAGTGTCACTGATGCATGCACTGTCACTGCTCACCATCCTCGTGGCCTCCTCAAATGGTGAGAGGACAGTGCATGCATCCCTGATCATGCTCCACTGACGTGGGGAAAAAAAACCAAGCTCCCCTGACCCTGTCCTGGTGCCGTAGTCGCAAAGGTACTCATTGATGGCCCTCTGCTGCGTGTGCAGTCGCTGCAGCATGGCCAACGTTGAGTTCCACCTGGTGGGCATGTCACATATTAGGCGGTTCTTGGGCAGGTTCAGCTCCTTTTGCAGCTCAGTCAGCCGAGCACTGGCATTATAAGATCGGCGGAAATGCACACAGACTTTCCTGGCCTGCCTCAGGACATCCTGTAAGCCTGGGAACCTGCCCAAGAACCGCTGCACCACCAGGTTGAAGACGTGAGCCATACAGGGCACATGGGTGAGCTGCCCCTGTCGCAGGGCGGAGAGGAGGTTGGTGCCATTGTCAGAAACGACCATTCCTGGCTTAAGCTGACGTGGCGTCAACCACCTCTCGGCCTGCCCCTGCAGAGCTGCCAGAACCTCTGGCCCAGTGTGGCTCCTGTCCCCCAAACACACCAGCGCAAGCATGGCATGGCATCTTTTTGCCTGCGCACTTGCGTAGCCCCTTGTACGCCTACGGAGCACCGCTGGTTCCGAGGACAGAGCACTGGAGAAAGAAGAAGAGGAGGGGGTGGAGGAGAGAGGTGTGTCACAACCAGTAGCAGTAGTAGCGTTTTGGAGGCGTGGTGGCGGAACAACCTCCAACACTACTGCACCTTGTCCTGCATCCCTCCCAGCTGCCAATAGAGTGACCCAATGGGCCGTGAAAGAAAGGTAACGTCCCTGTCCATACCTTACCGCTGACCGCCTTGTCCAGCGAGGCATGGACATTGCCTTCCACAAGCCGGTAGAAAGACGGAATCGCCTTCCGTGAGAAAAAGTGGCGTTTGGGAACCTGACACTGAGGAACCGCACATTGAACAAACTCACGGAAGGGGGCCGAGTTTACCAACTGAAAAGGCAGCAGTTGAAGTGCTAGCAATTTAGCCAAGCTAGCATTCAACCGCTGGGCATGTGGATGGCTGGGAGTGTACTTCTTTCGACGGTCCAGCAGCTGGGGCAGGGAAATTTGCCTGCTACTATCGGACGTCGGTGTACTGCAAGTACTTGGTTGTGACACACCTAATTCTACACCTTCAGTCCTCTCACAGCAGCTTTCAGAGAGGACTGAAGATGTAGTGGGGATGGAGATCCCAGCTGATGAGGAGCAAGGAGAGGTCCGCTTAGTTCTTTGGTGTGGGTCTTTTATGTGTGCCTGCCAACGAGCTGCATGGCAGGTCGACATATGTCTGCTCATGCTTGTGGTGCCCAAGCGGCTGATGTTTTGGCCACACGAGATACGCTTGAGACAAATATTGCAAATAGCAGTGGTGCGATCTGATGCACTCGTCTCAAAAAAGGCCCACACCAAAGAACTTTTCTGATAACGTGCAGAGGCAGCGCCCTGCACAGGCGGAGCTCTGCGGTGTTGTACAGTTGCTGTGCTGGCCTCTAGCTGACCTCCAGGGGGCATCCTGCCTCGTTGGACATGTGACGCCGCATCCTCCTCCTCCTCCTCCTCCTCATCCTCTCTCCCTCCAGGCACCCACGTGGCGTCAGTGACCTCATCATCCCCTCCCTCTTCACCACTAGAGCAAACCTGGCAGTAAGCTGCAGCTGGTGGAACAGTACTGCCAGATTGCTGTCCTTCAGCATCCCCTCTCTCTGCGCACACACTACTGACTTTCTCAAGCTGGGTATCATCACCCGAGCCTTCGAATCGTTGGGCATCCTCCTGGAGCATGTACCCAACACTGTGCTCAAAGAGTTCGGGGGACTCCTCAGGAGGACATGGTGGGTCTAGGGAAGGGGTGGCTGATGATGCCATTGAGTACGCGTTGGCAGCTGCTCTGCCAGTACCCTGAGCCTGGGTGAGAGAGGATGAGGAGGATGAGGAGGGCTTGGTCATCCATTCTACCAAGCCTTCAGCATGATGCGGCTCCACATGTCCAGCTGCCAAAAACAAAGACGCGCGTGTCCCATGGCCACGTGCTGATGACGATGCACGACCACGTCCACGGCCACGGCCACGTCCACTAGAAACAGAGCCTGCCTGCCCTGTGTTCTTGGCTCTGCACGCTCTGCCTCCCCTTGGCGGTCTTCCAGCCATTGTAGTCGGTAGTCCTGTGGGTGCTGCTGAGAAGAAAATATAGGAGCTCTGTGTGATGCCACTAACACACTAGAAGTCCTATGGGTGCTTCTGCAAAGAAAATATAGGAGCTCTGTGTGATGCCACTAACTCACTAGAAGTCCTGTGGGTGCTGCTGAGAAGAAAATATAGGAGCTCTGTGTGATGCCACTAACACACTAGAAGTCCTATGGGTGACTCTGCAAAGAAAATATAGGAGCTCTGTGTGATGCCACTAACACACTAGAAGTCCTGTGGGTGCTGCTGAGAAGAAAATATAGGAGCTCTGTGTGATGCCACTAACACACTAGAAGTCCTATGGGTGCTTCTGCAAAGAAAATATAGGAGCTCTGTGTGATGCCACTAACACACTAGAAGTCCTGTGGGTGCTGCTGAGAAGAAAATATAGGAGCTCTGTGTGATGCCACTAACACACTAAAGTCCTATGGGTGCTTCTGGGAAGAAAATATAGGAGCTCTGTGTGATGGGACTAACACACTAGAAGTCCTATGGGTGCTTCTGGAAGAAAATATAGCTCTGTTTGATGGGACTAACACACTACAAGTCCTGTTGGTGCTTCTGGGAACAAAATATAGGAACTCTGTGTGATGGGACTAACACACTACAAGTCCTATGGGTGCTTCTGGAAGAAAATATAGGAGCTCTGTGTGATGCCACTAACACACTAGAAGTCCTATGGGTGCTTCTGCAAAGAAAATATAGGAGCTCTGTGTGATGCCACTAACACACTAGAAGTCCTATGGGTGCTGCTTAGAAGAAAATATAGGAGCTCTGTGTGATGCCACTAACAAACTAGAAGTCCTATGGGTGCTTCTGCAAAGAAAATATAGGAGCTCTGTGTGATGGGACTAACACACTACAAGTCCTATGGGTGCTTCTGCAAAGAAAATATAGGAACTCTGTGTGATGGGACTAACACACTTCAAGTCCTATGGGTGCTTCTGGGAAGAAAATATAGGAGCTCTGTGTGATGGGACTAACACACTACAAGTCCTATAGGTGCTTCTGGGAAGAAAATATAGCTCTGTTTGATGGGACTAACACACTACAAGTCCTATAGGTGCTTCTGGGAACAAAATATAGGAGCTCTGTGTGATGGGACTAACACACTATAAGTCCTATGGGTGCTTCTGGGAAGAAAATATAGGAGCTCTGTGTGATGCCACTAACACACTAGAAGTCCTATGGGTGCTTCTGCAAAGAAAATATAGGAGCTCTGTGTGATGCCACTAACACACTAGAAGTCCTGTGGGTGCTGCTTAGAAGAAAATATAGGAGCTCTGTGTGATGCCACTAACACACTAGAAGTCCTATGGGTGCTTCTGCAAAGAAAATATAGGAGCTCTGTGTGATGGGACTAACGCACTACAAGTCCTATGGGTGCTTCTGCAAAGAAAATATAGGAACTCTGTGTGATGGGACTAACACACTACAAGTCCTATGGGTGCTTCTGGGAAGAAAATATAGGAGCTCTGTGTGATGGGACTAACACACTACAAGTCCTATAGGTGCTTCTGGGAAGAAAATATAGCTCTGTTTGATGGGACTAACACACTACAAGTCCTATAGGTGCTTCTGGGAAAAAATATAGGAGCTCTGTGTGATGGGACTAACACACTACAAGTCCTATAGGTGCTTCTGGGAAGAAAAATATAGCTCTGTGTGATGGGACTAACACACTACAAGTCCTATAGGTGCTTCTGGGAACAAAATATAGGAGCTCTGTGTGATGGGACTAACACACTACAAGTCCTATAGGTGCTTCTGGGAAGAAATTATAGCTCTGTGTGATGGGACTAACACACTACAAGTCCTATAGGTGCTTCTGGGAACAAAATATAGGAGCTCTGTGTGATGGGACTAACACACTACAAGTCCTATAGGTGCTTCTGGGAAGAAAATATAGCTCTGTGTGATGGGACTAACACACTACAAGTCCTATAGGTGCTTCTGGGAACAAAATATAGGAGCTCTGTGTGATGGGACTAACACACTACAAGTCCTATAGGTGCTTCTGGGAAGAAAATATAGCTCTGTGTGATGGGACTAACACACTACAAGTCCTATGGGTGCTTCTGGGAACAAAATATAGGAGCTCTGTGTGATGGGACTAACACACTACAAGTCCTATAGGTGCTTCTGGGAAGAAAATATAGCTCTGTGTGATGGGACTAACACACTACAAGTCCTATAGGTGCTTCTGGGAAGAAAATATAGCTCTGTGTGATGGGACTAACACACTACAAGTCCCATAGGTGCTTCTGGGAACAAAATATAGGAGCTCTGTGTGATGGGACTAACACACTACAAGTCCTATAGGTGCTTTTGGGAAGAAAATATAGCTCTGTGTGATGGGACTAACACACTACAAGTCCTATAGGTGCTTCTGAGAACAAAATATAGGAGCTCTGTGTGATGGGACTAACACACTACAAGTCCTATAGGTGCTTCTGGGAAGAAAATATAGCTCTGTGTGATGGGACTAACACACTACAAGTCCTATAGGTGCTTCTGGGAAGAAAAATATAGCTCTGTGTGATGGGACTAACACGCTACAAGTCCTATAGGTGCTTCTGGGAAGAAAATATAGCTCTGTGTGATAGGACTAACACACTACAAGTCCTATAGGTGCTTCTGGGAACAAAATATAGGAGCTCTGTGTGATGGGACTAACACACTACAAGTCCTATACGTGCTTCTGGGAAGAAAATATAGCTCTGTGTGATGGGACTAACACACTACAAGTCCTATAGGTGCTTCTGGGAAGAAAATATAGCTCTGTGTGATGGGACTAACACACTACAAGTCCTATAGGTGCTTCTGGGAACAAAATATAGGAGCTCTGTGTGATGGGACTAACACACTACAAGTCCTATAGGTGCTTCTGGGAAGAAAATATAGCTCTGTGTGATGGGACTAACACACTACAAGTCCTATACGTGCTTCTGGGAAGAAAATATAGCTCTGTGTGATGGGACTAACACACTACAAGTCCTATAGGTGCTTCTGGGAAGAAAATATAGGAGCTCTGTGTGATGGGACTAACACACTACAAGTCCTATAGGTGCTTCTGGGAAGAAAATATAGCTCTGTGTGATAGGACTAACACACTACAAGTCCTATAGGTGCTTCTGGGAAGAAAATATAGCTCTGTGTGATGGGACTAACACACTACAAGTCCTATAGGTGCTTCTGGGAAGAAAATATAGCTCTGTGTGATGGGACTAACACACTACAAGTCCTATAGGTGCTTCTGGGAACAAAATATAGGAGCTCTGTGTGATGGGACTAACACACTACAAGTCCTATAGGTGCTTCTGGGAAGAAAATATAGCTCTGTGTGATGGGACTAACACACTACAAGTCCTATAGGTGCTTCTGGGAACAAAATATAGGAGCTCTGTGTGATGGGACTAACACACTACAAGTCCTATAGGTGCTTCTGGGAACAAAATATAGGAGCTGTGTGTGATGGGACTAACACACTACAAGTCCTATAGGTGCTTCTGGGAACAAAATATAGGAGCTCTGTGTGATGGGACTAACACAGTACAAGTCCTATAGGTGCTTCTGGGAAGAAAATATAGGAGCTCTGTTTGCTGCCAGTGCCTGCCACTAACACACTACAAGTCCTATGGGTGCTTCTGGGAAGAAAATATAGGAGCTCTGTTTGCTGCCCGTGCCTGCCTCTAACACACTACAAGTCCTATGGGTGCTTCTGGGAAGAAAATATAGGAGCTCTGTTTGCTGCCAGTGCCTGCCACTAACACAATACAAGTCCTATGGGTGCTTCTGGGAAGAAAATATAGGAGCTCTGTTTGCTGCCAGTGCCTGCCACTAACACACTACAAGTCCTATGGGTGCTTCTGGGAAGAAAATATAGGAGCTCTGTTTGCTGCCAGTGCCTGCCACTAACACACTACAAGTCCTATGGGTGCTTCTGGGAAGAAAATATAGGAGCTCTGTTTGCTGCCAGTGCCTGCCACTAACACACTACAAGTCCTATGGGTGCTTCTGGGAAGAAAATATAGGAGCTCTGTTTGCTGCCAGTGCCTGCCACTAACACACTACAAGTCCTATGGGTGCTTTTGGGGTGCAGTGCTGTACTAACAGCACTGCGGTTGGTACTACTGAAATACTGTACTAACAGTAAGACATGCACCAGACTAACCCCCAGCAGCAGCTAAAAACACACTAACCAGCAGCAGCAATGGACGATCAATGACAGGTAGCAATGGTTTAGCAAAGTAGAGCAAATCTTTCTAAATGAATCTAGCAAAGAGTGACACAGAATCAGCCTGCTCTCTCCTAAAGCCGGAACTCATGTGACCGGCGCCGATGGCGTGGCGGCCTTTTAAATGAGGGGGCGTGTACTAAAGCCCCTGAGCTGTAATTGGCTACAGGCGTCCTGCCTGTAGCCAATTATGGCTCTCCGAGTTTTTGGCGCTGTGATTGGCCAAGCATGCGGGGTCACAGTGCATGCTTGGCCAATCATCAGCCAGCAATGCACTGCGCCGGCCGCGCCGGCCGCAATGCATTGCGGGGCCGCTCGCATCACACGAATGTGATGCGAGCGGCCAAAATAGTTCTGGGCTCGCCGAGCGAGCGAACACCCGGTGCTCGATGCGAACATGGGTTCGCATCAAGCACCGGGCCCATCCCTACTCCAGACTATATCAAATGGTAAATACTCTTTCTGGCTTCAAGCTGGTTCAATCTTCTCTAAAGCATTTAGATGTAAAGGCAAGAGATGGCCAAAGTACCCTTACCAGATACGGTGGACTCACAGACCTCTCGGTGGTGAGTCAAACGAGCATGTACCGGATCCACCGGATATGTGGGGATAGTGAAGTAGTCAGCCGTATCCTCTGGAAGGTTTCTTTTTCAGGTGACAGGTACCCCTGATACTCACCCCCCGTGGGTTGTCCAATCCCAAGATGGGAAGAAAGGGGCTCGGGCTGCAATCTCTGCCGTAGATCACTCAAAAGGAAAAAAAAAGAAAAAAAGAAGGAGGCAACGCCTCATAGCGTAAATCCAAAAAAGAAGTTGTTTATTTTTAAGATATGCAAATCTTAAACAAGAGTTAAAATCATAAAAAAGCTTTTTTTTTTAAAAAGGCACAAAAGGCACAAATAGATGCTTTAGGTGGCTCAGGCAAGCATGTAACTTATTTTTGCATTGATACATGTCCCCTGGGGCAGGACCCGGGTCCCCAAACCTTTTTTATGACAATAACATGCATATTGGCCATTATAATTAGCACTTTAGATTTCGAACGTTCGCGTTCATTGTAACTAATAGGGTTCTAACGTTTGCGCAAACTTTCGGTCCGTTCGCAGGTTCTGGTGCAAACCGAACCCGGTGGTGTTTGGCTCATCCCTACTATCTAATTCTCTCCCTCAATGCAGCAGAAGCAACCTTTCCCTACACTACCTAAAGCAGAGTGACGTGCTGTACTATGTGCCTCTAGCTTATATAGAGGCTGGGTCACATTTTGCACTGGCCAATCACAGCCATGCCATTAGTAGGCATGGCTGTGATGGCTTCTAAGGGCACACTAGTTAAACAAATGTTGATTGGCTGCCCTGCATCTTTTTAAAAGGCACCATTACATTGCCAAACACCGAACTTGAACCCGAACATACAGTAAATTGTTTGGGTTCGGGTCCGTGTACCAAAAACCTAAAAGTCCGGCACGAACCCGAACTTTACAGTTCAGGTTCGCTCAACCCTAATGATGTACATTTAGTCTTTTGCTGGAGACCGGATCAGATATGTGGGTGCAGTCTCCCAGCAACTGCCGGGGGCACAAACTTGAATGGTAACGTTGCATGAGCTGTCATATTCGTCTGCCTTGGCCAAAGGAGAGGGGAGGGGGGAGGAACCACTTTCATTCTTACTATCCTATAACTCTACTTAAAAGAGGAGTATGGCCAAACTTTTGACCACACTTCTCTTAGATCACAGAAGTACACTTACTTTTGCTCTCCAATGTCCCAGAACCAGCTAATATCATCTTAGAGCTGACATGGGAAAGCAGCATGGAGGTGAGTATGTTAGTTTGTTTTTTTGCAAACCCCAAACTTCTCCTTCAATTAACATTTCTGCCCATAATCAATCTATTGAGTTTATTTACTTCACAGAGGGAAACTATATTCAACTAAAATAACAAATCAAGTAGAAGGTCATTTAAAAAAAAAAAATAGGAATTTCCCTTGTACACGACTAAATGTTTTGAAGTGAACACAGTTTACCCTAGGTTAAATTCGCTCTCTTTTTTTTTTGTAAATCAGCATCTAAATACCATGGAAATTTCTCTTCATAACTCCGAGTTACATTGTTCTCATTTAAATGGTATTTCCTCATGCCTGATGATGTAAACGTGTTTTACATCTCCCCACCCCAAGAATGCTTACAAGTGTAGTTGATTTTCCTAAACACTCCCTGTTAAAATAACTACTATATGTTACCTGATTTTCCTGTTTATGTCTATGCTGTAATTCCCCCAAGGCTTTCCTAATTAGTTTTATTTCCTCCAAAAAGTTTTCTTTTATGGTATATTGCATTGACTAATTTTTTTTAGCAAGTTTTTGGTATCTTTCTTCTGAATTCTTTTTACTAAAATAGCACATTTCTTAATAGGTCATACTATTACACACATTGCATAAAGCATTTGTTTCTTATAACAAAGCCATATTGCCCCATGCCTTGCTTTCTGACAACACTAGTATTTTTTCTTTTCTCAGTCCTCTGACTTTTTTTTGTAAGCAATTTCCTCTCATGAATGTTGTATTGAAATTAAGGTTGCATCAATACCACTTTTTTTAAGACCGAGTACAAGTACTGATACTTTTTTTCAAGTACTCTCCGATACCGATTAACCAATACTTTTTTGCTAATGTTATGTGACAGTGGCTCTAATTTGCAAGACTAATGGGAACTGATGAGACGTGGACCCTACAAAGCTTTCTTCTTTTTTTTTTGGGGGGGGTGAACAGTCAGTGTGAGTGTTTTTTAGACATGTGCAATTCGTTTCGTTTTTTTTTTTCGTTTTTTTTTTTTCGTTATATTCGTTCATTCGTTATCATACGAATGAACGAACGATTCGCCAAAAATTTTAACGAATAACGAATCGTTCGAATCGAACGAATCCGAAAACAACGAAAATCCGAAAAAAACTAATTAGAAACAACGAATCTACGAAAGAAGAAAATCCGAAAAACAAAAACAGGAACAACGAAAATCAAAATGAACGAAAAAATTTGTACATTCGTAACTTTTTTTTTTTGTTGAATTGGTAATTTTCCGTGTCCCTTACAATGGCGCTGCTTAACATGCCTCGAATGGATTAAACGAAAAAAATTTGTACATTCGTAACTTTTTTTTTTTTTTTTCGATTCGTAATTTTCCGTGTCTCTTACAAATGGCGCTGCTTAACGTGCTTCGAATGGATTGAACGAAAAAAAATCGTACATTCGTAACTTTTTTTTTTTTTTTCGATTCGTAATTTTCTGTGTCTCTTACAATAGCGCTGCTTAACGTGCTTCGAATGGATTGAACAAAAAAATTTGTACATTCGTAACTTTTTTTTTCGATTCATAATTTTCCGTGTCTCTTAAAATGTAATAATAGCATACACATTACATAAAATTATGAATTATGCTCCGATTACAAATGTTACGAATGTTACGAAAGTACGAATAAATACGAATGCGTCGGAATTTCGAATAAACAAAAATTAAACGGAAAAACCAATCAACGAAAAAATAACTCTTACGAAAATACGAATTGTTACGAATACGAACACCGACGACTTACGAATTTACGAATCGTTACGAATACGAACACCGACGACTTACGAATTTACGAATTGTTACCAATCAACGGAAACGAAAAAAACGAAACGAAAATAAACAAATTTTTTTGTTGTGCACATGTCTAGTGTTTTTTTTATTTTATTTTGTATTATTTTTACAATTTTACTTTAAAATATTTATTTATTACTATGTTTCCTTTTTTTTTTCCTTATTCAACCCTGTAGGGTGATTTTTTTGGTGAGATGTTAGGGGTCTAAACAGACCCCTGACATCTATCTTTTGAGACATGGAAAGGGACTGAGGATAGAGATTCCCCAGTCCCTTTCTCAGCAGCCTCAGCTGCACTGAACATGAATGGACAGGAGACAGAGGCTTTTCTCCATTCATAAAGCACAGTTTACAATGCTCAGTTATGAATGGACAGTAGGGATGGGCCCGGTGCTCGATGCGAACCCATGTTCGCATCGAGCACCGGGTGTTCGCTCGCTCGGCGAGCCCAGAACTATTTTGGCCGCTCGCATCACGTTCGTGTGATGCGAGCGGCCCCGCAATGCATTGCGGCCGGCGCGGCCGGCGCAGTGCATTGCTGGCTGATGATTGGCCAAGCATGCACTGTGACCCCGCATGCTTGGCCAATCACAGCGCCGGAAACTCGAAGAGCCATAATTGGCTACAGGCAGGACGCCTGTGTTAGTCCTATAGGACTTGAAGTGTGTTAGTCCCATCACACAGACCTATATTTTCTTCCCAGAAGCACCCATAGGACTTGAAGTGTGTTAGTCCCATCACACAGAGATCCTATATTTTGTTCCCAGAAGCACCTATAGGACTTGAAGTGTGTTAGTCCCATCACACAGACCTATATTTTCTTCCCAGAAGCACCTATAGGACTTCTAGTGTGTTAGTGGCATCACACAGAGCTCCTCTATTTTCTTTGCAGAAGCACCCACAGGACTTCTAGTGTGTTAGTGGCATCACACAGAGCTCCTATATTTTCTTCTCAGCAGCACCCACAGGACTTCTAGTGTGTTAGTGGCATTGTAACGATATCACGTAATGGACATGAAACGCTGTGGCTGGTTGCCATGTTGGAATTCAGCCATGACAGCTTTTCTGTAACATTACAGAAAAATCCTGTGCTACAGGCTCCAGACTTCACCCGCCGTTTCCTAGTGCAGACGGATGCCTCTGCCTATGGATTGGGTGCAGTCCTGAGCCAGGTGGATGATGCCGGAGAGGAGCATCCCATCCTCTACCTGAGCCGGAAGCTGCTTCCCAGGGAAGTAGCATACGCCACGATCGAAAAGGAGTGTCTTGCGATCGTGTGGGCCCTCCAGAAGTTACAAACGTACCTTTATGGACGGCACTTCACTGTGATCACGGATCACAATCCCTTGAGCTGGCTAAATCGTGTTGCTGGGGAGAATGGCAAACTACTTCGGTGGAACTTAATTCTACAGCAATACGATTTCACCATCCAGCATAAGAAAGGCAGCACCCATGGCAATGCTGATGGGCTGTCACGACAAGCCGAGCCCGCAAGAGTCGGTTGCGTCAGGAGGGAAATTGTAGTTCCCTCCCATGCAACCACCTAAGGGGGGAGGTGTAACGATATCACGTAATGGACATGAAACGCTGTGGCTGGTTGCCATGTTGGAATTCAGCCATGACAGCTTTTCTGTAACATTACAGAAAATTCTGAACTCCCTCCTACCTCCTCCCTCTCCTTGTTTTAGGAATTCAAAGCTTTTAAAAGTTCAAAAGGAACAAAAGGTTATCTCCGCAGAGGAAGCAGACCCTGGCTGGGTCAGTGAACACAGCTCATGTCTCCTGGCAGGATATCAGGCCTGTCGTAAAACTGTCGCCCTCCCCATTCAGAGAACCAACAGACATCGGTCGTAAATACCTAACCGTGCAAACAGTCAGTTTGGTCATGAAATTACAGCATGTTTCATAACTGCCAAAGTAATAACCGCATAGCCATAATGTGGACATATTTAGTTTCCTCAGATAAATTGGAACATTTCAAGTCCAGACACCCCTATGTCAGGTCATATGGGAAGCCACTGGGACCCCTTATTCCTCCTAGGTAACCCCGAACTCGGAAACCTGTCATGTGTGTACTCATTTTGAAGCAAATATCACGCTGATCACTAAAATGAATACCTGCAGTCTATAAACAGTAGAGAGGCAGAGATATGAATATGTATCACAAAGTGTACCTGGGAGAGGGTCCTGAGAGTAGACACCTCCCAGCAACCAACCCCTAAACAAGATGACCAGACGATTGGTCACTGGTCGCTGTCAACACCCCCTTTGATTTGACAGAAAAGAGGAGAGGCCAAGACAATGAGAGAGTTCTCCTATTACCATCCAAGCAGGAAGATCTGCCAAGTTTGAGAACCGATTACCTTTGCTTATCGATCAAACGCTGATCAACCCTCTGGACATTAATTGCAAGTATCCTTTCTTCCCAATTCTACCTTATCTCTTTGTGGCTGTATATTGTCTTTATATTTTGAAACATCCTTTTTCTGTAAATGTTTTATTTGCATCAACTTTGACCTTTTCATAATAAACCCTTATGTTGAAAAGTGTTAACCTTGTCTCTAAAGCTCTTAATGCAAGCTATAAATGAACCTGCCTCTTAGAAGAGCGCTACTGTCGTAGAATAAGGCTTCTGAGCAGACCTGTCTGTGGTGGCAGTGTGTGTTGTAGACGCTTATTCTAAAATTATAATTGGTATTGCTAAAATTATGAGTCCCCCCGGCTCGGTCCTTTAAAACGGGGGTGGTGGCAGTTAAAGGGTTAATTGTGTAATTAGCCCAGTGACAATCGCTCTCAGGCTGCTTGCACATAGATTGTGGTCCTGCAAGCTGGAAAATCTTTGTGCTGGGCGCTGCTGAGAGTGGCATTGTTACGTAAGTGACAGCGTGGTGTAGGGTTGGCCGGTCCTTCCTCGCAAGTTAGTGAGGAGGGCAGGGATCTGACACCCGCGTTCGTCACATATTGGCTGGCAGCGTAGCGGGATAGTTTTTGCATTAAGAGCATTCAGTGCATTGTTAGGAATTAGCTCTGCACTGAAGGATTGTAACCTTTGTGGAAACAGTCCTTAGAGACAAGCTGGTGCATATTTTTTATTTTTTTTTTATTTTAAAGAGATATACAGCAACAACTCCTTTCTACACCTTCTTCCTATCTCTGCTTTCTGTTCTATCTTTTCTGCTTGCAACATGTCTGGGTTATCAGCATATAAAAAGATGAGCAAAAATGAACTCACTGCTGAGTGCACAGAAAGAGGAATTGACGTTGGTGGCAAAAATCGCGAAGGCTTGATACATGCCCTACAGGAGTTTGATATCCGTGCAGACCACAACCTGGGGGAAACTGGACCAGAAAGGGTTTCCGCTACTCCAGAGCCCAGTGGTTCAGAGGCGGCCTCACCAGATGGGCAAGCAGAGACTGACACTGGAAGACCACGGATTGTTACCTCCAAGGCACCGCAAGAGCAGGCCAGCATCAGATTGCCTGAAACCAGCATAGACTGTCCTCAAATGCAAGAAACGCTACAAAACCTCAGGGAAACTGATCCTGTGGTGTATCTGCAGTTTCTCGAGCGCCAGGCTGAAAGAGAGGAACGCAGGGCTGAGCGGGAGGAACGGCAGGCTGAGAGGGAGGCTGATCGTCGGCACGAACTGGAGATGGCTAGGCTCCAGCAGCAGCGACAGGCTCAGAACCTCGGATCCCTAGAGCACAGGGATGCCTCTCTGCCAGTGACCCCGGCAGCCAAATTTCCAGTTATGGAAAAGGACAGTGACATTGATGTGTATCTACTGTCGTTTGAAAAAACTTGCCGTCAGTACCATCTGCCCCCAGCACAATGGGCCCGGTACCTGACGCCAGGGCTACGAGGCAAGGCCCTGGATGCTTATGTTGAACTGTCAGAAGAGCAGGGCGGTGATTATGAGGCCCTAAAGTCTGCAATCATTCAAAAGTTTCAGCTAACCCCGGAAGTGTACCGGAAGCGTTTTAGGTCCTTGCAAAAGGGGCCTGGGGACTCATACCTGGATGTTGTAAGTCGCTTACGCACCACATTCCGGCAGTGGACTAAAGGCTTGACAGACAATTCTTTTGAGTCCCTGGAAGATCTTATGATTGAAGATCAACTTTTGCACATCTGTCCCCCAGACGTCAGACAGTTTGTGCTGGAGCGAAAGCCAACCTCTGCCAAAGCAGCAGCAGAACTGGCAGATACCTATATCCACTCTCGTGTATCTGACCATCGCAAGGCTCCTCCAAATGGCTGGAAAGGAGGGAAATCACACATGGCAACCCCTCCTCTGCCTACCAACCAAGTTCCTCAGCGGCCGGAACCTGCAGCTCCTGGAGCCAAGGCCTTCCTGACTGACAACCGCAAATGCTACACCTGTGGGGCAGTCGGACATCTCCGGACACAGTGCCCTAAGCAGGAGAAGATGACAACCCCTGGCCATCCGGCCAGCAACCCTTCTGCTGTGCTGCTCGTCAGTGGAAAACCTCCTGGAACCAATGCCAACTTGCAGCCAGTCATCATAGGCCACCGGACTGTAACAGGCTTTCGTGACACCGGAGCTGAAGTCACTCTGGTCAGACCAGAGGTAATAGAAGAAACAGACATCATCCCAGAGAAGTTCCTTACCCTCACCGGAGTTGGGGGAACCCTTTCCCATGTACCCCGTGCCTATGTTTTCATCGATTGGGGTGCCGGAAGTGGGATGAGAGAGGTGGGTGTCTCGGAGGAGATCCCCACTGCTGTGTTGTTAGGTTCTGATTTAGGGACCCTTATTTCTTACTATGCCCCTGCTAAGAGCACCCAGGATGCTCCCACGGAACTCTCTGGACCTACCAAGGTACTGTGTACAGATGTTGGGGTAATATCTGGGCAACCTGTGGATGGACAGAGGGAGGGGGAGGGTGGAGTTGAAGTGCAAGGTCCTCCTTTTTCAGAGACAGGAGAGGAGGCCCCCTTGCTAGTGAAGGTAACTGATGTATGTTCCAATGATGCTGAACTGATAAAGGTTAAATGTGATGATGGTGATGATGATGATGATGATAATGATGCATTGCCAGTATTGGTGGTCACTCGCAGTGCTGCGAAGGCAGCCGAGGTGCAGGCCCTGATCGCAGAACAGCAGGAGGAGGTCTCTGGGCCCTCTCCCTGTTCTGACCCAGTGGACTCCACCTCTGTTGAGCCTCAGCAGCCGTCCTTGTTTGCCACAGGACTGCTGGCTGGGACTTGTTGTTCTGCCTTTGAAACAGCACTGCAGACAGACCAAACAATAGCACAGCTCAGGAGTCTAGCTGATCGCCCCCCTGCAGAGAATGACAAACAAAAATTCTACTGGGACAAAGGGAAACTGTACAGAGAAAGTTTGCCTGCAGAGGGGAATGAGGCTGACTTAGGTAGCAGGCAGCTGGTGGTACCCAGTCAATTTAGGGGACAGCTGCTAAAAGTGGCCCATGAGATTCCCCTGCGGCAGAACAAACTCCAAGCAGCATGGGAAGGCCCGTACACCATCACCCAGCGTCTGAATGATGTCACCTACTTGGTCAGGTTGGGAGAAGGGAGTAGACGACAGAAGGCCATTCATGTGAACATGATCAAAGCCCATCATGAGCGCATGGCCTATGTCATGCCAGTCTGCAGCAGGCCAGAGCCTGAGGAGGCTGATCCACTTCTAGACCTGCTAGCTGACACCAGGGAGGTTGACTCAGAACTCCTGATAAACTCCAAACTTACCCCCACCCAGATACCTGGACTGAAGCGAGTGCTGGCAGTACACGGTAGCAGGTTTACAGGAAAACCTGGGAGGACGCACCTCGCTGTCCACCAGGTGGACACTGGGGCACATCCTCCCATTAAACAGTCGGCCTATCGCGTCTCCCTGGAGGTGCTGGCCGACATGAAAGGGGAGGTGGAGGAAATGCTGCAGCTGGGGGTGATTCAGAAGTCCCACAGTGCCTGGGCATCCCCGGTAGTCTTGGTCCCCAAAAAGGACCAGACGACCAGGTTCTGTGTGGACTACCGGAAACTGAATGCCATCACCACTGCAGATGCCTACCCCATGCCCCGGACTGATGAGTTGTTAGATAGACTGGCGGCTGCCCGCTATATCACAATCATGGATCTGAGCAGGGGGTACTGGCAAATTCCTCTGGCCCCTGAGGCTCGGGAAAAGTCGGCTTTCATCACCCCATTCGGCTTGTTCGAATTTACCGTAATGCCGTTTGGGATGAAGAATGCCCCAGCTACCTTCCAGAGAGTCATGAATGACTTACTGGAGGGGCTGGAAACCTTTGCAGTAGCCTACCTGGATGACATCGCCGTGTTCAGCCCTACCTGGGAAGAACACCTGGTGCACCTGTCACAGGTCCTGGACAAACTGACAGCTGCCAATCTGACTGTCAAACCCAGTAAGTGTCAGATTGGCATGACTGATGTGCAGTACTTGGGACACCAGGTAGGAGGAGGCACCCTGAAACCCGAGACAGGGAAGGTTGATGCCATTCTGGCCTGGCCTACCCCCCAAACCAAAAAGCAGGTTATGTCTTTCTTGGGGACCGCTGGCTACTATAGGAAGTTTGTGTGTAACTATAGTAGCCTGGCAAAACCTCTGACTGACCTAACCAAAAAGAAACTGCCCAAGGTGGTGTCTTGGACACCAGAATGTGAGCAGGCATTTCAGGCCTTGAAGGAGGCGCTGGCCCGCGCCCCTGTGCTACAGGCTCCAGACTTCACCCGCCGTTTCCTAGTGCAGACGGATGCCTCTGCCTATGGATTGGGTGCAGTCCTGAGCCAGGTGGATGATGCCGGAGAGGAGCATCCCATCCTCTACCTGAGCCGGAAGCTGCTTCCCAGGGAAGTAGCATACGCCACGATCGAAAAGGAGTGTCTTGCGATCGTGTGGGCCCTCCAGAAGTTACAAACGTACCTTTATGGACGGCACTTCACTGTGATCACGGATCACAATCCCTTGAGCTGGCTAAATCGTGTTGCTGGGGAGAATGGCAAACTACTTCGGTGGAACTTAATTCTACAGCAATACGATTTCACCATCCAGCATAAGAAAGGCAGCACCCATGGCAATGCTGATGGGCTGTCACGACAAGCCGAGCCCGCAAGAGTCGGTTGCGTCAGGAGGGAAATTGTAGTTCCCTCCCATGCAACCACCTAAGGGGGGAGGTGTAACGATATCACGTAATGGACATGAAACGCTGTGGCTGGTTGCCATGTTGGAATTCAGCCATGACAGCTTTTCTGTAACATTACAGAAAATTCTGAACTCCCTCCTACCTCCTCCCTCTCCTTGTTTTAGGAATTCAAAGCTTTTAAAAGTTCAAAAGGAACAAAAGGTTATCTCCGCAGAGGAAGCAGACCCTGGCTGGGTCAGTGAACACAGCTCATGTCTCCTGGCAGGATATCAGGCCTGTCGTAAAACTGTCGCCCTCCCCATTCAGAGAACCAACAGACATCGGTCGTAAATACCTAACCGTGCAAACAGTCAGTTTGGTCATGAAATTACAGCATGTTTCATAACTGCCAAAGTAATAACCGCATAGCCATAATGTGGACATATTTAGTTTCCTCAGATAAATTGGAACATTTCAAGTCCAGACACCCCTATGTCAGGTCATATGGGAAGCCACTGGGACCCCTTATTCCTCCTAGGTAACCCCGAACTCGGAAACCTGTCATGTGTGTACTCATTTTGAAGCAAATATCACGCTGATCACTAAAATGAATACCTGCAGTCTATAAACAGTAGAGAGGCAGAGATATGAATATGTATCACAAAGTGTACCTGGGAGAGGGTCCTGAGAGTAGACACCTCCCAGCAACCAACCCCTAAACAAGATGACCAGACGATTGGTCACTGGTCGCTGTCAACACCCCCTTTGATTTGACAGAAAAGAGGAGAGGCCAAGACAATGAGAGAGTTCTCCTATTACCATCCAAGCAGGAAGATCTGCCAAGTTTGAGAACCGATTACCTTTGCTTATCGATCAAACGCTGATCAACCCTCTGGACATTAATTGCAAGTATCCTTTCTTCCCAATTCTACCTTATCTCTTTGTGGCTGTATATTGTCTTTATATTTTGAAACATCCTTTTTCTGTAAATGTTTTATTTGCATCAACTTTGACCTTTTCATAATAAACCCTTATGTTGAAAAGTGTTAACCTTGTCTCTAAAGCTCTTAATGCAAGCTATAAATGAACCTGCCTCTTAGAAGAGCGCTACTGTCGTAGAATAAGGCTTCTGAGCAGACCTGTCTGTGGTGGCAGTGTGTGTTGTAGACGCTTATTCTAAAATTATAATTGGTATTGCTAAAATTATGAGTCCCCCCGGCTCGGTCCTTTAAAACGGGGGTGGTGGCAGTTAAAGGGTTAATTGTGTAATTAGCCCAGTGACAATCGCTCTCAGGCTGCTTGCACATAGATTGTGGTCCTGCAAGCTGGAAAATCTTTGTGCTGGGCGCTGCTGAGAGTGGCATTGTTACGTAAGTGACAGCGTGGTGTAGGGTTGGCCGGTCCTTCCTCGCAAGTTAGTGAGGAGGGCAGGGATCTGACACCCGCGTTCGTCACAGGCATCACACAGAGCTCCTCTATTTTCTTTGCAGAAGCACCCATAGGACTTCTAGTGTGTTAGTGGCATCACACAGAGCTCCTATATTTTCTTCTCAGCAGCACCCACAGGACTTCTAGTGTGTTAGTGGCATCACACAGAGCTCCTCTATTTCTTTGCAGAAGCACCCATAGGACTTCTAGTGTGTTAGTGGCATCACACAGAGCTCCTATATTTTCTTCTCAGCAGCACCCACAGGACTTCTAGTGTGTTAGTGGCACCACACAGAGCTCCTCTATTTTCTTTGCAGAAGCACCCATAGGACTTCTAGTGTGTTAGTGGCATCACACAGAGCTCCTATATTTTCTTCTCAGCAGCACCCACAGGACTTCTAGTGTGTTAGTGGCATCACACAGAGCTCCTCTATTTTCTTTGCAGAAGCACCCATAGGACTTCTAGTATGTTAGTGGCATCACACAGAGCTCCTATATTTTCTTCTCAGCAGCACCCACAGGACTTCTAGTGTGTTAGTGGCATCACACAGAGCTCCTCTATTTTCTTTGCAGAAGCACCCATAGGACTTCTAGTGTGTTAGTGGCATCACACAGAGCTCCTATATTTTCTTCTCAGCAGCACCCACAGGACTTCTAGTGTGTTAGTGGCATCACACAGAGCTCCTCTATTTTCTTTGCAGAAGCACCCATAGGACTTCTAGTGTGTTAGTGGCATCACACAGAGCATCAAACAGAAACTGGGAGGCTACAAACTCCTGGTCCTGGGCGACGAGTTGCTGAGGCTTCGGTCAGTAGCAGAAGGAGCGGTGGGGAAGGTGGACGTCTGACCGATGCGTTCAGACAATTTTTTAGTCTGCAGCCCCAAGGTATGATCGGTTCCAGCAACCATCGCCAGCGTCTGATATACATGGTGCAGGAATACCTTGGGGCAAGGTCAGACTTGGACACCTTTCCCACCGAAAATCCTCTGGCTTACTGGGTCCTGAGGATGGATCACTGGCCAGAGCTTGCACAGTATGCAATTGAGCTACTGGCCTGTCCTGCCTCCAGCGTTCTTTCCGAACGCACATTCAGTGCTGCTGGAGGATTTGTCACCGATCATAGGGTGCGCCTGTCCACCGCCTCGGTTGATCGACTGACCTTCATCAAAATGAATCAGTCTTGGATCACCACCAGCTACCAGGCACCTGAGGCGGATATAACCGAATAATTTTTAATATCACATCCCTTCAAGACTGCCTATGCTGATGCTGAGTGACTGTCCTCTTATGTTCACTGACTATCCTCTTCCTCCTCCTCAATGATCCATGCCACCACACCAGTGCCTAAGGCACAATTTTTCAGCCCCTGTTTAACAGGGGCGTGTACATACAATTTTTATAAAAAAATGCTTCGCAACACGTGTGACTGCTGTGCTCCAAGTACAGTATCTGTGAGGGGTTGCAGTGTTGTGGCACCAGCACCAGTGCCTAAGGCAAATTTTTCAGCCCCTGTTTAACAGGGGCGTGTACTTACAATTTTTTAAAAAAATGCTTCGCAACACGTGTGACTGCTGTGCTCCAAGTACAGTATCTGTGAGGGGTTGCAGTGTTGTGGCACCAGCACCAGTGCCTAAGGCAAATTTTTCAGCCCCTGTTTAACAGGGGCGGGTAATTACAATTTTTTAAAAAAAATGCTTCGCAACACGTGTGACTGCTGTGCTCCAAGTACAGTATCTGTGAGGGGTTGCAGTGTTGTGGCACCAGCACCAGTGCCTAAGGCACAATTTTTCAGCCCCTGTTTAACAGGGGCGGGTAATTACAATTTTTTAAAAAAATGCTTCGCAACACGTGTGACTGCTGTGCTCCAAGTACAGTATCTGTGAGGGGTTGCAGTGTTGTGGCACCAGCACCAGTGCCTAAGGCACAATTTTTCAGCCCCTGTTTAACAGGGGCGGGTAATTACAATTTTTTAAAAAAATGCTTCGCAACACGTGTGACTGCTGTGCTCCAAGTACAGTATCTGTGAGGGGTTGCAGTGTTGTGGCACCAGCACCAGTGCCTAAGGCACAATTTTTCAGCCCCTGTTTAACAGGGGCGGGTAATTACAATTTTTTAAAAAAATGCTTCGCAACACGTGTGACTGCTGTGCTCCAAGTACAGTATCTGTGAGGGGTTGCAGTGTTGTGGCACCAGCACCAGTGCCTAAGGCACAATTTTTCAGCCCCTGTTTAACAGGGGCGGGTAATTACAAATCTTGATCTAATAGTTCACAGCAGGGCCCATTCCTGCGCCCACCAAGAGTAACTATGAGGGCCTACAGTCTTGTGGCAACACCGTCCACCACCACCGCCAAAGGCCCAATTTTTCTGCCCTGTTCATCAGGTGCTTGCAATTACAAATCTTGATCTAATAACTCACAGCAGGGCCCATTCCTGCGCCCACCAAGAGTAACTGTGAGAGCTTACAGTCTTGTGGCAACACCGTCCACCACCACCACCACCCCCAATTTTTCTGCCCTGTTCAAGAGGTGCATGCAATTACAAATCTTGATCTAATAACTCACAGCAGGGCCCATTCTTGCGCCCACCAAGAGTAACTGTGAGAGCTTACAGTCTTGTGGCAACACCGTCCACCACCATCGCCAAAGGCCCAATTTTTCTGCCCTGTTCATCAGGTGCTTGCAATTACAAATCTTGATCTAATAACTCACAGCAGGGCCCATTCCTGCGCCCACCAAGAGTAACTATGAGGGCCTACAGTCTTGTGGCAACACCGTCCACCACCACCGCCAAAGGCCCAATTTTTCTGCCCTGTTCATCAGGTGCTTGCAATTACAAATCTTGATCTAATAACTCACAGCAGGCCCATTCCTGCACCCACCAAGAGTAACTGTGAGAGCTTACAGTCTTGTGGCAACACCGTCCACCACCACCACCACCACCCCCAATTTTTCTGCCCTGTTCAACAGGTGAATGCAATTACAAATCTTGATCTATTAACTCAAAGCAGGGCCCATTCTTGCGCCCACCAAGAGTAACTGTGAGAGCTTACAGTCTTGTGGCAACACCGTCCACCCCCACCGCCAAAGGCCCAATTTTTCTGCCCTGTTCATCAGGTGCTTGCAATTACAAATCTTGATCTAATAACTCACAGCAGGGCCCATTCCTGCGCCCACCAAGAGTAACTATGAGGGCCTACAGTCTTGTGGCAACACCGTCCACCACCACCGCCAAAGGCCCAATTTTTCTGCCCTGTTCATCAGGTGCTTGCAATTACAAATCTTGATCTAATAACTCACAGCAGGGCCCATTCCTGCGCCCACCAAGAGTAACTGTGAGAGCTTACAGTCTTGTGGCAACACCGTCCACCACCACCACCACCACCCCCAATTTTTCTGCCCTGTTCAACAGGTGCATGCAATTACAAATCTTGATCTATTAACTCACAGCAGGGCCCATTCCTGTGCCCACCAGTCTTGTGGCTACACCAACATCTAATAGGGCAAATTTCTGCAGAGTATATACGCCAGGCCCCTACTTTCAAACATCCAACTTACAAACGACTCCTACTTGCAAATGGAAAGAGAAAACAGGAAGTGAGAGGAAATCTACCCCTAGGAAGGGAAATTCTATCCTGTTAGATTTAATTTGGGAAAAAGGTATCTCCTCTCTACTGATACTTTATCACCAATCCTTGTTTCAATTAAAACCCCACTTTTTCCAAAAACATTTGTCATTGGGACGGAAAGTTAGGTGACATGTTCTGAACAGATGTGCAAAGACAGCAAATGTTACAGGGGTGATAACCCCTCCCTATGTTCTCCAAAAAGCTTAAAAATAGATTTTTTTGGGATGGAGCTACACTTCATAATGTACCTGTTCAGATTCTACTTAAGAACAAACCTAAAGCCGCAAGTGGTTTTAAATGGCTTCTTTTTTTCCTTTACAAATGTCATTTTGTGCAAGGACAGTTCTAAACACGGGAAACACATGCCACTTCACAGGCATACTTTAGACACCCCCCAGGTACCATATTTAAAGGAAAATTTCACTTTTTTTTTTCACTTTATGCATCATTAAAATGACTGCTCCCGAAAAAACGTTAGTTTTTAAAAGTTCTTTTTGCATTGATATATGTCCCCTGGGGCAGGACCCGGGTCCCCAAACCTGTTTTATGACATTAACATGCATATTGGCCGTTGTAATTAGCACTTTTGATTTCGAACGTTCGCGTCCATTATAACGTATAGGGTTCGAAAATTCGCGCGAACTTTCGGTCGGTTCGAAGGTTCTGGTGCGAACCGAACCCGGGGGTGTTCGGCTCATCCCTAATGGACAGATTCAGTGATCACTGACTCTGTTAATTCAGAAAAGGAAGGAGCTGGTAAATTACATATACCGCTCTCCATCCTAAAAGATCTGGGATGGGGGGGGACCGGAGGAGCACACAGAGGGCGACCAGAAGAGGACGTGGGGAACAGAGAAGAAAGGGGGGGACCAGAGGAGGATGGGGGGACCGGGGGGCACACAGAGGGGGCCTGGAGGAGGACGGGGGGACTGGAGGAGCCCATGGAAGAGCACAGAGGAGGATACAGAGGGGAGCTGGAGGAGGATACAAGGGACACTCAGGAACGATCGGTGCGGCGGTGGGGGAAGTTATAATCACAGATCTCCCTGTGTGGCTTTCACTAAAGCAGCTGAAAGCCGCAGAGGGCAGAGGAGGAGAAGCAGCCGTCAGCTGCTTTATTGAAAGCCACACAGGGAGATTGGTGAATATAACTTCCCCTGCCTCTGCACCGATCATCCCTGAGTTTCCAGGTATTGGACTAGGCATTGGGAACATTTGCACGAGTACAAGTACTCCTGCAAATACTCGGTATCGGCACCTATATCTATACTAGTATCGGTATTGGTGCAACCCTAATTGAAATGAAGCAAAATACATCAATATCTATTTATTTACCTATGCATCCTTTCATAAATTATGAACAAGTTTGCAGGTAAGCAATGCCTTTCATATAAATCTGAGCAGGTCAAGTGAAAACATTGGCAATGTATTATTATTAATTAACAGCTGAGTACTATGAATGGTTTTGTTTACAAATAAATTAATTATCCACAGTGCAAAGATTTAAAAAAAAGAAGAATCGAAATTTAAAAACGTTCATGTTCTGTTTATTTTTCTCACATGTTCTTGGTGGATTTTTTGGACAATAAAAAAAAAAGCATCCAAAAAGCAACATGGAAAATGTAACCTGTTGTCACCCATCCACAGTAGTTGTCCTGCGAGCCAGCAGCAGCTGCAAGCAGGGTGACGTACTGGTATGTTGCAGCCTTTCTTCCGGGTTTGGGGCGTGTGCATGTTTGGACACAGTATGAGTTTGACAGCTGTGGCCAATTACACACAGAGTTATGTGTTTACAAAAACACAGAACTCTGTGTACTGTAAACTGTTTACAGTACAGCCAGATAGTCAAAGCAGGGAGAAAAAACAGCCAGATAGTTAACCACCTCAACACTGGACACCATTACCCCCTTCCTGCCCAGGCCAATTTCCAGCTTTCAGCACTCTCACACTTTGAATGACAATTACTCAGCCATGCAGAAAAGTATCCAAACAAAATTTGTATATTTTTTTTTAGACATATAGCGCTTTATTATGGTGGTATTTAATCACCCCTATTTTTTTTTTGTGATATAAGTGCAAAAATACCAAAAAGTAGTTTCTAATATAAAATGTTGCAAATAAGTATTTTTTTTATTTATTTTTTTATAAATTTAGGCCAAAAATGTATACTGCTACACTTCTTTGGTAAAAGTAACCCAAATCTGTGTATATTATTTAGTCTGTATGAAAGTTATAGAGTCTACAAGCTATGGTAGGTACAGTATCATTTGAAATCGATCAATCCTGATGTACTGACTACCTATCTCATTTCTTGGCGCCCTAACATGCCAGGAAAGTACGAATTCCCCCCAACTGGCCCCTTTTTGGAAAGTAGACAGTCCAAGGTATTTAGTAAGAGGCATTATGAGTTTTTTTAAATTGTAATTTCATCCCACGATTCTTTGGAAAATAAAGATGAATTGAATATTTTTTTCACAAAAATGTCCCATTAACAAGTGTAGCCAAGGGTTTGCTACTATAGTTATTACAGTGGTTGTTATTTCAAATGACAGGGGTGAACAGCGGCGCTAGATATGATGATAACATAAAATGATATAGCAACTGGAATATATGCATACATAAAATGTGTGTGTGTGAATAAGCACACATAATATTAAAACATTTGTTTAAAATATAATGTCCATAAATGATCCGAGATCTTGTATGATTAGCACCTGGAGGCAGCTCCCTTAGAGTGAAGCGATGGGCTCTGTGTAGAAATGGGAACAGAGGGGCGCCAGACTTAGTGCAGTATAAATCATATATTTAATAAAAGCAAGTAGTAACTCAATGGGTTACTACTTGCAGTAGTATGTGGTGTTCACAGTATGTTCAGTATGTGGTGAAAATCGCCAGTCCTGGAGTCTCATAAATGTCTTCCCTTTGCAGCCTGGGACACTGGTGTGATCTTACAGGGATCCAGAGAATGCTGGGAACCAGGAGGCAGGAAACAAAAAGCAGCTGGTCGTGACTTCACAGGAACAGGAAATGTGATTCTTCACAGTGGCAAGGATTGGTAATGCATTTCGAAGCTACAGCTTCTTCATCAGACCACGTTATTTCAAATGAGTTTGGCTCCCTCTAGTGTCTTCTTAATGCTGTTAGGATTTTCTTCTATTCCTGAGAAGCAACTCAGCAAAGCATTGTGGGAGATGTAGTTTGGAGGGGGAAATGACTCTGTTAGCTGGATCAGCCCTGAACTACACTACTAGTTAATGCAAACCGCACAGCACTGCCTGCTGGGAGCGGTAATAAAAGGGAAAGTGCGGCCATTTTTCAGCCTCTCTGGACGCCATTCAATACCTGCCAGCACTGCAGGAGGTCTGTGTGTGTGACCAGGAGTGAGAGACTGCGGTTTGCAGCACCAGAACATCTGGAAGTTTCCTGCACTTCAGTCATCGGGAGTAGCAGTGCAGCGCGGTGGCACCATCTTTTCACCAGACAGAGACATCAGGAGGGGAGTCCAGACTAACTCTTACAGCCTCTGATTCTATTGTGGTGAGAGGGTACCTGCCCATTCCAGTAAAAGTGAACAGTTTGCTGAGTGAGTTATTTTACAGACTGCTGGTGAGACTTGTAATTCCACGGATCACAGGCATCATACAGCTGAACTCTGGGTTTGTTTGTTCCCTGCATTGTAAGGTCAGTACTGTATTAAACTCACATATATCAGGAGGAATCTACAAAGTGCCTTATTTCTTCAGTTAATCATTTAACAACATACAGTTCACGATACAGTGATTTCTCCTCTTTCTTTCTGTGGATTACAAATACTGCAAAGTTTAAATTACAAGATATCTGGAGGCAAAGAACTTTTACCAGTCTCCTTTCTACCAGGCATTGTTACTTTATGTCTGGTCTGAACTTTGAATTACCACCTGGGGGAGCCATTGAGTACATGTAATACATTGCATTGTGTTATTGAATGTAAGGAATATTGTACTGCATTTTGGTGTGTGTATTGAGGCTTCAGTGGGAAGGTGTTTAATACAGGTATTGAAGGATATTGAACACTTATTCCATTGTTCACCTGGCTACATATACTCCTAACGGTAATTAATCAGTCAACAGTTTGCTTATCTAGATTGAGTTGTACCAACTGCCATTTACTGTTTGTGTTTTTTCACATTGTTCATTGTGTTCTATTATTCACTCTAGTAAACTTTCTGAGTGGTTCAGTGACATTGTGTGAGTCTCTCATTGATAACATCCTATTGCATAATGGAACCCAAGGTGCCAGAGGTAAGAGAGGATCTTCAGAGTTGGGGTAGCCAGTGGGGTATAAAGTCAATCAGCAGCCCTCACGGGGGTACCGCTACACAAGTAGTTTCTAACACACAGCATAGGCATACTTGCAATTACTCCCCACAACACATTCTGCTGCTTCTCCTGAGTATGAAATACCAAATGTGCAAGACTTTTTCACAGCCTAGCGACATAGAGAGACCCAACATCAAAGTAGCACCTTCAGGTGTTCAAGAGTCTAATCTAATTTTGTGACTACTAATCACCTTTTTAAAGGCCCTGGAAAACCAGGAAAATTAAATTACCCAAAAAATGACCCTATTTTGGAAAACAAACACCCCAATGTATTTCATGAGGCATAATGAGTCTTTTGAACATGTATTTTTATTCCACAAGTTTTTGGAAAGTGTGGAAATAAAATGAAAACTTATTTATTTTACACAAAGTTGTCAATTGATAAGATCTTTCTAACACACAGCATTCTGCTACTCCTCCTCAGTCTGGCAATACAGATTTTGTACGCAACATTGCAACTTACAGTGCATCCGGAATGTATTCACAGCGCTTCACTTTTTCCATGTTTTGTTATGTTACACCCTTATTCCAAAATGGATTAAATTAACTATTTTCCTCAAAATTCGACAAGCAATACCCCATAATGACAATGTGAAAGAAGTTTGTTTGAAATCTTTGCAAATTTATTAAAAATAAAAAACAACCTTTGGCACCAATTACAGCCTCAGTCTTTTTAAGTATGATTCTACATGGGGGTTCAAGTCTGGGCTCTGGCTGGGCCACTCAAGGATATTCACAGAGTTGTCCCGTAGCCACTCCTGTTATCTTGGCTGTGTGCTTAGGGTCGTTGTCCTGTTGGAAGATGAACCTTCACCCTAGTCTGTGGTCCAGAGCGCTCTGGAGCAGGTTTTCATCAGGGATGTCTCTGTACATTGCTGCAAAAAAGAAAGCCACTGCCCCCACCTATAACCGGCCATTGCAGCAAGTAGCATTGGAAGGCAACATATGTTAGAAAGAAAGCCAAGGAAAACTCCAAGCTCACTTACCGACCAGGCACGGAAAACCAAATTAACCTGTCTAACAGTATGCGTTAAAAACAGGGGTTTAGTCTGCACATATTTGCAAATACATGTGTAAGCTACAGGCCCCGCCAAGGCACCCTGTTATCTGTAGTCCTATCACTAGCTTATGAGTGACTCCACAATGGAAGCATATGCATTCTGATGGATAGATGGAGGGCAGATGGACTGAAGGGAGCCCACACCTTCTTAAAGGTACAGGGGCACACTGAACACCCAGCACAATGGCTGCAAAGGGGTCAGTGCGCTGCCTGACCAATATAACAGTAATACAATAAGAAAGCCACTGCCCCCACCTATAACTGGCCATTGCAGCAAGTAGCATTGGAAGAAAGCATTCATCTTTCCCTCCATCCTGACTAGTCTCCGAGTTCCTCAAAAATATCCATACAGCACGATTCTGCCATCACCATTCTTCACTCTAGGGATGACAATGGCCAGGTGATGAGCGGTGTCTGGTTTCCTCCAGACATGATGCTTGCCATTCAGGCCAAAGAGTTCAATATTTATTTCATTAGACCATATTTTTTTTCTCGTGGTCTGAGAGTCCTTCAGGTGCCTTTTTCGCAAACTCCAGGTGGGCTATCATGTGCCTTTTCCTGAGGAGTGGCTTCCATCTGGCCACAGCAGACAGAGACATGGACAGCAAGGGCCACAGGAATTGTCCAGGCAGCTGGCAGGAATATGGTTCATAAACATGCCAGGGTCAGTACAGGCAGCATGCTGACATCCAGGCAACAGGCAGGAACATGATCCATCAAAATTCCTGGGTCAGTACAGGCAGCAGGCAGAGAAATGGTCAGCACAGCCAAAGTATTGGTCCAGTGGTTTGAAGAGAGGATTGATCCAGGAAGCAGGGAGAGACATGGACAGCAAGAGCCAAAGGAATTGTCCAGGCAGCAGGCAGGAATATGGTCCATAAACATGCCAGGGTCAGTACAGGCAGCAGGCTGAAATCCAGGCAGCAGTCAGGAACATGGTCCATAAAACATCCTGGGTCAGTACAGGAAGCAGGTAGAGATATGGTCAGCACAACCAAAGTATTGGTCTGGGCAGCGGGCAGGAACATTAGGCTTAGGGCCTTGGTCAGGAAAGAATGGGCACAGGTGTAAAGGCTTCTTCACACCCAAATCTCTTCAAAGCCTCCGGTCTCAAGACCCTGATCTGCGAATTACAAAACCCAGAGAAAACCAAAAACAGTTTTTCTCTACTCAGAACACTATTCTGAAGCCCCTCACATATGTGATACTCCTGTGTTGTACTACAGTAGCAAGACAAAAGAACAGTCCAAGCGGCAGGCAAAAACATGGTTGATTATGAGGCCAAGGTCAGTGCAGGAAGAAGACAGAACATGGTTGATAATCAATCCAGACAGCACGCAGAGGCATAGTCAATTTACTGACACAACATCTAAAATTTACTGGCACAGCCACGTTTTTACTGGCATTTTCAAAAGTTACAAAATATGGTTTTAAGGGCAAATTTTAGGCTACAAACAAGTACAATATGCAAATAGCAATGTGATTTAAGGTTGATATTAGGGCAAAAAACATATTTCTTATTTTATTTTCGATATAGTAAGTATATAGCTCAGGGACAGGACTCAGTGTCACTGACAGCAGTGTGCAGCAGCACAGATGATGACACCTCACCGACACATCTCCTGAGTCACAGTGACAGTCTCTCTACATGCCAGGTGGTCCCTTCAGTACATTCCAGTCCAAATAGCACTGACAGTCCAGCTCCCGGCTTGCCATGCTCCCGACCCGCAGACCTGCACACGAGGCTCAGGCTCCTCCGCTGGGCTCCCTTGACCATGACACCAGGCATTTCCTTCACCATACCCGCCCCCCACCGACGCCACCCAAACACACTGTAGCAGGCACTTGGCCAGTCTCGGCATGCACAGTTCTGAACTGAGCATCACAGCCATATTTTTTACTGCCAACCTTTTCCTGTCACTGGCACTTACTGCAGGAGAAAAGTGCCTATTTTTTACTGGCTGCCAGTAAAAATACTGACAGTTGGCAACACTGGGCTCCACCCTACCCTCAACAGGAACCACTATTTAACACTGTGTTCTCCAAGCCTGCCTTGCCGAGCAATATTGTGTGTTTGGTTTCCTGTCTAGTGCTTGCCGCTTGCTCTCTTGCTCAGAGACAGACTCTGTTACCGATCTTGACTTGTTCTTTGAATATCCCTGCCTGCTTGTTACCCTGACCTTTGGCTTATCGCCTGACTATCCCTTGTTGTCCTGGGCTGCTGTTTCCTCTCTATCCTCCTGTAGCCTACCATGAGCATGAGGGGGCCGCGACCTGGAGCCAGTTGCAACGCAGTCCATCCTCACCACTATAGGCTCTGGTGAATACCTGCTGGCTCTAATACCTTGTACACATGGTCGGACATTCCGACCAAAAAATCCGTCTGATTTTTTCGGACGGATCTTGTTCGAAACTTGTGTTGCACACGGTCAGACAAAGTTGTCGGAAAATCTGATCGTTCAGAACTAGGTGACAAACAACACATACGACGGGACTATGTAGAGGCCAGTAGCCAATAGCTTTCGTCTCCAAATTTCTTCTGAGCATACGTGGCACTTTGTGCGTCGGAATTCTCTACACACGATCGGAAAAAGTCAGATCGGATTTTGTTGTCGGAAAATTTTAGATCCTGCTCTCAAATTTTTTCTGTCGGAAATTCCAACAGAAAAAGCCAGCTAGAGCCCACACATGATCGGATTTTCCGACAACATAATCCGTTCAGACTTTTTCCATCAGAATATCCGACCGTGTGTACGGGGCATTAGACTCCGCACCCTGGGGAATCTATGCTCTAGCTCCCAGTGGGATCCGTGTTGGTGCTCCTGTGGACCTGCCTTCCTGAACCTCCCAGAGTTCCATCCACAGCAGTCAGTTGTAGGGTCCACTACCTTAGTGGTGCACTCCTGACTCCAACGGTGTGCATCCGTCACCTGGACTCAGGCGACCTGACAGTTAAACAATGCAGATGGCAGGCAGAGGCATAGTCAATAAACTGTCTGTCTAGCAGCAATTTTCGATGCATAGGTCTGGTTGGGAAGGACATTGGGGATAATGGTGTCTCTTTTAACTGTTTCTGTTGGTGGATTTTCCTCAGGCAGAGTTGGGCGAATGACTGTTTAGCGAATACCTGAATTTGTGGGGCGATCTGCACAATGTTTTCCCACTGAGCACGCCACAATGCACTGCGTGCTGCCCAGGCCCTATTTGGATGAAGCCTTGCACCTGACCACTGGTCAGATGCAAGGCTTTGCCAGTTAGGGCACAGAGCACTGTCAGAGACCCGATTGGACAAAGTGATGATGACTTTGTCCAATCAGGGCTCAGTGCTCATAGACCCAACCCACACTATAAAAGGTTCCTTCCCACAGGCAACATTTGCAGTGTGTTGTTAAAGTGGAGATAGATAAAGCAGCGCTCAGTTTGCTACTAGTGAGTGTGTTCACTTATTGTGACTCTGAGTGTAAGTATAATGTGTAAGCAGGGGCAGACTGACAACTCATGGGGCCCCCGGGCAATAGGAGATTATGGGGCCCCCGGGCAATAGGAGATTATGGGGCCCCAGGCAATAGATTATGTTGCCACACAGTATACACACACACACACATACAGTATACACACACAGACACACAATATACACACACAGACTACACATACACACACTGAAAAGGTACTGGAGAGGCGGGGCAGCTATAATCTTTGGCTTTTTAAAAAAAACACTGATTTTTACATACTGTCCCTTTATTGAGGCTGGCAACCCTGATTGGGCCCCTTAGTTGCATGGGGCCCTAGGGAAGTGACAAGCCCATCAATCACACATTTCCATTTTTTCCCCATTTTTTTGCAATCTATGTGAATGGTAGGGCAAGCAAGCTATATATGTTATAATTTGTACCGGCCCTGCCCATGTGCCATCATAGCCAAAGTGACTAGCCTCACTCTGACAATCCCATGTGCCTTCTTTGTATACAGTGTGACTGCATACAAAGAAGGCACATGGGCTTGTCAGAGACTGCGGGCATGATGGCACATGGGCTTGTCAAAGTGAGACTGCATTCAAGTTGTATGCAGTCTCACTCTGACAAGCCCATCATGTGCCATCATGCCCACAGTCTCTGACAAGCCCATCATGTGCCATCATGCCCGCAGTTTCTGACAAGCCCATCATGTGCCATCATCCATCATGCCACGCAGTCTCTGACAAGCCCAGATGTGCCATCATGCCCGCAGTCTCTGACAAGCCCATCATGTACTAACATGCCTGCAGTCTCTGATAAGCCCATCATGTGCCATCATGCCTGTAGTCTCTGATAAGCCCATCATGTGCCATCAAGCCTGCAGTCTCTGACAAGCCCATCATGTACCATCCTGCCCGCAGTTTCTGACAAGCCCATGTGCCATTATGCCCACAGTCTCTGACAAACCCAGATTATCAGTGCCATCGTGCCCGCAGTCTCTGATAATCTCATCATGTGCCATCATGCCTGCAGACTCTGACAAGCCCATGTGTCATCATACCCACAGTCTCTGACAAGCCCATCATGTGCCATCATGCCTGCAGTTTCGGACAAGCCCATGTGCCATCATGCCCAAAGTCTCTGACAAGCCCAGATGTGCCATTATGCCCGCAGTTTCTGACAACCCCATGTGCCACCATGCCCGCAGTTTGTGACAATCCTATGTGCCATCATGCCCGCAGTCTCTGACAATCCCATGTGCTATCATGCTGGCAGTCTCTGACAATCCCATGTGCCATCATGACATTCTCTTGTGCCATGACCACAGTCTTTGACCGTCTCTTGTGCCTTCCCCAACATCTGACCATCTCTTGTGCTATGCCCACAGTCTATGACCGTCTCTTGTGCCATGCCCACAGTCTCTGATCATCCCTTGTGCCATGTATGCAGTCTCTGATCATCCCCTGTGCCATGTATGCAGTCTCTGATCATCCCCTGTGCCATGTATGCAGTCTCTGATTGTCTCTTGTACCATGTCTGCAGTCTCTGATTGTCTCTTGTGCCATGTCTGCAGTCTCTGATTGTCTCTTGTACCATGTCTGCAATCTCTGATTGTCTCTTGTGCCATGTCTGCAGTTTCTGATCTTCTCTTGTGCCATGTCTGCAGTCTCTGATCGTCTCTTGTGCCATGTCTGCGGTCTCTGATTGTCTCTTGTGCCATGTATGCAGTCTCTGACCATATCTTGTGCCATGTCTGCAGTCTCTGTGGACAGTGACAGTGTCTGCGTCGCCCGCCCGCCTTGTCTCTTGTGCCATGTATGCAGTCTCTGACCATATCTTGTGCCATGTCTGCAGTCTCTGTGGACTGTGATGTTACAGGGAGCTCTGTAAAATCTTGTGTGGTGACCAGAGTCCCCTTACATCAGAGTTTCCTTTTACATCAGAGTCCGCAGCAGTCCCTTTTATATCAGAGTGCTCACAGTTCTCCTTTATATCAGGGTCCACGGAGTTCACCCTCACACTGTAAAGAAGAACCCTGTGCTTGGTTATAATAACCTGACCTTCATGTAAATGGAGAAATATGCCTTTTTTTTTTTTTTTTTTACTGGGTTCTGCGTTCAGTGGGTCCGGGACTGGCATAACTCCCCGGGTAGAGGGGAGGGAGGAGAACAAATGTATGTCCCCCCTTTATTTTGTTCACCAACTGTTAATAAAACATACTTTACAAATCTACAAATAGATTTTTTGGTGTTTTTCATTTCATTTTTTCTGTAAGTTAAACAAACATCTAAGCACTAGAACCACTATAGCTTAAAGTGGTTGTAAACCCACAAAAAAAAACCCTGCAAGACAAAGGCATAATGAGCTAGTATGCATAGCATGCTAGCTCATTATGAAGTACTCACCTTAGATCGAAAGCCCCCGCAGCGGTCTCAGTACACAGCTCCGGCCGGCGACATCGCTCCCGTACTTACTTTCAGGTATCGCGGGCTCCGGCTCTGTGATTGGCTGGAGCCGCGATGACGTCGTTTCCACGCATGCACGCGGGAGCCAATGGTAATGGCACACTAGCTGAAATAATGGCACGAACACACCATTGCTTCAGTGCACATGTGCCCCCTCCTAGGGTCATCTGGCAGCACAAACAAAACATCAGTTTTCCTTATCTGAGCTGTCGCTTTCAGATAGACTTTAACCACTCTTGCTACATCAAGAGAGTGCAAAAGTTTTTCTTCCGCAGAACGAGACTGCAGGAAAAAGGATGGCAGGACCACGTCTTGGTTCAGATGAAACCCTGACACTACCTTAGGCAAAAAGGTTGGATGGGGACGCAGCACCACTTTGTCCTTATGGACAAGGTATTTTACAGGAAAAAGTTGCCAACTCTGATGCCCTTCTTGCGGATGTTAAAAAAAAAAAAAAACAATTTCTTCGTCAAGAAGATCAAAACAATATCCTGTATTGGTTCAAAAGGCGTTTTTTGTAAAACCGACAGGACTAGATTCAGATCCCATGGGCACAAGGGTTTCCTGATCGGCTGAACCATATGCATTGCCCCTTGTATAAACTCCAGGACCAAGGAATGTGAGGCAAGCGGCCTTTGAAAAAATACTGACAAGGCCAAAATCTGACCCTTAATTGTACTCAATATAATACAGACGAGTCTTGATTTTCTTTTCTCTTTTTCTTTTTTATTACTTTTTTCACGTTCCACCTCTGTCGTTGCTCTTGTTCCATTTCAGTTTGTAACATGAATGCTGTAAAGATATCTACATCTCTATACGTCTATACAACCATCATGGTGGTTACTATTATATTTATATTTATATATACTTTGCTCATATCATTCCTGTTACACTGTATTTGGTTAATGAGGCACGCCATAGTGTATTTTTATTTTATTTTCTTGTCTTCCTTTTCTTCTCTTTTTTCCTTTTTTTATTTTGCTTTTCACACTCTTGCACTTTTTGTATCCTTCTTTCATACATTCTCTGCTTCCACGCCCACAATGTTATGGATTTTACTTTACATTAGTGATATCACATCATTTACTACTTAGAAGTCATTATCAAGTATTTTGTTAATTGATTTAGATACATATACATTCTTATTTTAGCAGTTACGACATATGTGGCACATCACATTCACTTCTTTTCTTGTCGCCACGTCCGCCCTCTACCTGCTCCCTATGTGATTGCTGCAAACCATGCCTTTTCAGCTCCTGGTGGAGGCACTTACCGCTCTTTCCTTTGGAGGATCAGTCTATTGGATCAACTGACCATTATGTGAGTATGGAGTGCCTCTTGGAGGCCACATGCTTTTTCTGTAATATAATCATCATGCCGTATCTTACCGATACTTACTGTCTTTTTAGATCTCTCACATATGCATCTACTCCTGATGAAGCATGCAGAGCTCGTGAAACGAGTATAAAAGTTGTATATGTATACTATGTACTTTTATTTTTGCAACCAATATGTCAAGCTTATGATTCATGATGGTTTTCATTTTTATTCATTTTTTATTTTTATATTTATTTATGACTATGTTTGTGAAACTCAAATAAAATCTTTATTAATTTATTATACTTTTTTGTTGACCTCTATGAGCAACTCATTTAAAGTCCCATGGGCTAACTCATCTTGTATTATATGTATTATAGGGATGGAGTTGTATCATATTAAGAGATAGTATTCAGACTGCCCCTTTTCTTCTTAATTGTACTCAAGGCCAATTTCATTTCTACCCCCAACTGAAGGAAGGTAAGAGTTCTATCTATGACATACTTTCGAGGATGCCATTTTCTAGCCTGACACCAGGAAATATAGGCCTTCCAGACACTATAATAAGTGGATCTGGAAGCCGGCTTCCTTGCATTAATCAGGGTGGTTACCACAGAACCTGTAAGCCCTTGATTCTTTAGAATGTGGGCTTCAACAGCCAGACAATCAAATTTAGCAACTGTAAGGCAGGATGGAATACTGGCCCCTGTGACAGGAGGTCTGGATGTTTTGGTAGAGTCCAAGGCCTACCCACTGACATTCTGATGATCTCTGCATACCAAGATCTTCTGGGTCACACTGGGGCTACCAGAATCACAGGCTTTCGTTTCCTGCATGATTCGGCAAAGAAGGTCAGGTCTATGTCTGGGCTAACCCATCTTTGGCATATGGCCAAGAAAATGTTGGGGTGGAGAGACCATTCTCCTGGGAGAATCTGTTGACGGCTCAAGAAATCCGCCTGCCAATTCCCTACTCCTGGAATGAAGACTGCTGATAGGCAAGGCAGATGCTCCTCTGCCCAAATCAGAACATGATTCACCTCCCTTTGGGCTGCACGACTTCTGGTACCCCCTTGGTGATTGATATAGGCCACTGCCGTGGCATTGTCGGACTTTATCCGGACAGGACAGCCACACAATCTGTATGTCCAGGCTGTTAATGCTAGACGTACTGCCCAAATCTCTAGGACATTAATAGGCAAGGTCTTTTTGGACATAGACCATTTCCCTTGGATGGTGGACTCTTCCAGGACTGCAGGGTCAGATGCATTGGATGATCCAAGGTCTGGGTATCTTTGTTTCAAACAGACAGAATGCTGTTTTGAAGCAGTCTTGAATGAAACTAGGCATAAGGCACTGCTTCGAATGATGCCACCATCTTTCCCAGCAATTTCATACAAAGCCGGATGGAAGGATCCTTCTTTGTCCTGGCCATTTGGACCAGCTCCCTTATGGCATTGGGTTTTGCCTGGGGTAAGAACACCCTTATTTGGGCTGTATTTATGACTAGGCCTAGATACTCTTGCCTTCTTACTGGATGCAAGGAAGATTTTTCTAGGTTGACAATCCAACCCAGACATTCCAAATACTTGACAGTAGCGAACACGCCCTGGTTCAGTCCTGCCACTGACTGATCTATTAGTAATAGATTGTCCAAGTATGCCATTACCACTATACCTTGGGCCCTTAGTCTTGCTAGTACCAGGGCCAGGACTTTCATAAATACTCGTGAAGCGGTGGCCAGCCCGAAGGGTAAGGCCACAAATTGAAACTGGCGTGTTCTACCGCAAAATGCAGAAACTTCTGGTGAGCGGGAAAAATAGGCACATGCTGGTATGCAGCTTTGATATCTATTGATGCTAGAAATTCCCCTCCCTGCAGGATGGAGACAACTGACCGAATTGACTTGTGAAAGGAGCAGATATTTAGAAACCGATTCAGATTTTTAAGGTCTAGAATGGGTTTGACATCTCCATTCAGTTTTGGTACCGTGAAGAGATTTGAGTAGAATCCCATTCCTTGTTTCTCTGACGGAGTCTCTATGATTACTCCCTGAGACATCAACCGGTCTAGTGCTAGAAACAAAGATCTTCTTTTCCCTGGATCCTTGGGAACATTGGAACTCAAAAAGTGATCCGGGGGGGGGGGGGGACTTCTGAAATTCTAGTTTGTAGCCTAGGGCTACTACAGAGGTGACCCATCTGTCTTGGATTTCTTCCTGCCAAGCCCCATAAAACCTCAGAAGTCTTACCCCCACCCAATCGAGCGGGTGGTGCCCCTTCACAAGGAGGCTTTGGGATTCTGCTTTGTAGGTTTTTGCCCCCAGGACTTCTTTAGGCCATGTGATTGGACCTGAGGCCTACCCTTTGACCCCGACGGTGGAGGCCGTCGCCACTGTCTGGAAGCTGGGGGTCCTGGCACTGGAGAGGAAGCTCTTTTGTATGAAGAACGCTTATGCCGTATACACACGAGTGGAATTTCCAACAGAAAAAGTCAGACGGGAGCTTTTCATCGTATATTCCAATCGTGTGTATGCCCCATCTGACTTTTTACGTTGAACATTCTGACAGACCTAGAAAGAGAACATGTTCTAAATTTTTCAGACGGAACCAATTCCTATCGGGAAAACTGCTCGTCTGTATGCTGTTTCCGACGAAGCAAAAACGATGCATGCTCTGAAGAAAGTATTAGACGGAAGCTATTGGCTACCAGCTATTGAACTTCCTTTTTCTAGTCCCGTCGTACGTGTTGTACGTCAGACTTTGGTGTGACCACGTGTAGGCGAGACCACTTGAGCGGAATTCCGTCAGAGAAATCTTCAGAGTTTATTCCGACGGCAAAACCGCTCATGTGTACGTGGCATTATTCCTCCTTTTAATCGGTAGAAGGGTACTTTTACAACTTTTGGGATGTATTTATCCAAATCCTCCCCAAACAATCGTTCCCAATGGAAGGGGAAACCATCCAATAGCTTTTTACATGGTGATTCAGCCACAGAATTCTACGCATGTATACCAATAGGAGGGCCAGACGGGATGCCTGATCGATAGAATATTTGATAGCATCAGCCGCAAAACACAAGGCCCTTGGCAGCTCAACTAGATCCTGAGCCTCTTCCCCTCAAACAGGCACATCTTTAATGACCTGCTTAACCTCATCTTTTTAGAGCCTGGCAAATACTTATTGCAGGTTGTGCCACTACTCCAGCCATGGAAAAGGAGGCTTTAAGTAAAGTTTACAGTCTCTTGTCAGCTGGATCCTTAAACACCGGAACCTTGTCCGCCGGGCAGGTCAGACATTTATTAACAGAGGAGATGGCTGCATCAACCGCTGGCAAACTCCACTTTTTTATAAATTTTTCTTCCATAGGGTAAAGAATATAAAATCTTTTAGGAGGAAGAAAATGTGACACTGGGTGATCCCAGTCTGAATACATTAGCTGTTCCAGTAAGCGATGTACCAGAAAAGCATGAGGATTCTGTGGGGGTTTCAGTGAGCCCAAGGAAGAAAAAGAGGCCTCAGCTGTCTGTGCTAGAGGCATCTTATACACAGAGCAGACCAATTCCGTAAGGGACTGGACCAGTAACCTTTGGGATTGTGAGGCTGAAACAGGCTCTTCTGAGTCTGAGTCCTCAGAGGAGGAGACATCTGTCTGTCCTTCTTCCTGATCCTCCAAAGTTAACACACTATCTCCTGCCCATTCTTGCCCCAAAGCTGGAAGGTCAGGGATAGGGGAGTGGGATCTATCGCGTTTTCTCCCAGATTGGGAAGAAGATGCGATAATTTTCCTTTCCAAACCAGCTAATGCTGAAGCCAAATCATCCTTAGTGACGTATGCAAGGCTGAAAAGTTGGAAGCAGTTGCAACACCAGAAAGCCTAAATGGCTCAGCTTGGTCTGTCGCTTCAGACTAGGGATGAGCCATACACACCCCTGTTCGGTTCGCACCAGAACCTGCGAACAGACCTCAAGTTTAAAAAAAAAAATTATGTGGGGTTCCTCCAAAATATCCATACCAAACCCTTCAGGTCTGGTATGGATTTTAAGGGGAACTCCACCCTAAATTTAAGAAAAAAATGGCGTGGAGTTCCACCCAAAAATCCATACCAGACCCTTTATCCGAGCACGCAATCTGGCAGGCCGCAGGAAAAGAGGGGGGACGAGAGAGCGCGCTCCCTCCTGAACCATACCAGGCCACATGCCCTCAACATTGGGAGGATGCTTTGAGGGTCTGTGACCCTTCAGAACACCATGTCCCCATGTTGATAGGGACAAGGGCCTCATCCCTAAAACCCTGTCCGGTGGTTGTGGGGGTCTGCGGGTGGGGGGCTTATCAGAATCTGGAAGCCCCCTTTAACAAGGGGACCCCCAGGTCCCGGCCCCCCCTGTTTGAAATGGTAAGGGGGTACAAAATTACCCCTACCATTTCACAAAGAAAGTGTAAAAAATTGTTCAAAAACACACAGACCCAGTTGGGAAAAGTCCTTTATTAAAAATAAAAAAAAAATAAAAAAGATTCCAGCGGTGGTAATCCACTCTTGCTATCCAGTGATGGGTGATCTCTTCTCCGGGGTCCAGCGATGGGTGATCTCTTCCGATGGTCCAGCGCAGCGCATCCTGTCTCCATGGAGACACTGCGGGAATCACGACAGCCTGATAAGGTCTTAGCTGAGGAGGACGGGCCACCCGTCACCTGACCCGCCCCCCCTCTGACGCAAGGGGAAACCCAGGCTTCCCCAGTGATGTATGGGGGACCCCTCCCACCTCTGACATAACGCAGGTTTCCGTTACATCAGAGGGGGGCGGGGTCACCCGTGCGTCACTGGGGAAGCCCTGCTTCCCCCTTGCGTCAGAGGGGGGTGTGGTCAGGTGACGGGTGGCCATGTCCCCTCTGACGCAAGGGAAAAGCCGGGCTTCCCCAGTAATGTACGGGTGACCCCGCCCCCCTCTGATGTAATGCAGGTTTCCGTTACATCAGAGGGGGGCGGGCTCACCCTTACGTCACTGGGGAAGCCTGGCTTCCTCCTTGCGTCAGAGGGGGTGGGGTCAGGTTACAGGTGGCCCCGCCCCCCTCTGATGCAAAGGAAAAGCCGGGCTTTACTTTGGCTACCATTCACTTTGGCCCCCCTCTGATGTAACGCAGGTTTCCGTTACATCAGAGGGGGGCGGGGTCACCCTTACGTCACTGGGGAAGCCCGGCTTCCCCCTTGCGACAGAGGGGGACGGGGTCAGGTGACGGGTGGCCTGGTCCTCCTCAGCTAAGACCTGGGATTCCCGCAGTGTCTCTGTGGAGACAGGATGCGCTGCACTGGACGTCATCGGGAGAGACCACCCATCGCTGGACCCCAGAGACGAGATCCCCCATCGCTGGATAGCAAGAGTGGATTACCACCGCTGGAATCTTTTTATTTTTTTTAATAAAGGAATTTTCCCAATGGTGTCTGTGTGTTTTTTAACAATTTTTTACACTTTCTTTGTGAAATGGTAGGGGTACTTTTGTACCCTCTTACCATTTCAAATGGGGGGGGGCGGGATCTGGGGGTCAAAAGGGGGCTTCCAGATTCTGATAAGCCCCCCGCCCGCAGACCCCCACAACCACCGGCCAGGGTTGTGGGGATGAGGCCCTTGTCCCTATCAACATGGGGACATTGTGCTTTGAGGGGTCACAGACCCCCAAAGCATCCTCCCAATGTTGAGGGCATGTGGCCTGGTATGGTTCAGGAAGGGGGGGTGCTCTCTTGTCCCCCCTCTTTTCATGCAGCCTGCCAGGTTGCGTGCTCGGATAAAGGGTCTGGTATGGATTTTTGGGGGGAACACCACGCCATTCTTTTTTTTTATTTGGCTTGGAGTTCCCCTTAAAATCCATACCAGACCTGAAGGGCCTGGTAATTGAATTTGGGGGGAACCCCACGCATATCTCCCATAGACTTTTACAGGGTGTTCGCGGCTTTTCGAATTTGCCGCGAACACCCCAAATTGTTCGGTGATCAGGCAATGTTCGATTCGAACATGAGTTTGACTCAAACTCAAAGCTCATCCCTACTTCAGACCTTTCAGGGGAAGATGGTACTGTGGAGGCATGACTAGGATCCTCAGACCCTGACCAGAGCACCCTTGCACTTCTCCCTGAGGCATTTCCCCTTGTATTACGGGAAGACATAGCCCTAAGCACAAAGCAGAGGTACTAACACCGTGCATCTACTGCCGAGCACTAGTCCAGCAATTAGTATTATGCCGCTAATAATTTGCTCAGCCTGATGCTGAGTAGATATACCTTTAAAATTGCCTGTGTCCACCAACCATACAGCTTACGTGCCCCAGATACGCTTTGTGTCCTTTATTCCACCAGCCAACCAGTTTGTTGCAGAGAAGCAAACTTTTATAGGGAAATGAGCCCTGCACCTGCGCTGTGCATTGTGCAAGGCATTCCTCGTCCACGTTGGCCACTTAAGCCACACCCCAACATCCTAGGATCGCCTCCTCCCACCTAACTTACAAAAAAAGTCAGATTCCTGCGCGCATGCGTTTAGCATGGTCCGATCGGATGGCGTGGTCCGATCGGATGGCGTGGTTCGATCGGATGGCGTGGATCAATCGAAATGGTGGGGGGGAGGTGCAGGCAGGAGATTCCTGCCCTTACCTGGTGGCCCAGATCAAGCTTACAATCTGGCACTAATGCTGAACAGGAGCTGAAGCATGGTAATGTAAAACTTAGCATGTTCTTTCACAACCTCTAGTGGAGACAACAGGTTAGCACAATCTACTCAATAGAGAAGTCCATAAGTGTAATACTTTAGGATCTTCTCACTTACCATTCCCACAGCAGGATGCTGCTGGAGTACTGACAGAACCAATGTTCACCCATCACGGCAGGCATGTCATAGTAGACCTTCAAGGACTGGGTCCCTTGTATGTGGGGTTCCTCTCCCTTGGACCTGTATAGCACCCTGCCAGACAACTTTCCGGTTATGATAAATGTAACCCAGATGTTGGAACCCAGGGTCCAGCCCTCAAAAGAGGAGGATTACAGGCAAAACCTTGGTCTTCTTTCCTCGAGGCTCAGGTACCATTCACTTTGGCTTTTTTATTAGCACTTTGAATGGATCCGATAGCAAGGCATAGCCCCATGATTCTGTCAGGAATTCCTCTTTAGCACAACATAACCGTGACCTAAGACACTGGCAAAAAAACGGAGGTGCTCCAGGTATGGAAGGGGTTATATAGAGGGGGACTTCCTGTCTTTTGAGTGTACCAGTGTCCATTCACCTATAGGTGGAGTATAAGCCCCATAGTAATTACTATGACTGCTCTGTGTCCCGTGATGTACGAACAAGAAAGGTAACCTGCCAATAAATGTAAATATATGCTAAATTCAAAAGATCTATGTCAAGTATACATAAAATAATATAAAGATTCATGGCAGGGATATAAGTCTATATTCAAATCACTTGAAATTAAGTATATCTTGAAAAGATGAATTATAAACTTTCCAAGAGTAGTCACACAAAAAAAGAGGAGTCACACAAAAAAAGAGAGAGAGGGAGGCCTTAACATGCCATATTGATAGTGTGATAAATTCTCTTGAGGAAATAAATTGAAATCCAATCATACTTGCCTCAACTGTGGGTTAGTAAAACCCTTCCATAAGTTAGGACGTATGTTCCAATCTAATTTAGTGTTTTTGTACTACCCATATGCCTCCTTTTCCTTTGATTTATGCTAAACATGATCATCCTATGATCGCTAGATCCCAATTTGTCATGTATCTCCAGACACAGACTTAGATCATTTATAATTAATAGATCTAACATTCTTTCTAGTTGGGGAATCCACCAATTAGGACATGAAGTTGTCCTGTAAAACATTCATGAAATGACGGGCCTTTAGTGAGTGAGCTTTTCCCTCTGTCCAGTCGATATTGGGATAATTGATGTCCCCCATTATGATTACATTACCATGTTTCCCTCTCATTTATAACTGAGATAGTAATTCCAGCTTCTAGAAAATATATATTCCTGCGCTACTTTAGGAAATAAAATTAAAAAGCCAAAGGTGCTGCAAAACGCTGTGAGGGTCAAACACTACCCACAAAAGAGTATAGATAAATCAATAGTTGGTGTTGCACTCCCAAATAAAATAAAATCGTGTTTGAATACGATAAGTTACAAATGCATAATATGACAACTTCAAAATGCATCAATTAGCACAATAAATCCAGTGCAAATTAACATAAATAACGCAATAAATATGATAAAGTGCAGATGTGCTTAACAGGTGACTAAGGTGGAATATAAATAATATCTAAAATAATATAAAAAAACTTTCCGCTATAAATAGGTGAATATATAAAATATATCAAATATAAAAGAAGTCCATGTAACAGAAAGTGCAAAGTGCAATGTGGAGGTGTTCTGTAGTATTATCAGATAACACTGTGACTTCAGTGATTTGTGGATCTTCGGTGTGTGTAACATCCGTGAGTTTACTAAATTATTACCTTACTGCTGTAAGATAAACAGCATTCAGAGAAAGGGGAGAGAGGGAGTTGGTCACGCAGGAGGGGTTGTTTCCTGTGCGTTCCTTCTTTCCTAGGGGTGCAGAGCTTTAATGGGTACTTCCTTTCATTCTAGTGAGATGGATGGCAAGGACCGCTCAAATGCATAGAAACTGGACATGTATGGGAAAGGATTAGGGATGAGCCGAACACCCCCAGGTTCAGTTCGCATCCAGAACATGCAAACAGACCAAAAATTTGTGCAAACTTTCAAACACTGTTAAAGTCTATGGGACTCGAACATGAGAAATCAAAAGTGCAAATTTTAAAGGCTTATATGCAAATGATTGTCCTAAAAAGGGTTTGGGGACCCGGGTCCTGCCCCAGGGGTCATGTATCAATGCAAAAAAAAGTTTTAAAAACTGCCGTTTTTTGGGAGCAGTGATTTAAAACAAGTTTGTAACCATCAATTTTGGTCAACAAACTTGTACAAATAAAAAGGATGAGTAGACAGAGGACACACACACACACACACATCATGTTGCTGTAACATCAGAAGAAGCCATTCATGATACAAGAAGAACAGAACCTGGTCTCTAAGAAGAATTATTGCCAATGGAGAACAAACAAACATAACGTAACAGAAGATAAGTAACTTTTAAATGTATTTGTACTGTTAGACCATACGCTGTTCATTGTTATACCACAGAGTAACCTTGCTAGATAGACGCAAGCATAACAATGATGCTTAAAGTAAAAAAAAAAAAAGTGAAATATTCCTTTAAATATCATACCTGGGGGGGTGTCTATAGTATGCCTGTAAAGTGGCGCGTGTTTCCCGTGTTTAGAAAAGTCCCTGCACAAAATTACATTTCTAAAATATGGATGAAAATTATTGAGAAAAACGGCATGGGTCTTGTATGGATATTAAGGGGAACCCTGCACCCAAATTAAAAAAAGAAAAGGCGTGAGGCCCCCAGGCCCTATATACTCTGAACAGCAGTATACAGGCGGTCCCAAGAAAGACAGGGGCTGTAGGTTTGTTCTTAAGAATCTGTTTGTAATTTGGAACAGGTACATTTTGTAAGTGTAGCTCCAGCCAAAAAAATCTATTTTTAATCTTTTTGGAAAACATAGGGAAGGGTTATCACCCCTGTAACATTTGTTGTGCTATCTGTGCCCCTATTAATAACATTTCACCTCACTGTCCCAATGACAATTGGATTTTGAAAATTTGGTGTTTTTAGGGAAATAAGGATTGGTGAAAAAGCATTAGTGGAGGAGACACCTTTTTCCCATATTAACTCTTACAGGAGAGAATTTCCCTTCCTAGGGGTAGATTTCCTCTCACTTCCTGTTGCCTCCCTCCGTTTGTAAGTAGGAGTCATTTGTAAGTCGGATGTTTGAAAGTAGGGGCCTGCCCTATATACTCTGCAGAAATTTGGGCCTTTTGTGTTGGTGGTACTCTTGGTGGGTGCTGGAACGGGCCTTGCTGTGAAATATTACATCAAGAATTGTAATTACATGTCCCTGTTGAAAAGGGGCAGAAAAATTGGGCTTTAGGCACTGGTGCTGGTGCCACAACACTGCAACCCCTTCACAGATACTCTAGTTGAGCGCAGAAACAAGCCCTGCTGCAAAATATTACAGCAAAAATTGTAATTATAAGCCTCTGTTGAACAGGGGCAGAAAAATTGGGCCTTAGGCACTGGTGCTGGTGCCACAACTCTGCAACCCCTCACAGATACTCTAGTTGAGTGAAGGAACAAGCCCTGGTGCAAAATATTACAGCAAAATTTTTAATTACATGGCCCTGTTAAGCAGGGGCAGAAAAATTGTGCCTTAGCCACTGGTGGTGGTGCCCAGAACCCAAAATGTTCTTACAAGCTAGCAACATGAACATTGAGGAGGAATAGGATAGTCACTCAGCATAACAGGATAGTCACTCAGCATCAGCATAGGCAGTCTTGAAGGGATCTCACATTCATAAAAAAATATTCGGTTACATCAGCATCAGGTGCTTGGTAGCTGGTGATCCAAGACTGATTCATTTTTATGAAGGTGAGCCGATCAACCGAGTCGGTGGACAGGGGAACTCTGATCAGTTACAAAGCCTCCAGCAGCACTGAATGTGCGTTCCGAAACAACGCTGGATGCAGGACAGGCCAGTAGCTCAATTGCATACTGTGCAAGCTCTGGCCAGTGATCCATCCTCAAGACCCAGTAACCTAATGGATTTTCAGTTGGAGAGGTCTACAAGTCCGATCTTGCCCCTAGGTATTTCTGTACCATGTAAATCAGACGCTGGCGGTGGTTGCTGGAACAAATCAGACCTTGGGGCTACGGACTAAAAAATTGTCTGAACGCATCTGTCAGACGGCCACCTTCTCCACCACTCCTTCTGTGACTCAGCAACACATTGTCCAGGACCAGGAATTTGTAACCTCCCAGGCTTTGCAGAATCAGGGAGGCCATGCAGCATAAGTTTGCTGAGGCATTTGGTCCGGAGTCCTCTGGGACACTAAGGATGACATGATTCACAGCCAGCTCCTCCCAGCCATGTACAAGTCCATGAGTTTCTGTAAACGATCTCTTGAAGACTGCTGCTGATGCTGAGTGCTAGGCTTCATGCTGACACAATCCTCCTCCTCCTCCTCTTCCTGTGTGATCGGCGGGCCCGCAGGAACACTGTCTGGATAAAGGGGGCCTTGAGAGGTAAGGAAGTCCCCCTCTTCCTCCCTTTGTTCTGCCTCAAGTGCCATGTCCATTATTCCACGCAGCGTGTGCTCCAACAGGTAGACAAGAGGGACAGTATCACTGATGCATGCACTGTCACTGCTCACCATCCTCGTGGCCTCCTAAAATGGTGACAGGAGAGTGCATGCATTCTTGATCATGAGCCACTGGTGTGGCGAAAAAAAGCCAAGCTTCCCTGACCCTGTCCTGATGCCATAGTTCCAAAGATACTCATTGATGGCCCTCTGCTGCATGTTAAAAATTGGTGTATACTAAAGCGCTGATATATAATTTAAAAGCCCCAAATCTAATAGAATAAAATAAGATTACTAAATGAAATGCTGCTACCATTAAAAGTGTTCCCACACTTGAAAATAGGTGAAAGATATACAAATAGCGTATAAATGGTGCGCAATCCAACCTTAATTATGTGAGCATAGTTCTTTAAAAATAATTATTGCCACAATGTCAATTGTGGTCAATAGTGCACAAGTGAAAAAAATAAAATAAAATATATATACACTCCGTATATATAGTGCTGGAGGTGTGTGAAATAAAATATACAATCCTTGTATATAAATTAATATGTGAGTATGTGATCCTTATTATAAAAGAAATGCCAAACGTGCATATAAAATCTTATTTAATAGGTGAAAGTATTTGTTGTGTTGGTAAAATGAAAAAAAGTTGAACGACGATTCAGTGATAGCAATCAAGATGATTGGGAATTGTGTGCTGTGTTAGAAAGATTGAAGGAACTCTGGCGTAGCAACAGGTGCTCTGACTACAAGATTGGTACCATACACCAGACAATTAGTGTTGAATACAATCTAATTGCAACAATATGCAGATACACCAGGCGATTACTCTAATTGCAAGGTTGGTGCCATACACCATACAATCCTATTGTATGCAATCTATTTGCTACGATAACCAGATAAACATATACACCAAGCAATTGGTGTTTTAAAAGTGCAGTGGTGCATTACTGATATAGCAATTAAGACAGCTGGTTTAAACTCCCACTGTTTAGAGAAACAAAAAGCAAAAAAAGACTGCTATTTTGGAAAATATAAATATAAAATGTTGCGACTTCGGTATTGGTATTTATAAATATATAGGAAGAAAGAAACAAAAACTTCCCTTAATGTTGCCGGTACAATTATAGGTGATTCTTTGAAATCTTCCTGATGCTCAAGCCGGTTTTAACATGAAAAAGAGAAAAAAACAAACAAAAACCATTGCGCAATATTGCTAACTATAGACTCCCCATGAGATGCCTCAAGTTGTATGCACTCACGTGTACCAGGTGGATATAGTGCAGATAAAAAGTGTCAATGGTCAGGCTTTCGCTCCTGGGCTGTCAGCCCTTCTCCTCCTTTGCTGAGCTCGTGTATCACACAGCGTCACCTAAGCTCCTCCTCCCGACGCGTTGCATCACAGGTCACGTGACTTTTTCAAGGGATACTGAGTATTGAGCACCATTTATACGCTATTTGTATATCTTTCACCTCTGCTGCATGTGCATCCGCTGCAGCATGGCCAACGTTGAGTTCCATCTGGTGGGCATGTCACAGATTAGGCGGTTCTTGGGCAGGTTGTATTCCTTTTGGAGGTCAGCTAGCCAAGCACTGGCATTATATGACCGGCGAAAATGCACACAGACTTTCCTGGCCTGCCTCAGGAGATCCTGTAAGCCCGGATAACTGCACAAGAACCACTGCACCACCAAATTAAGGACGTGAGCCAAACAGGGAACATGGGTGAAGTGTCCCTGTCGGAGGGCGGAAAGGAGGTTGGTGCCATTGTCGCATACCACCATTCCTGCCTGAAGCTGGCATAGCGTCAACCACCTCTGAGCCTGCCCCTTCAGAGCTGACAGAATCTCTGCCCCAGTGTGGCTCCTGTCCCCTAAGCACACCAGCTCAAGCACCGCATGGCATCTTTTTGCCTGAGTGGTTGCGTAGCCCCTTGAATGCCTAAGGAGCACCGCTGGTTCCAAGAACAAATCTATAGAGGAAGAGGCCATGTTGGATGAAGAAGAGGAGGGGGTGAAGGAGAGAGGTGTGTCAGAATCACCGCTAGTAGCATTTTGGAGGTGTGGGGGCGGAACAAGCTCCAACAATACTGCACCCTGTCCTGTATTCTTCTCAGCTGCCAGCAGGGTAACCCAGTGCGCCGTGAAAGATAGGTAACGTCCCTAACCATTCTGGACCATCAGTCAGCAGTAATATTCACCTTACCGCTGACAGCCCTGTCCAGCGAAGCCAAGACATTGCCTTCCACATGCCGGTAGAGAGCCAGAATTGCCTTCCGTGAAAGGAAGGTGCCACATTCCACAAATTCACAAAAGGGGGCAGAGTCTACCAGGTAAAAAGGCAGCAGTTGGAGCGCTAGCAATTTAGCCAAGATTAGCGTTCAGCCGCTGGGCATGTGGATGGCTGGGACCAAATTTATTTTGCTGGTTTAGTAACTGGGGTAGGGAAAGGACGTTGGTGTAGCAATAGCAGAGTACTAGGCACACCAAATTCTACACGTTTCATTCCTCTCAGTGCAGGTTTCTGCGAGAACTGAAGGTATAGTGGGGTTGGAGATCCCAGCTGATGAGGAGCAAGCATGCCTTGTTCTTTGGTGTGGGTCTTTTAAGTACGCTTGCCAACGGACTGCATGGGAGTTCGACATATGTCTGGTCAAGCATGTGGTGCCCAAGTGGCTGCTGTTTTGGCCACGCTTGATACGCTTCAGACATATGTTGCAAATAGCAACGGTGCGATCTGCTGCACACGTCTCAAAAAAGGCCCACACCAAAGAACTTTTGGAAAAACGTGCGTAGTCAGCAGCGCCCTGCACATGCAGAGCTCTGCGGTGTGATGCAGTCGGTTGGCTGCCCTTAAGCTGGCCCCTGGAGGGCATCCTGCCTCGTTGGAGATATTCCTCCTCCTCCTCTCTCCTATCAGGCACCCACATAGAGTCAGTGACCTCATCATCCCCTCCCTCCTCGTCACTGGAGCAAACCTGGCAGTATGCTGCAGCTGGGGGAACATGACTGCCAGTTTGTTGTCCTTCTTGAGCACCCCCTCTCTCTAGGCTCACATTACTGCCTTCCTCAATCTGGGTACCATCATCAGAGCCTTCAAAATGCTGCGCATCCTCCTGCAGCATGTACCTAACACTGTGGTCAAACAGTTTGGGGGACTCCTCAGGGCATGATGGTGGGGCTAGGGAAGGAGTGACTGATGACATTGAGCCGATGGAAGAGGCCGCTTTGGAAGCTGCTTCGGCAGGCAAAGTATTCTGAGCCTGGGAGACAGATAATGAGGAGGATGAGGACTGCTTGGTCATCCACTCTACCAACTCTTCTGCATGTTGTGGCTCAACACTAGGGATGAGCCGAACACCCCCCTGTTCGGTTCGCACCAGAACCTGTGAACAGACTTAAAGCTCGTGTGAACTTTAGAACCCTATTAAAGTCTATGGGATTCGAACATTTAAAAGGCTAAAAGTGCTAATTTTAAAGGCTAATATGCAAGTTATTGTCATAAAAACAGTTTGGGGACCTGGGTCCTGCCCCAGGGCACATGTATCAATGCAAAAAAAAGATTTAAAAACGGCAGTTTTTTCAGGAGCAGTGATTTTAATAATGCTTAAAGTGAAACAATAAAAGTCTAATATTCCTTTAAATTTCGTACCTGGGGGGTGTGTATAGTATGCATGTAAAGGGGCGCATGTTTCCCCTGCTTAGAACTGTCCCTGCACAAAGTGTAATTTTTGCAGGAAAAAAAGCTATTTAAAATCACTCGCGGCTATAATGAATTGCTGGCTCCCTTAATACAGAGAACAGTCATTCATTGAAAGTCATTGATAAAAAAAGAAAAAGAAAAAAGAAAAGCGTGGGGGTTTCCCCAAATTCAATTAGCAGGCCCCTCATGAAAAGAGGGGGGGGACAAGAGCGGCCCCCCCTCCCTCCTGAACCATACCAGGCCACATGCCCTCAACATTGGGAGGGTGCTTTGGGGGTCTGTAACCCCTCAAAGCACCATGTCCCCATGTTGATGGGGACAAGGGCCTCGTCCCCACAACCCTGGCCGTTGGTTGTGGGGATCTGCGGGCGGGGGGCTTATCGGAATCTGGAAGCCCCCTTTAACAAGGGGACCCCCAGATCCCGGCCTCCCCTCTGTGTGAAATGGTAAGGGGGTACAAAAGTACCCCTACCATTTCACCAAAAAAGTGACAAAGAATTAAAAAATTACAGGAGACGGTCTTTGACAATTCCTTTATTAAATTCTTCTTTCATCTTCTTTCTTCTGGTCTTCTTCCTTCTTCCTTTCTTCATCCTTCGGTTTCTTCATCTTCTTCTTCCATCCTCTTCCATCTTCTTCTTCCTCCGATCCGCTCCTTCTTGCTCTGGTCTTCTCATCCGGCATCTTCTTCCACGGTGTCGGCGTCTCTTGTTCTGTGTCAGACCGCTCCGCGCAATGGGAGGCTCCCGCTGTGTGAGGCTTCGCTCCGTCTGACAGCTCTTTTATAATGGAGGGCGGGGCCACCTGGTGACCCCGCCCCCTCTGACACATGGGGACGTCATGGGGACTTCCCTATGGCTTTCCCCATGATATCAGAGGGGGCGGGGACTTGAACTCGAAGCTCGACTCGAACTCGAAGCTCATCCCTAGAAATTATACAGAGCCTCTATGGTGTAGTAGGATGTTTATTGATAAAAACAGCAAAACATACTCACATTTTTGAAAGAATAAAGTTCAATGTAAAAACGAGCGCCAAGCTCGAAACCTAAACATCACTTCCAGTGTCCATCTGCCTGTGTCCTACGCGTTACGTCACTGTCACATGACTTCAATGAGGATAGGCTATGGTCAGCAGAAGTGTCTTTAAATAGGTTGCATAGGGTGTAATTACCGGTCAGCCATTTTCTCGAACCCCTCATGTTATAGTATTAGAGCAGCCATTTTCCTAGAGATCGCTCTATAGGCTACGACTGCGGCCATCTTACTGTAGCTCAAAACAGAACAACAAAGACACACGCAGCAACATAGCTACGGCGCTAAGTGTTCCATCTTCTCCTCCTCCTTCATGTTGGGTGGCCTATAGCATACCCCCACTATTCATTTCCCACTTACTTCCTCTCTTTAAAGTTCTACCCATACTGATTCCACCTCCCCCTAGTCCCATACATAATGTCACTCCTCTCTACCACCCTTACGTCACTTTTGACATATAGGCACACCCCTCCACCTCTTCTACCTTCTCTGTCCTTTCAATACAAGGAATACCCCTTTATATCGGCCAGCCAATCGTGTGAGCTGTCAAACCAAGTTTCAGATATTCCCAAAAAGTCTAAGTCCTCCTCGTGTAATAGCAGCTTCAGATCCACTATTTTGTTAGCTAGACTGCTAGCATTTGTGTATACTCCCCTTAGTGTTGTATAAGTGCATATTGTTTCCCCCTTTGTTTCTCCTGGCTTTGTTTTTCAATATGAATTGCCCACTTACTTACCCGGGATTTGTTGTTATGGTTGCATTTTCACTTCTATTACTACTGCTGACTCTCCTATCACCCTCTGTCACCTGCTCCCTGTTGGCTATCACTTTCTCTGATCCCTCCCCCCAATAACTAGTTTAAAAGCCCCTCCAGCTTTGTGGCCATATTACTTCCTAATGGAGCTATACCATCCCCATTAAGGTGCAGACCGTCCTTACTAAAGAGCTGGTAACTGACTGAGAAGCCCAGTTCTCCAGGAACCCAAACCTCTCTTTCCTGCGCCAGTTCCTCAGCCACTTATTCAGTTCCCTGCGCTCCTGCTGTCTCTCAGGCGTGGCTCCAGGTACAGGTATTATTTCAGAGAAAACTACCTTGGAGGTCCTTTTCCTCAATCTAAGTCCCTGAAATATTTTTTAGGACTCTCCACCTTCCTCTCACTTTGTCATTGGTACCAAAGGGCATCATGACCGCTCTGTCCTAGCCAGCCCCTCCCAATAATCTGCCCACCCGATCCATGATGTGTCAAACCCAAGCGCCCAGTAAAGAGAAAAAGGAGAACAAGGCGGGACTTTAAATGAGACATGCAGTCAACAGTGGTGGGCGTGAACAACAGCGTGTTAAATTTAAATCATGATAAAAATTCATACAATAAGATACATGATAAAACAGCAAATTTCATATATATACACATATAGGAACATGAATTACATGACAGTATGTAGACCAGGGGTCTCAAACTGGTGGCCCTCCAGCTGTTGCAGAACTACAAGTCCCATCATTCCTTTGCCTATGGGACTCATGCTTGTAACTGTCAGCCTTGCAATGCATCATGGGAATTGTAGTTCTGCAACAGCTGGAGGGCCACCAGTTTGAGACCCCTGATGTAGACCCTTATGCTACATTAACTGAGAGACTTAAAATTTGAGAAAATAGATATTTATTATTCAGAATACAATTAGAATACATTTGAATTTGATTAGAATAGAATAGAATAGCAAATAAAAGAATAGAATAGAAAAACAATAGAATAAAATAGAATATATCCGTCTTCTGAAATTCGAATTTTGAATAGACTAAATTTGAATAGAATAGAATAGAATAGCAGTAATAACGCAGCTATGATATTATACTAGTAATGGAGATGATCAGCTACTTATAGTGGGACTGTGATAGTGTGGCAGACAATCTGGTGCTAGCTTACACTGGCTGGGATGCACACTAACTGACACTGACATCAATGGTGACACTAATTCAGTTATCAGTGCTAATACTGTACACTGTCACTGTACTAATATCACTGGCTGGGAAGGGGTAATCAAATCTAGGGGTAATCTAGGGGCAATCAAAAGGTTAACTGTGTGCCTAACAATGTGTATTGTGTTCTGCTTTTACTTAATCTGGTGCTAGCTTACACTGGCTGGGATGCACACTAACTGACACTGACATCAATGGTGACACTAATTCAGTTATCAGTGCTAATACTGTACACTGTCACTGTACTAATATCACTGGCTGGGAAGGGGTAATCAAATCTAGGGGTAATCTAGGGGCAATCAAAAGGTTAACTGTGTGCCTAACAATGTGTATTGTGTTCTGCTTTTACTTAACTGGTTCCCATCCAGCCTATAGTAGAGTGAAGGCTGGATGCTATAACTTTTGCGTAAACAAATTAATATACACTTATTGGGATTTTGTTTTAACAAAGGCATGTAGCAGAGTACATTTTGGAATAAATTTATGATGAAATTATATTTTTTTATTTATGTTTTATAACAAAAAGTAGAAAATATTGTTTTATTTTTTATTCCCCAAAATTTTCTTTTTTTGTTTATATCGCAAAAGATAAGAAAGAATTGCATGATCGTGCAATTGCCAGTTAAAGTAGCACACTGGCCTGGTCTTGAAGGGGGTACAAATCTTCTGGAGCTCAAGTGGTTAAAAAGATGATAACATATGCATACGCCCAATGTTAAACATGTAAATTATGCGATATATACAGTATATATATATATATATATATATATATATATATATTGTGGGAGAATTAGCTTGTGGGGATCACCTTTTTCTGAAGGACAGTCAGTAAATGAGTACTTTCTTAAAAATCTGGTGGATGCCAGGTTTATTTTCAGGAGGTTTGCAAAAATAAAAACAAACAAACAGTAAATTAAATCCTTGCCATCCGGTGCTAACTAAACAAATAGTATCCTCTCTATACAGTGCGGGGCTGGTCCCTGTCACCCTCAAAAACATGTGGAAAAGCAAACCTTTTAGTCCAACACCCAGAGCTCCTCTCACTCAGGTTCCTTTCTGAGTCTCAAAACCAGAGCCCTGCTGTGCTCTCTTCCTGGATATTTAAAGTCCAGCTGACTATAGACTCCAGTGGACCCAAGCATCCGGACCGGAAACCCAGCCTGCCACAGAGGCTGGAAAAACCGGGCCGGATTCCGGTTCAGTCCCTTACAATGCAACAAATGCGAGGTGAAATGTACCTATTATCGTGTATCTCACCTTGCATACCGTCACAATATATAGATATATATGTAAATCTATAGTATATCTAGATAGATAGATAGATATGTGTGTCTTTACAATTTTACACATTGATCTAATTTTGTACACAAATGAATTAGCTAGCAACCTAATGTTAAAATTGTAAGATACTATTTTCACTTTTCTATTCTATTATGTACAATACCTCAAGTAACAAAAGAATATACCAAAAAGCAAGTAAAAAGAAACAGGAAGGGGAAAATATATTTTTTTTTAACATTTATATTGTTTCTGAGTTTTTATTTTTATATTCCTTTCAACATACCATAATGATCATGCATGATGTTCTACAAATACCCATAGAAATAAGTAAAAAAGTAACACAAAGTTGCCATTTTTTCCTGTTGTTAAAAGAAAACCTGAAATGCCAAAATAAATACATGACATTTGTGGTATTTTTCTTGTTCATATAGCAAATAAATGACACACCTTATTACTATGTCACATACTCTTTTGTCTACAAACAAAATGTACTCAATAAGCTGGTCTAGCTGCTTAAGATTAGTTAGTCTTTTATGATCGTGGTGGAAGCAGTGATTACAGATTATATATATATATATATATATATATATATATATATATATATATATATATATATATATACAGTGGTGTGAAAAAGTGTTTGCCCCCTTCCTCATTTCCTGTTCCTTTGCATGTTTGTCACACTTAAGTGTTTCGGAACATCAAACCAATTTAAACAATAGTCAAGGACAACACAAGTAAACACAAAATGCAATTTGTAAATGAAGGTGTTTATTATATTAAAGGTGAAAAAAAATCCAAACCATCATGGCCCTGTGTGAAAAAGTGATTGCCCCCTAAACCTAATAACTGGTTGGGCCACCCTTAGCAGCAACAACTGCAACCAAGCGTTTGCGATAACGTGCAATGAGGCTTTTATAGCGTCCTGGAGGAATTTTGTCCCACTCATCTTTGCAGAATTGTCCTAATTCAGTTACATTAGAGGGTTTTCGAGCATGAACGGCCTTTTTAAGGTCATACCACAACATCTCAATAGGATTCAGGTCAGGACTTTGGCTAGGCCACTCCAAAGTCTTCATTTTGTTTTTCTTCAGCCATTCGGTGGTGGACTTGCTGGTGTGTTTAGGATCATTGTCCTGCTGCAGAACCCAAGTTCGTTTCAGCTTGAGTACACGAACAGATGGTCGGACATTCTCCTTCAGGATCTCTTGGTAGACAGCAGAATTCATAGTTCCTTTTATCACGGCAAGTCTTCCAGGTCCTGAAGCAGCAAAACAGCCCCAGACCATCACACTACCACCACCATATTTTACTGTTGGTATAATGTTCTTTTTCTGAAATGCAGTGTTCCTTCTACGCCAGATATACTTGGACACACACCTTCCAAAGAGTTCCACTTTTGTCTCATCGGTCCACAGAATGTTGTCCCAAAAGTCTTGGGGATCATCAAGATGTGTTGTGGAGAAATTGAGACGAGCTTTGATGTTCTTTTTGCTCAGCAGTGGTTTTCTCCTTGGAACTCTGCCATGCAGGCCATTTTTGCCCAGTCTTTTCCTGATGGTGGAGGCATGAACGCTGACCTTAACTGAGGCAAGTGAGGCCTGCAGTTCCTTGGACGTTGTTGTGGGGTCTTTTGTGACCTCTTGGATGAGTCGTCGCTGCGCTCTTGGGGTAATTTTGGGCGGCCGGCCACTCCTGGGAAGGTTCACCACTGTTCCATGTCTTCGCCATTTGTGGATAATGGCTCTAACTGTGGTTCGCTGGATTCCCAAAGCTTTGGAAATGGCTTTATAACCCTTTCCAGACTGATAGATCTCAATTACTTTCTTTCTCAATTGTTCCTGAATTTCTTTGGGTCTCGGCATGATGTGTAGCTTTTAAGGATCTTCTGGTGGACCTTACTGTGTCAAGCAGCTCCTATTTAAGTGATGCCTTGATTGTGAACAGGTGTGGCAATAATCAGGCCTGGGTGTGGCTAGAGAAATTGAACTCAGGTGTGGACAACCACAGTTATAGTATGTTTTAACAAGGGGGGCAATCACTTTTTCACACAGGGCCATGATGGTTTGGATTTTTTTTCACCTTTAATAATAAACACCTTCATTTACAAATTGCATTTTGTGTTTACTTGTGTTGTCCTTGACTATTGTTTAAATTGGTTTGATGTTCCGAAACACTTAAGTGTGACAAACATGCAAAGGAACAGGAAATGAGGAAGGGGGCAAACACTTTTTCACACCACTGTATATATATCCACTGCATACAGTTTAGTGAGATCTCACTGCGGTCCGTTCCTAGTGGTGTACTGTTTCTACTATATTTCTGGCAGGCAGGTGATTCAGTGAGCTCCAGTGCATAAAATATATATACAGTCTCCTACATAGTTACATAGTTACATAGTTAGTTAGGTTGAAAAAAGACACAAGTCAATCCAGTTCAACCACAAATAAAAAAAAATAATAATATCATATAATCCCATATACCCCATTCTATACCCACAGTTGATCCAGAGGAAGGCAAAAAATAAACCAGCAGCGCATGCTCCAATTTGCTAAAGCAGGGGAAAAAATTCCTTCCTGATTCCCTGAGAGGCAATCGGATTTTCCCCAGATCAATAAATGTTGGTACCCAGTTATATTATGTACATTTAGGAAAGTATCCAGGCCTTTCTTAAAGCAATCTACTGAGCTGGCCAGAACCACCTCTGCAGGGAGTCTATTCCACATTTTCACAGCTCTTACCGTGAAGAAACCTTTCCATATTTGGAGATGAAAACTCTTTACCTCTAGATGTAAAGAGTGCCCCCTTGTCTTCTTTGTTGACTGTAAAGTGAATAACTCAACACCAAGTTCACTACATGTACCCCTTATATATTTGTACATGTTGATCATATCCCCCTTTAATCTCCTCTTATCAAGAGTGAATAAATTCAGTTCCTCTAATCTTTCCTCATTGCTGAGTTCCTCCATGCCTCTTATCAGTTTGGTTGCTCTTCTCTGCACTTTCTCCAGTTCCCCAATATCCTTTTTGAGAACTGGTGCCCAAAACTGAACTGCATATTCCAGAAGAGCTATTGATCTATCAAAACCCCCAGATCCTTTTCCACTGTGGATCCCCCCAGTTGTACTCCCCCCTAGTATGTATGATGCATGCATATTCTTAGCCCCTAAGTGCATAACTTTACATTTATCAACATTAAACCCCATCTGCCACATAGTCGCCCAATAAGACAGAGCATTGAGGTCAGCTTGTAAATTGGAGACATTCTGTAAGGACGTTATTCCACTGCATAGCTTGGTGTCATCTGCAAAGACGGAAATGTTACTTTTGATCCCAGACCCAATATCATTTATAAAGATATTAAAAAGTAAGGGTCCCAGCACTGAACCTTGGGGTACACCACTGATAACCTTAGACCATTCAGAGTAAGAATCATTAACCACTTCAGCCCCGGACCAATTGGCAGCCAAAGGACCAGGCCCCTTTTTACGATTCGGCACTGCGTCGCTTTAACTGACAATTGCGCGGTCGTGCGACGTGGCCCCCAAACAAAATTGGCGTCCTTTTTTTCCCACAAATAGAGCTTTCTTTTGGTGGTATTTGATCGCCCCTGCGGTTTTTATTTTTTGCGCTATAAACAAAAATAGAGTGACAATTTTGAAAAAAATGCAATATTTTTTACTTTTTGCTATAATAACTATCCCCAAAAAATATATAAAAAAACATTTTTTTTTCCTCAGTTTAGGCCGATACGTATTCTTCTACATATTTTTGGTAAAAAAAAATCGCAATTGGCGATTATTGATTAGTTTGCGCAAAAGTTATAGCGTTTACGAAATAGGGGATAGTTTTATATCATTTTTATTAATATTTTTTTTTTTACTAGTAATGGCGGCGATCAGCGATTTTTTATTGTGACTGTGACATTATGGTGGACACATCGGACATTTTTGACACATTTTTGGGACATTTGTCATTTATACAAAAATCAGTGCTATTTAAATAGCACTGATTCCTATGTAAATGACAGTTGCAGTGAAGGAGTTAACCACTAGGGGGCGGGGAGGAGTCAGTGTGACGTGTTGTGTTGTTTTTTTTACTGTAGGGGGGCGTGGCTGTACGTCTGACGTCATTGATCGGCATTCCCGATGACAGGGAACCGCCGATCACTGACAGTCAGTGTAGGAAGCGCGGGGAGAGGTTTGTTTACACAAACCTCTCCCCGTTCTTCAGCTCCGTAACCCGATCGCGGGATACCAGCGGCGATCGGGTCCGCTGGTCCCGCGGCCGTGGTCACGGAGCTCCCGACCGGGTCGCGAGCGCGCCGCTGGCGGCGCGCGCGCGACCCACGGGCAGGCACATTAAAGGGGACGTACCCGTACGTGCTTTTGGCTGCCCGTGCCATTCTGTAGACGTATATCTACATGAGGCGGTCGGGAAGCGGTTAACCACTACTCTTTTAGCTAGTTTTCTATCCATTTACAAACCGATATTTCCAAACCTGTAGACCTTACCTTACACATGAGCAGTGTGTGTGCGGAACTGTATCGAACGCTTTTGCAAAATCCAAGTATATCACGTCCACCGCCACCCCTCTGTCCAAGGTTTTACTTACCTCCTCATAAAAAGAAATCAGGTTTGTCTGACAACTTCTGTCTTTCATGAATTCATGCTGTCTTTTGCTTAAAATATTTTTTTCCTGCAAGAACTCGTCTATGTGGTCTTTTATTAATCTCTCCAGTATCTTCCCAACTATAGAAGTTAAACTAACAGGTCTATAGTTACTTGGTAAAGACTTTGTTACCTTTTTAAATATAGGCAACACATTGGCCCTGCGCCAATCCAGTGGTACTATTCCTGTCATTAATGAGTCCCTAAAAATTAAATACAATGGCTTTGAAATTACAGAGCTCAATTCTTTTAGGATCCGTGGGTGGATGCCATCAGGTCCAGGTGCTTTATCCACCTTTAAGCCCCATACACACGGTCGGATTTTCGCATGGATTCTGTCCTATCGGACAATGTTGTCAAAAAATCCGACCGTGTGTAGGCACCATCGGACAGTGTACGTCGGATTGTCCGACGGACAAAGTCCTATCTCCTGCTGGATAGATTTTTTGACAACAAGGTCCGATCACACCAAATCCGATCGTGTGTAGCGTAGTCCAACGGACAAAGTGCTACGCATGCTCAGAAGAAATTTTGTGACGGAAGCGCTCGGTCAGGTAAAACTACCTTTCCTAATCGACACAGCACATTCGTCACGCTGCAATGTTAAAATGTCTTTAATGCAGCGCATTCTCTTTTTCTTTACAATGCAAGAAGAATGACATGTTTTAGCTGCTCCTATTCACCCGCACTTCTCCCAAACTTAGTTCTTTATTCGTTTTCAGGATTTCTACACTACATGTTTATTTTTACTCAGATCGTAAAAGAATCTTTGTTATATTTGTTGGATGATTTGTCATTTTAGTCTTTTTTTTGGAATACATATTTTAAGGCTAATTTTTTTTTTTTTTGTTGGGGGGTTGTGTGTCTCAACTTAGCAAAACAACATTATTAACATTTGTATTTGTTGCTTAAATTTACTAGGAGTTTGTTGGTTGTTGGTGCCCCTTGTTAATTATACTTTATGATTAGTGAAATGTACCTGCCTACTCAAAGAAAAACTGTCATTGTCGAAAAGTAAAACACAATAGGCAAGGATTTTTTCAAATCAAAAAAAACTTTATTTAGGTCTCAGCAACAAACCAAAGAGGAACGCAGCGATGAAGAAACTTGGGGAATTTGCAAAGCCTTGGACCCCCACGGCAACCATCATTTTTGAAGCTTCTAAAATTGGGGGCCTGAGGAGTACCTATCTAAATAATAAGGGAGTGCAATCTGGTCCTGAAGTCCAAAACATCCTGAACTGCAGCAGATGCCATCTAGGTCCCCAGGCTCTGGTCCTACGAGAGGCTCCATCTTCTCTCAGACCAGACTGAATCCAGGTCGTCACTCTCAGGTCTTCCTTGTACGCTTCCTTCCACGCTGTGGTGCTGGTGGGGTGGCAGAAGGAGGAGGAGGAGGCGGAGCAAGGTGACTATCGCAAACATGTGTGAGGGGAGTCATCCCCCCAGCCATCCCCTCATTTAGGACCTTGAGCATGACATCCTCACACATGCTGCGTTGCCCCGCCTCCATACCCTTCATTTTCAACCAAGGAGGCAAAGGCCTCCTCGTAGGTGGGTGTGGCATATAGGGAGGCTGAAGCATCTCGGATCAGCTGGAGCGCTGACTCTCCCACCTCCCCCATCCTTCTCACCCTTCTGTAGGTAAGGCGGAGGGGAGGGACTTGGGAGACAGTCAGGCTCCTACGCCTACCCCCTTTTGGCTGCCACTACCCACCTCTTGGCTGCCACTAACACCTGCCTCCTCCTGACTGCCACATTCCACAGCCACCTCCTGGCTGAGGTCTTCCTGTGTATGAAAAAGGGACATAGTTTCAGTTATTTGTTCATCAAACACACACAATTCTCATCTAGTGACTGTTGCAAAATGTTTACAAATAGAAAACCATACAATTCTCAGCCCTGCAGTTTATATTCTGGCCCCAAATGTCTCCAACACTACTGTCAGTTGATATGTCAAACACGTTAGGAACTAAGCAATTGGGGATCCTGAATTAAGTGAACATCATTCCTTTTTAACAAAAATGGTTACAAAACTACTATACCTGCCACAAGATGGGCTCCTCCACCTCTTCCAGACTGGAAGGCCCAGGTTGCTCCTCGGAAGCCTCATCAGGGGTGGCGTGCATGGAAGGACGCGTGCAAGGAAGAGTCGAGAGTGACTTCTTGACATTAGCCTGGTCTTTGAGAAAGTGGAGCCTCTCATAGTACCAGAGCGTGGGGACATAGACCTCTGCTGCTCCAGCTCCAGATGCTTGGGACTTCCGGACCTTATTGCGCTCCCGGAAATAGGTACTCCTCAGGTTGGCAATTTTTATTCTTAAGCTCTCCACGGTATTCTTCATGGCTGCGTACCTCTTTGGTCTGTTGCTATAGTCTCGGTGTTTTGCCTGCCATAATAGGGGCATTTCCCTATATTTATCAATGAAGAGGGGGAGAAAACTCACGTCGTTGAATCCCTCCATATTCTCTGCAAGACACAACACCACACAAAACACTATAAATAATGTCAGGCAAAACTCTCCTAATCTTCTCCATAAAGAAGCCTCAAGGTCTAATCAGTCTAGGCTAGTTATGTACCAACGTCAAATTGTACCTTCGTTATAGCGATCGTCTCGTGCGTGAGCTTTCTCTCCCCTCGTCTCACAGATCGTGGCAACGACACAGGCGTGTGACGTTTTATATACAGTGCGCATGCGTCAAACTCCGCCCGCCCCTGACGATCTTTCTCGTCTATTCCCCACCCCTTCTCTTTACGGTGCAGTGGGGAGAGCACATGGCGGGGACACAGCAGGTGCGCCCGAAATATTGCAGCAACGAGGAGGAGGACGAGGAAAGTCCGGAGGCAGAAACGTCCCGATCCCGGAGCCTGAAATTCAAGGCGTCCAATATGTCATTTGGAGAAATGTTGGAGATGGTGGACATATTAAAGAGGAGCGACTATGATGGGAAGTATGGGCCTTACCTCAACCCCAATGTCCGCAAGGCCAAGATCATGTCTAAAGTTGTGAGGAGGCTGTACAATCATTTTGGGGTACAACGATCCAAGGAGCAACTGAGGAAACGCTGGTCAGACCTGAAACTGAGGGAGCCTGATCAGTACAGAAAGATCAAGCGAGTTCTTCAAAAAAAAGTAAGTAGTTGTGTTTTGTGTTTGATTTCTTGCTTGCATACTGCTCCATGTGTTTGTCTTTTTACAAAGTTGTACATTAGAAAATGGCCACTTTCATGTTCGTCTGTGCATTCGATCGTACTCAACCTCGACCTTTCTGCCACTGTCATGTTCGTGTGTGTGTCCATTCGATCATACTCAACCTCGATCGTTCGGCCATTTATAATACGAGGTTTTTTTTTTTTTGGGGGGAAATGAAGTTTGTTCTCACTAGAAATGTCATCAAGAATGTAAAGCCAATTTATTCGATGTAAAGGAGAGGTCACCCAGTAGCTGATTACCCATCTGGACTCTAGAGCACTAGTGCTGGGACACCCAAACCCACTTTTTATTATGCTTTTCTACACATGTGCTACAGTGGATACTAGAGGGGGGTCTCCATCAGACAAACTTCTACCAAAAGCTACTAAGTTAAGCACCTTTAAAAAGTGACTACATTCATGTTGTTGTCATTTGTAACTGGCCCAACAAAAATATTGTCCCTCACTTTCAAGCAATGTTTGACATTTCCTATTTCTGCCCTCAATAGATTGTGTTGCTAAATCTTCCTTTTGTACCTTCTCATAGGGGAGCGAAAACTCGTGACGTCTGAGGAAACCACCAAACCAACACCTCCCAAAGAAGGGGAAAGACCAGAAGCAGAGGAGGAGGAGGAGGAAGGAGAGATCATAGAAATTGGAGAACTTGTCACCACAACAGGTGAGTGTGGGAGAACACAGCTACTGGTAAGCTAATCAATGTATGCCTGCCTCATTTCCCAGAAATTTTTTTTTTGGTGGTTTTTAGGTGACGTGGATGTTGTGGAAGAAGAATCGCACTTTACCACAGAGAGTGCCCACGTACTCATCGGGGAGATAATGGTCTGCAATAGAGATCTAGATGACATAAAGCAAAACATCAATGATGTTCAACAAAAATTGAAGAACATCATTGATGTTTTAGGAAAAATATGAAAACGCACCAAGTAATTAACACACATTTGTGGCTGCTTCTGAACACATTTTCAACTTAAGAACTGCGTGAAATTTTTAACATGCACACATTGTGTCCACATGTGCTAGCTCCCATCATGGTGGATGAATGACAACGTTTTTTTGGGGGTGCAACCACTTTACGAACTACTAAAGTGGTTGTGGTGAAGGGGTTGCACCCCCAAAAAACGTCCATTCATCCCCATGATGGAAAATGGCACTTTTGAAGATTCTAGGCATGTGTTTTACCATCGAATGACCATTTTCATACCCAAATTGTGTGCATGTTCTAAATTTCCAGTTTCCAGGGGTGACCCCCATGTGATGAAGGCAAGATCAAACACACTTTGAACATATAGTCATGTCTGATCTTGTCTTCATTTTAGAAAGTTGATCTTTCCGAGTTCCTATGTTCTGTTTTGCTCCATGCCTGGTTTTACCAAATGCGGAATGTTTGTAAACAATGTTGTAAAGAACCAAGATCTTGTCAGTTTTGGCAAGAAGTTTGTAAACGCACTTGTGAATGTGTTGCAAGTAAACTTTTTTTAATTTTCTGTGTGGCTTCCTTATTGAAAAACACAAAAGCATTATGTATGTCAAAAGTAAAGGATTTGGGGGGCAATGGGTGTTATTTACTAAAGTCAATTCCAGTTTGCACTGCAAGTGTATTTTCCAGGGCACTTTTGCACTGCACTTGTAGAGCATAGTGGATTTGACTTATGTAAATGACACCCACAGTGATTTGTTTGAAAACACGTAGCACACCATTTTTGAGAATACACACATTTCTGTCATGGTGAGGAAATGGAGTATTTTGGGTGTCAGTTATGCACTACAAACCTTCTCTAGACCAAAGATTAGGTATCAAACACACAACATGAGAAGAATCTTTTTGGGGAAGAAGAGACTGTTACATCCTTTTGCCCAGAAAGTGCATTCCCACTGTCGAAGCTAAAGGGAAAAAATTTCAAGGTCAAATAAGCAATAATACGGAAATGACAAGAAATCCTAGGTTGGTTTAAAAAAGAGATTTATTAAAAAATGCCTCTCACACATCGTCAGGCAGAGCAATGGCCCCCCTACCCAGAAAGTAGTCCATATATTGCTCGCGGACCGCGCGGGCATTTAGAGGGGGCAAGCCTGGACGTGCCACTTGAAGGGCTGTGAGGTCAGCATTTGGAGGGCCCTCCACATCTGGGCCAACGGGCACCACGTAGTTGCTGTTGTGCAATATGCAACAGGCAAGAACTATGTGGTTCAGTTTGTATTCCGCCAAGTTAATAGCCGTCAAGAACAGGCGGAAGGGGCTGGCCAGGATGCCAAAGGTGTTCTCCACCACTCTTCGGGCTCTGGACAGCCTGTAGTTGAAGACCCTCTGGTCTGGGGTGAGGGTCCTCATCGGGAAGGGCCTCATCAGATGGGGAGTCAACGCAAACGCTTCATCTGCGACAAAGACAAAGGGGAGTCCTTCAGCATTCTCCTCTGGAGGTGGCAAGCACAGACTGCCACTTTGGAGACGCCAGTAGAACTCCGTGTGCGCAATGGCACCACCATCTGATATCCGGCCGTTCATCCCCACGTCCACATACATAAACTCGTATGTCGCCGACACCACCGCCAACATCACTACACTATTAAACCCCTTATAATTATAATAGTAGGACCCCGAGTTGGGCGGTGGGATGATGCGGAAGTGTTTCCCATCAATTGCCCCTCCGCAGTTAGGAAAGTCCCAACGGCTGGCAAAGTGGGAGGCCACAGTCTGCCATTCCTGTGGCGTGGAAGGGAACTGTGGAGTGAAACAATAAAAAAAAATTAGTCACTTTGCACATAAACATTGCAAGCAGATTAGACAATCAACATCTTGGAACAAGAGCATACTTTAACATTTTAGGCTGGAAAGTATTTGCACAGAAAAGTAGAGGGTCCCCTTCGCAGATTACTCACCCCCCATCAATACCCCCACTTCTGATGGGCCATTGGCAATAACTAGGGTTTGGGGGGGGGGTTGGACAGGTAACCCTCTGCACTTCATTGATTGCCAAATGGCTCAAGAATGTGTGCTAGTTTGGCCAGACCCTCTGTACTTAACACTATTGGCAGCCCACAGGAAAGATAAAATAACATTTCACCCCCCCCCCCCCCCCCCCAAAAAAAGAAAGCACATTGTGACATTATGAAATTACCAAGCAAGCTAATAGGAGGGAAAGAACACAAAAAAAGAGGAAATGGAAAGTATGGAGGCAGCCCCTTGCACTACATGCTTTGCTGAATTCATCACTAAAGATGCCCACTATAAAGAGGTAGGTATATAGTGTGTATTGACCCGGTGAAAGCCAGCAGATAGAGGATTGGTACCATCTGACAGAGCAGTTGGGGAAGGGGGTTCCTAATGAGTTTCCCCCCCCCCCCCCCCCCCCACAAAAAATTAAAAAATAAAAGGGGCTCTACATGAAGTAAAACACACAGCAAACATTTGTGCATATTTTAGGGGTGTTTTGGGGGAAAACAATACTATGCAGCAGACAAAATACATTGCTTAAGTGACTAGGCCATAGGTGTCTATTGGGCCAGAAGAGCATGCTGGGGAGGTAAGTGAAGGGAAAAATGCATGAAGGAGAAAAGGGGCACAGCATATTAGAGCATATTGCAATCATGGAAATTAGGGAAGGAGGTCAAAAATACAAGACATTAGCAAACAGAGCATACATAGAAGGGAATAGTAAAGGAGAAATGTTACCTTAATATAGTCCTCCTGCAGGACCTGGATGATGGCAGAACAGGTCTCTGGAATAATGATTCCCAGGGCCTGGGGAGAGATACCTGAAGAGAACTTCAATCCTGAAGGCTTCTCCCTGTCGCCAAGTACCTCAACGAGTGATGGCTTGTCTCATGCAGGTATCCTGCTGGCTGATAAAAGGGGTCAGCAAAGCCAAAAGACGGTGAAACACGGGGTCCGTCATCCGGAGAAAGTTCCTGAAATCATCAGGATTATTCTCCCGGATCTCACGAAGCAAAGGCATGTGCGAGAACTGATCACGCTGAAGCAACCAATTCTTGGTCCACATACTCCTCGTCATTCTGTTCATGGACGGGTCTTGGCTCAAAGCTAAAAGCCCGACACCAATTCCGCATACAGCACGAACTCGGCGACGAGTACGTACGGGAAACATCGCTCACAAACGGTCGGCTGGTCAGAACGGACAAACAGAAAGCACCGATAAACAGCAAGGCCTGAAAGAACAAAATGAATACCAGAAACGAGCAGACAATAAGCAGTGCAAATCAAAGCATCCTATATCAAGATATAGGCCGCAATGACCAACAAATGCGAACTGACTACACGCACTAATAAACAGATACGCACGACAAGCACAAACTGAAGAGCAGTAACGATCTGAGTCAGAAAACTGAGAAGCGCGAATCGTAAGTCCCCAAACTTCGACTAACTCGCGATAAACACGGGATCAGCAGAAGGAGCCCAACGGGTGCCTGACGTGGTGCTGAACTTCCCTTTTCTAGTCTCGTGGAAGACGACAACGTTGTCCGACCGTGTGTATGCAACACCAACATCGGACAAAGTACGACGGACAGGATCCGACCGACCTGGTCCTCGGATAATCCGCGCGTGTGTATGGGGGCTTAGTCTGTCTACATATTTCTGGACCATATCACTGCATATATATATACTGTATTCCAGCCTAGCCAAGCCTATATCTGACTGCAGGCCATTCCTGGTGTACATTTTCAAATATACTTTCAGGCAGGCAGGTAATTCAGTGATCTGCAGTGCATAAAATATATATAGTCTCCTACATATATATATATATATATCCACTGCATTCTAGACATGTGCACTGACAAAAAATGGCATTCGTTATTTCAGATAATTCGTAACTTCGGATAAATTCGTACTCGTTACATTCACTAACAGACAAATTTGAAAGGGAATTCCAATACCTATAATTTAAAAGTTAGTTATTATTTAGAATTAAACAGATTTTCTTTCTGATTTTCGAATTTTCAAATTTTAGAATTTCGGAATTCCGAAAATTCGGAATTCGGAAAATTCGGAATTCGGAAAATTCGGAATTCGGAAAATCCGAAAATTCGGAATTCGGAAAATCCGAAAATTCGGAATTCGGAAAATCCGAAAATTCGGAATTCGGAAAATCTGAAAATTCGGAATATCCGAAAATTCGGAATTCGGAAAATCCAAAAATTCGGAATTCAGAAAACCTGAAAATTCGGAATTCGGTAAATCAGAATTTTGGAATTCGTAAATCCGAAAATCAGAAATTCATAAATCCGAAAATCAGAAATTCGTAAATCCGAAAATCAGAAATTCGTAAATCCGAAAAATCGAAATTCGGAAATTCTAAATTCGGAAATTCGGGAATTCGGAAATCCAAAAATGTGAAATTCGGAAATCCGAAAAATAGAAATGTGAAAATTCACGAAATTTTCGAATTTTCGATTTTCCGAATTTTCAAATTTCCGAATTTTCAAATTTCCGAATTTTCAAATTTCCGAAAAAAGCCAAAAAGCGAATGAAACGAAAATTAACAAATTTTTTGTCAGTGCACATGTCTAATCTTTTTCACCTTGCATTTCTATTTTAAACTGGGTTCACATATACTTTAATGCTGCCAAGGGTGCATACAACTGACAAATATAGATTTACATGTAAAAAGTGTTACCTGCAATGGTTTAAATATCCTTGCCAGTGTCAGTTTGCCCCATTTCCTGCCACTGTCACATTTGCTTATCAGCTTGGCCTGGAAATTTTTATTCTTTCAATCATTTAAGCATAATCCAACCTTATGTATAAACATAAAATAAAGACTAAACTGATTTGCATGAAAATAACACAATAAAGACTTTTCTAGTCTCGTGGAAGACGACAACGTTGTCCGACCGTGTGTATGCAACACCAACATCGGACAAAGTACGACGGACAGGATCCGACCGACCTGGTCCTCGGATAATCCGCGCGTGTGTATGGGGGCTTAGTCTGTCTACATATTTCTGGACCATATCACTGCATATATATCCACTGTATTCCAGCCTAGCCAAGCCTATATCTGACTGCAGGCCATTCCTGGTGTACATTTTCAAATATACTTTCAGGCAGGCAGGTAATTCAGTGATCTGCAGTGCATAAAATATATATAGTCTCCTACATATATATATATATATATATCCACTGCATTCTAGACATGTGCACTGACAAAAAATGGCATTCGTTATTTCAGATAATTCGTAACTTCGGATAAATTCGTACTCGTTACATTCACTAACAGACAAATTTGAAAGGGAATTCCAATACCTATAATTTAAAAGTTAGTTATTATTTAGAATTAAACAGATTTTCTTTCTGATTTTCGAATTTTCAAATTTTAGAATTTCGGAATTCGGAAAATTCGGAATTCGGAAAATTCGGAATTCGGAAAATTCGGAATTCGGAAAATCCGAAAATTCGGAATTCGGAAAATCCGAAAATTCGGAATTCGGAAAATCCGAAAATTCGGAATTCGGAAAATCCGAAAATTCGGAATATCCGAAAATTCGGAATTCGGAAAATCCAAAAATTCGGAATTCAGAAAACCTGAAAATTCGGAATTCGGTAAATCAGAATTTTGGAATTCGTAAATCCGAAAATCAGAAATTCATAAATCCGAAAATCAGAAATTCGTAAATCCGAAAATCAGAAATTCGTAAATCCGAAAAATCGAAATTCGGAAATTCTAAATTCGGAAATTCGGGAATTCGGAAATCCAAAAATGTGAAATTCGGAAATCCGAAAAATAGAAATGTGAAAATTCACGAAATTTTCGAATTTTCGATTTTCCGAATTTTCAAATTTCCGAATTTTCAAATTTCCGAATTTTCAAATTTCCGAAAAAAGCCAAAAAGCGAATGAAACGAAAATTAACAAATTTTTTGTCAGTGCACATGTCTAATCTTTTTCACCTTGCATTTCTATTTTAAACTGGGTTCACATATACTTTAATGCTGCCAAGGGTGCATACAACTGACAAATATAGATTTACATGTAAAAAGTGTTACCTGCAATGGTTTAAATATCCTTGCCAGTGTCAGTTTGCCCCATTTCCTGCCACTGTCACATTTGCTTATCAGCTTGGCCTGGAAATTTTTATTCTTTCAATCATTTAAGCATAATCCAACCTTATGTATAAACATAAAATAAAGACTAAACTGATTTGCATGAAAATATTTTACTAAATAATTTACATACATTGCATTTCCAAAAGTCAAATGGTTCAATATACAGTATATTGACAGTAAATGCAAAATAACTAGGTTACAATGACATTTGTGCTAAATACTGGCAGTTTTACATTTCTTCACCTCATTATATACATTTAATATATACATATATTATATTATATACATTTAAATAAAAAAATAAATAACAAAACAAATTTAATAATACATTTTTAAAACACTGCTACTTGACATGGCTAAAATCATTAAATAGACATTCATTGCTAAGGATCCTAGATCTATCTTATTATTGGTTACAATATCCCCCTTTTGGTTATCAGCTAACTGCAAATCAGGAGAGAATTTACTTTACCATTCTCTTCAAAGAAAACATTGCTTCGTAATTGGAGCATGAAAAAGTGTACTTTGAAATTCTGACAATCTGAGGCTGGAACACAAAAGCCCAGATCTATTTGCCTGCCCTGGCATGGGGTGGGAGTTAGCATGTGCTGCCTTGGTGGCAAGTCAGGGAGAAATAGTTGTTGGACTTCCCAAGAGCTTTAGTTGTATGTTGTTTGGCCTGGGTGTATAAGTCTTAGGCCTGAACTCTTATATGTTATATATTGTGAATGTCTGGCTTCATAAACCACACATTTTTTTGCATATAATATAGGTTTTTCAAAACAAATTGAGAAGTATCATTTCATGGATCATGGAATTCCTATTCTGAAGGTGCACAGTTCAGCTCTGTGGGGAGCCTTCCAGGTAACATCCACGGATGTCTGTTGAGGGACCTCAGACTTTTACACTCAAAACAGCTAAGCATGCTGTCAATATGTATATATACAGTATACAGTATATACACATATGTATGTATCAATATCAGGAAATAACCATACACATCTTACTTAGTTATATAGATTTACAATCATACATAACAAACCGTAACAAATTAATACTAGATATCATTTTATATAAACTGTATATATCGTAATTATTATATAAATAATGCACATAACCCAAATATTATTAAATAATAGATAAATAATAAAATAATAAATAAATATTAGGACCAGGGATAAAGGGAATATATCTAGAAGAAAAGTGTTGGGGTGGGGAGTTCATTAAATTGCACTTATCCTTTAAAAAGTGGGTACAAAAAAACTGCTGATTTGGCAGTGGTAGCCACTAAAATGTTAAATGTGTTCTCCACTCTGTAGAACTAGGTAATCTTGATTTTCATGTAACAATTTTACTTCCATCAAGGTCATGATTCTCAGCCCATGTATTTCCTTTCCATCCAGCGAAATAAGATGTTCAAGTCCCCAACAGCTTTTCGTGTGGCAGCTTCTGTCTCCAACTTCAAAGATACAAGAAGAGACAAATATGAGCATCTAAAATTGTGCACTGCTCTCTAGTACATCCATGTAGAAAGCATATCAAGCTGCATGCCATAAGATTCAGTATGGATAGTTACAGCAGGTTACCCGCCTAAGCAAGTATCTGGAGCTCTATAAATGAGAGGGGCTGTATTATCACACTTTGGTAAAATTAGCTAGCTATACTAAATCAGCACCTCTAGACTTTACCATTGCTAATTATCTCTTACTGATCAACATAGTCATTTCTAGACCCAGGCACCTGGGGAAACATACAATGAGTTACCTGAAATGTGCCCTGGGTCTAGTAAGATCTCTTACAGAGCATGTCATTTTGGATGTCAGAATTACATGCTCTGTTGTATGACAGCAGCCCTGGGTGAAGTGCCCAACAGTACTTGCATAGTTCTGGCATGAGGACCCAGAAAAGATGGAGGCAATGGCTAGAGACCTACCATTGAACAGCAAAGTTATGGGAGCACTGACCACTGATCACCAATGTTATTGGGGCACTCACTTCCAAATAGCAATGTTGTGAGGGTACTAACCTCCTACCAACAACATATATGGAAGTACTCACCACTGACCACCACTATGTAAGGGAACACTCACCACTGACCAGCAATATCCAATCCACTCTTTAAAAAGGAAATGCAGTCTGCTCACATAATTTGTAATAAAAAAATATTTGCCATTCTGAAGCTTCCCTCCAACCATTTTGCATATTATTTTATAAATTCTGTTATTCTGTACTTGCCAAATATGCTGCAGAAATCTCCCTCCACTGAGTCTGGCTGCAACCATTTTAACTGTTGGTAGCTGAAGCTGCTGCCTGTTCAATTCCTGGGTTTACACAGATACACAGAGGCACACCTCCAGCTCTGCAGCTCTCATTGGCCCTCTTATGACTCACCCCCCTTCCTGGCAAAATCTCACGAGAGAGAGAGAGAGAGAGAACTGTGCATGATGTCATAAGCCTAGGCTTTTTACCAGACACAATACAGAAAGTGGACTGTATAAGGTATTTCCTGGTAGAAAAAAATTTTACTATCTAAAGTTAAAACAAAGGCAGAAGATTTAATAGATGGAAAGTTGAAAAAATGACTAAAGGTCCACTGTATGCTGTGGTTTACATTATATAGTCCTGAATGCTGCAATCCACATGATATTTTGTTTGTTACATAGTTTTTCTAACAGCACTCCACTAATTTTGGGACTTAAGGTTTAACTTAACCACTTCACAGCTAGCACCTTAAACATCCTTTATCTCATTATATCCCAGAGATCTTTAGGTTTTTAGAGATGTACCTGTTTTGTGTATTGAACCCCACTCAACATATTTTTGTATATACAGTATATGAATATTAACATTGTAGCACATTTAAAAATGCATACAGTATTTACATGGGGAAAATAAAAATAATCAAATTTCTAGTAAGCTTGCCCAATGCTGAGGTACATAATATGCCAGATAATAATCCCCCCAAAAAATGACCAAAACTTTCTTGAAAGAATGATATTATGTATGTTAGCACTTTATATACAGTAACATAGTGACGTAGTCAAGGCCAAAGCTAAAGTTCAGTTAAGGAAAAAAAAAAAAAAGCTTTTAATGCTGCATCGCTTTTGCACTGAGAAAAAAATATCACTATCTTAGCATTAGCTAGTACAATTTTAAGATATTGCAAGATTGACATTAAACTTGAGACATACTCAATTTTTAAGTAAACATTTACATTGTGCACACTTGTACAAGCCATTGATGGTTATGCAATATTTGTACAGGTCATCCAGAGTAGCCTTCAACTTAATGATGACCATGGAGTTAACAAAAAATTGGGCTCTTGAGTCACAGTAAAAGGAACCCTGGACTTGTGAAAGCTTGGTATTACAATGCTTCCTTAATAAATAATCCAGGTATGCTCACTGAATATCCTCACTAAAGCATATTACAGGAATGGAAATAATTCAGTGAGTTTAAGTGGCACTGACCTAACTCATTGTCACCTGCCTGACTAGTTCCCATGCTCCCCTCCTACCTTTCTTATTATTGACACAGCTTTATTGGCAGATTTTGCCTAGCTATCAATCAAATAGTCTTTGATTTGTTTTGCGCTTAGGTCTCATTCATTCTTGCAATTGAGGAGAGGTAAAAATAGGCAGTTGAACTACAGTTTTACCTCCCCCTAAGCACTGCCTTTAACTTTACATTCTGGAGGGATTGTACATATGCTATGACCTGCTATGCTGTGCATTGTGACCATGGTAGGAATGGCACATTGGGCACTCAATATTGCCACCAAACATAACCCATTTAATTGAATAGGACTGCACTACAACTACCACTGATGGTGCAGAGATTTCAGGGTTAAAACAGGCCATGAGGAAGTGACATATTGCCTTTCAGCTGCCTTTCAAACACTCTGTGAAAATTGATCCACCGTGGGTTGCTTTTCAGAGGAGCAGCCAACCAACCAAACAATTTTTGTGTTTTGTTGAGGGTGTCTAAAGGACAAGTTATGTTCTTTTTGGATAAAATGTTATCATATGTAATTATGCCTATGCTTCTTAATAGTAGTGATGTCAAAGAACTATCCCATCACTACAATGATCAATATGTATTCTTCTGAGCAGCATGTAGCTAAATCAGAAGCCATCTCCTGGACCTAATGCTGGACACTGTCACTGAAACCAGTAATTCCAGCACAAACAATCACAGGCAACTCAAAGTACTAAGCAACAACATTTCTGGAGTTGGTCTTACATACCCAAAGCAGGAGACAATCGTCAAAATCCCCAAAAGAAATTATGTCCTCATAGCTTTATTCAAATAGGCACTTTATGTATGAAAGAAAATATTTTTGTATCTGTTATTTTTTGCATATTGACAACCACAGGGACCTGCCACAGCTGTTTACACCTTTTCAAAACAGCACCGACAGTGGGAAATTTTTATGCAGCACTGTTCTAAATGATGACTTGGTAGTAAGTTGCTAAAGTCACTAAGAACATGAGGACATGTATGGGAGCAGAGGATTCAAAAGCTATTACCTAATTTGCTTTGAACTTTGACATAATGTATGATCTGAAGTTTTTTTTATCTTTAATAACTTCATTATTGTCCTCTATACTGATTTACTAAATAAGCCCACAAATGCCCGAATCATTTCAAAATTGATATCTAATTTGATGGAATAAATTGCTGACTACCATTGCTCCTTGTACCAGCAACATGATCATTAATCCATAAATGAATACTAAACATTAGCTGCAAAGATCTAAGCAGTTAATATATATAGTGGATAATATACCTCGTAAAACTCTCTTTTAAATTCTTCAATAAATCTCAATGTTTTTTCTCCACAAGGACATCTCATGGTAGAATGCTAGATTAAAAAAAAAGGAAATAAAATGCATTTACATTAAGTTGCATAATTACACCATATATCAAGACACTTGTGGTTACTGTAACCCATAAATTATAAGATGAATACTGACATATAGGGCAAGATTGTAATGCTTTTTGGTATTTACCGTAGGGTATTAAATACTAGCCTGTATAGTTTTTATAAATGGCAAAACAACATTCAATTTTTCACCACTGTCCATGAGCTTTCAGGCAAATATTCCAAAAGCAGATCAGGGGATAAAAACATAATATACTCAGAGCACCAGGATACAATAAGCATAACAGGGATAGTAGGTTTATGTGCACCCATGTTTAGAATTAAAGTTTACACAATCCAGGGACAAATTGTACATCTAAAACTGTTGGATCACTGTCAAATTTACCTAGGAGAGTAATCACCAGCAATGTATTTGCCCTGGGGATACAGCTTAAAATAATGACTTCCTTTCAGTCAGAAATGTTGTCATGAACATTTTCCTGCTTACACTACAATTTCAGTAAAATTGTAATAATCTTAAGAATATGAATTGTCAGCCACACACAATCTTCATGATAAATTTAAATAGCTTTGGATTCGTCTTCTTTTAAAGTGCTGTTGGTATTTAAATTCAATTATATTTTTGTTTTGGCTATAATATAAAGGATTAAAATCTCTTTCGGGTTTTCATTGCTATCTGTGTTCCTCTGGAGAGCGTATTTCTCTTTATCCTAGTGACAATTTCCACTGGAATAAAAAATTAAGGAAAATACAACATATTCAGTTGTCATTAGAACAGCAATAGAAGAGGCATTTCCAATGGGGACACTTGTTCTGGTGATAAGGAGATTTACCTTACTTTGGAGAGGTTTCTTATCACCTTCTGATGTATCAACATTACAAGAAGTGAAAGGAAATCTCTTGAATAGGCTACAAAAATCAAAACAAAAAAGCCAAAAAAAAAAAATGAAACAAAAATTGTATTTATTCCATAATCTATGCAAAAAAAATTATTTTTTTTTTTGGCTTTAGATACAGTATATTTTTAACCCATCCTCTGTGTGTTCTGGTTAGCTGATGAAGTTAATAATTTGAAAACTTCAAGCAGTACAATGGGGGGTTCTGTTGGATCTGTGAATAAACTCTTTTAGCATGATAAATATGTAAGCATAGCGAATGGTACATTTATTTGCTCACACATCTGAACAATGTTTGAAGAAATCATGCTTAGAAATTCAAAATTATTTTAGGTTTAACTCAACCTTGTGGTAAATTTGACACTTTAAATCAGGGGATTAAAATTGCAAAATGTTTAGAATTTGTTGCCTTCATTTAATCTTTACATGTTTTGTTTAAATCATTTGTGACCCTTTGGAGACATTTTGCTTGACACCATAGAAGTCAGTTGTCAGCCCTGTATGGTTAATGAGGTTATTTTCAAATAGAATACATATTACTGTTTCCACATTTACTATGCTGTAGCAAGTAAGGTTTGAACATTTTCGATCTACAGCTCTTTTTATAGATGACAATGATATTTATTATTTTATTGCCCTGGTTTAAAATATTAAGTTAACCAAGAAGTGTAAAGAGGTGCAGCTAAAACCTTGAATTGTGACTTGTACAAACTGGTAAAAGGTTAGAGTTCTTACACATTGTCTGAGTTCTGTCTTCAAGCCAAGAACAGCGTTTGCCAAGTTATGAAAAAGTTTGCTGCGCTTTTTATCGTTTATGTTTTTGTGAGAGAGTTCAATGTTAGGAAAAACATTGCCAAGGTAAAAGTGTCCCAATTTCAAGAGAAAGCAGCATTGTTCTGACACCTAATATAAGAAAACATCAAATTAGTACATGACACATTCATACACATCAAGATAAAAGATAACATCCCCTCTATAGAAGAGCAAAAAAATATAATATTACGTTTTTGACATTGTGCGGGTTATAAACAAATTCACTATCACCAATGCTTTCAGAGGGCGGTTGTACTTGTTAGTTATATGGGAGAGATCTTTTGATCATATCAAGTGCAATATTCTTCTTTATGGGCTACTGGAGCTGGTAGGCCTCCTTTTTAATTTATGAAAGAGCATTAATCAGCACTGGTGGATGCTTCCTGGAATCTGCAAATTTTCTTGTTTATTTTGGCAATTAAGTGGACATTATTCACTGTGGGCACTTTGTTTCTTATTTTTAATATATAAATTTGGCTTTTTGCTTACTAATGCAGTAGTCATATATTTTTCTGTTTACTTTATGGATATTAGAAACTAATTACTGTGGACATTAATTTAATTTTTTTATATAATTGTCATTATACTTCACTGTTCACTGTATGAACTTTGGTCAAACATATTAACCTATGTATATATGTATTTTGCACTATTTACACTTAAATTTGGTTACGTTGTAATTGTACGGTGCTGTATTAAGTTTACATTTTTAGGTGATGGATCTGCATATAAAATTTCCCATTGCTAGCAACTGATTGAGTTGCAGAAATGTATTATTGTTTATAATTAATTAAAATACCTATTAACGTAAACATTTAACCACTTCAGTCCCAGAGCCATTTTTTTGTTTACATCTTTAAAAAATTGTTTTAGGCCTAAAGATTAGTTAAAAAAAACACCCAACATTATATAGTATATTTTCTGAAAGTAGACACCCTAGAAAATAAAATAGTGATAGTACCAATTTTTTTTGTGTTTTTGGCAACATGTAACATGTTTAGGGAAATCAATGTTTTTGTAAGTAGACGCCCCTGGCGAACGCATTTATGTACATAGGTACGTGTATATGGGGTGGGGGGGGGGGCTCAAAGCTTTCTTACAGGGATATTTTAGGTGCTTGGGTGTAACTGTATTATTTTTTTGCACCCTTTTACATTTTTTTTATTAAACTTTTTTTAAAATACCAAACAGCCTCTATGTGATGATTTTTTAGTAATGAGATCACCTTTAATGAGACATTCGGGGTCTAAAACTGATGTTTCACCTGTCCTCCAGTGAAGCTAATGAAATGCAGATCCATCAGCTTCTTCCCTTCAATTTACTTGTCACATCAGTAAAAGGAAGAGTTTCTCTTCCCTGTACCTGTTGGCACCTGCAGTAGGGGGGGGGGAGTGGCATGTTTGAATTAGGCAGCAGCACATCCACCTGCAGTTGTGCTCATAAGTTTACATACTCTGTCAAAATGTATAATTTCTTGGCCATTTTTCAGAGAATATGAATGATAACACAAAAACATTTCTTTCACTCATGGTTAGTGTTTGGCTGAAGCCATGTATTATCAATCAACTGTGTTTACTCTTTTTAAATTATAATGGCAACAGAAACTGTCCAAATGACCCTGATCAAAAGTTTACATACCCTGGTGATTTTGGCCTGATAACATGCACACAAGTTGACACAAAGGGATTTGAATGCGTATTAAAGGTAACCATCCTCACCTGTGATCTGTTTACTTGTAATTAGTGTGTGTGTGTATAAAAGGTCAATGAGTTTCTGGACTCTTGACTAATCCCTGCATCTTTCATTCAGTGCTGCACTGACGTTTTTGGATTCTGAGTCATGGGGAAAGCAAAAGAATTGTCAAAGGATCTGCGGGAAAAGGTAGCTGAACTGTATAAAACAGGAAAGGGATATAAAAAGGAATTGAGAATGCCAATCAGCAGTGTCCAAACTCTAATCAAGAAGTGGAAAATTAGGGGTTCTGTTGAAACCAAACCACTGTCAGGTAGACCAACTAAAATTTCAGCCCCAACTGCCAGGAAAATAGTTTGGGATGCAAAGAAAAACCCACAAATAACTTCAGGTGAAATACAGGACTATCTGAAAACATGTGGTGTGGCTGTTTCAAGATGCACAATAAGGAGGCACTTGAAGAAAGATGGGCTGCATGGTCAGAAGAAAGCCATTACTACGCAAAGGCCACAAAGTATCCCAATTACAATATGTCAAACAGCTCAGAAACAAGCCTCAATCCTTCTGGCACAAAGTCATTTGAAGTGATGAGACCAAAATTTTGCTTTTTGGCCACAATCATAAATGTTACATTTGGAGAGGAGTCAACAATGCTTATGATGAAAGGTACATCATTCCTACTGTGAAACACAGAGGTGGATCACTGATGTTTTGGGGATGCGTGAGCTACAAAGGCACAGGGAATTTGGTCAAAATTGTTGGCAAGATGAATGCAGTATGTTATCTAAAAATACTGAAGGAACATTTGCATTTATCAGCCAGGAAGCTGCACATGGGACTTACTTGGACATTCCAACATGACAATGATCCAAACCACAAGGCAAAGTCCACCTGTCATTGGCTACAGCAGAATAAAGTGAAGGTTCTGGAGTGGCCATCTCAGTCTCCTGACCTCAATATCATTAAGCCACTCTGGGGAGATCTCAAATGTGCAGTTAATGCAAGACAGCCCAAGAATTTACAGGAACTGGAGGATTTTTGCCAAGAGGAATGGGCAGCTTTACCATCTGAGAAGATAAAGAGCCTCATCCACAAATACCACAAAAGACTTCAAGCTGTCATTGATGTTAAAGGGGGCAATACACGGTATTAAGAACTGGGGTATGTAAACTTTTGATCAGGGTCATTTGGGTAGTTTCTGTTGCCATTATGATTTAAAAAGAGTAAACACAGCTGATTGATAATAAATGGCTTCAGCCAAACACTAACCATGAGTGAAAGAAAAGTTTTTGTGTTATCATTCATATTCTCTAACAAATGGCCAATAAATCATAAATTCTGCCAGGGTATGTAAACTTATGAGCACAACTGTATATCACTTCTACATGAAAGCCAAGAGCTGGCTTAAAAATTTACTCCCTTTGAAAGCCCCAGATCCCAACACCACTTTAAAACGGTGCTGGGACTCATAATATTACAAAAAAATCATAAAAATGTATTTAAAAATTATTCTTATAGTTAGTTACATAATTAAAATGTTGTTAATGCTAAAAGGAAACTCGTGCTGGAAGAAATGCAGGAGATTCCATTAATGATTCGTAGATGTCTTGCTGTCTTTGGCTTCAGTGATTTTTAGGTCATCAACCCAGAACAAGCATACAGATCAGGCAGTCAGAGTGAAATCAGAACTTCAGATCTGCATACTTGTTTCAGGTCTGTGTTTCAGAAAGTATTATAACCATTGGATCAGCATGACAGCCAGGTGATTAACAAAGAAATGGCAACCTTCATCTCCTTTGGAAAGTCCCAAAAACAGCTGAAAATCTTTTTAAAAGGCTGACACATTGCAACTTAGACTACATTTCCTGGTTAACATTAATTTATATTCATATATGTTTTAATAAAGCACAATTTATTAACTTACATGTATCTTGTTTAACATGCTTTCTCTGACGAGACTGATGTCTGTAATAATATCTCCATCATGCTGTAGGAAGAAGATGAATATACAATATAAAGGGTTATTATAATATGACCAAACCAAACATATTCAGATTAACAGGTGAGCATTTTTTTCTACTATTACAAAAAGTATAAAAGGCTTTAGTATGAACAACCAGGTAAATAGCTATTTCAGATATCTGTAGATGTCTCTTGTTTTCTTACTTTTATTTATTTGTTTTCATATCTCACTACGTTACTAGAATGTTTTAAAGAAAAATATATTTACAACTTAAAGTAGAAGTTTGGGCACTATAGTGAATAATTCCCTGGAGCAGTGATATCACCCAGCAGAATCCATTGCTATAGGCATTGTCAGAGGAGGAGGTAAGAGTTATAGTGCCTAAACTTCTACTTCAAAGAAAACCTTTTCTAAAGAAATACGAGGGCTGCCATTGCTGACCTTCTTGATGAAATGCTAGTTGTTTGGCTGTTATCCTGAGGCTATGACTACAACACTTTCTAAATTTACTAACTGTGAACAGGAAAAAGCCATATCAGCATACTTGTTCTGGGTTAGTGACTCAAAGTATTGAAAAAAAAAGAGTATGACTGATAATCCAGCAGTTAGTATTTCCTGACTAAGTAGTCAGACATGTAATCTTCCTTGCTTTTCTAAGGAAAGGTTTTCTTGAACTGTCCTGTTCTTCTGGAATTAATACTGTGATTTAATGACCCAGTAAAAGTTTGCTTCTCAAAAAAGTCAGAATAATGTCAGAAGTCCTTATATGCATTCTGGGTTATTATCAAAAGGTTCAATATGACAGTCAGAAACCTAGCCCTAATGCAATCAAAGGGAGTGTCCCACTTTTTTTAGGAAAAATACACATGCTTAAATGATAACTAAAAGCAACAGGTAGATGTGGTGGCTGCATTCTTTTTCAGAACATGAACTACCTGTTAATCTTACCAGAAATGCACTTCATCACATAATGTGAGCTGAGAAGGTTATATATTGCTTCTGTATGATAATAAGCTCTACCAGCCCCCCCCCCCCCCCCCCCCCCCAGTTCCCTATTTAACAGAGATTGGCAAAGGCATGTTTGAAATCCATCCTGAGTGGCAACTGTGGCTGCAAAATTATCAGGTGAAAATAAAGGAAAACAATCTAACAAACAATGCAGTTTGTTCATTTAAAGATTCTAATATATTACATTTTTACATTTATATTTATCTGACTAAAAAGAAAAATTTATTTTAAGGGGAAATGCTGAAACTCACCAGGAAACCTTTAATAGCTTCAAAGTGTCTTTTTAATTCTGAAATGTCTGCTGACAATTGGCACCTGTCTCCTGTGGCCTTTATGCATGACATATTCATTAGTAGAATACTGGCTATAATAATACAGACTAAACCAGATGGACGTTCCATGGTAATTCCAGACAGCTCTTTAAATAAGACAGTTCTAAAAAAAAAATTAAAAATAACATTCATAAAAATAATATATTACTTATTAACTTTTTTTTTAATCAAGATTTGTTAATATTATAATGACTTTCACATATCCGTACATATGTTAGATAACATAATCTTTGATTATATATAAAGTAATTACATCAATAGGGAACAAGCCTATGCATGCCGATATACAATTTAATACAATAAATGAGGAAACTCTTTCATAATACAATTACCTGTACAGAAGATATTTGCATATGTATTCACCTCCAGCAAAATGGTTATTTTCTCATTTCAAGATAGTGGGTGGGACTAAGCAAATAATTATTTTACATCATCCACAATCACGGATGAGGACCAGAAAATTCAAAACAGCTGTATGCAAGTTGGAATACATGATTCTAAGTTAAGGCTGCATCATTTTTATACTGAATATTCCCAGTTCTGGATGAACAGGCCCATAAAGGACTTGTATGGTTACTTATACTATCCAGTATAGTTGAATAAACAACTTGTTTTTGGATTTGTGCTAAAAGACATTCCACACAAATACTTTCCATTTAAAAAAAAAACATACTGTATTTTGCAGTGCTTCAGAGGAAGGTTTTGTTTTTGGTCCTTTTAGCCATCTTGGTTGCAAACTGTTTTATGGAATATTTTCTTGTTCATAAAATACATCCTATTCTTATATAAAATATATGAACTAAAACTGATACTGCTTGCTTAAGAATATAACATATTTGTTCTTCAAGATTTTCCACTTCAAAAGCAGATTGGCATGGGTTGAGAGATATTCTTTTTAATGGTACTCCCTCAAAAAATGTATTTGCAAAAATTTGTATAACATGCACCACATGACTGTGACTTAATTGTGATGAAACAGTTCATTTACTGTTAAATCTCTGTCTATGTATGGCTCACCCCCAGCAGGGGCCACAGATATTGCTCACTGCACACAGTAACCCCCCGCAGCCGCCACAATAATCCCCAAAAGCTGGCTGTTATTAACCATGGCATGATGCCGCCCCGAGGACCAGCTGCCAGACTCCCTGGACAAAATGCCTCTAACTCTGAGCTTTGGATGGACTGTCAATCTTTAGACTGGCCAGGGGGAAAAACGCCACCTGTCCTGACTGCAGGAGGAAGAACAAGGATTGCCAAGGCTAAGCTGGGCCAAAAATGTATTAGACTATGTCTTGATCAGGCAGGAGGTAGGCAGAGCCAAACCTACCTTGCCTCTTCGTATTCATATACTCTTGTATTCTGATGCTATCTGACCACATTCTACCAAATTCATTACCACCAAACACATACCTAAAGTCTATATTTTCAATATATTTCCAATATTTTGGGAATAAATGGGGATGTGGGGATGGGAGGGGGGCTGGAGAATGTATTTGTGGTTTTGGGATTGTGATTTTCAAGTGTTTATATGCACTCGATTTGACATTTTATTAAACGTGCCATGTGGTACTGTAAAAAAAAAAAAAAATGCCCAAAAACTGTACTATTACAGCAAGCATTCCTATAGCTTTTCGATCTGTTGTAGCTGTTACTTCCACTGTTCAATTCAGGCCTATTACATAAATAAAAATACAAAAAAAAAAGTGTTTATCTTTAAAGCCCCCATTTTTTTGTTTTTAAAAAAAGTTCTGTTAGTGCTACTGTGTATTAGTTTAAACATTCGTTGCTTACAAACAAAAATCTCTCTATTATTAAATCACCCCATAACAGCTGATATGGCACATAGCACACAAATAAGTCCAGTGGTAAACTGGATATTATTGTCAATTGAAGCATTGTAGCTTTAATTTGAAACCTGTTGTATAATTGGAGTTTGCAATTTCAGAGATGCTCTAATAATTATAAAAAACATACTGGACCTAAACAGTGTTTGTGTGTCAGCAACTTGTGTAAATTATATATTTATTGTACATTGTTATATAAATAAATAGTAACAGTAGCATAATGTACATTGTACATTTTAAGTAATCAAATAATATACATATAATAAAATAAACAGCATTAAAACATAGTAACAACATATGTTAAAAGACAGCCTTACCTTCTGTAAGAATGTTGTGTTGTAAGTGATGCTACAGGTTATTTAAGGTATGATAACTTGTGCTTTTATACTTGCATCTTTATTCTTCACTTCCTCAAGAAAAACCTAAGGTGATTTTACATGACCTTGCATAAGCAGGACACAATGACCTGTCACAAGTTAAAATCCCCACATGTGAGTAATGCTTCATTTCTTTTTCAAATGGTACATTTGTAAAATGGTTTAAGAATTTAAAAAAATTTTAACATGAAAGTCTAAAGTAAATAACTTCCTGAAATGTAACATGTTATGCATCTTTTCAGTGTAGGTGTAAATATATATTTTAAAGGTAGCAACATTGTTATTTTTTTTTAACATATAGAGAAATAAATCATATCTATAGCAAATTTTCTTGGAGTTTTAAGCTAGCATTTTACATTAAATAATATTGGCTTATTTATATGGTTACTTGATTACATGCCATTTTGTCATTATTGCTTGCAAATAAATGAAATTTGTAGATACACCCTTTAGGATGTTGTTTAAGATGAACTGTATGATCATTAGGGTTTGTATGATGTGATATCACACTGTTATTAACCACTTCCCATCCAGGCCAATTCTGGCACTTCGCTCATAAAATATTAATTATTTTTCTAGAAAATTACTCAGAACCCCCAAACATTAAATATGTTTTTTTAGCAGAGACCCTAGGAAATAAAATGGTGGTCAGTGTAACTTTTTATGTCACACGGTATTTGCACAGCGATTTTTCAAACATGTTTATTTTGGAAAAAAAAACTGTTTTGTGAATTAAAAAAAAAACAAAACAAAACAGTAAAGTTAGCCCAATTATGTTGTATAATGTGAAAGATGATGTTACGCCGAGTAAATAGATACCTAACATGTCACGTTTTAAAATTGTGGACATTCGTGGAATGGTGCCAAACTTCAGTACATAAAAATCTCCATATGTGACGCTTTAAAAATTTTCACAGGTTACATGTTTAGAGTTACATAGAAGGCCTTGGGCTAGAATTATTAAAGCATGCAGCGATAACTTACATGTGTGCTTTGAATGCTGTTTACATATGTGGGCACGACTTCGCTTCTGTGCGCAAAAATGCGGGGACTGGGGCGCTTTAAACATTTTTTTATTTTTTTTATTGTATATTTTCCTTTTTTTTTTTACACTTTCTCTTTAAAAAAAAAAATTTGATCACTTGTAAACATCCCTTGTAATAGGAATAGTGCATGACAGGTTTTCTTTATGGAGAGATGTGGGGAGAATCGCTGGCTGAAAATGATATCTGAGTGATGCCTGTACCTGCACCCAATCATTTAGTTATCCCCACTCAAAGTCCAGGATGTCATATGATGGCCTATGGGCGAGAAATGGTTAATGTAACCCCAGTCCCTCCCACTAGTCCCAAATTCCCAACACTAATCATAATACCTCTCCCACTAGTCCCAAATCCCTAACCCTAACCCCGCTCCCACTAGTCCCAAATCCCCAACCCTAGCCCTAATCCAGCTCCCACTAGTCCCAAATCCCCAACCCTAACCCAAATCCCACTCCCACTAGTCACAAATTCCCAACCGTAACCCTAATCCCAATCCCTATAGTCCCAAATCCCTAACCCTAATCCCACACCGTATAGTCCCAAATCCATCAAGTCCAACCTGTGTGTGTGCGCTTTTATGTCAATATTACATTGTATATCCCTATATGTTATGGTCATTTAGGTGCCTATCTAAGAGCCCTTTCACACTGAGGCGCTTAAAAATGCCTTAAAACACCTTACCGTTATTTTGGTGTGTTTTCACACCGTTGTTGGGGTGCTAGCGTTAAAATTAGTGCACCGCACTGCCATTTAAAGGTGTTTTTCAAGCCTTAATGAAGCATGGGCATCAGCTAACAACCCCACTTCCCTACACGAAAAGAGAGAAGATGGAGTTTCTTGAGCTCGTGATGTTGTTTGTGCTACTCTATTGGGAGAATATTCACCAACAGAGGCAGCAACGTCGCTATTGGGTTCATCCCATCCTCCAAGCGCACACCTCAAGAGGACAATTTGCATTGATATATCAGAACTTGAGAGTGCCCCCTGACAAGTTCAGAAATTACACTCAGGTGAGCATTGCAACGTAAGTGTTTATATCCCAATGCCTAATCCCACTAGTCCCAGTTCCCTAACTCTAATCCCGCTCTCACTAGTCCCAAATCCTACTCCCACTAGTCCCAAATCCCCAATCCTAACACTAATTCCACTCCCACTAGTCCTATATCCCCAATCCTAACCCTAATCCCGCTTTCACTAGTCCCAAATCTCCAACCCTAATCCTGCTCCCACTTGTCCCAAATCCCTAACCCTAATCCCACTCCCACTAGTCCCAAATCCCCAATCCTAACCCTCATCCTGCTCCCACTAGTCCCAAATCCCCAACCCTAATCCCACTTCCACTAGTCCCAAATCCCCAACCCTAACCATAATCCTGCTCCCTATAGTCCCAAACCCCAAACCCTAATCCTGCTCGCTGGTCCCAAATCCCCAACCCTAACCCTAATCCTGCTCCCACTTGTCCCAAATCCCTAACCATAATCCCACTCCCACTAGTCCCAAATCCCCAACCCTAACCCTAATCCCGCTCCCACTAGTCCAAAATCCCTAACCCTAATCCCACTTCCACTAGTCCTAAATCCCCAACCTTAACCATAATCCTGCTCCCTATAGTCCCAAATCCCCAACCCTAATCCTGTTTCTATAGTCCCAAATCCCTAACCCTAATCTTGCCCCACTAGTCCCAAATCCCCAACCCTAACCCTAATCCTGCTCCTACTTGTCCCAAATCCCTAACCCTAATCCCACTCCCACTAGTCCCAAATCCCTAACCCTAATCCAGCTCCCACTAGTCCCAAATCCCCAACCCTAACCCCACTCCCACTAGTCCCAAATCCCCAACCCTAATCCCACTCCCACTAGTCCCAAATCCCCAATTCTAACCCCACTCCCTATAGTCCCAAATCCCTAACCCAAATCCCACACCCTATAGTCCCAAGTCCATCAAGTCCAACCTGTGTGTGTGTGCTTTTATGTCAATATTACATTGTATATCCCTATATGTTATGGTCGTTTAGGTGCCTATCTAAGAGCCCTTTCACACTGAGGCGCTTAAAAAATTCTGTAAAATGCCTTAGCACTATTACCATTACCATTTTTGCTGTGTTCTCACACCATTTTTGGGGTGCTAGCGCTAAAATTTGCACACCGTGCTGGCGTTTTTAAAGGTGTTTTGCTAGCGTTAATGAAGCATGGGCGTCAGCTAATAACCCCACCTCCCTACATCACTTCCTGTGAACTTCCTTGTATCTCATGTAGGGGAGAGAAAAGAGAGAAGATGAAGTTTATTGAGCTCATGTTGTTGTTTGTGCTACTCTATTGGGAGAATTTCCACCAACAGAGGCAGCAACGTTGCTATTGGGTTCATCCCATCTTCCAAGCGCACACCTCAAGAGGAAAATTTGCGTTGCTATATCAGGACTTGAGAGTGCACCCTGACAAGTTACATAGTTACATAGTTAGTAAGGTTGAATAAAGACACCAGTCCATCTAGTTCAACCTGAGTGAGTGTGGGTGCGTGTCAAAAGATCAGAAATTTAATTTGAATGAGCATTGCAACGTAAATGTCTATATCCTAATCCCACTAGTCTCAATTCTATAACCCTAATCCTGCTCCCACTAGTCCCAAAATCCTAACCCTAATACCACTCCCACTCATCCCAAATCCCAACCCTAACCCCACTTCCACTAGTCCCAAATCCCCAACCCTAAACCTAACCCCACTAGTCCCAAATCCCTCCTTCCACTTGTCCCAAATTCCCAAACCTAACCCAAATCCCACTCCATATAGTCCCAAATCCCTAACCCTAATCCTAACCCCACACTCTATAGTCCCAAATCCCCTAACCCTAATCCTGCTCCCACTAGTCCCAAATCCCTAACCCTAATCTCACTCCCACTAGTGCCAAATCCCTAACCATAATCCTGATTCCTATAGTGCCAAGTCCCTAACCCTAACCCCATACCCTATAGCCCCAAATACCCAACCCTAACCCTAATCCCGCTCCCACTAGTCCAAAATCCCCTAATCCATATCCCTAATATTATTATGTAGTGTTAACAACTGACCTATTTTCTGTCCCAGATTTGACTTCCTTCTTGATATGTTGTCGTCTGCCTTGTTGAGACAGGATACGAACTGCCGGGAGGCAATACCTCCGTGTGAGCTTTTGCTTATAACACACAGGTAAGTTTATAAAGATTGATAAATAAATATTTCACCAATTTATCAAGTAATAAAAATAAAAGAAAGCATATTTAAAAATATATATATATTTGATTCATTACAGATATTGTTTGCACAATCAACAATTCAAATAAGTGCCACATAACAGTAAACAAAATAAAATTAACACATAACAAGCAGTAATGTGCATACATTACTTAATTTATTTTTCATATATAAAAACTTTCTTTTTTAGGAACTTTTTTTTTAATTACAAAATTCAGATAATAAAAAAGATTAACATATTGAACAAATGTGCATACATTATTTCCAACATTGTTATAACAAATTTTAAATATTTAGAGTTCCTGATACGAAGGAGGCGTGGAATGGGACTCCTCTCGAGGGGGAGGAGGTGGCAGTTGCTTTGGTCTATATATTGGCATGTCATATGCCCCTACCTACACCTGTGCAGTGTTGAGGGTGGGAAGAGGCATATTAACATAACCTGACCCTGATGGACCCGGGTACTGCAAGGGTCTTTGATCATACATATTAAATGACAGGTCATATTGTGGAGGATATTGTGAATTATTTTGAACAGTAATCATTTCTTGTCTGGGGGATGGACATGATTTTTGTTGAAAACACTGTATCACACGGTACATTGGTATGTTTTTTTCATCAAGTCCATTTGCGGTATTATACTGTGAGCAAATGCAGCATTTTCTCCTTGGTCTTTTTGCTGGGCTGCCAACATCTTCTTGACAATGTCTAGAAAGTCATCAGATTGCTGCTGCTTCAAACGTTTTTTACGTGTGTTCCATAATAATACTGGCTCGGGGGATGGATCAACAGGGCTTCCAGGTGTCCTTGAATAGTAATTGCGACTCTGGAGCAATATCAGCATCCTCCTATTGATTACCATCCTGCTCCTTTGTTTCAGAGTCTACATTGCTTTCAGTCCTAAAAAAAACTAATATAAAAAAAATTAACGATATAATTCTTATTAATTACTAATTTCTCTCTACAAGTTTTTTATACTTACTCCCTCAGCTCCATCACTGGCTTTAGAAATTCTAGCTTGTGATAGTGGTAGTACATGCAGACTTTTTTGGCTTCAGTTCCATGCTTCAATTTCCTCTGCCTCTTTAATTTACTTCCTAAAATTGTCCTTCATGTTTTCCATAGTTTTTTTAGTTGTTCCACTGGAAGACAGGAAATTATTTGTTCTTTTTATTTACAGATATCTTGCCAAAGTAAATAGCTACACATCACTACAATATGATTTTTGCACAGGAATATGTAAGATTGTTAAGCTAACGTGTGATGCAATCTGTAATCTAAAGAATGAATTCATGCCAATTCCAAAAAAAGAGAAGTAGGAAGATGTTTCCAAGCATTTCTGGAGTAAAACAAACTTTCCTAACTGCCTAGGAGCTATTGATGGCAAACAAATTAGGGTTATAAAACCCTGTCACAGTGGAAGCAGATATTTCAACTACAAAAAGTATTTTTTGATTGTGCTGATGACTGTTGAAGATGCAGACTTCAAATTCCTCTTTATCGACATAGGAGTATTTGGAAGCTGTGTAGACTCAACTGTCTTCCAGAATTCTAAATTTGGAAAGTGGCTTTCTTCAAATAAACTAGATTTACCTGAAAACCAACCACTACCTGGGACTGAAAATCCAGATATACCGTTTTCGTGGCTGATGAGGCATTCACAATTAATGAACACCTAATGAAGTCCTACTCACAGAGGAATCCCGACCACCGTAAGAGAATATTCAATTACCGTCTCTGTCGGGCACACAGGCTAGTCGAATGTGCATTTGGAATACTTGCCAACAAATTACAAATTTTCCACAAACCATTAAACCTGAAGATTGAAAAAGTGAGCAAATTAATTAACTGCTTCAGCCCCAGAAGAATTTACCCCCTTCCTGACCAGAGCACTTTTTGCGATTCGGCACTGTGTCGCTTTAACTGACAATTGCACGGCCGCGCGACGTTACACCAAAACAAAATTGACATCTTTTTTCCCACAAATAGAGCTTTTTTTGGTGGTATTTGATTACCTCTGCGGTTTAAATTTTTTGCGCTATAAACACAAAAAGTGCGAAAAAATTTTCCTCAGTTTAGGCCAATATGTATTCTTTTACATATTTTTGTTTTTTTATTAGTAATGGCGGCGATCTGCAATTTTTATCATGACTGCGACATTATGGCGGACACATCGCACACTTTTGACACTATTTTGGGACCATTGTCATTTATACAGCGATCAGTGCTATAAAAATTCACTGATTACTGTGTAAATGACACTGGCAGAGAAGGGGTTAAACACTAAGGGGCGATCAAGGGGTTAAGTGTGTCCTAGGGGGTGATTATAACTGTTGGGGGATGGGCTACCACTGATATGAGAGCGATCACTGCTCCCTATGACATGAAGCAGTAGATCCCTGTCACGTCACTAGGCAGAACAGGGAAATGCCTTGTTTACATAGGCAGCTTCTCATTCTGCCTCTCCGTGACATGATCGCGGGACACCAGAGGGACATCGAGTCCGCGGGACCCGCGGGCATGGTCACACTGTAAGCGGCAGGCGTACGCACACCCACTAGTCATGCAAATTAAATGGGACGTACAGTTACGCCCATTTGCCCACCCCTGCTATTGTGCCGACGTATATCGGCGTGCGGCGGGCGCCAAGTGCAGCATATGTGCTACATAATCTGGTACGGGAGAGAGACGGTGTGAATTTTGAGTACACATTGGCACACAATTTGGAACCCGCTGATTTTGTTCATGTTCATGGTCCCACAGCGTGTTTCACAATAAGGAATCGATTGGCTGACAATTTTATGAGCCCTGCTGGTGAACTTAGTTGACAAGGTGATATGATTTAAGGCTTTCCCAAATCCAAATGAACACAAATAATTTCTCCTATTCTAAGATACTGTGGCAAGCTCTGTGGCAATATTTGTAAGTAGCTAGTTTTGTTTAAAGCGGGACTGTACTGAAATTTTTTTTTTTAAAAGCCAGCAGCTACAAATACCGCAGCTGCTGACTTTTAAAAAACGGACACTTACCTGTTCCAGGGTCCAGCGGTGTCGGCAGCAGAGGCCGATCGATCGCTCGGCTCTCTGCTGTAGCCGGCGCCATTCTCGGTAAGGGAATCAGGAAGTGGCTTCACTTCCCGATTCCCTACTGCGCATGCGCGAGTCGCGCGGCGCAATGAGAATCTTCAGCGCTGTCTGCCGGGACACGTGTGTGTCCCGGCAGACAGCGCGCTGGGACAGGAACTTGGATAAACTCCCGTGGGAGTTTATGCCGGAAGTGGGTGCAGATACCTGTCTTAGACAGGTATCTGCACCCCCCTCCCCCTGAAAGGTGCCAAATGTGACACCGGAGGGGGGGGGGGGTTCCGAAAAGCGGGAGTTCCACTTTAGGGTGGAATCCCAATTTAACAAAATTTTTCTCAAATTAAATAAAAGGTTTAACCACTTCAGCCCCGGACCAATTGGCAGCCAAAGGACCAGGCCCCTTTTTGCAATTCGGCACTGCGTCGCTTTAACTGACAAATGCACGGTCGTGCGACGTGGCTCCCAAACAAAATTGGCGTCATTTTTTTCCCACAAATAGAGCTTTCTTTTGGTGGTATTTGATCGCCCCTGTGGTTTTTATTTTTTGCGCTATAAACAAAAATAGAGCGACAATTTTGAAAACAATGCAATATTTTTTGCTATAATAAATATCCCCAAAAAATATATAAAAAAACATTTTTTTTCCTCAGTTTAGGCCGATACGTATTCTTCTACATATTTTTGGTAAAAAAATCGCATTTAGCGATTATTGATTGGTTTGCGCAAAAGTTATAGCGTTTACAAAATAGGGGATAGTTTTATAGCATTTTTATTAATAATATTTTTTTTTTACTAGTAATGGCGGTGATCAGCTATTTTTATTGTGACTGCGACATTATGGCGGACACATCGGACATTTTTGACACATTTTTTGGGACCATTGTCATTTATACAGCAATCAATGCTATTTAAATGCATTGATTCCTGTATAAATGACAGTTGTAGTGAAGGGGTTAACCACTAGGGGGAGGGGTTATGGGCTGTGACGTGTGTGTGTTTTTTTACATTAGGGGGCGGGGCTGACATCTGACGTCATTGATCGGCTTTCCCGATGACCGGGAACAGCCGATCAATGACAGGCAGTGTAGGAAGCGCGGGGAGAGCTTTGTTTACACATACCTCTCCCCGTTCTTCAGCTCTGTGACCCGATCGCGGGACACCAGCGGCGATCGGGTCCGCTGGTCCCGTGGCCGGGGTCACGGAGCTCCCGACCGGGTCGCGAGCGTGCCGCTGGCGGCGCACACGCGACCCACGGGCAGGCATTTAAAGGATCACGTACAGGTACGTGATTTTGCCTGCCCGTGCCATTCTGCACACGTATATGTACATGAGGTGGTCGGGAAGTGGTTAATAAAGACTAAGTTCCACGGTCACATTGATTTAAAGAGCCCATGTTTTTATAAACAGTTTTTTAGCAACTGTTAGAAACTATTTTGTAGCATTCTATATTACATGTGTTGAGAACATACTTTGAACAATAAAATATCTATATATTTGGTGATTAGTATGTGTCATGTAATAAAAACAATAAAATATGAGTGGTGTTTATCTTTTATCAATGTCACAATAATAATTATAACATCATAATATACTCAAGATGAATATTGGAATTATGGTATTAGGACTATAGGATAGGGGTTAGGGATTTGGGACTATAGGGTGTGGGATTATAGTTAGGGTTAGGGATTTGGGACTAGTGGGAGCAGGATTAGGGTTAGGGTTGGGGATTTGGGAGTAGTGGGAGCTGGATTAGGGTTGGGGATTTGGGACTAGTGGGAGCTGGATTAGGGTTAAGGGATTTGGGACTATAGCATGGGTGCCCAACCGCTGGCCCATCCTTTGATGTGGCCCACCACCTCCTGCTCTGGGATGGCGGGTCAGCAAGCCCAGATTGCGGGTTATTGACCCGCCATCCCCGAGCATCAGCGGGAAGATTTGAGACGGCGCTAGAGGAAGCAGAGCTGATGCTTCCTGTATAGCGCCGGCTTCTGTCTCAGGTGGAGTGATACCAAATGTACTCCGCCTGTGACATTTCTGCTCTCTACTGCAGCCGTATGCTTCCTTCAGCTCCGCTCCTGTCACACTGATGGTAGGTATAGGGGATCAAGAACCAGCCACCAGTACCCATAAATACCAGCCAGCAGTACCCAATAGTACCCGCCAGTACCCAGAATTACCACACAGCAGTACCCAGCAGTACACACCAGTACCTAGAAGTACCAGCCAGCAGTACCCAATAGTACCCACCATTACCCAGAAGTACCAGCCAGCAGTACCCAGCAGTACACACCAGTACCCAGAAGTACCAGCCAGCAGTACCCAGAAGTACCAGTCAGCAATACCCAGAAGTACCAGCCAGCAGTACCAAGCAGTACACAGCAGTACCCAGAAGTACCAGCCAGCAGTACCCAAAAGTACCAGCCAGCAGTACCCAGAAATACCAGCCAGCAGTACCCAGAAGAAAAGCCAGCAGTACCCAATAGTACCCGCCAGTACCCAGAAGTACCAGCCAGCAGTACCCAGAAGTACCAGCCAGCAGTACCCAGAAGTACCAGCCACCAGTACCCAGCAGTACACACCAGTACCCAGAAGTACCAGCCAGCAGTACCCACAAGCACCACCCAGCAGTACCAAAAAGTACCCAGAAGTACCAGCCACCAGTACCCAGAAGTACCAGCTATCAGTACCCACAAACACCACCCAGCAGTACCAAACATTACCCACCAGTACCCAGAAGTACAAGCCAGCAGTGCCCACCAGTACCCAGAAGTACCAGCCAGCAGTACCCACCAGTACCAGCCAGTAGTGCCCAGCAGTACCAGCCAGCAGTACCAGCCAGCAGTTCCCACCAGCATTACCCACCAGTACTCACCAGCAGTACTTCCCAGTACCAGCCAGCAGTACAGTACTTGCAAGCAGTACCCACCATTACCAGCCAGCAGTACCCACCAGTACCAGCCAATGTTACCCACCAGTACCAGAAAGCAGTACGCACAGTACCAGCCAACCATACCAGCCAGCAGGACCCCCATGGTGGACAGTCAGCAGCAGCCACCAGCCATACCCACGTAGGAGACAGCAGCAGCCAGCAATACCTGCAGGAATCCTGAGGAAGAAGTGAAGATTGAGGTCAGTTATGGTGCAGGTAAATGGCAGTGTATCAATGTGAAAGGAGCCTTAGGCAGATTTAAACTGACCTGCGTCCTTTTACACATGCTTTTTAAGCAGATCTCCAATTCGAACTGCTTAAAAAAACGTCTGGACAGATCGGAGGGCCCATAGAGTAGAGCGGGCTGTGTCCCTGTCTGCTCTGCATATAGTGGGACAAGTGGGAATGGGATAAGGGTTGTGGATTTGGGACTAGTGGGAGCAGGATTAGGGTTAGGGAATTTGGGACTATAGGGTGTGGGATTAGGGTTAGGGATTTGGGACTAGTGGGAGAAGGATAAGGGTAGGGAATTTGGGACTAGTGGGAGTGGGATTAGGGTGAGGGATTTGGGACTAGTGGGAGCAGGATTAGAGTTAGGGTTGGGGATTTGGGGCTAGTAGGAGTGGGATTAGGGTTAAGGGATTTGGGACTAGTGGGAGCAGGATTAGGGTTGGGGATTTGGGACTAGTGGGAGCAGGATTAGGGTTAGGGTTGGGGATTTGGAAAAAGTGGGAGTGGAATTAGGGTTAGGGTTGGGGATTTGGGACAAGAGGGAGAAGGATTAGGGTTAGGGTTGGGGATTTGGGACTATAGGGTGCAGGATTAGAGTTAGGGTTGGGGATTTGGGGCTAGTAGGAGTGGGATTAGGGTTAAGGGATTTGGGACTAGTAGGATTAGGGTTACGGTTGGGGATTTGGGAATAGTGGGATTGGCGTTAGTGTTGGGGATTTTTTGTATAAGTGGAAGTGGGATTAGGGTTGGCGATTTAAGACTAGTGGGAGCGGGATTAGGGTTAGGGGATTTGGGATTATAGGGTGTGGGATTAGAGTTAGGGATTTGGAACTAGTGGGAGCGGGATTAGGGTTAGGGTTTGTGAATAGTGGGAGCAGGATTAGGGTTAGCATTGGGGATTTGAGACAAGTGGGAGTGGGATTCGGATTAGGGATTTGGGACTAGTGGGATTAGGGTTGGGGATTGGGGACTAGTGGGAGCAGGATTAGGGTTAGGGAATTTGGGACTATAGGGTGTGGGATTAGGGTTAGGGATTTGGGACTAGTGGGAGTGGGATTAGGGTTAGGGATTTGGGACAAGTGAGAGTGGGATTAGGGTTGGGGATTTGGGACTAGTGGGAGAAGGATAAGGGTAGGGAATTTGAGACTAGTGGGAGCGGGATTAGGGTGAGGGATTTGGGACTAGTGGGAGCAGGATTAGAGTTAGGGTTGGGGATTTGGGGCTAGTAGGAGTGGGATTAGGGTTAAGGGATTTGGGACTAGTGGGAGCAGGATTAGGGTTGGGGATTTGGGACTAGTGGGAGCAGGATTAGGGTTGGGGATTTGGAAAAAGTGGGAGTGGAATTAGGGTTAGGGTTGGGGATTTGGGACAAGAGGGAGAAGGATTAGGGTTAGGGTTGGGGATTTGGGACTATAGGGTGCAGGATTAGAGTTAGGGTTGGGGATTTGGGGCTAGTAGGAGTGGGATTAGGGTTAAGGGATTTGGGACTAGTGGGAGCAGGATTAGGGTTGGGGATTTGGGACTAGTGGGAGCAGGATTAGGGTTGGGGATTTGGAAAAAGTGGGAGTGGAATTAGGGTTAGGGTTGGGGATTTGGGACAAGAGGGAGAAGGATTAGGGTTAGGGTTGGGGATTTGGGACTATAGGGTGCAGGGTTAGAGTTAGGGTTGGGGATTTGGGGCTAGTAGGAGTGGGATTAGGTTTAAGGGATTTGGGACTAGTAGGATTAGGGTTAGGGTTGGGGATTTGGGAATAGTGGGATTGGCGTTAGTGTTGGGGATTTTTTGTATAAGTGGAAGTGGGATTAGGGTTGGGGATTTAAGACTAGTGGGAGCGGGATTAGGGTTGGGGGATTTGGGATTATAGGGTGTGGGATTAGAGTTAGGGATTTGGAACTAGTGGCAGCGGGATTAGGGTTAGGGTTTGTGAATAGTGGGAGCAGGATTAGGGTTAGCATTGGGGATTTGAGACAAGTGGGAGTGGGATTCGGATTAGGGATTTGGGACTAGTGGGATTAGGGTTGGGGATTTGGGACTAGTGGGAGCAGGATTAGGGTTAGGGATTTGGACTAGTGGGAGCAGGATTAAGGTTAGGGTTAGGGATTTGGGACTAGTGGGAGCTTGATTAGGGTTAGGGGATTTGGGATTATAGGGTGTGGGATTAGGGTTAGGAATTTGGGACTAGTGGGATTATGGTTGGGAATTTGGGACTAGTGGGAGCAGGATTAGGGGATTTGGGACTATAGGGTGTGGGATTATGGTTATGAATTTGGGATTGGTGGGGGTGGGATTAGGGTTAGGGTTGGGGATTCAGGACTAGTGGGAGCAGGATTAGGGTTGGTGAATTGGGACTCATAGGAGCAGGATTAGGGTTAGGGATTTGGGACTAGTGGGAGCAGGACTAGGGTTAGAGTTGGGGATTTGGGACTAGTGGGAGCGGGATTAGGATTAGGGACTTGGGACTAGTAGGAACAGGATTAGGGTTAGGATTAGGAATTTGGGACTAGTGGGAGCGAAATTAGGGTTATGGTTGGGGATTTGAGACAAGTGGGAGCTTAATTATGGTTGGGGATTTGGGACTAGTGGGAGCGAGATTAGGGATTTGAGACTAGTAAGAGCAGGATTAGGGTTAGGGTTGGGGATTTAGGACAAGTGAGAGCAGGATTAGAGTTGGGGATTTGGGACTAGTGGGAGCGGGATTAGGGTTAGGGATTTGGGACTATAGGGTGTGAGATTAGGGTTAGGGATTTGGAACTATTGGGAGCAGGGTTAGGGCTTGGAAATAGTGGGAGCGGGATTAGGGTTAGCATTGGGGATTTTCGACAAGTGAGAGCGGGATTAGGATTTGGGCTTTGGGACTAGTGGGAGCAGGATTAGGGTTGGGGATTGGGACTAGTGGGAGTGGGATTAGGGTTAGGGGATTTTGGACTGTGGGATTAGGGTTGTGGGGTTAGGGATTTGGAACTAGTGGGAGCAGGATAAGGGTTAGGGTTTGGGATTTGGGACTAGTGGGAGCGGGATTAGGGTTGGGGATTTGGGACTAGTGGGAGAGGAATTAGGTTTAGGGGACTTGGGAGTATAAGGTGTGGGATAAGGGTTAGGGATTTGGGACTAGGGGGAGCAAGGTTAGGATTTGGGACTAGTTGGAGTGAGATTAGGGTTAGCATTGGGGTTTTTGGACAAGTGGCAGTGGGATTAGGGTTTGGGATTTGGAACTACTGGGAGCGGGGTTAGGGTTCGGTATTTTGGACTAGTGGGATTAGGCGATTTGGGACTATAGGGTGTGGGATTATGTTTAGGGATTTGGTACTAGTTGGAGCAGGATAAGAGTTAAGGTTGGGGATTGGGACTAGTTGGGACTAGTGGGAGCGGGATTAGGGTTGGGGATTTGGGACTAGTGGGAGAGGCATTAGGGATGGGGATTTGGGAACAACTGGGAGCAGGATTATGGTTAGGGATTTGGGTCTAGTGGGAGTGGGATTAGTGTTAGGGTTTGGGATTTGGGACTATTGGAATCAGGATTGGGGTTAGGGTTGGGGATTTGGGACTAGTGAGAGTCGGATTAGGGTTAAAGTTGGAGATTTGGGAGTAGTGGTAGCGGGATTAGGGTTTAGGGATCTGGGAACAACTGGGAGCAGGATTAGGGGTAGGGGATTTGGGACTATGGGGTGTGGGGTTAGGGTTGAGGATTTAGGACTAGTGGGAGTGGGTTTAGGGTTGGGGATTTGAGACAAGTGGGAGTTGGATTAGGGTTGGGGATATGGGACGAGAGGGTGGGGATTAGGGTTAGGGATTTGGAAGAAGTGGGAGCGGGATTAGGGTTAGAGTTTGGGAATAGTGGGAGCGGGATTAGGGTTAGGATTAGGGAATTGGGATTAGTGGGATTAGGGTAAGGGTTGGGTATTTGGGACTAGTGGGAGCGGGATTATGGTTAGGATTAGGGATAGGGTTAGCATTGGGGGATTTGGGCCAAGTGGGAGCGGGATTAGGGTTAGGATTAGGGATTTGGGACTAGTGGGATTAGGGTTGGGGATTTGTGACTAGTGGAAGCAAGATTAGGGTTGGGGATTTGGGACTAGTGGGAGCAGGATTGGGTTAGGGGATTTGGTACTATAGGGTGTGGGATTAGGGTTAGGGATTTGGGACTAGTGGGAGTGGGATTAGGGTTAGGGTTGGGGATTTAGGACAAGTGGGAGCAGGATTTGGGTTGGGGATTTGGTACTAGTGTGAGTGGGATTAGTGTTAAGGGATTTGGGAATATAGGGTGAGGGATTATGGTTAGGGATTTGGGACTAGTGGGAGAAGGATTAGGGTTAGGGTAGGGGATTTGGGACAAGTGGGAGCGGGATTAGGGTTGGGGATTTGGGACTAGTGGGAACGGCATTAGGGTTAGGGATTTTGGACTAGTGGCAGCGGGATTAGGGTTAGGGGATTTGGGACTAGTGGGAGCGGGATTAGGGTTATAGATTTTGGTCTAGTGGGAGCGGGATTAGTGTTAGGGTTTGGGATTTGGGACTATTGGAAGCAGGATTGGGGTTAAGGTTGGGGATTTGGGGGGGCATGTCCAAGATGGCGACGGGAGCGGACGTCTTTTAACCTCGCTCCGCCATCCGGACTTATTATCCGGTGATCCCGCGGTGATGGGCACCTAAAACGGCCACAAATTGCTCCTCCGTGGCCCCCAGCAGGTCCCGCTCATGCCCTGCTACAAAATGGGTGGACCAGCGCGCCGTCAGAGCCAGAAGAAGACCGGGACCGTGCCGCATGCTGAGGTGAAGGCCGCAGCCATACCTTCCTCCACTATGGCAGAGCAGAGAGGGGAGGTGAGTCATGGTGCTGCAGATCCCCAGACCCCCCTGGAGCACACTGCGCTCCTAGAAGCTATAAATGGCTGCAAAACGGCCCTTACAGAGAAAATTGACCATGTGTATATTGAACTGGGCCTGATTAGGAGGGATATTGACGCTTTTAAAGGCAGAGTGACAGAGGTGGAGCAGCGTGTCTCTGCGACAGAGGATGTTCAGAGAGAGCACTAGGCTGACATACATTCCCTGAAAATCAGAGTCAAGCATCTAGAGTCGCGTGCTGAAGATGCAGAAAATCGCAACAGACGCAACAATCTGCGCATCATTGGCCTGCCTGAGGGTGCGGAGGGGAATGACAAAGCCCAATTTACTGAGCAGCTGCTGCGCACACTCCTGCCCCGAGCCTACTTCTCTTCCCACTTTGTGGTGGAGCGTGCCCATAGAATACCTGCAGCCAAAGGTCCACAGGGTGCTCCCCCATGCACTTTTATTTTTAAACTGCTGAATTATCGGGACCGCAATCTCATTATAAGAGAAGCAAGGAATGTTGGAGACCTCACGTATGAAAATGCTAAAATCGTTTGACCATGTGAGATCCCTGCTTCGCGCCAAAAACATAAAGTGTAGCATGCTGTTTGCCGCCAGACTCCGAGACCAAGATGGAGAAAGAGTGAGATTCTTCACGTCACCTGCAGAGGCGTCTTCCTGGCTGGATACGATCCGGGCGGGATGAAGCAAGTATACCCCTCACTGTTTCCTGTTCTTCCTTTAACTTTTCTTGTTCAATATTTTTTATTGAGTTTAATAATATAACAGAACATGTCTCATAACATGGGTAATAAAAATAAGCAACATATTTATCATCAATTATTGAGTACACAAGATAGATATGTGAAAAATTTAAAATTAAGAAGCATAGAGATCAAATAGTATAATAAGGTAGGTATGAAATAAAAATAATATCATAGTTATATGAGAAAGGAACACCCGACCACCCCTAATGGGCTCAAACTGTGAGCGGGCAGAGGCCTGACTAGTCAAAAACAGAGATGTAATATCGCCTTATTATATTATATAACATAAGGCAAATAATATAAAGGTATAACCATGTAACCCTTTCCCTAGTAGACATAAGAATACCATGACCAAAACCGTAGGGAAAGTTATATAGAGCAAATCATCAAGATAAGAGGAAATCTCTATGCTAGGGAGAATTAAGTCAACGCTTGGAACAATATTGTAACCCAATATTATCCTTAACATAGCAATAAGTGGGGAGAAAGGAGACATGTGAGTAAAAATGAATGAGAAAGGAAGAAGAAAGGAAAAGGAAGAAAGGAAAGACAGAGAAGAAAAGAAGCAGAGTCTCTCGAGGTGGTGACCCGGTACTTATCATATGAAAATGTTACAGAAAAAGAAATAAGACACAAGGATTTTAATATGGTAACAACAGTGACTGGTCAAAGTCAGAAGGAAAGAAATGAGTAACCCAGGGTTGCCAAATCATACAAATTTTGTTAATGGTATTGTCTTCAATAGCGGTCATTTTAGCAAAAATTAGAGCTTTATTTAATCTGTGTTTGGCCTCTGCCACTATTAAAGTTTTTGTTTTCCAAGCCTTGGCTATGATTTGTTTGGCCGCCGTGCAAATATGTATAAGCAATTTGAATTGTACACGGGTGAGTACATCTGGTTTAAGATTTAAGAGCGCAATAGCTGGATCCGGCGCAACATAGGTATCTAATGCTTTGGAGGCTATTGCGAAAATATTATTCCAAAATTCTTGCGCCACTGGACAATCCCGCCATACGTAGATGAGTACCAGGGGAAGATCATCCTCTAAAACCATTATTGGTATAGGAAGGAGAAAATTTAGCTATTCTCGCTGGTACTAAATACCAACGTGCCAGAACTTTGAAGTTGGTTTCTAAGGCGTAACAATTAGGAGATGATGATTTAGTAGCTAACCAACTGTTAGACCAGTCATTGTTGCCAAATGTACGACCCATATCTTGTGCCCATTTAACAGTATATGGTGGGAATATTTCAGTAGGAGTAGTGATAAGAGTTTGATACATATATGAAATTAAACCTTTAACATGCGGATCACTCAAACAGATGTGTTCGAAATGAGACAATTTACTAGATGTTACATCTGACCTAATGAAAGGCATATAGAAGTTCTTAATTTGCAGGTAACGGAATATCTCGTTATTCGGAAGTCCATAAGTAGTACATAAGCTAGGAAACGTTTGAATGCCATCCGTGGATTTACATAGTCTCGTCAAGTTAACAGATGACCAAGCTGCAAAAGATTTTGGAAATTTCCAGGCAGGATAAAAAGCTGGGTTCCCTAGAAAGGAAAGAAGTGGATTATGTGCCGATAGGAATTTATAGGGGTTACCAAATTTGTCCCAGACAGCCAATGAGTGTTTTGTGATAGGGTTAGACAAATTGGATCTATCTTTAGGTTGAATCCATAGTAGGTTGGCTACCGAGATGGGGTCACTATGTATAGCTTCAATAACAACCCATAAGGGAATATCTTCTGTTGAATGGTACTTGGGTAATATCGATAATTGAGCTGTGTAGTAGTAGGAGGCAAAATTTGGTAGCCCCAGGCCTCCTTTAGATTTGTTAAGGTATAGAGTAGATTTCGGGATACAGGGTTTAATATTATTCCAAATAAATGACATAACCTTATTCTGTGTGAGCCTAAAAAAATATAATGGTACAGAAATTGGAAGTACTCTATACAAATATAAAAATTTTGGTAGATTAGACATTTTTATCGCATTAATGCGTCCAAACCATGATAATGGTAATGATGACCATTGTTTTAATAGGCTTGTAACCTGTTTCAGCAAAAGCAAATAGTTGGCTGCATAAAGATCTGAGAGTGAGGGTGTAAGATGTATACATAAATATGGTATTTGACGATTAACCCAATTAAAGGGTAAAGAAGATTGAGCTAGTAGAAGATCAGACTGTTTTATAGAAATGTTTAGCGCATTTGATTTAGTGTGATTTACAAAGAGACCGGGAATATGTGAAAGTGTATCTAATGTACGAAGAAGGTTTGGAGCAGAGATGTGGGGCTGAGATAGAAAAATAAGTATATCGTCTGCATAAAGACAAAGCTTATGATGATGTCCACTTAGTTCAATACCTTTGATGTCCGGGTTAGATCTGATTGATTGAGCTAAGGGTTCTATGAGCAGGGCGAAAAGCAATGGGGATAAGGGGCAACCATGTCTTGTGCCTCTTCTGATATCAATCATTACAGATTTATATCCAGCGTATTTTATATACGCTCTGGGGTTATTGTACAGGGAAGAGACCCAAGTCAGGAAATTATCACCAAAACAACATTTTTTAAGAGTGAATTGCATATAAGGCCATGTGACCGAGTCGAATGCCTTTCTGATATCTAATGATAAAAGACAAGTGGGGATCCGTCTAGATTTGGCAGCTTGGATGAGTAAAAGTGCTCTTCTGATATTATCTCCTGCTTGCCTCTTAGGAATAAAACCTGTTTGATCTTGATGTATCAAGTGGCCTATAAAATTATTCAAACGGGATGCTAGGATTTAGGCTAGTAATTTAATATCCAAATTAAGGAGAGAAATGGGACGGTAATTGGACCAAGAGGACAAATCTGTGTGCGGTTTAGGTATCATAAAAATAATAGAGGATAATGATTCAGATTAAAATGAATGACCTGACAAAAGAGAGTTAAACGCTCTGGTTAGAATTGGAGATAAAATATGCCCAACATTTTTATAGTATGATGCTGAATACCCATCAGGGCCAGGCCTTTTATGCAAATTCAGATCTTTTATAGCAGTCTGAACTTCATTAATAGTAATAGGGCGTTCAAGTCTCTCACGTTGTTCATTGTTCATGTCAGGTAATTTAATATTGGAGAAAAATTGATGGGCGTTAGCCTGGTTGAAGTCTGATGCGGTGGAATATATTTTAGCTAAGTTGGAACGAAACATTTCAACTATCTTGGCCGGATTACTAGCATAGGAGTCTCAGGACATCTTTAGTCTTATGGAGGACCTAATTTGATGTATTGATTTAAAGCTTCTAGCTAAGAAGCAGTCTGGTTTATTAGCTTTAAGGTATTGGATATGTTGACGCTTACGTAAGAGTTTGTCTGCAGAATCTGTTAGAAATAGATCTAGATCTAAACTAGCTTTATCCAATTTAGCATTATTAGTGGAATTCGGGGATGATTGAAACATATCATGACAAAAGGTAAAGTTAGCTTCTAGCTTAGCAAGCATAAGTTTGCGTTCTTTTTTGAGCTTTGTTGCCTGTTGAATCAATCTGCCACGAATTACCACTTTATGCGCTTCCCACAAAGTGAGGTCAGAAACATCGCCTGTATCATTAGAAGAAAGGTAGTCATTTATCTCCTTCTCTATCTCAATACAGTGTTGAGGATTTGCTAAAGTAGAGTCGTTTATATACCAGGTTGTGTCATGTGATCTAGGTATTATAGAAGCTATAATAGTGTATATAGCACAATGGTCTGACCAAGTAAGCGGGATAATTTTAGAGGACAACATTTCAGGAGTCATACTTGAGGGGACATAAATATGGTCAATGCGGGAAAAGGATTTGTGTGGATAAGAGTAGTGTGTGAAGCATCTACTGGTTGGATTGGATTCACGCCAAGTATCTATTAGATGATGTCTAGAGAGCAACTGTTGAAGGTTACGTTTTTTGGGCCCAGTAATGGGGACTGAGGGAGATTTATCTAAAAAGGGAAATACAGTTGTATTCGAGTCTCCACTTAGGATTACAGTACCAAATTTGTGTGCTTCAACCACTTGGAAAAGATGGGATAAGAATGATTCAGTTTTTTTATTCGGAGCATAGTATGACACTATGGTTATAGCAATATCTGATATATAACCAGTAAGCAGTAGATATCTCCCTTCAGGATCTTTAAGTTGTGTGACAAGGTTGAATGGCATGGATTGGTGAAACCCAATAAGAGTTCCACGTTGTTTGACCTTGGTGGAGGCAGTGAAGAATTGTGGGTATGAGGATGAAAGAAATTTAGGTTCAGTTTTATCAATAAAGTGGGTTTCCTGTAAACAGATAATGTGTGCCTTCTTGACTGAAAAGGAGCTCATAGCTTTCGTACGTTTTTGTGGGATATTAAATCCTTGTACATTAAGAGATAAAATATTTATGGGGGCCATAACAAGACCGAATAAATCAGCTTACAATATGTAATGTGACCCAAACTTAACGTAAAGGTCACCACCTCGAGAGAAGAGAGTAGAAAAGAAAGAATAGAGAAAGGGAAAACATAGATTGATAAAATAACCCCAATATCAGAGAATTGTGAATATAAGCAAAACAAATTCAATAGGGTATGGGAGCAACTCCTAGGAGAAGACAAAGGACTCTTACGGGCTCCAAAGCCATCATCAGAGTCTCGCACGATGAAAGCAAGGGTCTGAGGATGGCAAAAGGGCAGCAAAGAATTCCAAAAGTGGCGAATCGCGCCAGAGAACCACAGGAATTAAACATTAAGCAGCTATATAACCTTATCAGTCACTATATGAATAAAGTGATTTAATAACATGTACTAAAAAAAAAAAAAAAAAAAAAATATGGGACAGCAAAAAAAAAAAAATATGGGACAGCAAAAAAATAAAAAAATAAAAAAAAAGAGGGGGGGGGGGGATTTGTATATATACCAGAAGGCCAAAAAATTTAAGAAAAAATGATTAGCAATGTATAGCCAGTAGGCTAAGGCTGCAAATTTTGATATATATCAGAAGGCCAAAAAAAATTTAGGAAAAATTAGCAATGTATAGCATACATTTTACAGAAACTGGAATAACCAGTAGGTCTGACTAAGGAAATACCAGAAAAGAAGGCATCTATTAATCTCAGTCCATAGAATCTTCAGTATTAGGGGTCAGATGTTCAAATCTGCCTCTTTTATGTTGATTCTGAGGTGAAGAAGGAGATGGAGATTTAGAGTTGGCAGTAGCAGAATGTTGAGGGACTTGGAAGCTGATCTCCTGCGGAATGATCTTTGGATGTAGTTTTGTCAGCAAGGCCCAATTCAATCAGGGCTGACTGTAAGTCCTCTGAAGAGCGACATATATATTTGGTCTCAAGATGTGTAAATCTGAGAGAGAAAGAAAACCCCCATTGATAATTGATCTGGTGCTGTTAAGTAATAGTAGCTGGGGTTTAATAGCTCACCTTTTTGCCACTGTGATAGGAGACAAATCTGAAAAGAGTTGGTATACATGTCCTTGAAACATGAGGGGACCTTTTTCCCTAGCTGCTGCTAGCAATTGCTCCTTTGTGCGGTAGTAATGGAACTTAACAATTATGTCCCTTGGGGGACCATTCGGTTTGCATGGCGCCAACGCTCTATGTGCTCTATCCATTTCTAATCTTTCCAAAGGAATACCAGGGTGTAATTCTTGAAATAGGGCAATCATGGTAGCATACACATCAGTGATAGTCTCAGGAATTCCCCTGATCCTTAAATTGGCCCTTCTAGTGTGACTGCAGAATAACATTCTCCTCCTTAAGATTTTTAAATTCTGAGGTAAAATGCTGGGATTGGCTTTCAATATCATCCATACGTATCTCTAAATCAGCTGTTCTAAAACCCAATTCTCTAATTTCTCTAGTCAGCTTGTCAGTTATATGGTCTGAAGTTTGTTTCAAAGCCTTCTGTGGAATATGCTCAAATTTCTCAAATAAAACTGTCACGTACCTGGTGGTGCGAGCCTGAGTTTGCAGAGAGAGACCTCCCTTGCGTCTCCCACTCCCGGTTCCCTGGTAGGGTGACAGGAGACCCAGGAGTGAGGAGGAGCACGGGTGCCTGGCAGGTTCAACAGACCGGTGGAGTGACACAGGGTCAACTCAGCGGACAAGGTGGGTGACTGGATCAGCACAGCAGACTGGACAGCAGAGCAGGCGGGATCTGGATGGACAGGCAGGATCAGCACAGCAGACTGGATAGCAGAGCAGGCTGGATCTGGATGGACAGGCAGGATCAGCAGAGCAGACTGGATCTCGGAGCAGACTGGATCGACACAGGTACACTGGTTCAGTACAGCAGACAGAATCTCAGGACAGGCCAGATCAGCACAGGTACACTGGTTAGCACAGCAGACTGGATCTCAGGACAGGCTGGATCAGCACAGGTACACTGGTTCAGCACAGCAGACAGGATCTCAGGACAGGCCGGATCAGCACAGGTACACTGGTTAGCACAGCAGACAGGATCTCAGGACAGGCCGGATCAGCACAGGTACACTGGTTAGCAGAGCAGACTGGATCTCGGAGCAAACTGGATCGGCACAGGTACACTGGTTCAGTACAGCAGACAGGATCTCAGGACAGGCCGGATCAGCACAGGTACACTGGTTAGCACAGCAGACTGAATCTCAGGACAGGCTGGATCAGCACAGGTACACTGGTTCAGCACAGCAGACAGGATCTCAGGACAGGCCGGATCAGCACAGGTACACTGGTTAGCACAGCAGACAGGATCTCAGGACAGGCCGGATCAGCACAGGTACACTGGTTAGCACAGCAGACAGGATCTCAGGACAGGCCGGATCAGCACAGGTACACTGGTTAGCACAGCAGACAGGATCTCAGGACAGACTGGATCAGCACAGGTACACTGGTTAGCACAGCAGACAGGATCTCAGGACAGGCCGGATCAGCACAGGTACACTGGTTAGCACAGCAGACAGGATCTCAGGACAGACTGGATCAGCACAGGTACACCGGTTAGCACAGCAGACAGGATCTCAGGACAGGCCGGATCAGCACAGGTACACTGGTTAGCACAGCAGACAGGATCTCAGGACAGGCCGGATAAGCACAGGTACACTGGTTAGCACAGCAGACAGGATCTCAGGACAGACTGGATCAGCACAGGTAAGCAGGACAGTCAGGCAGGCCGGGTCGGGTATCAGGCTGGCAGCAAGGTACAAGGGGATGAGGCAGAAGGATGGTCAGGACAGGCCAAGGTCAGGTGCAGGCAGACAGATGGATGGTCACAGGTAAGCCGGGTCAAACACAGATCAGAGTTATCAGGTTTCAGTCACCACAACGCTGTAGAGCAGACAGCGGGGACCGTCTGCTCTAGCTGGGTTTAAATAGCCTACCTGGCGCCAACAGGGGCGCGCGCTTGTCTACCTGCGCGCGTGCCCGCGCACGGCCGCGTACGTGCACGCGCACCTGCGCGCATGCGCAGTGGCGCCCGCGGCCTGGGAAGCCCAGGATTCAGGTTTCTGGCAGGATCTTCATGACAAAAACAGAGTGAGATTCCATTTGTGAATCTCCAGAATCAGAGTCAGAGTCCTCAGTAGCTTCAGTGGTATTAGCAGTTAATTTCAATGGTTTAGCCTTGTGAGGAGAATGAGACTGTGAGGAGACTGCCGCCGCCATCTTGGAAGAAGGCCGCTGTGCTTTATCTTTCTTAATAGCAGTTTTAAATTTTGATTTTGTCCCCCTTAAGAACCATCTCACCAGGTGCCTGAAGCTGTGGGGTATCTTTGTCAACTGTTTCTGGTGACAATAAGGACCTCTGTGACCTGTAGTCTTCCGGCGCGGTTGTCACAGGAGCGGAGCTCTAAGCCGGCATTACCGTCCACCTAGGCGTCCGCACACCACCCCCCTTCCTTTAACTTTTTTGCTGTGCACTTACTTTAGGCTTTCTGGCACTAGCTGCTGCTTAACCCCAGCTATCTCTCGGACACCGTGACTATGGGGGGGGGGGGGGGGGGGGGGGGGGGGGGGGGGGGGGGGCGGCATCCTTTATTCCCTTGTTGTTGCACTGACTGCCCTCCCTTGCATTGGAGAAAGAAGGAAGATAAACTTTCACTTACACCCTTGAAGGGGTGACTGGTTATTTATCATCTTACCTGACACCTTCTGGTTACCGGTGACCATGCCAGGAAACCAAACCCATAAATGGCCCCAGGTTGGGACTTATCCGTTATCAGATTTTTAACTTCTCAGTTTTGACCCCCTCTCTGTTGTTTACAGAAACTTGCTCTTTTTATTTTTCTCCCCTTTTTTTTTTTTTTCTTTTTTTACGCTTGCACATGCATGCCTTAGCATCCAATTACCTGCACTAAGCTTGCTGAGAGACCGGCACCACATCTTCTATCCAGACGACCCCAGTTATGAAGGGGTCAGCAGTGCCTCTTGCACACATTTCCCCCATGACATGGCGACTTGCCGTGTGGTTATTGGGAAGAGAAGCCACCCACAGTTCTAGGGGGGTTGGCGGGGAGGGTGGGGGTTGTTTTGTTACTGGTTTTATTTTTGTTTTATTGCTTACTATGTGCATGTATATTTGACACAGTCATTTGGGCCTATAGTGCTACTGCCCCTTAGGGGCTGCTCTCTATGTGCTATGAAATTCTTGGTTTGTATTCCATCCGGGTCAGGCGTACGCCCTAACTGCTCTCCACTGCTGATTATCCCAATCCTGCAATGTCATCACTAACGATTGTTTCATGGAACACCAGGGGCCTGAACTCCCCAGTGAAACGCTCACTGTTGTTCCAATTTTCGAAACCCCACAACCCTCATATTTGTGTTTTTCAAGAAACGCACCTGGTGGGGAAGAAAACTCTAAAGCCCCATACACACGGTCGGATTTTCCGATGGATTCTGTCCTATCAGACAATGTTGTTGGAAATTCCGACCACGTGTAGGCACCATCGGACAGTTTCCATCGGATTGTCCGACGGACAAAGTCCTATCTCCTGCTGGATAGATTTTTTGACAACAAAGTCCGATCACACCAAATCCGATCGTGTGTAGCGAATTCCGACGGACAAAGTGCTACGCATGCTCAGATCACATTACAAGACCAAAGCTATTGGCTACTAGCCTCTACGTAGTCCCCTCGTAGGCAACAAACGTCACCACATAATAATGCATGCTATGGTTGAGACCTTAGAAATGGTGATTGTTGGTGTATATATTCCTCCCCTTGCCTCAGTCAAATTTCTCCAAAAGCTGAGCCTTCTCCTTGCACACTATGGGATGGACAACTTGCTAATTATGGGGGATTTTAACATGACACCAAACCCAGGGGTTGACCGCCTGAACTCATCCGGGGGATCCACCTCAGATCTTTCGACCTGGGCAGAAACCTATGGATTGACTGACCTTTGGAGGTGGAGGAATCCCTCTGAAAGATCCTTCAGCGAGGGCTTCAAGTCCTACTATGCCGAACTGTACTCCACGCGAGTGGACTACTCTATGGAAGACCTCCCCATATACCTCTCTGACGTTGACTTTCCTGTATTGACTGACACATATAGAGCCCAACTTGACTCGCCTATTACACTCCAAGAAGTTCAGCAGGCCATATCCTCACTTCAGGCGGGGAAAACACCGGGCCCGGATAGGTTTCCCACCGAATTTTATAAAATGTATGCTGCAGAATTGGCCCCCAGGTTTCATTCAATGCTCCTCGCGGCGCTGAGGGATGGAGCCCTGCCGAAGTCTATGTCAGTAGTGTATGATAGTGGTCATTCCCAAGCCTGGGAAGGACCCCGAACTCTGCAGATCACAGCGTTGGTCCACCCGGACCAGTCAAGTTTTATGCCAGGCAGAGGAACTGACATTAACATCCGTAGACTGTTCACCCATATCAATCTGGCGAAGGAGGGGGACGCGGACCAGGTTGCCGCCCTGGATGCCGAGAAGGCCTTCGACTCTGTCGAATGGCTCTATCTGTGGGACGTCCTGGAATGCTTTGGATTTGGACCCAGGTTCATTTCTTGGGTTCAACTCCTGTACAAGGATCCTACTGCTCGGGTCAGGTTGAACGGTCTGCTGCCCCCCCTTTAGCCTATATAGGGGAACCAGGCAGGGATGCCCCCTGTCTCCGGGGCTATTTGCCCTTGCAATTGAACCCCTAGCAATTCTAATACGCCAGGACCACAGGGTCAAGGGTATAAGGGTCGGAGCACTGCAAGAAAAAATATCTCTGTACGCTGACGATACTCTGCTTTATCTAGCAGACGCTAATACCTCACTTCGAGCTGCACTAAACATAATAGATCAGTTTGGGAGGTAATCGGGCATTTCTGTCAACTGGGATAAATCTGTCCTTTTCTCCCTCCATGACACTAACACCAGGGGTGCCACTAACACGCCACTGCAGTGTGTAGATGAGTTTAAATATCTGGGAGTGATTGTTAAAAACTCTCCCCAGGCGTACATAGGAGATAACCTCTCTCCCCTGTTGAGCCAGCTCGGTAGCAGATGCCAAATGTGGAAAACATTGCCGCTGTCCCCGGTGGGTAGGGTGAACCTCCTTAAAATGGTGTACCTTCCTAAATTTGTTTATTTTTTTAGAAATACTCCGTGCCCGCTCCTCAAGTCCTTCTTCCAGAAATGTAATACTATTATTTCCTCCTATATGTGTGCCGTGAAGTCCCCGAGATTGGCGAACCGAACGCTCCAGCTTCCCCTATCTCAGGGGGGCCTGGCGCTGCCACACTTCCAGCTGTACTATTGGGCAGCAGTCCTGGTTACGGCCCGGTGGTGGTTTTCTCAGCCCAAACTAAAGAGGACCCAAGGCTCACCCCCAGGTCACGACCCTGATGCGTACTACCGTACACGTGTGGCAGAGAGCAAGGGAAATATATAAAGAAGACTCAGCTGTCTCGCCTCATACTCCTCTATGGGGCAACCCCATGCTATCACATTTGTATGGGATTCCTGAACCCCAGTTATGGGCGACAAAATGGATAATTACTCTTAGGCATGTATTTAAGGATGGCTCCTTCCGCTCATTCGAGGCCCTTCAGGCTCAACATGGCCTGCCAAATACTATGAGGTTTAGATACTACCAACTCAGACATGCGACATTGGCCCAATTCCAGAATCCCCTGACGCTCCAGACGGATGCGGTTGAAAGACTGCTTATTGCTAAACTGCTAGATAAACCATCTTCTCTCTATTTCTACCTCTCAGCTGTGCGTATGACGTCTTTGACAAAGGTGTATAATAAATGGAAGGCTGACATACCTGACTTGACTGAGGAGATCTGGGAGGATATAGTCTCTGACTACACCACGAAAATGATCTCGGCAAAGGACTGCTTTATCCAAATTAAGATTTTGCACAGAGCCTACTATACCCCTGTTAGACTCGCTAAAATATACCCTGGAGCGAGCGAACTTTGCTCCAGGTGTGGCACATCCCCTGGCACCTTCCTCCATGTGATGTGGTCGTGCCCCGTGCTGCGCCACTACTGGGAGTCCATCATAGAAGTCCTCAGATCTTTTGGGGACTGGTCTCTCCGTTTGGACCCAGCCTTGGCGCTGCTTGGGAGTATGGAGGATGTTGAGGCCTCACGGTATGAAAAGCTGTTCTTATTTTACGCCCTGTATAATGCTAGAAGAGAGATCCTTCTCAAATGTAAGCAACCCACTCCCCCCACGCTGAGTATGTGGATAGCCACAATAAATTCTGTCCTACCCCTGTACAAGCTCACATATGAGAGTAGAAACTGGTCCCAATGGGTCGATGCACATGGTTAGAACTTAAGAGCTTGTTAATTGCTATGCCGTTACCCCTAGAGTAGTCTCCTGGTCACAAGCGTAAATGTTGTTCCATTTGCTGATTCCCCCCCTCCCTGCCACCTCCTCTTCCCCCCTCCCTGCCCCCTCTCCCATCCCTCCCCCTCTCCCTTCCCCCTCTCCCTTCCCTCTTCTCCCCTCCCCCCCTGCTCTGTTCTCCTACTGTTGATCCGATACTACCAGGAACAATACTGTTGTTATGATACCTTAGATTTCACTACTGAAGACTGTCATGCTCAAGGAATATCAGCTGTACTGTAATCGATCATTTAGACCTTTGTGACCTTATGTACTATCATTTTCTGTGAACTGTGTCATTGTCAACTGTTTACATTTTCAATAAAAAACCTTTCTCTTAAAAAGGACTAATGGGAGTGTGATTATTGTTAGGGTTGGGGATTTGGGACTAGTGGGAGAGGGAATAGGATTAGGGATTTGGGACTAGTAGAAACAAGGTTAGGGTTGGGGATTTGGGACTAGTGGGAGTGGCATTAGGGTTAGGGTTGGGGATTTGGGACTAGTGGGAGTGGCATTAGGGTTAGGGTTGGGGATTTGGGAAAAGTCGGAGCGGGATTAGGGTTGGGGATTTGGGACTAGTGGGAGCGGGATTAGGTTTAGGTATTTGGGACTATAGGGTGTGGGATTAGGGTTAGGGATTTGGAACTAGTGGGAGCAGGATTAAGGTAAGGGTTAGGGATTTTGGACTAGTGGGAGCAGGATTAAGGTAAATATTTGGAACTAGTGGGAGCAGGGTTAAGGTAAGGGTTAGGGATTTGGGACTAGTGGGATAAGGGTTGGGGATTTGGGCCTTGTGGGAGCGGGATTAGGGTTAGGGGATTTGGGGCTATAGGGTTTGTGATTAGGGTTATGGATTTGGGACTAGTGGGAGTGGGATTAGGGTTAGGGTTGGTGAATTAGGACTAGTGGGAGCAGGATTAGGGTTGGGGATTTGGTACTAGTGGGAGTGGGATTAGTCTTAGGAGATTTGGGAATATAAGGAGTTGGATTATGGTTAGGGATTTGGGACTAGTAGGGGCAGGATTAAGGTTGGGGAATTTGGACTAGTGGGAGCAGGATTAAGGTTAAATATTTGGGACTAGTGGGAGCAGGATTAGGGTTAGGGTTGGGGATTCGGGACTAGTGGGAGCAGGATTAGGGTTGGGGATTTGGGACTAGTGGGAACAACATTAGGGTTAGGGATTTGGGACTAGTGGGAGCGGGGTTAGGGTTAGGGCATTTAGGACTATAGGGTGTGGGATTAGTGTTAGGGATTAGGGACTAGTGGGAGCAGGGATAGGCTTTGTGACTAGTGGGAGCTGGAATAGGGTTAACATTGTGTTTGTGTTAGCAAGTGGGAGCGGGATAAGGGTTTGGGATTTGGGACTAGTGGGAGCGGGGTTAGGGTTGGGGATTTGGGACTAGTGGGATTAGGGGATTTGGGACTATAGGGTGTGGGAGTATGGTTAGGTATTTGGGACTAGTGGGAGCAGGATAAGGGTTAGGGTTGGGGATTTGGGACTAGTTGGAGCAGCATTAGGGTTGGGGATTTGGGACTAGTTGGAGTGCGATAGGGATGAGCCGAACACCCCCGGGTTCGGTTCGCACCAGAACCTGCGAACGGACCGAAATTTTGCGTGAATATTCGAACCCTATTAGTTACAATGGACGCGAACGTTCGAAATCTAAAGTGCTATTTATAACGGCCAATATGCATGTTAATGTCATAAAACAGGTTTGGGGACCCGGGTCCTGCCCCAGGGGACATGTATCAATGCAAAAAGAAGTTTTAAAAACTGACGTTTTTTCGGGAGCAGTCATTTTAATGATGCATAAAGTGAAAAAAAAAAAAGGGAAATATTTCTTTAAATAGGGTACCTGGGGGGTGTCTAAAGTATGCCTGTGAAGTGGCATGTGTTTCCCGTGTTTAGAACTGTCCCTGCAAAAAATTACATTTGTAAAGGAATAAAAAAAAGTCATTTAAAACTGCTTGCGGCTTTAATGTCATGTCTTGTCCTGGCAATATGGATGAAAATATTTGAGAAAAATGGCATGGCTACCACAGCACCCCCCCCCCCACCCCAGCCCATTACCAGCCCCTTTGGGTCTTGTATGGATATTAAGGGGAACCCCGCACCCAAAATAAAACCCTATACCTACAACCCTATATACTCTGAACAGCAGTATACAGGCGGTGCAAACAAGACAGGGACTGTAGGTTTGTTCTTAAGTATAATCTGTTTGTAATTTTGAACAGGTACATTTTTAAGTGTAGCTCCATCCAAAAAAATCTATTTTTAATCTTTTTGGAGAACATAGGGAAGGGTTATCACCCCTGTAACATTTGTTTTGCTGTCTGTGCACCTGTTCAGAACATTTCACCTCACTTTCCGTCCCAATGACAAATGTTTTTGGAAAAGTGGGGTTTTTATTGAAACAAGGATTGGTGATAAAGCATCAGTAGAGAGGAGATACCTTTTTCCCAAATTAAATCTAACAGGATAGAATTTCCCTTCCTAGGGGTAGATTTCCTCTCACTTCCTTTTTTCTCCTTCCGTTTGCAAGTAGGAGTCGTTTGTAAGTTGGATGGTTGAAAGTAGGGGCCTGCCGTATATACTCTGCAGAAATTTGCCCCATTAGATGTTGGTGTTGCCACAACACTGTAAGCCCTCACAGTTATGCCCCGTACACACGGTCGGAAAATCCGACCACAAAATCCATCAGATTTTTTCCGATGGATTTTTGTCCGACACTGGTGTTGCATACACACGGTCGGACAAAGTTGTCGGAAAATCTGATCATTCTGAACGTGGTGACGTTTGTTGCCTACGACGGGACTACGTAGAGGCTAGTAACCAATAGCTTTGGTCTTGTAATGTGATCTGAGCATGCGTGGCACTTTGTCCGTCGGAATTCGCTACACACGATCGGAAAAAGTCCGATAGGACTTTGTTGTCGGAAAATTTAGGAGCAGGAGATAAAACTTTGTCCGTCGGACAATCCGATGGAAAATGTTCGATGGTGCCTACACACGGTCGGAATTTCCGACAACATTGTCCGATAGGACAGAATCCATCGGAAAATCCGACCGTGTGTATGGGGCTTAACTCTTGGTGGGCACAGGAATGGGCCCTGCTGTGAATTATTAGATCAAGAATTGTAATTGCATGCACCTGTTGAACAGGACAGAAACATTGGGCCTTTGGTGGTAGTGGTGGACGGTGTTGCCACAACACTGTAAGCCCTCACAGTTACTCTTGGTGGGCACAGAAATGGGCCCTGCTGTGAATTATTAGATCAAGATTTGTAATTACATGCCCCTGTTAAACAGGGGCTGAAAAATTGGGCCTTTGGTGGTGGTGGTGGACGGTGTTGCCACAAGACTGTAAGCCCTCACAGTTACTCTTGGTGGGCGCAGAAATGGGCCCTGCTGTGAACTATTAGATCAAGATTTGTAATTACACGCCCCTGTTAAACAGGGGCTGAAAAATTGGGCCTTAGGCACTGGTGCTGGTGCCACAACACTGCAACCCCTCACAGATACTGTACTTGGAGCACAGCAATCAGACCTGTTGCAAAGCATTGCATAAAAAAATTGTAATTACACGCCCCTGTTAAACAGGGGCTGAAAAATTGGACCTTAGATGCTGGTGCCACAACACTGCAACCCCTCACAGATACTGTACTTGGAGCACAGCAATCAGACCTGTTGCAAAGCATTGCATACAAAAATTGTAATTACACTCCCCTGTTAAACAGGGGCTGAAAAATTGGATCTTAGATGCTGGTGCCACAACACTGCAACCCCCCACAGATATTGTACTCTGAGCACAGCAATCAGACCTGTTGCAAAGCATTGCATAAAAAATTGTAATTACACGCCCCTGTTAAACAGGGGCTGAAAAGTTGTGCCTTAGGCACTGGTGCTGGTGCCACAACACTGCAACCCCTCACAGATACTGTACTTGGAGCACAGCAGTCAGACCTGTTGCAAAGCATTGCATAAAAAATTGTAATTACACGCCCCTGTTAAACAGGGGCTGAAAAATTGAGCCTTAGCCACTGGTGGTGGCACCCAGAAACAAAAATGTTCTTCCAAGCTATCATCAGGATCATTGAGGAGGAAGAGGATAGTCAGTCAACATAACAGGACAGTCACTCAGCATCAGCATAGGCAGTCTTGAAGGGATGTGACATATCAAAATAAATTATTCTGTTATATCAGCTTCAGGTGCCTGGTAGCTGGTGGTGATCCAAAACTGATTCATCTTTATGAAGGTCAGTCGATCAACCGAGTTGGTGGACAGGCGCACCCTCTGATCGGTGACAAAGCCTCCAGCACACTGAATGTGCGTTCGGAAAGAACGCTGGATGCCGGACAGGCCAGTAGCTCAAGTGCATACTGTGCAAGCTCTGGCCAGTGATCCATCCTCAAGACCCAGTAAGCCAGAGGATTTTCGGTGGGAAAGGTGTCCAAGTCTGACCTTGCCCCTAGGTATTCCTGCACCATGTATATCAGACGCTGGCGATGGTTGCTGGAACCGATCATACCTTGGGGCTGCGGACTAAAAAATTGTCTGAACGCATCGGTCAGACGTCCACCTTCCCCACCGCTCCTTCTGCTACTGACCGAAGCCTCAGCAACTCGTCGTCCAGGACCAGGAGTTTGTAACCTCCCAGTCTCTGGGAACGCATTGCGCAGACCTTTCTGCAAGGCCTCCCGGAGATGTCTCATCCTCTGCTCCCTCTGCGACGGCAAGATAAGGTAACCTTACCCTTGTACCGTGGATCAAGGAGAGTAGCCAGCCAGTAATGGTCCCTCTCCTTGATCCGAAGAATACGAGGATCCTTCCGCAGGCTTTGCAGGATCGGGGAGGCCATACAACGTAGGTTAGCTGAGACATTCGGTCCGGAGTCTTCTGGGTCACTGAGGACGACACGATCCGCAGCCACCTCCTCCCAGCCACGTACAAGTCCACTGGTTTGTTGACTGTAAATCATCCCTAAAAGACTTCTGCTGAGTGCCAGGCTCCACCTCCATGCTCACACAATCCTCCTCCTCCTCATCCTCTTCCTGTGTGATGGGTGGGAGAGAAGGAACACTGTCTGGATAAAGGGGGCCTTGAGGGGCAAGGAAGTCCTCCTCTTCCTGCCTCTGTTCTGCCTCAAGTGCCCTGTCCATTATCCCACGCAGCGTATGCTCCAACAGGTGGACAAGAGGTACAGTGTCACTGATGCTTGCACTGTCACTGCTCACCATCCTCGTGGCCTCCTCAAATGGTGACAGGACAGGGCATGCATCCCAGATCATGCTCCACTGGCGTGGGGAAAAAAAACCAAGCTCCCCTGACCCTGTACTGGTGCCGTAGTCACACAGGTACTCATTGATGGCCCTCTGCTGCATGTGCAGTCGCTGCAGCATGGCCAACGTTGAGTTCCACCTGGTGGGCATGTCACATATAAGGCGGTTCTTGGGCAGGTTCAACTCCTTTTGCAGCTCAGCCAGCCGAGCACTGGCATTATATGATCAGCCGAAATGCACACAGACTTTCCTGGCCTGCCTCAGAACATCCTGTAAGCCTGGGTACCTGCCCAAGAACCGCTGCACCACCAGGTTAAGGACGTGAGCCATACAGGGCACATGGGTCAGCTGTCCCTGTCGCAGAGCAGAGAGGAGGTTGGTGCCATTGTCACAAACCACCATTCCTGGCTTAAGCTGGCGTGGCGTCAACCACCTGTCGGTCTGCCCCTGCAGAGCTGACAGAACCTCTGCCCCAGTGTGGCTCCTGTCCCCTAAGCACACCAGCGCAAGCACGGCATGGCATCTTTTTGCCTGCGTACTTGCGTAGCCCCTTGGACGCCTACGGAGCACCGCTGGTTCAGAGGACAGAGCACTCGAAAAGGCCATGGAGGAAGAAGAAGAGGAGGGGGTGGAGGAGAGAGGTGTGTCACAACCAGTAGTATCATTTTGGAGGCATGGTGGTGGAACAACCTCCAACACTACTGCACCTTGTCCTGCATCCTACCCAGCTGCCAAAATAGTGATCCAATGGGCCTTGAAAGACAGGTAACGTCCCTGTCCATGCCTGCTGGACCATGAGTCAGCGGTAATATGCACCTTACCGCTGACCGCCCTGTCCAGCGAGGCATGGACATTGCCTTCCACATGCCGGTAGAGAGCCGGAATCGCCTTCCGTGAGAAAAAGTGGCGCTTGGGAACCTGCCACTGAGGAACCGCACATTGAACAAACTCACGGAAGGGGGCCGAGTCTACCAACTGAAAAGGCAGCAGTTGAAGTGCTAGCAATTTAGCCAAGCTAGCATTCAACCGCTGGGCATGTGGATGGCTGGGAGTAAACTTCTTTCGACGGTCCAGCAGCTGGGGCAGAGAAATTTGCCTGGTAGAATCGGACGTCGGTGTACTGCTAGCAGAGTCCCCGCAAGTACTTGGCTGTGACACACCTAATTTTACACCTTCATTCCTCTCAGTGCAGCTTTCAGAGAGGACTGAAGGTATAGTGGGGTTGGAGATCCCAGCTGATGAGGAGCAAGGAGAGGTCCGCTTTGTTCTTGTGTGGGTCTTTAATGTGCGCTTGCCAACGAGCTGCATGGCAGGTCGACGTATGTCTGGTCATGCTTGTGGTGCCCAAGTGGCTGATGTTTTGGCCACGCGAGATACGCTTGAGACATATGTTGCAAATAGCAGTGGTGCAGATGCACTCGTCTCAAAAAAGGCCCACACCAAAGAACTTTTGGAATAACGTCCCAAGGTCAAGTCTGAGCATGTAGGCCCTTTACAAAATAATCTAGAGTGGGTGACTGGGGACAAAGAGAAGGCTAATTTATTAAATACTTTCTTCAGCTCTGTGTATACAAAGGAGCATGGGGGAGCTCATGTCCACAATGGGGGTGGTAGTGACACAGCCCTAAATCCACAATGGCTCAAAAGTGATATGGTCCAGAAATATTTAGACAGAATAAAGGTGGATAAAGCACCTGGACCTGATGGCATCCACCCACGGATCCTAAAAGAATTGAGCTCTGTAAATTCAAAGCCATTGTATCTAATTTTTAGGCAATCATTAATGACAGGAATAGTACCACTGGATTGGCGCAGGGCGAACGTGGTGCCTATATTTAAAAAGGGAACAAAGTCTTTACCAAGTAACTATAGACCTGTTAGTTTAACTTCTATAGTTGGGAAGATACTGGAGAGATTATTAAAAGACCACATAGACGAGTTCTTGCAGGAAAAAAATATTTTAAGCAACAGACAGCATGGGTTCATGAAAGACAGAAGTTGTCAGACAAACCTCATTTCTTTTTATGAGGAGGTAAGTAAAACCTTGGACAGAGGCGTGGCTGTGGACGTGGTATACTTGGATTTTGCAAAAGCGTTCGATACAGTTCCCCACACACGGCTCATGTGTAAGGTAAGGTCTACAGGTTTGGAAATATTGGTTTGTAAATGGATAGAAAACTGGCTAAAAGACAGAATTCAGAGAGTCGTGGTTAATGATTCTTACTCTGAATGGTCTAAGGTTATCAGTGGTGTACCCCAAGGTTCAGTGCTGGGACCCTTACTTTTTAATATCTTTATAAATGATATTGGGTCTGGGATCAAAAGTAACATTTCTGTCTTTGCAGATGACACCAAGCTATGCAGTGGAATAACGTCCTTACAGGAGGTCTCCAATTTACAAGCTGACCTCAATGCTCTGTCAAATTGGGCGACTATGTGGCAGATGAGGTTTAATGTTGATAAATGTAAAGTTATGCACTTGGGGGCTAAGAATATGCATGCATCATACATGCTAGGGGGAGTACAACTGGGGAAATCCGTAGTGGAGAAGGATCTGGGGGTTTTGGTAGATCATAAGCTCAATAATAGCATGCAATGCCAAGCTGCGGTTTCCAAAGCGAGCAAAGTCCTTTCTTGTATTAAGAGAGGTATGGACTCCAGAGAGAGAGATATCATTTTGCCCCTGTTCAAATCATTAGTAAGACCTCATCTGGAATATGCAGTTCAGTTTTGGGCACCAGTTCTCAAAAAGGATATTGGGGAACTGGAGAAAGTGCAGAGAAGGGCAACCAAACTGATAAGAGGCATGGAGGAGCTCAGCTATGAGGAAAGATTAGAGGAACTGAATTTATTCACCCTTGATAAAAGGAGATTAAGGGGGGATATGATCAACATGTATAAATATATAAGGGGTCCATATAGTGAACTTGGTGTTGAGTTATTCACTTTACGGTCAACAAAGAGGACAAGGGGGCACTCTTTACGTCTAGAGGAGAAGAGATTTCATCTCCAAATAAGGAAAGTTTTCTTCACAGTAAGAGCTGTGAAAATGTGGAATAGACTCCCTGCAGAGGTGGTTCTAGCCAGCTCAGTAGATTGCTTTAAGAAAGGCCTGGATACTTTCCTAAATGTACATAATATAACTGGGTACTGACATTTATAGGTAAAGTTGATCCAGGGAAAATCCGATTGCCTCTCGGGGATCAGGAAGGAATTTTTTTCCCCTGCTTTAGCAAATTGGAGAATGCTCTGCTGGGGTTTTTTTGCCTTCCTCTGGATCAACTGTGGGTATAGAATGGGGTATATGGGATTGTATGATATATATATATATATTTTTTTTATTTGTGGTTGAACTGAATGGACTTGTGTCTTTTTTCAACCTAACTAACTATGTAACTATGTAACGTGCAGAGGCAGCGCCCTGCACAGGCGGAGCTCTGTGGTGTGATTCAGTTGGTGTGCTGGCCTCAAGCTGGCCCCTGGAGGGCATCCTGCCTCGTTGGAGATGTGCCGCCTCCTCCTCCTCCTCTCTCCCTTCAGGCTTCCACGTGGAGTCAGTGACCTCATCATCCCCTCCCTCTTCACCACTGGAGCAAACCTGGCAGTAAGCTGCAGCTGGTGGAACATGACTGCCAGATTGCTGTCCTTGAGCATCCCCTCTCTCTGCGCTCACGCTACTGCCTTCCTCTAGCTGGGTATCATTATCCGAGCCTTCAAAACGCTGGGCATCCTCCTGGAGCATGTACCCAACACTGTGCTCAAACAGTTCGGGGGACTCCTCAGGAGGACATGGTGGGTCTAGGGAAGGGGTGCCTGATGATGCCATTGAGTACGCGTTGGCAGCTGCTTTTCCAGTACCCTGAGCCTGGGTGAGAGAGGATGAGGAGGATGAGGAGGGCTTGGTCATCCACTCTACCAAGCCTTCGGCATGATGCGGCTCAACATGTGCAGCTGCTGAAAAGAAGGACAAGCGTGTCCCATGGCCACGTGCTGATGACGATGCACCACGTCCACGACCAGCACTGTTGTCTCTAGACACAGAGCCTGCTTGCCCTGTTTTCTTGCCTCAGGACTGTCTGCCTCTCCTTGTCGGTCTTCCAGGCATTGTAGTGGGTAGTGTATATTGTGCTGGAGTCACACAGCACACACACTAACTCCTGCACATGGCTGTCTTAGATGACAACAGGGCCTTAGGGCAGATACAGGCTGAGGTGGTTTATAGTGTGCTGTACTATACTCACACAGCACACACACACGCTAACTCCTGCAAATGGCTGTCTGGCTGCCTTAGATGACAACAGGGCCTTAGGGCAGATACAGGCTGAGGTGGTTTATTGTGTGCTGTGCTATACTCACACAGCACACACACACGCTAACTCCTGCAAATGGCTGTCTGGCTGCCTTCGATGACAACAGGGCCTTAGGGCACATAGAGGCTGAGGTGGTTTATTGTGTGCTGTGCTATACTCACACAGCACACACACACGCTAACTCCTGCAAATGCCTGTCTGGCTGCCTTAGATGACAACAGGGCCTTAGGGCAGATACAGGCTGAGGTGGTTTATTGTGTGCTGTGCTATACTCACACAGCACACACACACGCTAACTCCTGCAAATGGCTGTCTGGCTGCCTTCGATGACAACAGGGCCTTAGGGCACATAGAGGCTGAGGTGGTTTATTGTGTGCTGTGCTATACTCACACAGCACACACACACGCTAACTCCTGCAAATGCCTGTCTGGCTGCCTTAGATGACAACAGGGCCTTAGGGCACATAGAGGCTGAGGTGGTTTATTGTGTGCTGTGCTATACTCACACAGCACACACACACGCTAACTCCTGCAAATGGCTGTCTGGCTGCCTTCGATGACAACAGGGCCTTAGGGCACATAGAGGCTGAGGTGGTTTATTGTGTGCTGTGCTATACTCACACAGCACACACACACGCTAACTCCTGCAAATGCCTGTCTGGCTGCCTTAGATGACAACAACAGGGCCTTAGGGCAGATAGAGGCTGAGGTGGTTTAGTGTGCTGTGCTATACTCACACAGCACACACACACACGCTAACTCCTGCAAATGCCTGGCTGGCTGCCTTAGATGACAACAACAGGGCCTTAGGGCAGATAGAGGCTGAGGTGGTTTATTGTGTGCTGTGCTATACTCACACAGCACACACTCTAACTCCTACAAATGCCTGGCTGGCTGCCTTAGATGACAACAGGGCCTTAGGGCAGATACAGGCTGAGGTGGGCAGATACAGGCTAAGGTGGTTTATTGTGTGCTGTGCTATACTCACACAGCACACACACACGCTAACTCATGCCATGGTTGGCTGGCTGCCTTAGATGACAACAGGGCCTTAGGGCAGATACAGGCTGAGGTGGGCAGATACAGGCTGAGGTGGTTTATTGTGTGCTGTGCTACACTCACACAGCACACACACACGCTAACTCCTGCGATGGCTGGCTGGCTGCCTTAGATGACAACAGGCCAGAAGGGTAAAGGTGGTTTAATGTGATACTGCAATGCTGTACTAACAGCACGCACACACTAGACTAATCCCCAGAATCACAACAGATAATGTCACACCACTCAGCAGAATGAATAACACAGCAGATGATGTCAGCAGCAGTACAATCAGCAGAATGAATAACACAGCAGATGATGTCAGCAGCAGTGCACTCAGCAGAATGAATAACACAGCAGATACTGTCAGCAGCAGTGCAATCAGCAGAATGAATAACACAGCAGATGCTGTCAGCAATGCAGAATGAATCACAGCAGATAATGTGACTGACACAGTCACTCACTAACACCGGAACACACTACACTAGGCCGCCAGCGCGGCGGCCTTTTATGGTGTGTGGCGTGTACTAAACCCCCTGAGCTATAGTTGGCCACATGCATCCTGCCTGTGGCCAATTATTGCTCTCCTCACCGCTGGCTCTATGATTGGCCAAGCATGCGGGGTCACAGTGCATGCTTGGCCAATCATCAGCCAGCAATGCACTGCGACTGGCGCAGTGCATTGTGGGCCGTTCGCATCACACGAATTTGATGCGAACGGCCCAAATAGTTCTGGGCTCGACGATCGGTCAAACGCCCGATGTTCGATTCGAACGTGGGTTTCGAATCAAACACCGGGCTCATCCCTAGTTGGAAGCATTCACCAATGCAAAGGCCAGGTTGGGAGGGATACTGGGGACAATGGTAGCTGGTATCTCTTCGAAATCCTCTTTAGCTGCACACTCAACTTTTTTTTGCCGTCTTCGGCCTGCTTAAGAAGGTGGAATGTTGTACGAAAAGTGGCGCTTATAAAGTCGGCTAACAGCATCAGAGTGAAGGTCTTCTGGGGGGAGGTCTTTGTTGATAGAAGAGGGAAGTGACAACTTCTTTGAATAATTTTAGGAAGGGGCGGGGCTTTCTGTGGATTTGGTGTAGACTATGTAGGAAATATAATTTGCCAAATGGATGAGATAAATTGCTACCTTATTGTACCAGAAACGGGACCTCCTTCTTGACAAATAGGGCTGAATCATTTGATCATTGAAATCCACCCCCCCCATGTAGAGATTGTAATCTTGGACACATGTTGGCTTTTCAATGGGACCTCAAGGCCACAAGGCCAGCACTTCGTTGCATCTCAATGTTGCTCTATCCCCCCTTCGCAGCTTTTTGTTCACTATGGATTGTGGGAAGCCCTTCCTATTCTTTTTGGAGGTTCCGCAGGCCAGGGTTTTTGTGATGTATAAGTGTTTGAAAGGTATATGTGATATCCTTTGTTCAGAAGTGGGTATGTCAGGTCCCATACAATTTTTCCTGTTGTGCCCATATAAGCCGGGCACTCAAATGGCCGGAGATGGGAATCTCTTCCTTCGTATTTGCGGAACAGATACCCCGTGACTCTCTCACCAAGCTTCTAAAATTTGACTCTGTATCTGGCCCTTTTGCTATGAATGTATTCTTTTATTCCTAGCCAGCCTGTACCAGGGACTCATCTACACATATATGCTGATTGGGGACATAGAGTTTTGCAAATCGTTGGGAAAAGAAATTTATGAGTTGGCAAATTTTATATAACTTATCGTAATTTGGATGATTGCGGGGAGGGCACTGGGTGTTGTTGCTGAAATTAAAGAATCGCATAATCATCTCGTATCAGGACCTAGACATTACGGCAGAATAAATGGGAATGTGGTGGATGGAGTTGGTGGACCAATAGGCATGTCATCAATTTTTTTTTGTAAGCCCCATGTTTATGGTGAGGCCCATAAACAATTTAAACTCCTTCAAATTCAAATCTCTCCACTCAAACGGACGGGCATACGATGATTAGGGGTTGTTGGCAATATACTGCTGGGCATATAAATTGGTCTGGTTCACAATGAATTGCAGCGAAGTGTTGGGCAAAAACACATAAAAGCAATCAATCTCTGTGAAATTTTGGGTGTTGGCCTTCACACCTGGCTGTACTGTGAAAGGGGGAATAATTGGTGATCCTGAGTTGAAAGGCAGCCATGTTGGGTTGGCAAGACCATCTGGCATGTATGTAGCGGCCCTGGCTCTTGGGGGATGTGACACTCCAGTAGTTGGGGGATTTGAATTTCCTGTGCTGGTACTCAGGCGTGATGTGGCAGCACTGGTACTGGGCATTTGTTCCCGGGTCCTATCGCTGGTGGCAGCACTGGTATTGGGCCTGGGAATTTGTTCTTGGGGCCTATTGCTGGCGGGAGCGCTGGTACTGGGCCTGGGAATATAGGCCTGGTTGCTGGCGGCTGCCTGGTTTCCAGAGTGCCATGCCCTTTTAGGAGGGACCATTTCTTCCTCCGAATCATTTGCTGATCCACTACGATCGGTTTAAATTACTAATTTGATTCAGAATCAGAATTGGCATTGGAATCTGATGAGAACTCCCCGCTACTCTCATCAGTCATGGAGAGGATCTGGAACGCCTCCTCACTGGTATATACTCTTTTGGGCATGATTCTGATGGCTGCGTGAAGGGTGGCAAGTGGCGGTCACTGATGGGCTGTGCGACGGATGGCAGGTGACGGTCACTGATGGGCTGTGCGATGGGTGTCAGGTGACGTTCACTAATAGGTGATGACGGTGTGATGAGTGATGGTCACTGATGGGTGACGGGCGATGATCACTGATGGGTGACGGGAGATGTTCACTGATGGGTGACAGGCCACAGACAGTGATGGGTGATGGCCACTGATGGGTGATGGTCACTGACAGATGATAGGTCATGGTCACTGACGTGTGATAGTCACTGAAGGGTAACAGGCCACGGTCACTGATGGGTGACGGTGATGGGTGACAGGCCATGGTCACTGATGTGTGACGGGTGATTGGTGACAGGCCACAGTCACTGATGGGTGGCGGGTGATGAGTGACACACGTCACTGATGGGTGACGGGTGCACTGCTGACGGTCACTGTTGGCAGTCTCTTATGTGACAGATGCACTTTATGTGGTGACTGTGGTGACTGTTGGGTGACAGATGACAATGGGGGGCGATGTGACAAATGTTGTGCTTGGTGCAGACGCTACGGAACACAGATCTGTAACTCACTGCTCATGGCTCTTCTCTCCTCACACTGGAAACAGTTAGTTACCGGTCTGTGTTTACATTAAGTAATCGGCTGTGAATGGATCACAGCCGATCATGTGGTAAACACCTGCCGGCCAATGGCTGTTTACCAGTGTCAGTGACGAGCAGTGTACCCGGGAACACGCCGCCACTGACGTGCACGTGCAGCATGCTCACAATCGCGCACATGCGCGTGTAAAATGGGGAAGTACAATGTGAGATCGGCTGTGACTTCATCACGGCTGATCACGTGGTAAACAGCCATGCCCAATGGCTGTTCACACCCATTGGTGACGAGCCGCGTCTCGGTGACACGCTGCCACCGACAGTACAGGGCTGCGTGCACACGATTGCACGCATGCCCTGTTTAAATAGAGGGACGTCATATGACACCTGCCCAGAACGGGAGCCACACCGCCCAGCTGTCATATGACGGTGGGCAAGCGGCAATTGGTTAAAGAGGATCTTCACCCTGTAAACTAAAATGTAAATGCCAGCAGCCTCAAATCCTGTAGCTGCTGACTTTTAAAAAATGTGTCCTGGTTCTTTGCCAGTCTTCAGGTCCCAGGCACCTGTATCTTAACTGTGGGCAGCCGGCTGTGACTCCTTGCGGCTTCACAGCCATCTGTCCACTGCTCGTGCATGAGCCGTGCTGTGCCCTGTGAGGTCCTGCAGCTTCCCGGGACCTGTGATGTGTCCCAAGAGGCTACAAAGAGAGATGGGGGGAGAACTTCCACTACCATCACCTAGGCGACCCCCCCCCCCCCAAAAAAAAAGACATTCCAAAAGCGGAACTTCCCCTTTTGGGTGAAGTTATGCTTTAAATCACTTTCACACCTATACACCCAATAATGACCCGAGAACTGCACACAGGGGACACTCTCCATACCCAGGAGTGGGGGAGGAGGGGCCTATGACACTTGTCTGCTGGTCACAACACCCTAATCGATAGAACCATCCCCCCGGATCCACCCCTGAAAAGAAACCATGATACTGGGAATTTTAGGAGCTGTAGTTCTACCACCCCCAGATGAATACAGGTGAATACACAGATGCCATCAAACTCAGCTGCAAGACAAGGACAGGGAGCTGAGCTCACCTCTGTACACAAAGACAAGGCACTCTCTTTACTATATCCCCAGGTCCACTGGCCACCATCCACCCACTGCTACCACTGCCACCGTCTCTTAAATTCCTCCATTCCAGCGGGTATTCAGTGCGGCGGGTAACCGATCTTATGTGTGGCTTTCGCTACAGCACCTAAAAGCCAGTGAGAGGGAGTAGGAGATTCCGGCATTCAGTTGCTGCAGTGAAAGCCACACAGAAGATCCGTTACCCACCACACTGAATACCTGCTCTTTCTACATGCAATTCTCCCTGCTAGGATGGGGGAAACTGCAGGTAGATACGCCCCTGAGCATGTCCCCTTGTCCCTTTGTTATGAGCTTAAAGTTTAAAACGCAACACCAAGTTCACTATATAGACCCAGGTCCGGAGCTAACGCTAAGCTAACTAGGCAGCTGCCTAGGGCACACTGTCACCTAGTTCGCAGCCACTGCACTGGCTTACATACTCTCCACTGGGAGAAGGGGCTTGTCAGTGCCTCATCCTCTACCCTGCTGTGTGGCCAGTGGCGTAGAATGGGAGGGCAGGTGGGGTTACCTCCACAGGTGTAAAATGTAAAGGGGCACTGTCCCTAGTGTGGGCCGTCTAGCATGGGCATATAGCCCCTTGTTGGCATATAGCCCCTTGTTAACAATGCAGTCTGTGTCCATCAATCCCGCCTATGTCCACCAATGCAGCCTACCTGTGCAGGGAAAGAGAGGAGAGGAATTGCCAGCCGGATGATCAGAGCACAGCTTTCATTTCAATTGCAGTATGTTCCCGTGGCTTGCCGTCACATACAGCCCTGACTCCTGGCCGGGGAACTTTGATATATGTCACACGTCCCGGGATTGGATGGGTGATCTGTCTATCAAAGTCCCTGGACAAGGAGGAGGGGCTGTATGTGCAGGGAACATACAGCAACTGAAATGAAAGCTGTGATGTTCCTCTGTGCTCTGATCATCAAGCCACCTGCTCTCCTCTCTCTTCCCCTCCGGGATCGCTGGGAGAAAGGCACCCCTCGCGCTCCCAGGCAGCCATAGTTAGCCAGCCCTCAAATTCCACTAGCAAAACGCAGCAGGCGAGTGGAATTTTTGAGGGCTGGTTTATAGCACTATAATGTCATCATCAGGGATTTTCCTGTGCATACTACAGGTAAGTCCAGAGTAATATTTCTAGGTGATAAAGGAAGTCTTACATCTTACTTCTGTACACGCAGAGACAGAGAAAGTTATTTCACTGACTGACAATTAATTTTTACTTCCTCTTAAAGTGCTTACGTCATAATAAACCTGACAGTCTTAGCCCATAGACTATACATTGATTGCAAAAGCAAAGACCAATTATATCTAGTAAGAACTTTAAATTCACTGAACAGAATGACAGTGCAAATTAGGAACTATGAGACAAATTATTGCAAGATTTTGGGATGATTCATAAATTCATCCTGCTGCTCAGAAATAGTGGTACTTCAAGTTCTTAGTTGAAGTGGTATTAAACCCAAAAGTAAAACTATTATTTTGCAGCTCACCAATTCTTAGATGTTGTGACTGCATTAACTTTTTTAGGATCTTTCCCCTATTTTCACCTGGTAATCCGATCTGTAAGTCATTTATTTTTTAACTTTCTTTAACCCCATTGCGAATAACGGCTACAGCGTGGCCGGCCAGTTCTGGAAGGGCGTCATATGACATCCATCCCCCGTGATAGCGCTCGCCATGGGCCCGCTGCAGTGTGCAGAAGGCACGCTCTGTGATTGCTGTGTCCTTGTGACACAGCTGATTACAGATCGGGGTAAAGAGCCATTTAGCAGCTCTTTACCATATGATCAGCTGTGTCCAATCACAAGCCAGTTATCAGCATTCCTTTCCTCGTGCTGTCAGCATGAGGAGAGGGAGCAGATAACCGGCTTGTGTAAAAGGGACATCTACAATGATAATCAGAGCACTGATTATCAGTGTCCTAATTATCAGTGCAGTTTGATTTTCCAATTTCCACCAGTGCTGCCTATCAGTGCCCACTAAGGATGGGCTTTATGTTCAAGTCGAACATGAGTTTGACTCGAACATTGGCTGTTCGCCATTTTGCCGAACAGCAAACAATTGTGGGTGTTTGCGGCAAATTTCGAAAACCGCGGAACACCCTTTAAAAGTCTATGGGAGAAATCAAAAGTGCTAATTTTAAAGGATTATATGCATGGTATTGTCATAAAAAGTGTTTGGGGACCCGGGTCCTGACCCAGGGGACATGTATCAAAGCAAAAAAAAGTTTTAAAAACGTCAGGTTTTTTTCGGGAGCAGTGAATTTAATAATGCTTAAAGTGAAACAATAAAAGTGTATATTCCTTTAAATTTCTTACCTGGGGGTGTCTATAATATGCCTCTAAAGGGGCGCATGTTTCCCGTGTTTAGAACAGTCTGACAGCAAAATTACATTTCTAAAGGAAAAAAAGTCCTTTAAAACTACTCGCGGCTATAATGAATTGTCGGTCCGACAATATACATAAGTATAACGTTCATTAATAAAAACATGGGATTTCCCCACAGGGGGACCCCGAACCAAAATTAAAAAAAAAATGCGTGGGGGTCCCCCTAAATTAAATACCAGGCCCTTCAGGTCTGGTATGGATATTAAGGGGAATCCCACGCCAAAATGTAAAAACATAAATGGCGTGGGGGTCCCCCTCAAAATCCATACCAGACCCTTCAGGTCTGGTATGGATTTTAAGGGGAACCCCGCACCAAGATTTAAAAAAAAATGGCATGTGGTGCCCTTAAAAATCCCTTATCCGAGCACGCAACCTGGCAGGCTGCAGGAAAAGAGGGGGGACGAGAGAGTGCCCCCCCTCCTGAACTGTACCAGGCCACATGCCCTCAACATTGGGAAGATGCTTTGGGGTAGCCCCAAAGCACCTTGTCCCCATGTTGATGGGGAGAAGGGCCTCATCCCCACAACCTTTGCCCGGTGGTTGTGGGGGTCTGCGGGCAGGGGGCTTATCCGTCTGCACGATCCGCCTTAGTGGGAGTCTTCTGCCGTGCAACGATTCGGTTCTTCTGACACTTCTTATATAACGGTCCCCTGACGGACGGGACTTCCCAATGGCTTTCTCTGTGATGTCAGAGGGGGCGGGGTCACCCCGTTTACGCAAACGGGTGACCCGCCCCCTCTGATGCCCAGGGAAAGCCATAGGGAAGTTCCTGTGCGTCAGAGGGGGCGGGTCACCGGGTGGCCCCGCCCTCCGTTATATAAGAAGTGTCAGAAGAACTGAAGCGTCACGCGGCAGAAGACTCCCACTGAGGTGGATCGTGGGGATGGAGCAGAGAAAAAGCCGGAGCAAGATGCGGGATGAGAAAAGCGGAGGAAGAAGAAGATGAAGAAGAAGATGGAGAAGAAGAAGTTGGAGGAAGAAGAAGAACATCGAAGGAAAACCAGAAGAAAGAAGATGGAAGAAGAAGAAATTAATAAGGACTGAAGGGTCTGGTATGGATTTTGAGTGGGGACCCCCACGCCATTTTTTTTAAAGTTTTGGCCGGGGTTCCCCTTAATATCCATACCAGACCTGAAGGTCCTGGTATGGAATTTAGGGGGTTCCCTACGCCATTTTTTTAAAATTTAGGTTCGGGGTTCCCCTGTGGGGAAATCCCATGCCGTTTTTATGAATGACAATTAATTGTAGCCGCGAGTAGTTTTAAATTACTTTTTTTCCTTTAGAAATGTAATTTTGCTGTCAGACTGTTCTAAACACGGGAAACATGCAGCCCTTTATAGGCATACTATAGACACCTCCCAGGTACGAAATTTAAAGGAATATTACACTTTTATTGTTTCACTTTAAGCATTATTAATATCACTGCTCCCGAAAAAACATCAGTTTTTACAACTTTTTTTTGCATTGATACATTTTCCCTTGGGGCAGGACTCGGGTCCCCAAACACTTTTTATGGCAATACCAAGCATATAAGCCTTTAAAATTAGCACTTTTGATTATTCATGTTCGTGTCCCATAGACTTTAACGGTGTTCGGGTGTTCGAACAAATGTTTTGCCTGTTCGAATGTTCTGGATGCGAACCGAACAGGGGGGTGTTCGGCTCATCCCTAGTGCCCAGCAGTGCTGCCAATCAGTGCCTATCGATGCTGCCAATCAGAGCCCATCAGTGCCTCCTCATCAGTGTCACACATCAGTGCCACCTAACAGTGCCCATCAGTGCCACCTCATCAATGCCCATTAGTGAAGCCTATCAGTGCCTATTCGTTCCACCTCATCAGTGCCCAGCGATGCAGCCTATCAGTGCCAATCAGTGCAGCTTCATCAGCACACATTAGCGAAGAAGAAAATTGGCCTGGGCAGGAAGGGGTAAAAGTGCCCAGTATGCAAGTCGTTGAAAAAAATCCTGTCCAAAAAAATACTAACCCTGACCTTTGACCCTGGCCTTCACTCAAACACTAACTCTGGCCCTGACCTGGCTCAAACCTTGATCTAGGTATTTTTAGTTTATTTTTTATTATTATCATTATTGTTATTTATTTTAATTTTTTTAAACACACTTTTTTTTTATGCAAGGAGAGAGAGACATTCAATGTATGTTTCTCCTCCATTCACAGAGAAAGAAAACATGGGGGCGGGCTTCACAGTGACTGATCACTGTGGTAGCCAATCACAGGCTATCACAGCAATTCCAGAGAGAGAAAACATGGGGGCGGGCTTCACAGTGACTGGTCACTGTGATAGCCAATCACAGGCTATCACAGCGATCAGATGACCCTGAATCGGGTGTTCCAGGTCCCAATCATTAGTAAGGGGTAGGGATGAGCCGAACACCCCCGGGTTCGGTTCGCACCAGAACCTTCGAACCGACCGAAAGTTTGCGCGAATTTTTGAACCCTATACGTTATAATGGACGCGAACGTTCGAAATCAAAAGTGCTAATTACAACGGCCAATATGCATGTTAATGTCATAAAACAGGTTTGGGGACCCAGGTCCTGCCCCAGGGGACATATATCAATGCAAAAAGAACTTTTAAAAACTAACGTGTTTTTCGGGAGCAGTCATTTTAATGATGCACAAAGTAAAAAAAAAAAAGGTGACATTTTCCTTTAAATATGGTACCTGGGGGGTGTCTAAAGTATGCCTGTGAAGTGGCATGTGTTTCCCGTGTTTAGAACTGTCCTTGCACAAAATGACATTTGTAAAGGAAAAAAATAAGCCATTTAATACCACTTGCGGCTTTAATGTCATGTCTTGTCCTGGCCGCCATATGGCTGAAAATCCTTGAGAAAAATGGCATGGCTACCCCATCACCCCCCCCCCCACCCCAGCCCCTTTGGTTCTTGTATGGATATTAAGGGGGACCCCGCACCCAAAATAAAACCCTATACCTACAACCCTATATACTCTGAACAGCAGTATATAGGTGGTGCAAACAAGACACGGACTGTAGGTTTGTTCTTAAGTAGAATCTGAACAGGTACATTATCAAGTGTAGCTCCATCCCAAAAAAATCTATTTTTAAGCTTTTTGGAGAACATAGGGAGGGGTTATCACCCCTGTAACATTTGCTGTCTTTGCACATCTGTTCAGAACATGTCACCTCACTTTCCGTCCCAATGACAAATGTTTTTGGAAAAGTGGGGTTTGAATTGAAACAAGGATTGGTGATAAAGCATCAGTAGAGAGGAGATACCTTTTTCACAAATTAAATCTAACAGGATAGAATTTCCCTTCCTAGGGGTAGATTTCCTCTCACTTCCTGTTTTCTCTTTCCGTTTGCAAGTAGGAGTCGTTTGTAAGTTGGATGTTTGAAAGTAGGGGCCTGCCGTATATACTCTGCAGAAATTTGCCCTATTAGATGTTGGTGTAGCCACAAGACTGGTGGGCACAGGAATGGGCCCTGCTGTGAGTTAATAGATCAAGATTTGTACTTGCATGCACCTGTTGAATCGGGCAGAAAAATTGGGCCTTTGGTGGTGGTGGTGGTGGTGGACGGTGTTGCCACAAGACTGTAAGCCCTCACAGTTACTCTTGGTGGGCGCAGGAATGGGCCCTGCTGTGAGTTATTAGATCAAGATTTGTAATTGCATGCACCTGTTGAACAGGGCAGAAAAATTGGGCCTTTGGTGGTGGTGGTGGTGGTGGTGGTGGTGGTGGTGGTGGACGGTGTTGCCACAAGACTGTAAGCCCTCACAGTTACTCTTGGTGGGCGCAGGAATGGGCCCTGCTGAGAGTTATTAGATAAAGATTTGTAATTGCATGCACCTGTTGAACAGGGCAGAAAAATTGGGCCTTTGGCGGTGGTGGTGGACGGTGTTGCCACAAGACTGTAGGCCCTCATAGTTACTCTTGGTGGGCGCAGGAATGGGCCCTGCTGTGAACTATTAGATCAAGATTTGTAATTACACGCCCCTGTTAAACAGGGGCTGAAAAATTGTGCCTTAGGCATTGGTGCTGGTGCCACAACACTGCAACCCCTCACAGATACTGTACTCTTAGCACAGCAATGAGACCTGTTGCAAAGCAGTGCCTAAAAATTGTAATTACACGCCCCAACAGGGGCTGAAAAATTGTGCCTTAGGCACTGGTGCCACAACACTGCAACCCCTCACAGATACTGTACTTGGAGCACAGCAGTCACACCTGTTGCGAAGCATCTTTTAAAAAAATTGTAATTACACGCCCCTGTTAAACAGGGGCTGAAAAATTGTGCCTTAGGCATTGGTGCTGGTGCCACAACACTGCAACCCCTCACAGACACTGTACTCTTAGCACAGCAATGAGACCTGTTGCAAAGCATTGCCTAAAAATTGTAATTACACGCCCCAACAGGGGCTGAAAAATTGTGCCTTAGGCACTGGTGCTGGTGCCACAACACTGCAACCCCTCACAGATACTGTACTTGGAGCACAGCAGTCACACGTGTTGCGAAGCATTTTTTAAAAAAATTGTAATTACATGCCCCTGTTAAACAGGGGCTGAAAAATTGTGCCTTAGGCATTGGTGCTGGTGCCACAACACTGCAACCCCTCACAGATACTGTACTTGGAGCACAGCAGTCACACGTGTTGCGAAGCATTTTTTAAAAAAATTGTAAGTACACGCCCCTCTTATACAGGGGCTGAAAAATTGTGCCTTAGGCACTGGTGTGGTGGCATGGATCATTGAGGAGGAGGAAGAGGATAGTCAGTGAACATAAGAGGACAGTCACTCAGCATCAGCATAGGCAGTCTTGAAGGGATGTGACATTATAAATTATTCCGTTATATCAGCTTCAGGTGCCTGGTAGCTGGTGGTGATCCAAGACTGATTCATTTTGATGAAGGTCAGTCGATCAACCGAGTCGGTGGACAGGCGCACCCTATGATCGGTGACAAATCCTCCAGCAGCACTGAATGTGCATTCGGAAAGAACGCTGGAGGCAGGACAGGCCAGTAGCTCAATTGCATACTGTGCAAGCTCTGGCCAGTGATCCATCCTCAGGACCCAGTAAGCCAGAGGATTTTCGGTGGGAAAGGTGTCCAAGTCTGACCTTGCCCCAAGGTATTCCTGCACCATGTATATCAGACGCTGGCGATGGTTGCTGGAACCGATCATACCTTGGGGCTGCGGACTAAAAAATTGTCTGAACGCATCGGTCAGACGTCCACCTTCTCCACCGCTCCTTCTACTACTGACCGAAGCCTCAGCAACTCGTCGTCCAGGACCAGGAGTTTGTAACCTCCCAGTTTCTGGGAACGCGTTGCACAGACCTTTCTGCAAGGCCTCCCTGAGATGTCTCATCCTCTGCTCCCTCTGCGACGGCAAGATAAGGTCCGCAACCTTACCCTTGTACCGTGGATCAAGGAGAGTGGCCAGCCAGTAATGGTCCCTCTCCTTGATCCGAAGAACACGAGGATCCTTTCGCAGGCTTTTCAGGATCAGAGAGGCCATGCAGCGTAGGTTTGCTGAGGCATACGGTCCGGAGTCTTCTGGGTCACTGAGGATGACATGATCGCCAGCCACCTCCTCCCAGCCACGTACAAGTCCACTGGTTTGTTGGGACTGTACATCATCCCTAAAAGACTGCTGCTGCTGATGCTGAGTGCCAGGCTCCACCTCCATGCTCACACAATCCTCCTCCTCCTCCTCCTCCTCCTCATCCTCATCCTCTTCCTGTGTGATGGGTGGGACAGAAGGAACACTGTCCGGATAAAGGGGGCCTTGAGAGGCAAGGAAGTCCTCCTCTTCCTGCCTCTGTTCTGCCTCAAGTGCCCTGTCCATTATCCCACGCAGCGTATGCTCCAACAGGTGGACAAGAGGTACAGTGTCACTGATGCATGCACTGTCACTGCTCACCATCCTCGTGGCCTCCTCAAATGGTGAGAGGACAGTGCATGCATCCCTGATCATGCTCCACTGACGTGGGGAAAAAAAACCAAGCTCCCCTGACCCTGTCCTGGTGCCGTAGTCGCAAAGGTACTCATTGATGGCCCTCTGCTGCGTGTGCAGTCGCTGCAGCATGGCCAACGTTGAGTTCCACCTCGTGGGCATGTCACATATTAGGCGGTTCTTGGGCAGGTTCAGCTCCTTTTGCAGCTCAGTCAGCCGAGCACTGGCATTATAAGATCGGCGGAAATGCACACAGACTTTCCTGGCCTGCCTCAGGACATCCTGTAAGCCTGGGAACCTGCCCAAGAACCGCTGCACCACCAGGTTGAGGACGTGAGCCATACAGGGCACATGGGTGAGCTGCCCCTGTCGCAGGGCGGAGAGGAGGTTGGTGCCATTGTCAGAAACGACCATTCCTGGCTTAAGCTGGCGTGGCGTCAACCACCTCTCGGCCTGCCCCTGCAGAGCTGCCAGAACCTCTGGCCCAGTGTGGCTCCAGTTCCCCAAACACACCAGCGCAAGCACGGCATGGCATCTTTTTGCCTGCGTACTTGCGTAGCCCCTTGTACGCCTACGGAGCACCGCTGGTTCCGAGGACAGAGCACTGGTGGAAGAAGAAGAGGAGGGGGGTGGAGGAGAGAGGTGTGTCACAACCAGTAGCAATAGTAGCATTTTGGAGGCGTGGTGGCGGAACAACCTCCAACACTACTGCACCTTGTCCTGCATCCCTCCCAGCTGCCAATAGAGTGACCCAATGGGCCGTGAAAGAAAGGTAACGTCCCTGTCCATGCCTGCTGGACCATGAGTCAGCGGTAATATGCACCTTACCGCTGACCGCCCTGTCCAGCGAGGCATGGACATTGCCTTCCACAAGCCGGTAGAGAGACGGAATCGCCTTCCGTGAGAAAAAGTGGCGTTTGGGAACCTGCCACTGAGGAACCGCACATTGAACAAACTCACGGAAGGAGGCCGAGTCTACCAACTGAAAAGGCAGCAGTTGAAGTGCTAGCAATTTAGCCAAGCTAGCATTCAACCGCTGGGCATGTGGATGGCTGGGAGTGTACTTCTTTCGACGGTCCAGCAGCTGGGGCAGGGAAATTTGCCTGGTAGAATCGGACGTCGGTGTACTGCAAGTACTTGGTTGTGACACACCTAATTCTACACCTTCAGTCCTCTCAGAGCAGCTTTCAGAGAGGACTGAAGATGTAGTGGGGATGGAGATCCCAGCTGATGAGGAGCAAGGAGAGGTCAGCTTAGTTCTTTGGTGTGGGTCTTTTATGTGTGCTTGCCAACGAGCTGCATGGCAGGTCGACATATGTCTGCTCATGCTTGTGGTGCCCAAGCGGCTGATGTTTTGGCCACGCGAGATACGCTTGAGACAAATATTGCAAATAGCAGTGGTGCGATCTGATGCACTCGTCTCAAAAAAGGCCCACACCAAAGAACTTTTCTGATAACGTGCAGAGGCAGCGCCCTGCACAGGCGGAGCTCTGCGGTGTTGTACTGTTGCTGTGCTGGCCTCTAGCTGGCCTCCAGGGGGCATCCTGCCTTGTTGGACATGTGACGCCGCATCCTCCTCCTCCTCCTCGTCCTCCTCCTCATCCTCTCTCCCTTCAGGCACCCACGTGGAGTCAGTGACCTCATCATCCCCTCCCTCTTCACCACTAGAGCAAACCTGGCAGTAAGCTGCAGCTGGTGGAACAGTACTGCCAGATTGCTGTCCTTCAGCATCCCCTCTCTCTGCGCGCACACTACTGACTTCCTCAAGCTGGGTATCATCATCCGAGCCTTCGAATCGTTGGGCATCCTCCTGGAGCATGTACCCAACACTGTGCTCAAAGAGTTCGGGGGACTCCTCAGGAGGACATGGTGGGTCTAGGGAAGGGGTGGCTGATGATGCCATTGAGTACGCGTTGGCAGCTGCTCTGCCAGTACCCTAAGCCTGGGTGAGAGAGGATGAGGAGGATGAGGAGGGCTTGGTCATCCATTCTACCAAGCCTTCAGCATGATGCGGCTCCACATGTCCAGCTGCCGAAAACAAAGACGCACGTGTCCCATGGCCACGTGCTGATGACGATGCACGACCACGGCCACGGCCACGTCCACTAGAAACAGAGCCTGCCTGCCCTGTGTTCTTGCCTCTGCACGCTCTGCCTCCCCTTGGCGGTCTTCCAGCCATTGTAGTCGGTAGTCCTGTGGGTGCTGCTGAGAAGAAAATATAGGAGCTCTGTGTGATGCCACTAACACACTAGAAGTCCTATGGGTGCTTCTGCACAGAAAATATAGGAGCTCTGTGTGATGCCACTAACACACTAGAAGTCCTGTGGGTGCTGCTGAGAAGAAAATATAGGAGCTCTGTGTGATGCCACTAACACACTAGAAGTCCTGTGGGTGCTGCTGAAAGAAAATATAGGAGCTCTGTGTGATGCCACTAACACACTAGAAGTCCTATGGGTGCTTCTGCAAAGAAAATATAGGAGCTCTGTGTGATGCCACTAACACACTAGAAGTCCTGTGGGTGCTGCTGAGAAGAAAATAGGAGCTCTGTGTGATGTCACTAACACACTAGAAGTCCTGTGGGTGCTTCTGAGAAGAAAATATAGGAGCTCTGTGTGATGTCACTAACACACTAGAAGTCCTATGGGTGCTGCTGAGAAGAAAATATAGGAGCTCTGTGTGATGCCACTAACACACTAGAAGTACTATGGGTGCTTCTGCAAAGAAAATATAGGAGCTCTGTGGATGCCACTAACACACTAGAAGTCTGTGGGTGCTGCTGAGAAGAAAATATAGGAGCTCTGTGTGATGCCACTAACACACTAGAAGTCCTATGGGTGCTGCTGCAAAGAAAATATAGGAGCTCTGTGTGATGCCACTAACACACTAGAAGTCCTGTGGGTGCTGCTGAGAAGAAAAAATAGGAGCTCTGTGTGATGTGAAGTCCTATGGGTGCTTCTGGGAAGAAAATATAGGAGCTCTGTGTGATGCCACTAACACACTAGAAGTCCTAAGGGTGCTTCTGGGAAGACACTATAGGAGCTCTGTGTGATGCCACTAACACACTAGAAGTCCTATGGGTGCTTCTGTGAAGATATAGGAGCTCTGTGTGATGCCACTAACACACTAGAAGTCCTATGGGTGCTTCTGGGAAGAAAATATAGGAGCTCTGTGTGATGCCACTAACACACTAGAAGTCCTATGGGTGCTTCTGGGAAGAAAATATAGGAGCTCTGATGCCACTAACACATTTGAAGTCCTATGGGTGCTTCTGGGAGAAAATATAGGAGCTCTGTGATGCCACTAACACACTAGAAGTCCTATGGGTGCTTCTGGAAAGAAAATATAGGAGCTCTGTGTGATGCCACTAACACACTAGAAGTCCTATGGGTGCTTCTGGAAGAAAATATAGGAACTCTGTGTGATGCCACTAACACACTAGAAGTCCTATGGGTGCTTCTGGAAGAAAATATAGCTCTGTGTGATGCCACTAACACAGTAGAAGTCCTATGGGTGCTTCTGGGAAGAAAATATAGGAACTCTGTGTGATGCCACTAACACACTAGTCCTATGGGTGCTTCTGGGAAGAAAATATGGGAACTCTGTGTTCTGGGACTAAAATAGTAGAAGTCCTATGGGTGCTTCTGGGAAGAAAATATGGGAGCTCTGTGTGATGCCACTAACACACTAGAAGTCCTATGGGTGCTTCTGGGAAGAAAATATAGGAACTCTGTGTGATGCCACTAGAAGTCCTATGGGTGCTGGGAAGAAAATATAGGAACTCTGTGTGATGCCACTAACACAGTAGAAGTCCTATGGGTGCTTCTGGGAAGAAAATATAGGAACTCTGTGTGATGCCACTAACACACTAGAAGTCCTATGGGTGCTTCTGCAAAGAAAATATAGGAGCCCTGTGTGATGCCACTAACACAGTACAAGTCCTATGGGTGCTTCTGGGAAGAAAATATAGGAACTCTGTGTGATGCCACTAACACACTTGATGTCCTATGGGTGCTTCTGGGAAGAAAATATAGGAACTCTGTGTGATGCCACTAACACAGTACAAATCCTATGGGTGCTTCTGGGAAGAAAATATGGGAGCTCTGTGTGATGCCACTAACACACTAGAAGTCCTATGGGTGCTTCTGGAAGAAAATATAGGAACTCTGTGTGATGCCACTAACACAGTAGAAGTCCTATGGGTGCTTCTGGGAAGAAAATATGGGAGCTCTGTGTGATGCCACTAACACACTAGAAGTCCTATGGGTGCTTCTGGGAAGAAAATATGGGAGCTCTGTGTGATGCCACTAACACACTAGAAGTCCTATGGGTGCTTCTGGGAAGAAAATATAGGAACTCTGTGTGATGCCACTAACACAGTACAAGTCCTATGGGTGCTTCTGGGAAGAAAATATAGGAACTCTGTGTGATGCCACTAACACACTAGAAGTCCTATGGGTGCTTCTGCAAAGAAAATATAGGAGCCCTGTGTGATGCCACTAACACAGTACAAGTCCTATGGGTGCTTCTGGGAAGAAAATATAGGAACTCTGTGTGATGCCACTAACACAGTACAAATCCTATGGGTGCTTCTGGGAAGAAAATATGGGAGCTCTGTGTGATGCCACTAACACACTAGAAGTCCTATGGGTGCTTCTGGGAAGAAAATATAGGAACTCTGTGTGATGCCACTAACAAAGTACAAGTCCTATGGGTGCTTCTGGGAAGAAAATATGGGAGCTCTGTGTGATGCCACTAACACACTAGAAGTCCTATGGGTGCTTCTGGGAAGAAAATATAGGAACTCTGTGTGATGCCACTAACAAAGTACAAGTCCTATGGGTGCTTCTGGGAAGAAAATATGGGAGCTCTGTGTGATGCCACTAACACACTAGAAGTCCTATGGGTGCTTCTGGGAAGAAAATATAGGAACTCTGTGTGATGCCACTAACACAGTACAAGTCCTATGGGTGCTTCTGGGAAGAAAATATAGGAACTCTGTGTGATGCCACTAACACACTAGAAGTCCTATGGGTGCTTCTGGGAAGAAAATATAGGAACTCTGTGTGATGCCACTAACACACTAGAAGTCCTATGGGTGCTTCTGGGAAGAAAATATAGGAACTCTGTGTGATGCCACTAACACAGTACAAGTCCTATGGGTGCTTCTGGGAAGAAAATATAGGAACTCTGTGTGATGCCACTAACACAGTACAAGTCCTATGGGTGCTTCTGGGAAGAAAATATAGGAACTCTGTGTGATGCACCTAACACACTAGAAGTCCTATGGGTGCTTCTGGGAAGAAAATATAGGAACTCTGTGTGATGCCACTAACACAGTACAAGTCCTATGGGTGTTTCTGGGAAGAAAATATAGGAACTCTGTGTGATGCCACTAACACACTAGAAGTCCTATGGGTGCTTCTGGGAAGAAAATATAGGAACTCTGTGTGATGCCACTAACACAGTACAAGTCCTATGGGTGCTTCTGGGAAGAAAATATAGGAGCTCTGTGTGATGCCACTAACACACTAGAAGTCCTATGGGTGCTTCTGCAAAGAAAATATAGGAGCTCTGTGTGATTCCACTAACACAGTACAAGTCCTATGGGTGCTTCTGGGAAGAAAATATAGGAACTCTGTGTGATGCCACTAACACACTAGAAGTCCTATGGGTGCTTCTGGGAAGAAAATATAGGAACTCTGTGTGATGCCACAAACACAGTACAAGTCCTATGGGTGCTTCTGGGAAGAAAATATGGGAGCTCTGTGTGATGCCACTAACACACTAGAAGTCCTATGGGTGCTTCTGGGAAGAAAATATAGGAACTCTGTGTGATGCCACTAACACAGTAGAAGTCCTATGGGTGCTTCTGGGAAGAAAATATGGGAGCTCTGTGTGATGCCACTAACACACTAGAAGTCCTATGGGTGCTTCTGGGAAGAAAATATGGGAGCTCTGTGTGATGCCACTAACACACTAGAAGTCCTATGGGTGCTTCTGGGAAGAAATATAGGAACTCTGTGTGATGCCACTAACACAGTACAAGTCCTATGGGTGCTTCTGGGAAGAAAATATAGGAACTCTGTGTGATGCCACTAACACACTAGAAGTCCTATGGGTGCTTCTGGGAAGAAAATATAGGAACTCTGTGTGATGCCACTAACACAGTACAAGTCCTATGGGTGCTTCTGGGAAGAAAATATAGGAACTCTGTGTGATGCCACTAACACACTAGAAGTCCTATGGGTGCTTCTGGGAAGAAAATATAGGAACTCTGTGTGATGCCACTAACACAGTACAAGTCCTATGGGTGCTTCTGGGAAGAAAATATAGGAACTCTGTGTGATGCCACTAACACAGTACAAGTCCTATGGGTGCTTCTGGGAAGAAAATATAGGAACTCTGTGTGATGCCACTAACACAGTAGAAGTCCTATGGGTGCTTCTGGGAAGAAAATATGGGAGCTCTGTGTGATGCCACTAACACACTAGAAGTCCTATGGGTGCTTCTGGGAAGAAAATATGGGAGCTCTGTGTGATGCCACTAACACACTAGAAGTCCTATGGGTGCTTCTGGGAAGAAAATATGGGAGCTCTGTGTGATGCCACTAACACACTAGAAGTCCTATGGGTGCTTCTGGGAAGAAAATATAGGAACTCTGTGTGATGCCACTAACACAGTACAAGTCCTATGGGTGCTTCTGGGAAGAAAATATAGGAACTCTGTGTGATGCCACTAACACACTAGAAGTCCTATGGTTGCTTCTGGGAAGAAAATATAGGAACTCTGTGTGATGCCACTAACACAGTAGAAGTCTTATGGGTGCTTCTGGGAAGAAAATATAGGAGCTCTGTTTGCTGCCACTAACACACTAGAAGTCCTATGGGTGCTTTTGGGGTGCAATGCTGTGCTAACAGCACTGCGGTTGGTACTACTGAAATACTGTACTAACAGTAAAACACGCACCAGACTAATCCCCAGCAGCAGCTAAAAACACACTAACCAGCAGCAATGGACGATCAATGACAGGTAGCAATGGTTTAGCAAATAAATAGCCAATGGTTTAGCAAAGTAGAGCAAATCTTTCTATCTGAATGAATCTAGCAAAGACACAGAATCAGCCTGATCTCTCCTAAAGCCGGAACTCATGTGACCGGCGCCGACGGCGTGGCGGCCTTTTAAATGGTGGGGCGTGTACTAAAGCCCCTGAGCTGTAATTGGCTACAGGCGTCCTGCCTGTAGCCAATTATGGCTCTCCGAGTTTCCGGCGCTGTGATTGGCCAAGCATGCGGGGTCACAGTGCATGCTTGGCCAATCATCAGCCAGCAATGCACTGCGCCGGCCGCGCCGGCCGCAATGCATTGCGGGGCCGCTCGCATCACACGAATGTGATGCGAGCGGCCAAAATAGTTCTGGGCTCGCCGAGCGAGCGAACGCCCGGTGCTCGATGTGAACATGGGTTCGCATCGAGCACCGGGCCCATCCCTAGTAAGGGGCCTGTGGGTCTCGGTGAGACCTCGGTCTCTGTGCTGAGAGTGCTCCATGCAGTGCCCTCCCAGCACAAAGGGAGATCTGCAAACATGTGGCTACACTGAAAAAAGCCCAGTCTAGTGGGGCTGCATATTTGTGTGAGGTTAGTGTCAAGGGGTTAAAGCAGTTGTAACTGTAAATGACAATAAAAACATTTTTTAATAGCTAGATATAATCAATCTATGTTTAGATTTTTTTTAAACTTGCCTTTAGTGTATTTTTTGTCTCCTAAAGTGCAGGTCACGTGATTGCTGCTGATTCCTGAGTGATTCACAGACGTGCTGGGGGGTATATAGAGCGACTCCAGCCATTCATCCTCTCCTCTCTGTGATGTCAAACATGTCTACCCGCTCTATAAATGTATAGACCACCAGCAGGCCCATGCATCCCTCAGGAATCAACAGCGATTATATGACCTGCTGGTGGGAGTGTATAGAGCAGGGCAGATACACCTGTCATGTCTGGGAGGCAGCTTACCAAATAGGAAAGAAGGGGAAACACGTTGGGTGGAGCTGATTTTTGTGATGTCACTACACTCCAGCTTTCAGGCGAGGTCCGCGGCTGTGTTGAACATTTGTTTGCTTTGCTTCTTATTATTTTATTTCATGTGCAACGATAATTTTAAATAAATGTTGTTTTAACATACTGCACCGCTGCAGCAGCTGAAAGCCATTGGGAGGGAGAAGGAGATTCCGGCTTTCAGTTGCTGCAGTGAAAGCCACACAGAAGATCTGTTACCCACCACACTGAATACCTGCTCTGCCTACATGCTATTCCCCCTGCTATGATGGAGGGAACTGCAGGTAGATACGCCCATTAGCGTGGCCCCTTGTTCTTTTATTATGAGCTTAAAGTTTATAATGCATACCAATTTCACTATATATACCCAGATCCAGAGTTACCGCTAGACAAACTAGGCAGCCGCCTAGGGCGCACTGCTGCCCAGGGCACAGCCACAGTGCTGGATTAGATACTCTCCAATGGGAGAAGGGGTCACCTGGAGCTTGTTAGTGTCTCGTCCTCTACCCTGCTGTGTGCATAGTGACGTAGCGTGGGGGGCAGGCGGGGTTACTGCCATGGGTGAAAAATTTAAAGGGGCACTGTCCCGAGTGTGGGCTGTCTGGGCCAACAGCCCCTTGTTATGCCCGTGAGTCAGGTTCTATGGCGACAGTAATCAGCAGTGTCCTTGGGGTGTCGGCAGCTGGGCATCCATCCATCGCCACACTGCGGTGATCAACGAGGGACTCTCCCCTTGACTCTTGACCTCACCCCTCTGACCCCACCCCCACGAGGCGAGAAGCAGCGGCGCAGCATACCTGACTGGGGGCACAGAGGATGGATGGGAGGCCCAGGCTGCTGCGGGAGCCACTGAAAGGATCAAAGCAGATCAAGAAGGAGACAGACAGGCATCATGGAAGGTATCATACACACACACCTGGCCTGCAGATCTGTAGACAGAGACTGGGACAATGGGATAGAGGGGGGACTGCAAATAGGGACAGGGCTAGGGGTCTCTCTAATTTCCCCCCTCAATCCACTCTCTCTATATCTCAGCCCCCCTCTCTCAACCCCCCTCTCTCAGCCCTGCTTCCACCCTCCCTCTACCCTCCCTCTCTCAGCCCTCTCTTGCTCAACCTCACTCTCTTTCAGCCTCAACTTTCTCAACCCCCTCTCTCAATCCCCCCTCTCAACCCCCCTCTCTCTCAGCCATTCCTCTCTCGGTCCCCCTCTCTCTCAGCCCCCCTCTCTAAGCACTCCCTCTCTCAGCACTCCCTCTCTCTTAGCCCCTCTCTCTCAGCCCTGCCCTTACCCTCCCTCTCCCTAGCCCTCTCTCAGCCCTCTCTCACTATGCCTCCCTCTCTCTCAGCCCCCCTTTCTCAACCCCTCCTCTCTTAGGCCCCCTCTCTCAGCCCAGTCCTCTCTCAATCCCACCTCTCTCTGAATCTCCCCTCTCTCACAGACCTTCCTCTTCCGGACCCCCTCTCTCTCAGCCCCCCTCTCTCAGCCCTCCCTCTCTCAGCTCTCCCTCTCTCAACCCCCTCTCTCAGCCCCCTCTCTCAGCTGCCCTCTCTCAGTCCCTCCCCCCCTCTCAACCCCCATCGCTCTCAGCCCTCCCTCAGACCCCCTCTCAGCCCTCCCTCTCTCATCCCCCCTCTCTCTCATCCCCCTCTCTCTCTAGCCCCCCTCTATCACCCCCACTGTCTTTCTCAGCCCCATCTCTTTTCTTACCCCTCTCTCTCTAGCTCCTCTCTCTCCCTAGCCCCCTCCTGTCTCTCTCACCCCTCCTTTCTCTCCCTCATCCCCATCTCTCTCTACCCCACCCTCTCTCACCCCAACTGTCTCTCTCATCCCCCCTCTGTCTCTGTCATCACCCTCTCTCTATCTAGCCCCCCTCTCTCACCCCCACTGTCTCTCTCAGCCCTCCTCTCTCAGCCCCCCTCACTCAGCCCCCCTCTCTCCCTTAGCCCCACTGTTTCTCTCACCCCAATGTCTCTCTCAACCCTCTCACTCAGCCACCCTCTCTCTCTCACCCCACTGTCTCTGTCAATCCCCTGTTAATAGTTGGAGTGGATGGGTGGAGTCAGGGGCGGAGCCAAGGGAGGCAGCAAAATTGTAGAGTGTCAAAAATGTATAGACCACCTATGTTTTTATACATGGTGATCATATTTTCCCCTTAATTGCCTCTTCTCCATTGAGAATATTTTTGGTTCATCTAATTTTACTCATAGCTGAGCTCCCCCATATCTCTCTCTGCAGTCTATACCTATTTTAATACAAGAAAATATTTAGCTTGTTTTAAAAACTGCAGCTTGGCACTGCAAGCTGTTATTAAATCTATGATCTACCTTAGAACCTAAACCCTTCTCGACCAATGACAGCTGTCCTGCTCCTAGTATGTATGATGCATGCATGATTTTACTCTCCAAGTGCACAACTTCACATTTATCAACCACAAACCCATTCATTTAAGGACTCTGATTCCAGATCTTTATTTACTATCAAATTCCTAGCAAATACATTTAATTATATGATTATACTTTTAAAATGGTCTGAGTTTTGGTATGGCCAAAAAATTCAAACATAAAAGTAGACTATCTTTCTGTTTGTGATATGATATGATATTTAATTATTTTAAAATATTTTATTGTTTTGAGTTAAATATAGTTCAGGTTTACAAAGAAAGATAATAACATTCTTGTATATATAAGGTAACAGGCAATTGTAATGCATCACTTTAGGCGATTATGTTATGAAAAGTAACACACAATTTATCTTAAACGTTTATATCATATAAAGTGCATACAGAAAACAAGAATTATACAAATTAAAGGTAAAGTATAGGAGGTATGAGGATGCAATAAGTTTATTAATAAGTGTGGGGAAATGTAAGGTGCAAGAAAGTAAGTATAATAGAGAAAATGAAGTAAGATAGTTGGGGGAGAATCAGAAGATAGTTCCAGGGCCAAGTTCCTGAAATATGGCTTGGCTTCATCTGGAGATTAAATAAGTCTTTCCAACTATTTTTAGTTATTCACACTTCAAGAAAGTCAAGTAGTAAGTGAAGGGGTAGTAACTGCACAGTGTTGGGGGTAAGGAGATAAGGGGGTGGGAATTTCCAGAGAGAACCACTAATTAAAGGTAATAGGTATAGTTTATAGTAGCATTATAGGTTGTCCATATAATGTCTTCAAAGAAGAAATAATGAATTATCAAATCCTGGAGGTAGGAAATGCTCAAACCATGGTCTCCATAAGGCTTCATACTTCGATAAATTGTCAAGTAAGATTGCTTCAGTCTTTGCGTGGATCATGAACTGAGTTATTCTGTTCTTAAATGACAAAATACAGATTGAGTCAGATTTCCATGCTTTCGCTATGGTCTGTTTGGCTGCTGTGGTTATGAAGAGCATAAGTTTAAACTGGCGGTGCAATAAAATATTTGGTTTATCATTTAGGAGTGCAGTGGCTGGATCAGGAAGCAAAGGTATATTAAACATAGTGGTAAGCATCTTAAGCACCTCCAACCAAAAGGATTCAACTATTTTACATTCCCACCATATGTGCATGTGTGTTCCTAATGCTGAACATCCTCGGAAGCATTGGGACGGGTATTGTGGAGAAAACTTGGAGATTCTGGCAGGGACTAGGTACCATCTAGTGAGAACTTTGTAATTAGTTTCGAGAGCGACAATATTAGGTGATGCTGATTTGGAATTATGCCATATTTGGGACCAGTTTATTTGTTCTGGTTGTAATTGAAGGTCTGTTTCCCATTTTTTGGTATAAGTCAGTGGGGATGAAGAGTTGTGTGAGAGTAGTTGAGTATATATATCTGAGATGAGTCCCCTTCTATGAGGATCATTGTTGCAAGCTTTTTCAAATTCGGTGAGATTAGGAGATGTTGAGTCTGAAGGTGTATTAGTAGACAGGACATTTTTGATTTGTAGGTACCTTAACATTTATGAGGGCGGGATATTACATGTTTCGCAGAGAGTTGGAAAGATTGTGATAACCTGGGTTTTATAGAAATGATATGCCCTTGTTAATCCCGCTTTTGACCAAGCTAGGAAAGATGTTGGGGAAGACCAGTCTGGGTAGAATGATGGGTTATGTAAGAACGAGCGGAGAGGATTGTGTGAAGATTGGAGGCCAAATCGAGTTTTCAGTCTATCCCAGATTGAAAGGCTTTGTTTGATAATTGGATTAGTAAGCTTCCGATGTTGTGATATGATATTTAATTCATTATTTTGTCTTGGATCATCTCTACAATGTATCTGTAATATTGTAGTCCACCTATATGATTGTTGGTGAACCAGAATAAGTGTGTGTAGTATTCTTTTGCTCCTAAACTCAAAACCATACCATTACCTTCCTGATTAGCATCCATGTGATTGAAACTTTAAGAAAATGTGCCAGAAGAGATCCCATCACCAAAGGTCTCTACTTGAATAACAAAGTGCACTGAGTGAGAACTTTTTATCATTAGTAAGGGTCACAAATGTCTTATTAATGATAACATGCCCCTTAGTGTCTACATTTTATGAATTAAACCCATCACCTTGGGGGGGGCGTGACCGGATGCGGGTGAGAGCGAGAGTGGAGTGAGTCTGTGCTACGTTCCTTCATCCCCTCCTCCACCGCTCTGCTCACTAGATGAAGCCCTGAGTCCGCCCGCAATGCCTCAACGGCGGGGGATTTGTTTGTAGCTGTGTGGTGGCATTTGGCATCGAGACGCAGAGCAGGGCAGTGCGGGAGCGGAGAGCCGGTGTACGTGTGACGGCGGGTGCATTCACCGCCAGCGTTCTCCCCCTCAGTGCGCTTTAACCCACGAGCCTTTCTGTACCCTACAGGAGAAGCGGACGAGCGAGGGGTGAACACACAGGCAAGGCGGGGGGGAGGTGCGGCGGCAAGGGGGGTGAGAGTCCTCGGCTGCTTCCACTAACCCCTGCTGAGATTGTAACCCTGTCGGCTGCACACATACTGGACCCTGGATTCCAGCTGAAGAGAACAATCTCCTCCGCACAGCGTGTTGAACGTGGCAGCAGGGATAGCTGTGAGAGGGCTCCCATGCTTCATAACACCCCAAGGACACCCTAAGGTGATTTTCCATCGGCCTGCGGACTTTGTACTTACTTCTACCTCATCTACCTCATCGCCTCATTGCAGACAACCCGGACGGGTGAGAGTGTCTAATTTATTGCCTAATGTTATTGATATGGTTGTTCTATCACTTGAACTGTAAAAGAGAAAGCGACTTTACAAGAGGAGTATTTTGCTTCCTTTCCTTTTTTTTTTTTTTTTTCTCTCTTTTTGCTCGCTGGTGGGATATGTGCAATAGATCCCTGTTTTAAACAGTGAATGTAAAAGCTTTAATTGGACTGTGACTCTGCACGTTCCTGCACTCTTCCACCTTAGGGTGCGGAAGATATCCCCCGGTCTGCTGTTTCTTGGACCTTACCCGGGCCAGTTTAATAGGTAGTGGAGGAGGGGAAAAGGAGGAGAGGAAGAGAGCAGTTCGTTTCGCCCTTGTTAAAATTATCCCTCTATTTGCTTTCCCCCCGTGGTTCCCTGATTTGCCTTTCTCCAAGCCATATTATCCACTACAGCTAAGATAATCACCAACTATGCCTTCACAGCGCACGACAAAGGCTAGTCAGGCGGCCAGCCAAGCCAGCCAAGTAGCAGCAGCTAAACTGGAGAAATTCGCCCATACCCCAAGCCAAACACCGGCTCACTCCCCTCAGAAAATCCATCTACAAAGTCAGCAGCCCCAGCCCAACCGAACTGGAGGAGCGGCAGGGACAACGGGGGGAAGGAAAAGCCAGGGACAGACCCAAGTACCAACACAAACTCCCCAGAGGACTCCGCTGGAGGGGGGTGAATTAGTGGGGCAACCCCGGAACCAGGAAGTGGCCGGTCCCCTCTTAGATAGTGGGCATGATAATACATCTAGGACAGAGCCATCTTTGAAAGAGATATTAGAGGCAGTCAACTCTTGCAGAGCTTCCCTGATTGACATGCATGACCAACTGAAATCAATACAGGAGGAACTTGCCACTGTAAGGAACGAGGTTCAAAAGGTCCAGGAGAGGACCACAACTCTCGAGGATAGGATGAGTCTAGTGGAAGATGACGTGGTGCCTTTAAAACGTGAAGTGAGCGACATTAGAAATCTCCTTAATACACAAATTAATAAAATGGACGAGATGGAGAACCGGATGAGAAGGAAAAACATCCGTATAGTTGGCCTCCCAGAACATTCCGAGGGCCCAGACCCCACCGCTTTCCTAGAAAAGTGGCTTGTGGAAACTTTCGGCCAGGATTCATTCTCCTCTCTTCTCGCTATTGAAAGAGCCCACAGGGTCCCTTCTAGACCTATACAACCTGGGGCTCCTCCCAGGCCCATCCTAGCTAAACTATTATTTTTTAAGGACAAAGTAACTATCACACGGAAGGCAAGGGAACTAGGAAACATCTTTTACAAGGGCATGAGGGTGTCTATTTACCCCGACTACTCCCCAGACCTTCAAAAGAGGAGAGCCAAATTCGGGGAAGTAAAGTGAAGCCTGCGACAAGCCAACCTAACGTACGCTTTACTATACCCAGCTAAATTGAGAATAATGGCTCCCGGCGGGACTTTACTTTTTGATTCCCCTAAAGGGGCTGAAGACTGGTTATTAAAATATAAGGAGCGACTCTAGGCGACCAGGACTAAATTAATTTACTGACCGGACTTCCAGTTGCTTTTTTTTTTTTTTTTTTTTTTTCTTTTTTTGTGCTAAAGTAATTGAGCGGAGGGGGGGGGGGGAGTGTGTGGTGACACCAAGGGATTCAAATTTTTTCTCTTCTTTCTCTTCTTGTCTAATTTTTTCCCTTGTTGCTGTGCTGCTCCCCTGGGGGGGGGAGGAGGAACGGGGTCGGGATGCACGGGGGGTAGAGGTTAAAATGGTGGTGCACCCTTTTGGTTTTAGGGTGCTGCAGGTTGTATTTAGAGGAAGGGTTTTTATTAAAGGGGGGGAGGGTGCCGGACGGGTAGCATGGGGCATTTGGGGGGTGGGGGAGGGAAGGACAGTTCGGGTGAAGGGGGGGGGGGGGGGGTAGGGACAGGGAATTCAAAAAGCAATTGATTTTACACTATTTCTGTTTAAAAATTAGGTGTGTATGGGATGGTCACAGGAGAAGGCCCCCGGCCGAACCTAGGTTGGTAATGTATGTGTGTTGCAAACAGAGAGATGGATGGGTTAAGGGTAAAAGTGAGGGTGAATGGGTGAGGCACATTATGTCCACATGGCACAAGCACACATTGATTTACTCTCTGCAGGTAAAAATTTATGTTCACAGGTCAAGGTTTAACAGTATGGTACCACATGCACTAAAAATTAAGAAGTATATGGCTTACTATAAAGAGCACGAGTGTAAGGATTCATTTTGTTGACGTATTCACCCATTTTGATATTTACGAATGTTCAGTGACACATTGACACAAAAGGGTAAGAAAAAACTCACTATTTGTTCCTGGAATGTAAGGGGTTTAGGTGACGTAGGGAAAAAAGCCGCAGTACGGTCCCTGGTTAGGTCTTACGGCAGCTCTATAGTGTGTCTCCAGGAGACGCATTTTACTAACGCTTCCCTACCCAAGTTAGGGTGGGGGGAGTTTGTTTTTCAGCTCCACTCGGTTCATACATCTTTTTCCAGAGGTGTAAGCATTTTGATTGGCTCAGGGATCTCATTTAATTGCATTCATAGCAGGATTGATGACCAGGGACGGTACATTTTTTTACATTGTAAAATAGAGAACCGCGTGGTGATACTCGCTAATGTGTATGTTCCCCCCCCCTTTAACATCGAGGTCCTTCTTGACCTTCTGGAGTTTGTACTGGAGAGGCCGGGCCTCCCGGTACTAGCTATAGGCGACTTTAATATGGTTCTGGACCCGACAATTGATAGGTTTCCCCACGGGACTAAACGGGGGGGACAAGCGGACAGTCGTCTTCATTTCCTCTTGGAGGACCTAGGCTTGAAGGACATTTGGCGTCTGAGGAACCCCAGGATAAGAGGTTATTCCTGCTTCTCTAGTACATACTCCACACTGTCAAGAATTGATATGCTGCTTGGAAACGACGAGCTGATGGCATTGGTAGACAATATTAGGTATAGGCCTAGAGGTCTTTCTGACCACTCCCCTGTGACAGCTTCAATGGAGGTGGGGATGAGATCCTCTTATCGGGAGTGGAGAATTAATCCCTCCTGGCTGGAGTTAATAGGACAGCCCCAAGAGGTCCTGGATGCTCTGAAGGAATGTATCATGTGGAATAGAGGTTCGGCTCCCCAGGGGGTGGTCTGGGACACAATTAAAGCTTTCTTACGGGGGCTATTGGTCCAGCAGATCTCAAAGATAAAAAGACGGTCAAGAGAAGAGGAGGAAACAGCAGAGAACAACTTACTTTCTGCAGAAGCTGCTTATATAAGCAACCCAACACCTGTAAACCTTAGAACATGGACAAAGGCTCAAGGGACCTATCGGGTAGTCCTGTTGGGTAAAGCTGAACAGAAATATATCTTCCAGAAACAAGTTGCCTTCGGGGAAGGGGAAGGAATAAGCAGGATGCTTGCTCATCTAATTAGAACTAACTCCCCTTCCTCGACGGTACCTCTGATTAATACAGGTGCGGGTGGGACTTCTACGTATACTCCCGAGATAGTGGACTCTTTCCGGGAGTATTACGAGCGGTTATACCACTCCGAACAGCTGGATCTGAAGGAGGAAATGGATACATTCTTTGGGGGGCTGACGATCCCCTGTCTCTCTGAGGAGGACAGGGCAGCACTAGATGGCCCTGTTACTCTGGAGGAGCTGCAGCGGACCGTCCGGGTAATGGCTGGACAGAAGTCCCCTGGACCGGATGGCCTACCCATCGAAATATATCGCAGCTACGGGGAGGTGCTTCTACCTGAATTGCTGGAGGTACTTAATGCCTCGGCTCTGGAGGGAGAACTCCCCAAGTCAATGATGGATTCAACTATAATAGTGATCCCTAAGGAGAATAAGGATCCTCTTTCACCTGCCTCATATAGACCTATTGCGCTCCTGAACTCAGACATGAAGGTGTTAGCAAAGGTCCTGGCAGCTAGGTTAAATATAATTATCCATAAACTGGTGCACCATGACCAATCTGGTTTTATTCCGGGTAGGTCGACCAGTTTAAATATCAGACGCCTTTTTTTGAACCTCCAACTACCGGTTGAAGATGGGGGCAATAGGGCTGTTCTTTCCTTGGACGCGGCCAAGGCTTTCGATTCCCTAGAATGGAAATACCTTTGGAGAACCCTGTTGGAATTTCGGGTGGGCCCGAATTTTGTTAATTGGGTAAAACTCCTATATGGCTCACCGGGGGCAAGGGTGAAAGTGAACGGCGAACACTCTTCCAGGTTTCGATTGCTGAGGGGGACGAGGCAGGGGTGCCCTCTGTCGCCCCTCCTCTTCGCCCTCGCAATCGAGCCTCTGGCCCTCTCTTTGAGATCATCACCAGTAATAAAAGGGTTCAAACGAGGGGACCTAGAGGAAAAAGTAATACTATACGCAGACAATCTCCTCCTATTGCTTAGCGACACGCAGGAGTCGTTACGGGAGACTATGGGTATAATTAAAGACTTTGGCCGTTTGTCAGGACTGAGAATAAACTGGGACAAATCGAACCTACTACCAATAGACCCTTTAGTCCACCCCCTACCATACGAAGCAGAACAACTTCAAATAGTACAGAAAATTAAATATTTGGGTATCACCATCTCGAGAGACCCCAAACATTTTATTACAGAAAATCTAGCTCCACTCTTGAATAAATTTAAAGGAAAAATTCAAAATTGGAAAAAACTCTCCCTATCAGCAGCAGGCCGGTGTAATCTAATAAAAATGGTGCTTATGCCACAACTGTTATACATACTTCATAATTCGCCAATATGGATTCATAAAAAGTGGTTTATTAAGGTAGAGACCTTATTCAGAGAACTAGTATGGAAAGGGGGAACCTCCCGGATAAGTCTTAGCACATTGCAACTCCCAACTGGGTCAGGAGGAGTAGCCCTGCCGCATCCTTTTAGATACTTTCTGGCAGCTCAGCTGCAGCACCTGGGGGGCTGCGATGTTGATAAAGAGGGGCATGAGTGGAGGATCCTCCTCTATAAAGCCTCACATAACTCCTTGATCGAGATATTAGAGGCAGGGACCTTCCATAAGGGATGCCCTACCCAGGACTTAATGGCCAGGGTTTGGGGCACCGTAAAAAAAAATGCTGGGTTATAGAGGGTTCACAGCTCTTTCCCCATTATGGGAGAACATCAACCTACGCGAAGTACAAAAATTGGGGATTGTCAGGGAATGGGAAAGAGCTGGCCTAAAATATATTGCTCAGATTTACCATGAGGGCGGGATCAGAAGCTTCCAGGACCTCAGAGATCTCTTCCCCCTCCCTAGGAAGTCCTTTTTCAGATATTTACAGGTGAGGCATGCTCTGGCTGAGCAGTTTAGAGGCGAACTACCTGAGTGGACAACTATGCAGGTTCTACAGAAACTGTCACGGATAAGGACCCGGAAGGGTTTGATATCTGATCTATACCTACATCTGTATAAAGGGACTTCGGGAGTTACACAAATAAGCCCACAGAAAGCAAAGTGGGAGAGAGATGTGGGGACTATCACAACCCCTCAATGGGAAAGGATACTCGAACTGGCTCCAATGGTTTCACTCTCCCCCCCCCAGAAGATGTCACATCTTTTCCTAATACATCGGGCCTATTATACCCCAAACAAACTGTTTAGGTTCGGCTGTAGGCAGGATGATAGATGTCCTAGATGCGGGAGACCGGGGGGTGATCTTGTCCACATGTTCTGGAAATGTCCAAAATTATATGAATATTGGAAGGAGGTGGTGGACAGGGTCTCCCAGGTATTCAATACTCACCTGGAATTTGACCCTATTCTATGTGTACTCGGGGGGGGAGGGGGAGCTGGTGGGTCCAGGGAAGGACAGCTAGCTGTCCTGCGCTGCCTCTTTCAGGCTAGGATATTAATCGCCCGTAGGTGGCAGTCTACTAGCCCCCCTACAGCTACTGACTGGGAGCAAAATATGGACAGAGTGATCCTGAAAGAAAGGACTACATATATAAAACAAGGGAACCTTGCCAAATTTCATTTGATTTGGAAACCATGGATGGAGAGAGGAATTTGTAATGGGATCTAGAAAGAGTTAATTAAACTAACCTAATCAAATCGCACCTTGTGGATAACCAGTACTAATGAGGAGTAAGAGGATGGATGTATGGGGTAAAGGGGGAACGTAAGGTGATATGAATGAGGTAGATTATAACCAAACTGCTAAACGACTTGTGTCTAACTTGATTCGTGTAAAAGTGAAAAAGGTTGTAACAGACTGTGAATATCTTGTAATTTGTAAAAAATTTAAATAAAGACATAAAGTTAAAAAAAAGGGAAAAAAAAAAAAAAAAAAAAAACCCATCACCTTTTCAGCCTTTTGTGTCTTTGCCTTGCTTTTCCATGTTGGTGTCAATGTTCTCTGTGAAAAAGAAGGATAAGAAAAAGACGATTGGGAGGAGGTGTGAGAACTGTTCCAATCATCTCTGGGTTGAGAATTGGGAATAAACTATTTCAAAGATCCACTCTGATAACTAGCTATTCACTTAAATGCCTGTGCATTCTTTAGCAAACACATTTTTATCTCTGATAACATTTTTGTCTTTCTTTATAATTAGAATTTTATTGAATTTTCCTGTTCCTTAAGGTAACCAACTCTTGTGGGAAATGTTCATGTGTTAGTAAAGCTGCATTGCACTAAAGTAAGCTAGACATAGTAATAATATCTTGGGATTATATATGGAGAAAAAATTTAGTAGAGCCTGCAGAATTTTTTTAGGCTGATGTGCACCACCACATAAATGGAATTCATATGGTATTTGTGTTGTAAGCTATTGTTTACAGTACTCAAGTTATTACTACAAACAGCTTCCTGCAGCTGTCTGGAGTTCCCTCCTTGATCACAATATTGTGACATCACTATAATGTCATCATCAGGGATTTTCTTGTGCATACTACAGGTAAGTCCAAAATAATATTTCTAGGTGATAAAGGAAGTCACATTTTACTTCTGTACATGCAGAGACAGAGAAAGTTATTTCACTGACAATTCCTTTTGACTTCCTCTTAAAGTGCTTACGTCATAAGAAACCTGACAGTCTTAGCCCATAGACTATTCATTGATTACAAAAGCAAAGACCAATTATATCTAGTAAGAACTTTAAATTCACTGCACATAATGATAGTGCAAATCAGGAACTATGAGACAAATTATTGCAAGATTTTGGGATGATTCATAAACTCATCCTGCTGCTAAGAAATAGTGGTACTTCAGTCCCAAGTTCTTAGTTTAAGTGGTATTAAACCCAAAAGTAAAACGGGGGCTTCCAGATTCCAATAAGCTCCCCCGCCCACAGACCCCCACAACCACCGGGCAAGGGTTGTGGGGATGCTACCCCAAAGCACCCTCCCAATGTTGAGGGCATGTGGCCTGGTACGGTTCAGGAGGGGGGGGGGGGGCGCTCTTTCGTCCCTCCCTCTTTTCCTGCGGCATGCCAGGATGCATGCTCGGATAAGGGTCTGGTGTGGATTTTTGGGGGGACCCCCACGCCATTTTTTTAAAATTTTGTCCGGGGTTCCCCTGTGAGGAAATACCATGCCGTTTTTATGAATGAACTTTTATGTGTATTGTCAGACCGACAATTCATTATAGCCGTGAGTTGTTTTAAATTACTTTTTTTCCTTTAGAAATGTCATTTTGCTGTCAGACTGTTTTAAACACGGGAAACATGCACCCCTCTATAGGCATACTATAGACACCCCCCAGGTACAAAATTTAAAGGAATATTACACTTTTAATGTTTAACTTTAAGCATTATTAAAATCACTGCTCCAAAAAAAACATCTGTTTTTAAAACTTGTTTTTGTTTTGATACATGTCCCCTTGGGCAGGACCGAGTCCCCAAAAGCACTTTTGATTATTCATGTTCGTGTCCCATAGACTTTAACGGTGTTCGTGTGTTCAAACAAATTTTTTGCCTGTTTGCATGTTCTGAATGCGAACCGAACAGGGGGGTGTTCGGCTCATCCCTAGTGCCCACCAGTGCTGCCAATCAGTGCCTGTCGGTGCTGCCAATCAGAGCCCATCAGTGCCTCCTCATCAGTGTCACCCATCAGTGCCACCTATCAGTGCACATCAGTGCCACCTCATCAATGCCCATTAGTGCCTATTCGTGCCACCTCATCAGTGCCCAGCGGTGTAGCCTATCAGTGCCAATCAGTGCAGCCTCATCAGCACACATTAGCTAAGAAGAAAAGTTACTTGTTTGCAAATTTTATAACAAACTATGAAAAACATTTGTTTTTTCTTCATTTTTAAATTTTTCGTTTATTTAGCAAACAATAAAAAAAACAGTGGTGATTAAATACCACCAAAGGAAAGCTCTATTTGTGTGAAAAAATAAAAATAAAAATTTCATATGGGTACAGTGTGCAATTGTCATTCATAGTGTGACGGCGCTGAAAGTTGAAAATTGGCCTGGGCAGGAAGGGGTAAAAGTGCCCAGTATGCAAGTGGTTAATAAAATCATGTCCAAAAAAATACTAACCCTGACCTTTGACCCTGGCCTTGACTTAAACACTAACCCTGGCCCTGACCCAGATCAAACCTTGATCTAGGTATTTTTATTTTATTTGTTATTATTATCATTATTGTAATTTATTTATTTATTTTTATACACACTTTTTTTTCTTTCTGCAAGGAAAGAGAGACATTCAATGTATCTTTCTCCTCCATTCATTCATCACTCCATTCCCAGAGAGAGAAAACATGGGGGCGGGCTTCACAGTGACTGGTCACTGTAATAGCCAATCACAGTCTATCACAGCAATAAGATGACCCTGAATCGGGTGTTCCGGGTCCCAATCATTAGTAAGGGGCCTTACTCGGTCGATGTGCTGAGAGTGCTCCTTACGGTGCACTCCCAGCACACAGGAAGATCTGCAAACATGTGGCCCCACCGAAAAAAGCCCAGTCTAGTGGGGCCGCCTATTTGTGTGAGGTTGGTGTCAAGGGGTTAAAGCAGTTGTAACTGTAAATGAAATTTTTTTTTTTTTTAAATAGCTAAATATAATCAATCTATGTTTAGATTTTTTTTAAACTTGTCTTTAGTGTATTTTTTGTCTCCTAAAGTGCAGGTCACTGCTGATTCCTGAGTGATTCACAGACCTGCTGTTGGGTATATAGAGCGACTCCAGCCTTTATTCCTCTCCTCTCTCTCATGTCAAACATGTCTACCCGCTCTATAAATGTATAGACCACCAGCAGGCCCATGCATCCCTCAGGAATCAACAGCGATCACATGACCTGCTGGTGGGAGTGTATAGAGCAGGGCAGACACGCCTGTCATGTCTGAAAAGCAGCTTACCAAATAGCAAAGAAGGAAAACACGTCGAGTGGAGCTAATTTTTGTGATGTCACTACACTCCAGCTTGCAGGCGAGGTCCCCGGCTGTGTTGAACATTTGTTTGCTTTGCTTCTTATAATTTTATTTCATGTAGGTGCAACGATACTTTTAAAATAAATGTTGTTTTAACATACTGCACCATGAAACCTTTTCCTTCTATTACCCTCCATGTATGAGAGAGCTTACAACATCATGCTTTATATGGATCCAGTGGACCACACGATATACATTGTAATAAGTGGAGCAGTAAACTTACACAGCGGTAGAACCTTTAAAGGAGCTGTTATGTGGAATATCTTTGGTGACTGGAACCTGTAGGAGCGAGTTTGATCTCTATAATCTGAGTCTTCAGGGCCGCCCCATACCATGAAAACATCATCAGTATAGTAGTACCGTAAGACTATCTGGTTGGCATATATCAATAGATTTTCTTCGGCCATAAGCATTCGTTCCCACTCCCCCAGGTACAGGTTGGCGTACGATAGGGCACAGCATGTCCCCATTGAAACTCCCTCTACCTGAAGGTAGTGGGAACCATTAAAAGAAAAGATGTTATGATGTAAAATTAAATCTAACAATTCCAATATGAACTCAATAAAAGCCCATTCTTTCTGTGCTCTCTGAGCCAAGACATGCTGATGGCAGTGGCGTCTCTCCAGCTTTCATATTTAGGGGGGGCACATGGGGGGACAGGGACAAAAGTAGGGGGGCAACTATAAAATGCAATTTTACTACGATCCCCAGGGTGGCAGAAAACAAGAGATATATGTCACCAGCATACCAAGAAAATATAAGGGTCCAAAGCAGTGGGAGAACTATCAGGGTTGCAAAGGTTGTCTTGCCACCGGGCCTTGGTGTTCTGCCACTGTGGTGTTCCCCAGCCTCCTCTTGCTGTCCTGCCCCCCCGCTATTGACAGTGCTGGTCTGGCATCTGTCTCCTTGGCAGCAGTCTATTAGGACCTAGTGCTGGTGACATTATGGGTGCATGCAGGGAAAGGCTGGCACTATTGGTTGTAGCGAGCCGAGCCCCCAGCTGGTCACCTAGCAGCAGTAATGCTGTATAACCTTCTCTGTTGACATGCTGATCGGGATGTGATCCAGGTGAGGCTCCCAATCAGATCTAATAAACAGTATTTATTAGCATCAAGAGTACAACCACATCCACCGTATGTTCAGCAGCCATGTGGGCTCTATGCCTGTAAGGTGTAGGCTCTATGCCTGTAAGGCGTGGGCTCTATGCCTGTAAGGTGTGGGCTTTTATCAATAAAATCACTATGATATCTAACACTAGGATTTGACTAGGAGCATCACCTGGATTGCATCACGATCAGCATGTCAGAGAAGGCTGCACTGCTGCTAAGCAACCTGCAGGGAGCTCAACTGTCTACTCTACAACCATTAGAGATGGGATTGGGTGTGTTTGAAATCCCACTTGCCCGATCCCGCCAGGAAGCCGACACTGCACACGGTTAATCACAGGCAGTGAGACATTCCGGATCTGTGCAGCTGCGGACCGGGAAATGTCTCAATGCCTGTGCTTAGCGCTGTGCAGTGTGGGCTTCCTGGCATGCTCGGCATGTGGGATTTTAAACATGCCCTGCCCATCTCTAACAACAAATTCTGCTGGCTCTCCTGTACATTAGCCCCATAAAGTAACCAGCACTGGGTTCCAATGTGCCGCTGCTGCCATGGAGACAGAGACCAGCGCTGTGAATAGCCGGGACAGGACAGCATCCCTGGTAGTTCCACCACTGGCCCACACTGCGAGGATTCCCCCATCCACCTATAATGTGTAGATGGGAGAATTGGATCATTTTTTTTTTTTTTTTCATGCAACCTACTAGTTAAATGAAAAAAGTGATCGATGTATGGGCTGCCTAACTGATAAGACCAGCCATAGGCAGTTTAAATCTCAGCTGGTTCAGCAGGAACTGGCTGAGAATTGAACCATTAATGAGCAGGCTGAATGTACCAAGTTGATCGATCAAATTGGGAACAACCAGCCTGCCAGATACTCTTATGAATATCACTAGTGGTTGCTATAGCCACTATTGATAATGACTGTTTGTTGGGAGAATACAATTGCTGGGTGTGACAGAACCCACTGTCACTGTGTGTTTTGGAGGGGGTTGTGGGCTCATCTCCTACCCACAGACTATGGCCCAGCAGAGAACATGAGGTTTGGAGGGCTATTTGCCATCTCCCACCACCTGGAGAAGATGCCACCTCCAGACATTTGTGTCCAGAGTCGCCAGTTCATCGGAACCGGGTGAATGCGGTATCTGTGGCTGGGCTTGTGGAGTCGTTCCTGGCTACCTAAACGGGTGAATGCGGTATCTGTGGCTGGGCTTGTGGAGTCGTTCCTGGCTACCTAAACTTATTGGCCCGGCTGGGCTAAAAATATACTTTTATTCCACAATTAATGTATTTTTAGCTTATAAAGACATATACAAAATGGCACTGATATAAGGTAATGTAATGCTGAATCCCTTCTCCCCCACCCCCCCCCCCCCTCTTGTTGCTGTGTTTAATTGTGTTGGGTCAAGGGATGTAGACAAAAGGTCTGCACTGGAGACACATCTCAGCAGGGGATCTGTTAGGAGGGGCTGCCTGCTTATCATAATCCCTTCATGGGTTTCAACTGAAGCTGTTTGAATATACAAGTGTTGAGTTTCCATTGGTTCTTCCTTGTCCCCTACCCCCTCTATGACAAGGCTAAGGGGGTTGTCCCCAACTGTGTTTAAAGTGTATTTTTGAAACTTAATAAACAGTTTATGCTCTGGATGTTTAACCCTTAACACCTGTGTGGCTTGTCTCGTGATTGAGGGGTTAAGGGCTGGTTATGGTGAATCTGCAGGCTGCGGGTGCATTTGGAGGACAGGAGACACAGGTCTGGCGGAGATGCTCAGAAGAGGCATCCGAGATCCGTCACACTGGGCAGGAAGGGTATTCCCCTGTCACCACTGTCTGTGTTGATGGGGGAATCATGCAAGTTTCTTTCCTGCACTCTGTGGATGCAGGAAAGAAATTTGCACAGTCTATTACCTGCCTAACTGAAAGTGAAAGTAAGTTGTGAAGGTCTTGAAAGAACAGGAGAGGGAGAGGGACAGATGGGGGAGAGAAGGGATGTAGATAATTCAGTTCAGTGATTACAGTGTACTGCAGTGCACACACTTACCTACGGGTCCAGGCTAGAAGGATACTCCCCCTCTGAATAGAGACTGTGTTACTCCAGCGGCGGTCTGAGTAAGATGTGGCGCATCCGCTATGAATGCAAACAAAAAGACATTGCCTTTTTGTAAAAAAATAACATTTTTTTTTTTTTTGGGGGGGGCACATGGTGGGGCACAGCATCATTTTGGGGGGGTCAGGGCCCCCTCTGGCCCCCCCTAGGGACGCCATTGGCTGATGGCTGCTAGGCCTAATTCAAAAGGGATAGAACTATAGAGAGCCTCCACGTTGATGGTAACTAAAAGGGCTTTTTGTGATATGTTAAGATTGTCAAAGATCTGTAAAAAATGTATAGTATTCTTTACATATGATGGGAGGCTCATTACATGGGGCCTAAGATATTCGTTGATCAGATGGCTTAGATTTTCTGTAAGGGCACCATTGCTCGAGATGATAGGTCTGCCTGGAGGGTTCTGTGCATTCTTGTGAATTTTGGGGAGTGTGTAAAACGTAAGAATTTTAAGAAAACTATTGAATAAAGTGCCAGGTATTTTTTGTTATGATTTCATTTTTTTAAAGGCCATATCTACAAGTTCAAGAAATTGATTATTACATGTATCAATCAATTTTGGGACAATGGGGCAATACCAATTGGCATTGTTTATGATCTTATTGCACATGAATATACAATATATTGTTATTTTTTTGTGACCACAATATTTTCCCCTTTGTCGGATGGTTTTATAGTTAGTGAGAAGTTGCTGGCAAAGTTGTTCAAGGCTTGGCTTTCATCAGGGGTTACATAGTTAGTCAGGTTGAAAAAAGACACAAGTCCATCCAGTTCAACCGCAAAAAAAAAAAAAAAAACAATATCATACAACCCCATATACCCACAGTTGATCCAGAGGAAGGCGAAAAACCAGCAGAGAATGATCCAATTTGTTAAAGCAGGGGAAAAAATTCCTTCCTGATCCCCCGAGAGGCAATCGGATTTTCCCCGGATCAACTTTACCTATAAATGTTAGTAGCCCGTTATATTATGTACATTTAGGAAATAATCCAGGCCTTTCTTAACCACTTACCGCCCGCCCTATTGTAAAAAGACGTTAGCAAAGTGGTTTTAAAATCCCGACCGGACGTCATAGGACGTCCTCAGGATTTTGAGCCGCTGCGCGCCCCCGACACCCCGCAACTACCATCTTGGTAAAGAGACTCTTTACCACGTGATCAGTCGTGTCCAATCACGGCTGATCACAGTGTAAATAGGAAGAGCCGGTGATCGGCTTTTCCTCACTCGCGTCTGTCAGACGTGAGTAGAGGAGAGCCGATCAGCTGCTCCTCTGACAGGGGGGGTCTGTGCTGATCGATTATCAGCGCAGCCCCCCCCCAGGATGCCCACACTGGACCACCAGGGACGCCACCAGACCACCAGGGATGCCCAGCACAAGGTATGCCACCCTAGACCACCAGGGATGACACACAGTGCCCACAATGGATGCCAATCAGTGCCCACAATGGGCATCATTGATTGGTATGCATTATTGTTTGGCACTGATGCTGCCTATCAGTGCCACCTATCAGTGCCCATCCATGCCACCTACCAGTGCCCATCCGTGCCACCTACCAGTGCCCATCCATGCCACCTACCAGTGCCCATCCATGCTCATCCGTGCCGCCTATCCATGCCCATCTGTGCCGCCTATCCATGCCCATCCATGCCGCCTATCCATGCCAATCCGTGCCAGCTATCAGTGCCAATTTGTGCCACCCATCAGTGCCGCCTATCAGTGCCGCCTATCACTGAGGTGATCAAATACCACCAAAAGAAAGCTCTATTTGTGGGAAAAAAATTATAAAGATTTCATTTGGGTACAGTGTAGCATGACCGCGCAATTGTCATTCAAAGTGCGACAGTGCTGAAAGCTCAAAATTGGTCTGGGCAGGAAGGTGTTTAAGTGCCCTGTATTGAAGTGGTTAAAGAAATCTAAAGAGGGGGGGCGAGAGCGGCCCCCCCTCCCTCCTGAACCGTACCAGACCACATGCCCTTAACATTGGGAGGGTGCTTTGGGGTCCCCCCCAAAGCACCTTGTCCCCATGTTGATGAGGACAAGGGCCTCGTCCCCACAACCCTGGCCATTGGTTGTGGGGGTCTGCGGGCGAGGGGCTTATCAGAATCTGGAAGCCCCCTTTAACAAGGGGACCCCCAGATCCCGGTCCCCCCTGTGTGAAATGGTAAGGGGGTACAAAAGTACCCCTACCATTTCACCAAAAAAGTGTCAAAAATGGTAAAAATGACAGGAGACGGTCTTTGACAATTCCTTTATTAAAATCTTCTTTCTTCTGGTCTTCCTTCTTCCTTTCTTCATCCTTCGGTTTTTTCATCTTCTCCTTCCGGCATCTTCTTCCATCTTCTTCTTCCATCATCTTCTTCCTCTGATCCGCTTCTTCTTGCTCTGGTCTGCTCGTCCGGCATCTTCTTCCATGGCGTCGGTGTCTCTTCTGGGCCGCTCCGCGCAATGGGAGGCTCCCGCTGTGTGAGGCTTTGCTGCGCCTGACAGGTCTTTTATAACGGAGGGCTGGGCCACCTTGTGACCCCGCCCCCCTCTGACGTCATGGGGAAAGCCATAGGGGATTCCGCATGACGTCCCCATGCGTCAGACACTTTTTTTTTACCCCCTTACCATTTCACACAGGGGGGGTCCGGGATCTGGGGGTCCCCTTGTTAAAGGGGGCTTCCAGATTCCGATAAGCCCCCCGCAGACCCCCACAACCAATGGCCAGGGTTGTGGGGAAGAGGCCCTTGTCCTCATCAACATGGGGACAAGCTGCTTTGGGGGGGACCCCAAAGCACCCTCCCAATGTTGAGGGCATGTGGCCTGGTACAGTTCAGGAGGGAGGGGGGGCGCTCTCGTCCCCCCCCTCTTTTCCTGCGGCCTGCCAGGTTGCGTGCTCGGATAAGGGTCTGGTATGGATTTTGAGGGGGGCCCCACGCCATTTTTTTTTCTTGGCCGGGGTTCCCCTTAAAATCCATCCCAGACCTCAAGGGTCTGGTATGGATTTTGAGGGGGACCCCACGCCATTTTTATTTTTTTTTGGCCTGGGTTCCCCTTAATATCCATAGCAGACCTGAAGGGCCTGGTAATTGAATTTAGGGGGACCCCTACGCTTTTTTTTTTTGTTTTTTTATCAATGACTTTTTTTATCAATGACTTTTTTTATCAATGACTTTCAATGAATGACTGTTCTCTGTGTTACGGGAGCCGTCAATTCATTAGCCGCGAGTGATTTTAAATAGCTTTTTTTCCTGCAAAAATTACACTTTGTGCAGGGACAGTTCTAAGCACAGGAAACATGCGCCCCTTCACAGGCATACTATAGACACCCCCCAGATGTGATACTGCAATGCTGTACTAACAGCACGCACACACAAATCCCCAGAATCACAGCAGATAATGTCAGCAGTCAGCAGCACATAATAACACTGACACTGGAACACAATATACGAGGCCGCCAGGCTGGCGGCCTTTTATAATGTGGGGCGTGTACTAAACCCCCTGAGCTATAATTGGCCACAGGCACCCTGCCTGTGGCCAATTATTGCTCTCCTCACCGCTGGATCTATAATTGGCCAAGCATGCGGGTCACAGTGCATGCTTGGCCAATCATCAGCCAGCAATGCACTGCGACTGGCGCAGTGCATTGCGGGCCGCTCGCATCACACGAATTTGATGCGAGCGGCCCAAATAGTTCTGGGCTCGCCGAGCGGGCGAACGCCCCATGTTCGATTCGAACATGGGTTCGAATCGAATACCGGGCCCATCCCTAATTACTACAAACAGCTTCCTGCAGCTGTCTGGAGTTCCCTCCTTGATCACAATATTGTAAAATCACTATAATGTCATCAGGGATTTTCTTGTGCATACTACAGGTAAGTCCAAAATAATATTTCTAGGTGATAAAGGAAGTCACATTTTACTTCTGTACATACAGAGAAAGTTATTTCACTGACAATTCCTTTTGACTTACTCTTAAAGTGCTTACGTCATAAGAAACCTGACAGTCTTAGCCCATAGACTATTCATTGATTACAAAAGCAAAGACCAATTATATCTAGTAAGAACTTTAAATTCACTGCACATAATGATAGTGCAAATCAGGAACTATGAGACAAATTATTGCAAGATTTTGGGATGATTCATAAACTCATCCTGCTGCTAAGAAATAGTGGTACTTCAGTCCCAAGTTCGTAGTTTAAGTGGTATTAAACGCAAAAGTAAAACGGTATTGTTTTGCAGCTCAATTCTTAGATGTGGTGACTGCATTAGCTTTTATTAGGATTTTTCCCCTATTTTCACCTGGTAATCCGATCTGTAAATCATTTTTTTTTAACTTTCTTTAACCCCTTGCTGCTGCCGCAGTTATCTGTAAATTTCTTGGTACTACTATAACCTTCCACCAAAGAACAACCCAAAATAAATTCTCCTGCTCCTGACGATTACAGCGATACCAGCGATGTTGTTTGTACTCATAGTGCAGCCCAAAAACAATAGTGTGCATGTTGCTTTTTGTATTCTACCTAAAACACACTGACACTGATACTATTTTAACCTCTTGCCGAATGCGTTATAGCCGAATAACAGCTACAGCGTGGCCAGCCTGTTCTGGAAGGGCATCATATGACATCCCCCCATGATAGTGCCCACCGTGCACCCACTGCAGCGTGCAGAAGGCGCGCTCTGTGATTGCTGTGTCCTCGGGACACAGCTGATCACAGATCGGGGTAAAGAGACAATTAGCAGCTCTTTATCATGTGATCAGCTGTGTCCAATCACAAGCTGGTTATCAGCATTCCTTTCCTTGCGCTGTCAGCATGAGGAGAGGACAACCGATAACCGGCTTGTGTAAAAGTGTCCTGATTATCAGTGTAGTTCCAACAGTGCCTACCAGTGCTACCTATAAGTGCCCAGCAGTGCTGCCAATTAGTGATTATCAGTGATGCCAACCAGTGCCCATCAGTGCCTCCTCATCAGTGTCACCTATCAGTGCAGCCTCATCAGTGCCCATCAGTGTCACCTCATCAATGCTCATCAGTGAAGCCTATCAGTGTCCATTAGTGTCACCTCATCAATGCCCAGCAGTGCAGCCTATCAGTGCCCATCAGTGCAGCCTCTTCAGCACACATCAGCAAAGAAGAAAAGTTACTTGTTTGCAAAATTTTATAACAATCTATGAAAAACATTTGTTCAAAATTAAAAAATGTTTGTTTATTTAGCAAAAAATAAAAAAACCCAGTGGTGATTAAATACCACCAAAAGAAAGCTCTATTTGTGTGAAAAAAATGATAAAAATGTCATATGGGTAAAGCGTTGCATGACCGTGCAACTGTCATTCAAAGTGTGAGAGCGTGAAAGCTGGCCTGGGCAGGAAGGGGGTAAAAGTGCCCAGTATACAAGTTAAAAAAAAATCCTGTCCAAAAAAATACTGACCCTGGCCTTGACCTTTGACCCTGGTCTTGACCCAAACACTAACCCTGGCACTGACCTAGGTGAAACCTTGATCTAGGTATTTAGTTTTTCTTTTATTATTATTTTTATTTTTATTTTATATATACACTTATTTGTATTTTTGCAAGGAAAGAGAGAGATACGATGTATCTCTCGCCTCCATTCACAGAGAGAGAACAAACATAGGGGCGGGCTTTACAGTGACTGATCACTGTGGTAGCCAATCACAGGCTATCACAGCGATCAGAGAGAGAGAGAAAACATGAGGACGGGCTTCACAGTGACTAATCACTGTGGTAGCCAATCACAGTGATCAGATGACCCTGAATCGGATGTTCCGAGTCCCAATCATTAGTAGAGGGCCTGGGGCTCTCGTGCGACCTTGGTCTCCATGCGGTGCACTCCCAGCACAAAGGGAGATCCGCAATCATGCGGCCCCACCAAAAAAAGGCCAGTCTAGTGGGTCTGCATATTTGTGTGAGGTTGGTGTCAAGGGGTTAAAGCAGTTGTAACTGTAAATGACAATAAAAACATTTATAAATAGCTAAATATAACCCTTTAATCAATCTATGTTTAGATTTTTTTTAAACTTGCTTTTTGTGTATTTTATGTCTCCTAAAGTGCAGGTTATGTGATCGCTACTGATTCCTAAGCGATTCACAGACCTGCTGGTGGGTGTATAGAGCGGCTCCTCCTATCCTCTCTGTGATGTCAAACATGTCTACCTGCTCGATAAGTGTATAGACCACCAGCAGGTCCATGCATCACTCAGGAATCAACAGCGATCACATGACCTGCTGGTGGGAGTGTATAGAGCAGGGCAGACACACATGTCATGTCTGGGAGGCAGCTTCCCAAATAGGAGAGAAGGAGTGGTTATAGGGCAAGCTGATGTCAGTCAAGGATTGAGGAAGGCGTTGGTTTATGCTGACCTCCGAAGATACAGGCACGCTGTTTAATTACACAGTGTAATTAAGTACACAGAGTTACTAAGTGCAGGATGATAAAGGACATAAACTGACCACGCTAGCATGGATCGGCTGCCATGCTTAGTGTGGTCAGTTTAATATCAGGAAGAGGGGCACAGGCAGGATCAACCAGGTAATACAGAAGAACAGTAGGCACTAATATAATAGTAATATATAAACTCAAGTACAAAAACATTAAAGATACACTGCAAGGTTTTTTTTTTTATTTTTAGGTTTTCAAACACTTTAAGTTGTCCAGCAAAAGTGTCAGTTTCAAATAAAAAAAAAATACATATATCATGCAGTCTTTCACTAGCTGATTTCAACTTCATTTAACAGATTAGGCTGTTCAGCAAAAGTGGCAGAGCCCCCCGCCCCAAAACAACCCCCCCTCCCCATGTTGGGTGCATGTGGCCTGGTATGGTTCAGGAGGGGGGGTGCTTGCATTGCTGCATGCTCGGATAAGGGTCTAATATTGTGTACAAGTGACCTGACTGTGCCTAAAGACAGTGACCAGAAGATCCAGAGCACCGGAGGACCGGGTCCATCCAGCGGAGTGGAACGACTGGCCCAGCTGACAGAGAAGCAAGCTGCAGTCACCGGACCAAATCCACTACATGGAGTTTTGATCCAGTTGCTGAGCGGAGCAGGTCACAGACCCATAGTTTGTTAACTTTCACACGCAGTTAGACTCACATACAGGCCTCACTGGGATTTGTAGTTCCACGGGGGAGCAGAGCAACTGACACTGAACAGGTTTGAGGCCTATCTACTCTGGCGCCACAAGAATTGTAAATTAGTTTAAAGAAGTTACACCAGGAGCACCTTCACCTCAACTTAACTTTTCATAGACTGAGGATTACAAATCACAAAGGAGTTACTTTAGCTAGCGAAGAAAGAAGATCACGGACTAAGTACTTTAAGTGAGATCTCACGTATAGCTTTAAAAGTAGGGGGAGCTCCCAGGTATAAATATATAAATATATATTGTTTGTAATTGTTTGTGTTGAAATTCATTGTACTGTTGTCCTATGTTGGGATGACAGCACAATTACTGTAACCACCCTTTTGAATATTCTACAGTAAAATATATTTCTGGTTAAGTATACAGTTGTGTGGCATACTGTTTTTCCCCACCAGGTGGAGCCAGTGAATTCTGAGGATACAACACATGTATATTGCATTACATGATATTGTACTGTATTGTACTGCACCACAGCTGTGTCAAGGGGACACAATTCAGGGGGGGGGGGGGGTTCATTAGCAGAGTGCAGGCCTGAATCTAAAATTCAGCCACTCCTTCGGGGGTAAGTGCTACATAATAAAAAAAGGGGCATAAGAGTAATTTTTTTAAGATTGACTTTACCTACAACCAATAACTTTAGCTTGTTTCAAATTGTAACCTTATCTCAAACCTGGGTAAGAAGAGGGGCTTTATTAAGCAAAAAGAAATCCATAAGAATGGGAAGAGTTTGAATCCCCAAATATTTGAACGTAAAATTGATCAGAATAGGGCATGATTTGGCCACTGGCTGCATTTCATCTCCATCCAATTACATCAAGGCGGATTTTACACAGTTAATAGTGAGTCAAACTCTGTTTTAGTGAACCAAACTCTGTTGAGGTGCACTTGCAGCTTGTAAACAAGATGTAGTATCACCAAGCAGTAGGGTTGTCATCAGAATATAGCATGATTTTCTCATGGCGCTCGCCATAAGGAAAGCCAATAATATGTGTGTTTGATTTAAAGCAGCCAGCTGCTCAATTGCTTTAGCATAAAGGGGTGGTGACAAGGGGCACCCCTGCCTGGTCCCTTTACCAAGATCAAATACCTCTGAAATCCAGCCCAACTCCCTTATTACAGTTTGCAGGCAATGATAAAATAAACAGACCCAAATGATAAACACCTCTCCTAACCTGAACTTGGCTAGTATGGACCATGGTTATTGCCAGTCATGACTGCCTTAGTGGGTTCCAAGGCAGGTTCCAAGGCCCTCTGTCCATTGTTATCAGTAGGAGTTTGCATATTGATAAAACATTTCCTAAGATTTAAGGCAGTTTGCTCGTGCGGCATAAAGCCTGCCTGGTCAGGGTGTATAATGGATGTGACGGATCTCGGATGCCTCTCGTGAGCATCTCCGCCAGACCTGTGTCTCCTGTCCTCCAAACGCATCCGCAGCCTGCAGATTCACCATAACCAGCCCTTAACCCCTCAATCACGAGACAAGCCACACAGGTGTTGAGGGTTAAATATCCAGAGCATAAACTGTTTATTAAGTTTCAAACATACACTTTTAAACACGGTTAGGGACACCCCCTTAGCCTTGTCATAGAGGGGGTAGGGGGCAAGGAAGAACCAATGGAAACTCAACACTTGTATATCCAAACAACTACAGTTGAAACACATGAAGGGATTATGATAAGAAGGCAGCCCCTCCTTACACATCCCCTGCTGGGAGATGTCTCCAGTCCAGACCTTTTGTCTACATGCCATGACCCAACACAATTAAACACAGCAACAAGAGGGGGGGGGGGGGGGGGGGTTGGGGGAGAAGGATGCAGCATTACATTGAATTATCTCAATGGCACTTTGTCCCCAAGTCTCTCCCAAGTCCATTCTGGGCCATAGACTGTGGGTATGAGGCCAGCTCACAGCCCCTTCCAAAACACACAGTGACAGTGGGTTCTGTCACAATGGACATATTACCTAATTTTTACTCATATTACCTCATATTACCTCATTCTGTCTGAAGGCCAACATCTTTGCCAGAATCTTCACATCACTTAGTAGAAGAGAATGGGTCTATATGAGATTGGATCTACTGGATCCTTGCCAGGTTTTAACAGGAGAATGTTAGCCCTTAACATCTATAGGGGTAGGCAAAGGTTAGCAAAAAAAGCATTAAATATCTCAAGCAAAAGTGGAGGCACACAATCAGCATGCCGTTTATACACCTCCATTGGTATACCATCATCACCTGGAACTTTGCAACAATTTTTTTCCAATAAAAAAGGGGCATCTTGCCTCGGAACCATAGATAGGGTGGGAAAAGGGACACCATGAATATACTGAGATAGCGCATCAGGTATGTAGGCAGTCTTTTAGGCAAAAAGAAGCAGCTTTTCTTTTTAGCAGATTTTATAAAATAATCATGTTGTGATCATAGTTCTTTTCAGAGGATTGTACACCCCTCTAACATTCCATGATACTATGGGTACATCAGTGATGTGTGCAAAAAGCTAGAGTCCCATTAAGAAGAGTGCATCAGCGCTTGGGATAGACTATGCAGAGTATACCATAGGGTGCAGCAAAACACAACTTATGATTTATGGAAGCGATAGCTAGGGTTAATTGGCAGTGGCTCTTAAAGGAGAGGCCACTCCAGAGAAAGCAACTGAAAACATAGCAGAGTAGTGAGTGTAACCAAGCTCTAACATGAGGGATCTATGTATAGATATTCAGATGAGTGGAAGAGAAAATCCCAATTGACCACAATTGGAAAAGCAACATGGAAACCCCTTTATTAGTAGCTTATCTTACAAAAACTGGGGCAAGTTAGTCCCAGTTATTAACTTAGAAAAATCAAGGTTCAGTCACAAAGACTTGTAGTAGTGGTATTGTATAGAAATTCATCTTTTGCAGATATGAAAATAGTAAACGACCCCTCACCTAGGATACAATAGGAGTGTAGCCAGATCACTGCACAGCATACTGCTAGCTTAGAAAAGCCATATTGACGAGATGTCAGTCCTCCCCAGCATCCAGTTGTCAAAACATTGTTCATTGTTATCAAGCCAAGAGTGCCTGTCAAGCTGTTGAAAAAAAGTGAGCTTGCCATCATGCCATAACTTTCAGATTAGCAGGGTATAGCAAAGCATAGGGCACTTGTAGATGCTTTAGTCTTTTCTTATCTAACACAAATTTGGCTGTCTTTTTCACCATTGTACTGTAAAGTAGTGCCCTCCCTTGCAAAACATAGTATTATCTCTCAATCTTTATAACATAGAAGGAGAGAAATTGGGACTTTTAAAGCACACACATATATACATTTTATAAAAATAGAAAATATTTATTGAATTAAAAATACATATATGAAAAGTGGTGGTGTATGTATGATATTGCAGCTCTATTGTCTATCCGAATCAGAACTGATGTGTCCTTGATCTGAGAGAGCAAATGCTGTCGAGATAAGCCGCCTGGATTTTCAGGATATTTGCGATGATGTCTGCCACATTGAATGCCCATCTCTCCTGAACCAACCTCTGGTTGCAATGTGCCTCCTAGCCTATTGCATTGGTGTCTGTGGTAACTGTGGTCCAGAAGACATGCCTGTCTTGTTTGATATAGGGACTGGGATAGATGGTTTGCTCCATTGCTTCAGCAATTCTAGATAAAAGGTGACTGAGGTATCCATGTTTCCATGGGACCATCTGGATACAAATAGACAAAAATCCCTATTAAGTTGAGTTAGCTCAAGGCTGTTATATAGGACCATGTCCTTACTCTCCTTACTTTCTGAATGATCGCCCACACTCTCTCATATGGCAGGGACACCGTCCCTTTGCAGTGTTGAATAAGGTGCCTAAACTGGAGAAAAGATGACTAGTTTGATGATTTACCATCCAACCGTATCTTGATAGTGTAGGCCACAGCATCCACCTGTGTTCCACTAGCTGGGCTTGATCTTTTGATAAAAGGAGGATACCGTCCCGTTAGTGATAAGAACTGAGACCCAGTTCTCGTAAAGAAGCTTGGATAGTGATCCGAGCCTTCGAGGGCTCTGAGGTAAATGAAGGGTTCAAAGGGGAGACTCTGGAATTGTAGATGGACCTGGTCTACCAAAAATCTCAGATACTCCTGTAACAGTTGTAGTATGTGTAATAGAATGTATGTATAAACAATTACAAGTCTAAAAAAATGTATTTCTGACTTAAAATCGTGAATAATTTGATCTATATAACTTGGGTAAATATTGACTTAAAATTGTAAAATCATGTGCAATGTGTAGTCATTTTACACTGTGGTAAATTTAATATGGAAAAGAAAACGTGAAAAATTATGTTTGCTTATTCTAAACGAAAAGTTAATCTAAAAACTGTGAGCTAATTTAAACACTTGCTGGGGTGGCTAATCATGTGGTCATTGGAGCCACACCCAAAGTAGTTAATAAAATTTATAAAAAAAAGTAAAGTGAAATGTTAAAAGATTAGTGACGTAAAAAAAAGCCTTTTTCCCTGACGAATAAAGTTTAAAAATAAGGTATGCTGTCTTACAAGTTTAAGGAGCAATGACCCCCTCCCTTTCTTTGACACAGGTTAAATTGCATTGCTTGTGTGTGTGTGCAAACAGCTGTAGTGTCATGCAAATTGAGTAAACTGTAAAGAGTAAAATTACCCCTTAGTAATGTACAAATATGTGTGCAGGGGGTCCCCGACTTACGAACACCTGACCTACGAACATCCCATACTTACGAACCGGGCGATGCGGGGACCCTCCACCATTTTCTGCCGTCCTCCGGCCGCTCTGTGCATGCGCGGCCATTCGGAGCCTCGGAAAATGCCGGAAAACTTCGGAAATGTCCATAATTTGCCGCGCATGGGCAGAACGGCATTAGACGGAACATCGGAAATGTCCGGAAATGTCCGTAATTGTCGGTCTGCGCATGCGCGGCCGACTTACGAACAATTCCGACATAAGAACAGGCGGGCAGTCCCTAACGAGTTCGTAACTCAGGGACCCCCTGTATTAAACTGTAATCTTTGTTCTCATAGAAGAAACAGTTTTGAAGAGTTTTCCAATGTGTTATGGTGAAGTATAACGTTCTTGTAAAGATGGGAACTTATAAAAATGTTTGTTTTTTGAGCTGCTCAATTTTTTTAGCCATGGTGAACAAAAGTTTTTTTTTATAGTAAAGGTATACCATACATAAAATCCACATGTAAAAATTAGTTTGACGTCAAACATTTTTTTATATTAGAAAAAGTGCACTATTAAAACAAATAAGAAAGACTTTCTTTATGGAATGGAATATATGTTTCTGTTTTCATATGATAATGTACTTGTTACAGGTATACAACCAGTGGTTTATTTTATTTCTAGGCACAAAAATGGAAAGTTTATCACTAAATTGTATCAGTGTTTTATCCCTCAGATTCGATAATTGGGTTTTTATGGCTTTCAGAAAGGAAGTCACAGCTTCCATAGACAACTTTATACAAGATTGTTTTTTTTCCCTGGTTTGTTGGGTTTCACATGTGAATGTTTTAGGTGTTACATAGCTGTTTCCTATTCCCAAAGATCAGCCATGCTGATACTTGCAGTTCCAAGGCTTTAAAGGGTAAAGGACTGATGTTAATTTTGTATATGAGGCTTAAGAATGCCAAAGCCCCCCTGCTGTTATTGTAATTAGTTACACGCCCAGCCACTCATTGCCCCAGGTTAAGGTATGTTAAATGTCTCTAGCAATACATCTCTGTGTCCCCAAGTGTATTTCAAGCACTGTTTCCTGCCCAGCATCACCATGCAACTCTATTTGCTCCTAGAGTTTCCAGTTTATCTGGTTTTACGTGGCTATTTGTTAATATAGGTCTGGCCTCTTATTGTATGGTTTTGGGTGAGTCTGGAGAAGAGTTGTGCAGGAAGATTGTGTGGGGTGTTACCAGATCTTGGCTGTTCCAAGGGCCCTCACTTTCGTTATATACAGTGGTGTGAAAAAGTGTTTGCCCCCTTCCTCATTTCCTGTTCCTTTGCATGTTTGTCACACTTAAGTGTTTCGGAACATCAAACCAATTTAAACAATAGTCAAGGACAACACAAGTAAACACAAAATGCAATTTGTAAATGAAGGTGTTTATTATTAAAGGTGAAAAAAAATCCAAACCATCATGGCCCTGTGTGAAAAAGTGATTGCCCCCCTTGTTAAAACATACTATAACTGTGGTTGTCCACACCTGAGTTCAATTTCTCTAGCCACACCCAGGCCTGATTATTGCCACACCTGTTCACAATCAAGGCATCACTTAAATAGGAGCTGCTTGACACAGTAAGGTCCACCAGAAGATCCTTAAAAGCTACACATCATGCCGAGACCCAAAGAAATTCAGGAACAATTGAGAAAGAAAGTAATTGAGATCTATCAGTCTGGAAAGGGTTATAAAGCCATTTCCAAAGCTTTGGGAATCCAGCGAACCACAGTGAGAGCCATTATCCACAAATGGCGAAGACATGGAACAGTGGTGAACCTTCCCAGGAGTGGCCGGCCGCCCAAAATTACCCCAAGAGCACAGCGACGACTCATCCAAGAGGTCACAAAAGACCCACAACAACGTCCAAGGAACTGCAGGCCTCACTTGCCTCAGTTAAGGTCAGCGTTCATGCCTCCACCATCAGGAAAAGACTGGGCAAAAATGGCCTGCATGGCAGAGTTCCAAGGAGAAAACCACTGCTGAGCAAAAAGAACATCAAAGCTCGTCTCAATTTCTCCACAACACATCTTGATGATCCCCAAGACTTTTGGGACAACATTCTGTGGACCGATGAGACAAAAGTGGAACTCTTTGGAAGGTGTGTGTCCAAGTATATCTGGCGTAGAAGGAACACTGCATTTCAGAAAAAGAACATTATACCAACAGTAAAATATGGTGGTGGTAGTGTGATGGTCTGGGGCTGTTTTGCTGCTTCAGGACCTGGAAGACTTGCCGTGATAAAAGGAACTATGAATTCTGCTGTCTACCAAGAGATCCTGAAGGAGAATGTCCGACCATCTGTTCGTGTACTCAAGCTGAAACGAACTTGGGTTCTGCAGCAAGACAATGATCCTAAACACACCAGCAAGTCCACCACCGAATGGCTGAAGAAAAACAAAATGAAGACTTTGGAGTGGTCTAGCCAAAGTCCAGACCTGAATCCTATTGAGATGTTGTGGTATGACCTTAAAAAGGCCGTTCATGCTCGAAAAGCCTCTAATGTAACTGAATTAGGACAATTCTGCAAAGATGAGTGGGCCAAAATTCCTCCAGGACGCTGTAAAAGCCTCATTGCACGTTATCGCAAACGCTTGGTTGCAGTTGTTGCTGCTAAGGGTGGCCCAACCAGTTATTAGGTTTAGGGGGCAATCACTTTTTCACACAGGGCCATGATGGTTTGGATTTTTTTTCACCTTTAATAATAAACACCTTCATTTACAAATTGCATTTTGTGTTTACTTGTGTTGTCCTTGACTATTGTTTAAATTGGTTTGATGTTCCGAAACACTTAAGTGTGACAAACATGCAAAGGAACAGGAAATGAGGAAGGGGGCAAACACTTTTTCACACCACTGTATATGTGTGGGCATACTGTATTCTCCTATACCCATAGGGGTACTTCCTGTCCTAGACTCCTTGTGTACCTTAACTAGTTGTCTGTGTCCTGCATGCCAGGAAGACCAGCGCCCCAGTGTTACACTATGCTCCTGTCATTCACATGAGTCCTGTCTGAAGAGTATAGGCAGTTGATTTGTATGGGTAAAAGATAACATTGCCTGATTACCGAATTGATAAAGGAGGGAATTTCTCCGATGGTGACACACTTTCCTAAACACCCTACAACATACCTATAAATCCAGTTAAAAAGCCAGATGGCAGTTATAGTTTGGTGCAGGACTTAAGGGCCATAAACAACTTAGTTATACCCATTGCACCCATAGTGCCTGATGTGCCATCACTCCTTACCTCCATTCCATTGATTGATTTAATAAACGCATTTTTTTCCATCCCTGTGGATGAGGAGACACAGCCAATACTTGCATTATGTTTTAAACTGCCAGATGACATGGTGTAGAATGCCCCAGGGTTATGTGGACTCCCCTGAGGACTCTACTCAGTGGTCCTCCAGGCAACCTTGCGGTCCTGGACTCCCTGCCATGGTTCCGCCCTGCTCCAATATGCTAATGATTTATTGTTGTGTAGTCCAAGCCAGGTTGCACATAGATCTGTTACATTGGTTAGCAGATAATAGTCACAAGGTGTCTAGGAAAAAGCTACAATGGTGTCAGTAAACTGTTCAATACCTTGGTTTTGTGCTCACTAAAAGAGAGAGGAAAATCAGTCACAAGAGAGCTATGGCTCTAGTGGGTCTGTCCCACCCACTTACTAAGAAAGATATGCTGTCTTTTCTTGGTATAATTGGTTACTGCCGCCAATGAATACCTGATTGTTCCTACTATGATAAACTATGACCTGAGACAAGCCACAAATATCGATATGCCAGATTGTGTAAAATGGAATGATGAAATGTGTAATGCTTTTGTATACCCTAAAACTGCAATGGTCACAGCTCCTGGTCTTGGAATACCTAATTATGGAAAGATGTATCACTTATTTGCCAGGGACAACTGTGAAACCATGACGGGAGTCCTAGCGCAGGAGCATAGGGGCAAACTCTGCCCTATTATATTTTTTTCAAGGGTTGTGCCTATCCCGGTACTGGGCATGCTGGCGTGTCTCTGAGCTTTAGCATCCTGTGCGATGGTAGTGGAGATGGCTACTTCATTCACCCTGGGTCATGCAACCGCACTACACACTACTCACAATGTGTCCATCCTGTTAGGAAATGGAACATTGAAGGAGTGCAGAAAAGCCTTGAATCAGGGCTCATCTGCCAAGAGGGGAGGCCATGCATACCCATAGCTAGTACACTCCTATTTATCTCACAATATTATGGGGTAGGACACAGAGTCTGGCAGGTTACATGTGGGTCCCTCAGTAAAATCATATGTTGCAAGATGCACAAACAGTAGTCAGAATCCTTACACAGGAAATAATCCCAAGATGAGGCTGCCCACTTCAAATGAAGTTAGACAATGGTCCTGCCTTCATAGCCAAAGTGTGTCAGGATTTAGTGAAAACACTGAAGATTGACTGGAAGTTTCACACCCCATACCACCCCCAGAGTTCAGGCATAGTAAAAAGAATGAATAGGACACTTAAAGATAAAATCAGGAAAACCACAGGGGGAACTTTCAACGGATGGAAAAAGGTACTTCCTGAAGTCCTTGCAGAGGTAAGAATGACTCCCTCTAAAACCACAAGTTACTCCCCTTTCGAGGTCCTGATGGGCAGACCCTTCCCCACCCCATGGGCTAGTAAGCCATTGATGTTATAAAGAGGGGATCTTTATCTTATACAGGAGGAGTATGTTAAGAAAGTGATTGAAACTTTGTGTAGAGTTGAAAAAACGTGTTCGCTCGCACCTCTTCTTTCTCTTCACAGGAACCTACACACCCTTTCCAGGTAGGAGACATAGTGGTGGTCCAACAGCTGAATCGTACTAAGAAGCAAGAGTACCCGTTCGGACCCCCGACCACTGTGATCGAAGTCACACGTACCGCAATCCTTACCGAGGGACAACAGGATTCATGCCACTTGTGTGAAGAAGGTGAACCAAACACCTAAGAAGCAAGATGAAGCACAGAGGGGTGAAGCAGGTGATACAAATCCTTGAACAGTGAGTGAAGCAGGTGAAAGAGTCTCTGAACAAGATGACCTTGCACCACAGACTTTTAGTAAGGCATTGGGCCTCTTGTTCTTGATGACTTTGATGGTGTTCTTAACTACATGGATCATAACTAATTTTATTCATCATTCTGAGGACTTGGGAGCCCTTAAAGGCATATGTGTGTCACCCAATAACACCATAAATAATACACATACCAGACACAAGAGAGATACCCAATCAGATAATGAAGAGTTAAAACCGATAGTTTTACAGACAAAATGTTGCTACTGAAATTCAAATATAATTATGCCCAGAAATCAGGGTATGAGAGATGTTGGATATGTAGTAAACTGCATTCTAGTAGAGCCCGTATTCCCCTTATGGCTGTACTTTTAAATATCACCCTTTTTTAAAATGGAACTCCTCCCGTTGTTTTAATCAACATATCAAGTTTATATGTAAGCAACATTGTTACTTTTCCAACAATAGGTAGAAGTCATTCCCCTGACTGGTGTTTTAAATAAGTAATTTTTCATAACTTAAAGAGGGGATTGTAAAAGAATGTATAAACAACTGACTCCATCTTAGATTCTCTTTCATTCACATAAAGTAGAAATTAACTTTTCCTGTGTGTGTTTTACCATAATCAGCTTAAATGTTTGCATAGAACTGCACCCTATGAGATGTTGTGGTTAGGCCGAATTTGTGTCAGCAAAGTCATTAGCTATTTCTTGTTATCTAGTCAAGCAGCCTAACTCTTGATAAGAAAGTACTGAGTGTAAGTTTGTCAAAAACCCTTAGACATGTATTTTTACTGATATATATACTACTGTTGTATTCAATACAAATCAGAGATCTTATAAATACAATCCAACTTGTTTGCCATGTCTCATGTGGTCTTTCATGGATCCGAGGATCCAGGTGGTCTGCCTGAAATAACCAAGGATGGTCGTCCAGAACCAGAATTCCTTTTAGTATGGGTGCGTGCAAGTAAGCATCCTTGAGTCCCCGGGTACGTCTTATTCTGCTGTTCTGGGGAATCAAGTCTGACTTTCCTCATGTGATGCGGGAGATGGCTTTCTCTAACCTTTCTTCAAAGAGTGATTTACCATAAAAAAATAAATAAAACAGTATTTATACTAATTTTGTTTTGACACAGTGTCATCTGCCCGTAGTTCTGACCACAATACCCATATAGCTATCACAAGTAGTGACATTGATCTTGTGAAGTTTCGAATTGTATCCATCGCCATCTCACCAGTGAAGTCTGCTGAGAGCCATATTTTGTCCAAAGCCTTGACTATATTTTCCCTAGGGACATTTTAATACATCACTGTTTCCATGTTTTTGGTCCATGCCCGCAGGGCTTTGGATACAGATGATAAGGCAATTGCTTACTTCCAGGCGTTTTCCTGCCATTTGGTAAGCTCCTTTAAGTTAGGGACTATTTGTCTGTCTAAAGGATCCTCAATTGAGGCTGAAACATGTATTGGTGAGATGAAATTCTTTGTTATACGAACCACTGCCACGTCTACCTCCGGTGGACCATCTGGAATTGCAGAATCTTGTTCAACAGTGGGTAAAATTTTCCTATGCAATTTTCTTCAACAATGTCTCTGAATCATCCATCAGAGTAAGCCTATGTTTCCACTATAGCGACCTGAAAGTCGCGCCATTTTGTCGCAATTTTGTTGCTGCGATTTTGATGCAACTTGAACAATGTCTGTGTATTCTTGAGGTCTGTGGACCTCAAGTTGCATCAAAGTGGGTCCAAAGTAGTGCAGGGACTACTTTGATTTTGCTGCGACTTGAAGTCACACAGATATGAACGGTACTCATTGGAAATCATGGGGTACGACCTGTCATGCAACTTTGCAGTCCCAAGTCGAATGACAAGTCACACCAGTGGAAACTGAGCTGAAAGAAGGAAACCTGCTTCTTTAGAAATGGGAAGTACATCTCTGACTTCTCAGATGTAGTGTTGGCTTCCTCCCAGCCACTGACATATGGCTCAACTAGGAAAAAGTTGAAGTCTGAGGGCCGAGCTCTTCTGAGGTATCCTCAGATGGCCCCCCATGATGCAGATGTCTAGGAGGGATCCTTGCTGCATGGTGAGAGGATTCTCTCGAGGATGGGCCAGGAAGAGTTAAATTCTCTCGAGGAGATTGAGCTAATTGCTGCAATGGAACTGCTGTTGCTCGCTCCACTATGTATCCCCTGCCCATCTTTGAGTAGGACAGCTTACCTGTTAACCCTCTGACTCTCTGCCTGCTGCATAGACTATAAAACAGCTTTTGCGGACCAATTGGCTGGTAATGGGATGACCCCACATGCTCGGCAGTTAGGGATTTGAGAGTTGGTGAATGTGAAGAACTATGTCTTTTCACGGATGAACCCTCGCCGCTTGCATGGGTTTGTTTATGTCGCCTTGATGTCCGCTTGGACTTCTTCTGGCGTACAAGGCTGAAATACATAAACGTACCAGCAAAAGTGCTCTCTTTTTTTTTCTTTTTTTTTACTCACCTGGACGACGGTCCCTACCTTAAATGTTGGAGAGGGTCTTGAAGGGTGGCATACTGCTTATTTTAGGCAACAGACAGAAAAAGCAGCTAGAGAAAGATAAAGGAGTTAGCAACTAGGGATGAGCCCCCCCCCCCCCGGTTCGGTTCGCACCAGAACCTGCGAAAAGACCGAAAGTTTGCACGAACATTAGTACCCTATTAATTACAATGGACGCGAACATTAAAAATCTAAAGTGCTAATTATAATGGTCAATATGCATGTTATTGTCCTAAAAAGGGTTTGGGGTCCTGCCCCAGAGGACATGTATCAATGCAAAAAGAATTTTTAAAAACAGAAGTTTTTTCTGGAGCAGTCATTTTAATGATGCATAAAGTGAAAAAAAAAGTGAAATATCCCATTAAATATCGTACCTGGGGGGTGTCTAAAGTATGCCTGTGAAGTGACATGTGTTTCCCGTGTTTAGAACTGTCCCTGCACAAAATGACATTTGTAAAGAAAAAAAAAGCCATTTAAAACTGCTTGCGGCTTTAATGTAATGTCTTGTCCTGACAATATGGATGAAAATCTTTGAGAAAAATGGCATGGCTACCCCATCACCCCTACCCCAGCCCATTACCAGCCCCTTTGGGTCTTGTATGGATATTAAGGGGAACCCCGAACGGAAAATAAAACCCTATACTTAAAACCCTATATAATCTGAACAGCAGTATACAGTCGGTGCAAACAAGACAGGGACTGTAGGTTTGTTCTTAAGTAGAATCTGTTTGTAATTTGGAACAGGTACATTTTTCAGTGTAGCTCCAGCCAAAAAAATCAATTTTTTAGCTTTTTGGAGAACATAGGGAAGGGTTATCACCCCTGTAACATTTGTTTTGCTGTCTGTGCACCTGTTTAGAACATTTCACCTCACTTTCCGTCCCAATGACAAATGTTTTTGGAAAAGTGTTTTTTTTTATTGAAACAAGGATTGGTGATAAAGCATCAGTAGAGAGGAGACACCTTTTTCCCATATTAACTCTTACAGGATAGAATTTCCCTTCTTAGGGGTAGATTGCCTCTCACTTCCTGTTGTCTCCTTTCGTTTACGAAGTAGGATTCATTTGTAAGTTGGATGTTTAAAAGTAGGGGCCTGCTGTATATACTCTGCATAAATTTGCCCCTTAGATGTTGGTGTTGCCACAACACTGTAAGCCCTCACAGTTACGCTTGGTGGGCACTGGAACGCCCTGCTGTGAACTATTATATCAGGAATTGTAATTACATGCCATTGTTGAACAGTGGTAGGAAAAATTGGGCCTTTGGTGGTGGACGGTGTTGCCACAATACTGTAAGCCCTCACAGTTACTCTTGGTGGGCGCAGGAATGGGCCCTGCTGTGAATTATTAGATCAAGATGTGTAATTACACGCCCCTGTTAAACAGAGGCTGACAAATTAGGCCTTAGGCACTGGTGCTGGTGCCACAACACTGCAACCCCTCACGGATACTGTACTTGGAGCACAGCAATGAGACCTGTTGCAAAGTATTGCATCAAAAATTGTAATTACACGCCCCTGTTAAATAGGGGCTAAAAAATTGGGCCTTAGGTACTGGTGCTGGTACCACAACACTGCAACCCCTCACAGATACTGTACTTGGAGCACAGCAATGAGACCTGTTGCAAAGCATTGCATAAAAAATTGTAATTACACGCCCGTGTTAAACAGGGGCTGAAAAATTGGGCCTTAGCCACTGGTGGTGGCACCTAGACACAAAAATGTTCTTCCAAGCTATCATCAGGATCATTGAGGAGGAAGAGGATAGTCAGTCAACATAACAGTCACTCAGCATCAGCATAGACAGTCTTGAAGTGATGTGACATTTCAAAATAAATTATTCTGTTACATCAGCTTCAGGTGCCTGGTAGCTGGTGGTGATCCAAGACTGATTCATCTTTATGAAGGTCAGTCGATCAACCGAGTCGGTGGACAGGCGCACCCTGTGATCGATGACAAAGCCTCCAGCAGCACTGAATGTGCATTCCGAAAGAACGCTGGATGCAGGACAGGCCAGTATCTCAATTGCATACTGTGCAAGCTCTAGCCAGTGATCCATCCTCAAGACCCAGTAAGCCAGAGGATTTTCGGTGGGAAAGGTGTCCAATTCTGACCTTGCCCCTAGGTATTCCTGCACCATGTATATCAGACGCTGGCGATGGTTGCTGGAACCAATCATACCTTGGGGCTGCGGACTAAAAAATTGTCTAAACGCATCGGTCAGAGGGCCCTACTCCCCTGCTCCTTCTGCTACTGACTGAAGCCTCAGCAACTCGTTGTCCAGGACCAGGAGTTTGTAACCTCCCAGTCTCAGGGAACGCGTTGCACAGACCTTTCTGCAAGGCCTCCCGGAGATGTCTCATCCTCTGCTCCATCTGCGATGGCAAGATAAGGTCCGCAACCTTACCCTTGTACCGTGGATCAAGGAGAGTGGCCAGCCAGTAATGGTCCTTCTCCTTGATCCGAAGAATACGAGGATCCTTCCGCAGGCTTTGCTGGATCAGGGAGGCCATGAAACGTAGGTTAGCTGAGGCATTCGGTCCAGAGACTTCTGGGTCACTAAGGACGGCATGATCCGCTGCCACCTCCTCCCAGCGAAGGCCAGTCAAGTTCCTCCACCCCAAACTCGCTCACCCATGTCTTTATAGACCTTGCTTTGTGCACTAGTCCAAATCATTTGGTGGAGGGGGATTATGGTGCAGGGTTGTTTTTCAGGAGTTGGGCTTGGCCCCTTAGTTCCAGCGAAGGGAACTCTAATGCTACACGATCAGAAATTCCCCCAGCAAAAGTCCTATGTGAGCTTTTGGTCGGAAATTCCGACAGTGTGTATGCTCCATCAGTCTTTTGCTGGCGGAATTCCCGCCAGCAAAAGATTGAGTGCAGGTTCTCTATTTTTCGGTCAGAAAAAGTTCCGATCGGAAATTCAGATCGTTTGTAGCAATTCCGACGCGCAAAATTCCTACGCATGCTCGGAAACAATTTGACACATGCTCGGAAGCATTGAACTTAATTTTCTCAGCTCATCATAGTGTTGTACGTCACCGCGTTCTTGACGGTCGAAAGTTCATAGAACTTTTGTGTGACCGTGTGTATGCAAGCCAAGCTTGAGCAGAATTCTGTCGGAAAAAACATCCAAGTTTTTTCCGACGGAAATTCCGCTCGTGCGTACGCAGCATTAAGGCATCAGCATACCAAGACATTTTGGACAATTTCATTCTCCCAACTTTGTGAGAACAGTTTGGGGATGCCCCCTTCCTGTTCCAACATGACTGCGCACCAGTGCACAAACAAGGTCCATAAAGACATGGACTTAGCAAGGGTGGTGGAAAATGAACTTCAAGTGCAAAAATTCACATTATAATAGTAACTAAAACATATAGAATTAAGTGTAACAGTCTAAAAAAGAAAAAATCCAAAGTGCTATAATGGTGGGAACCTCCCAACTAAAAAGTTGTTGCACTTGAAGTTAATTTGTACTGCAATTTTTGATAGAGGAGTTTCCACCATCTTTGCTAAGTTTCATTTTGTATGTCTTTTTTCAGTGTATTATATGTGAAGTTACATATCACAGAGATTGGTATTGTGGTAATATGGAAGGTTATTGAGATTTCTATACATTAGAGGGTTTCACCATTATTGATCAGTAAGTTAGCGCTACACTTTTTTTCTTTTGTGGTGTGGGAACACATAACAGTGCTTAGCAGCAAGCCTTTTACTGACACTTTTTTATTTTACCTCCAGTAGTTTATTGTAAATAGTAGTGTGGTGATTACCTATTTACTAAAGATCGGCATGTGGCAGTAATAAACATAGATGGATTTGAGTTGTGCTCCACCAGGCCGGCCCCCTGTGGACAATGTGCCTGTCTGCTGAGTTAATCTCCTCATCCCTGCACTCAGTGCACTGATGGGCACTGATTGACAGCACTGATGGGAACTGATTGGCAGCACTGATAGACAGCAGTCATGGGGACTGATAGGCATTAATTAGCAGCACTGATTGGCACTGATAAACAGCACTGATGGACAGCACTGATAGGCAGCACTGATGGGCCCTGATTGGCACTGATAGGTGGCACTGATTGGCAGCACTGATGGGCAATAATAGACACCGGTAAGTGGCATTGGTAGGCACTGATAGGCAGAACTGATGGGCACTGATAGGTGTCACTGATGGGCACTGATTGGCAGCACAGATGGGCACTGATAGGCTACACCGAAAGGCAGCACTGATGGGCACTCATTGGCACTGATAGGTGGCACTGATAGGCAGCACTGATTGGCACTGATAGGCAGAACTGATTGGCACTGATAGGTAGCATTGATTGGCACTGATTGTGGCATTGGTTGGAACTGATTGGGAGCACAGATGGGCACTGATAGGAGGCACTGATAGGCAGCACTGATGGGCAATTGTGGCATTGGTTGGCACTGATATGCGGCACTGATAGGCACTGCTAGGTGGTATTGGTTGGTTGATAGGTGGCACTGATAAGCCTTGATAGGAAATTATAGGCAGCGCTGATGGGCACTGATTGGCACTGATAGGTGGCATTGATTGGAAGCACTGATTGGCACTGATAGGCAGCACTGATGGGCACTAATTGGCACTGATAGGTGGCATTGGTTGGCACTGATTGGCATCACTGATTGACACTGACAGGTGGCACTGATTGGCACTGACAGGCAGCACTGATAGGCATCACTGATGGGCACTGATAGGCAGCGCTGATGGGCACTGATAGGGGGCACTGATTGGAATAACTGATTGGCACTGATAGAAAGCACTGATGGGCACTTATTGGCACTGATAGGGGCATTGGTTGGCACTGATTGGCACTGACAGGTGGCACTGATTGACGCTGACAGGTGGCACTGATTGGCACTGGCACTGACAGGTGGCACTGATGGGCAATGACAGGTGGCACTGCTAGGCGGCACCAATTGACACTGATAGAGGAGAGGGGAGTATCAAATTGAGCAGTCAGGGAGCAGTCAGGGAGGCTTGTAAGAGTCACTCAGTGTGTGACACTGTTATGTAATGTAACTGCATGCAGAGACCAGCTGTCAAAATTCGGCAGTGATGTTGTGGGTGGACGGGACAGAACAGCTATTAAACACCAGCCAACAGGATAGGGGCTGGGTGGGCCGCTCCATGCCCTTTCTATCAGCTATCAAACACCAGCCAATGATTGGGCTGCTTAAGAAAGGGGGCCCAGCCCCTATCCCGTTTGGCTGGTGTTTAATAGCTGTTCTGTCCCGCCCGCCCCCGACATCACCACAGAGTTTTGACAGCTGGTCTCTGCATACAGTTACATTACACTACAGTGTCACACACTGAGCAACTCTTACAAGCCTCCCTGACTGCGCAATCTCTTGCAGAATTTCACAGCAGATCTCAAGAGACAGCAAGCATGCAGCTAAACTATCACACAGGGGGTGATTAGGGTGTGCCCAGACACACCCTGTGCGCACGCCTATGTGTATAGTATTACACTATATACTATACTATAAACAATATACTATATACACTATACAATACACTATAGGTGGAAACAAGTGGAATACAGGGGACAGAGTGGGCGAAGTATATAAGGGGTGGGGCTTATGCGAAGTGGGGGGGTCAAAAGGGAAGGGTGAGGTCTGGCACCCCACCATCTTAAAACTTCACCAGCCGCCACTTCTCACACATATAGTATCCCCATCTTCAGGAGAAGAAGTAGAATGTGTTTTGGGGTGTACTTCTAAGTATGTCCATGCTGTGTGTGATGAAATATTTTATTACATTGATATATTTGTGTAAAGCAATACATTTTCATTTTCTTTCCACATTTTCCAAAAACTTGTGGAACAAAAATGAAGTCTTCAAAAAACTCACAGTGCCTCCTAGAAAATACCTTGGTTTTAACTGTCCTACTACTCCAGAGTCTCCAAAAATGTCATAGGAAATTAGATGCGTAATTTATGCTCCTAGAGTGCTGGAAGATGCTCCTTGGATTTTGGGCCCTCTATTTATCTAGGCTGTGAAAAAGTCTTATGCCCCGTACACACGGTCGGAAATTCCGACCACAAAATCCGTCGGATTTATTCCGACGGATTTTGTCCGACACTGGTGTTGCATACATGCGGTCGGACAAAGTTGTCGAAAAATCCAATCATCCTGCGTACGACGGGACTACGTAGAGGCTAGTAGCCAATAGCTTTGGTCTTGTAATGTGATATGAGCATGCGTGGCACTTTGTCCGTTGGAATTCGCTACACACGATCGGAAAAAGTCCGATAGAACTTTGTTGTCGGAAAATTTGAGAGCAGGATCTCAAACTTTTTCCGGCGGAAATTCTGATGGAAAAAGTCCGATGGAGCCTACACACGGTCGGAATTTCCGACAACATGGTCCGATAGGACATTTTTCGTCGGAAAATCCGACCGTGTGTACGGGGCATTAGACATGTTGAATCGCCATATTCGGAATCGGAAATATCTTATTAATTGAAAACTTTGCGTAAAAAAAATACATTTTTATTTTCTTACCTCTATTTTCAAAAAAACTTGTGGCAAAAAAAGACACTTTGAAAAGACTCACTGGGGGTCATTTACTATAGCGCTGCAATGCTAAATAGCGCTAATCGTGCTACTTGGCACTAAAACTGTATTCACTACAGCGCTGGTAAAAAAATACACCCAAAATCGAATTTACTATAGTTCCCTGAAAACAAATAGCACCCAAACACTTATGCCTCATACACATGGTTGGATTTTTCAATGGAAAATGTTCGATGGGAGCTTTTTGGCAGAAATTCCGACCGTGTGTAGGCTCCATCGGACATTTTTCATCGGAATTTCCAAAAAAACACAAAATTTGAGATCTGGCTCTCAAATTTTCCAACAACAAAATCTGTTCTGGTAAATTCCGATCGTGTGTACACGATTCCGACGCACAAAGTTCCACGCATGCTCAGAATCAAGTATGAGACGGAATCACTCGGTCTGTTAAAACTAGCATTCGTAATGGAGATAGCACATTCGTTACGCTGCAAATTTTGAAATCTTTTAATGCAGCGCATTCGCTTCTTCTTTAGAATGCTAGAGCAATGAAGTGATTTTTGCTGCTCATATTCACAGAGTTCTGGCAACCTGATTTCTTTATTATTTCTCGTGATCTCATGAATAATTTTATGTTTTTATTTTTTCGTCAGATCTCCATAATAATGTTTAGAATTTTTGGTTATTGTGTTTTTTTTATAGTGATTTCCATAATTTTTTCTTTCGTTTTGTGTCAAGTTACCACAACACCATTATTATCTTGTATTTTTTGACCTCAAAGAGGTTGGTGTTGGTGTCCCTTGTTAATTTCACATTGTATTTTTGAAATGTAACTGCCTACTCACAAACAAACTGGCCTTTTTGAAACACATAGCCAAGTATTTGTAAAAAATAAAAAAAGGCAATAGGGCTGATTTACTAAAATGAATGTGCTGTGCCGGTTCATACCATATTTGGTGCGCCAGATAAATTATTCAGTGAGCGTATGAACCGGCGCACACATAAGCGCAACACATAATATACCGGCGCACCGCGATAATAGTATGCCATTGATAATAGCGCACGCTAACAGTCCATTCACACAGGGGCAACGCGACTTCCAGCGCGACTTGGGGCGACTTACAACACGACTTGGGGCGACTTACAACGCGGCTTGGGGCGACTTACAATATGACTTGGGGCGACTTACAACGTGACTTTAAGTCGCCCCCAGGCCAGGCGACTTTAATTAAAAAAAAAACAGCATGGGTTCCCCTCCAAGAGCATACCAGGCCCTTCAGGTCTGGTATGGATATTAACCCAGCGCCAAAAAAAAAAAATGGCGTGGGAGTCCCCCTCAAAATCCATACCAGGCCCTTCAGGTCTGGCATGGATTTTAAGGGGAACCCTGCAACAAAAAAAAAAAATGGCGTGGGGGTCTTAACAAGGGGACCCCCAGATCCCGGCCTCCCCCCCTGTGTGAAATGGTAAGTACCATTTCACCAAAAAAAAGTGACAAAAGAGTTAAAAATGACAGGATACAGTCTTCGACAAGTCCTTTATTAAAGTCTTCTTTCTTTCGGTCTTTTTCCATCTTCCTTTCTTCATCCTTCGGTTTCTTCATCTTCTTCCTCCATCCTCTTCTTCCTCCATCTTCTTCTTCCTCCGATCCGCTTCTTCTTGCTCCGGTGTTCTCGTCCAGCATCTTCCTCCACGGCGTCTCTTCTTCGTTATCGGGCCGCTCCGCGCAATGGGAGGCTCCCGCTCTGTGACGCTTCTCTTCTTCTTCATCTTCTTCTTCCTCCGATCCGCTTCTTGCTCCAGTGTTCTCGTTCGGCATCTTCCTCCACGGTGTCTCTTCTTTGTTATTGGGCTGCTCTGCGCAATGGGAGGCTCCCGCTGTGTGAAGCTTTTCTTCTTCTGACAGGTCTTATATAATGGAGGCCGGGGCCACCCGGTGACCCCACCCTCCTCTGACGCACGGTTCCATACATCAGAGGGGCGGCGGGGTCACCAGGTGGCCCAGGCCTCCGTTATATAAGACCTGTCAGAAGAAGAGAAGCATCACACAGCGGGAGCCTCCCATTGCGTGGAGCGGCCCAATAACGAAGAAGAGACGCCGTGGAGGAAGATGCCGGACGAGAACACCGCAGCAAGAAGCGGATCGGAGGAAGAAGAAGATGAAGAAGAAGAGAAGCGTCACACAGCGGGAGCCTCCCATTGCGCGGAGCGGCCCGATAACGAAGAAGAGACGCCGTGGAGGAAGATGACGGACGAGAACACCGGAGCAAGAAGAAGCCTGTCGGAGGAAAAAGAAGCTGAAGAAACCGAAGGATGAAGAAAGGAAGAAGGAAGAAGACCAGAAGAAAGAAGACTTTAATAAAGGACTTGTCAAAGACTGTCTCCTGTAATTTTTAACTCTTTTGTCACTTTTTTGGTGAAATGGTAGGGGTACTTTTGTACCCCCTTACCATTTCACACAGGGGGGGAGGCTGGGATCTGGGGGTCCCCTTGTTAAAGGGGGCTTACAGATTCCGATAAGCCCCCCGCCCGCAGACCCCCACAACCACCGGGCAAGGGTTGTGGGGATGAGGCCCTTGTCCTCATTAACATGGGGACAAGGTGCTTTGGGGAGGACCCCAAAGCATCCTCCCAATGTTGAGAGCATGTGGCCTGATATGGTTCAGGAGGGGGGCGCTCTCTCGTCCCCCCTCTTTTCCTGCAGCCTGCCAGGTTGCATGCTCGGATAAGGGTCTGGTATGGATTTTGAGGGGGACCCCCACGCCATTTTTTTTTGGGCGTGGGGTTCCCCTTAAAATCCATGCCAGACCTGAAGGGCCTGGTATGGATTGTGAGGGGGACCCCCGCGCCTTTTTTTTTTTTTGGCGCGGGGTTCCCCTTAATATCCATACCAGACCTGAAGGGCCTGATATGGAATTTCCTAATGCTAACATGACCTGTGTTCAAATAGCCTTTAAAAAACCCATAGAAGTGAACCAGCGCAAAAAAAAACAAAGTCAAGTTGAGATGTGCGCCCGTTCAACTTATGCAAAAGAACCTACGTGGCTTGATATTTACTAAGATTTTGCCCGCGCAGTGAACCAGAGCACATGAATGGGCGCAAATGCCGCGTGCGCATGCGCAATACATAAATTGACCTAGCGCAGTTACAAGTGTATTTGCAGGCGCAGCAAGCCTGCTCAGAGAAAGATAATTTTCGGTTCTACTCTGGGCATGTTCGTTAGTTGGACAGTCATATCTATACTTCCTCACATCACCCACATCACCCCCATAATATTGCCACTTCCAGCTTCTTTTTTTTTCTGAGTTGAAGAATGCTTGCGACAGGTCTATAGCAGCGCACAGATCAGAACAGCAGAAGATGACATATATGTCCCCAGGCTGTGGTCTTACAACAACCTGCATCTTTTGTCAGACCACACCAAACCCAGGCCATCACTCTCTTGTCTTCCTTCTACGCTTGCTTCCAGGCTGCGGCTCTGGTGTTGTAGTTGTAGCAGGAGGTGGAGGAGGAGGACCATGGTTGAACTCACAAACATGGCTTTGGCTTGTGAGTTTGCCCCTCAACCCCTTATTTAGGGCTTGTAACATAACTTCCACACATAAGTGGCGTTGGCCCGCCTCCATTTCCTGCATATTGCAGGCTGCCATGTAGGCATAGTCCTCTTGATTATTGGGGAGGGACCTGGGATTCATGGCAGGCTACTGGGCCCGGCCACCTCCTGGCTGCCACTTACCCCCTGCCACCTCCTGGCTGCCACTTACCCCCGCCACCCCTGGCTGCCACATTCCATGGCCTCCTCGTGGATGAGACTTTCCTGTATATGAAAAAGGGACATAGTTTTAGTTTTTGGTTTATCAATCACACACGATTTTCAGCTCATGACTTTTGGCAAATTGAATGTTAATAAATAGAAAAGACTATCATTCTGACCCCAGCATTTTTCCTTCTTGTCCCAATCATTTGTGGCTACTACTGTCTATTGATATGTAAAACACTTTGTAAAATCAGAAATTACTGATCAATAATAACATCTAGTTAACATCATTATTTGAGTAGAAGTATGTTGAACAATGCTATACCTGGCACAAGCTGGGCTCCTCTACTTCTTCCTGGCTGGAAGGCCCAGGTTGGACGTCAGAAGCCTCAGCTGAGATGGAAGGAAGCCTTTAAGGAAGATTGGAGAGTGCTGGCCTGCGTTTAGTCTGGCCTGCCAGAAAATGCAGTCTGTCATAGTACCACAGCCTGGGGGCATAAATGTCATCTGCTGCAGCTCCTGATCTCTGGAAATCCTGGACCTTCTTGCACTCCCTATTATAAGTACTCTTAATGCCACCAATCAGGGCCTTCAAATAGGGGATGGTTGCAGTGGGGATCACCGGCTTCACAAATTCCAGCAATTGATCAAACGCTGCCTTCCTGTTTGGTTTATTGTTATAAAAGGGGTGGTTTACCTGCCACAGACAGGGCAGCTCCCTGTACATATCAATGAATATGGGGATAAAGTCCACATCATTGAATAGATCCATTTTCTCTGCAAGACACAACACAAGACAAACCCTAATATCAGGCTAAACTCTCCTAATCTTGTCCCAATATAGGCCTCAATCTAGAAGCAGTATAGGCCCCTGATGCACCAAGTTAAAATTGTACCTTCGTTAGAATGAACAGCGCTTCTGCTACTCCTTCCTCTGCTCACAGATCGTATGTACGACACACGCGTGTTACGCTTTATATACACTGCGCATGCATGAAACTCCACCCACCCCAGACGTTCTTTCTAGTATATTCCCCACAGCAACGACGAGGAAAGCCTGGAGCCACAAACGTTCCAAACCCAGAGGATATTTAAGGCTTCAAATATGGCCTTTATAGAGATGGTGGAGACTGTGGACATCTTCAAGAGGGCTGACTATGACGGGAAGCATGGACCGTACCTAAACCCAAATGTGAGAAAGGCCAAGATCATGACTAAAGTTGTGAAAAGTCTGCAGAAGAATTTTGATGTACGGCGATCCAAGGATCAACTAAGGAAACGCTGGTCAGACCTCAAATTGAAGGAGCAGGATCAATACAAAAGTAAGTATTTTGTTGTGTGTTCCTATTCTTCTTCTTATGTTCATGCTGCTCCACGTGCTTTTCTTTACTGTTGTACAGTTTAAAATGGCAAGTTTCAGGTTCGTGGCCACAGATGCAGATGCAGGTTAACTACATTTGGTCATGCCTATTTGTCTTAAAAGAAGTTTAGTACATTGTTGTCTAGATGGGTTTGTAACTAGAATGAAATGCAAACTTGATTCAGTGTAAGGTGAGGACACTCAGCAGCTGTTTACACATCTGGACGCAGCAGCACTAGTGTGGGGCACCAGAACTAACTTTTTAGGGTGTCCCACACAGGTGCTCCAGTGGATACTAGGGGTATCTACATGTGTGATACTGTAACAAAAAAGGTAAGTATTCCAGTTTTGTAAAGGGAAAAAATCATGTCAGCTTTGAACTCTGCCAAAATATAAATACCGTATATACTCGACTATAGGCCGTCCCGAGTATAAGCCGAGACCCCTAATTAACCACAAAAAAATGGGAAACCTGCATTGACCCGTGTATAAGCCGAGGGTACAAAATGCAGCAGCTACTGTAAGTGGAAAAGAGGGCCAGCAATGCCCATCTGCAGCTGCCTGTCCCCTGTACAGACCCCCCCCGTGTCCCCATTACAGCCTACCTGTGCCGATCTTCGGTCCCCGGTCCCCGCTCTCCGGTCTCCGGTCTTCGGTCTTCGGTCCCCGCTCTACGGTCTCCGGTCTCCGGTCCTCGGTCCTCGGTCCCCGGTCCCTGCTCTCCGCTCTGTCCCCGCTCGCCGCTCTCCGCTCTGTCCCCGTGTACGGTGCCATTGCAAAATTAAAAAGCCGCGCCTCCTCCTCATCCTCGTCCGTGATAGGAGGAACGCTGTTTTCCCAGCAGTCAGTGCGCAGTGTTCCGCCTATCACGGACGCCCTCTCATCCTCGTCCATGAGATGAGAATGACAGGGCATCCGTGATAGGCGGAACACTGCACTGCTGGGAAAATTAGTGTCCGCCTATCACGGACGGGCGGGAGGAGGCGGCGCGGCTTTTTAAAACTGCCGTCTGTCTGCATGACAAGCTGTTCATGTAGGCAGATGGCAGTGACTCGAATATAAGCCGAGGGGGGGACTTTCAGCCCTAAAAAATGGGCTGAAAATCTCGGCTTATATTCGAGTATATACGGTAATACTATGACACTTCCAAGCAATGTTTCATATTCCTATTTCTTGCCTCTAATATCTGTGTGCTAAGTATACCTTTATTTTATTCACATATGGGAGAATAGACTCGGGATGTCTGAGGTCACCAGGGACCCCTAACCTCCTAAAGAAGGGGAAATCCCAAAACCACAACCTGAGAATGTGGAGGAAAGAGAAATTTATGAATTGGGCGAAATACCACAGCTTCAGGTAATAGATGTATGCCTGCATGTTTCTAATACACGGTGTGTTTTTTTTTTAGGTGATGTGGATGTTGTTGAAGAAGAAACTTTTCTTCTGACAATAATATAACGGAACCGGGCGTCAGAGGGGGGTGGGGTCACTAGGTGAAGGGCCTGGTATGCTCTTGGAGAAGAACCCATGCCAAAGTTGCCTGGCCTGGGCAAATTAAAGTTGTGTTGTAAGTCACCCCAAGTGGTGTTGTAAAGTCACCCCAAGTCGTCTTGTAAGTCGCCCTAAGTCGTGCTGGAAGTCGTGTTGCCCCTGTGTGAATGGACTGTTAACGATAACGACGTGCTCTATTATCAATGGCATATTACTATCACGGTGCGCCGGCATATTATGTGTTGCGCTTATACGTGCGCCCGTTCATACGCTCAATTAAAAATGTATGTGGCGCACCAATTAAGGTCTGAACCGCCGCAGCGCATTCATCTTAGTAAATGACCCCCAGTGTGTCAACATGTGCTATCTGCCATCACGGGATATCTTGGTACGCGTTGTGGGAGTGAAACCCCTTCCTTGCAAATAAAGTAGATGAGAGGAAGGGGTTGCAACCCGAAACACATCCATTGATCCTCATGATAGGAGATAGCACATGTTGACATTAGGCATGGGATCAGGAGGGAAATCCCCATTTTGACTCTCAATTTGTGTGCATCTTCAAAATTTGGCTTTCACAGGGGTGACATCACCCTATCTGATGAAGGCACTATCAACACAGTTTGGACATACTAATGTCTGATATTGACTTCACTTTGTCAAAGTTGAACTTTGTAAGTTCTTGAGTAGTGTATTGTTTTATGGTTTTAAACATGACAGTTTTAACACAAAAAAGGCTATTTGTACTGTCAAAAACAAAAATGTTAATACTAAAATATGTTGTTTTTTTCAAAACCCCCTTTTTTTTTTTTTTTTAAATTAACTGTATTTTATTGATCATAAAAGAGCTGAAAATTGGAGATTCGGGGCGAAGGACTGAGCATAGTGTCTTATTTGTAAATAACTGTAGAACACCTGGTGGGGTAAGTCACATTTTTTTTGGAGCTTAGTAAATGAGAGCATCCTACGCGTACACGGGTGCACTAGGTGGCCAAAGTGGAAGAGATTCCGTGTCGCCCAGGGTGAAGACATCTGGTGTGTGAGACCTGCAGGCATCCTGGGGTTATAGAGAAAGGAAGTCAAGGGAGATCTTTCTGAGCTCAAATTATGCTCCCAGAATAGTCTGCGCCAGAATGTCTTAAGGTGAAGCGTGGGTCCCAGAAGCTGGGCCGAGTCCACCTCCACCCCAAAGCACCCTCCCAATGTTGAGGGCATGTGGCCTGGTACGGTTCAGGAGGGGGGGCTCTCTCTCGTCCCCCCTCTTTTCCTGCGGCCTGCCAGGTTGCATGCTCGGATAAGGGTCTGGTATGGATTTTGAGGGGGACCCCCACACCAGGGTGAAGACATCTGGTGTGTGAGACCTGCAGGCATCCTGGGGTTATAGAGAAAGGAAGTCAAGGGAGATCTTTCTGAGCTCATGGGTCTCAGAAGCCGGGCCGAGTCCACCTCCACGTTTGCATTCCAGAGCAGGCTGTTTGGGTGTATGGGTGCAAGCCATAAATTTTCAATTTCCGTCCACTTATTATAGGATTGTTGGGGAAACCAGGAGGTCAAGGCGCGCAGCTGGGCAGCTTGATAGTATTTGATTAAGTCCGGGAATGCCAACCCCCCCATCCGTACGGGTCGCTGTTAGTGCTGAGCGGGGTATTCTATGTCTCTTATAATTCCATACAAATTGTACTAAGTCCGCCTGGAGTTTCCGCAGTCCTGCATAGGGTATTGGGATGGGCAGTGTTTGGAAGAGGTACAGGAGCTTGGGGAGGATGGTCATCTTAATAGACAATCCCCTGATGAAGTCATGTGACCCGTGACGAACACGCGTCGGAACTGACCTATACCTACCGGAAGTGACGCCAATCGAGCTTGCCGCACGTTTATACTCTGCCTGTTTTTACCACTGATTTGTGAGTACCCATTTTAATGTTACTATTGCTTGAATAAATATTGTTTTATAAAACTTACTACACCATGAGGCCTACTTCCTTTCCCTAACATACTGATGAGAACCCCCAACCTGGATACACCAACACCTTTATGCAAGGGGACATTGATGGGACATTGATAGGAAACGCCAAACAGGATCTGGGCCACTCATCTGGGACCTATAGGAGGACGGTCACCAAGGACCACAAAGACTTATACACCCATGCTGTAACCTTACAGCTGTAAAAAGGGGCCACTCATACTACCCCCATTAGGATTGCACAGGACACGAGAAATCGCACAGGACACCCACGGATTACACTGCATATCAGAGTTCACCACCTCAACTTCCAGCACTTGCACTTTTACTTATTGGATCGATGGACACTATTTGCACCTTATGATATTTATGGATTAATTTTATACACAATTTTTTATTCGTTGCACCTTATGACTACCACTGGCACACAGCCTTAGCCAGCTTTTGGCTTTTCTTTATTTATTTCACGTATTTTGTGTTTTTATGCACCTTTATTGTTACACTCCCAAGTGATACATTTATTCCAGGATTGTTGAAGACTGTTTCCTGACGCCTTCATGGCAGCACACACTGGTTGTGACTCCGCCCCCACAACCGGACAGGATTGGTTTAACTATAAATTTGAAGGGGAGACCCCTCGCTGCATTCTCTTTTTTATCCTCACCTGACATGTTGGACGAACAGGTTTCTCCTACTTTTACAGATGAATAAAGCCTCTTACCGCAATCGCCCCAGCAGGTTCAAGCCTCTCCTGTTTGGAAGACCCTCCTGTACAGTCTCTAAAGGAGATTCTATGGAGGGAACCCCCATTCTGGTGGTCTCAGGGGGTGACTGGATCCTGGCAATTTACAAGCTTTAAAGAAGCTTTTTTATTGTGCAGTGGACTATTGTGCAGTGGACTCCCCCCCTTTCCTTTTTATATCCCCCTTTCTTTCATTTTCTACTTTGATTTGTGCCTTTTAAAAAAAAAAAGTTTTTAAATTACACCTTTTCTTACTTGAGGGCTTGCTGGCCCTTGCTGTCCTCCGACATGGCCACTGTTCGTTTCGTAAGCCGCGCCTGCGCTCGTGCAGAGCCAGGTAAACACCGCTGTATCCCCTGTGTATTACGCCCTTATCCAAGATGGCGTCGGAAGACTCAGGACGCATCTGCGCATGCGCGAGAGCGTCATTCGGCCGGTGCAATGGCGCCATTTTTAAATACAGAGTTTTTTTCTCTGTATCACTGTGTGTTTTACAAGAACTACATAGAGAATGGCTGCTGCTCTGCATTTCAGGGAAAAACATCAGCTACAAGGTAAGTCCCTGTGGGGCCACTATTTATTCCATTTGTAATAAATAATAAAAAAATAAAAAATAAATACATTTTTTTTCTGAATACACATACGATTATTCTCTATATTTCCCAGACTGCCCTGTCCCTTTTTTCCTATGGAGTCCACTGCCCACACAGACCACCATCAGCAAACTAGGCAAGAGGCTGTACCAGGTATAGGTAAGTATTGAAGGGGAGGAAAAAGAGTGCCAGACCGCTAAATGCTGCATTTTTTTGGCAGCCTTGCTAGATCAAGAGCCGCAAGTTCCCGGCATGGGAGAAGATCGAGCCATACTTCAAGCAGGAGGTCCCGCAGGAGCCGTTCAAGATCTCCTTCGCGTCATCGAAGACACAGCCACTCACGGCATAGTTACTCACGCCACAGCCGCTCCCGTCGCAGCCGGTCAAATCACAGGAAGTCCCCCTCCTCGCACCATCGAAGCCGCCACACCCGTCCTGCAGCCAATGCCTGCTGGGTATGCGGCGCTCCAGCACTGCCAGATAAGCTTGCCTGCCGCTCTTGCTTCAATAAAGCCACTAGAGAGAAGGAAGCAGACGCAAGGATGGCAACAGACCTCATAAGGGAATCAGTGTGGGAGTCCTTACTGGAAACAACAGCACCAACAATGGATAGAGCTGCTCCCAGTACATCCTCAGCGGAACCCCATCACACCCAGGCCTCAGACTTGTCCTATGAGGGTGAAGGTCATGACATGTCAGCAGGTTTCGATTTTTCCCTGGTGGAGCCCTTCGCAAAGTCAGTCAAGGAGGCAATCGGCTGGCAAGACGACAAAGCAGAACCCCAAAAGGTTCGGAAATACTTTCCAAACTTAAAAAGGGATCCAGAATCTTTTCCATTTATAGAAGAACTTGAGGATCTCATAAAAGACGAATGGGAGAGGTCTGATAAACGATCTAGTCTGACCAATAGACTAGCCAAGATGTATCCCTTGAGTGAATCAAAAGTAAAATCTTTGATTAACGCTCCCGTCGTCGACGCTTCTTTGATGCGTCTCGCCCGCCACGTCACATTACCGATCGAGGATGCTGTCTCCTTTCGAGATGTGCTCGATCAAAAGATGGACCTGGAATTGAAGAAAGCTTATTCCACAGCTGGGGGAGCCTGTAGACCTGCAATTACTACAGCAGCAGTGGCCAAAGCCATCTCGGGATGGACATCTAAAATAGAAAAGGACCTACAGGATGGCATCGAAATGGAGAAAATAATTTCCTCTCTACAAGAAATCAGACTTACAGGTGATTTCGTAGCACAAGCATCTGTAGATATTATAAGATCTTCGGCCAGAACTATGCTGGCATCAGTAACGGCAAGAAGGGCCCTATGGCTCAAACCATGGATGGCCGATACAGCATCTAAAATGAACTGGTGCAGGATCCCGTACGATGGCTCAAATCTGTTCGGTACCAAATTAGACTCCGCCATCTCCAAAGTAACAGGAGGGAAGTCAGGTCTAATCCCCTCCGATAGGAGACCCAAGACTCAGAAAGGGCCAGCATATAGACGCAACCTCCCGGACAAATACAGAGAGGCCAGATCCTACCGCCCTGGTAGGGAATTTAGAAGGGATTGGAAGAACACAAAACCTGCCTTTCTGAGGATGCAGAAAACCAAGACCACCCCGGCAGGGGAACAGCAAAAGTCATTTTGAAATTTTGCCCGCCCACCCGGCTCAGGTGGGCGCCAGGCTAAAAAACTTCTTCCAAATCTGGACAAATCATATAAAAGATTTATGGACATTGTCCACAATCAAATTCGGACACAAGTGGAGATTCATAAGCAGACTCCCAGGAAATCACTTCCAGGCAACCAGACTACCATCCTCACTACCCAAGAGAAGTCTACTAATAAAATATGTAGCAGAACTGAAACAGAAGGGGGCAATCCTAAAAGTCCCATCATGTCAAAGGGGGAGAGGATTCTACTTCCCCCTGTTTCTGGTGAAGAAGAAAACAGGAGACCTACGTCCTGTGTTGGACCTCAAAAGGCTCAACAAAGGTATCAAGGTGGAGGCTTTCAAAATGGATAGCCTCCAGTCCATACTTCTGGCAATAAATCTGGGCGACTGGATGCTTTCAATAGACTTATCGGACGCTTACCTTCATATTCCAATTCATCCAGCCTTTCAAAAATTTCTTCGGTTTGCCATAAATCAATGTCATTTTCAATGTCAGTGCCTCCCATTCGGCATCTCCTCGGCACCCAGGACTCTTACAAAAGTTCTGTTACCTTTGGTGGCACTCCTCAGGGAAAAGGGATTACGGATCCACCATTACCTGGACGACATCCTACTTTTAGCAGAAGATCAAGAGACGCTGATCCATCACCGGGAAATCCTCCTTACAACTCTCCAGAAATTCAGATGGATAATCAACTGGAAGAAGAGCAGTCTGCAACCCACCCAAAATATGATATTTTTGGGACCGGATCTAAACACCAAAACAAACAAGATGCAGCTCCCACAAGAAAAGATCCAGCCTTTAATACAGAAAATGCAGAGACTCTTATCAACAAATCACCTACCAGTCAGAGCTTGTCTGAGTATAATAGGGTCCATGTCCGCAACCATACCCATGGTGCAATGGTCACAGTGGCACATGAGAGCCCTGCAGAACTAATTTCTCAAGCAGTGAGATGGAGTATCGATGCATCAGACCATTTTCATCCTCAAAGCAGTGAAACAATCGATATGGTGGTGGACGCGTCAGAGCAACCCCAAGAGATACAGACCAATAGTCCCTCCGGATCCCGAGGTAGTCACCTCAGATGCCTGCCAGAGCGGTTGGGGAGCCCACTTCCAAGATCGAGCAGCCCAGGGCCGATGGCATTTTCAGGCTCAAGGTTTGGTCTCGAACATACTGGAACTCAGAGCAGCCTTCCATGCGTTAAAGGCATTCACAACGCTCCTAAAGGGGAAAAATGTGCTTATCAGGATGGACAACAGGGTGGCAGTGTCCTATATTCAAAAACAAGGAGGTACCAGGAGTGTCACTCTGATGGAGGAAGTCCGGCCCATCTTGGAATGGGCCCAGATACACCTATCGAGTTTAAAGGCAGTATTCGTCCCAGCGGCACAGAACATGCTAGCCGACTACCTAAGTCGGGAGACATTATCCAACAACGAGTGGTCATTGAACCCTCAGGCATTCTCTCTCCTTACAGAAGCCTGGGGAATACCGGAGATAGACTTGGCAGCCACACCGATGAATACCAAATGCCGCAGATTCCTGGCAAGAGGTTCATTTCCATCAGCAGAGGGAATAGACTGCCTGATTCCCCCATGGGATTTCAAGTTGGGGTACATATTCCCTCCAACCCTGTTAATTGCGAGGTTCCTATACAGACTCCGGAGATCCTCAGTGACAGTAATATCGGTAATTCCACTATGGCCGAGAAGACCGTGGTTCACGACCCTCTTACAACTCAGCCTTCAACCTCCAATTCCTCTTCCAATAACCCTGGACCTTCTAGCTCAAGGGCAATTCCTTCACCCAGCACCAGAGAAGTTACACCTGATGGCCTGGAGATTGAGAGGGCTAGACTAAGGGCACAAGGCTGTTCTCAGGAGGTTATATCTACCCTGATGCAAGCTAGAAAAAGTCTTTACCAATACCATCTACACAAGGATTTGGTAAAAATTCTGCTCCTTGGCACAACAGAGAAGATGGAATCACCTCTCTCCGGAACCTTCTCAAATCCTAGAATTCCTCCAATCAGGGGTGAACAAGGGTATAAGCTCAAGTACCCTTAAGGTACAGGTATCTGCTCTGTCAGCAAAGACAGGTACTAGGTGGGCATTCCACCCTCTGGTAATCCAGTTCCTGAAGGCCTGCCTAAAGATCAAACCTCCCAGGAAACCAGTTTTTCCATCATGGGATCTATCAATAGTTCTCCATGCTTTCTCTAACCCTCCGTTTATTCCGTCCGAAATGATTTCGCTATGGGATTTGACTTTGAAGCTATCCTTCCTCATAGCAATAACATCAGCAAATAGAGTGTCAGTAATCCAATTACTAATGATTTCGGAGCCCCACTTGGTCCTCTTGCCCGACAGAGTAATTCTAAGACCTTCAGAGCACTTCATACCTAAAGTAGCAACTTCCTTTCATTACAACCAAGACATCATCCTTCCATCCTTCACTGACGATCAGGGTGAACCACATCCATTGGACATCAAAACAACCATTACTAACTATTTAGCAGCTACCACCTCCTTTAGAAGGACAGATTCTCTTATGATCATTCCCCATGGAACCAGACGTGGGCAAGAAGCCTCCTCACGTATCTCGTCCTGGCTAGTCAAAGCAATAAAAAGGCATATTCCACCCAGCATCTGATGATCCCTGAAGATATCAAGGCTCATTCTACTAGGGCAGTGGCTACCTCCTGGGCAGCGTATTGCAGGGTCTCACCAGAGACAATATGCAGAGCAGCGACATGGTCCTCCAGACGTACCTTTATTTCTCACTACAAAGTGGATTCTGCCCACTTGTCCATGGCAGACTTCGGAAGATCAGTTGTTAGAGCAAATTCTTCCGCATTATAGGAATAAATATTATTTTACTTGCACCCACCCGACTGGCGAGTTATTTCCCAGTGTGTGCTGCCATGAAGGCGTCAGGAAAACGGAAAATTGTATACTCACCTTTCCGTAATTTTCCTTTCCCGACGCATCTTCATGGCAGCACACAATTGCCCACCCCGTTTCTTGTGGTAATATATACAGAGAATGCAGCGGGGGATCTCCCCTTCAAATTTATAATTAAACCAATCCTGTCAGGTTGTGGGGGCGGAGTCACAACCAGTGTGTGCTGCCATGAAGATGCGTCAGGAAAAGAAAATTACGGAAAGGTGAGTATACAATTTTCCGTTTTTTTACCGAAGATTACTATCTGCTGATCCCTTTATTCTGATGCACTTCTACTTTTGATGCACTATATTCTAGTCACTTACCTGGACTTATGCTATTTTCATAGCCACTTGATTATATTTTACCTGATTACCTATTATCCTTTATCATCTAGTTTAGTTTAATTTTACTGCGCGCCACTACTCTCTTTACATCTTAATAGACACCACCCTCCCCAGTGGGAAATATGGTGGGTTTTCCACTTTTGTAGGAGGTCCCTTATAGACCGGAACAGGGAAGGAAAGTTAGCTCGTTATAGAGTGGCATAGGATTGCGTTTTCAGAGCTGTCGTCTTCCAGTGATAGGGGAAGCATCACTGCTGGTGCTGTACCTCTGCGGCCGGGATATTAATAGGGAGAGCCTCCGATCTGGCTGCATTTATTTTATAGCCAGAGAGGGATTTATAAAGATCAAGTTCATAGTTACATTGTTACATAGTTAGTTAGGTTGAAAAAAGACACAAGTCCATCCAGTTCAACCACAAATAAAAAAAAATATTATCATACAATCCCATATACCCCATTCTATACCCACAGTTGATCCAGAGGCAGGCAAAAAAAAAAAACAGCAGAGCATGCTCCAATTTGCTAAAGCAGGGGAAAAAATTCCTTCCTGATCCCCCGAGAGGCAATCAGATTTTCCCTGGATCAACTTTACCTATAAATGTTGGTACCCAGTTATATTATGTACATTTAGGAAATAATCCAGGCCTTTCTTAAAGCAATCTACTGAGCTGGCCAGAACCACCTCTGCAGGGAGTCTATTCCACATTTTCACAGCTCTTACTGTGAAGAAACCTTTCGGTATTTGGAGATGAAATCTCTTTTCCGCTAGACTTAAAGAGTGCCCCCTTGTCCTCTTTGTTGACTGTTAAGTGAATAACTCAACACCAAGTTCACTATATGTACCCCTTATATATTTGTACATGTTGATGCTATCCCCCCTTAATCTCCTCTTATCAAGGGTGAATAAATTCAGTTCCTCTAATCTTTCCTCATAACTGAGCTCCTCCATGCCTCTTATCAGTTTGGTTGCCCTTCTCTGCACTTTCTCCAGTTCCCCAATATCCTTTTTGAGAACTGGTGCCCAAAACTGAACTGCATATTCCAGATGAGGTCTTACTAATGATTTGAACAGGGGCAAAATGATATTTCTCTCTCTGGAGTCCATACCTCTCTTAATACAAGAAAGGACTTTGCTCGCTTTGGAAACCGCAGCTTGGCATTGCATGCTATTATTGAGCTTATGATCTACCAAAACCCCCAGATCCTTCTCCACTATGGATCCCCCCAGTTGTACTCCCTCTAGCATGTATGATGTATGCATATTCTTAGCCCCCAAGTGCATAACTTTACATTTATCAACATTAAACCTCATCTGCCACATAGTCGCCCAATTAGACAGAGCATTCAGGTCGGCTTGTAAATTGGAGACATCCTGTAAGGACGTTATTCCACTGCATAGCTTGGTGTCATCTGCAAAGACGGAAATGTTACTTTTGATCCCAGACCCAATATCATTTATAAAGATATTAAAAAGTAAGGGTCCCAGCACTGAACCTTGGGGTACACCACTGATAACCTTAGACCAGTGTTTCTCAACTCCAGCCCTCAAGGCGCACCAGCAGGTCATGTTTTCAGGATTTCCATTATTTTGCACAGGTGGTTTGATCAGTTTCACTGCCTTAGGAATTACCACAGCCATTTCATCTGAGGGAAATCCTGAAAACATGACCTGTTGGTGTGCCTTGAGGACTGGAGTTGAGAAACACTGCCTTAGACCATTCAGAGTAAAGCCCCATACACACGCTCGGACTATCCGAGGACCAGGTTCGTCGGATCATGTCCGTCATACTTTGTCCGATGTTGGTTTTGCGTACACACGGTCGGACAAAGTTGTCGGAAAATCCGATCATTCTGAACGTGGTGACGTTTGTTGCCTACGACGGGACTACGTAGAGGCTAGTAGCCAATAGCTTTGGTCTTGTAATGTGATCTGAGCATGCGTAGCACTTTGTCCGTCGGACAACCGTACACACGATCGGATTTGGTGTGATCGGACCGTGTTGTCGGCAAATCTTTCCAGCAGGAGATAAGACTTTGTCCGTCGGACAATCCGACGTACACTGTCCGGTGGTGCATACACACGGTCTGATTTTTCAACAACATTGTCCGATCGGACAGAATCCATGAAAAAGTCCGACCGTGTGTATGGGGCTTAAGAATCATTAACCACTTCTCTCTGAATTCTGTCTTTTAGACAGTTTTCTATCCATTTACAAACCAATATTTCCAAACCTGTAGACTTTACCTTACACATGAGCCGTGTGTGCAGAACTGTATTGAACACTTTTGCAAAATCCAAGTATACCACGTCCACCGCCACCCCTCTGTCCAAGGTTTTACTTACCTCCTCATAAAAAGAAATCAGGTTTTTCTGACAGCTTCTGTCTTTCATCCATGCTGTCTGTTGTTGTGTAGATTGGGGAGTGATCTCTGCAAAGAGTGCTAATTTAAATTCCCCTCCCCGCACCGAGACCCCACAAATGTCCTGGTTTCTATGAATGGACGCCGCCAGGGGCTCAACACACAATGCAAAGAGTAGTGGTGAGAGTGGGCACCCCTGGCGGGTTCCATTCCCTGTCGGGAAGGCAGCGGACAGGGCAAAGGGGGTCTTAACCTGGGACGTGGGGTTAGTGTATAGGTGCTGGATGGGTCCCCCAAATCCCATGTGTTTTAACGTGACAAACAAGAAAGGCCAGCTAAGGCGATCAAAGGCCTTTTCTGCGGCCAGCTCCAGCGCTAGAGTTGCTAAGCCATCCCTGTTCGCCACATCTATTAGGTCAATCATTCGTCTTGTATTATCCCCTGCTTGACAGAGGGGGACAAAGCCCACCTGATCCTTATGTACCAAAAAGGGCAATATCAGGTTTAGACGCACCGAGAGGAGCTTAGTGAAATTTTTTAGATCAGAGTTTAAAAGTGCAATCGGCCTGTAACTAGCGCATCATGATGGGTCTTTTTCGGGTTTGGGGATCAGTGTGAGGAATGACCTTTGCATGTCTGAGGGGATGGGGGTTAGCTGGAGAAAGGCATTGAACAGCTTGCACATATGTGGCAGAAGAATAGGGAGGAATGATTTGTAGTATTCATAAGGGAGGCCTTCTGGGCCGGGGGATGTATGTGTGGGTAAGGTCTTGATGGTGGCTGTCAGTTCCTCCTCTGTGATAGGGGTAATGAGTGACAGAAGGTCTGACGCCTGGAGTTTGGGGATACCGCTGCATTCTAAGTAGTGGTACAGGCGGTCGTTCAGTTCAGGGGGAAGAGGGTCATGGGGATCTCAGGGTCGCTGTAAAGGGCAGTGTAAAATTCTTCAAAGGCATTAGCTATGTCTTGAGGGTGTGTGGAGGAGGAAATTATTCAACTGCCAGTGGCACGGTTTGCAGGTGGGGTGCCTATTTCCAGGGTCATAGCTACAGGGGCATGGTCAGACCAGGAGATTGGTATATTTTATACAGATCTCGCATGCACTTTGGGGGGGCAAGCACTGAAAACCAGATACAAACCCACAAGCACAAACTGAAGAGCAGTAACGATCAGAAAAGCACGAGGCTGAAAAGCGCAAATCGTCTCTCACCAAACTTCTACTAACACAAGATTAGCAGAAGGAGCCCAAAGGGTGGCGCACTTGGTATTGAACTGCCCTTTTCTAGTGCCGTCGTACATGCTGTATGTCACCGCATTCTTGACGGTCGGAATTTCCGACTAGATTTGTGTGACCGTGTGTATGCAAGACAAGTTTGAGCCAACATCCATCAGAAAAAATCCATGGATTTTGTTGTCAGAATGTCCGATCGTGTGTACTAGGCATTACTCTGCTAAAACCTGGAGTAGTACACATGGAAATAATGTTTAGAGCATGATATAATTGCCTAAATGGTACTGAAATATGCAGTATATTGTTTAAAGATAATCTGCTTTTAAACTTTGTGAAAAAATAATTTCTACACTTAAATATCTTTAAAAGTCTGAGAAGAGATAAATTCCCTGTCTCTGTAAAACTAGGTGTCAGCAGAACTGAGCATGCTCAGACCTGCAAACTACTCTCACTTTAACTCCCATGGCTTTTTTACAGGGCACTATAGTAAATAACAAAATTAGCTCTGGGCTAAAATGCGTTTTTGAAAGTGAAAATCGGTGCTATACAGTCCAATGCAAGTTTTAGCCATTGATTCTAATGGTACAATTGTAACTTCCCCAAATAAATACTTTTAATTTTGATATGAAATGTACGGTATCTTTCTCTGAAATGTATTTTCCTTGCAACAATGTTGCTTCTACTCATCTATTGTGTTTTTAATAATGGTATAATGTGAAATGTTTTGATTATTTGGTAAAATATATTTTTTTGTCACTTTCACTTCTTACTCTCCATCTCACAAAAATCTTTACCCAAACTCACACAAGTGTCTTTACAAACCACAAACAATACCATTGCTGAGGCAAATTTAAAATGAGTCACAATGGTGTGTTTTTTATTATTTAGAAATAATCATAATTTGAGCCCAACAAATGTGATATGTGTACCAACGAGATTGGATTGATTGCATTGCCCTCAGGTGGCAAACAAAAACCAAGATATAAGTGTGCCACATCCTGTAATCTATAAATGCCGAATAAAGGAATGATGGACTTTATAGGCACATATAAAAATATGAGCTATGAATAAGCATCTAATGATGTGAAACGCGTTAGCTATTGATCCCTGTTTTGTCCCTATTTGATATGACTGTCACGATGGAATTTTACTTTTCATAATAAAGATGCCTGTCTTCAGAGTGCGACATTCCAGGAAATTTTTGGTTCCACGTATAAAAATTTACATTTTTTTAATAATTCACATAAAATACATACATATACAACACATAATATTTGCAATAAAGCAGTATGGGACACAGTGGTTTTATCCTAGAGGTAACACTTAGTTAATACTTCCTGTGTGGCAATATTAATAGAAATGCCTACACTGAGATGTAGCGTCCCTCTTGGTAGTTCCCACAATCCTAATAGATTAAAAGGAATTGCTCGCTCTACATTTTTTGCAACCTGAAATGTCACATCTTCAGGAGATTCAATAATTCTAGTTGGAGAAATAAACTCAAATTAAAATACAGTACAGAATATTGGCATGGTGGTACAGGTGTGTGTGTGTGTGAACGTAAACTTACCAATAATATGGCGCTTAAACAAATGGTCTCGACACTCATCTGTATCGGAAATAATGACCGCTGAACAACCCCCTCCAATTGGATATGACAACCAGGGACACCAGAGGCCAGCGGTAGCCACAACAAAGGCACAGGTGTTGGGATGTGGGGATGTACACGTAAACTACAGTAAGTATAGAAAGTATAGTAATAAGTATTGATATAAACTACTTCAATTCAGGTTGGGGCATAGTATAACATTAAATCCCATACTTACATAAACGCCAATCTGCCTCCACTTCTATGTGCAGGGCCGCTGATAGGCCAGTACAACTGGCCCTGTTGTACTGGGCCCGACCAGCAGGGGGACCCGGGCAACCTGAACAGATAAGCAATTTAATGTAAATAAAAAAAAATCCTCCGGTGAGTGATCAGTGTCCCTTACGTTCAGCACCATACCACACCATCCTCCCACACCCAGCCGACCACCGTACAGACAACACCCACCCCACCCCAACCTGCAGAGACAGTGCCACCAATGCCGTAATGTGCTGCAGACAGTGCCACCCATGCCGTCAATGCCATATTGTGCTGCAGACAGTGCCACGCATGCCGCCAATGCCATATTGTGCTGCAGACAGTGCCACCCATGCCGCCAATGTCGTAAATGTGCTGCAGATAGTGCCACCCATGCCGCCAATGCCGTAATGTGCTGCAGACAGTGCCACCCATGACGCTAATGCCATAATGCATGTGCTGCCTGCAGAGACAGTGCCACCCATGCTGCCAATGGCATTATGCCATTGGCAGCATGGGTGGCAGTGTCTGCAGCACAATATGGCATTGGCGGCATGGGTGGCACTGTCTGCAGCACAATATGGCATTGGCGGCACTGTCTGAAGCACATTTACGGCATTGGCGGCATGGATGGTACTGTCTGCAGCATATTACGGCATTGGCGGCATGGGTGGCACTGTCTGCAGCACAATATGGCATTGGCGGCATGGCATGGGTAGCACTGTCTCTGCAGTACATTATGGCATTGGCATGTCCCACTCTCAAGTCGCTGATCACCACCATTACTAGTAAAAATAAATAAAAAATACATAAATACATTAAATAGTTTGTAGATGCTATAACTTTTGCGCAAACCAATCAATAAATGCTTTTTGGGATTATTTTTTTTACAAAAAATATGTTGCAGAATACATATTGGCCTAAACGTTTGAAGAAGTTTGATTTGTTTTTTATTGGATAAGTTTTATTGCAGAAAGTAGAAAAAATATATATTTTTTCAAAATAGTTTTTATTTTTTTGTTTAGAAATGCAAAAAGTAAAAAACGCAGAGGTGACCAAATACCACCAAAAGAAAGCTCTATTTGTGGGGGAAAACATACATTTTAGTACAGAGTCGCGCGACCAAGTAATTGTCAGTTAAAATAAAATAAGTGCTGTATTGCAAAAAATGGCCTGGTCATGAAGGGGGTAAATCTTCCAGAGTGCAAGGGGCCTTCCTGTGTGGCTGTGAGAAAAATAAATATCACTTGTAGACAAACCTGCACTTTGTTTCAAGGCGGGGTCTGGGGAGGGGCCAGGGGTGGGGCTGAAGGGGGCCCCCGTCAGTTAGGCTGTACAGGGCCCCATGATTTCTATCAGCGGCCCTGTCTATGTGTGTCACCTTAAACCAGATACTTTTCAATATAGGGAAAAAAACATAGAGATGGTCCTTCCAGGATCTTTAACCATATAGTGGCAGAAAAACCTAGCCATAAAGATGAATATAGGGAAGGGGGACTAACGGAGCTCAAAATACCTTGATTAGCTGATCCAGGATAAAAGATTCAATCAAAATCATGTGTGCACATTCTCAAGGGGTATACAGGCATCCAGTACCATCTGGGAAGCAGAGTAAACAGACATGCCAGAAAAAACAGGGGAATGTAATCACATACTAAGGCAAAAGTGACGCAACAAAGAGTACTGGGTAAAATACCTGTGTGTACCAATTTCCGGATATGAGGCAACAGGTTCACTGTTTCCGAGGGTAGGGTGGATGTAGGCTTCCCTCAAAGCACCTGGGGAATGTCGTCCTATCCCCTCTATATGTACACCACAACTGAGCTCAGGCATCTGATGTTACTCAGCCCAACCGATGGTGCACCGCGCCTGCATCTGCGGCGGCTGTGGTGCACCAAGGAGACACAGATGGAGAGTGTCTCCAAAAAGCCACGGGTGGATGCATAGTATTTTTTTTTATATATACAATAAGTTTTTTCAGAACAATACAGTGTACAATTAAACATTGTACGTCACGCAACGATGTTGAGGGTATCATGAAAGTTGGGTTGAACAATCAAACACTTGTTCAGTAGCATATATCAAACAGTATGCAGTATGAACAATTAACATGTAGAAATGTCGAACAAGGAGAAATATTTTCAAGTATAACAACCTGACCACTCGAGTGGCACCCCAAACGGGTTCATTAGTGCCACAGGAGTGGACCGGTGCAAGTGTGGATACAAAAATTCAGTAGTAGTTGGGTGTATGTAATTTGGCACTCATTGGTGCCACCTCATCAGTGCCGCCTTATCAGTGCCCATCAGTGCTGCCTTATCAGTGCCCATCAGTGAAAGAGAAAACTTACTTATTTACAGAAACAAAACCAAAACTTTAATTTTTTTCAACATTTTTGGTCTTTTTTTATTTGTTTAGCAAAATAACAAAAAATTAAAACTGCAGAGGTGATCAAATACCACCAAAAGAAAGCTCTATTTGTGGGAACAAAATTATAAAAATGTAGTTTGTGTACAGTGTTGCATGACCGCGCAATTGTCATTCAAAGTGTGACAGCGCTGAAAGCTCAAAATTGTCCTGGGCAGGAAGGTGTATAAAGTCCATCATTCCTTAATACAGCATTTATATGTGTACCAACATCAGAAATCAAAATGCATCACTATTCTACACTCACCCACCAAGAACCACCAAATATAAATAATTAAATCAAGAAGAATAACTCTTGAGTAATGTAATTCCACCACCTATATGTCCAAAGAAATTCAGTATATGTGTATTTATGTGTAGGAGGTTTCCACATGAGGCAGCTCTGTGGTTTAGAGGTTTGAACTTCTGCTTAGCATCCTTGAGGTTCTGGGTTTGAATCCCAAACATGTCACTTCATGTAGAGAAGTTGTCTCATCTCCCTATGTTGTTAAACATAACTCCTGACTCAGGTCCTAAAACAATGTCTAAATGTAGTATTTTTGTGTAGGCGGGTTCCACCACCATTGTAAATCTTGCCAGATACACTATCTAGCCAAAAGTATTGGCACACCTGCCTTTACATACACATGAACTTTAATGGCAGCTATTCTGGGAAGGATGGGAAGGATGGGAAGGATGTCCACAAGGTTTAGTGTGTCTATGGGAATGTTTGACCATTCTTCCAGAGGCGCATTTGTAAGGCCAGGCACTGATGTTGGATGAGAAGGCCTGGATTGCAGTCTCTGCTCTCGTTCAGCCAAAAGGTGTTATCTCGGGTTGAGGTCAGGACTCTGTGCAGGCCAGTCAAGTTCCTCCACCCCAAACTCACTTATCCATCTCCTTATGGACCTTGCTTTGTGCACTGGTGTGCAGTCATGTTGAAACTGTTCCCACAAAGTTGGGAGCATGAAATTGTCCAAAATGTCTTGGTATGCTGATGCCTCCTCCACCAAATGATTTGGACCAATGCACAAAGCAAGGTCCATAAAGACATGGATGAGTGAGTTTGGGGTGGAGGAACTTGATTGGCCTGCACACAGTCCTGGCCGCAACACAACAGAACACCTTGGAGACGAATTAGAGCGGAGACTGTAAGCCAGGCCTTTTCGTCCCAACATCAGTGCCTGATCTCACAAATGCATTGCTTCAGGTCACGGCAAAGCTGTACAATTTTAAGGTCGCACAAGTGCAAATGGGGCATAATTTTAAAGGTGTTAATTCATCTCATTAGGTTACAATTTCTTACCTCCCAACTTTTTTAGATGGGAATACGGGACACCTATTAGCAAAAGTATGTAGGCATAGAACACAACCCCTAACACACTTAAAGGAGAATTATAAAAAAAAAAAAAAGATTAGATAAACCCCCAAGTGCATTTTTTTACCAATAATATTCCTTTATATTGGCTTTGGAAATTTACAAACAAAGCAATTTAGAAATTAGATGAAAGGTTTAGCACTGGGAAACACATTTTGACAGATAAAAAGTGCATTTTATATACTACTATATAGATCCGACCAAAAGGAGGGACAAATGAGGAGGAAAGAGGGGCAGAGGGACTTTTTTCCAAATCAGGGACAGTTGGGACCTATGCGATTTCACTAGACATCTGTGCAGATGGGAACTGATGTCTCTGAAATCCCTCACAAAATTGGGCTGAGGCCCCTTTCACAGGTGTGTGACTTTTCCTGCGACTTTGGACATCAGAATCGCATGACAAGTCATACCCCATGATTTTCAAGGAGTACCATTCATATCTGTGCGACTTCAAGTCACACTGACTTCAAAGTAGTCCCTGTATTACCTTGGTTCAACTTTGATGCGAGTTGAGGTCCATAGACCTCAAGTTTACACAGGCATTCCCTGAAATCCCTGCAAAATTGCCGGTGCAAAATCGTAGCAAAATTGTGCAACTTTCCCTGTGCCTCCTGTGTCCATAGACCTCAAGATTACACAGGCATTGCTTAAAGTCGCATCAAAATTGCGGCAAAAAAAGCGCTGCAGAATCACGCGACTTTTAGGTCACACAATTGTGAAAGGGGCCTAAGTCACTGTGGTGAGTACTATTATACCTAGAATATAAAGTGGTCCCACCATCAAACACTAGTAAACGTATGTTCACAATATAATTGTGCTCAAATGGCTGAAAATCACACAGATGGTGTCACCTACTGAAAGCTTGCATTGTACTCAGCAGCATATGCTGAAAAGAGGGGAACGCCTATTAGCCAATGCCACATCAGCATGAGCATGGTTGTTACTATAATAGCTTGAAATGCAAAACATTATTGTATAGAATCAAACATTAGTAAATGTATTTTCTATGTAGGTTTGTGATCAGCTCTGTAGCATAGTGGTATGCCCTCAGCAGCATAATTAGCCAATGCACATCCGTTTGGTTTATTCCATAATTTTAACTCTTCAAATGCATGCAATGGTATGTAAATATTCAATAATATCAGGGGGAAAAAACGTTGTAGGGTCCCCACATGAAAAAAAAAAAAATTATGCCCCCCCCCCCCCAGAATCCATACCAGACCCTTATCTGAGCATGCAGCCTGGAGGTCAGGATAGGGGGGGGACAAGCAAGCATCTCCCCTCCTGAACTGTACCAGGCCACATGCCTTCAACATGGGGACGGTGCTTTGGGGTCCCTCCCAAAGCACCTTGTCCCCATTTCGATGTGGGCGGGGGGGCTTATCAAAATGTAACAAGGGGGTCCTTGGATCCTGCCCCCCCCCCCCCTATGTGAATACGTACCTGTTCACCAAACAGTGAAATGTAAAAAAATAAACAATAGCCGGTTTTTGACAAGTCCTTTTTTGTAAAATAGCTCTGAACCATCTTCTTCTCTGCGCCATCTTCTCCTGCCACTGTCTCTCCCACCGCCATCTTCTCCCCAAGCTGTCTTCTCCCCGAGCCATCTCTCCTGCAGCCGTCTCTCCTGCTGCTGCCATCTTCTCCAGCTGCTGTGTTCTTCAGCACTGCCGATTACCCGCTAATAAATAGTGGTCTTCCTCTGCTGTGTTGTCACCCGCTGTGTGGGGTCTCTTACATAGCCATGGGGGGGCTCTCCAGGTGACGTCATCGGATGGCCACAGAAGACCACCACAGAAGAAGAGCAGCTTTTTTTATTAGTGGGACACCAGCCAGGGTTGTCGGGAAGAGGCCCTTGTCCCCATTAACATGGGGACAAGGTGCTTTGGGGGGACCCCAAAACACCCTCCACATGTTGAGGGCATGTGGCCTGGTACGGTTCAGGAGGAGTTCACTCTAAAATCTATGTCAGACCCAAAGGGCCTGGCATAGGCTTGCACACAGGGTGTGCCAGGTGTGCCTGGGCACACCCTAATCACCCTGTGTGGCGCAGGCTCCCCCTGCTGCCCCCACCCGGTACTGATTGATCACTCGCTGTGTTTATTCATAACTGAACTGTTTACTATGCTTCAGTTTGTGAATGAACAGGAAGCCTCCCAGCACAGAGCGCTTCTCATTCATTCACTGTCCAGTGCAGCTGAGGCTGCAGAGAAAGGGACTGGGGGATCTCTGTCCTCATTCCCTTTCTCTGTCTCAAAAGGCAGACCTCACCCCCTGATATTTCACCAAAGCCCCCGGGGCTCTTAACAAAATATTAAAAAAATAATACATAATAATAGTGTAAAAGGTGAAATAATAAAAAAAAAAACGACTGATACCGTCCACTGCCCTACTGACACCGTTCACTACTCTGCTGGCACTGTCCTCTGCGCTAATGACGTCGTCCACTGCTCTACTGACACCATCCACTGCCCTACTTACACCATTCTCTGCTGACACCATCCACTGCTCTACTGTCACCAACCTCTGCCCTACTTACACCGTCCACTGCTCTACTGACACTAACCACTGCTCTGGATGACACTGTCCACTGCTCTACTGATACCAACCTCTTCTCTATTGACACCGTCCACTGCCCTACTGATGTCGTTCACTGCTCTACTGACTCATTTACTGCTCTACTGACACCAACCTCTGCCCTATTGACACCGTCCACTGCTCTACTGACACTATCCACTGCCCTACTTACACCGTCCTCTGCTCTGCTGACACCATCCACTGCTCTACTGACACTGTCCACTGCTCTACTGATACCAACCTCTGCTCTACTGACACCGTCCACTGCTCTACTGACACCAACTTCTGCTCTGCTGACACTGTCCACTGCCCTGCTGACAAAATCCACTGTTCTGCTGACACCTACCTCTGCTCTACTGACACTGTCCACTGCTCTACTGACACCAAACTTTGCTCTAGTGACTCTATGTGTGTTTGAGCTTTGGGGTGCACACCCTAATGCAATAGGCTGCGCACACCTATGTATACAGTATACACTATACTCTATACCAGTGATGGGGAACCTTGGCACCCCAGATGTTTTGGAACTACATTTCCCATAATGCTTTTGCACTCTGCAGTGTAGTAGAGCATCATGGGAAATGTAGTTCCAAAACATCTGGGGTGCCACATCTGCTCTATACTATATACGCTCTACACTATACACTATATGCTATAATATACACTATACTATATACACTCTACTATACATTATACGATATACGCTATACACTACACTAAATACACTATACTATAGTATAGTATATAGTGTATAGCCAGGGCCGGACTGGCCTACCGGGATACCGGGATATTTCCCGGTAGGCTGCCTGCCCTGGGCCGGTTTGCGGCTGCAGTGCTCCCCTGAATCCCCTCTCTCCTGCTCCTTTGATCACGGCGCTGGCCGGGGCTGTGCTCTGCGGCCGCGCACCGCGCTGTAACGCGGTCCCGCCCCCCTAGACCGACTCATGTGATAGTAGATAGAATCAGTGTGTGTTCCACCTATCACACGAGCCGGTCTATGGGGGCGGGACCGTGTTACAGCGCGGTGCGCGGCCGCAGAGCACAGCCCCGGCCAGCGCCGTGATCACAGGAAGAGAGAGATGCCTGTGAGTACAGCCCAAACTGTGTGCCTGGATAGGGGGATCGGCAGGGGGGCGGCATATAGAGGAGATTATCTTTCTATATTCCTCCATGCAGCCGCTCAATGCTTGGAGGAGGGAGAGGAGGAGAATCAAGCATTCAGGGGCTGCATGGAGGAATATAGAAAGCTCATTTCCTCTATATGCAGCCCCACTGCTTCTCTTCCTATCCAAATTATTTTACTGCCCCCCCTTCTCCTTGTGCTCCCCCCCCCAGTGCTCTCCTCCCCCACCACACTCTCCAGCCCCCCCCCCCCACAGTTCTCTCAATCCTTGTTCTTTCTGCCTCCCCCCTCTCTCCAGCTCTCCCCATCCTTCTCCAGCCCCCCCCCCCCCCCCGTGCTCCCCACCCCCCACAGTGCTCTCTAGCTCTCCCCATCAGTCTCCAGACTCCACCCCAGTGCTCTCCACCCCCCACAGTGCTGTTCAGCCCCCCCATACTCCCCAGCCCCCCCACAGTGCTGTCCAGCCCCTTCGTGCTCCCCACCCCTGTTCTTTCTGACCCCGGTGCTCTCCAGCTCCCACCCCAGTGCTCTCCACCCCCCACAGTGCTCTCTAGCCTCCCGTGCTTCCCACCCCTGTTCTTTCTACCCCCGGTGCTCTCCAGCCCCCACCCCAGTGCTCTCCACCCCTGTTCTTTCTGCCCCCGGTGCTCTCCAGCCCCCCATAGTGCTGTCCAGCCCTCCATGCTCCCCACCCCTGTTCTTTCTGCCCCCGGTGCTCTCCAGCCCCCCACAGTGCTGTCCAGCCCCCCCATGCTCCCTACCCCTGTTCTTTCTGCCCCCGGTGCTCTTCAGCTCCCACCCCAGTGCTCTCCACCCCCCACAGTGCTCTCTAGCCTCCCCATCAGTCTCCAGACTCCACCCCAGTGCTCTCCACCCCCCACAGTGCTGTTCAGCCCCCCCATACTCCCTAGCCCCCCCACAGTGCTGTCCAGCCCCTCCGTGCTCCCCACCCCTGTTCTTTCTGCCCCCGGGTCTCTCCAGCTCCCACCCCAGTGCTCTCCACCCCCCACAGTGCTCTCTAGCCTCCAGTGCTTCCCACCCCTGTTCTTTCTACCCCGGTGCTCTCCAGCCCCCACCCCAGTGCTCTCCACCCCTGTTCTTTCTGCCCCCGGTGCTGTCCAGCCCCCCCACAGTGCTGTCCAGCCCCCCCATGCTCCCCACCCCTGTTCTTTCTGCCCCCGGTGCTCTCCAGCTCCCCCACAGTGCTGTCCAGCCCCCCCATGCTCCCCACCCCTGTTCTTTCTGCCCCTGGTGCTCTCCAGCTCCCCCACAGTGCTGTCCAGCCCCCCCCCATGCTCCCCACCCCTGTTCTTTCTGCCCTTGTGCTCTTCAGCTCCCACCCCAGTGCTCCCCACCCCCCACAGTGCTCTCCAGCCCCCCGTGCTTCCCACCCCTGTTCTTTCTGCCCCGGGGCTCTCCAGTCCCCACCCCAGTGCTCACCACCCCTGTTCTTTCTGCCCCCGGTGCTCTCCAGCCCCCACCCCAGTGCTCTCCACCCCTGTTCTTTCTGCCCCCGGTGCTCTCCAGCCCCCCCCACAGTGCTGTCCAGCCCCCCCATGCTCCCTACCCCTGTTCTTTCTGCCCCCGGTGCTCTCCAGCTCCCCCACAGTGCTGTCCAGCCCCCCCATGCTCCCCACCCCTGTTCTTTCTGCCCTTGTGCTCTTCAGATCCCACCCCAGTGCTCCCCACCCCCCAAAGTGCTCTCCAGCCCCCCGTGCTTCCCACCCCTGTTCTTTCTGCCCCGGTGCTCTCCAGTCCCCACCCCAGTGCTCACCACCCCTGTTCTTTCTGCCCCCGGTGCTCTCCAGCCCCCACCCCAGTGCTCTCCACCCCTGTTCTTTCAGCCCCCGGTGCTCTCCAGCCCCCCACAGTGCTGTCCAGCCCCCCGTGCTCCCGAACCCCTGTTCTTTCTGCCCCCGGTGCTCTCCAGCTCCCACTCCAGTACTCCCCACCCCCCACAGTGCTCTCCAGCCCCCCCGTGCTCCCCACCCCCCACAGTGCTGTCCAGCCCCCGTGCTTCCCACCCCCCACAGTGCTCTCCAGCCCCCCCGTGCTCCCCACCCCTGTTCTTTCTGCCCCCAGTGCTCTCCACCCCTGTTCTTTCTGCCCCCGGTGCTCTCCAGCCCCCACCCCAGTGCTCTCCACCCCTGTTCTTTTTGGCTCCCCCCCAGCACTCTCTCTATCTATATATATATATATATATATATATATATAATATAAAGCCCTATGTGATTTCATATCTGTCTTATCTATATATAATACACTCTTAAAATGTGCTTTAAAATGTATGGTTTTCCCTTTCATGAACCAGGAAATACGTAGACGTTATGCTGTTGCGCTGGTATAATAACGCTGTGGGGCTGGTGTGAAATTTTTTCCAGGGCTGGATTTTATTCCCAGTCCGGCCCTGTGTATAGCGTAAATTGTATAGTGTATATAGATACACTATACTATTTACGCTATACACTATATACTATACTATACACTATACTATATACACTATACTATACACACTATACTATACACACTATACTATACTTTATACAGTATACTATACACTATACTATATTATACATTATACTATATACACTATACTATACACTTTACTATGTACTTAACCCTGTGGGTCCAGTTCACATCTATGCAATACAATGGAAATCTAGTTCACAGTGGCTATAAGTGTAGCACATAGGGTGAGCAGAAAATGGGAGGGGGGAGGTAGAAAGAAGTGTCCGTTGTGCCAGGTAATGAGCAGATGCTGCTACTGCAGAGACTAATAGGGTGATGCCAAGACCCGATCTGCTGCCAGACTTGGCTCTGTTTGGCTGCTGGCCACATCAGAGGAAACTAAAGCAGCCTGTAGCTTTCATTCATAAAACCACACAAAACACATCACCTGCCCCTGCATAGATGAAGGCAGTCCCAGTACCTGACTGACAATGGTGGTCCTCTTCTGCTCATACACCCAGCCCTCCTGGCACTGTGTGACTGGCAGCTGGTCCAGAATGTGGTTGGTAAAGACATGCATAGAGTTGGCACAGCTGAACTCGGAGGTACTATTCTTCCAGTCTGTCATAGATTTAACAAGTGCTGCTCCATGTGGCCGGGGACTCTGGGGACTGTGAAGTTCCTGTCCTCCTCAAGGCTCCAGCTGCAGTTCTTACTCGTTTCGGCCACTTTAGAGCTTCGGCACCAATGTCTCTCCGGCATCTGTCCAAGGGTGATTCCGGTCATATATTGGATGAACACCCTCTTCTGGTTTCAGCTGAACTCCCTGGCCTCCTGTAGAACTTCATCAGGTGGATGAGTGTAGAGGGAGTTCTCTCTGCTATGGTACAATGAATCCTTCACACCATCAGCACATTGACGTGGCTTCCTCCTGTCCTAAATTGGCCGGGAGGAATAGCCGGAAGACAATAGTGATTATGGATTCGCTATTGTCACAAGAGGGTGGGCTTGGGGGCGCACCAATTAGAGCCTCTGGCTCTAATCATGTGGCTTGAGACAAAAAAAGAGTCTAGCGCCCCACAAGCATCCGCATGCAAACTAGGGAGGCGGCGCCCCTGTGCCCCTTATGGACCGGCCGCTCCTGTGTTTGAGTTTTTTGACTGTGTGGACTGATTATGTACCTGACTTTGTATAGTGTATATAACAGAAATAAACCAATTGTGTCAAAACCTGTAGAAGTGGTCAGGGGATACAGCTTGAACATACAGGTGAATACAGGTGTAGTGTCACCTATAGCAGTCCCCATTCCTATAAACCAAGCAAGCCTAGCCTACTGGTACAAGGCTGCCCCCAAGGAATGCCATGTTTACTGGCCAGGAGGTAAAGAAAATAAGAGCAAAAGAGTTCCTGTGATTACAGGAGTGTAGTTGTCCACAGGGGATGGCTGGGACTGGTGTCTCACAGGAATTGAATCTGTCAGACTAGTTAATCAAACAGATGGGTTAGTTCAGGTGGCAGGCAGAGACATGGCTAGCAAACAGGCAAAGGATCGGTTTGGCAGCAGGCAGTAACATGGTCAACATGGAACAGGCCAAGGTTAGTTCAGGCGGCAGACAGAGGCAATACTGATCAGGAACACTCATCTGGTGACACTGGGGACTAGTGTTGCAGGAATCAGGAAGACTGCTGTTGATGCACACCGGTCTGGTGACATTGGGACTGGTATGGCGACAATCCTGGATGCTGTTTCTGGCTTACACTGGTACCACAGACTGCATCTGGTGTGGCGGTGATAAGAAACATTGCTGCTGGCATACACTGGTCTGGTGACACTGAAACTGGTGTGGCGGTGATCAAAAAAACTGTTGCTTGCTGCATTGGTCTGGTGTGGTGGCAATTAGAAACACTGATTATAGGTACACTGGTCTGGCAACATTAAAGAGGAGTCCCCCCTAAAAAAATTTTTTTTAAAAGTCAGCAGCTACAAATACTGCAGCTGCTGACTTTTAATAATCGGACACTTACCTGTCCCAGGGTCCAACGATGCGTGGGAACGAAGCCCCCCCCTCGTTCCCCGCTGCGCTCGATACGACGATACGACACTCAGTCATCTGGGACATGTGACAGGTACCAGGTGACTGTGCGGCGCCAAGGGGAAGTGATGTCAGTACCTGGGCAATGAAGGTGGCAGACTACGAGGGACCCCCTAGCAACAGGCATTTAGAGGTGAGTAAAAAAAATGGTGGGGTTGGGGGGCTATAAAACCTTTTTTTGGGGGGAATTCCCAATACCATTGCCTGAACACAGCATTGCACACAACAGGTGCATGTGTTAGTGAAGGAAATAGTTCATCTGCAGTTTTACCACCCCTCAACCACCACCCCCTTTAGCTGCAGAGGCAGCGGTCAGGGATGTACACATGCCATTGCTGTGATGCTTTGCTGCACAGCTATGGCAGGAATTATACCCCTGTATACCGCTGATTGTGACCCATTCATGTGAATGGGGTGCTTGTGCAGGGTCCAGGGGGTTAAAGCAAGTGGTGAGAAGGTGATACAATGCCTTCTCACTGCCTGTCAAATATTTTCTGAAGAGTAAGCCAAACACAGATGACTCTTTAGAAAGCACATGTAAACAAGTCCTTATGGAGACACTATGATTGGTGTGGCAGTGATCAGGGACTCTGGGACTGGTGTGGTGGTGATCAGAGACACTAGGACTGATGTGGCAGTGGTTTGGGACACTGTGACTGGTGTGCCATGATCAGTGCACTGGGAATGGAGTGGTGGTTATTAGGGACACTGTAGGTGTTTTGTTTTAAAACAGTGATCACAGATCAAGCTGCTGCACTTGTCCCACCCAACCACTGCATATACAATACAGTGCCTTGAAAAAGTATTCATACCCCTTGACATTTTCCAAATGTTTTCATGTTACAATCAAAAAACGTAAATGTATTTTATTAGGATTTTATGTGACAGACCAACACAAACTGCCACATAATTGTGAACTGGAAGGAAAATGATAAATGGTTTTCAACATTTTCTCTATAAAAACATATGTGAAAAGTCAATACTTTGTAGAACCACCTTTCGCTGCAATTACAGCTGCAAGTCTTTTTGGGTATGTCTCTACCAGCTTTGCACATCTAGAGAGTGAAATTCCTCTTAGGAGGAATGGACCGAGTGGAATTGGGCTTGGAATTTCAGATTATGAAATTGTATAACAGTGTCATTGGTCAAATGCGTCTCCTGCAGGCAAAGCAGTCCGAGCCCACTCTCTTCTAGTACCAATAAAACCGTAACTCTCTTAACTGGGTCCCCTAAGCCCCGGACATTCCATGAAGTTATAGTTATTCTCCTTTCTTGCATGGTGAAAAAACAAATAAAAAAATCAACAATAGCAATCAACATCAAATTAAATAAAAAAAAGTGATCAACCTAATAATCACCCAATCTTCTCTCAATCTAAGGTCATTTCTCCAATCTATGCATTTCTCCCTCTCTCCATATTATTCTCCTCTCTCAATTTGTGCCTTCCTATATGCTAATATTAGTGATGTGTGTTTTTTACCTGCAACGTACATCCATCCCCACCTCCCACGACTGCCCTCCCTCCCCATCTGGGCCAACCCTAAGGGCATCTCCTGTGACCTTACCATTCCTCCCCCATCTTGCCCTTCTATTATTCCAAACAGGTGATTTTAATGTGAAGCAAAACCACAAGAGCCCCATTTGCTCACTTTCTCTCCTACTTACAAACATACAACCAAAAGAGTGTCTCCCCTCCCCCACCCCCACCACCTCTAATCTAAACAATCAATCATATTTCCGTACTATCACAGTGATATTTCAGTAATGTTTCAGTGAGTGCAATCAAGTGCAATCAAGAAACCCCCCCCCCCCCCAAAAAAAAAAAAACAGTGCTCCAAAAGATGTTCAAAGCTTGGGATATGATTTTATAACCTAACCCTGCTTTATTTTCAATAATTTTTATTCAACTTTTTGACAGTACAGATTAAAGACCTCGGCATTGTTGCAATACAGTGTACAGTTTTTACAGTCCCTCTAACATATAGTATAGGCATGGACAATTAACCTCTTACTATCTCGAGGCCATTTATCAATGGCTCTATAATCAACGTTGCCTTATCTGCATTGTCTGCGTTGATTTATAGCAGACTATATGGTAGAGCCTCCACCTTACTCATTAGACCATACTCTGTATCCCTACATCAGTTTCTCATGATAGGGCTCAGAGTGCATCTTCCACTTCAGGAGACACCTGCCTTCCAACTAACTTCGGGGAGGCCATACCCCATATGATGGAGGGGCACAACGCAGACCCCTCTATACCAGGGTCTCAGAGAAGAGAAAAGGACAGAGTGAAAAGAGGAAAGGAAAAAGGAATCTGTGGGACTAGGCAGGAAGATTGGGGAGGAGGACAGGGGGGGGGGGTGGGGGGGAAAAAGGACTCCACGCTCCTAATTATGGAACTCAGGAAAGGTCTTGGTTAGTGATTGTCCGGGGATCATTGGTTAAATATCTGATCCAAGGATCCCATACTTTATTAAACAACTTCATTTTATTTGGCACAATTGCTGTTAATCTTTCTTTAGCATAAGCCAAGGCAGTTTGTGTTTAAGGAGGTCAAATGGTAGGGCTGCTGACTTCCAGTTCCTGGCTGCTGTGAATATGAACGTTAGAAGCCGTCTATGGGCTTTGGAAGTGCGTGCTTTGCGGATTTGGTCAGGTCGATCTGGGTAAGAGAACAAAAAGTTCTCAGACCCTAATCCAAAACCTCCGTACCTTGGGACATAGCAACCAGATATGGTACACCGATCCCACCTGGCCGCAGCCCCGAAAGCACTCCGGAGGAGCGCCTGGCAAAAATGTGGCCAGTCTAGCCGGTACCATATACCACCTTAATAAAACTTTATAATTCGCTTCAATAATTGAGGTGTTGATAAGTGATCTCGAGGCTGCCATTGCTATTGAGTGCCATTCCTCGAGGTCCAGAGTTTCTTGTAGATCATGCTCCCATTGTGTCATGTAGTATAGTTTTACTGAGACATATGTTAAAATAGTATAGATTGCAGATATGTGACCCCTAAGTTTATCGTATTGTTGACACATGTGTTCCATGGGGGTCATTGTCACAAGGTCACCCTTACGTGATAGAGTTTGCATATAATAATATATTTGGGTGAATCTATAGATAGTTCAGAATTCGGTAGTGGGTATTTTCTATCAGCAATCTTTTGAATAGCATGCCTTTTAGGTCACAAAGATCTGCAATCTGTAGAAAGCTCTTGTTGGACCACCATTCAAAAGCAGGAGGGGCGAGGCCCGGGGTGAACTCTCTGTTTCTCAAGAGGGGTGCTAGCGGGTTGTGGGGTGAATTGAATTTGTGAGTCCTCGTGAGTCTGTCCCAAATGTCTAGCGATAAGGAAAGAGAGGGGCATAAGATAGTTGGCCTCGCTTTTGTTGGTAGCCACATGATATGCGAGATTGGACTGGGATGACAGGAATAAGATTCCATGGTCATTCATAGTGCTTGAGGTTGTTGAGAGTGGAATTTAGTAAGTTGCCCCAGTTGGGCCGCATAAAGATATTTCTGCAGATCAGGTAGCCCTATCCCTCCCTTCTGTTTCGGTGTGAATAGAGTGTGTTTGTTCGCCCTGGGCCACTTGTCTCCCCATACAAACTTAAAAATCTGTTTTTGAAATGATATCAGGTCAGATCTGACTAATGCCACTGGTAAGGTGTGAAACAAGTACAATATTCTTGGAAGAATATTCATCTTTATCGAGTGAAATCTGCCGAATAGGGATGAGCCGAACACCCCCGGGTTCGGTTCGCACCAGAACCCGCGAACGGACCTAAAGTGCGTGCGAACTTAAGAACCCTATTAATTACAATGGACGCGAACGTTCGAAATCAAAAGTGCTAATTTTAAAGGCTAATATGCATGTTATTGTCATAAAAAGTGTTTGGGGACCTGGGTCCTGCCCCAGGGGACATGTATCAATGCAAATTTTTTTTTTTAACGGCCGTTTTTTCAGGAGCAGTGATTTTAATAATGCTTAAAGTGAAACAATAAAAGTGTAATATTCCTTTAAATTTCGTACCTGGGTGGTGTCTATAGTATGCCTGTGAAGGGGCGCATGTTTCCCGTGCTTAGAACTGTCCCTGCACAAAGTATCATTTTTGCAGGAAAAAAAGCTATTTAAAATCACTCGCGGCTAATGAATTGTCGGCTCCCGTAACACAGAGAACAGTCATTCATTGAAAGTCATTGATAAAAAAAAGTCATCGATAAAAATAAAAAAAATAAAAAAAGAAAAAGCGTGGGGGTCCCCCAAAATTCAATTACCAGGCCCTTAAGGTCTGGGATGGATTTTAAGGGGAACCCCGGCCAAAAAAAAAAAAAAAATGGCGTGGGGTCCCCCTCAAAATCCATACCAGACCCTTATCCGAGCACGCAACCTGGCAGGCCGCAGGAAAAGAGGGGGGACTAGAGTGGCCCCCCCTCCCTCCTGAACCATACCAGGCCACATGCCCTCAACATTGGGAGGGTGCTTTGGGGTACCATTTCACCAAAAAAGTGACAAAAATTGTAAAAATGACAGGAGACGGTCTTTGACAATTCCTTTATTAAAATCTTCTTTCATCTTCTTTCTTCTGGTCTTCTTTCTTCTGGTCTTCTTCCTTCTTCCTTTCTTCATCCTTCGGTTTCTTCATCTTCTCCTTCCGGCATCTTCTTCCATCTTCTTCTTCCATCTTCTTCTTCCTCCGATCCGCTTCTTCTTGCTCTGGTCTACTCGTCCGGCATCTTCTTCCATGGCGTCGGCGCCTCTTCTTGGGCCGCTCCGCGCAATGGGAGGCTCTGTGTGAGGCTTTGCTGCGTCTGATAGGTCTTTTATAACGCAGGGCGGGCCTCTGACGTCATGGGGAAAGCCATAGGGAATTCCCCATGACGTCCCTGTGCGTCAGAGGGGGCGGGGTCACCAGGTGGCCCTGCCCTTCGTTATAAAAGACCTGTCAGACGCAGCGAAGCCTCACACAGCGGGAGCCTCCCATTGCGCGGAGCGGCCCAGAAGAGTCACCGACGCCGTGGAAGAAGATGCCGGACGAGAAGACCAGAGCAAGAAGAAGCGGATCGGAGAAAGAAGAAGATGGAAGAAGAAGATGGAAGAAGGTGCCGAAAAGAGAAGATGAAGAAACCGAAGGATGACGAAAGGAAGAAGACCAGAAGAAATAAGATGAAAGAAGATTTTAATAAAGGAATTGTCAAAGACCGTCTCCTGTCATTTTTACAATTTTTGTACATTTTTTGGTAAAATGCCCTTACCATTTCACACAGGGGGGGCGGGATCTGGGGGTCCCCTTGTTAAAGACCCCCACAACCAATGGCCAGGGTTGTGGGGAAGAGGCCCTTCTCCTCATCAACATGGGGACAAGGGGCTTTGGGGGGACCCCAAAGCACCCTCCCAATGTTGAGGGCATGTGGCCTGGTACGGTTCAGGAGGGAGGGGGGGCCGGTCTCACCCCCCCCTCTTTTCCTGCGGCCTGCCAGGTTGCGTGCTCGGATAAGGGTCTGGTATGGATTTTGAGGGGGACCCCACGCCATTTTTTTTTTTTTGGCTGGGGTTCCCCTTAAAATCCATCCCAGACCTCAAGGGTCTGGTATGGATTTTGAGGGGGACCCCACGCCATTTTTTTATTATTTTTTTGGCCGGGGTTCCCCTTAATATCCATAGCAGACCTGAAGGGCCTGGTAATTGAATTTGGGGGGACCCCCACGCTTTTTTTTTTATCAATGACTTTTTTTTTTATCAATGACTTTCAATGAATGACTGTTCTCTGTGTTACGGGAACCGGCAATTCATTAGCCACAGATGGCTGCCTTAGATGACACAACAGGATGAAGAAAGGAAGGAAGGTATTTTAATGTGATACTGCAATGCTGTACTAACAGCACGCACACACTAATCCCCAGAATCACAGCAGATAATGTCAGCAGTCAGCCGCACTGCAGAATGGATTTTAGATATGGATTTTATAGTGTGGGGCGTCTACTAAACCCCCTGAGCTATAATTGGCCACAGGCATCCTGCCTGTGGCCAATTATGGCTCTCCTCGCCGCTGGCTCTATGATTGGCCAATCATCAGCCAGCAAAGCACTGCGACTGGCGCAGTGCATTGCGGGCCACGAATTTGATACGAGCGGCCCAAATAGTTCTGGGCTCGCCGAGCGGGTGAATGCCCGATGTTCGATTCGAACATGGGTTTGAATCGAACACCGGGCCCATCTCTACTGCCGAACCACGATGGAGGATGGATTTGCCACCTAGCTAGGTCCCCTGACAGACGTCTGTATAGAGCAGGGTAATTGTGTGCATATAGGGTGTCTAGGGACGAGGTCAGTCATATTCCTAGGTAAGGTAAGGCTTTTGACTCCCATTTAAATTGGTGCGATTGCGCGAGAGCTTCCTGTGTAGAGCTCAGCAAAGAGATATTTAGTGTCCTCAATTTGTCGTGGTTAATTTTAAGGCCCGAGATTTTCTGAAAATGGTTTTAGGATTGCATATAGGTTGGGGGAGGGTGGTGGTAGGCGAGGACAATGCCAGGAAGAGGTCATCCACAAATTGTAAGCACTTGTGTTCTCTATCTCCACACTCTATACCCCTAACATCTGGACAGGAACGGATCCTTTTTGCCAGTGGTTCCATTGCTAGAACGACTAGCAGTGGGGATAAGGGACATCCCTACTGAGTTCCTCTCCTAATGTCCAGGGACAGGGATGGATTTGCCATCAGGAATATTGTGAGTTTCCTGGTGGGCCGATGGCTCAGTGGGCCAGTTTCAGCGGCCTCCTATTGCCTCGGAGGTCCGCGCCGATCTACACGTCAATCGCCGACAGCTGGGGCCTGACGGGTAGATTGAGATTTAGCCAGCATGCTGAGTAGCGCAGGAAGCGTCTGTCTGTAATAAGTTCTCTTTCTCATGTCACTCAGTGCTGCTCACTCCCCGGTGGCCCCTCCTCTCTTCTCATCTATCCCCATTGGCTTGTGACATCATCTGGGATAGACGAGAAGAGAGGAGGGGCCTCAATGGCCCCAATGTCCTATGCCCTGATGTGCCCTGTGCCCCGATGTGCCTTGTGCCCCGATGTGCCTTGTGCCCCGATGTGCCCCATGCCCTGATGTCTTGTGCCTCGATGTCTTGTGCCATGAAGTCCTGTGCCCTGATGTCCTGTGCCCCGGTGTACTGTGAAGAGTCCAAAGAGAACGGAAGTAAACAGTGCAGGGGTGAGACAGACAGTCACTACTGCACTCTGTGTCACTGCTGACTCCTGACCTCTGCCTTACTTAGCAGTGACCTCTAAACTCTGCCTCAATTCGTACTTACTGCTGAACTCCACCTCATTTAGCACTCACTTCTGAACTCTGCCTCACTTACCACTGACCTCTGAACTCTGCCTCACTTACCACTGACCTTTGAAACCACCATCACTTAGCATCGACCTCTGAACTCTCCATCACTTATCACTGATCTCTGAACTCTCCCTCACTTTTTACTGACCTCTGAACACTCCATCAATTAGCACTGACCTCTGAACTCTGCCTCACTTTGCACTGATCTCTGAACTCTCAATCACTTAGCACGGACCTCTGCCTCACCTAGCTCTGACCTCTGAACTCTGCCTCACTTAGCACTGACCCCTAACCTCAGCTTCACTTAGAACTGACCCCTAACCTCTGCCTCACTTAGCACTGAACTCTGCCTCACTTAGCACTGATCTCTGCCTCACTTAGTACTGACCTCTGAACTTTGAATCACCTAGCACTGACCTTTTAAATCTGTAGTAAGTGACTCAGAGGTCAGTAGTAAGTGAAGCAGAGTTCCAGGGTCAGTAGTAATTAACGAAGAGTTCAGATGTCAGTAGTAATTAAAGGTCAGCTTGGCTTTCACACTGATATAGTGCAGTTTTCCCACACTATGGGTGAAGCGGAGTGTACCTAAGTTTTTAATTAGACTTCTGTTAAGTCCCACGGTTATGATGCACTTTCTGAAAGCACACCAAAACCACGCTTTCTTTTTTTTTTTTTAAGAAAGTGTACGAAAACCGTGAGACATAATAGAAGTCTATGGAAAACTGCATCTAATCCACACGAAAAACATGGGTACACTGCGCTGCACCCATGGGGTTGGAAAACCACACCACATCAGTGTGAAAGCATGGTCGCATATTTTATGGGTACAGGAAGGCTTTTCTTTTATTTAACCACGTCCCTTTAAGCCCCTTCTATTGTAAATACAGTTTGGCCATACCCACCATTCACCCCAGCATTGAGCTTCGGTGTGCACACACCATATTGCAATAGGCTGCGTACACCTATGCATACAAGAGTGATCCACCTATGCTCTTTGATTTCCCCCCTGTAGGCCTGTCCCAGTGTGGTGGAATAACGTTACCAGATAAAATAAATGTAATGGCAGATATGGAAAACAGGAGGATGAAATAAGGGGGTGCATTAGAGTCAAACAAAAGTTTTCCCACCACCCTTACCATAAATAAATGGCACTGTCTAACAATTTGTGCTAAAAACAAGGGTTTTAGTTGCATACATTTGCAATTAAATGAGGAAGCTGCACTCCCATATTAACAGTAATGCCCCGTACACACGGTCAGAATTTCCGATGGAAAATGTCCTATCGGACCATGTTGTCGGACAATCCGACCGTGTGTGGGCTTCATCAGACTTTTTCCGTTGGAATTTCCGACAGAAAAAATTTGATACCCTGCTCTCAAATTTTCCGACAACAAAGTCCGATCGGACTTTTTCCGATCGTGTGTAGCGAATTCCGACGGACAAAGTGCCACGCATGCTCAGATCACATTACAAGACCAAAGCTATTGGCTACTAGCCTCTACGTAGTTCCGTTGTACGCAACAAACATCACCACGTTCAGAATGATCGGATTTTCCAACAACATTGTCCGACCGTGTGTATGCAACACCAGTGTCGGTCAAAATCCGTCGGAAAAAATCCGACGGATTTTGTGGTCGGAATTTATGACCGTGTGTACGGGGCATAACTCTTATATTTGAAAGTCCTGCAATGGAAACATTAAGGGGCTGTGTGCCTGGAGGAAGCCCGATCCTTCTTAAAGGTGCAGGGACACATTAGGTGTCCAATGTGTGCGTTGGAGTCAACCTCTGTTGCTCAGACGTGTGAGGTGATGTGTCATACACAAATAAAAACCTAATACCTAAACAAAGGGCAGCTGCCTGTTTAAGCAACGCATGTGAAACCAATGCCACCTTCTTGGAGGACATACATAATTTTTCCATTAGGTCTTACCTTTTCACCTATGCCTACAGGCCAGTGGATCCAGCCACTATCAGAAGATGCATCAAAGAGGTGCTTCTTCCTGCTGCTATGCCTCAGGTGCACCAGCAAAAAACAACAGTGGGATTGTGTCACTTATACCCACCTCATTGCAAATCACCTTTTTAGTCTCCTCCAGAAATGCTGAAAAGAGGTGGCATGTGTCCTCAATTTGGAGCTAATGAAGTGGGGATTGTCCAGTGCAGCTGCTGCAGCATTTCCAAAGTGAAGTTCTGGTCCGTGAGTGTATCACATATCAAGCAGTTGGCAGGCAGCTTGTGTTGACTCTGGATTTTGCCAGGAGAACACTCAACAGTTATGATTGCTTACAGTAGCCAGATACAAGACATCCTAAAATCAAGGGCACCAACTAATCAACATGCATACTCAATCCGGAGCCACTAATGTGGTGATGGTCCAGTGCTGCTGGTGCAGCCACTGCAGCATTGCCAACCTAAGGTTTTACACGTGTTAGTATATGTTAGTGTACTGATGCTGCAATTTATGCAGGGGAACACTCAATGGCTATGATTGCCTAAAATGGCCTACTGTAAAACACATGGAAACTCAGGGTACCTAATCAGGAATGGCTCAATCAAAATGTTCAGGATGAAGGTGTGGCTGACCATGGCGGAGACCGGATGCTGATTCCTGAGCTCCCAACACACATGGCTCTCCTTGTGGCCAAATTATCGACCTAAACCGAGTACCCGACAGAAGCCCAAGAAGAGGAAGTCCCAGAGCATCCCACGGTCCCATGTGCTAGCTGAAATCACCCTGAAATTCCCGGCCTCGTGAGGACTGCTGCAGCCAATATGGCGCTGTCTCGTCCTGCAACCAGCCATTCGGATCGGAGCCGTGCTCCTCTCACATCACTCCAGCCACTGCTTTTGCAGCTGGGGTAAGAGACTGTTCTCTGATTCCTTCACTTTGACTGAGCCTGTTTCCTTCTCCTGCTGGCACCAAAGACAGATGGTCTAGTCTCACTGATGTAGCCCCATTAGAAGCCCTCAGGCAGATCCATCAAAGATTGGCCTCTCTACCTACTTAACAAGAGCTGGATCACTTGGCTCAACGGATCGAATCCTCCCTCAAGAGGGAGATGGAGGACCTTCAGGACCAGGTTGTCCACACAGACAACAGGGTCACTGCCATTGACTCCACTCAGACTGCACAGAAGGCTCTCATTGCGGCATTGGAAATTGTTGTGTCCCACCATAGATTCCAACTCCTTCAGCTGAGGTTACAGTCAGAGGATATTGAAAACAGGAGCAGGAGAAACAACATCAGGCTCAGAGGTACATCAGAGGCCACTGCTTTTGTGGACCTTGCCGCGAAGGTCACATCAATCTTTAATAAATACCTCGACCAAGAACCAGGCTCAGATATGGAACTTAATGGAGTCCACAGAGTCACAACTGGCGCAACACCTGCTAATGACCATCCAAGGGACGTTTTATGCTGTGTTCACTACTCTAAAGTGAAGGAGCTTATTCAACAGAGGGCTTGGCACAGGGGTCCCATTGATTTTGATGGTGCTACTATTCACCTTCTGTGAGATTTATCCCGTGTTACCCTTGGGATGCGCAGAGCTGTTATGCCTCTCTTGACCATTATACAAGAATCTGCAACTACTTTTACATGGGGCTTCCAGTTTTATTTGCTTTTGAAGAAAGAGAACTGTCAGTTCACCTTGCAGTCCACATGACCAACTGCCTGAGCTTTTTTCATTCTTGGGAGCCGGTCAGGTCTCCGTCTCTAACTGGTTGGATATCCTTCTTGAAGACCTTGCCCCTTAGCATGTCGAATCCTCGGCCTCAGAAATGCAGACGGCCTTGCTCCAGTATTGCTGCCTCCCCAACGTCCCACATCCATCCTTCTGAGCCGGAACATGCTTCATGAGATGTTTGAGGTATCTAGGTTGATCCTCCATTGTACAGATATCAGTCCTTGTCCTCAGGTTCACCACCCTGCTCTCCCTATCCTGTCTCGACCTTCTTCAGTGGCCTGCCATCGGTCTTCTCTAAATCTCCTGAGTGGCCAGAACTAACGGTACACTTATTCAGTTAATGTTACAAGCAAGTGTTGCCCAACCACGGCTTTGTGCTGGAAAGTCAGCTGGTCTTCTCAGATCTTCTAGGGCCCCACCGCTGGAGGATTAGTACTATGCAGTGTTCTTCTGTGTTCAGATGTTTCTGAATGGGGGGGCAGACTGCAATGGGCACTGTGATGGGGGGCTGTGAAATTTGTGCAATACATATTCTTAAAAACATTACAGATTTATGTGGGTATTTTTACATTAAAGTTGGGGGGGGGGGTGCCAGATATAGGATCCGCCCAATGCTCTAGGTACACCCATGTCCTCTGCATTGTGTAAAAAGGCTGTTTGATCCTGTCTTCTCTAATCCTACCCTTCTTCCACTGTCCTCAATCCATCTCCTGATAGAACAGAGCCTTGGGGACATGCTGCACATGCTCAGTTTGGTATGTATTGCTAGAGAGTTTTTTTTTTCTTGGGAGCACTGTCCAGACAGAGGGTCAGGGGTCCTGTAGCCTCATAGGACAGTCAGAGGAGAATGAAAACTCCTCCTACAAGATTTAACCAAACACTCATAGAAGTCACAAGACTGCTCTATACTGCTAATGAGAAAATATATTTAGCCATTTATATTTACTAAAATAATTGCATTTCCATGTCCTGTGTACAGTGGGAGACCAGATATAGTGAATGCAGGTCCTGGGTTTAGTAACACTTTAATGTGAATCCTGTTGAAGTCTAAGCAAAGAGAATCTTGAAAACCAGTTCAAGGATAAAAGGAATTGTCAAACAAAGGGCTTGCTGAACTGAGCACTTGTATGGGGGATCTGTAACAATATAAAAGAAAATGAAATACCAGGAATGCAAAAAAAGTCTGTAAACATTCTAAATATCCAACAGTAATAGCCCTGGAATGAATGGTAGAAGCCACAACAGATCTAAACATTATCAGAAAGTTTACTAATAGAAGAAATTTATAAAAATACGCCTAAACATTTATACCAATTGACCAGTAGCAAACCAGTTTCTTTTTGCAGTACCACATTGAATTGTTCTAAAACATTTTATAAACTGTCATAACAGATTGCAAAAACACACTTCAAAACCACATTCCCCAAACCCCCTCCCATTCTCATATTGCTAATTATTCCAAAAAGGTTAAAAGCATTAGATACAGTTCCCCATAAACGCTTAATTTACGAATTGAGGGCTGTTGGCTTGGACCTTATGTTATGTACCTGGATATAAAACTGGTTACAGAGCCGCATCCAAAGGGTTATGATAAATAGCGTGTGCTGTCACTGGATATCATGGAAAGCCACGAGAGATTTTAAAAAAAGGAACAAAAAAGTGGGGGCCACCATTATGTTTAAGATTGGATGTATATTGAAATTTTGGACCAGCCAAATTTTGATCCAAATATGGGATAGATGGTTGTACAAAAGTTGATCTATCAATCAATAGACTTGTCGGGTTTTTCCTGAATGATCAGTTCCGCCGTCTATAGCCAGCAACACTGATTCCTTTTTTTCTGCCAGTGGGAAGCCCTCAATAGCATTGCGGGAGTGATTTTTCCATCCACAATAAATATGTGCATGGGGTAATTAGATACATTTTTTTTCCGTTCAACCCACTGATTGATCAAAAAAAAAAAAAAGATTAATGTATGGCCAGCCTAAGAAGTTCCTCCAGACTGCACACAGAGAATTAGTAAGTACATAGAGTGCTACTCTAGTCTGTTTAAATGTTGCTGGTGCAAACTTTTCATGATCTTTAACAAACAGCTTTCAAAGCTCTTGCTTACATCCTCCACCATATGTGACTAATTTCCACTTAAAAATATATTCAGCAGATTTGGCTGCTATTCAGTATTCAAAGCCTCCCCCGTAAAAATGATTTTCCTAGTTCGATTTTAGACACACCTCAACGAAGTCAAAAATCTGGTTTGGAAAATTGGCAAAGGAACTCATTGTCTCCTTTGGCCAGGCTCTAAAAAAAATAGATTTCCTGTTTACACCACTCTTGAACTGTAGGACCTCATAACGCACCAGAACCTGGGCAGTAGATACTCCCACAGAAGAAATCTAAATAGTAGATTTGTTTATAAACATGAAATTTGAAATTATAATCTGAATTATTAAAAAAAAATGTGTTTACAATAAACAGCATTATATTAGTCCAATTAGTTAATAAACCAACCCCGTTATGATTGCATATTTATCATATCCACCAGAATCCATAAAACTAATAAAGGTAATTTAAATAATTAATCAAACAGCAGGAAATGTTTACTTTTCAAGTGTAGTTCCCTAAACATCCATGCAGATTCCATCAGTTATTATATTAAAAATATCCTAAATATATATAAATATACTCTATTACTCTGTTATAGATAACTGCTTTTAATTGTTATTGTGTAATAATAAAAATTCCATATTTAAAGAATTTGACTAAGTATGGCTAATTGCAAATAGATTTTTTGACAAAACAACAAAAATATTTAGCTAAATTGGCAATTTTTGTCTGAAAAATTCCCCATATAGGCACTTGCATTAGAGTTTTTGGTAAGTCTTTGTAAACAGTCAATAAACCCTTTGTTAAAGAGTTTTTGTTAAGTGTAAATTATAGTGGTTTAGAGTTGTTTTTAAGGCTTCTAAGGGTTTAGAATTGCTTGTGTTTCATTTATGCTCAAAGTGTTATTTTGTTTGTTTTTGGGTGTAATTTTATTATTATAGTAGTTATTATGATCATTGTTTTTATTCAGCATTTATATATCATCAATAAATTGTGCAGTGCTTTACAAAAGAATAACCTAACATATTTAAAAAGAATGTAAATTGTAGGACTTGTTTAGTGTTATTTGATGTTCCTAACAAAATAGGGAAATAAGTAAAAAAAAAAAAGTACTTTCGGTTTTGATTTTTGTTTGTTTTGATTTGATTTGGACTATTTGGATTATTTCCATTGCATACAATCTTTAAAAAAATTCCATGAATTTTTTTTTTGGCTATTTGTATCACAGCATGCAGGATTACAATCAATGATTATTATTGGGCATAATATGATAACATAAAGCCACTAAAAAATAAATACCCCCCCCCCCCCCCCCCATCATAAGAATGTTCTTTTTATTTTTGTTACTTTTCTCCTGTTTGTTGGTGTATTTTGTTATTATTTGAGGGTTTGTTTAGACCGCAGGAACAAAGAAGCACATTAGCATTTACCACTGGGAGCATGCTTGTTAATGTTTCTTTAGTTTTTTAATTTCCTATTTGGACTCACTTTTTCTGTAATGACAAAGACAAAGTAACACTCAAAAAACACCAAGCAATATGATTGTGTAAAGAGCCTGAAAACTGCCTCTCATGCCTCCCCAGTGTGAAAGCCTGAGTGCTTTCACACTGGGGCAGTGCACTTGCGGGACGGGAAAAAAAAGTCACGCAAGCAGCATCTTTGGGGCGGTTCCCCGCTGACAGCTAAATGTAAAGAAAACATGCCAGCAATTAAAAATTATGAAAAAAAACTGTGTGGAGTTGCCCCCCCCCCCATGCATATCCGGCCCACTGGGTCTTGTATGGATTTTAAGGGGAACCCCACCTCAAAAAAAAGGCGTGTGGTCCCCCCAAAATCCACACCAGACCCTTGCATGCAGCCTGGCAGGTCAGGAAAGGGAGGGGCCCTCAACATAGGGGGGTGCTTTGGGGTGGGAGGGTCTCTGCCCCCCACCCAAAGCACCTTGTCCCCATGTTGATGGGGTTTGGGGACGAGGGACTTATTGGAATCTGGAAGCCCCCTTTGACAAGGGGGCCCCCATTTCCCAATCCTCCGCCATATGAATGAGTATGGAGTACATTGTACTCATTATACTCATTCACCAAAAAAAGCATTAAAAATAATTAAAACACACAGTTTTTGACAATTCCTTTATTAAAATATGTAAAATAAATGTCAATGACCTCTGGCCCATCCCATTCTTGACCTGATAGGCTGCATGCTCAAATAAGTGTCTGGTATGGATTTTGAGGGGGACCCAACTGCATTTTTTTTAATTTTAAGGGTTCCCCTTAAAATACATACCAGGCCCGAAGGGGGGAACCCACACTGTTTTTTTTTCATAATTTTTAATTGCCAGCATGTTTTCTTCACATTCAGCTGCCAGCGGGAACCCACTGACAGCTGATGAGTCATCTGTTGTTAAGGACCTGGCGGCCAGCTTCCCGGCCCGCTCCATATCATCCGGCTATTTGGGGGGACCCCCACACTGTTTCTGACAAATACTATAATAATGTGATACCGCCAGAAAAACCCTGGTGATAAATATCAGATTTGTTTTACTCTCTGTTCCGTTTGTGAATTGGACTTAAAGTGGGGTTGCGGGCAAAAAAAAAAAGTGGCTTAAAAATCATAAAAAAATGAAAAAAAAATTAATTGGAAAAATTTTTTTTTTTTACTCACCTCTAAATGCCTGTTGCTAGGGGGGTCCCTCGTAGTCTGCCACCTTCATTGCCCGGGCTAAACGTCACTTCCTGTAGGCGCCGCACAGTCATCTGGGACCTGTCATGTGTCCCAGATGAGTGAGCGTCGAATCATGGCGCACGGTGCCGCTCACGCATGCGCAGTGGGTGCCCGGCTGTGAAGCCACAGCCGGGTTCCCACATTAGGAATGCCGGCGCCGTGAGCGGAGCGGGGAACGAGGGGGGGTCTCGTTCCCCCGCATCGCTGGACCCCGGGACAGGTAAGTGTCCGATTATTGAAAGTCAGCAGCTGCAGTATTTGTAGCTGCTGACTTTTAATTAATTTTTTTTTGTTGGCATTCCTCTTTAAGAGCATACTTCATGTTTTTTGGTGATATTTACCCACACATTTTTCATTTTGCAGTAAATACCACATTAACGTCATTTTTTTATATTTTTTGGAGAATTGGAATTTTTTTACTGCCTGCAATAATTTATGCAAATGATTCACAAGACCGTGTTATCGCGTGTGATAAACTGACCCCGATTTTTCCCATTATTACAATATAAATGAAAAGATGAAGGTTTACAACATACTGTCACTGTTTTCTAGGGCAGGAAGAAATATTCTTTTTTTTTTTTTTTAAAGCGTTCCATGCATTGCAAGGAAAGTGAAAGAAACACTTAGGAAAGACCAAACAATGATGTGGTTTATGTGGTTTTGTACATTTACATTAACTGTATTTTATTGCTCGCAGCATTACATTTCTCACTTTTTATTTACTTCTAACTTCTGGCAAACATGAAATCAAACTTTTAGGCCAAATTAAAGTGGTTGTAAAGGTAATTTTTTATTTTTTTTGTAAAATAAAAAAGATGTTATACTTACCTGGTCTCTGCAATCGTATTGCACAGAGCGGTGGCTTACCTCTTCTTTTTCAGTCCCCTGCCCACGCTGTTGTTTCCTTCTCATCTCCAAGTGCCCCCTCAGCAAGCCATGTGCAGAGGGAGCACCTGTATAGGCAATTTTTCCTGGCCGGGTTTGCGCGTCTATAGACATACACTGCATAATTTGGCTACACGCCCTGCTCCTTCCTCACAGGGTGAGTCTGCATCCGTTTTACCCGTTTCACTGCAATTGTATGTAAGTAATTAGTTACTGTACTTAGTTCCACTCTACACACTTGTTTGGTTATTTCTTTTATATACTGTATATATATTTATACATACTGTATGTATATATATATATATATATATATATATATATATATATATATATATATATATATATATATATAGGCACATGATGTGTGTATGTTATGTATTTTGTGCGTTCACAAATAAATTGTATCGCTTTGATTTGAACTGTGTGTGTATATCTCTTGTGTATTCAGCAAATCTGGTCACACCAGATGACAGGTAGTCTACTTCTGGTTTCCTGAAGTGACAAAGCATCTTTGTCACTTTTCAAACACATTCCCTTTGGTCACAAACAATTTTTTTCTGGTTTTCCTGCATCGCAAGGGACTTTTTACATTCTTTTGCACATATGATGTTTGATCCATGTACAGTTATAATTTCTAAACTGCTAAGACTCACTTATATTTTTAATGTCTTGCAAAGTCAGCAGACATAATATTTCTATTGTTTTGTGACAAGTACCATATAAATAACACCATAAGGAATACAATGATTATTGTTTATTAGGACCAATTAGTACACTATTTACTAACAGATTGTGTAAACTCTTTGTCATTTTTTTTTGTCAGATGTTACCTATGCTGGGATGGTGTTAATTACCCCTGTCGTTTTTAGCTACAGCAGGCTCCAGAGAGTGATCTGACCTCAGGAACCCTGTTGCACAGTCCCGATGTAGAACCTGTCTGATCACGCTGTGAATTTTAATACCTGACATCCAAAATGGTCACTGATTACTCTATGCCCAATAAGATGTTCATGTATTAGGTAAGGTATAGATGTAATGAATGTATCAATATTTGGGTGCTTTTTTCACTGTCATGCTTGCAGACTTTGGGCAAGCTACAGACACACCTTAAAATAGTCAAAATTGTACTGTACACAGGAAGTGTGTAGCACAACCAAGCTCTCTGCCTGTTTACCAGATCCCCCTCTCCCAGTAAACAACCATGTCTAATCAAAGCCAGTGTTTCATCAGATTAGGCGACCCGACAGAATTTGTAACGGAAGTGACGTTCCGTCGCCGCTATCTTGCTGCACCCCGCACTCCACAGTAAGGATACAGTGAGAAGGCGGTATTGTATTGTATTTAAAAATCTGTCTGACTGTTTAGATGTTGCATTTTAAAAACAGCAGCAAGCCTGCTGATCTCACAGGTTTGCTAATATGACAGAACAGCGCTGCTTTTAAAATGAACATCAAAACAGCCTGAGAGATTTTACTGAAATTCACTATAAGATGGCGGCAATGAAACGTCCCTTCCGTTACAAATTATAATGGGTCGCCTAATCTGATGAAACACCGGCATTATTGTGTACACCGAGAAGGTTGGCAGCTTTCTGGCCCGTACACACTATGAGAAAATCAGGCTAACAATCGGACAGTTTTCCTCGATGTTTCACAGCAAGTCGGAAACCGAGGATAGAAATAATGAAAATCCTCATACGACAAAGACTTTTTTTGTTGTTTGTTGTCTCTGACAATGCGCAAAACGAAAATCATTCGTTCTGTTTCCGTACAAAAAAAATTAGGCGTTTGTCCCTTCAGTAATTTCCATTGGAAAGGTCAGAATTGGCTGTCAAAAGTTTGATGATCATTCCTCACACAAAAATGTTTGCATGATTTACTTATAGTGTGTACGGACAAATAGCCGTAAAAAAAAACATAGTCTTTATAGTATAGTATTTATAAATAATTCTTGCTCAGATGCTATAGAAAGATACAATGTAACATATTGTTCATTCATCTGCAGATCAAAGGGATGGACTTCAATCTGAAGATTCCGTTAGTTAAACTAGCCTGAAAAGTGATTTTTTTTTATTTTTATAAAACATTCCTCTGTTTAACCCCTTATTAACCCTTAATTTACAGCCCTAATTAACTCTGTATTCTCCTTCATCATTCAATTATTATTTTCCTCCTGATTTTTTTGTTTTTCTATTTTATTACTCATCAATGTTTACATTTTTTTTGGTTTTGTTTGTTAATATTTTTACACCTTTAACATCTATTTATACGTTTTACATAAAAAAATAAAATAAAAAAAAAACACAAAATAAACCCCCCACACACACACTTTATTTCATTTGTATTTTTGATTTTAAATTATTTTTATTAAATTATTGTGAACATACATACAAGTTCTTCCATATAATTTCCAATACAGAAATATAAAACATTCAAATAAAATGCATACACAATTACAAATACGAAAACAATGACAGAAAAAAAAAAAAAAAAAATTTGGATTTATTTCATTTGTAAAGAATTTCACAATGCTTTGTACCAGAATCATAATTTTAGTGTAATTTTAACAGGATAAATAACAGACAAACTTTTAAACCGCAGTAACAATACTTATTTTTAAACTAACAATGCTCCAAAAAATAAAGATAAATAAAAAGTGCATTTTGTTTAGTTTTATTAGGTTTTATTGTTTAATGATTACAAGAAATTATTATTGCAAAACAATATCATGAAAAAGAAAGCTTTGTTTGTCCTTAAAAAAACAATATATGTGTTACCTTGTTATCTTAATGAGAAACATATTGCCAAACAAACAGATCCATAGCCGAAATTGCTCTGGTCCATGGGGTGTGAATATATGTGAAAGGCAAAGTGGTTAAATAAAAATTACAGCTTAGTGTAAGTTGTTTTTATTCAGCTTCCAGTAAGATAACGGAATAAACAGCTCTTTATTACATATACGCCAATACCATAGTGCAATATAATATGATCTTATATACAATAATAAATTAAGGGCTTCTGTTTTATACTAACATAAATTAAACAAGTTAGTATAAAACAGAAGCACTTTATTTTTGACTGTATATAGGGTTATGTTATGTAGCACTTTGTTATTGGTATAGATGTAAGAGAGTGCTGTATATATAATTATGTTTGTTAGATATCAGAGAGGATATCATTGACTGCTGGGTAGGATATTTAAATGTGAGTGTGGGTAGACAAAAAGTATATCACAGCTTCCAGAAATATAACAGTCTTGTTATGTATCACCCTTTTAACCACTTAAGAACCAGAAGGATTTGCCCCCTTAGGCTGGCTTCACACTGGGGCGGTGCGGGGCGGCGACGGTAAAGCAGCGCTATATTTAGCGCTGCTTTACCATCGTTTTTCCCGCGGTATGCGGCCGCTAGCGGGGTGGTTTTAACCCCCGCTAGCGGCCGCAAAAGGGTTAAAAACCTCCGCAAAGCGCCGCTGCAGCGGCGGTTTGCGGGCGGTATCCCCGCGGTTTCCCATTGATTTCAATGGGAAGGAGCGGTATAGGAGCGGTAAATACACCGCTCCTTCACCGCTCCAAAGATGCTGCTAGCAGGACTTTTGTTGCGGTCCTGCTAGCGCACCGCTCCAGTGTGAAAGCTGGAGTGAATGGGGCCGGTTTTTTCAGGCGGTACACAGGCGCTATTTTTAGCGCCGTACCGCCTGAAAACCGCCCCAGTGTGAAAGGGGCCTTAATGATCAGGCCATTTTTTGCAATAGGGCACTGAGTCGCTTTAACTGACAATTGTGTGGTCCACGACGCTGTACCCAAACAAAATTGACGTCCTTTTTTTTGACAAATAGAGCTTTATTTTGGTGGTATTTGATCGCCTCTGTGGTTTTTTTTGCGCTATAAACAAAAAAAGAGCGTCAATTATGAAAAAAAAAAACTATATTTTATACTTTTTGCTATAATAAATATCCCCCCAAATTTTTTTTAAAAACAAATTTCTTCTTCAGTTTAGGCCGATATATATTCTTCTACATATTTTTGGTAAAAAAAAATCACAATAAGCGTATATTGATTGGTTTCCGCAAAAGTTATAGCGTCTACAAAATAGGGGATAGATTTATGGCATTTTTATTATAAATTTTTTTTTACTAGTAATGGCGGTGATCAGTGATTTTTGGCAGGACTGCAACATTGCGGCAGACAGATCGGACCCTTTCGACACTTTTTTGGGACCATTGACATTTATACAGCGATCAGAGCTAAAAAATAGCCACTGATTAGTGTATAAATGTCACTGGCAGGGAAGGGGTTAACACTAGGGGCAATCAAGGGGTTAAATGTGTTCCCTCTAAGTGTGTTCTAACTGTGGGGGGATGGGACTGCCTGGAGGAGGAGACCGATCGCTGTTCCTAATCTTTAGCAGCAGCAGATCTGTCTCTCCTCCCCTGACAGAACGGAGATCTGTCTGTTTACATTGACAGATCTCTGTTCTGTCTCTGTCAGGAGCAGGTGGCTGGCAGGCATCGCGACCGCCGGCCACCCGCATCGGCTCCGGCGTCACGCGCGCCCCCTAGAGCTCCTAAAGCTGCCGACGTACCATGATGGCGATTCGCCAAAAACCTGTTATCTAATTTCATGGTTGGAGGTATCTAATTAGGATTTCTTCATGTTCTGTGAATTACAGCATGTTCTGATGTTTAATTATATACTTTACATATATTTTTGTAATAGTATTTTTTCATTATAATAATTAATATTGAATTATATGTTAACAGTCTAATCATTAATATCAAATGTTTATTTATTAGCCCTTAGGAAGGGGTCACAAATCCCTGAAATGCATTGACTGTCGTGGAATCTTCAATAAACATTCCAAAATGCTGTGTTATAGTACATACCTTTGGACACAGGCACAACCCCTACTGATGGAGTCATTTTCACCTCAAACTATTTAGTAGGTAAGTGCCACTAAACAAGTTCACATGATCTCTCAGAAAAACATCAATGCAAGGAATTGAATAGGAGAGAAAGAAATCTGTTGTGTCACCTCAAGGGAGTATGAGAGCACCACTAAGCAGTGTATATACTACATATTTAAGATACACATTGCTTGAGACTTTACTGGTGTTGGAAAATATTGTCCATACGCTATCTCTTGCACAGTATCCGGTTCCTCTTCCCAGTCTTGCGATCATATATATAAGCTAATCTAATATTAATTTGCAGGTACCATTTTGGTCAAAACTGTTAACTTTTAATTACTTCTCACAGACTCTCTTTTTGAAATATTAACATAATGAAAAATTATTGTAAAATCATTTTTAAAGTGTGTTAATTTTCCTGGAAATTTCCATGTGTCATAATTACTACTAAAACAATTCATCTGGTTGCTAGATTTGAATTTTTTTTCCTGGGACTTGATGAGGGATCTTAGTCATGAATGGGATTTTTTTTTTTTTAAACCTGCAGAAACACATACAGGTGCTACAAATTCATACATTGAAATTTGAGGAAGTGTACCTTAGTATATAAGAGAGAAATACAACCTACACTTATAACCACTATTCTCAACATTTTTACTTAGCTAACTAAGCTTAGGTAAGGTGCTCAGCATGTATTTTCTGCATTGAATTATAATATTTAAAATATTAATTTATAATAATACTATATAATATTTTTTTATTTTGCTCCTTTTATTATATTTGCAATGTTTTTTCGCTTTATTCTTTACCATCTTAATCCAACATTTATATTGTAGGAAGCCTCTTGCGAGTAAATATACACATTACAAATATATTGTTTTTAATTTTATGTATGCACAGTTCCAGGTGGAGTTCATTTTTCCACTTTACTATGGAATCATTATCTACTGGCCCCCTTCAGCTTCTTATTATGATCTTTCTCCTGCCAATGCCATCCTCAAATGCAAACAAATTTCATTGTTCTATTACTGCTGATATCAGAGAATTTGAAAGATATTTTGGGACACTCAAGGAAATGCTGGTAAGTATAAATTGGTACAGTTAATTTGTCTGTGTACTTTCTTAATTTTTTTTTTTTTTTCGTACTTTGGCCACAATTTCTATTCTAACAGAAAATTAAATCACATCTCTGCACTATTTCATTCAAGTATAACTAAAGGTAAACTTTTTTTTTTAGTTTTAGATAGAGGGGAGAGGGATTAGAACACCTGTCTTTTTTTATTGCTGTCTGTGTCTCTGTTAGGGATATCCACCCTCTTTGCCCTGTTTACCATTATCATTGAAAGTAAAATAAAATCCCAAATTTTGGGTTGTCCATTGAAAATTAATAGAGAGGAAATCTTCCAATGAGGACACTAGTTCTGGTGACCTGAGGATCCCAAAGAGATTCCCTTAATTTGCAGGGATTTCCTCTCACTTCCTGTTAGGCTATGGGACATGAAGTGAGGGTAAATCTCCCCAATGGGACAACAATGGCAAAAATAAACCTTACAGGGGTTATAACCCTCCATTACTCTATCCAAAATGAAAAAAAAAGTTTTGCCTATAATTCTAATTTCAGCCTACTGGGTTGACTTACTGGACTACTTAAAGCGGTTCTGCACACACTTCATTTAGTAAATCTCTTTGCCTTCCAAATCAGGCAAAGAGTACTAAATGAAGTGTTTTTTTTTTCACTTACCTTGTAATTCCTGCTCTGTCTCTTCGGGGGTGGGCGGGGTCTGTGCGTCAATCCTCGTCATGCCGCACTGTCTCCTGGGATCTGGTGTCATTGATCCCAGGAGTCAGTGCGGATATCCGCCGAAATCTCTTGAGATTTACGGGGCTCTCGCGAGATTTCGGACACATCTGCCGAAATCTCCCGAGATTTCGGCAGATGTGGCGGAAATCTTGCAAGATTTCGGCGAACGTGAGCTACACTTTGCCGTTACTGCGCACGCGCGAGATCGGCGCAGTAACGGCGGTGCATGCTGGGCCATAAAAGGGGCCTGTGTGGTTTCACAGAATGGAAGAATCAGCAAGGCTTTTTTTTTGCATTTTTATGAGCAGATATAACAAAGCGCTAAATAAAATACATTTATTGTTAGGGTTCACATACCCTTAAAAAATGCAAACAGCCAGGATTGCCTATCTATTCTAGGGGCCAAACAGAGAAAACCGATGATATGGTAATATGGTGTTAAGTGGCATAACTGTAAGTTTCTGAATAGTTTGGACCAATATCTATATTATACTATATCTATAATATACTATAATATACTAATATAATATAATATACTATATCTATAATACACAAATAATGCACAACACAAAAGCAGGAATATGTTTGGTGCTTTACTAAAATACCTTGTGTACTTGAAGCAAAACCTTTTTTTATCCTCTAGTTTTAGAATACAGAAGGGTTAGACAATGGTCATTTTGTCATTTGCCCCCCCAAGGTCAAATATAACTTTACTGGCAAAGAATGAAAAGGGAATAAAAAATGTTACATTGTTATGATAAAGGCTCTAAACTGTTGGTGCCATACTGTATATATTTCTAAGCCCTGTATAATAATAACATAATTATAATATTAACAACAACATTGGTGTTTGACAATTTGATTTTGCAGCATGACAAGGACCTAATTACAGATGTGAGCCTACTAAAGACAAATGAGCTAAAACAGATACAGGTGAGTATATATATATATATATATATATATATATATATATATATATATATATATATATATATATATATAGATATAGATAAAAAAAAAAAAAATATATATATATATATATATATATATATATATATGGATAAGATATATCTTTTGAGTTTGTAAAACGATGCAATCAATAATTTTGTGAATTTTGTCTTCAAATTTAGCATTCTGAAAGATGCTGCTTTCTGCTCAGATTAGGGAATTTCTATATCTCCAATGTTTTTCCAGAAGTAGAATCCATTTTAATCCAGCAACATAAAGATGTTACCCACTTGGCCAATTCCATACTAGGTGTAAATAAATCACTGAAAGAATGTGTAAGTATCTTTACAGCTGAGATATTAAACCACTAAAGGTCATTATTTATCTGTCTGGTCATTTCTGAAATTTATACATTAATTTTTCTTAACAGCACAATAGTTTAAGATGCCCCTGTGGTGCTCAGTCACATGCAGTTATGAAGAAATTCAAGGATGACTATTTTAAGGTATTTAGTTATATTTTATGAAAATATCTTTAACCTAGTTAAAAACACAGATGCAAATAATTTAAATAAGCTAAAAATAGCGAAAATAACTTGGGCTATAATATTACAATTAGCACTTTACGCTAGCTGGGGGAGATCACCTGATTTTTACACTGTCAGCTCAATGATGGTATCTTTATAGCGCAGAACTGAAAACATAATGTGAGGATTTGCTGTAGAGACTCATAGTATGTGATAACCTGAGTAATTAGGACTTGGTTTAGGGGTTCATTTAGTTTAGGGATTAAACCCTAAACATTTAGTTTAGGGATTAAACTAAACTAAAAACTAAAAAGTTTTTAGGGTAAATGATAAAAAAAAGCTTGGTTTAGGTTTTTGGAGTGCAAAGCTGTGTTAACTTTTGTTGGAGGTAGTAAAGTACTGGTGGATCTTATGGGGTAAGGTTAAGTGTTAGAGTCAAAGGAAAATTGTACTGATGAAATATAGATTCTCTCATTTGTGACTTCTGCTTCTGAAAATACTAGTCCCTGGCTGTCACTAGATCCATTGGTCCAATGTCATGAGCACAATTTGAGTCACTGACATAGTTTAAGTTCTGCCTTCACTCTGATTTTGCTGGTGGATGCCCATTCTGTACCAGGGACTCAGAAAGTACTGAAGCCAGAGACAGCCAGGCAAAACTAACAATTTCAAAATAATAGCAGCAGTACCCAGGGCCGGACTGGGAATAAAATCCAGCCCTGGAAAAAATTTCACACCAGCCCCACAGCGTTATTATACCAGCGCAACAGCATAACGTCTACGTATTTCCTGGTTCATGAAAGGGAAAACCATACATTTTAAAGCACATTTGAAGAGTGTATTATATATAGATAAGACAGATATGAAATCACATAGGGCTTTATATATATATATATATATATATATATATATATATAGATAGAGAGAGTGCTGGGGGGGAGCCAAAAAGAACAGGGGTGGAGAGCACTGGGGTGGGGGCTGGAGAGCACCGGGGGCAGAAAGAACAGGGGTGGAGAGCACTGGGGGCAGAAAGAACAGGGGTGGGGAGCACGGGGGGCTGGAGAGCACTGTGGGGGGTGGGAAGCACGGGGGGCTGGACAGCACTGTGGGGGGTGGGGAGCACGGGGGGGCTGGAGAGCACTGTGGGGGGTGGGGAGTACTGGAATGGGAGCTGGAGAGCACCGGGGGCAGAAAGAACAGGGGTTCGGGAGCACGGGGGGCTGGACAGCACTGTGGGGGGCTGGAGAGCACCGGGGGCTGAAAGAACAGGGGTGGAGAGCACTGGGGTGGGGGCTGGAGAGCACCGGGGGCAGAAAGAACAGGGGTGGTGAGCACTGGGGTGGGGACTGGAGAGCACCGGGGCAGAAAGAACAGGGGTGGGAAGCACGGGGGGCTGGAGAGCACTTTGGGGGGTGGGGAGCACTGGGGTGGGAGCTGAAGAGCACAAGGGCAGAAAGAACAGGGGTGGGGAGCATGGGGGGGCTGGACAGCACTGTGGGGGAGCTGGAGAGCACCGGGGCAGAAAGAACAGGGGTAGGGAGCATGGGGGGGCTGGACAGCACTGTGGGGGGGGGGCTGAGAGCACCGGGGGCAGAAAGAACAGGGGTGGAGAGCACTGGGGTGGGGGCTGGAGAGCACCGGGGGCAGAAAGAACAGGGGTGGTGAGCACTGGGGTGGGGACTGGAGAGCCCCGGGGCAGAAAGAACAGGGGTGGGAAGCACGGGGGGCTGGAGAGCACTGTGGGGGGTGGGGAGCACTGGGGTGGGAGCTGAAGAGCACAAGGGCAGAAAGAACAGGGGTGGGGAGCATGGGGGGGCTGGACAGCACTGTGGGGGAGCAGGAGAGCACCAGGGGCAGAAAGAACAGGGGTGGGGAGCATGGGGGGGCTGGACAGCACTGTGGGGGAGCTGGAGAGCACCGGGGGCAGAAAGAACAGGGGTGGAGAGCACTGGGGTGGGGGCTGGAGAGCACCGGGGGTAGAAAGAACAGGGGTGGGAAGCACGGGAGGCTAGAGAGCACTGTGGGGGGTGGAGAGCACTGGGGTGGGAGCTGGAGAGACCCGGGGGCAGAAAGAACAGGGGTGGGGAGCACGGAGGGGCTGGGCAGCACTGTGGGGGGGCTGGGGAGTATGGGGGGGCTGTGGGGGGTGGGGGAGTATGGGGGGGCTGAACAGCACTGTGGGGGGTGGAGAGCACTGGGGTGGAGTCTGGAGACTGATGGGGAGGCTAGAGAGCACTGTGGGGGGTGGAGAGCACTGGGGTGGGAGCTGGAGAGCACCGGGGGCAGAAAGAACAGGGGTAGGGAGCATGGGGGGGCTGGACAGCACTGTGGGGGGCTGGAGAGCACCGGGGGCAGAAAGAACAGGGGTGGGGAGCATGGGGGGGCTGGACAGCACTGTGGGGGGCTGGAGAGCACCGGGGGCAGAAAGAACAGGGGTGGAGAGCACTGGGGTGGGGGCTGGAGAGCACCGGGGGTAGAAAGAACAGGGGTGGGAAGCACGGGAGGCCAGAGAGCACTGTGGGGGGTGGAGAGCACTGGGGTGGGAGCTGGAGAGCACCCGGGTCAGAAAGAACAGGGGTGGGGAGCACGGAGGGGCTGGACAGCACTGTGGGGGGGCTGGGGAGTATGGGGGGGGCTGAACAGCACTGTGGGGGGTGGAGAGCACTGGGGTGGAGTCTGGAGACTGATGGGGAGAGCTAGAGAGCACTGTGGGGGGTGGGGAGCACGGGGGGGGGGGGCTGGAGAAGGATGGGGAGAGCTGGAGAGAGGGGGGAGGCAGAAAGAACAAGGATTGAGAGAACTGTGGGGGGGGGGGCTGGAGAGTGTGGTGGGGGAGGAGAGCACTGGGGGGGGAGCACAAGGAGAAGGGGGGGCAGTAAAATAATTTGGATAGGAAGAGAAGCAGTGGGGCTGCATATAGAGGAAATTAGCTTTCTATATTCCTCCATGCAGCCCCTGAATGCTTGATTCTCCTCCTCTCCCTCCTCCAAGCATTGAGCGGCTGCATGGAGGAATATAGAAAGATAATCTCCTCTATATGCCGCCCCCTGCCGATCCCCCTATCCAGGCACACAGTTTGGGCTGTACTCACAGGCATCTCTCTCTTCCTGTGATCACGGCGCTGGCCGGGGCTGTGCTCTGCGGCCGCGCACCGCGCTGTAACACGGTCCCGCCCCCATAGACCGGCTCGTGTGATAGGTGGAACACACACTGATTCTACCTACTATCACATGAGTCGGTCTAGGGGGGCGGGACCGCGTTACAGCGCGGTGCGCGGCCGCAGAGCACAGCCCCGGCCAGCGCCGTGATCAAAGGAGCAGGAGAGAGGGGATTCAGGGGAGCACTGCAGCCGCAAACCGGCCCCAGGGCAGGCAGCCTACCGGGAAATATCCCGGTATCCCGTTAGGCCAGTCCGGCCCTGGCAGTACCTTCCTTTATAATAACAGTTATGGCATTATGTTAGTAGTGAGATAATGTGTTAAAACCTAGGGTAGTGGTGGGGTTGTGGTTCAGAAGAAATATTATTGTTATCAAAAGCATGGTGTTCTGTCTCAAGGACATTCAGCTAAACCATTCTTATCCCATAAACATGATACCATATTTCTTCGATCGCAGTTTATTGGAACAAGCTAGGTGAAACTACAAATAACAAGAATAAACCTTGATAAGTACAATATCCCATAAATTTAGCATACATTTCAAAGACAAATATACACAGTACAATATGAGACAGTAAACACTCACTTTTTAAGTTCAATGAGGGATGATGGCAAGAGATTGAAACAGGACATCTTGCAGTCTAGAAAAGCATGATGAATGTGTCTCTTCCTGTGAGACTTTACCCAGAATACTTTGCTTTCCAAGTACTTCCTAGGTTATAAACTTTAATAACAACATTTACACAATAGAAACAATACCAAAAAGGGACGCTAGATGGCGCCTACGCTCTGCAAATGATTCCTATAAAAAGTAACAACATTAAATGTCATTTACAACAACACAAATGCAGATAATCAGAATATATCCATCTGATGGGCAGAACACTCCCCGCCTGACGTCAAGTGACGTCACTAACAGAGTCCTCCGTAGAAAGTAACAGAACAAGTTCAGTCACTGGTCTCAAGAACACTTTGGCCTCATTCTGTTGAAAGGTCTTGACCTCGACCTTACGGACAAGATTATCTTTGCTTGGCAGTACTTTGGTGACTAGACCTAAAGGCCACATGTTCCTTAGTGTCTGGCAATCTCTCATGAGCACAACATCACCAAGTTTAAGGTTAGGTTTTTCTGAGTGCCACTTCCTCCTTAGTTGAAGAGTAGATGTGTATTGCTCCCTCCACCGATTCCAGAAGGTATTGGCAAGAGTTTGAACTTGCCTCCATTGACGTTTGTAAAGGTCCTTCTCACAAAACTCTCCAGCTGGAGTACCTACAAGACCAGTCTTTTGCGTGAGCAACATGGTAGGTGTGAGAACCATTGGATCTTCAGAGTCACTTGAAATTGAAGTTAAGGGTCTGGCGTTAATGATGGCTGTAACCTCCGCCATAAATGTCACTAAACACTCGTGAGTAAGCCTTGCAGTTCCTACTTGTAGGAAGATAGAGTCAAGAATTCTGCGGGCTATGCCTATCATCCTCTCCCACACACCTCCCATGTGAGAAGAGTGAGGTGGATTGAAGATCCACGTGCAGTCTTGCTTACTCAAATACCTTTTTACACTGGGGATGTCCAAGTTGGAAGGAATTTGCAGTTCTTTTACTGCTCCTACAAAGTTAGATCCTCTGTCAGAGCGAATGAGTTTCACTGGGCCTCGGATTGCAATGAAACGTCTAAGAGCATTAATGAAACTTGAAGTGTCCATTGACTCAATCACTTCAATGTGAACAGCTCGTATGGACATGCAAACGAATATGACTGCCCAGCGTTTACTGTTTGAGTGTCCCCCTTTTGTGTACCGGGTGGCAACAGACCAGGGACCAAAGACATCAAGTCCAACATTAGTGAAAGGCGGATCCATGCTAAGCCTGTCAGAAGGTAGATTGGCCATCTTTTGTGTCTGTAACATTCCTCTAAGCTTTCGACAGATAACACACTTGAAGAGGAACTTACTCACACATCTTTTGGCTCCAACTATCCAAAGTCCAGCAGCTCTTAGAGCTCCTTCAGTAAACAGTCGGCCCTGGTGTTTAGTTTGGTCATGGTAGTGTTGAATGAGTAAATAGGCAATATGATGGTGACCAGGGATCACTAAAGGATGTTTCTCTAAGAACTCTAACTTGCCTTCTTTTAAACGGCCTCCTACTCTCAACATGCCATTTTCATCAAGGATTGGATCAAGTTTCTTTAAAACACTGTCTTTAGGAACAGGTTTGTGATTGACAATACAATCAATCTCTTTGGCAAAAACTTCTCTCTGTACAACAGATATTAACCAGTTTTTAGACTGTTCTAGGTCAGTTGCTGAGTAGACTTTCCTACAGTGGTGCCAACTCCTGCAACCGTCATGAGTTGGTGGTTGTTTTTTGTAAGACTGAGCTATGTGGATTAAGCAAGTGATAGCTCTAACTAGTGACCTCCAGGTGGAGAACCTGCTGAAACGGTGGGTTTTAAACTGGTTGAGAGATGTTGTTGTGACTGCAGTAGAAACCTGAGGGCGGATTTCCTGATCCTTTTCTGCATCTATCAGGTCAAACGTGGTGAGGTCATCATTGTTACAGTCAGGACTGCGTAGAAAGGTGGGACCTGTGAACCACGAAGTACTGTCAAGGCGACTGGCCGCTACAGATCTGGTCGCTAGGTCTGCGGGATTATAGTCTGTAGGCACAAAATGCCATTGCTCTGGGCGGGTGGATCTCCTTATTCTCAACACTCTGTTATTGACATAGACATAGAAACGCCTAGTTTCATTATGGATGTAACCCAGAACTACTTTACTGTCTGTGTAGAACTCGGCTTCCTGGATTTCTAGGTTTGTCTCTGTTGCTATTAGTTCCGCTAGCTCTGTAGCCAATACTGCAGCACAAAGTTCCAGCCTGGGTATGGTGTGTTCAGGCAGTGGTGCAAGTTTTGCTTTTCCCATTACAAACCCTATGTGGCTTTGTCCTTTAGTGTCTATGGTTTTCAGGTAAGCTACAGCAGCAATTGCTTTAACAGAAGCATCCGCAAACACACAAAGTCTTTGCATCTGAACATCTGCAGATGACAGAGGTGCATATGGGCGTGGAATTTTAAGATTGGATAGCGCTGTTAGTGAGTTCTTCCACTCTAGCCATAGGTTCTTCCTGTCGGTGGGGAGAGGGTGGTCCCAATCTAGCGACTCACAGGTTAAGTCTCTGAGTAGTGCCTTACCCTGGATGGTGACAGGTGCTGCAAAGCCTAAAGGATCGTATAGGCTGTTTATGGTAGACAGGACACCTCTACGGGTAAAGGGTTTTTCTTCTGTGTTTACTTGGAAAGTGAAGGTGTCAGATCTTAAGTCCCAAAGCAAACCAAGGCTGCGTTGCATGGGAAGTGAGTCTGTGCCTAGATCTAAGTCCTTTAACTCGTTGGAATGGTCTTGGACAGGAAAGGCTTCTAAAACTTCTCTACTGTTGGAAGCAATCTTGTGGAGCCTTAAGTTGGAACACGCAAGCATTGCCTGAGTTCTTTTGAGGAGACTGATTGCGGCTTCATTTGTGGGTAGTGATTTCAAGCAATCGTCTACATAGAAATCCTTGTCCACAAATTGTCTGACCCATACTCTGACTCTCCCACTCTAGCAGAGTGTCTGAGGCCATATATAGCAACTGCAGGGGAAGGGCTGTTGCCAAATATGTGCACCTTCATGCGATATTCTGTGATGTCTCCAGAGGGGTTGTTGTCCCTGAACCAGAGAAACCTCAGAAAGTTTCGGTGTTCTTCCTTAACAAGAAAGCAATAGAACATTTGTTGTATGTCTGCCATGAATGCGACTGAATCCTTGCGGAAGCGGAGAAGTACTCCCAATAGTCTGTTGTTGAGGTCAGGGCCAGAAAGAAGGACATCATTTAGAGAGACACCTTCATGCTTGGCGCTGGAATCAAACACCACTCTAATCTGCCCTGGCTTCTTAGGGTGATAGACGCCAAATATGGGTAAGTACCAACATTCTTCTGCGTCTTTGAGGTCTGGAGCTACCTCAGCATGACCATTTTGGAATATTTTGCCCATGAAGGAAAAGAAATGTTCTCTCATCTCTGGTTTCCTTTGCAGATTGTGTCTTAAGGAAGTGAGGCGTTTATATGCTAGTTCCCTGTTGTTAGGCAAACGTTGTCTTTGTGGCCTAAAGGGAAGAGGTGCTACCCAGTTATTAGACACGTCTTTCTCCATACTGCTTTCCATAACCTCTAGGAAGATTCTATCCTCAATGGACATTGCTACCTGGTTGTCTTCCTTTGTTCTCCTGAACACTGAGTGTCCTAAGTCGCTTTGGTCATTGTCATAGGCATTGCTGTCACAGAGGGGACTTAAGAAAGGAAGAGGTACAGGGTTGTTGTGAGGTAGCTCCTTTATGAGGATGCGATTTTGACAGGGTTGGAAAAGAGAAGGACGACCATTCTCGAGGGTACTAGTGAGCAGATTATTAACAGATGCCGGTTTGTGTGCACCTCCCAGGCAAACATCACCTATAATGACCCACCCAAGATCCAGTTTTTGGGCATATGGAGCACTTTTAGGACCGTTGATCAGTTTCCTTACTTTGTGGACTTGCAAGATATCCCTCCCTAGGAGTAAGATTATCTGAGCCTGATCATCAAGTTCTGGTATGAGATGTGCTATGTCCTTCAAGTGAGTCTGGTGAGCTGCTGCGTCTGGTGTGGGAATCTCTGATCTGTTGTCTGGCATCTGGTTGCACTCTATTATGGTCGGTAAGGGTAGGCATGTCTTACCATCCATAGATTCAATTTGTAGGCCGTCAGCTCTTCTCCCCGCCGTTTCCACTGTACCTGCACAAGTCCTAAGGGAGTAGGGGCTGCTGGGGCCTTTAAGGTTTAGAATGTCAAAAAACACAGGTCTGGCTAGTGACTTATTACTCTGATCATCCAAAATGACGTAGAGCTTGACTGCTTTGTCTCTGCGTCCCTTTGGGTAAACTTTCACTAGACAGATTTTAGAGCAGGATCTGCCACCTGTACTTCCTTTGCAGACTTCAGTGCACTGTGAAGTGATTGCTGTGGTATCTGTACTAGAGTCTTTGGTCTCCCTGCCTTGCTCCTTGTCACCATGGACAGGTGGGAAGGTTCTTGGAGTAGGCCTTGGGTGTAAAGCTGTGTGGTGCTCTGTGCTGTCACACTCTGTGCATTTGACACTGACCTTACAGTCCTTGGCGAAGTGTGTAGACGAAGAGCAGCACTTGTAACAGATGTTGTTCTCTTTGAGGAAAGCTTTGCGTTCCTGGATGGTCTTTGTCCTGAAGGCTCTGCATTTCAGAAGAGGATGTGGCATCTTATGTAGAGGGCAGAACTTCGTAGGGTCATTGACTTGATCCTCTGGCTGAGACTCTGCAAATCTGTGGGAAGAAATGTTAGTTTTGTGCACTGCTACTGGAGCCCTGAGTTGCTTAGGGCCAGCAGAAGTGATGTACGACACTGGAAAAATGAAGCTGGGGTCATCTTTCGTTCCTGCTTGTCTGTCTACAAAGTCCACAAACTCACTAAATGGTGGAAAGGGCACATTGTGTTTCCGTTTGTAGTTACAGCCATGAGCAATCCATCTTTCGTGTAACTCATAAGGAAGTTTTTGAGCTAAGGAGTTAATACCTCTAGCAGAGTCAAGATAAGAAAGGCCAGGTAAGTCACCTTCCGCTTTAGCAACTTGTAACTCCATACATAGGTCACTGAATTCTCTGAGTCTTTGATAACCTCTGCTAGGTATTTTTGGAAAGTCTTCTATCCTTTTAAACAGTGTACTCTCTATAGCCTCTGGTGAGCCATAACATCTATCCAGTCTGTTCCAGATGTTTGTAAGGCCTATCTCAGGGTGGTTTATATTAATGTCTCTGATCCTTTTGGCGTGTTCAGCAGAATCATTGCCAAGCCACTTTACAAGGAGTTCTATCTGTTGTCTGCAAGATAGATCTAGACCTTGGATAACACTCTGGAAAGAGGATCGCCACGCCCTGTAGTGTTGAGGGCGATCACTAAATTTGGCAAGTCCTTGGGTAACTAACTCGCGTTTGGCCAGGAACTTGGCAAAGTCTACAGTAGCCTGATTGGCGTTGGGGTAGGCTGCTGGTGTATTGTGGTGCGGTGTAAAGGCATACCTGATAGAAGTCTCTTCTTTAGGCTCTCTGGGCTCAAACTTGCATACGGTTGGCAGTTCGTACCGGCTCGTTGCATACACCTTTGGAGTGAAGACAGGCGTTTGATGTTTGTATGAAGGTTGAGTACCTTTTGGAGTAGAAGGTTTGGTTGAGACTGGAACGTCTGGAACTCTGTCAGATTTTTCTTGCCTGTAGCACTGGGGTCTAAGGTCGTCTTGTTGCTGCTTGATTTGGTGTGACTCTCTGACATCATGTTTAATTTCTTGTTGTGGGATGCTGCTTGGGTCACAGTGCTGGTAGACATAATCCGACGTGCGTTGCAAGGAATCTTGGTGTTCTTCCTCTAGGCCTGGTATGCTGCTATCTGTTCTTGGCTCATCGTAGATGGCTGCTTCTAGAGCTTCTGCTCCTTCCTTCCTACCAGGGTTCCTTCCTGAAATTGCCGTTCCGGCCGTCCAGGACCGAGTACGGTCCCTTCAACAGAACTTCCAAAAGATACAAGAAGCCATGCAGAAAGCCCAGGAGGGGTATGAGAGATACTTTAATCGGGGAAGAAAGGAGAATCCAGATTTTGAAATAGGAGACGAAGTATGGTTATCCTCAGTGAACCTCAAGTTAGCTGTCCCCACACGGAAATTAGGACCTAAATTTATCGGCCCTTTCAAAATAAAACGGAAGATCAATCCTGTGGCTTTTGAACTTTCTCTGCCGGATTCGTACAGGATACACCCTGTCTTCCACGCTTCCCTCCTGAAACCTGTTACTCCCAGTCCTTTCCCGGGCAGGATTGAACCCCCACCTCCACCAGTTCTGGTGGATGGCGAGACGGAATTCGTGGTGGAGAAGATCTTGAGTTGCAGGAAGAGGGGGAGGCAACTCCAGTATTTGGTCAAGTGGGAGGGTTACCCCACGGAAGAAAACTCATGGGAGCCCTCAGGAAATCTGCATGCTCCACGTTTAATTCGGGCCTTCCACATCGAGCATCCAGAGCTGATGGCTAGTTTGGGCGTCCGGAGGCCGCCCCTCGGGGGAGGGCACTGTCAGGAGAACAGGCAGTTTAACACGGTGCGCCGGGTGCCTGTGCGCACGCGCAACGGGACGGCGCTCCGGCGCATGCGCATTCGCGGCTCGGCGCTCCGACGCACGCGCATGCGCACTAGCGCACGCTTGAGCGTTCCAGTGCGTGACAGCGTCACATGATCACTTACAGGTCCTATTTAAGGAAGTGGTTCAGATCAGTCCAGCGCTGGCTTGTCTTCAGCTTCCTGCTTAAGCTCTGCTCCTGTTTCCGGTATCCTGTTTGATTGACTGCCTGTTTTGACCTCGGATCTGCCTTTTGACCTTGCTGCCTTCTCCTGCCCTTTGACCCCTGGACTGTTTACTGGACTACCCGTTTGCTGCCTCTGGCCCTCTTGAACTTTGCTTGTGACCCGGATTTGTCTACTGTCTCCTGCCTTGTACCTCTGCTAGTGACCCGGATTTGCCTGTCTACAGACCTGTACCTGCACCTACATTCCGGAAGCTTCTCTACGGATTCCTGACCCCAGCACCTGGCTCCTACTTCAGTCTTCATCCTCTGGTTGGGTAGCCTGTGCCTCTTTGTGCCATTCACCCCCTGTCTCACCTCCAGGGGGCGGACTGCGCTCAGTTGCAAGGGTGAACCACTCTCGGCACTTCGGCCTCGGTTCTGCAATGGCGGCGGCAGCATCTCGTTCCACTGCCAGCTTCTCCATGTTAGCTTCTAAGATAGCTTGCTGCAGTTTCAGAGATGCCTCTTGCTGAGCTCTTTCGTCTTCCAGGCGTATTCTTTCCATCTCTCTCTCTTGTTCCATGCGTACTCTTTCTTGCTCTATGCGTACTCTTTCTTGCTCTATGCGTACTCTTTCTTGCTCTCTCTCTTGTTCCTGTCTCGCCCTTTCTGCTTCAAGGTGGGCCTTTTCTTTTTTCATCTGCAGCTCTTGGTCTGCGAATGCGGCCCTGGCTCTTGCTGCTTCAGCTTTTGAACGGGCGATAGCTGCTGCATTTGCGACAGATGACCTAGATGAGCTTGCTTGTGATCGTGTTTTGTAAGAAGATGTTCTACTGTGAGACATGGCTGCGGGGAAGAAGCTGTCTTGCTGTATAGAGACCGTTCTAGTGTCGGTACTGCTTGACAGAGCGTGTCTCTGTGTAGCGTGGCTGCTTGCTTTGCCTCCCACAGGCCTGCTTCTTTAAGGCTTCTGACTGTATGGTACTGTGTAGCCCCAGGCTGTACAGACTTCCGAAGTCAGCTTATCTTCCCTTCAGAGGTCAGCTTAAAAATTTCACTGTTCTGTCTCAAGGACATTCAGCTAAACCATTCTTATCCCATAAACATGATACCATATTTCTTCGATCGCAGTTTATTGGAACAAGCTAGGTGAAACTACAAATAACAAGAATAAACCTTGATAAGTACAATATCCCATAAATTTAGCATACATTTCAAAGACAAATATACACAGTACAATATGAGACAGTAAACACTCACTTTTTAAGTTCAATGAGGGATGATGGCAAGAGATTGAAACAGGACATCTTGCAGTCTAGAAAAGCATGATGAATGTGTCTCTTCCTGTGAGACTTTACCCAGAATACTTTGCTTTCCAAGTACTTCCTAGGTTATAAACTTTAATAACAACATTTACACAATAGAAACAATACCAAAAAGGGACGCTAGATGGCGCCTACGCTCTGCAAATGATTCCTATAAAAAGTAACAACATTAAATGTCATTTACAACAACACAAATGCAGATAATCAGAATATATCCATCTGATGGGCAGAACACATGGAGATGGGGGAGCTAAAGTACTTACACCTGTAAGTGAGACCTCTGCACCAGCACATACCTGCAATTAACTGTAAGCAATGAGAACTGCTTTAACTGCCAGAATCCTGATTTGGTCTACCCCATACCACAACCACACAAACATAAGACAGGCAGTGGGCCCTCCATCATGGCTCCCTTAATATGTTAATTACCTGAGTCCCAATTTTGATTTTACTTCCTTAGGACCAGAAATGTTGGATTTGTGAAAATATGAACTTGATGGATGTGTGGCGTTTTTCAACCTAAAGAATTACATATTTTATTTATTTATTTTTCTTCAGATGGAAACGAAAGCAGCTGCTATTAAAGCTATTGGTGAACTGAACCTACTGTTTCACTGGATGGAAAAGCACTATTTGAGTTGATAACTAAAAAATGTATTTAGTATTTTCTATTATGTCTATTTATTTAGCTAATGTAGTCACTGAATCATTACATAATTTATGATTGCCAATTTTTTTCAGTTATTTATTTATCTAAATGTATAATTTATTTGTATTTATTTATTAGGGCCAAATAAATATATATTTATAACAAACTGTAAAGTGTGTATTTTTTGTGTTTTAAAAAATACAAATGTTAAAAATGTATGTACAGTATCTCACAAAAGTGAGAACACCCCTCACATTTTTTTGTAAATATGTTATTATATCTTTTCATGTGACAACACTGAAGAAATTACACTTTGCTACAATGTAAAGTAGTGTGTATAACAGTGTCCTCTCAAATTAACTTGACACATAGCCATTAATGTCTAAACCGCTGGCAACAAAAGTGAGTACACCACTAAGTGAAAATGTCCAAATTGGGCCCAATTAGCCATTTTCCTCCCCGGTGTCATGTGACTCGTTAGTGTTACAAGGTCTCAGGTGTAGGAAAGAAAAGAAAAGATAAGAAACAACAAGGTGCGCCGACTAAGTGCAGTATGTTGAAATAAAAAAGAATTTATTGGTATAATCAGCCAAATAGCTACTCACATGACAGTTGTGAGAAAACATGCATAGGTATCTCTGAATGGGATGTATGGTCACTATATGGTTCCGGGAAATCAATCCAAGGTGATGTCCCAGTGGGCTGCAGCGATCCGTAGGAAGATGGAGCCAGCCGGCCTGATTCCTGCTCGGCGGAGCGGTCCGGAACCAGAAGTGACGTCAGGGCGTGTCAGATGAATGGGGAGCTCTCACTTTCTCATACTGGTCACTGGAAGTTCAACATGGCACCTCATGGCAAATAACTCTCAGAGGATCTGAAAAAAAGAATTGTGCTCTACATAAAGATGGCCTAGGCTAAAAGAAGATTGCCAATACCCTAAAACTGAGCTGCAGTATGGTGGATAAGACCATACAGTGGTTTAACAGGACAGGTTCCACTCAGAACAGGCCTCACCATGGTTGACCAAAGAAGTTGAGTGCACATGCTCAGCATCATATCCAGAGGTTGTCTATGGGAAATTGAAGTGTGAGTGCTGCCAGCATTGCTGCAGAGGTTGAAGGGGTGGGGGGTCAGCCTGTCAGTGCTTAGACCATAGCCACACACTGCATCAAATTGGTCTGCATGGCTGTCATGCCAGAAAGAATCCTCTTTTAAAGATAATGCACAAGAAAGCCCACAAACAGTTTTCTGAAGACAAGCAGACTAAAGATATGGATTACTGGAACTATGTCCTGTGGTCTGATAAGATAAACTTATTTGGTTCAGATGGCATCAAGCATGGGTGTCGGCAACATGGTGAGGAGTAGGGATGAGCTTCGTGTTCGAGTCAAACCCATGTTCGACTCGAACACCGGCTGTTCGCCCGTTCGGCGAAATCCGAACATTATGGGCCGTTCGTGCCAAATTCGTCATGGCCCATAATTCACTGCGGCATTGCAGTGCATTGCTGGCTGATGATTGGCTAAGCATGCACTATGACCTGCATGCTTGGCCAATCACAGCTCCGTCAGCGAAGAGAGACATAAGTGGCCAATTATGGCCAATTATGGCTCAGGGGGTTTAGTACACCTCCCACACTATATAAGGCCGCCTGCGCGGCGGCCTTGCATAGTGTGTTGCGGCTCATAGAGAGAGATAGATGGAGAGACAGTGTCTTAATTTCCTTTGAAGCTATTGCAGTTATAGTCGGTGTATTGTGCCACCTGCACAGTGTACACCTGAAGCTACCCAAATTGCTGGTGTTGTTCTGGTCCTATACCACAGGCAGCTGCAGCAGTTACAGTCGCTGTATTGTGCCACCTGCACAGTGTACACCTGAAGCTACCCCAATTGCTGGTGTTGTTCTGGTCCTATACCACAGGCAGCTGCAGCAGTTACAGTCAGTGTATCGTGCCACCTGCACAGTGTACACCTGAAGCTACCCCAATTGCTGGTGTTGTTCTGGTCCTATACCACAGGCAGCTGCAGCAGTTACAGTCGGTGTATTGTGCCACCTGCACAGTGTACACCTGAAGCTACCCCAATTGCTGGTGTTGTTCTGGTCCTATACCACAGGCAGCTGCAGCAGTTACAGTCGGTGTATTGTGCCAACTGCACAGTGTACACCTGAAGCTACCCCCAATTGCTGGTGTTGTTCTGGTCCTATACCACAGGCAGCTGTAGCAGTTACATTCTGTGTATTGTGCCACCTGGACAGTGTACACCTGAAGCTACCTCAATTGCTCATGTTGTTCTGTTCCTATACCACAGGCAGCTGTAGCAGTTACAGTCGGTGTATTGTGCCACCTGGACAGTGTACACCTGAAGCTACCCCAATTACTGGTGTTGTTCTGGTCCTATACCACAGGCAGCTGCAGCAGTTACAGTCGGTGTATTTTGCCACCTGCACAGTGTACACCTGAAGCTACCCCAATTGCTGGTGTTGTTCTGTTCCTATGCCACAGGCAGCTGCAGCAGTTACAGTCGGTGTACTGTGCCAGCTGCACAGTGTACACCTGAAGCTACCCCAGTTGCTGGTGTTGTTCTGGTCCTATACCACAGGCAGCTGCAGCAGTTACAGTTGGTGTATTACGCCACCTGGACAGTGTGCACCTGAAGCTACCCCATTTGCTGTTGTTGTTCTGTTCCTCTACCACAGGCAGTTGTAGCAGTTGCAGTCAGTGTATTGTGCCACCTGCACAGTGTACACCTGAAGCTACCCCAATTGCTGGTGTTGTTCTGGTCCTATACCACAGGCAGCTGCAGCAGTTACAGACAGTGTATTGTGCCATCTGCACAGTGTACACCTGAAGCTACCCCAGTTGCTGGTGTTGTTCTGGTCCTATACCACAGGCAGCTGCAGCAGTTACAGTAGGTGTATTGTGCCACCTGCACAGTGTACACCTGAAGCTACCCCAATTGCTCATGTTCTTCTGGTCTTATACCACAGGCAGCTGTAGTAGTTACAGTCGGTGTATTGTGCCACCTGGACAGTGTACACCTGAAGCTACCCCAATTGCTGTTGTTCTGCTCATCCTATCCACAGCCAGCTGTTGCAAACACAGTGTACACGCCTGAGGCTACACCAATTTCTGGTGTTCTCATAATAATAATACTACAGGCAGGCAGTTGATTCTGCTAGCTGCAGTATATCAGTATATACGTCCAAGCTTTGTGCAGCTACATCTCCTGCAGGCCATTAGTATGTCTGGAAGGCCAACAAGGAGAGGCAGACAGTCATGAGGCAATAAAAGAGGGCAAGCAGGCTCTGTGTCTAGAGGCAAAAGTGCTGGTAGTGGACACGGTGCATCCTCATCAGCACGTGGCCATGGGACACGCTCGTCCTTTTTTTCGGCAGCTGGACATGTTGAGCCGCAACATGCCGAAGACTTGGTAGAGTTTATGACCAAGCCGTCCTCATCCTCCCCAGTCCTCATCCTCTCTCACCCAGTCTCAGGGTACTGGCAAAGCAGCTGCCAACGTGGCCTCTTCCCTAGGCTCAATGGCATCAGTCACTCCTTCCCTAGCCCCACCATGTCCTCCTGAGGAGTCCCCTGAACTGTTTGAGCACAGTCAAACACAGCAACACCTCACAGAAACTCTAGTTGGAGTGCAGGAATGAGCCCTGCTGCAAAGTATTGCATTAAAAATTGTAATTACACGCCCCTGTTGAACAGGGGCTGGAAAACTGTGCCTTAGCCACTGGTGGTGGTGCCTAGAACCAAAAATGTTCTTACAAGCTATCAACATGATCATTGAGGTGAAAGAGGATAGTCACTCCGCATAACACGATAGTCACTCAGCATCAGCATAGGCAGTCTTGAAGGGATCTGACATTTAAAAAAAAAATATTCGGTTACATCAGCATCAGGTGCTTGGTAGCTGGTGGTCATCCAAGACTGATTCATTTTTATGAAGACCAGTCGATCAACCGAGTCGGTGGACAGGCGCACCCTGTGATCGGTTACAAAGCCTCCAGCAGCACTGAATGTGCTTTCCGAAAAAACGGATGCAGGACAGGCCAGTAGTTCAATTGCATACTGTGCAAGCTCTGGCCAGTGATCCATCCTCAAGACCCAGTAACCCAGAGGATTTTCAGTGGGAAATGTGTCCAAGTCTGACCTTGCCCCTAGGTATTCATGGACCATGTAAATCAGACGCTGGCGATGGTTGCTGGAACCGATCATAGCTTGGGGCTGCGGTCTAAAAAATTGTCTGAACGCATCGGTCAGACGGCCACCTTCTCCACCGCTCCTTCTGTGACTGACCAAAGCCTCAGCAACATGTTGTCCAGGACCAGGAATTTGTAACCCCCCAGTCTCCGGGGACGCGTTGCACAGAGCTTTCTGCAAGGCCTCCCGGAGATGTTTCATCCTCTGCTCCCTCTGCGACGGCAAGATAAGGTCCACAACCTTACCCTTGTAACGTGGATCAAGAAGGGTTGCCAGCCAGTACTGATCCCCCTCCTTGATCTGACAAATACGATGATCCTTCCACAGGCTTTGCAGGATCAGGGAGGCCATGCAGCGTAGGTTAGCTTAGGCATTTAGTCCGGAGTCCTCTGGGTCACTAAGGGCGACATGATCCGCAGCCACCTCCTCCCAGCCACGTTCAAGTCCACGGGATTCTTGGGACTGTGAATGATCCCTAAAAGACTGCTGCTGATGCTGAGTGCCAGGCTCCACCTCCATGCTGACACAATCCTCCTCCTCCTCCTTGTCCTCTTTCTGTGTGATCAGCGGGCAAGCAGGAACACTGTCACTGTGGATAAAGGGGCCTTGAGTGGTAAAGAAGTCCTCCTCTTCCTGCCTCTGTTTTGCCTCAAGTGCCCTGTCCATTATCCCACACAGCGTGTGCTCTAACAGGTGGACAAGAGGGACAGTGTCACTGATGCATGCACTGTCACTGCTCACCATCCTTGTGGCCTCCTCAAATGGTGACAGGACAGTGCATGCATCCCTGATCATGGGCCACTGGCGTGGGGGAAAAAAAACAAGCTCCCCTGACCCTGTCCTGGTGCCGTAGTCGCATAGGTACTCATTGAAGGCCATCTGCTGCGTGTGCAGCCGCTGCAGCATGGCCAACGTTGAGTTCCACATGGTGGGCATGTCACAGATTAGGCGGTTCTTGGGCAGGTTAAATTCCTTTTGGAGGTCAACCAGCCGAGCACTGCCATTATATGACCAGCTGAAATGCACACAGACTTTCCTGGCCTGCCTCAGGACATCCTGTAAGCCCGGGTACCTGCCCAAGAACCGCTGCACCACCAAGTTAAGGACGTGAGCCACACAGGGCAATTGGGTCAGTTGTCCCTGTCGAAAGGGCGGAGAGGAGGTTGGTGCCATTGTCGAAAACCACCATTCCTGGCTTAAGCTGGTGTGGCGTCAACCACCTCTCAGCCTGCCCCTGCAGAGCTGACAGAACCTCTGCCCCAGTGTGGCTCCTGTCCCCCAAGCACACCAGCGCAAGCACCGCATGGCATCTTTTTGCATGCATACTTGCGTAGCCCCTTGAACGCCTACGGAGCACCGCTGGTTCCGAGGACAAAGCACAGGAAGAGGCCATGGAGTAAGAAGAAGAGGAGAGGGTGGAGGAGAGAGGTGTGTCAGAATCACCAGTAGTAGCATTTTGGAGGTGTGGTGGCGGAACAACCTCCAACACTACTGTACCTTGTCCTGCATCCTTCCCAGCTGGCAGAAGAGTCACCCAATGCGCCGTGAAAGATAGGTAACGTCCCTGTCCATGCCTGCTGGACCATGAGCCAGCGGTAATATGCACCTTACCGCTGGCCGCCCTGTCCAGCGAGGCCAAGACATTGCCTTCCACATGCTGGTAGAGAGCCAAAATCGCCTTCCGTGAGAAAAAGTGGCGTTTGGGAACCTGCCACTGAGGAACCGCACCTTCCACAAACTCACAGAAGGGGGCAGAGTCTACCAACTGAAAAGGCAGCAGTTGAAGTGCTAGCAATTTAGCCAAGTTAGCATTTAACCGCCGAGCACTTCTTTCGACGGTGCAGCAGCTGGGGCAGGAAAATTTGCCTGGTACAATCGGACGTCGGTGTACCGATAGCAGATTGCCTGCAAGTACTTGGCTGTGACACACCTAATTCTACACCTTTATTCCTCTCAGTGCAGGTTTCAGAGAGGACTGAAGGAATAGTGGGGTTGGAGATCCCAGCTGATGAGGAGGAAGGAGAGGTCCGCTTTGTTCTTTGGTGTGGGTCTTTAAGGTACGCTTGCCAACGAACTGCATGGCAGGTCGACATATGTCTGGTCAAGCATGTGGTGCCCAAGCGGCTGATGTTTTGGCCACACGAGATACGCTTGAGACATATGTTGCAAATAGCAGCGGTGTGATCTGATGCACTCATCTCAAAAAAGGCCCACACCAAAGAACTTTTGGAATAACGCGCAGAGGCAGCGCCCTGCACATGTGCAGCTGTGCGGCCTTTAAGCTGGCCCCTGGAGGGCATCCTGCCTTGTTGGAGATGTGCCTCCTCCTCCTGTCTCCTATTAGGCAGCCACGTGGAGTCAGTCACTGGAGATACTGTACATATAATGATGGGCACATTGTGCATTATGGCCTGGTATAGACTGCTATTAGGTTGAAAGGGCCTGGTATAGACTGGGGAGGGGGAAACTTACGCAGTTTTTATCTTTTTTTTATTGTTTAGCTGTCAGCAGGGAAGCCTATTGACAACTGATGACTCATCGGTTAAGGATGCCGTGGCCGGCTTCCCAGCCCTAATCCTTAACAACCAGCTTACACTGCGCCCTAATTGGGCAAAGCTTTGCCCAATCAGGGCACAGAATGCACTGCAGGGTGTTCATCAGGAGAAACACCCTGCAAATTTGGATGTTCAGTGAATGGCCGAACTCATGCTCGGGGCCAAACATAGTTATTTTTGGTTCAATCAACAATTTTATCTCCAACTTCGTAGAGTGGCTATGGGGGCTAAATTTTCCCCAAGCCTTGCCAACTTGTTCATGGCCAAATGGGAGGAGGATGTAGTCTATGCCCATGAGACTTCTTCCTTAGTCTTATGGGCACGTTACATCAACGACATCCTCCTCCTATGGAATGGCAGCGCAGAATCATTGCGGGAATTCTTTGACCATTTGAACAAAAATGACAGAGGCATTTCCCTGACCTATGTTGCCAGCACTGATAAGATCAACTTTTTAGACCTGGAAATTAGAATCAAAAACAGATGGTTTGAATTTCAAACACATTTCAAGCCAACAGAGCGAAATGCCTTCATTCCAACAGATAGTTGCCACCATCGGTCGTGGCTCCAGTCTATACTATGTAGCCAGTTTCTAAGACTATGCAGAAACTGTACTGATAAGGAGACTTTTAAAGTACAGGCCAACATATTGAAAACCAGGTTCCTTGATAAAGGTTATAATCCTAATAAGGTTGATTGTGAACTTCGATGTACATTAGAAGTGAGTAGAGAGTCTCTATTGGTGGTCAGACCCAAACAGGATTCTGATAACAGTTTTAAGTGGGCTATGATGACTTAATTTTCCACCCAACATTTTCAGATTCAGGCAAATTTTAACAAACATTGGGGCATTCTCAAAAATGACCGAATTCTAAATCCGTGCTTGTCTGATCAAGCAAGCATCATTTTTAGAGGAGCCCCTTCTTTAAAAAGTAGAATAGCTCCTAACATTATCAATTCCCCTGTTCACCAGTCTTTCTTCCATGAATTGACCGTTTTTTGCTCCTGTGGAAAATGTAGTGTGTGTCAACATAACATAGTTAACACAGAGTAATATGCAAAACTGTTGATTTTACATCTTCTGTTACTAACAAACAGTATTCTATCAAACAGTTTTGCACATGTGCCACCAAGTATGTAGTCTACCTGATTACCTGCCCATGCGGGAAACAATATGTAGGCCATACTATCCCTACTTTTTCAATTTGGGTCTCCGAACACATCTCTCTGATTAAAAGTGGGGACACAAAACATACTGTACCATACTGTATACTGTAAATTACACCACAATCGTAACCCTAAGGGTAGACAGTTTTTGGTGATAGACAGGTACATTGCCCCTTGGAGGTGAGGGGGGGGTTATGACTAGAGGTGTCTCTCAATTAGAGTCCTTCTGGATCTACGAGTTGTAATCCTACTCCTCATTCGGCCTGAACGTGGAGTGCAATATCAACGCTTTTATTAACAAAGCATAGGTATCCCATTAGGGTCTTGGTTCTTTTCATTTATGCCTTTTTACTTTCTCCAATTCCCCTTCCCTTTTATTTCTTTTTTTTATTTCATTTTTCTTTTATTTTTTCCTCTCTCTCATATTATTACATTGAAGTTTGATCATATTGGATTTTTGATTATGTGGATACAATCCCGCATGAGAGTCCATTCCACATGTGTACAGATAAATATAAAACACAATTTTATCATTCATTGATTTTATTATCATTCCCATTATGTGTACATTCCTATTGTTGCATTTAACACTTCCTTTTATAAGGTTATTATTATTATATTAATGTTGGTCACTCGTATAATATAGTGACATGCTCATTTGATAAATTAATTTTATAATAATGAGCTGTCTATATATAGTATACATCTCTGTTCACAGCAGTGGATACATTCATTGTGGGTTTCTACATCGGTTGATCCCTCTATACTATTTTAACAGAGCCTCTTCAGGTTCATGGGTGAATTTATCTAGTCACCTTTCTCTTTTTTAATAACCATTTTTTTTTTTTAATCATTTCGTTTTTATTGAATTTTTAAAAAAATACAGAAAAACAAGGAGGAAAAAATAAAAATAAATGAAAACAATTGCGAGGATATGCATTGTGTACAGTAAATATCAATATCAAAGATATGCATTGTGTACAGTAAATATCACTATCAATAATCATGCGTCCAGCATCGTCAGCAACGTAGTTATCAGCAGTTAATAAATTTATGAAGAATCAACTTACAGAAAGGCTCTTAGGCCATATAGACTAATATTTGTCAAACTGTGGACAATTCAAAGCGTTTATGGCTATTAGGCGTTCAAAGGTATAGTTTTCTCAGAAATACACAAAACGTCCCACTGTGCTAAACACTGGGAACTCACAATCAAACTAACCAATAGATGGCACTATACCCCATACCGCTTAGCGACCTTCTTCCCGGGTACCACGCCACATTGTTGGAGAGCATGCGGCCAGATAGGTAACCTGTTACATATGCTTTGGCATTGCCCAACAATCAAAAGCTTATGGAATAGTGTTTTCCAATTGATCTCATCTATCACAGGTGTAATCACTGCCCCAGATCCCGCACTAGCAATTCTTCACTTAAATATTGACAAGTTCCATAAAGACTTTAGACCAGTAATATCCCATATCTCGTTAGAAACACGGTTATTGATCCTCTGTAGTTGGAAATCCACTGATACTGTAAATGTGTCTGATATCACCATAGCTGTTAATAACCATTTTTTGATAGGTCCCGTTTTAAATCCATGTGCTAAGATACATGGATTTTATTTAATAAATCATGATTAGGTTTTGTGTTGTTATGTAGCCCCTTTTTTTCATTTATATGAGGCTTTTGACATTATGCTTTTTACCAGCTGTGCTTTTTTGTTTACATCCTCCTAGTACATGACACTAACGTGTCACGTAATAGCCTCTCATCATTGAGCGTAGCATGTCTCTCATCAGTGTATTGTAATATGCACGCCCATTGAGCCGTTAGGGCGCATAATGTCATTGCGCCATTACGTGGTCTCCAATGTTTGCTTTGTGACGGACGAGCGATCACATGCTGGTAGCTCTCTCTATTGAGGCTTGGGACGCATTTGCATTCCAATGGAATTCATCATGTATGGCGGAACTGAGGCGTGAAACGCACGCCGGAGCGCCATCTTTCCAAACCGGAAATATTTGTTCAGATTCACCGCAAACACACAGGGTTTTGGCTCTCATGTAGGAGGTCATATTTTCTATAAATATGTGGAGGGCTGCCATTTGATTTTAAGCACTGTTTTATCTGTTAAATGTGAGTTTTCAACTTTCATTAAAAAAAAATGGAAAAAACGGAATTACGCTATGTGGCCCTTTTTTGTTTTTCCTCCTTTAATTATCCCTACATCCATGGATATCTGACTATTGTCCTTTGTGAGATACACCCATAAAGACATCTCCACGTTGATGAGAGCTGGGAGTTTCCATTCTAGACATCTGATGGTTCCAGTGTCCATCTTCATTGGTTGTTTACACAACACAAGCTTGTTTGACTCACAGAACATATGTTCTTGTGTGTTCAAACGTTCCGGTAAGCCTCCTGTATTTGTGGTGGTGGTTCCCTTAACTTCAGTTACACATCCTGATTCACTGTTAGGATATCTGTTATGAAGTTTGTCACAAGAAACTTTTGATTTGTTCACAAGAAGCACATGAACTTTTTGTTGAAAATTACCTTTTTGGTTTCCATTTGGACATTCATCATATGTTTTGTGTTCACTATATACATAGAGGAACCTTTGTGTTCACGTGCTATTTGGGCTCACTGCCCCTATTTATGTGTCACGTTATAATTTAAACGCTACACTATCTGTTCTTACTGTCTCACAGTAAAGTCAGTCAGTCTATGTAAAAAAAAAAAGATATTTATGTTTACATACTGTCACTAGAGCCTTGCAGTGTCACTATGGTGACACTGTACTATTGTGTCAGTGATCATGTATAATGGCTGGTTACATTGACATACAGTGTCATCAGAGCACTATATATAGTGTATATATATTTTTTATTTTTATTTTTACATAATATATTTTTCCCCAGAGTAGGGATGAGCTTCGAGTTCGAGTCAAACTCATGTTCGACTCGAACATTGCCTGTTCGCCTGTTCAGCGAGCAGCGAACAATTTGGGGTGTTCGCGGCAAATTCGAAAAGCACCCTGTAAGTATATGGTTAAGTGCTAATTTTAAAAGCCTATATGCAAGTCATTGTCATAAAAAGTGTTTGGGGACCCGGGTCCTGCCACAGGGGACATGTATCAATGCAACATTTTTTTTTTAAAAACTGACGTTTTTTCGGGAGCAGTGATTTTAATAATGCTTAAAGTGAAACAATAAAAGTGTAATATTCCTTTAAATTTCATACCTGGGGTGTGTGTATAGTATTCTTGTGAAGGGGCGCATGTTTCCCATGCTTAGAACTGTCCCTGCACAAAGGGTCATTTTTGCAAGAAAAAAAGCTATTTAAAATCACTCGCGGGTATAATGAATTGTCAGGTCCCGTAATACAGAGAATAGTCATTCATTGAAAGTCATTGATAAAAAAAAAAAAGCGTGGGGGTTCCCCCAAATTCAATTACCAGGCCCTTCAGGTCTGCTATGGATATTAAGGGGAACCCCGCGTCAAATTTAAAAAAAATGACGTGGGGTTCCCCCTAAATATCTATACCAGACCCTTCAGGTCTGGGGTGGATTTTAAGGGAAACTCCGCGCCAAAAAAAAATGGCGTGGGGTCCCCCTCAAAATCCATACCAGACCCTTATCCGAGCACGCAACCTGGCAGGCCGCAGGAAAAGCGGGGGGGCGAGAGCGCCCCCCTCCTGAACTGTACCAGGCCACATGCCCTCAACATTGGGAGGATGCTTTGGAGGTCTGTGACCCCTCAAAGCACCATGTCCCCATGTTGATGGGGACAAGGGCCTCGTCCCCACAACCCTGGCCGTTGGTTGTGGGGGTCTGCGGGCGGGGGGCTTATTGGAATCTGTAAGCCCCCTTTAACAAGGGGACCCCCAGATCCCGGCCTCCCCCCCTGTGTGAAATAGTAAGGGGGTACAAAAGTTCCCGTACCATTTCACCAAAAAAGTGACAAAAATGTTAAAAATGACAGGAGACGGTCTTTGACAATTCCTTTATAAAAGTCTTCTTTCATCTTCTTTCTTCTGGTCTTCTTCCTTCTTCCTTTCTTCATCCTTCGGTTTCTTCATCTTCTTCTTCCATCTTCTTCTTCCTCCGATCCGCTTCTTCTTGCCCTGGTCTTCTCGTCCGGCATCTTCTTCCACGGCGTCTCTTCTTCTTTGTTGGCCGCGCAATGGGAGGCTCCCACTGTGTGAAGCTTCGAATCTTCTGACAGGTCTTTTATAATGGAGGGCGGGGCCACCTGGTGACCCCGCCCCCCTCTGATGCACGGGGACTTGATGGGGACTTCCCTATGGCTTTCCCTATGATGTCAGAGGGGGGCGGGGGCGTGTCACCAATCACTGTGTCACCAATCACTGCTGCACCAGTCTCAGTGTCACCATAAGGCCTTGTTCACATGTGTAGTCCTCTCTGAAGAGCAATCTGTGTTCGGAGAGCATTTCACAGGCGGTGAAGATGTGTTTTGTCATCTCCTTACGGCTTGTTTAATCCTCTTAGAGCCAACACCAGCACCCTCATTCACTGAAATAGATCATGATGGTGGGTGCTATAGCTGCCAAAAGTGACAGGGGATATAATTCCTGCTTCAGCTGTGAAGAAAAACATTGCGGCCACAGTATGTGTAAACACCCAGTAACTGTAGCTAAAGGGGGGAGTTAGGGGGCAGCTCAACCGCATCTTAACTGCAAGGTTTTACCACCCTCCAACCTGATGTGTGAGCCAACCTTCAATAGAGTTCATATATTAGATTACAAAACACAAGGGGCTTTTTACATGATCCTTTCAGGTAGGTTTGGTGGTCATCACAGCTGGGGATTTTTCCAAGTAATTGGCTAACCCATATTGTCTTACTAAGATGTTGCAGTGGTGATTTAATATCTTATGATTTAATTGAGGAGAGATGGGGGGGTCATGGTGCTTATGAGGGAAGATAGAGGGTCCTAGTGCTTAGTGAAGGGAGAGAGGGGGTTCTAGTGATTAGTGAGGGCAGATGGGGGTCATAGTGCTTAGTGAGGAGGAGATAGGGGGTCTTGGTGCTTAGTGGGGGGAGATAGGGGTCCTGAGGATTAGTGAGGGGAGATAGGGGGTCCTGGTGCTTAGTGGGGAGAGATGTGGGGTCTTGGAACTTAGTTAGTCGGGGCAGTTTGGGGCCACTGCCAGTCAGTGGGGCACTGGTGCTCCTTACCTGGCTGCTTGATTCATATGGAATCCTTTAGAAGAATCATCCCACTCTCACTTTTCTTGTCTGCTCAGTTTTCTCATCTGAAGGGATGCCGGGAATGTCAGTGCAGTGATAGCTCAGAAGAGCTCACAAAAGAAAACTTGCTCTGCTCACTTCTTTGCTAGGCATGGAAGCCCATCCTGGAAATCTACCAGTTTTTGTTTATTTGGCTGAGCTGTCACTGCACCTGCTTCCCTAGCATCCCTCCAGGCGTGCAGGCACTTCTAGCAGCTCCCCAGTTTGCCTTTATTACTACATGGACAAAATTCTTGCTCACCTCAATCATTGCAGTTTGCTCAGGAGCTCCATTGAAAGCCACTTCATCCAGTGCCTGCACCAAGTCAGGAAGACCGTGGGACAAAGTTTTAATGAAAGTGATGGACAGACCTCCCTGTGCACCCATTGGCTGAGGAGGCAGCAGGAGACGGTGCCGCCTCCTCAGCCAATGAGTATCTTAAGTTCCCTCATTAGTCCCTCCCTCCTAAGTTCTGACATCACTCAAGTCCCGGCCTGCTAGTTTACCATGTAGTCGGGCTAGAAGGATGCAACCCTTATGTACAGTCTCACTGTCGGGCCAGGTATGGGAGGGTTGCCTGTAGCCCCTTATCAGCAGCCCTGAGTGCAGCCAGTTACAGTGTCCATAAATGTAATAGGTAGTCAGACAATTAGTAGACATGTGCGCCATCAATAAATTGGTTTCGTTCTCTTCCGTTTCGTATTAGCCATTAATTCGTATTGGATTGGTATGTGTTCAGCCCATCAGATGGATATATTCTGATTATCTGCATTTGTGTTGTTGTAAATGACATTTAATGTTGTTACTTTTTATAGGAATCATTTGCAGAGCGTAGGCGCCATCTAGCGTCCCTTTTTGGTATTGTTTCTATTGTGTAAATGTTGTTATTAAAGTTTATAACCTAGGAAGTACTTGGAAAGCAAAGTATTCTGGGTAAAGTCTCACAGGAAGAGACACATTCATCATGCTTTTCTAGACTGCAAGATGTCCTGTTTCAATCTCTTACCATCAATCCCTCATTGAACTTAAAAAGTGAGTGTTTACTGTCTCATATTGTACTGTGTATATTTGTCTTTGAAATGTATGCTAAATTTATGGGATATTGTACTTATCAAGGTTTATTCTTGTTATTTGTAGTTTCACCTAGCTTGTTCCAATAAACTGCGATCGAAGAAATATGGTATCATGTTTATGGGATAAGAATGGTTTAGCTGAATGTCCTTGAGACAGAACAGTGAAATTTTTAAGCTGACCTCTGAAGGGAAGATAAGCTGACTTCGGAAGTCTGTACAGCCTGGGGCTACACAGTACCATACAGTCAGAAGCCTTAAAGAAGCAGGCCTGTGGGAGGCAAAGCAAGCAGCCACGCTACACAGAGACGCGCTCTGTCAAGCAGTACCGACACTAGAACAGTCTCTATACAGCAAGACAGCTTCTTCCCCGCAGCCATGTCTCACAGTAGAACATCTTCTTACAAAACACGATCACAAGCAAGCTCATCTAGGTCATCTGTCGCAAATGCAGCAGCTATCGCCCGTTCAAAAGCTGAAGCAGCAAGAGCCAGGGCCGCATTCGCAGACCAAGAGCTGCAGATGAAAAAAGAAAAGGCCCACCTTGAAGCAGAAAGGGTGAGACAGGAACAAGAGAGAGAGCAAGAAAGAGTACGCATGGAACAAGAGAGAGAGATGGAAAGAATACGCCTGGAAGATGAAAGAGCTCAGCAAGAGGCATCTCTGAAACTGCAGCAAGCTATCTTAGAAGCTAACATGGAGAAGCTGGCAGTGGAACGAGATGCTGCCGCCGCCATTGCAGAAGCAGAAGCTCTAGAAGCAGCCATCTACGATGAGCCAAGAACAGGTAGCAGCATACCAGGCCTAGAGGAAGAACACCAAGATTCCTTGCAACGCACGTCGGATTATGTCTACCAGCACTGTGACCCAAGCAGCATCCCACAACAAGAAATTAAACATGATGTCAGAGAGTCACACCAAATCAAGCAGCAACAAGACGACCTTAGACCCCAGTGCTACAGGCAAGAAAAATCTGACAGTGTTCCAGACGTTCCAGTCCCAACCAAACCTTCTACTCCACAAGGTACTCAACCTTCATAGAAACATCAAACACCTGTCTTCACTCCAAAGGTGTATGCAACGAGCCGGTACGAACTGCCAACCGCATGCAAGTTTGAGCCCAGAGAGCCTAAAGAAGAGACTTCTATCAGGTATGCCTTTACACCGCACCACAATACACCAGCAGCCTACCCCAATGCCAATCAGGCTACTGTAGACTTTGCCAAGTTCCTGGCCAAACGCGAGTTAGTTACCCAAGGACTTGCCAAATTTAGTGATCGCCCTCAACATTACAGGGCGTAGCGATCCTCTTTCCAGAGTGTTATCCAAGGTCTAGATCTATCTTGCAGACAACAAATAGAACTTCTTGTAAAGTGGCTTGGCAATGATTCTGCTGAACACGCCAAAAGGATCAGAGACATTAATATAAACCACCCTGAGATAGGCCTTACAAACATCTGGAACAGACTGGATAGATGTTATGGCTCACCAGAGGCTATAGAGAGTACACTGTTTAAAAGGATAGAAGACTTTCCAAAAATACCTAGCAGAGGTTATCAAAGACTCAGAGAATTCAGTGACCTATGTATGGAGTTACAAGTTGCTAAAGCGGAAGGTGACTTACCTGGCCTTTCTTATCTTGACTCTGCTAGAGGTATTAACTCCTTAGCTCAAAAACTTCCTTATGAGTTACACGAAAGATGGATTGCTCATGGCTGTAACTACAAACGGAAACACAATGTGCCCTTTCCACCATTTAGTGAGTTTGTGGACTTTGTAGACAGACAAGCAGGAACGAAAGATGACCCCAGCTTCATTTTTCCAGTGTCTTACATCACTTCTGCGGGCCCTAAGCAACTCAGAGCTCCAGTAGCAGTGCACAAAACTAACATTTCTTCCCACAGATTTGCAGAGTCTCAGCCAGAGGATCAAGACAAGGACCCAACAAAGTTCTGCCCTCTACATAAGATGCCACATCCTCTTCTGAAATGCAGAGCCTTCAGGACAAAGACCATCCAGGAACGCAAAGCTTTCCTCAAAGAGAACAACATCTGTTACAAGTGCTGCTCTTCGTCTACACACTTCGCCAAGGACTGTAAGGTCAGTGTCAAATGCACAGAGTGTGACAGCACAGAGCACCACACAGCTTTACACCCAAAGCCTACTCCAAGAACCTTCCCACCTGTCCATGGTGACAAGGAGCAAGGCAGGGAGACCAAAGACTCTAGTACAGATACCACAGCAATCACTTCACAGTGCACTGAAGTCTGCAAAGGAAGTACAGGTGGCAGATCTTGCTCTAAAATCTGTCTAGTGAAAGTTTACCCAAAGGGACGCAGAGACAAAGCAGTCAAGCTCTACGTCATTTTGGATGATCAGAGTAATAAGTCACTAGCCAGACCTGTGTTTTTTGACATTCTAAACCTTAAAGGCCCCAGCAGCCCCTACTCCCTTAGGACTTGTGCAGGTACAGTGGAAACGGCGGGGAGAAGAGCTGACGGCCTACAAATTGAATCTATGGATGGTAAGACATGCCTACCCTTACCGACCATAATAGAGTGCAACCAGATGCCAGACAACAGATCAGAGATTCCCACACCAGACGCAGCAGCTCACCAGACTCACTTGAAGCACATAGCACATCTCATACCAGAACTTGATGATCAGGCTCAGATAATCTTACTCCTAGGGAGGGATATCTTGCAAGTCCACAAAGTAAGGAAACTGATCAACGGTCCTAAAAGTGCGCCATATGCCCAAAAACTGGATCTTGGGTGGGTCATTATAGGTGATGTTTGCCTGGGAGGTGCACACAAACCGGCATCTGTTAATAATCTGCTCACTAGTACCCTCGAGAATGGTCGTCCTTCTCTTTTCCAACCCTGTCAAAATCGCATCCTCATAAAGGAGCTACCTCACAACAACCCTGTACCTCTTCCTTTCCTAAGTCCCCTCTGTGACAGCAATACCTATGACGATGACCAAAGCGACTTAGGACACTCAGTGTTCAGGAGAACAAAGGAAGACAACCAGGTAGCAATGTCCATTGAGGATAGAATCTTCCTAGAGGTTATGAAAAGCAGGATGGAGAAAGACGTGACTAATAACTGGGTAGCACCTCTTCCCTTTAGGCCACAAAGACAACGTTTGCCTAACAACAGGGAACTAGCATATAAACGCCTCACTTCCTTAAGACACAATCTGCAAAGGAAACCAGAGATGAGAGAACATTTCTTTTCCTTCATGGGCAAAACATTCCAAAATGGCCATGCTGAGGTAGCTCCAGACCTCAAAGACTCAGAAGAATGTTGGTACTTACCCATATTTGGCGTCTATCACCCTAAGAAGCCAGGGCAGATTAGAGTGGTGTTTGATTCCAGCGCCAAGCATGAAGGTGTCTCTCTAAATGATGTCCTTCTTTCTGGCCCTGACCTCAACAACAGACTATTGGGAGTACTTCTCCGCTTCCGCAAGGATTCAGTCGCATTCATGGCAGACATACAACAAATGTTCTATTGCTTTCTTGTTAAGGAAGAACACCGAAACTTTCTGAGGTTTCTCTGGTTCAGGGACAACAACCCCTCTGGAGACATCACAGAATATTGCATGAAGGTGCACATATATGGCAACAGCCCTTCCCCTGCAGTTGCTATATATGGCCTCAGACACTCTGCTAGAGTGGGAGAGTCAGAGTATGGGTCAGATGTCAGACAATTTGTGGACAAGGATTTTTATGTAGACGATTGCTTGAAATCACTACCCACAAATGAAGCCGCAATCAGTCTCCTCAAAAGAACTCAGGCAATGCTTGCGTGTTCCAACTTAAGGCTCCACAAGATTGCTTCCAACAGTAGAGAAGTTTTAGAAGCCTTTCCTGTCCAAGACCATTCCAACGAGTTAAAGGACTTAGATCTAGGCACAGACTCACTTCCCATGCAACGCAGCCTTGGTTTGCTTTGGGACTTAAGATCTGACACCTTCACTTTCCAAGTAAACACAGGGGAAAAACCCTTTACCCGTAGAGGTGTCCTGTCTACCATAAACAGCCTATACGATCCTTTAGGCTTTGCAGCACCTGTCACCATCCAGGGTAAGGCACTACTCAGAGACTTAACCTGTGAGTCGCTAGATTGGGACCACCCTCTCCCCACCGACAGGAAGAACCTATGGCTAGAGTGGAAGGACTCACTAACAGCGCTATCTAATCTTAAAATTCCACGCCCATATGCTCCTCTGTCATCTGCAGATGTTCAGATGCAAAGACTTTGTGTGTTTGCGGATGCTTCTGTTAAAGCAATTGCTGCTGTAGCTTACCTGAAAACCATAGACACTAAAGGACAAAGCCACATAGGGTTTGTAATGGGAAAAGCAAAACTTGCACCACTGCCTGAACACACCATACCCAGGCTGGACACTTCAAGTTTCATTAAAGTGGGGTTGCAACCAAAAAACAAAAAGGGGCTTAAAAATCATAAAAAAAATTAAAAAAAAATAATTGGAAAAAAAAAAAATTTTTTTACTCACCTCTAAATGCCTGTTGCTAGGGGGTCCCTCGAAGTCTGCCACCTTCATTGCCCGGGCTAAAAGTCACTTCCTGTAGGCAACGCACAGTCATCTGGGACATGTCATGTGTCCCAGATGAGTGAGCGTCGAATCACGGCGCACGGCGCCGCTCGCGCATGCGCAGTGGGTGCCCGGCTGTGAAGCCCAGCCGGGTTCCCACATTAAGAATGCCGGCGTCGTGAGCGGAGCGGGGAACGAGGGGGGGGGTCTCGTTCCCCCGCATCGCTGGACCCCGGGACAGGTAAGTGTCCGATTATTAAAAGTCAGCAGCTGCAGTATTTGTAGCTGCTGACTTTTAATTTTTTTAATTTTTTTTTTTTTGCCCGGCCCTCCTCTTTAATTCTCTTAGACGTTTCATTGCAATCCGAGGCCCAGTGAAACTCATTCGCTCTGACAGAGGATCTAACTTTGTAGGAGCAGTGAAAGAACTGCAAATTCCTTCCAACTTGGACATCCCCAGTGTAAAAAGGTATTTGAGTAAGCAAGACTGCACGTGGATCTTCAATCCACCTCACTCTTCTCACATGGGAGGTGTGTGGGAGAGGATGATAGGCATAACCCGCAGAATTCTTGACTCTATCTTCCTACAAGTAGGAACTGCAAGGCTTACTCACGAGTGTTTAGTGACATTTATGGCAGAAGTTACAGCCATCATTAACGCCAGACCCTTAACTTCAATTTCAAGTGACTCTGAAGATCTAATGGTTCTCACACCTACCATGTTGCTCACGCAAAAGACTGGTCTTGTAGGTACTCCAGCTGGAGAGTTTTGTGAGAAGGACCTTTACAAACGTCAATGGAGACAAGTTCAAACTCTTGCCAATACCTTCTGGAGTCGGTGGAGGGAGCAATACACATCTACTCTTCAACTAAGGAGGAAGTGGCACTCAGAAAAACCTAACCTTAAACTTGGTGATGTTGTGCTCATGAGAGATTGCCAGACACTAAGGAACATGTGGCCTTTAGGTCTAGTCACCAAGGTACTGCCAAGCAAAGATAATCTTGTCCGTAAGGTCGAGGTCAAGACCTTTCAACAGAATGAGGCCAAAGTGTTCTTAAGACCAGTGACTGAACTTGTTCTGTTACTTTCTACGGAGGACTCTGTTAGTGACGTCACTTGACGTCAGGCGGGGAGTGTTCTGCCCATCAGATGGATATATTATGATTATCTGCATTTGTGTTGTTGTAAATGACATTTAATGTTGTTACTTTTTATAGGAATCATTTGCAGAGCGTAGGCGCCATCTAGCGTCCCTTTTTGGTATTGTTTCTATTGTGTAAATGTTGTTATTAAAGTTTATAACCTAGGAAGTACTTGGAAAGCAAAGTATTCTGGGTAAAGTCTCACAGGAAGAGACACATTCATCATGCTTTTCTAGACTGCAAGATGTCCTGTTTCAATCTCTTACCATCAATCCCTCATTGAACTTAAAAAGTGAGTGTTTACTGTCTCATATTGTACTGTGTATATTTGTCTTTGAAATGTATGCTAAATTTATGGGATATTGTACTTATCAAGGTTTATTCTTGTTATTTGTAGTTTCACCTAGCTTGTTCCAATAAACTGCGATCGAAGAAATATGGTATCATGTTTATGGGATAAGAATGGTTTAGCTGAATGTCCTTGAGACAGAACAGTGAAATTTTTAAGCTGACCTCTGAAGGGAAGATAAGCTGACTTCGGAAGTCTGTACAGCCTGGGGCTACACAGTACCATACAGTCAGAAGCCTTAAAGAAGCAGGCCTGTGGGAGGCAAAGCAAGCAGCCACGCTACACAGAGACGCGCTCTGTCAAGCAGTACCGACACTAGAACGGTCTCTATACAGCAAGACAGCTTCTTCCCCGCAGCCATGTCTCACAGTAGAACATCTTCTTACAAAACACGATCACAAGCAAGCTCATCTAGGTCATCTGTCGCAAATGCAGCAGCTATCGCCCGTTCAAAAGCTGAAGCAGCAAGAGCCAGGGCCGCATTCGCAGACCAAGAGCTGCAGATGAAAAAAGAAAAGGCCCACCTTGAAGCAGAAAGGGTGAGACAGGAACAAGAGAGAGAGCAAGAAAGAGTACGCATGGAACAAGAGAGAGAGATGGAAAGAATACGCCTGGAAGACGAAAGAGCTCAGCAAGAGGCATCTCTGAAACTGCAGCAAGCTATCTTAGAAGCTAACATGGAGAAGCTGGCAGTGGAACGAGATGCTGCCGCCGCCATTGCAGAAGCAGAAGCTCTAGAAGCAGCCATCTACGATGAGCCAAGAACAGGTAGCAGCATACCAGGCCTAGAGGAAGAACACCAAGATTCCTTGCAACGCACGTCGGATTATGTCTACCAGCACTGTGACCCAAGCAGCATCCCACAACAAGAAATTAAACATGATGTCAGAGAGTCACACCAAATCAAGCAGCAACAAGACGACCTTAGACCCCAGTGCTACAGGCAAGAAAAATCTGACAGTGTTCCAGACGTTCCAGTCCCAACCAAACCTTCTACTCCACAAGGTACTCAACCTTCATAGAAACATCAAACACCTGTCTTCACTCCAAAGGTGTATGCAACGAGCCGGTACGAACTGCCAACCGCATGCAAGTTTGAGCCCAGAGAGCCTAAAGAAGAGACTTCTATCAGGTATGCCTTTACACCGCACCACAATACACCAGCAGCCTACCCCAATGCCAATCAGGCTACTGTAGACTTTGCCAAGTTCCTGGCCAAACGCGAGTTAGTTACCCAAGGACTTGCCAAATTTAGTGATCGCCCTCAACATTACAGGGCGTGGCGATCCTCTTTCCAGAGTGTTATCCAAGGTCTAGATCTATCTTGCAGACAACAAATAGAACTTCTTGTAAAGTGGCTTGGCAATGATTCTGCTGAACACGCCAAAAGGATCAGAGACATTAATATAAACCACCCTGAGATAGGCCTTACAAACATCTGGAACAGACTGGATAGATGTTATGGCTCACCAGAGGCTATAGAGAGTACACTGTTTAAAAGGATAGAAGACTTTCCAAAAATACCTAGCAGAGGTTATCAAAGACTCAGAGAATTCAGTGACCTATGTATGGAGTTACAAGTTGCTAAAGCGGAAGGTGACTTACCTGGCCTTTCTTATCTTGACTCTGCTAGAGGTATTAACTCCTTAGCTCAAAAACTTCCTTATGAGTTACACGAAAGATGGATTGCTCATGGCTGTAACTACAAACGGAAACACAATGTGCCCTTTCCACCATTTAGTGAGTTTGTGGACTTTGTAGACAGACAAGCAGGAACGAAAGATGACCCCAGCTTCATTTTTCCAGTGTCTTACATCACTTCTGCTGGCCCTAAGCAACTCAGAGCTCCAGTAGCAGTGCACAAAACTAACATTTCTTCCCACAGATTTGCAGAGTCTCAGCCAGAGGATCAAGACAAGGACCCAACAAAGTTCTGCCCTCTACATAAGATGCCACATCCTCTTCTGAAATGCAGAGCCTTCAGGACAAAGACCATCCAGGAACGCAAAGCTTTCCTCAAAGAGAACAACATCTGTTACAAGTGCTGCTCTTCGTCTACACACTTCGCCAAGGACTGTAAGGTCAGTGTCAAATGCACAGAGTGTGACAGCACAGAGCACCACACAGCTTTACACCCAAAGCCTACTCCAAGAACCTTCCCACCTGTCCATGGTGACAAGGAGCAAGGCAGGGAGACCAAAGACTCTAGTACAGATACCACAGCAATCACTTCACAGTGCACTGAAGTCTGCAAAGGAAGTACAGGTGGCAGATCTTGCTCTAAAATCTGTCTAGTGAAAGTTTACCCAAAGGGACGCAGAGACAAAGCAGTCAAGCTCTACGTCATTTTGGATGATCAGAGTAATAAGTCACTAGCCAGACCTGTGTTTTTTGACATTCTAAACCTTAAAGGCCCCAGCAGCCCCTACTCCCTTAGGACTTGTGCAGGTACAGTGGAAACGGCGGGGAGAAGAGCTGACGGCCTACAAATTGAATCTATGGATGGTAAGACATGCCTACCCTTACCGACCATAATAGAGTGCAACCAGATGCCAGACAACAGATCGGAGATTCCCACACCAGACGCAGCAGCTCACCAGACTCACTTGAAGCACATAGCACATCTCATACCAGAACTTGATGATCAGGCTCAGATAATCTTACTCCTAGGGAGGGATATCTTGCAAGTCCACAAAGTAAGGAAACTGATCAACGGTCCTAAAAGTGCGCCATATGCCCAAAAACTGGATCTTGGGTGGGTCATTATAGGTGATGTTTGCCTGGGAGGTGCACACAAACCGGCATCTGTTAATAATCTGCTCACTAGTACCCTCGAGAATGGTCGTCCTTCTCTTTTCCAACCCTGTCAAAATCGCATCCTCATAAAGGAGCTACCTCACAACAACCCTGTACCTCTTCCTTTCCTAAGTCCCCTCTGTGACAGCAATACCTATGACGATGACCAAAGCGACTTAGGACACTCAGTGTTCAGGAGAACAAAGGAAGACAACCAGGTAGCAATGTCCATTGAGGATAGAATCTTCCTAGAGGTTATGAAAAGCAGGATGGAGAAAGACGTGACTAATAACTGGGTAGCACCTCTTCCCTTTAGGCCACAAAGACAACGTTTGCCTAACAACAGGGAACTAGCATATAAACGCCTCACTTCCTTAAGACACAATCTGCAAAGGAAACCAGAGATGAGAGAACATTTCTTTTCCTTCATGGGCAAAATATTCCAAAATGGCCATGCTGAGGTAGCTCCAGACCTCAAAGACTCAGAAGAATGTTGGTACTTACCCATATTTGGCGTCTATCACCCTAAGAAGCCAGGGCAGATTAGAGTGGTGTTTGATTCCAGCGCCAAGCATGAAGGTGTCTCTCTAAATGATGTCCTTCTTTCTGGCCCTGACCTCAACAACAGACTATTGGGAGTACTTCTCCGCTTCCGCAAGGATTCAGTCGCATTCATGGCAGACATACAACAAATGTTCTATTGCTTTCTTGTTAAGGAAGAACACCGAAACTTTCTGAGGTTTCTCTGGTTCAGGGACAACAACCCCTCTGGAGACATCACAGAATATCGCATGAAGGTGCACATATATGGCAACAGCCCTTCCCCTGCAGTTGCTATATATGGCCTCAGACACTCTGCTAGAGTGGGAGAGTCAGAGTATGGGTCAGATGTCAGACAATTTGTGGACAAGGATTTTTATGTAGACGATTGCTTGAAATCACTACCCACAAATGAAGCCGCAATCAGTCTCCTCAAAAGAACTCAGGCAATGCTTGCGTGTTCCAACTTAAGGCTCCACAAGATTGCTTCCAACAGTAGAGAAGTTTTAGAAGCCTTTCCTGTCCAAGACCATTCCAACGAGTTAAAGGACTTAGATCTAGGCACAGACTCACTTCCCATGCAACGCAGCCTTGGTTTGCTTTGGGACTTAAGATCTGACACCTTCACTTTCCAAGTAAACACAGGGGAAAAACCCTTTACCCGTAGAGGTGTCCTGTCTACCATAAACAGCCTATACGATCCTTTAGGCTTTGCAGCACCTGTCACCATCCAGGGTAAGGCACTACTCAGAGACTTAACCTGTGAGTCGCTAGATTGGGACCACCCTCTCCCCACCGACAGGAAGAACCTATGGCTAGAGTGGAAGGACTCACTAACAGCGCTATCTAATCTTAAAATTCCACGCCCATATGCTCCTCTGTCATCTGCAGATGTTCAGATGCAAAGACTTTGTGTGTTTGCGGATGCTTCTGTTAAAGCAATTGCTGCTGTAGCTTACCTGAAAACCATAGACACTAAAGGACAAAGCCACATAGGGTTTGTAATGGGAAAAGCAAAACTTGCACCACTGCCTGAACACACCATACCCAGGCTGGACACTTCAAGTTTCATTAATTCTCTTAGACGTTTCATTGCAATCCGAGGCCCAGTGAAACTCATTCGCTCTGACAGAGGATCTAACTTTGTAGGAGCAGTGAAAGAACTGCAAATTCCTTCCAACTTGGACATCCCCAGTGTAAAAAGGTATTTGAGTAAGCAAGACTGCACGTGGATCTTCAATCCACCTCACTCTTCTCACATGGGAGGTGTGTGGGAGAGGATGATAGGCATAACCCGCAGAATTCTTGACTCTATCTTCCTACAAGTAGGAACTGCAAGGCTTACTCACGAGTGTTTAGTGACATTTATGGCAGAAGTTACAGCCATCATTAACGCCAGACCCTTAACTTCAATTTCAAGTGACTCTGAAGATCTAATGGTTCTCACACCTACCATGTTGCTCACGCAAAAGACTGGTCTTGTAGGTACTCCAGCTGGAGAGTTTTGTGAGAAGGACCTTTACAAACGTCAATGGAGACAAGTTCAAACTCTTGCCAATACCTTCTGGAGTCGGTGGAGGGAGCAATACACATCTACTCTTCAACTAAGGAGGAAGTGGCACTCAGAAAAACCTAACCTTAAACTTGGTGATGTTGTGCTCATGAGAGATTGCCAGACACTAAGGAACATGTGGCCTTTAGGTCTAGTCACCAAGGTACTGCCAAGCAAAGATAATCTTGTCCGTAAGGTCGAGGTCAAGACCTTTCAACAGAATGAGGCCAAAGTGTTCTTAAGACCAGTGACTGAACTTGTTCTGTTACTTTCTACGGAGGACTCTGTTAGTGACGTCACTTGACGTCAGGCGGGGAGTGTTCTGCCCATCAGATGGATATATTATGATTATCTGCATTTGTGTTGTTGTAAATGACATTTAATGTTGTTACTTTTTATAGGAATCATTTGCAGAGCGTAGGCGCCATCTAGCGTCCCTTTTTGGTATTGTTTCTATTGTGTAAATGTTGTTATTAAAGTTTATAACCTAGGAAGTACTTGGAAAGCAAAGTATTCTGGGTAAAGTCTCACAGGAAGAGACACATTCATCATGCTTTTCTAGACTGCAAGATGTCCTGTTTCAATCTCTTACCATCAATCCCTCATTGAACTTAAAAAGTGAGTGTTTACTGTCTCATATTGTACTGTGTATATTTGTCTTTGAAATGTATGCTAAATTTATGGGATATTGTACTTATCAAGGTTTATTCTTGTTATTTGTAGTTCCACCTAGCTTGTTCCAATAAACTGCGATCGAAGAAATATGGTATCATGTTTATGGGATAAGAATGGTTTAGCTGAATGTCCTTGAGACAGAACAGTATGGATTCGTACGAAATACGAATTTTCGTTAGGTTCGTTAACTTTTTGTAACAATTATGAATGTTCGTTATGATGAATTTAAAAAGCAAAAAATACCTTTCTCAATATGGCAGTGGTCGACTCATTATGCTATGCATTATGAGGGGCTCAAATCCATCCCTGTGCTTTGCTGACTTCCTCCTGGGGCTGTACCCCTACTGTGCTCATTATGAGGGGCTCCCACCATCCCTGTGCTGACTTCCTGGGTTTGTACCCCTGCTGTGCTCTTTATGAGGGGCTTCCATCATCCCTGTGCTGACTTCCTGGGTTTGTACCCCTGCTGTGATCATTATGAGGGGCTCCCACCATCCCTGTGTTTTGCTGACTTCCTCCTGAGGCTATACCCCTGCTGTGCTCATTATGAGGGGCTCCCACTATCCCTGTGCTGTGCTCATTATGAGAGGCTCCCACCATCCCTGTTCTGTGCTGACTTCCTCCTGGCGCTGTACCCCTGCTGTGCTCATTATGAGGATCTCCCACCATCTCTGTGCTGTGCTGACTTTTTCCTGGGGCTGTACCCCTGCTGTGCTCATTATGAGGGGCTCCCACCATCCCTCTGCTGTGCTTCTTAAAAGGGGCTCCCACCATCCCTGTGCTGTGCTGACGTCCTCCTGGGGCTGTACCCCTGCTGTTCTCATTATGAGGGGCTGCCACCATCCCTGTGCTGACTTTCTTGGTTTTTAACTTCATCATAACGAATAATCGTAATTATGACAATAATAAAATGATATTAACGGACATTCTTATTTTGTCCGATTCTGAATCTCCCATCGACTACCAGTACCAGTCACCCACTCCCATATTAAAAAAGGTAATTTTCCCAACCCTCACTCAGCAGCAGAAGAAAACCTCTGATTCGTCAAGAAAACACCAGTCACGTTTCTGTTGTAACGGAATTTGGATGCAAAATTCGTCAACGAAATTTCGTATACAATTCGAAAGGATAGAAATTCGTATTTCGGATGCTTCCGAATGTACGAATTTTCAGAAATTCGTACGAATTTTCGATTTGTACGAAACGCTCATGTCTAACAATTAGATGTGTAATGTATGCCTGTAAAATGCCTGGAGCTGCTCTTTGGATTTTGGGACCCTTCTATGTGGCTAGGTTGTGATAAAGTCTTGTACATGTGGTATCACCATACATGGGATGATTAACAGAATGTGTTTTGGGGTGTTATTCTAAGTATACCTATTCTGTATGTTAGAAAAATCTTATTACTTGACAACTTTGTGTAAAAAATACATTTTCATTTTCATTATACTTTTCCAAAAACTTGTGGGAAAAAAATGAAGTTTTTAAAAGACTCGCCGTGACTCTTTAAAAATACCTTGGGGTGTTTGCTTTCCAAAATGTGGTCATTTTGTAGTTCCTGTTGTTCTGGTGCTCCAGGGCCTCCAAAATGTGATCGGTAGCCAAAAAATTTGATATGTAATTTATGTCTCAAGAAATTAGATAGAGTACATCATGAATGATCAATTTAGGGTTAAAATAGGTGGTAAGGAGGCAACATATAACCTAATCTGGTAAATGGGCTTGTAGTCCATAAATAAAATAGTTACATTCTTTAAAATAAAACATGTTTTAATTGCATTGTTTCCCATTATGATGAAGTAAAAAAAAAAAAAAGTTGAAGGTTTACAACCCACTGTCATTTTTTTCAGTGGCAAGAAGCAATATTATTTTAAAAACATTTCCACGTATTCCAATTAATAGGAAAGAATTACTAAAGAAAGACCAAAACATGTGGTTTATACGGTTTTTACATTTACAATATCTGTCATTTATTGCCAGCAGCATTAACTTACTGACTTTTGCTATACTTCAGTAAACTTTTGATAAACATTTTGATAAACATGAAACCAAACTTTTTGGTGACATTAAGTTTGATCAAATTTCTTCTCATCCCTACTCCAGAATTTTACAAGGTCTAGATACAAAATTAAGGTGTGCTTAGCGAGGCCAAAGAAATACAAAAGAGTATAAAAAATCTGCATGTGTATTTGCTAAACAGTAAAAAGTATGACATGTAGCAATAATATATGCATATTGATAGAAAAAAATGGCTCCATATACATATTAAAAATTTGATAACAGCATGGCACATGTACAATAAATTATACATCGTAGTCCCCCATATAGAGAGGTCAGCAAAATCACATAATACCGAAATATGGTCCGGTAAAGATGAAATATCAATATAAATTAATGGATCTGGATAAGCTTGACAGGTTTCGTGGGCAATCCACTTCATCAGGAGCGGATGCATCAATAATAAAATGTGTGGAGTCAAGGCCATGTAATACCACAGATCAATGGCCGGCCATAACTGTCTGTTCTGGGAGCTGAGGGAGGGATCTAGTAGAAAAGCCGCAAACACAATTGCAATCCCCAGAGAGGTGAAAAAAAAATATATATATATATATATAATGGTCTAGAGGGACTCTGGATTCTTTTTGGCTCATGATAAAGCAAGGAGTTAAGCTTCATAGCCAAAGGTGCAGGTTAATGTGTGGCATGCTGACAAGAGGACAGTCTAGCATCGAATGGGGGCTGTTTATGTGTGCCCAGCACAGTCAACAAGCCCCCCCATAGCATTACGCTGGCATGACAGAAAGGGGAGAAATCCCAGCCAATTGATCAATTTGATTAATAAGGTAAACCTCAGGAGTGGCTGAGTAATATGTGATTGTTAGAACATACTACACTACATGTGGACATTTTGTTTCTATATGTACTGCGGAGCGTATGGAGATACAGCAAGTTGAGGTCCTCACATACATCTAGGAGCCATACTTTGTGGCTGAGACCAGATGATTGTCATACCTATAAAAGAATTGTTGTCCTAAAAGCCTGTTTGATCTGCATTAATTTACAGATCCACTTGGAAGGTGAGTGAGCAATTTAGCTGGTGGGGGAGTACATCGTTTATAAGGGTGAAGAGCCCTCAACACTTGCACCTTCCTTCTTTTTTTTCTGTGGACTATCTGGAAGCCTTTTTTTCAGTGAAGCACATCGTTTTTAAGGGTGGAGGGCTCTACAATCGGATTGTGTTGTCCTCCAGGGAGACATGAATATGTGGCTGGAGGATGACACAAACTGTGACTCTCAGAACCCCATAGGTGACCTAGATGGCCTCCACTTTACCCTGGCATCCACCATGATCACACACATAAAGGGCCATATGCTAGATGCCCTTTTTACTCATGGCGCGGAAGTTCTCAATGTCAAAGCACATGAGGTGGGGTGGTCAGACCATAGTCTAGTCACCTTTAACCTCTTGGATTTTGTACCAATAAAAATCCCCAAAGGAAATTGGATGACAAAATCTGCTCCATTTCGGAAACTAACAAATTTAACAGTCGAAGACTTTAAAACATGCTATGACTACCATCAGGGACAGTCACTCCTAGTAAATGAAGAGAGAGAAATGGGAATTCCGGCTTCAGAAACCGAGATTGAAAGGCTGGAAATTTCCCTAGATGAATTTGAGTTAAGAATCAAGGCAAGTCTGGACATCCTGGCCCTATTGACAACAGCAAATAAGCGCCCAAGACTTTCTAAGTCAAGCCCTTGGTATGCCCCTAGTCTTAACTTACTTAACCTCCCTGGCGGTATGATTCTGGCTGGAATTTTGTGCTGAAAGCGGTACAATTATTTTGCATGGAAATTTGGCGTTTTTATATTGTAGGCATGCAATTCTTATGAATAACTCACTTAAATCTGTCCGAACCAGAGTCTAGTAGACATCCCGGGTATGATAAAGTTTGAAACACAAAATCATAAATTATAATAAAATAAAAATATATATAAAAATGATTCAATAATGTAATCAAATCAAAAACACTGAAATTTGCTCAGTTGCAGAATAGTCGCTGTCATTACATTTATTGTTTGATGATAAATTGTGATTCTAATTTTTTATCAGTGTTTTCTAGCTGGTCTAAAACCACTTTTGACATAAAGGGACACTTTTTGGTTGCTATGGACAATCTCCAGTTTCCAGGCAGAAAAAAAAACTTTTTATTATATAAAATGACATGCAGGGCACTGGGCAGACCACTAGGGACAAAGGGGTGTGTATTTTTTGTATACAGTACTGTAATCTGTAAGATTACAGTACTGTATGTGTATTGTGTTTTTACACTTTTTTGAATTTGGCGCCGATCTCCGCTCCCGTGCGTCGTAACGTCGCAGGGAACCGAGACCAGCGGCACTTGGGCACTGTGTGAATCGAGTGAGCGGACGGCTCGCTCACACAGCGGGGAGACATCGCAGGATCCAGGGGAAAAGGTAAGTAACTTCCCCCCTGTATCCTGCACGCAAGCCCGAGTCTGGCTCGGGGTTACCGCTCCTAGCAGAAAAAACGGAACCCGAGCCAGACTCGGGAATACCGCCTAGGAGGTTAAGAATAAAAGATGAATATTGGAAAGAAAGTGACTTAAATCTAAACTTCCCCGGGACAAAATGGCATATCGGGTCTATTGTCGAGGCTACACAAAGGCTGTAAAACGCCATAAAAGATCCTATTATAACGATCGAATAATGCAAGCCTCGGGAACTATTCACATTGGTTAGGGACATATTTGAACCAAAAAAATTTTACTCTAAGATTGTTCCATCTATGGAATTATGTTCTGCGCTTCAGTCTTCCTTTGGGGAAAAAATAAGAAAAATCCGTAATCAGGACAAAATCTTGCCTGATGACTTTGACCCTCCAGCACTAATAAGAGCTCCTCCAGCTTTTAGCTTATTTGCATCCACCTCAGTGGCAGAGATATCCAATATTATGTCCAAGCTTAAACCGTCATGCTTTCCGAATGACATCTGTCCCGCATGGTTTATGAAGAAAAATGCAGATACATTGGCACCAGAAATTACAAGGATAGCAAACCTATCTTTAAAAATAAGGGCCGTTCCAACACGACTGAAGCATGCCATTGTCTCCCCCTTGTTGAAGAAGAGCACACTTGACCCTTCTTTGCTCACTAATTTCAGACCTATATCTCTTCTTCCCTTTCTGGCGAAGATCTTGGAGCAGGTCGTCTTTCAACAAATGCAAAGCTTCTTCGAGGGTAACGACCTGTTCCATGACTCCCAGTCGGGATTCAGGCCGGGACGTGGCACTGAACTGTCCGCACTTGATATACGCGAACGCCTGTTAAGAGGAAAAGATGTGGGGGGGTCAGCAGCCTTGGTGCTGCTCGACCTCTCTGCAGCCTTTGACACTATCGATCATCAAATTCTGGGAGACCGTATGAAATACTTTTTTGGATGTAGTGGCACTGTCCTCCGTTGGATCAATTCCTTTTTCACGGACAGGACCCATCAAGTGCGAATGAACGTATGCAGCTCGCCAATTGAACCACTTCTCTATGGAGTCCCGCAGGGCTCGGCATTGTCGCCCCTGCTATTCAACTGCTATATGCGCCCACTCGCTGAAATCTTTGCTACACACAAACTAGCATGCCAGATCTACGCAGATGACACGCAGATTCTGGCTGGCGATGGGCCAAATATGCACCTACAACTGAGAAATGGACTCCTTCACATACAAAAATGGATGGCTGATAACAAGCTAGGCCTTAATGAAGCAAAGACCGAGGTGATGCTGGTGGGCCCTCAATCAACCACCAATTTTTTCTTGGCCTGGCCTACTTCATTCTGCCCCATCCCAACGCCAGCGAAACAGGTTAGGAACCTTTGATTCCTGCATGTCATTTATACCTCACGCTAAACTCTGTATCAAAAAACTCCAACTTCTATATACAGAGACTCCGGAAAATTAAAGATCTGTTCTCGCACGAAAACCGGCTAACTCTCGTACAGGGCCTTGTACATTCCCGGTTGGATTGCTCTAACATATTTTTTCTTGGACTTCCATTGAAGTGGCAAAGAAAATTGCAAGTGACTCAGAATCAAGCTGCTCGCCTGGTCTCCGGATGCGCCAGAACAGACCACATCTCTCCCGTGCTGGAAAAACTGCACTGGCTTCCTATTGCCAAGCGAGTACTATTCAAGGCAATGTGCTATATGTATAGGGCACACCGTAAACTGGGCCCAATTTATCTGTCTGAATGGTCCTCTCACTATGTACCGTCAAGACCACTCCGATCGGCTAACTTACTTCTCACAGAACCGACAATCAGCAGACTAAAATGTACTGGTAACAGACGCCTGGTTACAACAGGCAATGAGCTGTGGAACTCTATTCCAGCATCTCTAAGGTCCTTACCCTCCCTCCTGAGTTTAAGGAAGGGTTTAAACCTTCCTCTTTATCCAGGCTTATGGATAATCTGATGAAGAATAGGAATTGTGCAAAAAAACATGGATTTTGTATGCTCTTTTTCCTCCCCCATCTTGAGGGTTTAGTACCCCCCCCCCCCCCCCCCACAGGTTTATTTCTGTTTTACTTTACCTCTTTCATATTGGGCACCCTAGGCTCTGTTTTTTTAACGTTCTATTTGAAATCTCAACTTTTAGGTTTAGGATTTTAGGGTCTCTGTGCGCCTAGACACGCTCCTAATGGAGCGCATTCGGCGCAATACAAATCCAATATCAAATCTAAACACTGACACTTGTTTGAACTGTAGCACATTGTTTTTGAGGGAGTGCTACTTTCTATTAATTGCAGTTTTTCATGTTTTGAAAGCACCTGTATGGCAGTGAAGCACAAGGGTAAAGAGCCCTCAACACTTGCCCTTTTTTTTCCTCATGCTTTTGGATATAAACTGGGGACTATTTGGAAGCCTTTTTAGCGAAGCACATGGTTTTTAAGGGTGAAGGGCCCTAAACACTGACACGTGTTTGAATTGTAGCACATAGCTTATGAGGGAGTGCTACCTTCACTTTATTGCTGTTTTTCATGTTTTGGATTTTTTTATGTCATTAAGTGTATAAGGGGTTGATGTCATATGAATATGATTTATATATGAGAGACTATGATATTCACTTAATACCAGATATGTGTCATATAATTAGGCAATCTGTTTTAAGCAGCGCAAATACACACCTTTTTTCAGACCTTTTTGCATGCACAGCCACACTGTTTTTAAATTGACAGCTGGTGCAGGGAGAAGATCTCCCACCCGCTGTTACAGCAGGGGGTGAGGGGAGTGCAGGCAGGTGCTGTACTGTAATTCCGCGTACACACGATCAGAATTTCGGCCAGCAAAAGACAGATGAGAGCTTTTCATCGGAAAATGGGACCGTGTGTAGGCTCCATCGGAATTTTGCTGGCCGAATTCCCTCCAGCAAAAATTTGAGAGCATGTTCGCATTTTTTCCGACGGAAAATGTTTCTATCGGAAAGCAATTCCGACGCGCAAAATTCCTACGCATGCTCGGAAACAATTCGACACATGCTCGGAAGCATTAAACTTAATTTTTTCTCGGCTCGTCGTAGTGTTGTACGTAACCGCGTTCTTGACCGTGTGTAGGCAAGACAGTTTTAGCGGAATTCCATCGGAATTCCGTTGGGAAAACCATCAGAGCTTTTTCTGACGAGAATTCCGATCGTGTGTACGCAGCATAATATGTTACACCCTAAACACAGGTGTAACATGTTACAACGGTGAACTTATTTAATGCGAAGAAACTTTTAGCAACCACTTTAACTATTTCTCACAGGCTCTTTGGAATATTAAAATAATATACATAGATTGTAAAATTATTTTAAATGTGTGTTAATTTTCCTGGAAATTTTCATGTGTCATAGTTACTACCAAAACAATTCTTCTGGTTTCTAGATTTTACATGTTATTATTAGACTTGATGAAGGACGTAAGTCATGAATGGGAATTTTTTCCAAATCTTCAGAATCACATACAGGTGCTACAAATTCATACCTTGAAAATTGAGGAAGTGTACCCTAGGCCCCGTACACACGATTGGACTATCTGGCGGACTTAGAAAGAAGTTTTGACTCAAAATGATTAAACAATCCGGCCGGTCAGGAAAGGGGGTGGGGACGAGTGAGCACCCCCCCTTCTGATCTGTACCAGGCTGCGTGCCCTCAACATGGGGGGATGCCATGGGGAAAGGGGGGCCCCCACCCCAAAGCACCTTGTCCCCATGTTGATGAGGACAAGGGCCTCTTCCCGACAACCCTGGTCGTTGGGTCTGCGGGCGGGGGGCTTATCGGAATCCGGGAGCCCCCTTCAATAAGGGGGCCCCCAGATCTCGGCCCCCCACCCTATGTGAATGAGTATGGGGTACCAAGTACCTCTACCCATTCACCTGGGGAAAAAAAAACACAGTACAGGTTTTTAAAATACTTTATTAGACAGCTCCGGGGGTCTTCTCTTCTTCCGTCTTCGGGGGTCTTCTCGCTGGACTCCTCCGCTATCTTCTGCTAGCTCTTTTACTAGCGGAGGAGCCCGGCTTTCTCCTTCGTTGCGGTCTGGGGGGTCTTGTTCTGACTTCGGGGGTCTTGTCCTACTCTTCTGTTCTTCTTGCTGGGCCTCCGCTTTCTCCTTGCAGCTCTTTTACTAGCGTTGTCCCGGTCTTCTGTCGTCGTCGCTGTCGCCACCGCCTTCTACTTCTGCTTTTTCTTCTTCTCCTTCTTCTTTCTTCATCCGATGTTGACGCAACGCTGTCTCCGATTGCAATGGCCGAGACGTGTTGTGTGGCCACTTATATAGGGACAAGGGGCAGGGTCACTGGCTCATGTCACATGGTTACCCCGCCCCCGTATGATGTCACAGTCACAGCATCCTCCAAGGCATTGACTTCCTTCGCTAGTCCCATCTACCGGGAGTCATGTTATAAATGAACGGACTTTACTCCGTGTGTCGGCAAGTCCGTTCATTTCAAAAGTCCCGCGGACATTCGCCAAATTGCCCGCTGGATCTAGTCTGCCGGAAAAGTCCAGGCGTGTGTGGGCAAGTCCGCACGTTCGGAAAGTCCGGCGGATTTTCCGCCGGATGGTCCGGCCAAAAAGTCTGATCATGTGTACGTGGCACTAGTATATAAGAGAGAAATAAAACCTACACTTATAACCACTTATAACCAGAACGATGCCATGACAAAGACTAGAATCAACGACTGAGGCTACCACCGACAAGTGAATCCATCTCTGTAGCATGTACTGAAATGAGGCTGAGCAGCTGGGCGAATCGGAGCGAATCGCTGCATTTTGGATGCGACTGGATTCGAACCGGGACGTAATATGTGACAGATACCATGACAAATACTAGCATCAAGCCTTCATCCGTAACCAATGGTGAGACTGTCTCTGGAGCACGTATTGAAATGAGGCTGTAGACTGGGGCACACCGGATCGAATCAGTGCATCGGAGATGCGACGAGATTCGAACCGGAGCGCAGCTGGTGACAGAAATGAAATGAAACAAAGTGAAATGATTCGAAATGATTTGACATGATAGAAATGATTTGAAATGATTTGGCATGATAGAAATGATTCGAAATGATTTGGCATGATAGAAATGAATCGAAATGATTGCCATGATAGAAATTATTCGAAATGATTGCCATGATAGAAATGATACGAACTGACTTGACATGATAGAAACGATTTGAAATTATATGATAAGACAGAAATAATTTGAAATAATGCGACACGATAGAAATGATTCAAAAACGATCTGAAATGACAGAAATTATTCGGAGTGTTGCGAACAGATCCGAAATGAATCGTCAATGTTTTGAACGATTCAAAAGATTGTGCGATTCAACCACGAGTAATTTGTGAAATGAGTGCCGGACGCGGCATTTTATTTATTTTTTTCCCGATTTTAAATGATATGATAAGACAGAAATAATTTGAAATACTGCGACACGATAGAAATGATTCAAAAAGATCTGAAATGACAGAAATGATTCGGAGTGTTGCGAAAAGATCCAAAATGAATCGTCAATGTTTTGAACGATTCAAAAGATTGTGCGATTCAACCACGTGTAATTTGTGAAATGAGTGCCGGACGCAACATTTTTTTTCCAACGATTTGAAATGATATGATAAGACAGAAATGATTTGACGTACTGTGACATGATAGAAATGATTCAAATGACCTGAAATGACAGAAATGATTCGGAGTGTTTTGCGAACAGATCCGAAATGACTTGTCAATGTTTGAACAAATCAAACAACTGTGCGATTCAACCACGTGTAACATATGAAATGAGTGACGGATGCGGCATCGGTCGGCGCGTCGTGGGCGAGCGACTGTGAGTCGTGCGACCCTGGTGACGACCGTTTGTTTGGTAAGGAACACGTGGGGGTGAAATGTTTGCAATTCGAGACATGTTTGTGAGTGTTCGTGAGTTAAGCGTAACCACAGTTTAGTGACATGAAAAACGATGCATGAAACGAAAATTGGGAGCCGAAGCCCTACCTGCGACAGCCGAAACAGATATGATTGTACGAACCTGCTTCTCGGAACACGAGCGCAACACGACACGAACGACAACGATTGACGAACACGGAACTGCAATCCGCTGAGGAAGACGGGACTAACGACAAGGAACTCACGAACAGGAACTCACAAACGCTTGTCTCGAATAGTCGGCCCTTAATGTCTGACGTATCAGATATCTCGCACAGGAAACCGACAAAGACCGGCAGGCTGTGGGCTGGTTATATCCCCTCCGGGCTCCTCTCATAACTTCAGGCCACCATACTGGCCTTCCAATTTATTTGTTTTTGTGGATTGTGTCTCACAATTTAGCCATCTGAAAGATGCTGCTTTCTGCTCAGATTAGGAAATTTCTATATCTCCAATATTTTTCCAGAATTAGAATCTGCTTTATTCCAGCAACATCAAGATGTTACTCACTTGGCCAATTCCATATTGGGTGTAAATAAATCACTGAAAGAATGTGTAAGTATTATTACACCTGAGACATCAAAGCGGTATTAAATTCAAAAGCAACTGTTTATTACAATGCCAATTCGTAGATGTGATGGCTCCATTAGCTATTTTTTTCAGGCTTTCTTATTTATACCTGGTGATCTGGCCAGTAAGTCTGTTGTTTTTCAATAGAATAAGCACTCTTGCAACTGCAGCAGTTTACAGGCATGAGACAAACCATTTACCATTTAAAGGGGTACTTACAATGATCAGTAAAAATTTTATCGCAAAAGGAAAAACAATCATTGGTGTAACTGAAGTTTGGTTTCAATTCTGCTAGCGTATTTAAATCTGCTAGTACATCTAACACCCCCTACCCCCAGACTGACAATGGACTGTTCAAAGGTACCCCTGTGCTCCTTCATCCATACTGGGGGCACACAGGAGGTGTGTTACTGGCCAGATCACCAGGTGAAAAGAGAGGGAAAAAAAAGCCTAAAAAGGAAACTAATGCAGCCACCACATCTAATGAATGGGCAATATATTACATTTTTAGTTTTGGGTTTAATACTGCTTTACACCACTAAAGGCCATTATTAACAACACACTACCTTAAGGTGTCCCTGTGGTGCTAAGTCCCATGCTGTTAGGAAGAAGTTCAGTGATGGCTACTTTAAGGTATTAAGTTATATCTGATGAAAAAATATATATAATATATAAATGGTTAAAAACACAGATGCAAAAAATGTGTAGAAAAATAGCTTGGGCCACAATATAAAAATTCAGCACTATTGCTATATACAAATGTAGGCCAAAATTCCACCAACCAAATTTTTTTCTACACTTTAAGATTACCAGCTTTGGCCACTGCCAGCTCGGTGATTGTGTCTTTCTAGGGTTTAATTTAGTTCAGTGCTAGGCTTAATGGTTAAGGTTAAATGCTAAAATAAAAGCTAGGTTTAGGTGTTTGGGGTGGAAATTTGCATTACCTTTTGTTGGAGAAAGTTAAGTTTCTGTATATTTTATTGGGTTAAGTGTTAAGGTTAAAGAAAATTGAAATGATGAAATATGGATTATCTCATTTTTAACTGCTGCTTCTGAAAATGCTGGTCCCTGGCTGTCACTAGATCACTTAAATCCAATGTCATGAGTATAATTTGAGTCACTGAAATAGATTAACCACCTCAAGTTCAACCCCCTTTCAGTCCAAGCCAATTTTCAGCTTTAAGCACTGTCATACTTTGAATGACAGGATAGAGCTTTCTTTTAGTGGTATTTAATCACCACTGGGCTGAAAAGTTTGAAAAAAAAAGTTCTTAGTTCCTGTTATAAAAACTTGTTCGTAAAAATAACCAAATCAGTGTATACAGTAACTTGAAAAAGTAATCATACCCCTCAACATTTTCGACATTTTGTCATGTAAATGTATTTTATTGGGATTTTATGTGATAGACCAACACAAAGTGGCACATAATTGTGAAGTGAAAGGAAAATGATAAATGGTTTTCAAAATGTTTAACATATAAAGATGTGAAAAGTGTTGTCTCATTTTTATTCAGCCCCCTTTACTCTGATACCCCTAGCCCTAAGGGCAGCACAGTGGTGTAGTGGTTAGCACATTCACCTAGCAGCAATAGGTCACTGGTTCAAATCCCAACCACAACACCCTCTGCCTGGAGTTTGCATGTTCTCCCTGTGCCTGTGTGGGTTTCCTCCAGGTGCTCCAGTTTCCTACCACACTCCAAAGACATGCTGGTAGGTTAATTAGATCCTGTCGCTAAAATTGGCCAAATATGTGTTTGTAAGCATGTCAGGACCCCACAGGGCAAGGACCACGCTATACCATAGATGGACACCAGTGGCAAAAGCACCCTGAGGCAATTCAGTTCACATAGGTAGTGCTATACAAGTCATTCATTCATTCATTAACTAAAATCTAGTGGAACCAATTGCCTTTAGAAGTCACCTAAATAGTAAAGTGAGCCCATCTGTGTGTAATTTAATCTTATAAAACCTTAGTGAACAAACAGCATCATGAAGGTCAAGGAACACACCATACAGGCCAGGGATAAGTTTGTGGAGAAGTTTAAAGCAGGGTTAGATTATAAAAAAAGCTTTAAACATCTCACGGAGCACTGTTCAATCCATCATCCGAAAATGAAGAGTATGGCATAACTGCAAACTAACTCTAAAGTGCTAATTATAACGGCCAATATGCATGTTATTGTCCTAAAAAAGGTTTGGGGACCCGGGTCCTGCCCCAGGAAACATGTATCCATGCAAAAAGAAGTTTTAAAAACGGACGTTTTTTCTGGAGCAGTCATTTTAATGATGCATAAAGTGAAAAAAAAAAGTGAAATATTCCTTTAACCGCTTCCCGACCGCCTAACGCAGATATACTGCGGCAAAATGGCACGGGCAGGCAAAATCACGTACCTGTACGTGATCCTTCAAATGCCTGCCCGTGGGTCGCGCGCGCCGCCAGCGGTGCGCTCGCGACCCGGTCGGGAGCTCCGTGACCCCGGCCGCGGGACCAGCGGACCCGATCGCCGCTGGTGTCCCGCGATCGGGTCACGGAGCTGAAGAACGGGGAGAGGTATGTGTAAACAAACCTCTCCCCGCTCTTCCTACTCTGCCTGTCATTGATTGGCTGTTCCCGGTCATCGGGAAAGCCGATCAATGACGTCAGAGGTCAGCCCCGCCCCCTAATGTAAAAAAAAACACACACGTCACAGCCCATAACCCCTCCCCTCCCCCTAGTGGTTAACTCTTTCACTACAACTGTCATTTATACAGGAATCAATGCATTTAAATAGCATTGATTGCTGTATAAATGACAATGGTCCCAAAAATGTGTCAAAAATGTCCGATGTGTCCGCCATAATGTCGCAGTCACAATAAAAATCGCCGCCATTACTAGTAAAAAAAAAATATTAATAAAAATGCTATAAAACTATCCCCTATTTTGTAAACGCTATAACTTTTGCGCAAACCAATCAATAATCGCTAATTTTTTTTTAACAAAAATATGTAGAAAAATGCGTATCGGCCTAAACTGAGGAAAAATATATATTTTTTATATATTTTTTGGGGATATTTATTATAGCAAAAAGCAAAAAATATTGCATTGTTTTCAAAATTGTCGCTCTATTTTTGTTTATAGCGCAAAAAATAAAAACCGCAGGGGCGATCAAATACCACCAAAAGAAAGCTCTATTTGTGGGAAAAAAAGGATGTCAATTTTGTTTTGGAGCCACGTCGCACGACCGCACAATTGTCAGTTAAAACGACGCAGTGCCGAATCGCAAAAAGGGGCCTGGTCCTTTGGCTGCCAATTGGTCCGGGGCTGAAGTGGTTAAATATGGTACCTGGGGGGTGTCTAAAGTATGCCTGTGAAGTAGCATGTGTCTCCCGTGTTTAGAACTGTCCCTGCACAAAATGACATTTGTAAAGGAAAAAAAGGAGCAATTTAAAACTGCTTGCGGCTTTAATGTCATGTCTTGTCCTGGCAATATGGATGAAAATCTTTGAGAAAAATGGCATGGCTACCCCATCACCCCCCCCCCCCCCCACCCCAGCCCATTACCAGCCCCTTTGGGTCTTGTATGGATATTAAAGGGAACCCTGCACCCAAAATAAAACCCTATACCTAAAACCCTATGTACTCTGAACAGCAGTATACAGGCGGTGCAAACAAGACAGGGACTGTAGGTTTGTTCTTAAGTAGAATCTGTTTGTAATTTAGAACAGGTACATTTTTAAGTGTAGCTGCAGCCAAAAAATCTATTTTTAAGCTTTTTGGAGAACATAGGGAAGGGTTATCACCCCTATAACATTTGTTTTTCTGTCTGTGCACCTGTTCAGAACATTTCATGTATGGCATAACTGCAAACTTATCAAGACATGGCCATCCACATAAACTCACAGGCCAGGCAAGGAAAGCATTCATCAGAGAAGCAGCCAAGAGGCCCATTAGTAACTCTAGAAGAGCTGCAGAGATCCACAGCTCAGGTGGGAGAATCTGTTCACAGGACAACTATTAGTCATGCACTCCACAAGTCTGGCCTTTATGGAAAAGTGGCCATAGAAAGCCATTATTGAAAGAAAGCCGTTTGCAGTTTGCGGTGAGGTGTGGGACACAGGAAACAAGGAAACATGTGGAAGAAGGTGTCCTGGTCAAATGAGACCAAAAATTTTACTTTTTGGCCTAAAAGCAAAATACTATGTGTGGCCGGAAAACTAACACTGCACATCACCCTGAACACACCATCCCTACCGTGAAACATGTTGGTGGCAGCATCATGTTGTGGGAATGCTTTTCTTCAGCAGGGACAGAGAAGCTGGTCAGAGTTGATGGGAAGATGGATGGAGCCAAATACAGGGCAATCTTAGAAGAAAACCTGTTAGTCTGCAAAAGACTTGAGACTGGGGCAGAGGTTCACCTCCCAACAGGACAACGACCTTAAATATAGAGCCAGAGCTACAATGGAATGGTTTAGATCAAAGCATATTCATGTGTTAGAATGGCCCAGTCCAGACCTAAATCCAGATGAGAATCTGTGGTAAGATTTGAAAATTGCTGTTAACAGACGCTCTCCATCCAATCTAACAGAGCTTGAGCTATTTTGCAAAGAAGAATAGGCAAAAATGTCACCCTCTAGATGTGCAAAGCTGGTAATGACAGCTTCAAAAAGACTTGCACCTGTTATTGCAGCGAAAGGTGGTTCTACAAAGTATTGACTCAGGGGGGCTGAATACAAATACATGCCACACTTTTCAGATATTTATTTGTAAAAAATTTTGAAAACCATTTATCATTTTCCTTCCACTTCACAATTATGTGCCACTTTGTGTTGGTCTATCACATAAAATCCAAATAAGATACATTTATGTTTTTGGTTGTAACATGACAAAATGTGGAAAATCTAAAGTGGTATGAATACTTTTTCAAGCCACTGTATTAATTAGTCTTTGTGAAAGATATATGGTATATAATGTATATTTGAAACTGATTAGTCCTGATGTACCGACTGCCTATATAATTTCTTGAGGCCCTAAAATGCCAGGACAGTACAAATATCTCCCAAATGACCCCTTTTTGGAAAGTAGATAATCCAATCTATTTAGTAAGAAGCATGGTGAGTTTTTGGATTCACTGGAGCACCAGCACAGTAGAGACACACACTAAATGACCCCATTTTAGAAAGAAAACACTCTAAGGTGTTTTCTAAAAGTAAGTCTTTTAAAAATGTCATTTTTTTTACCACCAGCTTTTGGAACATGCAGGCAAGAAAATGAAAATGTAAGATAAGTTGTAACTTAATAAGATATTTCTAACACACATCATAGAAAGAATTTCACCCCAAAACACATACTGCTACTCTCTGCTACAAAAACTGCATGCAAGTATACTTAGAAAAATTATGCTGGTTTGAAGCCAAAAGGTAGTTACATTAAATATTGATTGGAAGTAGATTTTTATTTCTGTTTGCACACTTTGCAATTTGTATATTGATAAAAAAAAAATGAGAACATACATTTTAGAAATCATTATTACTTATCACAGCATTTCTTCACACCTGCCTAAAAATTTCCACAATATACACACACTCACTTTTGTGAAATACTATATATACAGTATATATATATATATATATATATATATATATATATATATATATATATATATATATATATATATATATATATATATTGTCACATTCCGGGTACAGCGGGGAACAGGAGGTGGATCCCCTATGCCAATGGGGCGATAGCACGGGTTGTATTGGAGGACCGGTTCTAATGTTGCTATTGGTTTTCACCAGAGCCCGCCGCAAGGCGACATGGACTTGTAGCGGCGGTAGCAACCAGGTCGTGTCTTCCAATAGCAACTCGACCCCACTGACAGCTGAGACAGGCGCGGTACACAAGGATTAGGCAGAGGCAAGGTCAGACGTAGCAAAGGGTCAAGGCAGGTGGCAAAGGTTCGTAGTCGGGGGCAACAGCAAAGGTCTGGATACACAGTAGGAGCAAAACACACTAACGCTTTCACTGGGCACTAAGGCAACACAAGATCCGGCCAGGACAGGAAGGGGAAGTGGGTTTTTATTAGTTTTGGGGTGGAAAACTGTAATTGGGCCAGGCACCAATTGATTGTGCGCTGGCCCTTTAACTGGAGGAGGACTCGCGCGCCCGCGCCTGTGGAGCGGGGGCGCGCGCACGCCCGAAGACTGCAGGGGACAGGTGAGAGGAGAGGGATGCGATCCCCGGGCAGACCGAGGATCGCATCCCGGAAACAAAGCAGCGCCTGCGGTCAGGGGAGCCGACCGAGGCGCTGCAGGGAAGAGAACGCCGTGAGCGCTCCGGGGTGGAGGAGGTACCCGGAGCGCTCGGCGTTACAGTACCCCCCCCCCTTGGGTCTCCCCCTCTTCTTGGGCCTCCCCCTCCTCCTGGAACCCAAGAACCTGCGGATGAGATCCTTGTCAATGATGTTACCCTCCGGTTCCCAAGACCTCTCCTCAGGCCCACAGTTCTCCCAGTCAACGAGATAGAAACGTTTACCTCGGACGGTGGGAAGTCATGTGACTCGTTAGTGTTACAAAGTCTCAGGTGTGACTGGGGAGCAGGTGTTTTAAATTTGGCGTTATCACTCTCACTCCCTCTCATACTGGTCACTGGAAATTCAGCTTGGCACCTCATGGCAAAGAACTCTCTGAGGATCTGAAAAAAAGAATTGTTGCCAAGACCCTGAAACTGAGCTGCAGCACGGTGGCCAAGACCATACAGTGGTTTAACAGGACAGGAGGTTCCACTCAGAACAGGCCTCGCCAGTATTGACCAAAAAAGTTGAGTGCTTGTGCTCAGCATCATATCCAGAGGTTGTCTTTGGGAAACAGATGTATGAGTGCTGCCAGCATTGCTGCAGAGGTTGAAGGGGTGGGGGGTCAACCTGTCAGTGCTCGGACCATACGCTGCACACTGCATCAAATTGGTCTGCATGGATATAGTCCCAGAAGGAAGCCTCTTTTAAAGATGATGCATAAGAAAGCCTGCAAACAGTTTGCTGAAGTGTGCAGTTACAAGCAGACTAAGGACTTGGATTAATGAAACTATGTCCTGTGGTATGATGAGACCAAGATAAACTTATTTGGTTCAGATGGTGTCAACCCAGTGAGGAGTACAAAGACAAGTGTGTCTTGCCTAAAGTCAAGCATGGTGGTGGGAGTGTCATGGTCTGGGGCTGCATGAGTGCTGCCAGCACTGGGGAGCTACAGTACAATGAGGGAACCATGAATGCCAACATGTACTGTGGCATACTGAAGCAGAGCATGATCCCCTCCCTTCAGAGACTGGGCCGCAGGGCAGTATTCCAACATGATAATGACCTAAAACACACCTCCAAGACGACCACTGCCTTGCTAAAGAAGCTGAGGGTAAAGGTGATGAACTGGCCAAGCATGTCTCCAGACCTAAACCCCATCGAGCATCTGTGGAGCATCCTCAAAAGGAAGGTGGAGGAGCACAAGGTCTCTAACATCCATCAACTCCGTGATGAGTTGAAGAGGACTCCAGTTGCAAGCTGTGGAGATCTGGTGAACTCCATGCCTAAGAGGGTTAAAGCAGTGCTGGAAAATAATGTTGGCCACACAAAATATTGACACTTTGGGCACAATTTGGACATTTTCACTTAGGGGTGTACTCACTTTTGTTGCCAGCGTTTTGGACATCAATGGCTGTGTGTTGAGTTATTTTAAGGGGACAGCAAATTTACACTGTTATACAAGCTGTACACTCATTACTTTACAAAGTGTAATTTCTTCAGTGTTGACACATGAAAAGATAGAATAAGATATTTACAAATATGTGAGGGGTGTACTCACTTTTGTGAGATACTGTATATATTTATTTTCCCAACTTTATTTATTTTATTTTTTTACACTGTGATTGCTTATTACAGTGATGATCGGTAAGAGACTGTGTAAAGGTTTCATTAATGAAATCTTGTGTAATATCGTGATGGTGTGATTGGTCACAGCCATCACATGGTACAGGACCACTGTGATTGACCCTGGTACCATGTGATCACGGTGACCATTCACTAAGCTCACACAGTAGTAAGCAATTACATCATTGGTTACTACTGTTCAAGTGCTCGTACACCCGCATTGTCCTTTCTCCCATCTGCCCGTTTATGGCCAGATGAGAAGCAGTTAAGTATGCTTCTGATTTCACTATGATTTTGCTGCTGGCAGTCTTGTTCAGGAACAGAGACTCAGGAAGTACTGAAGACAGACACAGCAGGGCAGAGAATCAGAATACTATCAGCAGTACCATCCTTCATAGTACCAGATAAGTTAGAGATGAGGCTGTTGTTCAGAAGAAATATGATTGTTAGTGAAAGAATGTAGATGGGGGGAGCAAAAATCCTTACAGCTGTAATTGGTGTTGAGACCTCTACACCGGCACATACCTGCAAATGAACTGTAAGTAATGAGAACTAATGTTCTGGATTGCATGACTATCTTTAACAACAGCTCTGCTGTACCTGTCAGTATCCTGATTCAGTCTACCCCCCAACACCACAACCACCACACAAACATAATACAGGCAGTGGCCCTTCTACCATGGCTTCCGTAATATATTAATTCCCTAAGTGTCACATCTCATTTTACTAACTTTGGACCAAAAATGTTGAATTTTTGAAAAGATGAACTTGATGGGTGTGTGTCTTTTTTCAGTCAAAACAAGTACAACTTTATTTGTTTTTTCTTTAGATGGAAATGAAAGCAGCTGCTATTAAAGCTATTGGTGAACTGAACATACTGTTTTACTGGATGGAAAAGCAATATTTGAGTTGATATCTAGAAAAGTTTATATTTTGTATTTTCTATTGCACATATTTATTTTTCTAAATTAGTCACTGAATCATTGCATGATTTATAGTTGCCAATGGTTTTTAAGTTATTTATTAATTTAAATGTATCATTTATTTGTATTTATTTATTAAGGCAAAATAAATATGTATTTACGACAAACTAAAATGTATGTATGTATTTTTTATGTTTTGAAAAATAGTAGTTTTAAAAGTGTATGTTTATGTAATGATGCAAACTGAGTGCACGGTGGATGTATGACTTACCTCTTTTTGCATGGGTGTTCCTTCTCCTTTTTACAATCCAAAAACACATTATGTAATAAATGGCTTTAATTTCAGACTGTGACTGAAACAATAGACCTTAAACTAACTACAAAATAAAATAAAAAGACAAATACCCCCCCCCCCCTTTATAGTGGGGGGCTAGCACATAACAATTCCCCCATTATTAGTAATTTTAGCCAGCTGACCTAAGTTCAAAGGCCCTTGCAGTGCATCACAAAGTGTTTGGGTGTGAAACTACAGTAACAGACTTATGCCCCGCACACATGGTCGGAAATTCCGACCACAAAATCCATCAGATTTTTTCAGTCGGATTTTGTCCGATACTGGTGTTGCATACACACGGTCGGACAAAGTTGTCGGAAAATCCGATCTTCCTGAACGTGGTGACGTTCGTTGCGTACGACGGGACTACGTAGAGGCTAGTAGCCAATAGCTTTGGTCTTGTAATGTGATCTGAGCATGCGTGGCACTTTGTCCGTCGGAATTCGCTACACACGATCGGAAAAAGTCCGATAGGACTTTGTTGTCAGAAAATTTGAGAGCAGGATCTCAAACTTTTTCCGTCGGAAATTCCGACGGAAAAAGTCAGATGGAGCCGACAACATGGTCCGATAGGACATTTTCTGTCGGAAAATCCGACCGTGTGTACGGGGCATAAGGGCTGATACATGGTCAGAGCACATTTAATATATTCATGAAGTTGAGGACACCTAACTGGACTTTCAAGGTGCTAAAAAAGAATGTTTTTATAAAACACCAATACAATCTAATTTTATGCATTGAAAAATCCATATAAAACTAATTTCTTGTTCAAATATTTTATTGACAAAAAGGAACTGTACAGACAATAGTCTGAAAGATAATCTGGAACATTTCTAATAAAAGCTTTAAAAAAAACCTTATTATCCACAAACATACTGGCCATCAAAACCAGACAAGACCAATTAACCCATGATACCCAAAAGATAGCCCAACGATTCCAGGAATATTATACAGACTTGTACAATCTACCACACACACACAAACCAAAAGATCTTACTGGATCAAGGACAGAAATAATTCACAAATTTCTCACAGATAGTGGTCCCCCCACTCTAAAGCCCCATACACACGGTCGGATTTTCGCATGGATTCTGTCCGATCGGACAATGTTGTCGAAAAATCCGACCGTGTGTATGCACCATCGGACAGTGTACGTCGGATTGTCCGACGGACAAAGTCCTATCTCCTGCTGGATAGATTTTTGGACAACAAGGTCCGATCACACCAAATCCGATCGTGTGTATGGTAGTCCGACGGACAAAGTGCTACGCATGCTCAGAAGAAATTCTGTGACGGAAGCGCTCGGTCAGGTAAAACTACCTTTCCTAATCGACACAGCACATTCGTCACGCTGCAATGTTAAAATGTCTTTAATGCAGCGCATTCTCTTTTTCTTTACAATGCAAGAAGAATGACATGTTTTAGCTGCTCCTATTCACCCGCACTTCTCACAAACTTAGTTCTTTATTAGTTTTCTGGATTTCTACACTACATGTTTATTTGTACTCAGATCGTAAAAGAATCTTTGTTATTTTTTTTGCATGATTTGTCATTTTTTTTTTTTTTTTGTTGGAAGACATATTTTAAGGAGCTTTTATTTTTTTTGGAGGGGGGTTGTGTCTCAACTTAGCAAAACAACTTTATTAACATTTGTATTTGTTGCTTAAATTTACTAGGAGTTTGTTGGTTGTTGGTGCCCCTTGTTAATTATACTTTATGATTAGTGAAATGTACCTGCCTACTCACAAATAAACTGTCATTGTAGAAAAGTAAAACACATATGCAATGATTATTTCAAATCAAAAAGACCTTTATTTAGGTGTCAGCAACAAACCAAAGAGGAACGCAGCGATGAAGAAACTTGGGGAATTTGCAAAGCCTTGGACCCCCACGGCAACCATCATTTTTGAAGTGTCTAAAATTGGGGGCCTGAGGAGTACGTATCTAAATAATAAGGGAGTGCAATCTGGTCCTGAAGTCCAAAACATCCGGAACTGCAGCAGATGCCATCTAGGTCCCCAGGCTCTGGTACTACGAGAGGCTCCATCTTCTCTCTCAGACCAGACTGAATCCAGGTCGTCACTCTCAGGTCTTCCTTCCACGCTTCCTTGCACGCTGTGGCTGTGTTGCTGGTGGGGTGGCAGAAGGAGGAGGAGGAGGCGGAGCATGGTCACTATGGCAAACATGTGTGAGTGGGGTCATCTCCCCAGCCATACCCATATTTAGGACCTTGAGGATGAGCCCCTCACACATGTTGCGTTGCCTCACCTCCATATCCTTCATTTTAGTGACAACCACGGAGCCAAAGGCCTCCTCGTCGGTGGGTGTGGCATGTAGGGAGGCTGAAGCCTCTCGGATCATCCGGGGCGCTGACTCTCCCGCCTCACCCCCCCTTCTCGCCCTTTTGTAGGGAAGGCGGAGGGGAGGGACTTGGGAGACAGTCAGGCTCCGAGGCCTACCCCCCTGTTGGCTGCCACTACCCACCTCTTGGCTGCCACTAACCCCTTCCTCCTCCTGACTGCAACATTCCACAGCCTCCTCCTGGCTGAGGTCTTCCTGTGTATGAAAAAGGGACATAGTTTCAGTTATTTGTTCATCAAAACACACACAATTCTCATCTAGTGACTGTTGCAAAATGGTTAAAAATCGCAAACCATACAATTCTCAGCCCTGCAGTTTAGATTCTTGCCCCAACTGTCTCCAACACTACTGTCAGTTGATATGTCAAACACGTTATGAACTAAGCAATTGGTGATCCTGAATTCAGTGAACATCATTCCTTTTTCACAAAAATGGTTCCCAAACTACTATACCTGGAACAAGCTGGGCTCCTCCACCTCTTCCAGACTGGAAGGCCCAGGTTGCTCCTCGGAAGCCTCATCAGGGGTGGCCTGCGCGCAAGGAAGCGTGGAAGGAGGAGGCGAGAGTGGCTCCGTGACATCAGCCTGGTCTTTGAGAAAATGGAGACTGTCATAGTACCAGAGCTTGGGGGCATAGACATCTGCTGCAACTCCAGATTCTAGGGACTTCAGGACCTTCTTGCGCTCCCTGATATACGCACTCCTCAGGCTGCCAATTTTCTTTCTTAAATCACCAACAGTTGCCGTGGGGAACCTTGGCTTTACAAATTCCACAAGTTCCAGCAGGGCTGCGTACCTCATTGGTTTGCTGCCGTAATTGGGGTGTTTGGCCTGCCATAAAAGGGGAATTTCCCTGTATTTCTCAATGAAGAGGGGGAGAAAACTCACGTCGTTGAATCCCTGCATAATCTCTGCAAGACACAACACCACACAAAACACTATAAATAATGTCAGGCTTAACTCTCCTAATCTTCTCCATAAAGAAGCCTCAAGGTCTAATCAGTCTAGGCTAGTTATGTACCAAAGTCAAATTGTACCTTCGTTATAGCGATCGTCTCGTGCGTGAGCTTTCTCTCCCCTCGTCGCACAGATCGTGGCTACGACACAGGCGTGTGACGTTTTATATACAGTGCGCATGCGTCAAACTCCGCCCGCCCCTGACGATCTTTCTCGTCTATTCCCCACCCCTTCTCTTTACGGCGCAGTGAGGAGAGCACATGGCGGGGACACAGCAGGTGCGCCCGAAATATCCCACCAACGAGGAGGAGCATGAGAAAAGTCCGGAGGCAGAAACGTCCCGATACCGGAGCCTGAAATTCAAGGCCTCCAATATGTCATTTGGAGAAATGTTGGAGATGGTGGACATATTAAAGAGGAGCGACTATGATGGGAAGTATGAGCCTTACCTCAACCCCAATGTCCGCAAGGCCAGGATCATGTCTAAAGTTGTGAGGAGGCTGTACAATCATTTTGGGGTACAACGATCCAAGGAGCAACTGAGGAAACGCTGGTCAGACCTGAAACTGAGGGAGCCCGATCAGTACAGAAAGATCAAGCGAGTTCTTCAAAAAAGTAAGTAGTTGTGTTTTGTGTTTTATTTCTTGCTTGCATACTGCTCCATGTGTTTGTCTTTTTCCAAAGTTGTACATTAGAAAATGGCCACTTTCATGTTCGTCTGTGCATTCGATCGTACTCAACCTCGATCTTTCTGCCACTGTCATGTTCGTGTGTGTGTCCATTCGATCGTACTCAACCTCGATCGTTCGGACACTTATAATACGAGGTTTGTTGTTTTTTTTGGAGAAAGGAAGTTTGTTCTCATTACAAATGTCATCAAGAATGTAAAGCCAATTTATTCGATGTAAAGGAGAGGTGACCCAGTACCCATCTGGACTCTAGAGCACTAGTGCTGGGACACCCAAACCCACTTTTTATTATGCTTTTCTACACATGTGCTCCAGTGGATACTAGAGGGGGGTCTCCATTAAACCAACTTCTGCCAAAAAGCTACTAAGTTTAGCACCTTTAAAAAGTGTCTACATTCATGTTGTTGTCATTTGAAACTGGCCCACCAAAAATATTGTCCCTCACTTTCAAGCAATGTTTGACATTTCCTATTTCGACCCTCAATAGATTGTGTTGCTAAATCTTCCTTTTGTACCTTCTCATAGGGGAGCGAAAACACGTGACGTCAGAGGAAACCACCAAACCAACACCTCCCAAAGAAGGGGAAAGACCAGAAGCAGAGGAGGAGGAGGAGGAAGGAGAGATCATAGAAATTGGAGAACTTGTCACCACAACAGGTGAGTGTGGGAGAACACAGCTACTGGTAAGCTAATCAATGTATGCCTGCCTCATTTCCAAGACATTTTTTTGGTTTTTGTTTGTTTTTAGGTGACGTGGATGTTGTGGAAGAAGAATCGCACTTTACCACAGAGAGTGCCCACGTTCTCATCGGGGAGATAATGGTCTGCAATAGAGATCTAGATGACATTAAGCAAAACATCAATGATGTTCAACAAAAATTGAAGAACATCATTGATGTTTTAGGAAAAATATGAAAACGCACCAAGTAATTAACACACATTTGTGACTGCTTCTGAACACATTTGCAACTTAAGAACTGTGTGAAATTTGGAACATGCACACATTGTGTACACATGTGCTAGCTCCCATCATGGTGGATGAATGACAACGTTTTTTTGGGGGTGCAACCACCTTTACAAACTACTAAAGTGGTTGTGGTGAAGGGGTTGCACCCCCCAAAAACGTCCATTCATCCCCATGATGGAAAATGGCACTTTTGAAGACTTTTAGGCATGTGTTTTACCATCTAATGACCATTTTCTGACCAAAATTGTGTGCATGTTCTAAATTTCCAGTTTCCAGGGGTGACCCCCCATGTGATGAAGGCAAGATCAAACACACTTTTAACATATAGTCATGTCTGATCTTGTCTTCACTTTAGAAAGTTCATCTTTCCGAGTTCCTATGTTCTGTTTTGCTCCATGCCTGGTTTTACCAAATGCGGAATGTTTGTAAACAATGTTGTAAATAACCGAGATCTTGTCAGTTTTGGCAAGAAGTTTGTAAACGCACTTGGGAATGTGTTGCAAGTAAACTTTTTTAAAATTCTAAATGTGTGGCTTCCTTTTTTAAAGACAAAAAAGCATTATGTATGTCAAATGTAAATGATTTGGGGGGCAATGGGTGTTATTTACTAAAGGCAAGTCCAGTGTGCACTGCAAGTATTTTTTCCAGGGCACTTTTGCACTGCACTTGTAGAGCATAGTGGATTTGACTTATGTAAATGACACCCACAGTGATTTGTTGGAAAACACGTAGCACACCATTTTTGTGAATACACACATTTCTGTCATGGTGATGAAAAGGAGTATTTTGGGTGTCAGTTATGCACTACAAACCTTCTCTAGAGCAAAGATTAGGTATCAAACAAACCACATGAGAAGAATCTTTTTGGGAAGAAGAGACTGTTACCTCCTTTTGCCCAGAATGTGCATTCCCATTGTCGAAGCCAAAGGGAAAAAAATTCAAGGTCAAATAAGCAATAATACGGAAATGACAAGAAATCCTAGGTTGGTTGAAAAAAGAAATTTATTTAAAAATGCCTCTCACACATCGTCAGGCAGAGCAATGGCCCCCCTACCCACAAAGTAGTCCATATATTGCTCGCGGACCGCGCGGGCATTTAGAGGGGGCAAGCCTGGACGTGCCGCTTGAAGGGCTGTGAGGTCAGCATTTGGAGGGCCCTCCACATCTGGGCCAACGGGCACCACATAGTTCCTGTTGTGTCATTTTAAAAAGTTGTGCAATATGCAACAGGCAAGAACTATGTGGTTCAGTTTGTATTCCGCCAAGTTAATCGCCGTCAAGAACAGGCGGAAGCGGCTGGCCAGGATGCCAAAGGTGTTCTCCACAACTCTTCGGGCTCTGGACAGCCTGTAGTTGAAGACCCTCTGGTCTGGGGTGAGGGCCCTCATCGGGAACGGCCTCATCAGATGGGGAGTCAACGCAAACGCTTCATCTGCGACAAAGACGAAGGGGAGTCCTTCAGCATTCTCCTCTGGAGGTGGCAAGCACAGACTGCCACTTTGGAGACGCCAGTAGAACTCTGTGTGCGCAATGGCACCACCATCCGAGATCCGGCCATTCATCCCCACGTCCACATACATAAACTCGTATGTCGCCGACACCACCGCCAACATCACTACACTATTAAACCCCTTGTAATTATAATAGTAGGACCCCGAGTTGGGCGGTGGGACGATGCGGACGTGTTTCCCATCAATTGCCCCTCCACAGTTAGGAAAGTCCCAACGGCTGGCAAAGTGGGAGGCCACAGTCTGCCATTCCTGTGGCGTGGAAGGGAACTGTGGAGTGAAACAAGAAAAAAAAATTAGTCACTTTGCACATAAACATTGCAAGCAGATTAGACAATCAACATCTTGGAACAAGAGCATACTTTAAAATTTGAGGCTGGAGAGTATTTGCACAGAAAAGTAGAGGGTCCCCTTCGCAGATTACTCACCCCCCATCAATCCCCCCACTTCTGATGGGCCATTGGCAATAACTAGGGTTTTGGGGGGGGGGTGTTGGACAGGTAAGGAGAAATGTTACCTTAATATAGTCCTCCTGCAGGACCTCGATGATGGCAGAACAGGTCTCTGGAATAATGATTCCCAGGGCCTGGGGAGAGATACCTGAAGAGAACTTCAAATCCTGAAGACTTCTCCCTGTCGCCAAGTACCTCAACGTAGCAACAAGCCTCTGCTCCGGAGTGATGGCTTGTCTCATGCAGGTATCCTGCCGGCTGATAAAAGGGGTCAGCAAAGCCAAAAGACGGTGAAAAACGGGGTCCGTCATCCGGAGAAAGTTCCTGAAATCATCAGGATTATTCTCCCGGATCTCACGAAGCAAAGGCATGTGCGAGAACTGATCACGCTGAAGCAACCAATTCTTGGTCCACATACTCCTCGTCACTCTGTTCATGGATGGGTCTTGGCTCAAAGCTAAAAGCCCGACACCAATTCCGCGTACAGCACGAACTCGGCGACAAGTACGCATGGGAAACATCGCTCACAAGCTCACAAAAGGTCGGCTGGTCAGAACGGACAAACAGAAAGCACCGATAAACAGCAAGGCCTGAAATAACGAAATGAATACCAGAAACGAGCAGACAATAAGCAGTGCAAATCAAAGCATCCTATATCAAGATATAGGCCGCAATGACCAACAAATGCGAACTGACTACACGCACTAATAAACAGATACGCACGACAAGCACAAACTGAAGAGCAGTAACGATCTGAGTCAGAAAACTGAGAAGCGCGAATCTTAAGTCCCCAAACTTCGACTAACTCGCGATAAACACGGGATCAGCAGAAGGAGCCCAACGGGTGCCTGACGTGGTGCTGAACTTCCCTTTTCTAGTCTCGTGGAAGACGACTTACGTCACGACGTTCTTGCAGACTGGAAATTCCGACAACTTTGTCCGACCGTGTGTACGCAACAACAACATCGGACAAAGTACGACGGACAGGATCCGACCGACCTGGTCCTCGGATAATCCGCGCGTGTGTATGGGGCTTAAGTGATGCAGACACACAAGCACTAGAAGACCCGATAACAGAATTGGAACTAACTAAAGCCATCAAATCTCTCAAAGCTGGAAAAAGCCCTGGCCCAGATGGCTTTACAGCCCACTATTATAAAACTTTTTCCACCATCCTGACGCCACATCTACTCAAGACATTCAATTCTTTAAAAAACCCACTTACAACCTCTGAAGATTTCCTGAGAGCTCATGTAACAGTACTGCCCAAACCTAACAAAGACACATCTGACTGTACCAACTACAGACCGATATCCTTAATTAATCTCAACCTAAAATTATATGCGAAAATATTAGCAAACCGTTTAAGACCACTATTGCACCTATTGATAGGCCCGGAACAGGTGGTATTCATGCCCAGTAGGGAAGCTAAAGATAATGTGATAAAGGCCATGAACCTCATCCATAGAACACACACAAATGAATACAAAGGTATGTTACTATCTACCGACGCGGAGAAGGCCTTCGACCACGTGTCGTAGGACTTCTTGTTCGCCACTTGCACTCATATAGGACTGAAGCCTCATATGCTAAATTGGACTAAGCCCTTATACCATAATCCAACAGCTCAAATTAAAATAAACGGAACACTATCTGATAAAGTAAGAATCCAGGATGGTACAAGACAGGGCTGTCCCCTCTCACCCCTATTATTAATTTTAACCCTGGAACCATTAATTTGCACTATAAACGCTTCACCAAACATTCATGGTTTCAATGTCAAAAATAAGGTATACAAATGCGCGGCTTATGCTGATGACCTCCTTTTCTTCATATCTCAACCACACATCACCATGCCCAACCTATGCAATATAGTTTCCCAATACAGCTACATATCAAACTTCAAAATTAATTAAAAGAAATCTGAAGCAATGAATCTTTCACTCATTAGGACCGCTAACCCCACTAACTTTGAAACCCGGACTTTACCCTGGGAATGACTGATTCTATTCAAGCACTCTGCAATAGAAACTCACCACTACTGGTAGCACACTGCTTCAAGGGCAACAAAATCAAATCACACTCAGAACTACAAAAAGATTTGGGTCAAGTAACCTTAAACCCTGGGGAATATCGCCAAATTTCTGAATATATCATGAACCCATAGAAACACAAACATTTCACTAGACCCCTAACACCCTTTGAAACCATTTGTTTCCTGGCCACCACGAACACAAAAAATATTTCCTTGACATACAATTGGTTGCAGACCTATGATGTACAGGAACCCAACAGACATAAAACATTTTGGGAATCAACCCTAAACATGTCTTTCACGAAAGACCAATGTTTGCAGGCCTGCATATTTGCTCATAAATGGCCAATTAGCGTGAGACTACAGGAAACATCATTCAAACTCCTAACAAATTGGTACATCACACCAAACAAATTGCATAAATGTTTTTCTACAGTTCCTGGGCATTGTTGGTGCTGCAACCAAGAAGAGGGCACACTATATCACATATGGTGGGAGTGTGATAAGATTAAATCCTTTTGGAAATGGCTAATCAAAACAGTAAAACATATAACCGAAACAAAAATTCAACTAAATGCTGCATGCTGTCTTCTAAACATCACTAATTGCTCACTAAGAAAATACAAAAACTCATTGACAAGATTTCTACTCACAGCAGCAAAAACAGTAATACCCAGACATTGGAGAAATAATACCACGCCCACGTCCAAGGAATGGCTAGAAGAGGTACATCTTCTCAACGGAATGGAAAAGATCAGGGCAATAGCACAAGGAAAGACAGACAATTTCAATAAAATTTGGCAACAGTGGACCATCTTCAAACATTCAGAATCCTACAATACCTTCATTTGGAAATAGGCCCTGAAGACACAGGCAATCCTGATTAATCTGTATAAATACAATAAGATAACGAGAAATAAAATTAAAACTCATTAAAATACTGTAGCAGCGCTTAGTAATCAGAGACTGAAATCCGATAAATAGGTGGGTAAAATATAAATTAATATACGTATAAAATATGAATTAAATATATGTATCAATAAATAAATTAATATACGTATCAATAAAATATATGTATCAATAAATAGTTAATTCATTTAATAAAACAGTCCAGCAATATCCAAGAAAGGATGGGGAAGATAACAGTTCTATATCCGATATGGTGTGATCTGATCAGTCCATCCACCAGCACACTCCACCACGTGTATTAGTTTCCCCTATGGGGATGCACTCACCAGAGCTAAAACAAATATAGGCATATAATCTCCCAACAGGACTCCGCTCCTTCCTTTCCAACTCTCCTCCAACTCTCCTCCACAGCCTCTAGTCATCAGCTCACTCATTATATTTAATTCATATTTTATACGTATATTAATTTATATTTTACCCACCTATTTATCGGATTTCAGTCTCTGATTACTAAGCGCTGCTACAGTATTTTAATGAGTTTTCATTTTATTTCTCATTATCTTATTGTATTTATACATGTTACCTTGATCTTAAGCAGCTGCTAGCAGTGTACCGTTTTTTTAAATTGTGCACACTGAGTCATGTATATATTTATTTATTTATCTATATACCTTACATATGAATGTGTAAATAGCAAGAAGGTATCATCCTTCTGAGCGCAGAGAGGTGTTTGACATAGGAGGGCCCATATACCAAACATCCATTTTTTGCAATCCTGATTAATCATTGTTTCTTTTTTTTTTCCATATCTGTTTTTATTCTATCCTTTTTCTTTTTTCTTTTTTAAGGGTACCTTCTTCAGGGATTAACTCATGTCTTTCTTCTTTTTAGTTAACTATAAGATATATATATATATATATATATATATATATATATATATATATATATATATATACACAAATTCAGAGTATTTTCCTTGATTACAATACGCGGTATAGTTTTAGGCTGATTACTAAAACATTCTTGTTTAGTTAAGGAATCACCCACGGCAACTTCGCTGAACTCAGAAAATACAATTTCAAACCGTGATGTGATTAAATAATGTTTATTTTATTAAAAATACTCTATCATTGACTTCAGTTATACTAAGTACTTACCTTACATTCCAAACTTAATGTACAAATGTTAGTATGATTGTATATCTGTTAATTTTGAAAACAAATAAAACGTTATTGTTTCAAAATCAAGAAGAGAATAGTGAAGGAGGGCTATCCTAACAGGCAAAGAAGGGTAGGCAAATACCAGAGCATATTGAACAAAATAACAAAAGGTGTAAAAAGTTCAGAGGCTAGGAGGTGTATAAGTACAAGAATACCCCGAAACACGCTTGAAGGAAAATAGTAGCGGCAGTTTGGCACGACATGGGTGTGTAACAAAAAGCCTAATGCCGCGTACACATGACCGGTTTTCCCGTCGGAATAAACTCTGAAGGATTTTCTGACGGAGTTCTGACGGAGTTCCGACGGAGTTCCGCTGAAACTGTCTTGCCTACACACGATCACACCAAAGTCCGACCGTGTGTGCGCGCCATCAGAGTACTGGGAGACTGTAGTTTGGGGTGAACGGTGAGGGCATGCCCTAAGGCTGGCCTAGCAGTAGGCTTGCCCTGGAGATAGGGAGGCTGCGGGTAAAATAAGAACAGGGGGCTGGGGAGGATGTGAGGAAAGAGAACGTGCATATAAAACAAATTTAACCAAAGAATGCTGGTATAGAAGCATTGTAAATAAACAACCTTTCTCATATGACTCTCCCTCTTAGTTACCACTATACTATTTCAGATACATAGTTAAAGTCTTCCACAAGTCCATTGGCATGTATTTTCATGATGGAAGGCGAGCAGTCTTCTCTCAACACATTTCACAACTTGTTTCCTTAGTAAGACAGTGTAGGATATACAGTATCTCACAAAAGTGAGTACACCTCTCACATTTTTGTAAATATTTTATTATATCTTTTTATAAGACAATAATGAAGAAATTAAGCTTTGCTACAATGTAAAATAGTGAGTGTAAAACTTGTATAACAGTGTAAATTTGCTGTCCCCTCAAAATGACTCAACACACAGCCATTATTGTCTAAAACGCTGGCAACAAAAGTGAGTCCACCCCTAAGTGAAAATGTCCAAATTGGGCCCAATGTGTCAAGTACCTTACAGTGGAGCCCGAGTCGGCGAGTATATGAGGGTGGCCTCTTGCACGGTTCTTATCCGAGCACCTCTGGTGGAGACAGGGACTGCTAGGGCAGCGGAAGGGTGCAGGTGCCTGCTGGCAGTGGGAGCAAGCTGAAGCTTGAAGACACAGGGACTCTTGTCGTTGTGACATGGAAGCTGGTCACAAGACTTGTTCAGCGGGAGCCAGATAGGCAGGTGCAGGTTAAGGATCATTGTAAGGTCAGGAACAGGCAGAAGTCGGTAATGTGCTGGCAGTGGGGTATCCGATCAGGAGGCAGAGCCATAGTCATAAGTCCAAGCCGGGGTCAGTAATATAGGCAAAAGGCAGATAAACAAGCAGGGATGGTCCAGGAGAATAGTCAGAGGGAAGCCGGGTTTTCCGGAACAAGGTTAGCAGATATGAATAGTAACCAGGAACACAGGAACAAGTTGAAGACAATCCAGCACTGAAGCTAGGCAGAATCTCAGTTTAAATAGGGTGCCATGCGCCAGGATTTGTGGGTGGATGCATACATGCGCACACGAGCACACGCGCTCGTTTGGATGTACCATTGCGCGTGCCCATTACAATCCTTGCCCTTCTCTGTCTGTGGCTCTGCACATGTGCATTAGCATTAGAAGAATGGGAATTAGCAGCTGCTGCAAAGGAACGAGCACTTGCTGTACGAGTTCTCTGACACAAAGTGTCAATATTTTGTGTGGCCACCATTATTTTCCAGAACTGCCTTAACCCTGCCAGGACTGTGTTGACAACGTCAGTGTTGTCACATGAAAAGATATAATAAAATATTTACAAAAATATGAGGGGTGTACTCACAAACTCTCACAAAGTAGAAATAAAATTGTCACTGTATAGCGCTCCTCTTACCATAACTATATAGCTGTGGCTGGCTGGCTCCCACGTCCTCTGTGGCTGGCTGGCTCCTGTGTCTTCTGTGGCTGGCTGGCTGGCACCCTGCTGTGGCTGGCTGGCTCCCTGGTGTGGGTGGGTCACTATGGGTGGCTGGCTGGCTGGCACCCTGCTGTGGCTGGCTGGCTCCCTGGTGTGGGTGGGTCACTATGGGTGGCTGGCTGGCTGGCTGGCACCCTGGTCCTGCTGTGGGTGGGTCAATGTGGTGGTAGCAGTCCATTTTCACATTAGCAGCCCATTTTCACATTAAAAGGGAAGTCATCAAGACGGATAGAAGTAGCAATCTTTTTGTTTGCTAATTCTATATTCTATTCAAATGGTTAATGCAAACTGTGACAAGAAAAATTTTCATTGGCCAAATAGGCAATTGTTTACTGTCGTATGCAATAAGGACTGTAAACACTACAGCAGGCTTTAATTGCTCTTTTCACCCTGTTTAATAAAAAGATGAAAAGTGTTTGGTCAGCCAATCATAAACCCCTCATGTTTAGTTTCTGGTAGTAATTTGTATGTGAAGGGAGGTTTAGCTGCTAAGTTAGGAGATATTGTGATAAGACTGGTCTAGAATATAGTATGCAGTATTGCATGCATGAAAGCAACCTAGGTGCATATTACAGATCAGACATAAATGCTGAGAGTCTATGCTTGCTAATATATGGCAGGAGAACTGGGTACTCTGAAGGCTTCTGATTATTGTATAACTGTTGGATTTTGTCAACTGTTCTGGGAATTTGTTTGGATTGAAGCAGTTTGCATTCTATACCTGTCAGTGCACTCCTGTTTCTACAATAACACTAATACAATCTGTAATTGCAATAATAATTAATAGTCATCATTAATGAAACAAAAATTTGCAGCGCTACAACTTGAGTATAATAAAGTGCATGGTGCATGCTGATAAAGTGCTGTACAGTAAATCAGTAACAATTATGCATGTACAGTGCTAATCCCCAAAAAACTACATAGAAATCTTAAATAAAAAAATAAACCAAAAAAAAATAAACCAAACACCAGTCCTTTAAATAAGTGATAGGTGCTTGTGAATAGTTGGTAGACAATAGAGAACCACAGTCCATACATATTTTGGAGTATCACTAGAGAGTAGAGTCTATGAGATAGCCAGAAACAATGCCCAAAGAAAAGTCACTCTACCACATGCAGGAAAGTGGGGGGCTTAGCAAGGGCCCCCTGTCAGGCCCCACTCATGACCCGCCCCTGACCCCTCCCCTGAGCCCACCCCTACATTTTGCAGAAAGTAAACTTCTGCCTTTTTTTTTGAATGGGACCCGGAGGGTGGTCTCTCTCTAATGGTGTCCATTAGACAGTCTGTTAGAAAGTGTACCCACCAGGCCCCATTAAAGTCTACAACGAAGTCTAATGGGACCTGGAGGGGGGGTCTCTCTCTAACAGAGGCTCTTTCAGTGTCCATTATAGAGTCTATTATAAAGAGTCCCAGGTCCCATTAGAGACTACAAATGGGTATTATGGGACCTGGAGGGGAGCCTCTTTCTAACAGAGTGTACAGTGAACACCTTCATTCCTTCTGGTTCTTAGAGGAACCCCTCCTTATGACTCACCACTCGCAATGACTCTCTCCCCTGCCCCAACCTCTCACAAAGTAGAAATAAAATTATCACTGTGTAGCGCTCCTCTTACCTTAACTATGGGTACTGTAACTGTGGCTGGCTGACTCCCGTATCCTCTGTGGCTGGATGGCTCCCGCATCCTCTGTGGCTGGCTGGCACCCTGCTGTGACTGGCTCACTGGTGTGGGTTACCCAACCCACCCACAGCAGGGCCAGGGTGCCAGCCAACCACCCACATTGACACACCCACAGCTGGACCAGCGTGCCAGCCAACCACACATGGTGGTGGGTGGCTGGCTGGGACCCTGGTCCTGCTGTGGGTGGGTAAATGTGGGTGGTTGGCTGGCACCCTGGCCCTGATGTGGGTGGGTTACGGGGATGGGTGGATGCCTGGCTCGCACCCTAGGGCCCTTGGCCCTATACGGGTTGGTAGAGCTAGGTTTGCAGTGGGCCCAGTGCGCAGAGGCACAACACGTACTGAAGTTGTGGTGTGCAAGTTCTCTCTGTGTCCATTTGAAAGTCTATGTTGGAAAGAGCCTCCATCAGTGCCCATCAGTGCCCCTCAATGCAGTCTCCCCAGTGCCCATGAATGCAGCCTCACCAGTGCCCATGAATGCAGCCTCACCAGTGCCCATCAATGCAGTCTTAACCAGTGCCCATTAATGCAGCCTCACCAGTGCCCATGATTGCAGCCTCACTGTGCCCATGATTGCAATCTCACTGTGCCTATGATTTCAGCCTCACTGTGCCCATGAATGGAGCCTCACTATGCCCATGAATGGAGTCTCACTCTGCCCATGATTGCAGCCTCACTGTGTCCATGATTGCAGTCTCATTGTGCCCATGATTGCAGCCTCACTGTGCCCATGAATGGAGCCTCACTATGCCCATGAATGGAGCCTCACTGTGCCCATGATGGAAGCCTCCCTATGCCCATAATTGCAGCCTCACTGTGCCCATGAGTGGAGCCTTACTGTGTCCATAATTTCAGCCTCACTGTGCCCATGATTGCAGCCTCACTGTGTCGATTAGTGGAGTCTCACTGTGCCCATGATTGCAGCCTCACTGTGCCCATGTTAGAAGCCTTCCTGTGTCCATCAATTGCAGCCTCACTGTGCCCATTAAATGCAGCCTCACCAGTGTCCATCAAATGCAGCGTCATTGTGCCCATCAATAAATGCAGCCTGACTGTACCCATCAATAAATGCAGCCTGACTGTGCCCATCGAATGCAGCCTCACTGTGTCGGGGGTGGAATGTCCATGTCTCCGGAGTACAGCTGACAGCTTGTGCAGGTGGAATCCAACATTCGCAGCCTATGGGGACAGCGGGGAACACAGAGGAGCTTGGAGATGACGTCACTTCCGGGTTCAGGGTGAGAGGAGGCGGCTTCAAGTTCAGGGCATGTGTGCTCCTTCATCAGGCCATCATCCTTTTTTATTTTTGTCATTAGCTGTGATTGGCCACAGTTAATCATATGGTACAGATAGGCTGTGATTGGTCCTGTCTGTACCATGTGATGACTGTGATCAATCACAGAGCTCATCTCAATAGTACACAATAAAAGGCATAAATCAAAGCCTTTCATTGTGTATAACTGTCATGTGATCTGCTGTGATTGGCCACAGTGATTACATGGTACCAGCAGCAGGCCTGTACAGTGGTGGCCTGCCATCGGCCATGTCCAGTGGACATGGTGGGTGACAGATCACGCCAGAGCACGGCCAGTGGGGTGCACGTGAGGCGCAATCCTGGAAGGATTGCATATGATGTCCTCCCAGAACAACAGTGCTCCAGCCCAGCCATCATTTTACAATAGGCTGGAAGGGAAGAGGTTAAATATCTCTCAGTGCAAAAATAGTACTAATAAATAAATGAACTAATGAAACGTCAGTGCATATGTGTAAAATGTGATAAATGAGTTTAAGAAAGTACACAAAGTTAATTTTAATACTTCATCAATACTTTTAATACTTTCAATCAAATGAAAAGCAGCAACAGGTAGCTTATAAACCAATGACACATTTTTATACCAACAGAGGTCTTCCTAGAAGAAATAAGCTCACATGTTAAAGGTGACCAGTAAACACTTATGCCGTGTACACACGGTCGGACATTCCGACAGATAAAGTCTAATGGGAGCTTTTCATCACATATTCCGACCGTGTGTATGCCCCATCTGACTTTTTACGTCGAAAATCCTGACGGACCTAGAAATGTTCTATATTTTTCCAACGGAACCAATTCCTAGCGGGAAAACTGCTCGTCTGTCTGTTGTTCTGACGTACCAAAAACTACGCATGCTCTGAAGCAAGTACGAGACAGAAGCTATTGGCTACTGGCTATTGAACTTCCTTTTTGTAGTCCCGTTGTACGTGTTGTATATCACCGCATTCCTGACGGTTGGAATTTGGTGTGATCGTGTGTACGCAAGACAACTTGAGCGGAATTCCGTCGGAAAAACCTTTAGAGTTTATTCCGACAGGAAAACCAGTTGTGTGTACAGGGCATTAGATTCTCTCTTCTCCTAGGCCTCATTAACACCTTGGCATTCCAGGAATTCACGTTTCTGCACGTATTCCCGAAAATGTTTGAAAAATGTGCCAAAGCATGCATTACGCTTGCCATGCAATTAATTCTTAATGGCACCCCATCCCCTTTTTTTTAAAGTGAGTGTAACCAATTTTAAGTGTCATATACAATGCATCAATGCATGGCATGGCATCATGCAATGTGGATTCCCTCTATTGTTTCCTTCATATATGTGCCATGTGACAAACACATTTTAAGAAAGAAGATTCTGCATGCCCATGAGTGTGACAAGGAATTTAAAAAGATTGCCAAACTATTGCCAAACTATTTCAAAATCAATTATTTCACCATAAGGAAAATAGTCTACAAGTGGTATAAATTTGAGCCGAACACCCCCCAAACAGGCAAAAAATGTGTTCGAACACGCATGAAAAATCTAAAGTGCTAATTTTAAAGGCTTATATGTAAGTTATTGTCATAAAAAGTGTTTGGGGACCTGGGTCCTGCCCCAGGGGACATGTATCAATGCAAAAAAAGTTTTAAAAACGGATGTTATTTCGGGAGCAGTGATTTTAATAATGCTTAAAGTGAAACAATAAAAGGGAAATATTCCTTTAAATTTCGTACCTGGGGGGTGTCCATAGTATGCCTGTAAAGTGGCGCATGTTTCCCGTGTTCCCTTTGGGTCTGGTATGAATTTTAAGGGGAACCCCGAACCAAAATTTTTTAAAAAATTTGCGTGGGGGTCCCCCCAAATTCCATACCAGGCCCTTCCTGGGTCTGGTATGGATTTTAAGGGGAACCCTGTGCCACAATTTAAAAAAAAATGGCATGAGGTCCCCCTGAAAATCCATACCAGACCTTTATCCGAGCACACAACCTGGCAGGCCGCAGAAAAAGAGGGGGACAAGAGAGCGCCCCCCTCCTGAACCGTACCAGGCCACATGCCCTCAACATGGGAAGGGTGCTTTGGGGTAGCCCCCCAAAGCACCTTGTCCCCTCCTTGTTTAACAAGGGGACCCCCTGATCCCGGCCTCCCCCATGTGTGAAATGGTAATGGGGTACAAATTTACCCCTACCATTTCACAAAAAAAGTGTGAAAATTGTAAAAATGACAGGACACGGCTTGGGACAAGTCCTTTATTAAAAAATAAAAAAGTAAAAGTAATATATATCGTGAGGGAGTTTCAAAGATACTACTCAACCCTATATAATCTACAGAAAGACTCCCCTCCTTTGACTCAGACAGAAGAATATTTAGCGAAATCTCAAATGCCTAAGTTAACACCTGAGGTAAGTAAATTATTAGACAAACCTTTTACATTGGAGGAGATTCAAAAAGCGATTGGATATATTAAAAAAGGAAAGGCTCCAGGTCCAGATGGCTTCACTATCGTCTACTATAAATCTTTAATAGCATCTCTTGGCAAATTTATGGTGAAGTTCTTTAATGGCCTGGGACCTGACATGAAGCTCCCTCAGGATACTCTTATGCCCTATATTGCAGTGATACATAAGGAGGGGAAAGACCCTACGGCATGTGGTAGCTATAGGCCAATTTCGTTGTTAAATACTACGTTGCTAAAAATACTTACTAAAATGATAGCTATTAGAATCCAAGAGTACATCCCAACCTTGATCCATTTGGGCCAGGTGGGATTTGTACCTACCCATGAGGCTAGGGATAACACAATTAAAGTGATAACCCTTCTGCATGTGGTAAATAGGAATCAAATTCCCTGTATTTTCGTAGGAACAGACGCGGAAAAGGCTTTTGACAGGGTTGATTGGCAATTTATGATGGCAGTATTGAGATATGTGGGGATTGGGGACGTCATGATCGCTCGTATCTGGTCATTGTACTCGGAACCCTCAGCTCGAGTCAGAGCCAATGGGGTGCTGTCGGAGCCCTTTACGATTAAGAATGGTACGAGACAAGGCTGTCCCCTATCGCCACTCCTATTTGCTTTGGCATTGGAGCCCTTTCTGTGTACGGTGCGGTTAAAACCTGGATATAGGGGGAGTGACGATAGGGGACACCCAACAGAAGATATCAGCATATGTGGACGACATGATGTTCTCCCTCACAAATCCTATGATCTCTTTACCGATGCTTCTTCGTGAATTTAACAAATACGGTTCCTTGTCAAATCTGAGGATCAACCTTAATAAATCGGAGGCAATGGGAGTGGGTATAAGAAACTCAGAGCTTTTAAAACTTCAGAGCAGCTTTAAATTTAAGTGGACAACAACAGCCCTGAGATATCTGGGGACATATATACCTCCCAAAATATCTCAAATATTTGACTTAAATTTCCCACCTTTGTTAAAAGATACAAGGGTACTACTTGACAAATGGAAAACGGGATTACATTCTTGGTTTGGGAGGTGCAACATCATTTACTCAATAAGGCAAAATGGCCATTTTCAGTTATCTCACTTTTTGTTTAATAATAAGTGGCCGTCTATGTTAGAACTTATGGATAGAACAGGTACCTCTGGACTAGACCATTGGAGAGCTCTCCAATTAACTTATTTTCTACGATCATTGCCTTCACCGGACAGTCTTAGTCCAAATCTTACTAGATATGAGATTTTCTACTCAGAAGGGGGGACATTGCGACATGCCCTATCGGCTGTATATAAGCTATTGATTATGCCATCAGAGGACTATCAGCTGCAATGCCTTACGGCATGGGAGGCAGATATTGGATACAAGTTTACTGCACACCAGCAGCAAAATATAATTAGCTTTATACACGGAACTTCTATAAGCACCAACATACAAGAGACAAATTTTAAAGTGGTTACCAGATGGTACCAAACCCCTGTAAAATTACACAGGTTATACCCCTCATTGACGGATCAGTGTTGGAGATGTCAAGAGGACAGGGGAACGATTCTTCACGTATTCTGGTCATGTTCAAAATTAGAATATTTTTGGAAGATGATTCATCAAATAGTTCAAAACCTTACGGAATGTTCAATTCCATATGATCCGGCATTTTTCCTGCTCCACGTATCTAATATAGCAAGCAAAACTTATAAAAAATCAGTTCTCTGTCATCTTCTCAATGCTGCCAAAGCATGTATCCCTATATGCTGGAAATCTACACAGGAACCTTCTATTGGTATGTGGTTTAAAAAAGTAGAGGAAATTAAGAAAACGCCATCAAAAGGAACAATATACAAAGACATGGACACCTTGGAACACATATATTTTCTCTGATGAGGGACGGATCCTGTTTGAGAGCGATATGGCAGACTAAATGTAATCTAAAAGAGACTATCTAGAAAAAATGATTAAACGACCAGGGAGACAAGTGGAGTTTATTACGCTTGAGTGGCAATTGGGGGAGCGCGTCCGCCACCTCCATCTTTTTTCCATCGGGGTGGGGTTTCCTGCTTTAATTTTGTTATTTATGTTATTTATCCCCCCCCCCCTTTTTTTTGGGTATCGGAGAGAGATAGGTTTTACTTTTGGGTAAATAAAATAGTGGTAACATTTGAGGAAAGAAGGTACTAGGATATAATTTGAGGGAGCAGACATTTAGGTATGGGGGGGAAAGAAAAGTAAGAGGGCTAGTCGACCGATGGAAGCGGTAGAGAGGTACATTATGATATACATATGATTTGGATGAATGATATAAATCTGATTCATGTGAACTGTCACCATTATTATTTCCTATATCTTTATATATCTGAGGAAGATGTATCTTTGTGTTTTTCTTGTCTTATGAAATAAATAAAAGATTTGAAAAAAAAATAAAATAAAAAAGTAAAACTGTACCACAAAGTCTTCTTCTTCTTTTCTTGCTCCGCCGACAGACCAAAAAAAAAAAGCAACCGACCTGCCTCCATGGGAGGCACCCATCATAATGATCATCCTCTCAGGTGACAGCTCTTTTATAACTGAGGGCGGGGCCACACGGTGCCGTCGCTGGGTGACCCCCACCCTCCTCTGAAGCACGGGGACATCCCTTAGCTTTCCCATTGCATCAGAGGGGGCAGGGCCATCCGGTTATGTAACTGGGTAGCCCCGCCCCCTCTGACGCTACCAAAGTAACAAACACCCATTGAATTTAATGGAACCCAAGTATAAGCCTTTTTACCACAGATGAAATAATACCCTGGTGTAACAGAACAGGCTTTCTTGAAAGTATACCCTTGTAAACACATCAGCATTTTTTAATTGTTTTGTCTAGAGTGTCAGCGTTGGGTTCAATCCTGTAGTTGCTTGTATCTGTCCATACTCCAAACAGTATCCTTTCTATCAAACCAATATCTTATTGCAGCTCCTTTCATGCAGTTAGAGTTACCAATGTTCCTGGTGGTACTCTGAAAACCCTTCTCTAACATTTCAGGCGAGGATATTCGTGTAAAGTTAATGCATACTGCAGGTGGCTTCATAGGAACATTCGTATATAAACAAAGAGAAATGGATCTGTCAGTTAGTGAGATACTAACATCACTGAAATGTGTATATAGTTACATAGTAGGTGAGGTTGAAAAAGACACAAGTCCATCAAGTCCAACCTTATATGTCAGTATTACATTGTATATTCCTGTATGTTGCGGTCGTTCAGGTGCTTATCTAATAGTTTCTTGAAACTATCCATTCCCCCCGCTGAGACCACCCCCTGTGGAAGGGAATTTCATATCCTTGACACTCTTACAGTTAAACCTCTTTTCTTCTTGTTAACCACTTTCAGACCGGACCAATTTGCAGCCAAAAGACCAGGCCCCTTTTTGCGATTCGGCACTGCGTCGCTTTAACTGACAATTGCGCGGTCATGCGATGTGGCTCCCAAACAAAATTGACGTCCTTTTTTTCCCACAAATAGAGCTTTCTTTTGGTGGTATTTGATTGCCCCTGCGGTTTTAATTTTTTGCGCTATAAACAAAAAAGGGCGACAATTTTGAAAAAAAAGCATTATTTTTTATTTTTTGCTATAATAAATATCCCCCAAAAATATATAAAAAACATTTTTTTCTCAGTTTAGGCCGATACGTATTCTACATATTTTTGGTAAAAAAAATTGCAATAAACGATTATTGATTGGTTTGCGCAGAAGTTATAGCGTTTACAAGATAGGGGATAGTTTTATAGCATTTTTATTAATAATTTTTTTTTATTAGTAATGGCGGCGATCAGCGATTTTTATTGTGACTGCGACATTATGGCGGACACATCGGACATTTTTGGGACCATTGTCATTTATACAGCAATCAATGCTATTTAAATGCATTGATTCCTGTATAAATGACACTGGCAGTGAAGGGGTGGCAGTGTAGGGGTTAAGTATGCCTAGGGGTGTGTTTCTTACTGTGGGGGGGCGTGGCTGTCAGCTAGTGTATGCTGATCTCTGCTCCAATCACAGGGAGCAGAGATCGGCGTCACCAGTTGCTAGGCAGAACGGGGAGATGCTGTCTATTTCCGCATCTTACCGTTCTGCCTTCCCGTGAGACGATCGCGGGTGTCCCCGCGGCGATCGAGTTCGCGGGACTCGCGACCGGCCTCAGGGGGGTCCCTCAGGGGGGACTTATATATACGCCCTCCTGCCTGTCCGTGCCATTCTGCCGACGTATATCGTCGTGCGCCAGTCGGGAATCGGTTAAACTCCCTTTTGCAAAAAAGTTTTATCCCTATTGTGGGCTCACCAGTATGGTATTTGTATATTGAAATCATATCCCCTCTCAAGCGTCTGTTCTCCAGAGAGAATAAGTTCAGTGCTCGCAACCTTTCCTCATAGCTAATATCACCCAGACCCTTTATTAGCTTTGTTGCCCTTCTTTGTACTGGCTCCATTTCCACTACACCATTCCTGAGGACTGGTGCCCAGAACTGGACAGCATACAGGTTATTATCTTCTATGTCCTGCAACCCACTAGGAACACCCAGTAATGGTATAGTCAGGTATGAGATAGTTGCATGTGTACATATCCAGCAATCGCTAATGTTCAAATTCTTTGCAGCCTGTAGATGCATAGATGCAAAGGAGTTATGAAAAGGTTCAGCAAACTGGTCATGGTACACATTCACTTCTCTTCTTAAGCGGTCCTCAGGGCTAGATTCAATGTATGCCATTTCTTCCAATATGGTTGTGTTTATTGAGAAGGTACCAGATACCTTACCCTGTTCTTTCTGTTGGATCCATTCATATGTCATAACTGTAATCCATACCACTGTCCCACCACAGAGAATGATGCTCCAGAGGCCTACATCAGGTTTAGGTCCTAGAAGATTCATGTTGTCTTCTAGCTCGGGCACAGGTCAGTGGAGGTGACCTGTAATGTAAAGGAACAGAATAATACTTGCCCACTGAGGTCTGGACTCTATTGTCCACAGGAGCTACAGTTTTTTTTACAATGCGAACCATGCACCCAGTACTCGTAGTCCTTCAGCTTTACTGCAGTAGGGGACACAAGAATGACTTGAAACGGTACTTTCCACCTGGGAGATAAAGTGTGATTCTTGATATACACCCAATCTCCCAAACTTATTCCGTGTGTCTGTTCACTTGTGTTCAAAGGTTGTCCTGCTTTGGCTCTAGAAAAAGTATCAGAAAATACATTTGCCAATTTTTGCACATAATCAATCATGGCATCTTGACCACTTAATAATGTCTCTGGCATAGGTACTCTTTTGGATGGTCGCCCAAACAGTATATCAAAAGGTGACAGTCCATGTTTTTCTTTAGGAGTGGTTCTAATGACAGTCAATGCTATTGGGAGGGCTTCTACCCATGTACTTGTTCCATTAGCTGTCAACTTTGCCAAGTATCTCTTTAAAGATTGATTACTGCGTTCCACCAAACCACTAACCTATACGCCCCCCGCCCCATCTGACGTCATGGGGAAAGCCATAGAGAAGACCCCATGACGTCCCTGTGCGTCAGAGGGGGGCGGGGTCACCAGGTGGCCCCGTCCTCCATTATAAAAGACCTGTTAGATGCAGCAAAGCCTCACACAGCGGGAGCCTCCCATTGCGCGGAGCGGCCCATGAAGAGACGCCGACGCCGTGGAAGAAGATGCCAGACGAGAAGACCAGAGCAAGAAGAAGCGGATCGGAGGAAGAAGAAGATGGAAGAAGATGGAAGAAGAAGATGAAGAAACCGAAGGATGAAGAAAGGAAGAAGGAAGACCAGAAGAAAGAAGATTTTAATAAAGGAATTGTCAAAGACCGTCTCCTGTAATTTTTAACATTTTTGTCACTTTTTTGGTGAAATGGTAGGGGTACTTTTGTACCCCCTTACCATTTAACACAGGGGGGGCGGGATCTGGGGGTCCCCTTGTTAAAGGGGGCTTCCAGATTCCAATAAGCCCCCCGCCCGCAGACCCCCACAACCAATGGCCAGGGTTGTGGGGAAGAGGCCCTTGTCCCCATCAACATGGGGACATGGTGCTTTGAGGGGTCACAGCACCCTCCCAATGTTGATGGCATGTGGCCTGGCACGGTTCAGGAGGGGGGGCGCTCTCGTCCCCCCCCTCTTTTCCTGCGGCCTGCCAGGTTGCGTGCTCGGATAAGGGTCTAGTATGGATTTTGAATTTTTTTTTAATTTGAAGCGGGGTTCCCCTTAATATCCATAGCAGACCAGAAGGGCTTGGTAATTGAATTTGGGGGAACCCCCACGCTTTATTTTTTTTTTTATCAATGACTTTTTTTTTATCAATGACTTCCAATGAATGACTGTTCTCTGTATTACGGGAGCCGGCAATTCATTAGCCGCAAGTGATTTTAAATAGCTTTTTTCCTGCAAAAATGACACTTGCAGGGACAGTTCTAAGCACGGGAAACATGCGCCCCTTCACATGCTATACACAACCCCCAGGTACGAAATTTAAAGGAATATTACACTTTTATTGTTTCACATTAAGCTTTATTAAAATCACTGCTCCTGAAAAAACGTCCGTTTTGAAAAAAAAAAATTGCATTGATACATGTCCCCTGGGGCAGGACCCAGGTCCCCAAACACTTTTTATGACAATAACTTGCATATAAGCCTTTAAAATTAGCACTTTTGATTTTGAACGTTCGAGTCCCATAGACTTTAATAGGGTTCTAAAGTTCACACGAGCTTTAGGTCTGTTCGCAGGTTCTGGTGCGAACCGAACAGGGGGGTGTTCGGCTCATCCCTATTCACAGGCCATCCTCATCACAAACAGCCCGTTTAGAGCACCAGGATGGTCTGTGAGGTGAGTTTTCCTGTAAGGCAGACAAAATGTGTAAATCAACAGGTAAATTAGTCAGAAACAACATAGGCACGACACTGGATGGGTATGCATAGATTTCTCCTTTAGCATATTCATCAGCTAAAGCATTGCCCCTTGATACACAATCACCAGCACGAGTATGAGCTTTGCACTTGATAACAGCAACATGCAAAGACATTTGTACTGCTGTTAACAATCTGATGATTAAATCCTTGTGTTGTTACATAGTTACATAGTTAGTTAGGTTGAAAAAAGACACAAGTCCATCCAGTTCAACCACAAAAAAAAAAAAAAAATATATATATATATATATCATACAATCCCATATACCCCATTCTATACCCACAGTTTGAGGAGCTCCTGATGCAGTTAGAAAATCTTGTTCCTCCCACAGCTGAGCAAAGCTATGCAGTATTCCTACTGCATAAGCAGAATCACTGTAGACATTTACAGTATCTCCCTGTGCCAATTCCAACGCAACACACAAAGTAGTTAACTCAGCCGCCTGTTCACATTTGGAATTTGACAGGATTGAAGCATGCAGTCATTTTCCCTCACCATTCACCACTGCACTAGCAGCTAATGTGAGCCCATCATCCCTAATTGATGATCCATCTACAAAGAGGTTTGCACGGGGGGAGGGGGGGAATCAGCCGCCCGCCAGCTCCTTCTCCGGGGCTGATCTGGCTCCACGTGGGGGCCACCTGCCCACTTTCTCCCGGTGTTCCCGCCGGGGGGGAAGGGGTGAATCGGCCGCCCGCTAGCTCCTTCTCCTGGGCAGATCTGGCTCTCGGTGTTCCCGCCGGGGGGGTTGATTCAGCCGCCGCCAGCTCCTCTCTCCAGCACAGATCTGGGGGCCGCCCGCCTGCTTCTCCCGGTGTTCCCGCCGGGGGGTATCGCTGCAGTAAGGACACATGTTACCGTGCATCTACCTTAATGGGGGGGAGCGGCGGAGCCGTCCGTCCATTATCCTCCACCACCCACTTCCCCAGGTGTCTGGCCAAGGTGCGGCCCGCTTCCCACAGTGCACGCTGGGGGGGGGGGTGTTGTCTGTCCATCCACCACCTTCGCTGGGCTCAATCCTGCATGGTCGGGGGGCCGCCGCCCGCTTCTCCATTTTTCAGCCCTGTATTCCTGTCAGCGCCGCTTCTCCCGGCGTTCATGCCACCCACTTGCCACTCGCCCGCCAGTTCACCTCCCAGTACGCACATAGGGCATCATGGGGGGGGATACCCGCACGCCCCCCGGGCATCCACCGCTTCCGTCACAAGTGTTTTCATTGTGGCGTTCTGCCCGGCATTTCTGTCATAGCATTCTGCACAGCATTTCTGCCCCAGTGTTGCTGTCATAGCGTTTTTCTGTCATAGCATTTCTGCCCGCCAATTCTGTCATAGCGTTTCTGCTCGGCATGTCTGTCATAGCGTTCTGCACAGCATTTCTGTCAGCGTTCTGCACAGCGTTTTTGCCCCAGGGTTGCTGTCATAGTGTTTCTTTCCTGGCTTTTCTGTCATAGCATTTCTGCCCACGGCATTTCTGTCATATCGTTTCTGCCCACGGTATTTCTGTCATAGCGTTTCTGGACCTAGCCACGTTGCAAACACATACAGATTTTGCAGAGTCAGATGCACGGCTGAATAGCAAGCTAGACAAATTGGAAAAATCTGTCATAGATGGGAAACGAGGAAAGATGATTCAGGATAAAACTGACTATGAAACCAACAAGGTTTATGTTTGGAAGAAACCACAATTCTTTCAAACTAAGTCACGCAGGAATAGACCGAAACAAGTCAGCTTCTCGGATCAAGAAAGCGATATTGGAGATGACACACTGACCTACAATATGTCAGATTCTTCACCAGACAGAACAACTGCATCCATCCAGACAGAACAAGATGGAGCAGCCAACAGACGCAGCCCAGGAAACCCTCATGGACCCGGACAGACCAAGAAGAAAAAATCATCCATAAGAAAACGAGGAGAGGTGGTAAGAGACATCAATACCACAAAGGACACACAATATGCACTACGGGGCAAGAGCAAGAAATAACCCTGAATGTTGTCAACATTTCCAGCAGACACCTCAAGGTGCAAGAAGTCAGCCTTCTATCTAAGGGACTTAATTTTTGTCCCAATAGACATTTTGACCTGTTCGGAACGATATTAGATGTTAATAAGTTTTCACGCATGCTCACTCTCAGGAAACACTTTTTGCTACCCAGTACACAGGACACGATGATCCCTCCTGGCATCTGCGATATGGGTGAGTCCATTTCTCTCTCTTCACCCAAAAATTTTTTAGAAGTATGTGCACTGCAAGATTTGGTGGAACTGCTTGGAGAGTCTGATCCCTCCCCTCGTGATCCCACAGATACACTTAGTAATATTTCATTTAAATTAAGGTCAGATTTTTACCCTGTGGAGTCGCGGGGGAGGGATCTGGATCTCTTCCAGCGGTTGGTGGAGAGGGATTTGGTCCGTCTTGCACGCGGCTGCCGGAAGGAATCTTCATCCCAAAATCTTACTCAGGCAGAACTAGCTTCCCTCAAATCATTGTCAGCAGATAATAATATAATCATTAAAAACGCAGACAAAGGGGGCAGCATAGTGGTTTTAGACTCTATCACTTACAAAGAGGAAGCGTTGCGTCAATTGTCCAACCCAGATACATATCAGCGCCTCAGAATTGACCCTACACAGGTATTTAAAACTAAATTATCCACATTATTGGACAGGGCAGTGGCATCAGGCATCTTTTCTCATGTAGAGAAGACGCTATTTATTCCGGACAGTCCTATCATGCCAATATTTCACCATTTACCAAAAATACACAAGGGCCTTACACCTCTTACAGGACGTCCCATAGTGGCAGGCATAGGATCTTTAAATGGGCGCCTGGGGGAATGGGTGGACAACCATCTTCAACCTCTAGTTTTTAATCTACCGGGTCACCTCAGAGATACCAAGCAACTGCTATGTAAATTACAAGATTTTGAGTGGCAACCATCTTACAGATGGATTACTTGTGATGTTACCAGCCTATACTCTAGCATACCCCATCATTTGGGATTACAGGCAGTTGCTTGGGCTTTGCAGGAATCTGGAAAATTCTCTTTGGTGCTACAAGAATTTATTGTCCAGGCTTTAGAATATCTTTTAACACATAATTATTTTATGTTCGACGGGGACTTTTATCTCCAGAGATGCGGGGCCTCGATGGGAGCAAAATTTTCTCCCTCCCTAGCCAACCTATACATGGGTTGGTGGGAGAGGTCCCGCATCTTTGGACATGACAGTCCCCGTCGAAAGGACACTATTTTCTTTGGTCGTTATATAGACGATCTGTTGTTTATTTCTAATGATGAACACACTGACCTAAGCATCTGGCTCATGTATCTTAACGATAATAATTTAAATCTGCGATTTACAGGCACACTAAATGCCAATGCCATAGAATTCCTTGACATCAAACTGTCAGGGGTTAATGGTAAAATAACCACTAGTTTGTACAGGAAACCCACGGCGGGTAATATTTTACTTAGAGCAGACTCGGCGCATCCAGGTCATACTATCAAGGGGGTCCCTTTTGGCCAGTTCTTCAGACTGAAACGCATCTGCAGTACGCCTGAAACGTTTCATGCTGAAGCCAAACTTATGGCATCAAGATTTGCAAGCAGAGGGTATTCAAACATTAACATAGATAAAGCTTATTCGGTGGTTAATGCCATTTCAAGAGCCAGCCTGTTAGAAGAAAAGAGTTGCAACAAATATGCACACAATACATCTCGTGCCATAGAGAAAACACCTGTTTTTTCCACACCTTTTAGTACTGAATTCAAACACATTAAAAATATTATTATGAGATATCTTCCCATTTTGTATGGTGATATAGCATACAATAAGGTTTTGGCAAATGGAATCAAGGTAGTTTCACGAAGGGCCCCCACTTTGGGTAATACTCTTTCGCCCAGCCTCTTTCTTTCACATCGATCTAAACGAAATTGACTTCATTTTAAAGGTAATTACAAATGTGGCCAAAGGGGCTGTGCCTACTGTATACACATAAAGCCTGGCCCTGAGATTCAGTCCTGCACTAACAAAAAAACTTTGAAATATCCACGTTTATTAATTGCAACACATCTTTTTTAGTTTATATCATTACATGCACCAGTTGCCACATTCAATATGTGGGTCGCACCATTCGCCGTTTGAAAGATCGGCTATACAACCACCTATATGACATCACCAAGAACCACTCTACTAATGTTGCGAAACATTGGAACCTGGTCCATGCAAAAGATGTTTCTAGTCTACTCATACAAGGCATTGAGAAAATCGCCACTCCAAAATTGGGAGGGGATAAATTCTGTTTATTATGTAAACGTGAAGTTTATTGGATCTTCATTCTTAATACTAGAATTCCGCTCGGCTTAAATTTTGAATGGGATGTTTCCCATTATTATGAATGAAGGCAACCCTTTAGGAATTTTTCATGGTTTCAATTTTTATTTTTTATTTAATTATTTTTTATATAGGTTGAATAAGATGTGTATTGCCTTACACGTTTACATATACCATCTTGAAGATAAAATCTCCCTCAAAACAGGTCCCAGATGCGTTATGAGGATAGGTGTCAACATCGGCTCCCCCCCTACAATAGTTATTAGTATCCATTAAGATATGAACACACAAAGTTGCCAGATATGTTGGATGTCGTTCACACGATGCACTCTTTATTTAACATTTACAGTTATACGGACATAGTGAAGCGATTAGGATGTCTTTAAGTTTATATATTCAGTGTATAGACATCTGGAAATTCCATAAATGTATCGATATTGGACAGACCAAGATCGATTATAGGCGTTGTAATTTAGGATGACTGCCGTCTTTAGTAAGCAGACACCACGGCTGCTTCAGCAAGTTGTAATCACGGCTTCACCATTGCTAATTTCAGCAAACATATATTACGGTTGCCATATATGGCTCCAAGTTAACAGAAATGACGACAGTTCTAATAGCCACTTTTAGCCAACATAAATTTCAGCTACCTAATGAGTCAGAGGTCGTGCACGTAGCGACACATTCCAAGATATGATATGAAACAATGTGTCATCTGGGCTTGTTGGATAAATAAATTATCTTGCTTCTATTGGTTTGCATTTGGATCTTAGGGTCAATATAGAAATTATCTAGATATATTTTCATGCATACGGTGTTTACCTTTTACGTTTTTAGTACCTTCTTACATTAACTTCAACATCAATCTAAGTATACTTTATCCGTAGTTATTAATTTTGTCTAGCTACTTGACATTTGGATGCAAATCCACCACACACTTACTGCTGTCATCAGATAGAGGCAAACTAGCTGATTAGCTATGAGTTGCAGCATTCCAGATTTAGGGGAACAAATAGCCTAAAATCCGCATCGTATTGTTATACAGACACAGACTCTTCTGAAACACGGCGGTCACTGAGGAGTTAATACTTTAGCGATTGGTTTCACAATACTGTGGTGCCGAAGTGTTTACCAGCTAGTGCTCATAGCTTGAGAGACAGTCTATCCTTCATTGACTCTTGAGTTATACACAGTCCAGTTAATATAGTTCACATTGAATCGACTACAATATACCTATTCGATTTATCGCTCTATGTTCTTATTATTGTGCTGGAAATGTCCACCCGAATAGACATTGGTTAGTAGCCCACAGATGCCAAAAAACAGTAGATCGAACTGCCCTTTTGATACCTTTACATCCCGCTGCCCCATAGAAGCACCGACATCGGTCGGGACCTCTTTTCCAATATGGTTGTCTATGTTCACAGATTGTTCCAATGTTACACAAACACAAGGTCTCAAAGAGATTAACTCTAGTCACTGGCTACTTACTATCATTGCATACATCGGAGCATAAGAAATATAAGTATAAGATGGACTTTGCCAGTAGCCAGTAAGCAGGGTTCTGCTAAAGACCAACTAAAAGATATAGCCTTTAGTTATTATGCAGGCTATCAACCCGGTTGAACAACATTAAAAATAAAATGATAAATAGGTTATACAGATACACTTTTATAGGGTGCACGATTCTTTATTCTATTTTATTTAACTATAACACTTTATCACTTTAATAATCCTTTACATAGCAGAGTTATCACCACTCATACAGTCCTTATGCTGTATACACTATGGTATAGTGTACAGAATAAGGAATGAGAATATTTATCGACACAGTACACACTAAATGTTATTAGGAAGCATGCTTAAAACTATTTATAACACATTAAGTATTTCCATTACCACATTATGTATTTGTATTACTACGATCAGAATCTAAATATTATTCAGATGTACTGGGTTGGATCTCTGTATATGTTGTTCAGCAGGCCTCATCCTAGAGATTTGGTCAGTAGATACATTTAATATGAATAATTGGTTATATTTATACTACACCATTAATATTCACGTACACCTTTTTCACACATTTTTTGTTACTAATACATGGACACAATTTTTTGTAGAGTCCATATATTTTACATATATTTATTAAAATTAAAAAAAAATTCTTTTCACAATGTATCTAATTATTCCCTGCACTTTATACGTATTGTATTACACAACCCATCAGGGTTTTGATTTTGATTTTGTTTAATTTATTTCACTGAATGGACCTTTTAAGTATATATACACAATACTGTATACATATTAGATATTCATACACTTTTCTTTACTAGGTTCTATAACCCTGTCATCTAATTTGTCTTTAAAACTAGCCCGGTTTTTTCTAAATTGGTTATTCTCACCCTGAAGGGTCAGCCTAGCAACACAGGTTGATATCCAATCAAACCCAGACTTCAGCTGTTTGCAACAGATTTTTTCCATCAAGCAATTATGTGATGCATACCCTGTAACCATATATATTTAATATTCATTTGTGAGTTCATTAGCTATGAGTAAGCACTAGTTGTAGTGCGAAACGCGTCAGCTCTGTACCCCCCTTTTTTGCCGTGTTTGGATTGAAGTGTTGTTTTGCTTTTAAATAAACCAGTTTGAATTTTATTTTCCTGGTGTGCGGCTGTCCGGAGTTCTTTCTGATTTTTCTATAGCGTTTCTGCCCACGGCATTTCTGTCATAGCGTATCTGCCCGGCATTTCTGTCACAGTGTTTCTGCCTGGCATGTCTGTCATAGCGTTCTGCACAGTATTTCTGTCATAGCGTTTCTGCTCCAGGGTTGCTGTCATAGCGTTTCTGCCCCAGGGTTGCTGTCATAGCGTTTCTGCCCCAGGGTTGCTGTCATAGCGTTTTTGCCCCAGGATTTCTGTCATAGCGTCTCTGCCCTCCATTTCTGTCATAGCGTCTCTGCCCCGCCATTTCTGTCATAGCGTCTCTGCCCCAGGATTTCTGTCATAGCGTCTCTGCCACTGCATTTCTGTCATAGCGTCTCTGCCACTGCATTTCTGTCATAGCGTCTCTGCCACTGCATTTCTGTTATAGCGTCTCTGCCACTACATTTCTGTCATAGCGTCTCTACCACTGCATTTCTGTCATAGCGTCTCTGCCACTGCATTTCTGTCATAGCGTTCTGGCCCAGCATTTCAGTCATAGCGTTCTGCCCCAGCATTTCTGTCATAGCGTTCTGCCCCAGCATTTCTGTCATAGCGTTCTGCCCCAGCATTTCTGTCATAGCGTTCTGGCCCAGCATTTCAGTCATAACGTTCTGCCCCAGGTTTTCTGTCATAGCTTTCTGCACCAGCTTTTCTGTCATTGCGTCATGCCCCGGCATTTAGTCTCTGCCTTTCTGTCATAGCATTTTCTACCCCGGCATTTCTGTCTTAGTGTTCTGCCCAGCATTTCTGGATTAGCGTTCAGTCTCAGCATTTCTGGATTAGCGTTTCTGCCCCAGGATTTCTGTCATGGCATTGCTGCCTCAGCGTTTCTGCCCCAGGATTTCTGTCAGTCTCAGCGTGTTTCTGGCATTTTCGTTTCTGCCCAGGATTTTTGTCATGGCATTCCTGCCTCAGCGTTCTGTCATAGCGTTCTTCCCCCAGGATTTCTGTCGTTGCATTTCCGCCGCAGAATTTCAGTCTCAGCGTTTCTGTCATTGCGTTTCTGCCCCAGGCTTTTCTGTCATGGCATTTCTACCTCAGCGTTTCTGCCCAGGATTTCTGTTATTTAATTTCTGCCTCAGCGTTCTGTCATAGCATTTCTGCCTCCGCGTTTATGCCACAGGATTTCTGTCATTGCATTTCTGCCTCAGCGTTCTGGCATTGCATTTCTGCCCCTGGATTTTTGTCATTACGTTTCTGCCTCAGCATTCAGTTTCAGCATTTTTGTCATAGCGTTTTACTGTCAGCGTTTTTCTGTCATATCGTTTTTTCTGCCCCAGGATTTATATAATTTCGCTTCTGCCTCAGCATTCAGTTTCAGCATTTCTGTCATAGCGTTGCTGTCCTTGCATTTCTGCCCTAGCATTTCTGTCATAGCGTTTCAGCCTCGGTGTTCAGCCTCAGCGTTTCTCAGAGGGGCGTTGTTATTCACTTATGGCATACTCCGGTAGCTGTTTTTCATCTTCGTTGGTTGTCATGTCTCATTGTATCTGTGTTCATGTTTGTACCTGGGTTAGTTAGCTAGGGCTCACATGTCAGGATCTGTCACATCTACAGATCCATATGGACTGAGGTTTCATTTGTTAATGATTGTTGACCACAATCTTCTCGCCCGTATACCATACGTCATACGATGCATGTTCATTCATCACACCTGTACGACTACCCACCACGGTCTGTGGGTACACTAGCCCTGAGTTTTCTGTTAATTACCTGATTCTGCGCTGCAGGTTACTCAGGCTCACTCACTACTTACACGAGGGTGGGGGGGTCCATCATCAGGTTAATTTACGCGCAGTGGTCTTGACATTTATGCTCATGTTCTCATTCTTGGGTAGGCATAGAGGGGCGTTGTTGTTCTCATGTCTGGTTGCCGGTCATTTCTCTAGTTTGTGTTCTCAGGTTGGGCCGTCTTGGCATCCATACCGATATCTACCATGCTTGCACTCACTTCCATCAGCCCTGCCCGTTGTTGGGGCTAGTTGATTGGTGCAGATGCCGTTTCGCCACTGGGCTCACCCTTGGGTCAGAAGCAGTTGTCAATTTTCTTCAGTTGACGTCCTGTTGCATAGAGGCCCTGGTTACCGCCCTGGATTTTATCGTCTCTCTCAGGGTGTGTCCTAAGCCACGGTTCTTGGGTGGTAGGTTTGGGCAAAGGTTGTCATGATTCTGGATTCCACTCTCTGCTCTGATCTCTTGTCTAGGATGTTGCCTGGAATACTGATCAGGGATGTCAGTCCATTCATCTTTTATGATCCCCAGCCTGCTCCAGGTAAGGGGGGCTTCAGTAACTGGGGTATGTCTGTATCATGCCATGGACTTATTTCCCCGGGATGGAGTCTGGCCCTCCCTCCGCAGTTCAGGATTCAGTCTCGGTTGTTAGGTCTCAGGCTGAAGCACGACCCGATCGCATCAGGTGGGACCAGTGTTCTGTGTCTGGAATGGTTTCTCCATGTTTGACGTTGCTTATTGCCATGGCGCCTACTCCATCGCATCCAGCATTTCGATCTCCCGCCAGTGGTCTTTTTTGCACTCACCCTCTCACTTCCTCATACCAAGTATGGGTAGACCAGGGGTTGGGGGGCTTTTCACTGAACAACTTCACTGGTGTCCGTTTGAAGTATTTCAATCTTCTCGGCCATCATTTTGCAGGGGTTCCTCGGGCCAGCCCTTGCTCCCTTTCCCCCACATATCCTCTCATTCACAAGCAGTTCATTCTCATGTCTGGGTTGTCTTGGGCATCAGGCTTATTCCTATCCTTCACGGGACGTTCAGTTGGGTTCTGGGTAGCTTTGCAGGTTCTATAGGGGGTTCTTTCTCATCACCAAGTCAGGAGTCGGTGGGTTTCTCCTGTCACAGCAGATACTTACTGTTGCCAGATCATTACCTTCCCTTCTTCACCTAAATTTGTGTCTTTTTGCCCTCTTTTCAGGCATACTGACCAGCTAGGCCATGGCACACCTCAGGCCTTGGTTCTTAGGAATATCGCATTTCCCACTTGAAGACTCTGACTACAAGTGTAAAGGCTGTATTTGTGGGAGGAGTCAGAGAGGGCTATTTAATCCTCTTCCTCCATCAGGGCCAGTGTTGATGTTTCTCTGGGTTGCCACCCACCCGTTTCCCCCAGCCTTTCATACATACTCATAGTATTTTCTTATTCTTACATTCAGGGTACGCCCTCTTTTCAGGCATACTGACCAGCTAAGCCATGGCACACCTCAGGCCTTGGTTCTTAGGAATATCACATTTCCCACTTGAAGACTCAAATCAAGTTTAAGGTGTTCCCTAACACAATGTCAGCTGTTTTTTCTACTAACAGGGCAGCAGCTGCCACTGATTTTAAACAGCCAGGAAGTCCTCTGGCTACACTATCCTGTGGGTAACTATAGTAGCCTACCGGTCGGTGTTTGTCACAAAACTGCTAAGTTAGTACTCCGTTAGCATGGCTGTTAACTTCTGCACAAAATAAGTAGTAGGGTTTACTATAGTCAGGTAACCCAAGATTCGGAGATGTCAGTAAAGATGCTTTGATTTCTTTGAAAGCATTCCTCACTGTCCTTAGTAAACTTGTAACTACCCTAAGTATGTCCCTTTAACCACTTCAGGACCGCCCACCGTTGTTATACGTCAGTACTTTGAAGCTAGCTGCCATAACCCCAGGAACCTCTACTTCAGTGAGCGGTCCGGTTTAAGATAAAAGTGGTCTCTGCGGCAGATTCGCCACAAGATCACTTTTCATCCACCACGATCCGATGCCCTCCGCCACTAATTTGCATCCTTCTCGTGGCCAGACATGGAGACAAGTGTGGGGAAGATGGCCCCCACCCATCTCCATATCATTGCAGGGCGAAAGCGACATCAAAACATCACTTCCGCCCATAGCTCTTAAAGGGCCATTTTTATTTTATTGCATTTTAATGTAAATATGAGATCTGAGGTCCTTTTGACCCCAGATCTCATATTTAAGAGGTCCTGTCATGCTTTTTTCTATTACAAGGAATGTTTACATTCCTTATAATAGGAATAAAAGTGACACATTTTTTTAAAGAAAAAAACTGTGTAAAAATGTAAAAAAAAAAGGAAAAATAAATAAGTAGAATTTTTTTTTTTTTAAACGCACCCCGTCCTGACGAGCTCGCATGCAGAAGCGAATGCATACCTGACTATAACGGTGTTCAAACCACAAATGTGAGGTATCGCTGCGCAAGTCATCCTTAACTAATTATTTCTACATTACATATGGTCATCTTGACCTCTGGTTTACTTGTCATACTATATCAATCTTATGATTACACAAGAGGGGTTCACCCAAAAGTAACTTTTTGTGATAATAGCTCTTTCCCAGAAAAGGGTCACATGTAATTCCTTCAACACAACAACATTGCTTAATACCTAATGCCCCGTACACACGGTCAAATATTCCGACCACAAAATCCGTCCGTTTTTTTCGACGGATTTTGTCCGAAACTGGTGTTGCATATACACGGTCAGACAAAGTTGTCAGAAAATCTGATCGTTCCGAACGTGGTGACGTTCGTTGCATACTACGGAACTACGTAGAGGCTTGTAGCCAATAGCTTTGGTCTCGTAATTTGATCTGAGCATGCGTGGCACTTTGTCCGTCGGAATTCCCTACACACGATCGGAAAAAGTCAGATCGGATTTTGTTGTCGGAAAATTTGAGATTTGAGAAAGGATTTTCCGACAACCTAATCCGATCTGACTTTTTCCATCGGAATATCCGACCGTGTGTACGGGGCATTACAGTTAGAACATGTTACTAAACTATATTTTTTTAGAAGCAAACAGTTCAATATAAAGGGAAACTCTGCAGGAGTCTTCCAGAAGCTTCATAATTCTGGACTCCAGATATTCTATATCTAAACAGTCTTAAATATAATGTTTTTCTAATGATTTGAATGTGCAATACACATTGTAGATAATAAATACACAGTGTTACAGTTAGCCCTAACTATCAGTTTGTCTCAATCTAAGTAAAAAGACCTTGCTAAACAAGTATAAGTAATACAGTGTAGTGTAGTATATATAGTATAGTACTGACATCTAGTGGTCACATATTGCATTTTCGTCTATATAAAATATCTTACTATTTTTATTATTATTATTATAATACAGGATATACTGTGGGTGATGAGCTGATGAGCTGATGAAGAAAATGAAAGTACAGTTGTTAGGTGGAGGCAGGATATGGATCGGTAGGCCCCAGGACTTCTGGGCCTACCCTTCATTTGCAAAGCCTCGGGCCAGCCGGCCCCGAGATTTAGAGAAAGGCAGCACACACCTTAGGCCAGGAGGGCCATGAGGTCAGGATAACAAACCCCAAAAAAATGGCGCCTGTACCTTAAGTACCCTTACCCAGAATGCACAGTGGGTAAACCACTCCCTTGGGCTGTTTCTGAGTAAAGGGGTACGCAATGTATTCAGCCTGTTGCATTTCCAACACTTACCGGTAGTGACAGCGACACCCACGGCCAAGTGGAAACTAGCACAACCCAGCTGAACTTGTACAGAAACCAGAACTTTGACATAATTAGTCTGAGCCAAACTGCAGCTTCAGACAAACTTAAATTTACAAAAATAATAGCGTCTGTTCATTAGGAGCAGGGCGCTACACATAAAACGAAATATCCTAAAAATATAAGAATAACTTTTGGCCCCTTTTTTTTTTTTTTGCAGGTAGTGGAGTAAAGATTCCTGCTTGAAGTATGTTCCAGTTTGAAATAACAATGTCTTTAGCATGACAGTTATCAAGACAATTTGGAGAACCAGGCAACCTGCCCGCCCCAGATCTTAAAGTGTTTGTAACCCTAAAACTAATAAAAAATAATACATCCTGTTCCCTTACAGCAGGTTAAATAGCACAGTGCTTGTGCTGTGTAATTTGCCCCCCTGTATAACCTAAAATACCTGACTGATCCTGCCTGATTCTGCTCTCCCCCCTGTAAACCGACAACGGTTTATCATTGCTGCTGAGCCCTGACACTGTGGTCAGTTTTTCACAAAGGCACCCTGCTTTTGGCCAATCGTGGCTCTCACAGCAGACTGCGCTGTGATTGGCCAAAGCATGCAGGTCAGGTGCATGCTTTGGCCAATCAGCAGCCGTCAATGCACTGCGATCTCACAGTGCATTATAGGGCGCTCTGCGGCGTTTAAATTTGCCATGAACGCCCCATATGTTTGTTTGTTCTGCGAACATCGGGACCATACTCTACACCAGGGGTGCCCAACCTTTTGAGGAGCGAGGGCCACTTTAGCGACTTGGTAACCGGTCGCGGGCCACAATGAGCGTAGCGGGCGGATGGCAGGTCTGTGTCCATTCTGCATATGTAGAGCAGACAGATGCAGCCCGCTCTACCCTAAGGGCCCTCCGATCTGCCCAGACAGAAGGGGACAGATCCCCTTCTGTTTTTTAAGCAGATCGGATTGCAGATAGGCGTCTGTTTACATCTGCCGCTCTATAGAGGTGAATGGAGGGTCTGATCGGTTCTGCCTGTCTGTTTTTCAGGCGGACCCAATCGGACCTATCGTGTGAAAGGGGACTAAGGCTGCTTTCACACTGATGCACAGCGGTTTACCTGCTCCTCAACTGACCTCAATCTTCACTTCTTCCTCAGGATTCCTGCAGCTGGTTGCTGCTGTTCCCCAGGTGGTTATAACTGGTGGCTGCTGCTGGCTGTCCTTCAGGGCTGGTACTGCTGTTGGGTACTGCCTGCTGGTACTGCTGACTGGTACTGCTGGCGGGTACTGGTACTGCTGGCGGGTACTGGTACTGCTGGCGGGTACTGGTGGCTGAAACTGCTTGCAGCTACTGGTACTGCTGGCGGGTGCTGGTGGGTACTGGTGCTGCTGGTGCTGCTGGTGGGTACTGGTGCTGCTGGTGGGTACTGGTACTGCTGGCTGGTACTGCTGACTGGTACTGGTACTGCTGACTGGTACTGCTGACTGGTACTGGTACTTCTGACTAGTACTGGTACTGCTGACTGGTACTGGTGACTGGAACTGGTGGTTGGTACTGCTCGTGGGTATTGGTACTGCTGGCTGGTACTGGTACTGCTGGATGAAACTGCTTGCTGCTACTTGTACTGCTGGTGGGTGCTGGTGGGTACTGGTACTGCTGGTGGGTACTGGTGCTGCTGGTCGGTACTGGTGCTGCTGGTGGGTACTGGTGCTGCTGGTGGGTACTGCTGGTGGGTACTGGTGACTGGAACTGGTGGTTGGTGCTGCTGGTGGGTACTGGTACTGCTGGCTGGTACTGGTACTGGTGGCTGGAACTGGTGGCTACTGGTACTGCTGTCTGGTACTTGTACTGATACTGCTGGCTGGTACTGGTATTGCTGGTGGGTATTGCTGGCTGGTACTGCTGGTGGGTACTGGTACTGGTGGCTAGTACTGGTGGCTGGTACTGCTGGTGGGTACTGGTAATGGTGGCAGATACTGCTGGTGGGTACTGGTACTGCTGGTGGGTACTGGTACTGCTGGTGGGTACTGGTACTGGTGACTGGTACTGGTGGCTAGTACTGCTGATGGGTACTGGTACTGGTGGCGGGTACTGATACTGCTGGCGGGTACTGCTGGCTGGTACTGGTACTGCTGGCGGGTACTGGTGACTGGTACTGGTGGCTGGTACTGATACTGCTGGCGGGTACTGGTACTGCTGGTGGGTACTGGTACTGCTGGTGGGTACTGATACTGCTGGCGGGTACTGATACTGGTGACTGGTACTGGTGGCTAGTACTGCTGATGGGTACTGGTACTGGTGGCGGGTACTGATACTGCTGGCGGGTACTGGTGACTGGTACTGCTGGCTGGTACTGGTACTGCTGGCGGGTACTGGTGACTGGTACTGGTGGCTGGTACTGATACTGCTGGCGGGTACTGGTACTGCTGGTGGGTACTTGTACTGCTGGTGGGTACTGATACTGCTGGCGGGTACTGATACTGGTGACTGGTACTGGTGGCTAGTACTGCTGATGGGTACTGGTACTGGTGGCGGGTACTGATACTGCTGGCGGGTACTGGTGGCTGGTACTGATACTGCTGGCGGGTACTGGTACTGCTGGTGGGTACTGGTACTGCTGGTGGGTACTGATACTGCTGGCGGGTACTGATACTGGTGACTGGTACTGGTGGCTAGTACTGCTGATGGGTACTGGTACTGCTGGCTGGTACTGGTACTGCTGGCGGGTACTGGTGACTGGTACTGGTGGCTGGTACTGCTGGCTGGTACTGATACTGCTGGCGGGTACTGGTACTGCTGGCGGGTACTGGTGGCTAGTACTGGTGGTGGGCACTGGTACTGCTGGCTGGTACTGGTGGTGGGTACTGGTACTGCTGGCGGGTACTGGTACTGCTGGCAGGTACTGGTACTTCTGGCTGGTACTGCTGGTGGGTACTGGTGACTGGTACTGCTGGTGGGTACTGGTGACTGGTACTGGTGGCTAGTACTGCTGGTGGGTACCGGTACTGCTGGCTGGTACTGCTGGCGGGCACTGATACTGCTGGCGGGTACTGGTACTGCTGGCGGGTACTGGTGGCTAGTACTGGTGGTGGGCACTGGTACTGCTGGCTGGTACTGGTGGTGGGTACTGCTGGTGGGTACTGGTACTGCTGGCTGGTACTGCTGGCGGGTACTGATACTGCTGGCGGGTACTGGTGGCTAGTACTGGTGGTGGGCACTGGTACTGCTGGCTGGTACTGGTGGTGGGTACTGCTGGTGGGTACTGGTACTGCTGGCGGGTACTGGTACTGCTGGCAGGTACTGCTGGCTGGTACTGCTGGTGGGTACTGGTACTTCTGGCTGGTACTGCTGGTGGGTACTGGTGACTGGTACTGCTGGTGGGTACTGATACTGCTGGCTGGTACTGGTACTGCTGGCAGGTACTGGTAGTGGGTACTGGTACTTCTGGCTGGTACTGCTGATGAGTACTGGCACTGCTGGTTCTGGCACTGCTGGCTGCTGTGAGATCTCAGGAAGCATGCAGCTGCAGTACACATTCCTGTCACAGGCGGAGTACATTTGATATCACTCCGCCTGTGAAGGAGCCGGCGCTATACAGGAAGCATCGGCTCTGCTTCCTTTAGCGGCGGCTCCGTTCTAGCTGATGCTCGAAGATGGCTGGTCGGGTACTCGCGATCAGGGCTTCCCGACCCGCCATCTCAAGACGTGGCGGGCCACCTCGGATGGCGCCGCGGGCCACGAGTTGGGCACCCCTGCTCTACACCTTCGATCCAGGGCTACAGCGGCCAGCACATCGGTCACGTGACCTCCCGGCTGACGTCAGAGGGAGATCTCAGCCCCTCTCACTGTAGCTTGGAGTAGGAGAGTAGCTGAGAGTCACCGGTCTGAAGATCTATGAAAAAAGGTATTTAGAGGTTTTCTTTAAATAAAACACGTATACAGTGCATGATTGCTACATACAGGAGAGGGGCTGGCAGTAAATTAAATGTTTAACCACTTCAATACCGGGCCATAGTCAAATGACGCCCACAGATGAGATCTCCCATCCTGGGTAGGCGTCATATGATGTCCTCTGTATTTCCCCCGGAGGCCCACAGCGCGGCCATAGTGGATGCCCATTCCCGATCTGTGTGATTGGCATCTCAGAACCACCCCCGGTACACGTAACCGGCGGTGTCCAATCACCGCCGGTCACATGTACTGTCTCTGTGAACGGCGCTCGTGCACGCCCCTAGGGCGCGTGCAGAGCGGCGATCGGGACAAGGCTTGTCACCCTGATACAGCCCAACCCCGATCGCAGTAAAGAGACAATGAAATTGGCTCTTTACCACGTGACCGGCTGTGTCCAATCACAGCCGGTCACAAAATGTCAACAGACCGCGGTAACAAGATGTTACCGGGTTCTCCTCCTCACACACCGATCGCGTGTGAGAAGGAGGTGGCGGTAACATCTCGGTACCACTTAGTGTACACCAACCACACTGATTACCCCCCCTAATAAAGAGGACCTGTCACCAGACATCAAAGTACCTGTCACCAGCCAAAGTACCTGTCACCAGCCACCAAAGTACCTGTCATCACCCGTCCCAGCCCATCTGAGTACCTGAGTACCTGTCCCAGCCCATCTGAGTACCCGAGTATCTGTCCCAGCCCATCTGAGTACCCGAGTACCTGTCCCAGCCCATCTGAGTACCCGAGTACCTGTCCCAGTCCATCTGAGTACCCGAGTACCTGTCACAGCCCATCTGAGTACCCGAGTACCTGTCACAGTCCATCTGAGTATCCGTGTACCTGAGTACCTGTCACAGCCCATCTGAGTACCTGAGTACCCGAGTACCTGTCCCAGCCCATCTGAGTACCCGAGTACCTGTACCAGCCAATCTAAGTACCCGAGTACCTGTCCCAGCCCATCTGAGTACCCGAGTACCTGTCCCAGCCCATCTGAGTACCCGAGTACCTGTCCCAGCCCATCTGAGTACCCGAGTACCTGTCCCAGCCCATCTGAGTACCCGAGTACCTGTCCCAGCCCTACTGAGTACCCAAGTACCTGTCACAGCCCATCTGAGTACCCGAGTACCTGTCACAGTCCATCTGAGTACCTGAGTATCTGTCACAGTCCATCTGAGTACCTGTCCCAGCCCATCTGAGTACCCGAGTACCTGTCCCAGCCTATCTGAGTACCCGAGTACCTGTCACAGCCCATCTGAGTACCCGAATACCTGAGTACCTGTCACAGTCCATCTGAGTACCTGAGTATCTGTCCCAGTCCATCTGAGTACCCGAGTACCTGAGTACCTGCCACAGCCCATCTGAGTACCTGAGGACCTGTCACAGCCCATCTGAGTACCTGTCACAGCCCATCTGAGTACCTGAGTACCTGTCACAGTTCATCTGAGTACCTGAGTACCTGTCACAGTCCATCTGAGTACCTGAGTACCCGAGTACCTGTCACAGCCCATCTGAGTACCCGAATACCTGAGTACCTGTCCCAGTCCATCTGAGTACCTGAGTATCTGTCACAGTCCATCTGAGTACCTGAGTACCTGTCATAGTTCATCTGAGTACCTGAGTACCCGAGTACCTGTCACAGTTCATCTGAGTACCCGAGTACCTGTCCAAGCACATCTGAGTACCCGAGTACCTGAGTACCTGTCACAGTCCATCTGAGTACCTGTCACAGTTCATCTGAGTACCCGAATACCTGTCAAGGCCATGTGAGTACACAAGTACCTGTCACCAGCCCATCAGAGAACCCGAGTACCTGTCCCCTGTGGTATCGCCAAACTCAGGAGGAGTAGCAGAATGTGTTTTGTGGTGTAATTTTTGCTACATACATGCTATGTGTTAGAATTATCTTATAAATGGACAACTTTGTGTAAAAAAAATTTTTTTTCATTTTCTTTCCACGTTTTCTGAAGACTAGTGTAAACAAATTTACCGTTCAAAAGACTCATAATGCTTCATAGAATATACTTTGGGGTGTTTGTTTTCCAAAATGGGGTCATTTTGTGGGTAATTTCATTGTTCTGGTGCTCCAGGGCCATCACAAATCTAATAGGTCGTTTGGAAATTAGCGGCGTCATTTATGCTCCTAGAACCCCTGATGGCGCTCCCTGCATGTTGGACCTCTTTGTGTGGCCAGGCTGTGTAAAAGTCCCACAAATGTGGTATCGCCATACTCGGAAGGAGTTGCAGAATGTATTTTGGGGTGTAATTGGAAGTATGCATATGCTGTGTATGAGAAATAACTTGTTATTATGACAATTTTGTAAAAAAAAAAAAAGAAAAAAAAAAAACATTCTTCTGTTTCCCTTGAATTGTGGGAAAAAATTACAACTTCAAAAAACTCACCATGCCCCTTACTAAATACATTGGACTGTATACTTTTTTAAAAAGGGGTCATTTGGGGGGTATTTGTACTTTCCTGATATTTCAGAGCATCAAGAAATGAGATAGACCGTCAGTGCATCAGGTTTGACCAGATGTTATCAACTTTTAATTATTTGCACCATAGCTTGTAGACTCTATAACTTTCAAGGAGACTAAATAATATCCACTAATTTGGGTTATTTTTACCAAAGAGATGTAGCAGTATAAATTTTGGCCCAAATTTACAAACAAAAATTACTTATTTGCAAAATTTTATCATAGAAACTAAAAAAAGTGTTGTTTTTTCAAAATTTTCACTCTTTTTTCACCTATGTCGCACAAAAAAAAAAAAAATCCAGTGGTGATTAAATACCACCAAAAGAAAGCTCTATTTGTATGAAAAAAATGATAAAAATTTTGTTTGGGTAAAGTGTTGCATGACTGAGTAATTGGCATTCAAAGTGTGAGAGCGCTGAAAGCGAAAAATTGGTCTGGGAAGGAAGGGTGTATAAATGCCCTGTATTGAAGTGGTTAAGGTTACAAAAACAAAACTTTTTCTTCTAGTCTTCTAGCCAGTCTTGTGATGTCACTGAAGCTTTCTCTTCTTTTTCAGTGGTGATGGGGCAGACATTCCTCCTGAACTGAGGACATAATGGCGCTGATATAATGACATGTGAGCACCACTTATTTCTGGAGCACTGTCCACCCAGCCTGCACAATGACACACAAATAATTGGCCGAATGACATGACTGTCATTCTGCCTAAAGAGAACCAGGGGTACAAGTCTGAGAAAGACGCTGGGGACAGCACTGGAACACAAAAAGGGTATGTAAAGCTTGGTGACTTGTTTTTTCCAAGTACAGGAGGGAAAATGAAAAAGAAATTGGAGTTGAATTTTCAAGCTTGAGTAAGCAGTATGTGTTTCTCTTTTCTGTCTAATCTAACTACAAATATTGTTACATACGGTAATTACATAGTTAATCTGGTTAAGAAAAAATACAAGTCCATCCAGTTCAACCAACAGAAAAAAACACACGCACACAAATAGAAAACCTATAGAAAATCCTGGGGCGTGGTCTAGCGCCACTCTAAGATGGACGCCGAGCTCTCTTGCACACCGGAGCAGCTTCCATTAGCTATGGGGCCCCAAAAGAGCTTGCCAGCGATGGGAAAGGGTGACAGAAGCTCCTCAGGCACCCACAATCCTCGAGACTTGGGTCCGCAGCCAGCGGGTAAAATACCCGCGGTGTTCTGAGTAACAGAGGGAGAAGGCCATGCAGTCTTGGCCTCAGCACCGCCAGCACAGCCTGTAAAACCACTCGGAGGCTCCTGTCCCCTCACATATACTGGACACAGACCAACAGAGCCTGTTCAAAGCCTCAGCATGTCTGATGTTTAGATTGTAGCCATGGACATAAAATCCACCCTGTCAGCAGCGATTACAGACCTCAGAGCTGACATACAGGCTATAGCATCCAGGATGGGCACAGTGGAGCAGGCCTCAGCACGCCACGCGGACGCTATCAGGCAAGTGCAAAAATCCTCTGACATCCACCTCTCACACATTATAGGGATTTACAGACACCTAGAGGATCTCGATAACCGTGGCCGTCGCCACAATATTCGCATTAGAGGAGTCCTAGAAACAATCGATCAAAATCCATTAGAACAAACTGCTTCAACCCTCTTTAATGACCTGTTAGACAGAACCCTGGACTCGCCTATAGAATTTGAAAGGATCCACAGAACTCTCAGATCTAGAGGACAGGACACATATCCCCCCAGGGACATCATATGCTGCTTGGTTCATTTTCCCTTAAAAGAGGCCATATTAAAAAAAGCTAGAGAAAAAAATTGAGTGCTTTTTAGTGGAAATGAAATCATACTATACCAGGACCTATCAAATATAATGCTTCAACAACACAGACCACTACGCCCATTACTGGAACAACTGAGAACCAGGGGCATACCATGCCAATGGAAGTTTCCATTTTGCCTATCCACCACGTGGAGAGGCCATGCTGCCCTGCTATGTACTCCTGATCATCTACAAGTATTCTGTGAAACACTGAATATGCCGACCGTTGATGTGCCTGAATGGTATAATTCATTCCTGATCAATGACACATGGATAGTTGTCACCAAAACTACACACCAAGAGCACAAAGAAACCGTGACCGCTGTCACAGATCTCCACCAGCCCAGTACAACAGAAGAGAAGGACAAGGAAGCCCAGGATTATCTCCTCATCGACGCAAAGACCACATGGATCACCTGGATCATACGGATACCTGATTTTCTTTCTATACCAAAGCCATTCTAATCTAAAAGAACTGGCATAAAGATAACTGAAAAATATCCTTTGTTAGAACAATATACCCACAAAAGGGCATATCTATTAGACTGTTTATGTCTAATCCCTTCCTTTTTTTCTAGTATACACCTACAGCACCAACATGGATAACGCATATCCACAAAGACATGAAGAGGACGTGATCTAATCATAAAATAACTATCCGTTAGTACTACTCATACATGGTTACAGCTCCTAATCTTACTCAAAAGAAGGAACAATTACCCCCATGTTCTTTTTGGAAAATATTCTCTAACTGTCCACAATGGACTTACTCCTCAGAGAAAGGGAATAAAAGTAAAAAAAAGGGGAAAAAAATGTAGCCATGGTGTAAGCACTACTGACAAACAATCCACCAAATCACCCTACTGCCGGACTTCGTACATACTTTCCAGAGACAATGAACAGTCTTTTGCAAGCTTTGTTTGTGTTGTTTTATTGGGGGGTACAACATGGATAGGGATAGGGATATGGGATGCCCATAGAATTCATCATTGCCATCATATTTAAAGATTCCAATACACTTTGTAAAGAGTTAGAGCCTGAAGATTGAATGTGCATAATAGACTAGATATAAATCTTCTCCTGCATCTCCATGCAGACTGTTGCTCCTCCTGCATCTCCACGCAGACTACTGTTTCTAATCGTACACACGACCGGAAAATACGCGGGACTTTGCAGTGGAGGTCCGCCGGACTTTCCGAACGAGCGGACTTGTGCACACACGAACGGACTTTCGACGGCGGTCCGACGGATTTTCCAAATGAACGGACTTGCCCACACACATGGAGTAAAGTCCGTTCATTTTGAACATGACTCTAGGTACGACGGGACTAGAGAAGGTAGTGAATCTCGCCACTTTCATCGGCGAGATTGACACCTTGCGAGCCCCGTCACCTGGTATGGATTTTGAGGGTAACCCCCTACTCCGAAAAAAACGGTGTGGGGGTCCCGCCAAAGTCCATGCCAGAACCTTATACGAGCATGCAGCCTGGCCGGTCAGCAAAGGGAGTGGGGATGAGTGAGCGTACCAGGCCGCATGCCCTCAATATGGGGGGTGGGTGCTTTTGGGGAGGGGGGCGCCCTGCGGCCCCCCCACCCCAAAACACCTTGTCCCCATGTTGATGAGGACAAGGGCCTCTTTCCGACAACCCTGGCCGTTGGTTGCCGGGGTCTGCGGGCAGGGGGCTTATCGGAATCAGGGAGATCGGAGGCCCGCCACCCTATGTGAATGAGTATGGGGTATATGGTACCCCTACCCACTTACCTAGGAAAAAAAAGTCAATAAAAAACACACTAGACAGGTTTTTAAAGTAGTTTATTAGGCAGCTCTGAGGGTCCTCTTTCCGGCCTCTTCTCCCGCTCTCCAGTTGTTCTGCCGGGCTCCTCTGCTATATTCTTCCAGGTCTTTTACTAGCATTGGCCGGGTCTTCTGGTTCGTCGCCGCCGCCACCGCCATCTTCTTCTTATTATTATCAATTTTCTTCCTTCTTCTCTTATCCTGATGTTGACGCAACGCTCTCTCCCACTGTAATGCGCTGGACACGCTGCGTATCGACTTATATAGGCACAATGGGTGGTGATGTCCCCGCCCCTTATGGTGTCACTGTCCCAGGGCATGCTGGGACTTTGACACCATAAGGGGCGGGGTCACCAGGTGATGTCACCTGGTGACCACGCCCCTTATGCCTATATGAGTCGATACGCAGCATGTCCAGTGCATTACAGCGGGAGAGAGTGTCGTGTCAACATCGGAAGAAGAGAAGAAGGAAGAAGAAGAAGGCGGCGGCGGCGAACCAGAAGACCGGGCCAACGCTAGTAAAAGAACTGGAAGAAGATAGCGGAGGAGCCCGTCAGAACAACCGAAGAGCAGAAGAAGAGGCCGGAAAGCGCGGAGAGACCCCCGAAGTCGGAAGAAGACCCCCGATGCTGCCTAATAAACTACTTTAAAAACCTGTCTAGTGTGTTTTTTTTATTGACTTTTTTTGAATGGGTAGGGGTACCATGTACCCCATACTCATTCAAATAGGGTGGGGGGGGCGGGATCTGGGGGCCCCTTATTAAAGGGGGCTCCCGGATTCCGATAAGCCCCCCGCCCGCAGACCCCGACAACCAACGGCCATGGTTGTCGGGAAGAGGCCCTTGTCCTCATCAACATGGGGACAAGGTGCTTCGGAGTGGGGTGCTCCCTCCCCCAAAGCACCCACCACCCATGTTGCTCGCTCGCTCGTCCCCACCCCCTTTCCTGACCGGCCCATGGGGGGGACCCCCACGCTGTTTTTTCGGCGTAGGGTCTACCCTCAAAATCCATACCAGGCGACAGGGCTCGCAAGGTGTCAATCTCGCCGTTGAAAGCGGCGAGATTGACTACCTTCTCTAGTCCCGTCGTACCTAGAGTCACGTTCAAAATGAATGGACTTTACTCTGTGTGTGGGCAAGTCAGTTAATTTGGAAAGTCCGTCGGACCTGCATACAGACGGGCGAAATTCCGGACAGGAACTGGGTCCAACAGACATGTTTTAAATCTAGGTCCGACAGACTTTTGTGAAGAAAAAGACTATGGTCCGCCGGAAAGTCTGATCGTGTGTACGCGGCATAAGAGTTCTCCATCCATCACCGTGTGAGGGACAGAAACATTACTTTTGACCGGGTAAAAGCAATGGTCGTAGATCTCTTCACCTCCTGCCCAAACTTGCTTCTTCCTGTACAGACTTGATTCCTCCTGCACAAACTTGTAGTTGCTAATTGAAGTATGACACATCCTCTTCTATTGGGAAGTATGAACTCACTCTGAACAAGCCCCTCTACTGGCTCTGGTGGCTCGCTGCTACTAGGCCTGAGGCCTGCAGAACCTCTTTCCGGAGGCCTAGTAGGTTAAAAGCCTGTCTTCTAGAAAATGGACTACTGCTCCAAGCCAGCCCAACTTGCAAACCATGTGCCCTCTGGGTACACTGATTTGACACACATCCCCACAGTCTCTTCTCTGATCCAGGACTCCTCATCATCCACTGTGTGCATGATAAAGACTCTGCTAATGACGTGTAGAAGCAGAGTTCCCTCACAGATTCCCTGGCACCTACAGCCATCCACTGTGGTAATACTCACGACCTTCCAGCCCTGAGTCCTTGATGAGGAACTTGTCCGGACCATTATTTCTGACAGCTTCTCCTGCTCCTCTGCTCCAGGGTTTCCCTGCCACTGACCGTGTGGTGACAGAGACATTGCCAATGACCGTGTAGAGGCAACATTCCTTCACAGCTCTCCGCGGGCCTCCTCCTGCGATCGGTACACCCCCCCAGATGGGGGTGTCCTCCTGAGGTTGTCTAGCACTCCATTCCTCACTTCACCCAGTCGACTTCTCCTCCACAGTGACATGTGACCTCAGCTCATATAGGAGGCCCGCCCCCCTGCCAACACCAGTTAGGGATTGGTCAGGGCTCCCACATGTGCTGCCTGCCACTCCAGCTCTTGGCCAAGCCTCTCTTCCAGAACATTCTCCCTGGAAGCAGGCAAGGCTCCTCAAAACTGGAGCACAATTGATCACACCCACTGCTACTCTAACCACTCCTAGCCCCCAGATCAAAACAGACAGGCAAAGCTTGCAGCATAAGCCTGCCTAAATTTGGCTGTGTTGAACAAACCCTAGTAATATAACTCTTACTAGCACCTACCTACTGGTAGAGGGTGCTACAAATATATAGCACGAGCCAAATGGACATTAATATTATCAATCTCAAAAACTGCTCATACTAATGGTATGCCATTATATAAATGTTGATTTTATTTGAAAGTCGTATATGATTGCTCTAAGGAAAATAAAGGAAAGGAAAATAAAAAGTTCAAGAAGCAAAATAATTAAATTATAAATGTTGTTTACTCTTTAGTAACATTTTAAAATTAGAGTTGAGCTGAGTTCGGGACCGAACTTGACCCCAAACCCGAACCCTATTGAAGTCCATGGGGACCCGAACTTTTGAAGACTAAAATGGAAAGGGCTAGAGGGCTGCAAATGGCAGAAAAATGTTGTTAAGAGCACGGGAAGTGCCCTGCAAACAAATGTGGATAGGGAAATAACTTAAAATAACATAAAATACATAAAAATAAAAAAATAATATGCTGGAGGCCCCCTTCTCAGAAGAAGAGGCACAGGAAGTCATTAAGAACCTTAGAAACTCAACGGCACGATGCCACACATATGGTGGGAATGCCCCACAATACGCCCTTTCTGGAAAAAAATATTCAATTTATTCTATAAGCTTGTGGGAAAATAAAATACTTTGAAATTAAATAAAAAAAATTTTCAATTAGGGTATAACCCAAAAGAGTGAAAAAGATCAAAAATACAACAATGGCTGGGTAAGGCCGGTGATGTGTCGAATTCTGTCCCCCGTCGGATAGTGTCCGCCCTGTACTGCGCTTGCGCAGTACGTAGGACAAGGGGATTTCGAAAATCTCCGAAGACGAACGGCGCCTGCGCGGTGAGTCCAGATTCAAGCCCCACCATCCAAGGTTCAAGCCGAGCGAAGCGAGGCCGTGTTAGAAAAATGTGGCAAGCGAATCATGGTGAGCAAAGCGAGCCCGCAAGGGGCCCTGTTACTATGTGCTACCGTATGTCCACTTGGATGGTGGGGCTTGAACCTGCACTCACTGGAATCTCCTTGTCCTACGTACTGCGCAAGCGATGCACCTGCGCAGTCCGGCCTGGACACTATCCGATGGCAGAACACCGTATACATGTCTATTCTGCACAAGGTACGGACAATTCCTGTGGGATCCATGCCTGGTTCATTTTAATGAACGTGAGCTTGTCCACATTGGCTCTGGACAGGCAGCTGCGCATGTCTGTGATAACGCCCCCTGCCGTGCTAAATACACGTTCAGATAATACACTGGCTGCAGGGCAGGCCAGCACCTCCAAGGCGTAAAGGGCAAGCTCAGGCCATGTGCCCAATTTGGAGACCCAGAAGTTGAAGGGGGCAGACCAGGGCTCAAGTCCTGCGGGAACGCATGGGAATGGAGTTCCTGTACTTTTTCCACAATAGGAACTCAGTTCCCGTTAGCAGCTGCGTCCTGCAAGACTTTGAAGTATGCAAGCTGTGTGGCAGGTGCTACACCAGCAGCTCCCGACACAGCTCGCAATAGTAAGTGCTGCACACCTGACCATTCAGGCATTGCCAGTAGGGGACCCTGTGACAGCTTCAGCTTCGATCAACCTGTAAATCACAGCTTGCTGACATGTAGATCAGGTCCCTGCTGCTAAGAGATTGTATTTAGTCAGACCTCTTGTGATGCGCTCCTCCCCGCTGGCCCCTCCTGATTTTCTGTCTCCTCATCTCCCCCCCCCCTCCCAGTCTCCTGCATACTTGCTCTGTGTGTCCCACTGAATCCCCCCTCCTCTATCTTCAGTGCCATAGGATGAGAGAACCCAGAGGAGGAGCACAGCTATTCAGCTCACAGGACATGCAGGGAGAGAGGTGAGCTGAGGGAGGAACATCAGTTTGGGGTGGTAAGTTGAGCACAATACCTGGCAAAGTTTAATGCCAGGAGGGAAGTTTATGTGGAAATATGTGAAGGATTGGAATAGCAACGAGTGTGTGTTGGAGCCCTGCAGAGTTTGCAGCCCCCCAAGCTAACATACATCTCCTAAGCAGGAACACATCACTATCTCCCCAAGCATTCTGTCCAGATAATGTGCAGTTCATTTATGACCCTTCCGTTTAACCCTGTGTTATCCAAACTCCGTTCAATGAAAAAAGTGGAAACTCACCACATAAACACTCTATATACAAATCAAAATTCCCCAATAAAGATCAGAACATAATGTTCACATTTGCATGGAAGCACAATTGAATGAATGCTGATTATTCAGAGAATTACCGTATTTATGTTTGAGGATTGTTTATTTTATTTTTTTTATGTACTAACAGTTAAGCTTCATACACACAATACGAAAATTGGATAAAAAAAATACCACTTTTGAAGCGTTTCTTTTTTTGGTGGGCGAGTGGATCTTGGGTGGGAGTTCCCACACTTTTTACCCCAGGACTTGACCCCTGGGGCAGACCCGTCATTCAGTACGTGTAGGCGTGTGTACACATACTGCTCCACCATGTCGGTGAAATGCTGCCTCCTGTTAAGACGTTCCATCTCAGCTGGTAGTGCTGGTTGTTGTGGCGTGCTGACAAAGCTTTTCCACATTTCGGCCATGCAAACCCTGCCTTCTGAGGTGCTGGCGCTGCCCTGGCTGCGTTGGCGACCTCTTCCTCCTCATCTGCCTTCACCTTGTGCTTCCACCGTACCCCCGCTGTCAGGTGAGAATGCCACCAGCAGCGCGTCTACCAGCGTGCGCTTGTACTCACGCATCTTACAATCACACTCCAGTGAGGGAATTAAGGACGGTACGTTGTCCTTCTAACGGGGATCCAGCAGCGTGGCCACCCAGTAATCAGTAAACATGTGCGATTAGTTTCGCACGAATCGAAATTCGTACAAATTTTTTTCGAAATTCGTACGAATCCAAATTACGAATTTTTACAAATACGAATTCTGTACGAAATTTCGTTTACGAATTTCGGATCCAAATGATCCGAATCCAAACTACCAAATGATGAATTTCAACTAATATGAAAGAAATTATAGCGGATATAACGAATGATTCGAATGAATTCGAGATTCAGTATAACGAATATAGACACTCTACGAATAATAACGAATTATCCAAAAACTTATTAACGTTACATAACACATAAGTCTATTATCTATTGTTCACCAATCATTCAGAGGAAGTAAGAAATACGAAATTTCGTATTCGTAAACGAAATTTCGGATTTCGTACTTCCTCTTAGTGATTGGTGAACAATAGACAATAGACTTGTGTTATGTAACGTTAATACCTTTTCAGATAATTTGTTATTATTCGTAGAGTGTCGATATTCGTAACGATTCGTAAAGATTCGTAACGATATTAAAGATTCGTACGAAATTCGTATTTTGTACGAATCCGAATTAAATTTCGTACACGAATTACGATTTTTTTTTATACGAAACGGAACGGAACGAAACTAAACAATTTTTTTGACGGCTCCCATGTCTAGTAATCAGCACCAGTTAGAATGTGGGCAACTCGGCGGTCGTTGCTGAGACACTGCAGCATGTAATCGATCATGTGTCCTCTGTGGGAGGTATATCGTCTGTGTCCTCTGTATCCCTCCAGCCACGCACCAGTGATGGCCATGAGCTGATCTGTGTGCCACCCTGCTGTGAACATGGTTCCTCCTCCTCCATCTCCTCCTCCTCATTCTCCACCTCGTCATCTTCCAGAACTGTGCCCTTGCTGGACAATTGTGTACCTGGCGTTTGTTGGTGCAGGAACCCACCCTCGTAGCCACTTGTGAATGACTGCCCTGAAAGCCTTGGAAATTATTTCTCCTCCTCCTCCTCCTGTGCCACATCCTCTTCCATCATCGCCCAAAGCATTTTTTCAAGGAGGCATAGAACTGGCATAGTAACGCTGAGAACTGCGTCATCGGCACTGGCCATGTTGGTGGAGTACTCGAAACAGCGCAACAAGGCACACAGGTCTCGCATGGAAGCCAAGTTATTGGTGGTGAAGTGGTGCTGTTCCGCAGAGCAACTCACGCATGCGTGCTGCAGCTGACGCTCCACTATTACCAGCTGCTGCTCGCATAGTCTGGCCAGCATGTGCAAGGTGGAGATCCACCTTGTGGGCACGTCACATATGAGGCGGTGAGCGGGAAGGCCGAAGTTATGCTGCAGCGCTGACAGGCAAGCAGCAGCAGGGTGAGAACGCCGAAAGTGCGCACAGTCGGGCCGCACTTTCTGCAGCAGCTCTGGCATATCAGGGTAATTTTTAAGCAACCTCTGGACCACCAAGTTCAGCACATGTGCCAGGCAAGGGATGTGCGTCAAACCGGCTAGGCCCAGAGCTGATACGAGATTTCGCCCATTATCGCACACCACCAAGCCGGGCTTGAGGCTCATTGCCACCAACCACTCATCGGTCTGTTGTTCCATGTCCCTCCACAACTCCTACGCGGTGTGGGGTTTTTCCCCCAAACAGGAAAGTTTTAAAACTGCCTGCTGTCGTTTAGCCCTGGCTGTGCTGAAGTTGGTGGTGAAGGTGTTATGCTGACCGGATGAGGAGGCGGTAGAGAATGAGGAAGCGGAGTAGGAGGAGTTAGCAACAGGAGGCAAACTGAAGCGCCCTGCAATCCTCGTGGTGGAAGGACATGCGCCAAACTGCTATCCGCCTCAGGCCCAGCCGCCACTGCATTTACCCAGTGTGCTATTAGGGAGATATAACGTCCCTGACCGTGCTTACTGGTCCACGCATCCGTAGTTAGGTGGACCTTGCCACAGATGGCGTTGCGCAGTGCCTACCTGATTTTGTCCCCCACTTGGTTGTGCAGGGAAGGAATGGCTTGCCTGGAAAAGTAGTGGCGGCTGGGCGCGACGTACTGTGGGACAGTCAATGCAATCAGGCTTTTAAAACTCTGCGTCTCCACCAGACTGAATGACAGCATTTCAAAGGCCAGGAGTTTTGAAATGCTGGCATTCAGGGCCAGGGATCGCGGGTGTGTAGGGGGGTACTTCCTCTTCCGCTCCAGTGTTTGGGAGATAGAGAGCTGAACGCTTCCATGGGACATTGTGGAGATGGTTGGTGACCCAGGTGGTAGTGTTGCTGGCAGATCCTCTGTTTGCGGGTTGGCAGGTGCCACTGTCACTACAGAGGTGGATGAAGAGGCCGAGACTGCAGCAGAAGAGGAAGCAGGAGGAGCCAGAGACCTTTCTTGGTTTTTGAGGTGTCTACTCCACTGCAGCTCGTGCTTTGCACTTAGATGCCTGGTCATGCAGGTTGTGCTCAGGTCAAGAACGTTTATGCCTCGCTTCAGGCTCTGATTGCACAGTGTGCAAACCACTCGTGTCTTGTCATCAGCACATTGTCTGAAGAACTGCCATGCTAGGGAAATCCTTGGACCTGGCTTTGGTGTGCTCTGTCCCTTGCTGCGTTGGGCAGTAGCAGGCCTACTGTCTAGGGGACGGACGCTACGCTTTTGCACCCTGCTGTGCTGGTGGCTCTGTGCGACCACAGCCTCTTCCTCCGAACTACATTGGTCACCTGCATGACGTTAGTTCCATGTGGGGGTCGAGGACCTCATCGTCCTCCACATCATTTTCCACCCAGTCTTTACCCCTGCCCTCCTTGTCGGTCTGCACAATTGCGAAAGCAGCAGCAGTTGGCACCTGTGTTTTGTCATCATCCGAGACGTGTTGCGATGGTCCTCCCATGTACTCATCTTGAAACATAAGTGGTTGGGCATCGGTGCACACAATCTCTTCCACTTCTGGGGCAGGGCTAAGTGGATGACCCTGGGAAACCCTGCTAACAGAGTCATCAAAAAGCAGAAGAGACTGCTGCAGGATTTGGGGCTCAGACTGCTTGGCTGATTTGCAAGGGGGTGAGGTGAAAGACTGATTGACATTGGCTGCAGGTGCAAACTCTGATCTTTCAGCAGGAGACTGGGTGGGAGACAATGTGAAGGAACCGGAGGCACTGTCAGCAACCCAATCTACTATCGCCTGTACTTGTCCTGGCCTCAACATTCGTACAGCTGCATTAGGCCCAACCAAATACCAATGCAGGTTCTGTCGCCTACTCGCACCTGAGGAAGGTGTTTCACTTGTACGTGTAGCTGGCACAGATCGACCACGTACTCTCCCTGCAACAGGAGCTCCACCAGCAGCACCACGACCGGAGCCACGTCCCTTCTTTGACGTTCTCCTCATATTTCTCAAATTTAGGATCTTGCCATAAATGAGTGTTTTTAGAATAGCAGAATAGAGCAACAGTATCTAAAGGGTGTATCTCACACGTACAGATATGCAGAAAATGCTATTCAAAAAAACATTTAGTAATTAGATTTCTGAAGCAGGACTCCTATCTATGGGAAAAATCAATGAATGGTGTCGCGCTCCTAAACTGATGTCAGTATAAAAATCGCATACAGTCGCTGTTGTGTCAAAACAGCGAACAGGGAATGATATGCAGATTTAAAGTGACTAAGTGCAACACAGGCTAAACCATCAGTAAAACAATCAAATGCATAAAATACAATAAGCTGAAACCAGCTGTAGAGCAACAATCAATATAAAAAAATGCATGAAATATATGCGTACAAGTGTATATATATAAAGTGGCTAATGTGCAGAAACCGTGATAAAAAACACACTGCGGTGCATAAATAAATTGCTATATAAAACACAGGAGTGGATGAATAAAGTGACTCTAAAAACAAGTATAATCACTAGGTTGCTGTGAAGCAATAAACCAATAATTGGAATATTAATAAAGTGATGATAAGTGGTTTAGGTTAAAAAATAACCATAAGGTGTATAACAAAGAAGATGAAGGGAGTGGTGAAAACCAATAGAATATTGGTGAGTGTACTAGTGGCAGTTGTGAATGATGCTGCTAGCAATAGCGACTAGTGTGAACAATGGTACTATAAAATAGCAACAAACAGGGGTGATCGGGGTAGTGACAGATAAAAGTGAAATTGTAATGTGATTAGAAAGATCAACAATTACAAAACAATATAAGTGACAGTCCATATGACATTAGGCTCTATAGAAAACGTAGAGCTGGTGATGGCAGATGTAATCCAATCTGGGCTGCACTATGGTGCCGAGTGCCAGGTGGGGGTGGGTGATGGTGGGTGAGCTTGCCCAGGGTGATGATAGTGCTGAGGTCTTCGGTGCTAATGACACCCGTGGGTGTCCTCCCTAATTACCTTTTTACTGCAAGGTAAGCAGCATGTATGCAGATGCCAGGATGATGGACTCTCTCTGGGGGGTACTTCAAGGGCCTCTCAGGGGGATGTGGCTCAGGGGTCTCTTGCACGGTACTCCTCTCCTGTCCGGGATGTGTGGAGCCTATATGGTGGTTGCTTCCTGGTACTCAGGACCAGGTTCCGCTCAGCATGTACCAAGATATAGTGGGTATGGAGATGGGAAAGAGTAACATAAAGGGACCCGTATAGTGTAGTATTCGTGGAAAACAATGAATGAGCTTTAATGTTTAAAAGAAGGTACTCACATAAACAGTGATATCGCAGTGTACATTCAAAACGAGCGCCGAGCTCGTGGCCAGTGAGTCACTTCCGGGGTCCGTATCCTACTAGGGTTGCCACCTTTTCTTCAAGCCAAACCCGAACACTTTAGAGGCGCACGGCATGGCACCCCAACCGCGGTGCTATTTTGCAGCGATTGTCACCCGACAAATCGCGGGAAAATCACGTAAACAGAATTGTGGGATGCCTGTGGGATGCCTTTGTGATTGGGGTGCCATTATCCCCATTCTCTCCTATTACAAATCTCATTTCCCTACCAGCACAAATCCTCCTCCTTCCAATACCCCCATGGCAGCCGACAGGGGGTATCACGGGTCCCCAGTACACAGGGGGATCCAGACAGCAGAGGGTTCGGAGTGGGGGACAACTACAGAGATTGATGGGGGAAATTACAGAGGAGGGGTGCAAATACAGAGCTAGGGGGCAAATACAGAGATAGGGAACAATTACAGAGGAAGAGGAGTGCAAATACAGGAGGAGGAGGGGGTGACAAATACAGGAGGAGGAGGGGGTGACAAATACAGAGAAGGGGAGACAATTACAGAGGAGGGGAGGGTGCAAATACAGAGGAAGAGGATGCAAATACAGGAGGAGGGGGTGGCAAATTACAAAGAAGGGGGGGGGGCAATTACAGAGGAGGGGGGGTGCAAATACAGAGGAAGAGGATGCAAATACAGGAGGAGGGGGTGACAAATACAGGAGGAGGGGGGGGGCAAATACAGGAGGAGGAGGGGGTGGCAATTACAGAGAAGGGGAGACAATTACAGGAGGAGGGGGGGGGGGGTGCAAATACAGAGGAAGAGGATGCAAATACAGGAGGAGGGGGTGGCATATACAGAGGAAGAGGAGACAATTACAGAGGAGGGGGTGCAAATACAGACAAGGGGGGGGGGAAATTACAGAGAAGGGGAACAATTATAGAGGAGGGGGGTGACAAATACAGGAGGAGGAGGGGGCAAATACAGGAGGAGGAGGGGGTGGCAATTACAGAGAAGGGGAGACAATTACAGAGGAGGGGAGACAATTACAGAGGAGGGGAGACAATTACAGAGGAGGGGGGGTGCAAATACAGAGGAAGAGGATGCAAATACAGGAGGAGGAGGGGTGACAAATACAGGAGGAGGAGGGGGGTGACAAATACAGGAGGAGGAGGGGGTGGCAAATACAGGAGAAGGAGGGGGAGACAATTACAGAGGAGGGGAGACAATTACAGAGGAGGGGAGACAATTACAGAGGAGGGGAGACAATTACAGAGGAGGGGAGACAATTACAGAGGAGGGGGGGTGCAAATACAGAGGAAGAGGATGCAAATACAGGAGGAGGGGGTGACAAATACAGGAGGAGGAGGGGGGGGGGGGGTGGCAAATACAGGAGGAGGAGGGGGTGACAAATACAGGAGGAGGAGGGGGTGGCAATTACAGAGAAGGGGAACAATTACAGGAGGAGGGGGGGTGCAAATACAGAGGAAGAGGATGCAAATACAGGAGGAGGGGGTGACAAATACAGGAGGGAGGAGGGGAGGAGGAGGAGGAGGTGGCAAATACAGGAGGAGGAGAGACAATTACAGAGGAGGGGGGGTGCAAATACAGAGGAAGAGGATGCAAATACAGGAGGAGGGGGTGACAAATACAGGAGGAGGGGGTGGCATATACAGAGGAAGAGGAGACAATTACAGAGGAGGGGGTGCAAATACAGACAAGGGGGGGAAATTACAGAGAAGGGGAACAATTATAGAGGAGGGGGTGACAAATACAGGAGGAGGAGGGGGCAAATACAGGAGGAGGAGGGGGTGGCAATTACAGAGAAGGGGAGACAATTACAGAGGAGGGGAGACAATTACAGAGGAGGGGGGGTGCAAATACAGAGGAAGTGGATGCAAATACAGGAGGAGGGGGGTGACAAATACAGGAGGAGGAGGGGGTGGCAATTACAGAGGAGGGGGTGACAAATACAGGAGGAGGGGGTGGCATATACAGGAGGAGGGGGGGTGCAAATACAGGGGAAGAGGATGCAAATACAGGAGGAGGGGGTGACAAATACAGGAGGAGGGGGTGGCATATACAGAGGAAGAGGAGACAATTACAGAGGAGGGGGTGCAAATACAGACAAGGGGGGGAAATTACAGAGAAGGGGAACAATTATAGAGGAGGGGTGACAAATACAGGAGGAGGAGGGGGCAAATACAGAGGAGGGGAGACAATTACAGAGGAGGGGAGACAATTACAGAGGAGGGGAACAATTAGAGAGGAGGGGGGGTGCAAATACAGAGGAAGAGGATGCAAATACAGGAGGAGGAGGGGGTGGCAAATACAGGAGGAGGAGGGGGGTGGCAAATACAGGAGGAGGAGGGGTGGCAATTACAGAGAAGGGGAGACAATTACAGAGGAGGGGGGGTGCAAATACAGGAGGAGGGGGTGACAATTACAGAGGAGGGGAGACAATTACAGAAGAGGGGAACAATTACAGAGGAGGGGGGGTGCAAATACAGAGGAAGAGGATGCAAATACAGGAGGAGGGGGTGGCATATACAGAGGAAGAGGAGACAATTACAGAGAAGGGGAACAATTATAGAGGAGGGGGTGACAAATACAGGAGGAGGAGGGGGTGGCAATTACAGAGAAGGGGAGACAATTACAGAGGAGGGGAGACAATTACAGAGGAGGGGGGGGTGCAAATACAGTGGAAGAGGATGCAAATACAGGAGGAGGGGGTGGCATATACAGAGGAAGAGGAGACAATTACAGAGGAGGGGGGTGCAAATACAGACAAGGGGGGGAAATTACAGAGAAGGGGAACAATTATAGAGGAGGGGGTGACAAATACAGGAGGAGGAGGGGGCAAATACAGGAGGAGGAGGGGGTGGTAATTACAGAGAAGGGGAGACAATTACAGAGGAGGGGGGGGGGGGTGCAAATACAGAGGAAGAGGATGCAAATACAGGAGGAGGGGGTGACAAATACAGGAGGAGGGGGTGGCATATACAGAGGAAGAGGAGACAATTACAGAGGAGGGGGTGCAAATACAGACAAGGGGGGGAAATTACAGAGAAGGGGAACAATTATAGAGGAGGGGGTGACAAATACAAGAGGAGGAGGGGGTGGCAATTACAGAGAAGGGGAGACAATTACAGAGGAGGGGAACAATTACAGAGGAGGGGGGGTGCAAATACAGAGGAAGAGGATGCAAATACAGGAGGAGGGGGTGGCATATACAGAGGAAGAGGAGACAATTACAGAGGAGGGGGGGGGGTGGCAAATACAGGAGGAGGAGGGGGTGACAAATACAGGAGGAGGAGGGGGTGGCAATTACAGAGAAGGGGAGACAATTACAGGAGGAGGGGAACAATTACAGAGGAGGGGGGTGCAAATACAGAGGAAGAGGATGCAAATACAGGAGGAGGGGGTGACAAATACAGGAGGAGGGGGTGACAAATACAGTGGAGGGGGTGGCATATACAGAGGAAGAGGAGACAATTACAGAGGAGGGGGTGCAAATACAGGAGGAGGAGGATGCAATTACAGAGGAGGGGTGCAAATACAGACAAGGGGGGGGAATTACAGAGAAGGGGAACAATTACAGAGGAGGGGTGACAAATACAGGAGGAGGAGGGGGTGGCAAATACATAAGGAGGGGGTGACAAATACAGGAGGAGGAGGGGGTGGCAAATACAGGAGGAGGAGGGGGTGGCAAATACATAAGGAGGGGGTGGCAAATACAGGAGGAGGGGGAAAACACAGAGGAGTCAAAACATAAGAGAGAGAGGCGACAGGCAGCTGCTGGTGCAGAAGTTTTTAATAAAATAAATGCTTAAAAACAATCCACTCACTCTTCATGTCAGAGCTGTATATGTCAGTCTGTGAAGTCGGCTGTCCCATCCTCCCATCCAATCAACGCTGCTGTTATCACTGGAGGAAACAGAGAGCCACGGGAAACTCATGTGAACTGTCAGCCTCTGATGATGGAGGCGTGGTTAAGCCTCCGGAACGCTCTGATTGGTCACAGCATCCCAGGCTGACAGCTCACTGCAGTCTCCCCGCAGCTCTGTGTTATTGGCTTTCTCAAGCGATTCAGTAATAACAGCATTGTGGATTGGAGGGGAGGATGGGACAGCCGACTAAGTTCACAGACTGACAGTGAGTGGATTGTTTTTAAGAATTTACTTTATTAAAAACTTCTGCACCAGCAGCTGCCTGTCGCCTCTCTCTCTGTTTTCATTGCTCTGTATTTGCTCCCCCTGCCCGCCGCTACAATCCCCCTGCTGTCCGGGTCCCCCTGTGTGCTGGGGCTTGTAAAAGGCGGCCCCATGGTAACCCCTGTGAGCTGGAAATGGTGTCCGGGTGTGAGGCAGAGGGAAACCCGGGCACAGCCTCCTAAACCCGTACTGTCCGGGTCAAAACCGGACAGGTGGCAACCCTATATCCTACGCGTGTCGTCACCGTCACGTGGCTTCATCCGGGATAATGAGAGGACAGTAGGAAGTGTCTTTAAATAGGAACGCTTAAAGAATAGCGGTCGGACATTTTGTTGTGGAAAACCTATGTTTATAATGGAGCGGCCATTTTCTTAGGGATAGGCTACAACCGCGGCCATTTTTTTGTAGATTTTAAGAGACACAGGCGATAAAAATATATTATATATTATCGCCTGTGTCTCTTAAAATCTACAAAAAAATGGCCGCGGTTGTAGCCTATCCCTAAGAAAATGGCCGCTCCATTATAAACATAGGTTTTCCACAACAAAATGGCCGACCGCTATTCTTTAAGCGTTCCTATTTAAAGACACTTCCTACTGTCCTCTCATTATCCCCGATGAAGTCACGTGACGGTGACGACACGCGTAGGATACGGACCCCGGAAGTGACGCACTGGCCACGAGCCTGGCGCTCGTTCTGAATGTACACTGCGATATCACTGTTTATGTGAGTACCTTCTTTTAAACATTAAAGCTCATTCATTGTTTTCCACGAATACTACACTATACGGGTCCCTTTGTGTTACCCTCTCCCATCTCCATACCCACTATATCTTGGTACATGCTGAGCGGAACCTGGTCCTGAGTACCAGGAAGCAACCACCATATAGGCTCCACACATCCCGGACAGGAGAGGAGTACCGTGCAAGAGACCCCTGAGCCACATCCCCCTGAGAGGCCCTTGAAGTACCCCCCAGAGAGAGTCCATCATCCTGGCATCTGCATACATGCTGCTTACCTTGCAGTAAAAAGGTAATTAGGGAGGACACCCACGGGTGTCATTAGCACCGAAGACCTCAGCACTATCATCACCCTGGGCAAGCTCACCCACCATCACCCACCCCCACCTGGCACTCGGCACCATAGTGCAGCCCAGATTGGATCACATCTGCTATCACCAGCTCTACGTTTTCTATAGAGCCTAATGTCATATGGACTGTCACTTATATTGTTTTGTAATTGTTGATCTTTCTAATCACATTACAATTTCACTTTTATCTGTCACTACCCCGATCACCCCTGTTTGTTGCTATTTTATAGTACCATTGTTCACACTGGTCGCTATTGCTAGCAGCATCATTCACAACTGCCACTAGTACACTCACCAATATTCTATTGGTTTTCACCACTCCCTTCATCTTCTTTGTTATACACCTTATGGTTATTTTTTAACCTGAACCACTTATCATCACTTTATTAATATTCCAATTATTGGTTTATTGCTTCACAGCAACCTAGTGATTATACTTGTTTTTAGAGTCACTTTATTCATCCACTCCTGTGTTTTATATAGCAATTTAATTATGCACCGCAGTGTGTTTTTTATCACGGTTTCTGCACATTAGCCACTTTATATATATACACTTGTACGCATATATTTCATGCATTTTTTTATATTGATTGTTGCTCTACAGCTGGTTTCAGCTTATTGTATTTTATGCATTTGATTGTTTTACTGATGGTTTAGCCTGTGTTGCACTTAGTCACTTTAAATCTGCATATCACTCCCTGTTCGCTGTTTTGACACAACAGCGACTGTATGCAATTTTAATACTGACATCAGTTTAGGAGCGCGACACCATTCATTGATTTTTTCCATTTCTCTGTATTGGGTACTGTTTTAACCCTCTCGGTGTTCGCTGCACCTCACACATTTATTATATCATATTTTACCGTTTTTAGCGCGGGAATATTACTTTTATATAGGACTCCTATCTAATTCTCTCCCTCAAAGCAGCAGCAGCAGCAACCTTTCCCTACACTATCTATAGAAGAGTGACGTGCTGTGCTGTGTGCCTCTAGCTTATATAGAGGCTGGATCACATGCTGAACTGGCCAATCACAGTCATGCCATTAGTAGGCATGGCTGTGATGGCTTCTAAGGGCAAATGAGTTAAACAAATGTTGATTGGCTGCCTTTTTAAAAAGCGCCATTACATTGCCAAACACCGAACTCGAACCCGAACATACAGTAAATTGTTCGGGTTCGGGTCCGGGACCCAAAAACCCAAAAGTCCGGTACGAACCCAAACTTTACAGTTCGGGTTCTCTCAACCCTAGTTAAAATACATACAAAGTGGAGAATACTGTGGTGAATACACATCAATATATATCCATAAAAAATCTGGTCAAATTATACAGATCTCTACAATGAAACGCTGATTTGCCATACAAATATCAAGCCAAACAATATACTCTACAAAATGCTCCAAAAGAGTACTTCATCACCAGAATGTTCCCCACATTTACAAGAAAAGGGTCTAGATCAAATACCAGATCAGGTTACAAACAAAGGTATAGGTTGAATTAAGAAAATATTGTGTTATAATCTTTTATACAGCTACAAAGATTCCATTAGAACTAATGTTATTAATTCTGTAGGTTTTACACAATTTATAACTCTCACTATCCTCTCCTACCATTTACTGGTAAAAGGTTGAAGTGCATTGATGTAAATCTACTTAGGAATTCTACACTCAATAATATAGAAAACTCTGATAAGATATCCTTTATAAATAAAATTACAATAAAATAATAGGTATTAGAGGGTGTTAAACCAAACCTGTTAAAATACTGTAGCAGCGCTAAAAATCAGAGAATAAATGACTGATAAAATGGTGGGTAAAATTTTTGTGCGAATAAATACAGGTCCTTCTCAAAAAATTAGTATATTGTGATAAAGTTCATTATTTTCTGTAATGTACTGATAAACATTAGACTTTCATATATTTTAGATTCATTACACACAACTGAAGTAGTTCAAGCCTTTTCTTGTTTTAATATTGATGATTTTGGCATACAGCTCATGAAAACCCAAAATTCCTATCTCAAAAAATTAGCATATCATGAAAAGGTTCTCTAAACGAGCTATTAACCTAATCATCTGAATCAACTAATTAACTCTAAACACCTGCAAAAGATTCCTGAGGCTTTTAAAAACTCCCAGCCTGGTTCATTACTCAAAACTGCAATCATGGGTAAGACTGCCGACCTGACTGCTGTCCAGAAGGCAATCATTGACACCCTCAAGCAAGAGGGTAAGACACAGAAAGAAATTTCTGAACGAATAGGCTGTTCCCAGAGTGCTGTATCAAGGCACCTCAGTGGGAAGTCTGTGGGAAGGAAAAAGTGTGGCAGAAAACGCTGCACAACGAGAAGAGGTGACCGGACCCTGAGGAAGATTGTGGAGAAGGACCGATTCCAGACCTTGGAGGACCTGCGGAAGCAGTGGACTGAGTCTGGAGTAGAAACATCCAGAGCCACCGTGAACAGGCGTGTGCAGGAAATGGGCTACAGGTGCCGCATTCCCCAGGTCAAGCCACTTTTGAACCAGAAACAGCGGCAGAAGCGCCTGACCTGGGCTACAGAGAAGCAGCACTGGACTGTTGCTCAGTGGTCCAAAGTACTTTTTTCGGATGAAAGCAAATTTTGCATGTCATTCGGAAATCAAGGTGCCAGAGTCTGGAGGAAGACTGGGGAGAGGGAAATGCCAAAATGCCTGAAGTCCAGTGTCAAGTACCCACAGTCAGTGATGGTCTGGGGTGCCATGTCAGCTGCTGGTGTTGGTCCACTGTGTTTTATCAAGGGCAGGGTCAATGCAGCTAGCTATCAGGAGATTTTGGAGCACTTCATGCTTCCATCTGCTGAAAAGCTTTATGGAGATGAAGATTTCATTTTTCAGCACGACCTGGCACCTACTCACAGTGCTAAAACCACTGGTTTACTGACCATGGTATTACTGTGCTCAATTGGCCTGCCAACTCTCCTGACCTGAACCCCATAGAGAATCTGTGGGATATTGGGAAGAGAAAGTTGAGAGACGCAAGACCCAACACTCTGGATGAGCTTAAGGCCGCTATCGAAGCATCCTGGGCCTCCATATCACCTCAGCAGTGCCACAGGCTGATTGGCTCCATGCCACGCCGCATTGAAGCGGTCATTTCTGCAAAAGGATTCCCGACCAAGTATTGAGTGCATAACTGAACATAATTATTTGAAGGTTGACTTTTTTTGTATTAAAAACACTTTTCTTTTATTGGTCGGATGAAATATGCTAATTTTTTGAGATAGGAATTTTGGGTTTTCATGAGCTGTATGCCAAAATCATCAATATTAAAACAAGAAAAGGCTTGAACTACTTCAGTTGTGTGTAATGAATCTAAAATATATGAAAGTCTAATGTTTATCAGTACATTACAGAAAATAATGAACTTTATCACAATATGCTAATATTTTGAGAAGGACCTGTATGTCAGAAGAATAAATACTCAAATGTGGCAGTAAATAAATAAATGAATGGGGGATCAATTAATCATTCATTGGATAATTAATAAAGTCTGGCTTTCTCCATAATAAGATAAAAATCAAGAGATGATAGTTCTATAGTCAATGTGCCGCAAACTGATCAGTCCATCCCCCAGTACACTCCACCACGTGTTTCAAGGTTCCCATTTGGGGATGCACTCACCAGAGCTAAAGAAAATATAGGCATATACACTCTCTCATCAGGACACTGCTCCTTCTTTTACCGGTATCCTCCAATTCTCCTCCACCCACCCTCGTGACGAAGTCGGATATGACGAAACGCGTGTCAGGGACGTAGACCAGAGAACCAGGAAGTGACGTTGCTTGCGCTCCAGCCTGCGTTCCACCGCCCAGGAAGCCCTCAGGACGCTTGAATCACCGCTCCACTAGCCGAAACTGGCAGAGTGGATCCGGAAAGGGAACTCAGGAACCCAGGCACAGTGCAATATCTACATTTATCCTTATCTAATTCAATGCTGTTTTTTATGTTTTTTCAGGAGGCTGTGGAGGAGAATTGGAGGATACCGGTAAAAGAAGGAGCAGTGCCCTGATGAGAGAGTGTATATGCCTATATTTTCTTTAGCTCTGGTGAGTGCATCCCCAAAGGGGAACCTTGAAACACGTGGTGGAGTGTACTGGTGGATGGACTGATCAGTTTGCGGCCCATTGAATATAGAACTATCATCTCTTGATTTTTATCTTATTATGGAGAAAGCCGGACTTTATTAATTATCCAATGAATGATTAATTGATCCTCCATTCATTTATTTATTTATTTATTTACTGCCACATTTGAGTATTTATTCTTCTGATGTATATATTTATTCGCACAACAATTTTACCCACCATTTTATCAGTCATTTATTCTCTGATTTTTAGCGCTGCTACAGTATTTTAACAGGTTTGGTTTAACACCCTCTAATACCTATTATTTTATTGTAATTTTATTTATGACTCTTCTTCTCAAGCAGCTGCTAGCAGTGCACTAATTGTTTGGTTGCACATTTGATCACGTATATACTTATTTATTTATTTATATACTTCTCACATATACCTTAAACAACAAGAGACTATCAACCATTTGAGCGCAGAGAGGTGTTTGATATAGGTGGGCCAACATAGCAAACATCCTTCTTTACAAGATATCCTTTATACTTGCGATTTAATTTAAAATCAACATGCTAATAAGGTGGAGAAAAAGAGAGAAGAAAATGTTAAGAGAGAAAGAAAATAATGATTTATTCTTAATTGCAGTAGATATATTTCAATAAGAGTTCAAAGGCACTCCCCTCCCACTCATCCTTATATATGCATATCCCTATATTTGTCTTGCCTTAATTGTTTATAGCTGCTCTGCAATTTCAGGACTTAAATCTATAGCAGATTTACCAGACCACGAACCCACATAGAGGGTGCTATTTTTTTATATACCCTCTGAACAACCCAGACTTTTTCTTTCTTTTATTCCGACATTATTCTTCTCTGCCCCTTTATGGAGTAGAGAGAACAAAATAGAAAAAAAAACACCGTTCCAAATAAGGTAATTTAGCAGGACTAAATCTACTTCTGGTGCCTTTTTTTTCTCTTTTCTTTTTCCCCTACCCCTCTCCTCCCGACCCACCCAATTATTGTCAATTCTAAATTTTTTGAAAAATAAACTATACAAAGCGCAGTTACACTTCCTCTAAATTTCACAGCCTCAGGCATTAAATCTAACGAAAGTCACGTAAGAGTCAATATATAGACAATATGTCCAATCATAAACAACAAACCTCTCCATTATCACTGAAACTTATGTCCGCAAACAAAAAAGGATTAAACATTCCAGACAAAAGATCTCAGTTTCTTAGGGAATTTCACAAACAGAAGGCTAATATCATATGCATTCAAGAAACATTTGAAATCTTCCAAAATTCAAAGACAAAGGGTTTCCTCTAGCATGCCATGCCACCCACCCAGATGCTAAAACCAAAGGAGTCACTATTCTCATATCCAAACAAACACCATTACAGCTAACAGATACCTTGTATGACCCTATAGGAAGATATATATTCCTTAAAGGGAAGATAGGTGTCCACCCAATCACAATTGCTAACATATATACTCCCAACACAAAGCAAGTATCATTCTTTCGACAAAGGTGAATTACTAACTTCATTTCATCAGTTATCCTTATCCTAGGCGGGACTTCAATGTTCCCTTAAATCCCCTCCTGGATACATCAAGTGGTACATCGACCCTTCCTTTCAGAGCGCTAAAGCAAATCAATTTACAACTTAAAAGCCACATGCTATAAGACGTCTGGAGAACTCTAAACGCCCAAGTAAATGATTTCACCTATTTCTCTCCTCTTCATCAAAGATACTCTAGGATAGATTATTTTTTCTTATCACAATCTGACCTCAGAATCCTAAAAAACACCATAATTGAATCAATGACCCCACCCGATCACCATGACACTAGAGTTCCCCTGAAAAAATACTAAAAACCAAAACATGGAGGCTAAAACACATCCATCCTCAAAGACCCAGTAGATATTCAACACGTTAACAAATGCTTGAGGGATTACTTCTCACATAATGACAATGATGAGACGTCACTCCTCAATCAGTGGGAAGCCCACAAGTGTGTCATAAGAGGGGAACTCATAGCTAAGATCGCCAAAATTAAGAAAGAACGTCAATCTAAAATTAATGTACTGACAAATCAGATTCAAAAACTAGAAATAATACACAAACGAAATATGGCATTATCAACACTTAATGAATTAACACAAGCTAGATCCCAGCTTGCAGAGGAAATAAGCATAAAAACAAAAAGACAATACATCCTTAGATATAAAATATATTATGAACAAGGAAATAAGAGCGGAAAATTCATAATTCATAATGAAGAAAATGCTAAACAATTTGAAAAAGCTATCAAAGACATGAAACTGGGCAAAGCCTCGGGCCCAGATGGTCTTCCCCTACAATACTACAAAACATTCTCAAATATCTTGAAACCACGATTCCTAAAAACATTCCAATCACTCAAATCAGAAAAACAAATACCAACTCAACTTTTAGAAGCCCATATAACAATAAGATGAAGCCAAAGATGAATCCCAGGTCATCAATTATCGCCCAATATTCCTCATAAACGTTGATGTATGTATAAAATATATGCGAAAATACTGGCAAATAGACTTATACCCTTATTGTCATCAATCATATGATTAGACCAAGTGGGTTTTATACCAGGTAGAGAAGGACATGACAATACAATTAAGGCTTTAAACATCCACCACTGGCTCACATGCAAAAAGAAACAAGGTTTTGTTCTATCCCTCGACACTGAGAAGGCATTCAACAGAGTGGCCTGGGACTACATGGATGCAGTACTGTGCTCTATTGGTCTTCTACCTTATATGAGAGCATATATACGTACACTATACTCAAATCCAACAGCAAGAGTACGTGTGTCATGTATCTGCAGTCATGTTCACCTGTCTGCTTAAAGCGGTATTCCACCCTAAAGTGGAACTTCCGCTCATCGGAACCCTCCCCCCCCTCCGGTGTCACATTTGGCACCTTTCAGTGGGGAGGGGGGTGCAGATACCTGTCTAAGACAGGTATTTACACCCACTTCTGGGCATAGACTCCCACGGGAGTCTATGCCTCTTCCTGTCCCGGCGCGATGTCTGCCGGGACACACACGGGTCCCAGCAAACAGCACGGACGATTCTCATTGCTCTGCGCGACTTGCGCATGCGCAGCAGGGAACTGGGAAGTGAAGCCGCAATACTTCACTTCCTGATTCCCTCACTGAGAATGGCGCCGGCAGCAGCAGAGAGCCGAGCGATTGATCGGCCTCTGCTGCCGACATCGCTGGAACCTGTGACAGGTAAGTGCCCATTTATTAAAAGTCAGCAGTTGCAGTATTGTTAGCTGCTGGCTTTTAAACATTTTTTTACAGGTACAGTCCCTCTTTAAGTAATCTTCCCTCAAGCATGGCTCCACCTCAGCCTCTAACTGGGAACACTATATTAACCTGTGCACTGCAAGCCAGCCTCGCTGATCAATATTGTGTGTTTGGCTTCCTGTGTGCTTCTTGCCGTGTGCTCTACGTCTGATTCTGTTTACCGACCTTGGCTTGTTCTTGACTGTCCTTGTCTGCTTCATATCCCGACCTTTGACGGGTTCTTTTACTATCCCTGCTTACTTTTTGCCCTGACCTTTTGGCTTATCTCCTGACCATGCCTTGCTGTCCCAGTCTGCTGCTTTCTCTCTATCCTTCAGTAGCCTACCGTGAGGGTGAGCTGGGAGACCCTGGGGGCTGCGACCTGGAGCCTGTTGCAGTGAAGTCCATACCCACCATCAGGGGCCCTGGTGAACACCTGCTGGCTCTTAGATTACGTGCCCTGGGGAATCTCATGCTCTAGCTCCCGGTGTGATCCTTGTTGGTGCTCCAAAGGACTTGCTTTCCTGAACCACCCAGAGCTCCATCTGCAGCAGTCAGCTGTAGGGTCCACTACCCTAGCGGTGTACTCCTGGCCCCAACGGGGTGCACCTGTCACCTGGCTTCAGGTGACCTGATAGTTTGATTAGCTGTGGACCCGGCTACCTACAGATGATCCATTGCAGGGCAAAGTCCACAGAGACTCGAGACCCAGGAATGTAATCAGACTCAGGTGGTGCGATTCCTCCGGATTTGGCCTTCCAATCGAGCAGCTTCAGGCCTCCTTAGGAACCCTGATTCAGCAACCTTAATCACAATCGGCGGCTGTACCTATTCCGTTTGCAGTCGCAGCCACACAGTCACTGCAACTGCCAGCTCTGTCCCATTTCTCTGGGGACTCCAAGGCCTGTAGGAGGTTCCTCAGCCAGTGCACCATTCACTTTGAATTCCAGCCTCAATACTTCTCCTCTGGTCGGTCAAAGGTAGCCTATATTATTTCCCTTCTTTCTGGTGTGGCTTTAGCCTGGGCTGCTCCCCTGTGGGAGAAGAATGATCCAGTGGTTTCTAGCCTGCCTGACTTCCTGAAGCTCTTTCGGAATATATTTGAGGAACTGGGTCGGGTTTACATCTTTACCAAGAATCTTCTTCTGTGGGATAGTATGCTCTTCAGTTTTCGTATACTAACAGCTGATCTGGAATAATGAGGCTTTAGTTGCAACCTTTTTGCATGGTAAAAAGTAACTCTGCCTGAGTGAAGGACGAATTAGCGTGAAGAACCATCCCCACCGGTCAGGATGATCTCATCTCCTTGTGTAACCAAATCGATATTCGCTTTCAGGAGAGGTCCCTAGAAAAAAAAGACACCAGCACTCCCTGGTCCCTAGTCACCCTGAGCTCCCCTCCCTTTGTCCCGTGGAGCATCTTCTGCCAGCTGAGGAACCTATGCACCTGGGCCGGACCAGGCTAACCCCCCAACTCTGGGCCTGTGTCTCTATTGTGGGCGCAAGGGTCATTTTCGTTTTGTCCAGGAAACGCTTGGGTCTAATACATCTGGAAGGTGGAGTATTGGACCAAGAAATATCCCCTTCTCGTCTTCTTCTTTCTTTGTTCCTTCATGTAGGCGCTTGCTCTCAATCGGTCTTGGCATATCTGGATTCTGGGGCTGCTGGCAATTTTATGGACTGGAGAACTGTATCTTCCATTACCCTTTCTTCCCTCATCACGCCACTGGTGGTCTCGGCAATTGATGGCACTGTTCTTCCAGGGGCCCTATCCGCTTCAAGACTCTCCCTGTTAAGATGCCGGTAGGGACACTCCACCAGGAGTGGATATCCTTCCTTATTCTACCTAAGGCCTTAACCCCCATCGTATTGGGCCTTCCTTGGCTACAGCTCCACTCTCCACATGTGGACTGGGCTTCTGGGCAGATACTGGCTTGGGGTCCCTCCTGTTTTTCATCCTGCCTACTCAAGGTTACCCCAAAGGAGAGACTTCCGGTTGCAACCACATCTGTATCTTCTGCTCTTCCCGCTGCATATAGCGATTTCCAGGATGTGTTCTGCAAAAAATCAGCTGAGGTGCTTCCTCCTTACAGGCCCTTTGACTGTGCTATTGACCTCGTTCCCAGAGGAACTCTGCCCAGGGGCCGTACCTACCTAAGGCCTCAATCCCCATCGTATTGGGCCTTCCTTGGCTACAGCTCCACTCTCCACATGTGGACTGGACTTCTGGGCACATCCTGGCTTGGGGTCCCTCCTGTTTCTCATCCTGCCTACTCAAGGTTGCCCTAAAGGAGAGGCTTCTGGTTGCAACCTCATCTGTATCTTATGCTCTTCCCGCTGCATATAGCGATTTCCCGGATGTGTTCTGCAAAAAATCAGCTGAGGTGCTTCCCCTTCACAGGCCTTTTGACTGTGCTATTGACCCCGTTCCTGGAGCAACTCTGCCCAGGGGCCGTACCTATCCTCTGTCCATCACAGAGACCCAGGCCATGTCAGAGTATGTCGTTGAGAATCTAGAGAGAGGGTTCATCTGGACATCCTCATCGCCTGCGGGAGCAGGGTTCTTTTTCGTTGCCAAAAAAGATGGTACCTTAAGACCGTTACTTGACTATCAAAGGTTAAACACAGTGACAATCAAAAATCATTACCCCTTACCCTTAATATCTGAACTATTTGACAAGTTGAAAGGTGCCTCCATTTTTACCAAGTTGGATCTCAGAGGTGCATTCAATCTGATCCGGATACGGGAAGGTGACAAATTGAAAACCGGATTTAACACTAGAGATGGGCATTACGAATACTTGGTCTTTTGGTTTGTGTAATGCCCCAGCTGTGTTCCAAAACTTTGTCAACAAAATCTTTAGGGATATGCTGTATCAATTTGTTGTCATCTATCTGAATGACATTCTCATCTTTTCGGAAAATCTGCTTGTCCACAGAGACCATGTCTGGATTGTACTTCACTGCCTTAGAGAGAATAATCTGTATGCCAAGCTGGAGAAATGTTCTTTTGAATATTCTGAGGTCCTGTTTCTGGGATGCTTTGTCTCTAGTTTGGGTCTTTGTATGGATCCTGGAAAGGTCTCAGCCAACTGGCTTCTTCCTACCAGCCTCAAGGTCACACAGTGCTTTCTTGGGTTCACAAACTATTATAGGCAGTTCATTAGGAATTACTTTTCCATTGCTGCACCTATTATCGTCTTGACCAAGAAGGATGCAAATGCCAAGGAGTGGTCCCCTAAAGCTGTCACTGCATTTCATGATATGAAACAAACCTTTGTTTCTGGACCTCTCTTGAGGAGACCTAATCCTGGGTTTCCATTCTTTATTGAAGTGGACGCTTCTTCAATGGTGATGAGAGCTCTGCTTCTTCAATCCTTTGAGAAGAAACGTCAACCGTGTGCATTCTTCTCCAAAAAAAATTCTCAGGCAGAAAAAAATTATGCTATTGGTGATCGGGAACTTCTTGCAATTAAATTGGCGTTAGAGAAGTGGCATCATTGTTAGTAAAATTCCGTTCTCCCACTGATCAGTCAACTCCAGTCACGTTGATTAGAAGACAGATTTTATTACAAATGTATCGATAACACAGGGGTTAACTCTTACAGCAAGGAGTTCGGTGCAGAGTCACACAGGAACTATGTACACAGGTTATTTTATAGCAGTATTTGGAAAACTGCCATTGGCTAAGGCACACTGGTGACTCATGGTGCATTGTCAGCTTTATTGTCAAACTCAGCATGCCTTTCACAATGTTTACTATTATGGCAAACTTTTGCTAATACTTTAAAGTGGTGTTGCCACCAAAAAAAAAAAAAATTTGCTTAAAAAATCATAAAAAAAACAATAATTGGAAAAAAAAATGTTTTACTCACCTCTAAATGCCTGTTGCTAGGGGGTCCCTTGTAGTCTGCCACCTTCAGTGCCCGGGCAGTGACATCACTTCCCCTTGGCGCCGCACAGTCATCTGGAACCTGTCACGTGTCCCAGATGGCTGAGCATTGTGTCACGGCGCACGGCGCCGCTCGCGCATGCGCAGTGGGTGCCCGGCTGTGAAGGCACAGCCGGGTGCCCACAGTAAGGATGCCGGCGAGCGGAGTGGGGAGCGAGGGGGGGTTTCATTCCCCTGCATCGCTGGACCCTGGGACAGGTAAGTGTCCGATTATTAAAAGTCAGCAGCTGCAGTATTTGTAGCTTTGTACTGCTGACTTTTAAAAAAAATATTTTAGTGGGCACTCCTCTTTAAGTATTGTTTTAGGCGTTGGTCGGAACTAAGCTAGTTGCATAAACAATAAGTCAGTGCCATTTTAGCTAGAAAAAGAGCATATAAGGAACAAGGCAAATGTCGATATCACCTGCAATTCTTTGCATATTTCTTATCATTCCCTTCTCTGATATCTATATTTGCTTCCTCAATTTATTACTTCAGTGCAGGTCCGTTCCACAACTGGGTTTTTAGACCTTACTTCATTGAGAGGAGTAATCACATCATCATAGATACCTTCTCCTTGGGGAACTGTGTGGTACATTATCTTGGTCGTGGCTGTCTCAATTAATCTTTGAGAGAGTCCTCGGATACAGGGAATACAACAACATCCATAAGTGAATAAGATGGCTAAAGCCATGGCAATGGAGATCAAACATGAAGTGACAAGTCCAGTCCATTTCCCAAACCAACCTTCAAGCCAATTTTTGAATGGATCATTAAAGTTTTCCGCTAATTCATCCGATAAAGCTGTCAATCCTTCGAGGGCTCTAGTCTTGGTTCCTCCAGGAGCTGTATTGTTAGAAATAAAGGTGAAACACATACCACCAAACATTTTACAGACCCCTCCTCTTTCTGCTAGGACCATATCTAATGCCATCCTATTTTGCCATGCCATCAGAGAGGTAGGGGCTTATTGCTCTGCCAATCCCTTAACTGCATCCTTGGTGTAGTTTACAAAACTTTGTTGGTTATAGTATATATAGTTAATCTATAGTTAACTGTCACCCACCAGAGAAGAGACTCAAATCCAGCTGCCACTTGGTTCCTAGCCTTAAACTCGCTCGACATGCCACACGGAACCCCAATCTCATCGATGTAGATCTGGGGGTCACATGACCCTGCAGGAGAGGTGTCCCTTCTGCTCCTCCGGTGACCCTTCTTCCAAGGGGACTCTGACAGTAAGCGCAGAGGCATTGCCAGCTGTACCAGGGCACAATCCCCTCGGAATTGGCTGGGATTCTTGCTCTGAGCCTCTTATCTCCGCATAACCACCAGACGTCCGCCCTCTGGGTGTCGTGCTCAACCCAGTCATCACCCTCTCCCTTTACAATTTTGTTAATCCTCTCCATGCAGTAGTCATCCGGTAAAGACCCCAAATATGTGCCACTCTCATTCCCTGGAAGGGCAAAACAAGTAAAGTTGCCAGGGTATGCCATGACAGCAGGGGGTATCTGAGGTCTCTGAACCTGGGGAAACAACAAACTTAACGTGTGACAGGAAGTGTTGGTGTCAGGTTTGTATGTTTTTTTATACAGCTTTAGCATACACCCTAAACCACCTGGATCTGTATTGTTATTTAAGGGAAAAGGCACTGTAGCCAGCTGGGGTCTGGCCCCTGCACAGTTTTCTTTTTTAAGGTTGTTAGCAGTATATAGTAACCATTCAAGCCATTCATTCTTATACTGGTATCCTGTTTCTAATGTTATAGCTTCTTTCACTGTGAGATTGGTGAATCTCACTGTGGGTCCTAATACCTCTACTGTAAGTGGGTCCTCATTAGCTAATTCTTTCTTCTTGTTTGTCTGATTCTTTGGTTTGACTTCAAGGAAGAATTTTACCAAAGGGTCAGTTCCTGATATCCAAGCTCCTACACGGTATAACCTCTGATCTTTTAGTTTGGGGTCCTTCAGGGAAATCAATAATATATTACAATTCTTTGGTTCTGTACAGGGAAAGTGGGAAGCTTTACTTATGGTTAATCTATTCTTTAAATCTCCTGCTGCTGGGATCTCATATCCCCAATCCTGGGCTGCAGTTGTCCACATGACTGAATCCCAAGTAGTACACCCGGTAGTTCCAGCCAGGTAGCACACGTATTTGTCTGCCCAGGTCAGCTTACTTGCTTCTACCTTATCTCCACAATCTGTCATCTGGCAGAAATCCACCTGTATAGTACTGGTGGTTCCTTCAACAAAGGTGAGATTCAATTCTCTTCCTGTCTCTTCCCAATTGTTTGGTTCCACTATCCTCCCGTGTCTCCTACCTCCCCGTATAGAGGTCTCTCCTAGAGTCACTGTTACGCTCCGGATATGGCGGGAATTGGGAGGTGGATCCCCTATGTCAATGAGGCGATAGCACGGGTTGTATTGGAGGACCGGTTCTAACGTTGCTACTGGTTTTCACCAGAGCCCGCCGCAAGGCGGGATGGACTTGCAGCGGCGGTAGCAACCAGGTCGTGTCCTCCAATAGCAACTCGACCCCACTGACAGCTGAGACAGGCACGGTACACAGGGATAAGGCAGAGGCGAGGTCAAACGTAGCGAAAGGTCAAGGCGGGCGGCAATGGTTCGTAGTCAGGGGCAACAGCAGGGATCTGGATACACAAGCAGGAGCAAAACACACTAACGCTTTCACTGGGCACTATGGCAACACAAGATCCGGCCAGGATAGGAAGGGGAAGTGGGTTTATAAGTGTTTTGGGGTGTGACAGTAATTTGGGCCAGGCACCAATCATTTGTGCGCTGGCCCTTTAAGACATAGCCTAAGTGCGCGCGCGCGCCTGGGGAGCGGGGACGCGCGCGCCGAGAGAGACAGGCGGGGGCAGGTGAGGGGAGAGAGATGCGATCCCCGGGCGGACGGAGGCCGCCGCGAGGATCGCATCCCATCGGCAGAGCAGCGCCTGCGGTCAGAGGAGCTGGCCGAGGCGCTGCAGGACAACGGGCGCCGTGAGCGCTCCGAGATGGATGGGACACCCGGAGCGCTCGGCGTGACAGTACCCCCCCCCCCTTGGGTCTCCTCCTCTTCTTGGGTCTCCCCCTCCTCCTGGAGCCCCAGAAGCTGAGGATGAGATCTTTGTCTATGATGTTACCCTCAGGTTCCCAGGACCTCTCCTCAGGACCACAATTCTCCCAGTCAACAAGATAGAACCGCTTACCACGGACGGTTCTAGAGGCGAGGATCTCTTTAACGGAGAAGATGTCGGAGGACCCGGAGACAGGAGCCGGAGCGATGACCTTGGGGGAAAAGCGATTAATGATAAAGGGTTTGAGGAGGGACACATGGAAAGAGTTGGGGATGCGGAGGGAAGGGGGAAGACGCAGTTTGTAGGACACGGAATTGATCCGAGCCTTGACCTTGAATGGACCGAGGTAGCGGGGACCCAACTTGTAACTGGGGATGCGGAACCTGATGTACCTGGAGGAGAGCCACACCCTATCCCCAGGGGAGAAGACAGGAGGAGGTCTTCTTTTACTGTCAGCATGTTTCTTCATGCGAGAAGAGGCCAGGGCAAGCGACTTTTGGGTCTCTTTCCAGATGGACGACAGTTCTTGGGTGACTTCGTCTACAGCAGGGACTCCGGAAGAAGTGGGGAAGGGTAGGGGGGTAGAGGATGACGGCCGTATACCACAAAGAAGGGTGATCTAGAGGAGGACTCAGACTCTTTCAGGTTATAAGAAAATTCGGCCCAGGGCAAGAGGTCAACCCAGTCGTCTTGACGAGCAGAGACAAAGTGTCGCAGGTAGGCCCCAAGGATTTGGTTGACTCTCTCCACTTGTCCATTGGACTGCGGATGGTAGGCAGAGGAAAAATCCAGTTTGACTTTCAATTGACTGCAGAGGGCTCTCCAGAATTTAGACACGAACTGAACGCCTCTATCCGAGACGATGTGAGATGGAAGTCCATGAAGACGAAAAATCTGGAGGAAGAAATGTTTTGCAAGTATAGGTGCAGAAGGGAGACCTGGAAGCGGGACAAAATGTGCCATTTTGGAGAAGCGATCAACGACCACCCATATGGTTGTATTGCCGTGGGAAGGAGGAAGGTCCGTGATGAAGTCCATAGCTATGTGGGCCCAAGGTTGTTCCGGCACAGGCAAAGGATGAAGAAGACCAGCAGGCTTTTGGTGAGGGGTCTTGTCTCAAGCACATATAGTGCAGGCTTGTACAAAGTCCGTCACATCCTTTTTTAAGGAGGGCCACCAGTAATATCTGGAAATCAGTTGGGAGGACTTCTTGACTCCGTTGGGAGGACTTCTTGACTCCAGGATGACCAGCTAGCTGAGAGGAGTGGCCCCATTTGAGAATCTGAAGACGAAGACGTGGGGGGACCAAGGTTTTCCCAGGAGGAACTTGCACCAAAGAGGCAGGGGCAGAAGAGATCAGACACTCAGGGGGTATAATGTGTTGTACTGGAGACTCGGACTCAGAAGTATCGGTGGAACGTGATAGGGCATCAGCCCTGACATTTTTGTCCGCGGGACGGAAATGGATCTGAAAATTGAAGCGAGCGAAAAACAACGACCACCTAGCTTGACGTGGGTTTAATCGCTGGGCAGACTGGAGATAAGAGAGATTTTTGTGATCCGTGAAGATCGTGATGGGGTGAACGGATCCCTCAAGGAGATGTCTCCATTCCTCAAGTGCCAGCTTAATGGCCAGTAATTCACGGTCTCCGATGGCATAGTTTTTTTCGGGGGGAGAAAAGGTCTTAGAAAAAAACCCACAGGTTATGTTCTTGCCCTTAGAATCTTTCTGAAGAAGCACAGCTCCAGCTCCCACAGAGGAGGCATCGACTTCCAGGAGAAACGGTTTGAGAGGATCAGGCCTGGACAAAACGGGTGCAGAGGCAAAGACAGACTTAAGGTGGTTAAATGCCTCATCAGCTTGAGGAGGCCAGGACCTAGGATTCGCAGCCTTTTTGGTTAGCGCCACAATAGGCGCGACAATGGTGGAGAAGTGAGGAATAAACTGGCGATAATAATTGGCGAATACGAGGAACCGCTGGATGGCCCGTAGTCCAGTAGGACGTGGCCAGTTTAGGACGGCGGAAAGCTTCTCAGGGTCCATTTGGAGACCTTGTCCAGAGACTAAGTAACCCAGGAAGGGAAGACTGCCGCATTCAAAGAGACATTTCTCTAGTTTGGCGTAAAGATGGTTGTCTCTGAGCCGTTGGAGTACTTGACGGACATGAAGACGATGCACCTCCAAGCTAGAGGAGAAAATCAGGATATCATCCAGATAGACAACAACACAAGAATACAGCAAATCCCTGAAAATCTCATTTACAAAGTCTTGGAAAACCGCAGGAGCATTGCATAAACCAAAAGGCATGACGAGATATTCAAAGTGTCCGTCACGGGTGTTAAAGGCGGTTTTCCATTCATCACCTTTACGGATACGGATGAGATTATATGCGCCCCGGAGGTCCAGCTTGGTAAAAATTCTTGCTCCGCGTAAACGGTCGAAAAGTTCAGAGATAAGGGGCAGCGGGTAACGATTTTTTACAGTGATCTTATTAAGATTGCGATAGTCAATGCAGGGACGTAAGGACCCGTCCTTTTTGGCGACAAAGAAGAATCCGGCTCCAGCAGGGGAAGAAGACTTGCGGATGGAACCTCTTTTGAGGTTTTCCTGGATGTAGTCTGACATAGCTTGTGTCTCCGGGATGGAGAGAGGGTAGATTCTGCCCCGGGGCGGAGTGGTGCCAGGAAGAAGATCAATAGGGAAATCAAAGGGTCTATGTGGCGGCAGGACCTCAGCTTGTTTCGTGGAAAATACATCGGCAAAGTCCCAGTAGGGCTGGGGGAGAGTAGGCAGAGAGGTAGCGACGAAAACTTGTTTAGTGGGCACCGCTTTGAGGCAATGCCTGTGGCAGGAGGGACCCCAACTTTTGATGTCCCCCGAGGCCCAGTCGAGGGTAGGAGAATGTAGCTGGAGCCAGGGTAGGCCCAAAAGGATCTCAGAGGTACAGTTGGGTAACACAAAGAAGCTAATCTTTTCGTGATGGAGAACTCCAATTTTCATGAGTAGAGGTTCAGTGCGATAGCGCACGATACAGTTCAGGTTTTGACCATTTACAGAGGTGATGAAAAAAGGCTTGACGAGACGGATAACTGGAACATAAAATTTGTTGATGAGCGAGGCTTCGATGAAGTTTCCTGCAGAACCAGTGGAGTCCAGAAAGGCCACAGCGGAGAAAGAGGACTTCTTGGGCAACGAAATCCTCACTGGAACAGTCAGACGCGGAGAGGAAGAATCCCCACCTAGTAACGCCTCTCCCACGTTAGCTAGGTGCGAGCGTTTCCCTGACGCTGAGGGCGGATAGAGCAATCCTTTAAAAAATGGTCAGGACTGGCGCAATACAGGCACAGATTATGGTCTCGGCGGCGAGTCCTCTCTTGTGTGGTCAGGCGGGACCGATCCACTTGCATAGCCTCCTCAGCGGGAGGCATAGGAACAGGTTGCAGAGGATTCTGGAAGAGAGGAGCCAGGCGAGGAAACCGCCTGACGCGAACCAAGTCTCTTTCTTGGCGTAGCTCTAGGCGTCGTTCGGAATAACGCATGTCAATGCGGGTGGCCAGCTGGATGAGTTCGGACAGGGTAGCAGGAATTTCTCGTGCGGCTAGCACATCTTTGACGTGACTGGATAGGCCCTTTTTGAAGGTCGCGCAGAGGGCTTCATTGTTCCAAGAGAGTTCAGATGCCAGGGTGCGGAACTGAATGGCGTAATCGCCTACTGAAGAATTCCCCTGGACAAGGTTCAGGAGAGCCGTCTCGGCAGAGGAGGCCCGGGCTGGCTCCTCGAAGACACTGCGAACTTCAGAAAAGAAGGCCGGGATTGAAGCTGTGGCAGGATCGCCCCGGTCCCAAAGCGGTTTAGCCCAGGCTAAGGCCTTATCAGATAGCAGGCTAACCACGAACGCCACCTTTGACCGCTCTGTGGGGAATTGGTCCGATAACATCTCCAGATGGAGGGAACACTGGGATAGGAACCCTCGGCACAGTTTGGGATCCCCGTTGAACTTGTCAGGAAGAGACAGGCGGATTCTAGCGACAGCAGCTCGCGGTGGAGGAGATGCCGGAGCAAGAGGTGATGGCAGAAGCTGCTGCAGCATAGCGGTCAACTGCGCCAATTGCTGACCCTGTTGAGCGACCACCGTGGTCAGGTCCGAGAGGCTTGGCAGCGGGACCTCAGCGGGATCCATGGCCGGATCTACTGTTACGCTCCGGATATGGCGGGAATTGGGAGGTGGATCCCCTATGTCAATGAGGCGATAGCACGGGTTGTATTGGAGGACCGGTTCTAACGTTGCTACTGGTTTTCACCAGAGCCCGCCGCAAGGCGGGATGGACTTGCAGCGGCGGTAGCAACCAGGTCGTGTCCTCCAATAGCAACTCGACCCCACTGACAGCTGAGACAGGCACGGTACACAGGAATAAGGCAGAGGCGAGGTCAAACGTAGCGAAAGGTCAAGGCGGGCCGCAATGGTTCGTAGTCAGGGGCAACAGCAGGGGTCTGGATACACAAGCAGGAGCAAAACACACTAACGCTTTCACTGGGCACTATGGCAACACAAGATCCGGCCAGGATAGGAAGGGGAAGTGGGTTTATAAGTGTTTTGGGGTGTGACAGTAATTTGGGCCAGGCACCAATCATTTGTCCGCTGGCCCTTTAAGACATAGCCTGGGTGCGCGCGCGCGCCTGGGGAGCGGGGACGCGCGTGCCGAGAGAGACAGGCGGGGGCAGGTGAGGGGAGAGAGATGCGATCCCCGGGCGGACGGAGGGCGCCGCGAGGATCGCATCCCATCGGCAGAGCAGCGCCTGCGGTCAGAGGAGCTGACCGAGGCGCTGCAGGACAACGGGCGCCGTGAGCGCTCCGGGATGGATGGGACACCCGGAGCGCTCGGCGTGACAGTCACCAATGCTCCCATGTTGAACAAAATCCCTACCATCCTATCTGAAGTGAGGGGGGCCTGATTAAGGCCTTTTCTTCACCAAGGTTGAGACAAGCAGACCTTTTATCTGCCTCCCTTTGTAGTTGGATTTTCCCCCTCCTTCAGTCCTTCTGTCCCTACACTGTGCCTATGTTTACCTTTTTACCGTGGGATTGGTGAATCCAGGTAGTCCTTTCAGCAATCCTTACTGCGTGGGAGTAGTAAGGAGTACTTGATATGGCCCATCCCACTTAGGGGAGTGCCAATGCTTCTTTTTGATCACCTTGATGAGGACCCAGTCTCAGATTTGTACTTTGTCTTCTCCTTCTGTTTTAATAACCTTGACATGTATTCTTCTAAGATTCTCTCCACTTCTTCTGTGTGGGTTTCATTTGGTAATAAAGATATTTTATAAGGTCTACCATACATCATTTCAAATAAACTCAGCCCCTCTTTAGTGGGGGTGATGTGCATGCTTAAAATAGCTAGTGGGAGACAGTACATCACATTTTTCCCTGTCTCTGCCATAGCCTTTTTTAGCTTGCTCTTTAATATCCCATTATGTCTTTCTGCAAGCCCTGCTGACTGAGGGTGATATGCACAGTGATTCTTTACTTCTATACCCATCAATTCTGTTAGGTGTTTTATGGTCTGATTTACAAAATGTGGACCATTATCACTATAAATCTTCTCTGGTATCCCAAAACGTGGAATGATATAGTTTAGTAAGGCTTTGGATACTGCTAAGGCTTCAGAACTTCATGTGGGGAATATCTCTATCCATTTGGTCAATGCATCAATGATTACCAAACAATATTTCTTCCTTTCACATTCGTCTAATTCAATAAAATCCATGCAAATGTGTTGGAATGGATAGACATACTGTGGTGTGAGTAACTTCCCTTTCCGTAGTCTTATGCCTCCCTGAGCATTGTGTCTTGTACATATAATGCATTGAGAACAAAAAGTTTTTAGAGTAGTTTGTAAAGCCATAGGCTGTTACCACTTTATTTAGTATCCCCCTTTTTGACACATGTGTTACACTTACTCCAAGAATGCTGCATACTTAAATAAAGACTTTGGCATGACTGGTTTATTCTCTGGGGAGATATATGTCCTCCTGGAGGTTGCATCCTTTTGTGACCCAAAGTTTTTTTTCTGATGCATATCCTTCAAGATTGTGTGATCTAATTGTATATTTTCCTGTTGTAAGATTTGTGTAGATTGATTGGCTGCCTATTTAGCAGCTTTGTCTGCTTTTTTATACCCCTCGCATATCGGGTTTTTGCCTTTTGTATGGGCCTGACATTTACATATCACCAGCTCCATTGGAAGCTGGATAGCATTGAGTAATCCTAGAAATCAGTATGTAGAATAGGTTTGCCACCAGAAGTCACTATTCCCCTGTTTTCCATTGCTGGGCAAATACACGCACTGTAGAAAATGTGTACTGGCTGTCTGTATAGATGGTGGCCTTTTTCCCTTAAGCTAGGGTACATACTCTTGTAAGTGCAATTAATTCTGCTACTTGTGCTGAGTAATGTCTTGGTAACAATTCAGCTTCCAGTACCTCTGTTTGTGTGACGACTGCATATGCAGTAGCGTTCGTACCATTAGGATTCTTTCTACTGGATCCGTCAACAAAAAGTGTCATGTTAGAATGTGGTAATGGGGTGTCTTTAAGGTCACTCCTAGGTAATACCTTCTCGGCAATAGCGGCCGTACAATCATGTTTTTCATCATCTGTTGGCAGGAGTGTGGATGGGTTTAAAGTAGTGCACATTTGACACAAATGTGCTGTTGTGTCAAAAGCACAGTCATACAGAATAAGTGTCTTGCTGGGCTAAGGTGTGAAATTTTCTGCTGTAGTAATATTACTGATACAGCAAGTGGGACCTTTAATATGAGTGGGTGATATAGTACAATGAAGGCTGAAGCCTTAATCGCTTCTGCCACTGCGACCACTGCCTGCACACATGGGGGAAGTGCTCTTGTCACATTATCAAGTTTTGTGGAGTAATATGCGATTGGTCTCTGTTTACCCCCATATGTCTGTGTCAGTACTGATGTCATGTGTCCATCTCTTGAATCTAAAGTTTGCTCAAATGGTTTCCCATAGTTGGGCAGTCCCAGCACTGAGGTGCCTGTTAATGTTATTTTTAATTCAGTAAAAGCTGTCTCGTTTTCTTCATTCCACTGTATGTCATCCTGGGGGGGCCATGGGTTCCCCATGTATTGCCTGCACTAAAGGTGCCATACCCAAAAACAACATCATCTGCTTCTTTGTTTTTGGTTTTGGCACTTGGAGGATTGCTTGTATCCTTTCATCATCTAAATGTTTCCCCTCCTTTGAAATGTTATATCCCAGGTATCTAACCTTATCCTGGCAGAACTGCAATTTCTTCCTGTTTACTTATATGGCCCTGCTCACATAAAAACTGCAAAAGGGCTATGGTGTCTAGTGCACAAATTTCTTTGGTTGGAGACGCCAGGAGAATGTCATCTACATAAAGTAGAAGTTGACTGCCTCCTGGTGGCTCAAACTGTGCTAAATTTGCTGATATTGCTTGTGCAAAGATAGTGGGCGATTCACAATACCCCTGCGATAATCTTGTGAAGGTTTATCTTTTTCCTTTGTAGGTAAAGGCAAACCAAAACTGATGGTCTGGGTGAATCGGTATGCTAAAAAAGGCATTACTGATATCTATAACGGAGAATACCTTGCTGTCTGGAGAGAGATCTTATAATGGGGGTCAGGCACCACTGCCTGATTTACCTCTTGAAGGTCCTGTACCATTCTCAACCCCACAGAGGGTGGTTGTTTCTTCACGGGAAACAAAGGGGTATTGCAAGGGCTGTCTGGGCAGGGGATAAATATCCCTGTTTTTAAAAGGTCCTGAATCACTGGGGATATGCTCTCCTCTGCTTCCTTCCTCAGGGGGTACTGTCTTTGATGGGGTCTGTGATGTGATTTTCGAGTGATAGTCACTGGCTGGACTCCCTTAATAAGTCCTACATCTGCCGGTCCCTTGGTCCAGAGTTTCTCTTGAACCTGGTCCAAAGGATCAGCATCACTCGCCAAATATCATGGTGTTATGGACTTCTGCATGTGGGCAGATGGTGTAGCGGTGACCTCATCTCCCCTCGGTCACTGACAGAAGTAGCCAGTGGAATAGCTTTCATACATGTCTGGTATCCTTGTCTGCTTCCAATCTTGTAATTCCTGGTACCTTTTTACAAAATCCCCACAATCCACCCAAGCCCTATATTTCCTTAAACAAATCCTTTTACTCTGGTGACAATGAAGGGTTTTGTGCATCATCTTGTGCTCTACAAGATGATGCACAAAACCCTTCATTGTTCCAATAGACATTAGTTAACTGTAATACCACTTCTTTTTTTTAAAAGAAGTGTGAGGCATAGTCTCTGTGTCCTGGTGTCTTTTTAACCCACATAGTGCAATGTACTCTGCCCATTGGCTGGAAATCTACTGACCTTTTAGACCCCATGACTTCCCTTGTATGTTTAACCATTTTCTCGATCGTTTCTGAAGTAATTTTGTCTTTAAGGTATGCATCTCGTGAGTAATAGTAATAGTTTTCATCCCATGGGTGGGGAACAAGTTATTTCCCCACCTTCACTGTGAACCCTATGTCTTGTGCATGTATTGACATGTGCATTGCTGACATCAATTCTCTTCCTAATAAGTTTACTGGGCATACAGTTGATAGGATTACCATAGTAGTTACTTGCATCCCTATCCTGGGATGTTCTACTGTGACATATTCAGACAGGGCCTCTCTTACTGGTGTACCATTTACTCCCTGTACCAAAATTGATTTTGTGGATTGTTTTATTTGTGGTATGTCCTTTGGATGTATTAATGTCCTGGAGGCTCCAGAATCTACCAGAAACATAAATTCTTTCCCTTCAACCTCCAGGGTCACCTGTGGTAGGTTATCCACATATCCTACCACCCCCAGGTGACTTATGCTCTCGATGTCTAGTCATTATGTCTTCCAGGGGCCTGATCCCTCTGGACAGTCTTTGGCCAGGTGTCCCTATTGGTGGCATGTCCAACATTCTCTTTTTTCTACCCATCCCCTATCTCGCCATCCTTCTCTGTTCCCTTCATTCCTACCTCTTCCTCTATACCTGCCCCTGCCTCTGCCCCTGTTGCCGCCCGACCTCTCCCTCTGTTCTCGGGCACGGCATCAATAGTATATTTCTCCCCGTCATCCTCATTATTGTCACCTTGCAAGAAAACTTTCACTTTCACATTCTTCTTTCCTTTCTCCTTAAGCCACCTTTCATTATGTTTTGTCCATTGTAATGTGTCTAACACTCCAGCTGTTCTATATGTGACCATATTTTTCGTGATATACTCTTTGTGCGCTGGTTTTAATCCATTAACAAAAGTAATCTTCAGCTGTTGCTGATATGCACTATTAACATCCTCTGATTCCGGTAACCCGGAGTATGATTTGAAAATTTCCTTTAATCTATTTAGGTAATTGTTAACGTTTTGCTTATCCTCTTGTGCAGTCATATTGATCTTTTGCCAATCTGTGCGCTGGATGAATCTATTTGTTATTCGTAAATTTTTTACCCTTGCATTTAAATCTGCGTGATTTGGAGCAAGAGGGAGTTCCCTATTCCCTTGGAGGTCCACTACACATGGTTCCCAGTCTCCTTTTACTGAGGGCCAATCTGGCCCCAATGCACATCTGATTGCCCGCTCTACCTCCACCCCATTTCATTTATAACTATCTCGTAGCCCTTGAATACTTTCAACAAATTCAATTAAACGCTTCAGTCATAAGGGGTGATAATAAAGTTGTAAAATGTTTGTAATATTTAGCTGAAAAGCCATCCAGGCCTGGGCATTTGTGCGGTTTTAGAGCTTTAATTGCTGTTTGGACTTCTGAGTTTGTAATATGTTTATCAAGAATTTCTTGTTGTGTGGTTGATAGAGAGGGGAGCTGAATAGAAGTTAGTAAAGTACCTAGGCGTGTTTGGTCGAATGTATGCGAATCTTGATAGAAGTCAGTGAGTTTTTTTGCGGAATTCAGTTAGGATCTTTAATGGATTACTGGAGTAGGTATTTTTATTTATTTTAAGTCCAATTGGCTTTGGTATGTAGCGGGGTCGTACCCCTTTTAGGGGAAGAGACTACATCCCCCATAATCCCCCAGGCTCCCGGGCTGCTTGTTTCCGCCCGAGAGGCTGCTGGGGGAGGTTATAAAAAGGAAGAGCGGAGACCGCCTCTTCCTCTTGGGACACTTCCTCTTCTGAGGCCTGACAGGACTGGCCTGCCTCTGCTGACGGAGCTTGTGACGCGGAGAATACAGCCAGTGGAGACACCTGTGCGGACCGGAGCTGAAGGCCTAAAGCCTGGGCCTTGCAGCAGGTGGAGAGAGACTCTCATACCTCAGAGTCAGCAGCAGCGGAGCGGATACTCTTCCCTACAGACGGTCGGTCGGAGCTGAGGACCGGAGCGCAGGGGCTGTGACTGAGGAGACCAGAGCCGCCATTAGAGGGACCGGAGCGGAGGACGGTACCCCAGGATTGGTGAGAGAGCCGGAAGGCTCATCCTGCATTGATACACACGTTTTATGCCTATTGAACTGCCTAGGCGCAATTTACCTCAGAGCAGCAATGTTACTTTCTGTGGATTACAAAGACACCATTTAAAGCTACATGTGCACCACCTCTACAGATTCATTGCCGGTGAAGAACACTGTACTAGTACAAGGACTGAGCTCTATTACTAGGGATCAGGCCTGGTCCATTAGGTAGGCGCAGATAGATTTATTGCACCTCAGGGGTGCATACCATGCGGTCGCCACACTTGGCGCTCTGTTCCCCATTGCTAATTGATACATATATGTGTACATGTTAAAGTGCATATTGCAGGGACCTGCTAAAGTATTGTAAGTCATATGTTTAAATGCATGTTACTATTTCTTTTCCTTACTGACAAAGTAAAGCCAGTTATTCTTATTTCAGCAGTCTGATTGTGAGTTCATACCCATTACACTTAGAGTATAAGTGATGTTTATATGTGCATAGATTCATACCCTTGATTAACTGTGCCAGAGCGGGTAGAGCCAAATTGCCGGGGGTTGGTGGAGCTGTACTCAGGGACCCATAAACAAACCAGCGGCTCTCTTAACTGGGGGTAGCGCTACACGTGGGGGCTCGTCCGGGATCCTGAGTCAGCGGGAAAAGCCGCCAGAAGGTACCGGCATGGACCCAATAGAAGTGGGACGGTGGTCCGCAACATGGGCCGCTGACCCAGCCGCAGCAGCAGTCATTGAACTGCCAGGGATGTGGCAGAGAGAGGCAGTCAAGCAGCTCATAATGTCATTATCCCCATGCCAGAAGTCATGGATAATGGACATGAGAAATGATGCTGGGTACACATACGCCTTAATAGAATGGAAGGAAGAGACTCCAGAGCAGTTCAGGAGCCAAAGCATACAGGCACCGAATGGTCAGGCCTACCAATTGCTGCATGCGCTGCCGCGCAAGGGAGAAGGTTCTCCTATGAAAGCCATTCTATCCCCAAAGAAGGAAGAGCAGAAGGGCGCGGAAAGTCCCGCACAGACTACTCTTAGTGCAGAACTGTGTGCTGTCCTAGGGGAGATTGTGACTCAGTGCAGAAGAGACCCCGGGGACTACCCAATGTCGGGATACAGGAAACTCCGGATGTTTTCAGGGAGGACACCTGTACCCTCGGGAGAAGAGGGATTTGAAGAGTGGTTAGATGGTGCCACGCAGGCCCTAGAAGAATGGGAGGTCTCAGAAGGCAGAAAGAAGCAAAGGATTGTTGAGAGCCTAAAAGGGCCTGCCTTAGAGGCCATACGCAATCTGAAGACAAGCAAAAAGGATTGCACTGCCCAGGACTACATAGACATCCTGGAAAGTGTGTTTGGTGGGACAGAAAAAGTCACAGAACTTACCTATCAACTGGAACACTGTTACCAGAAGACAGGGGAGAAGCTGTCAGAGTACATGGGACGCATAGACAAGATCCTGCATAGGATTATCCTGAAGAAGGGGATAGATCCAGGGAAGGTAGATGAAGCCCGTGCCCAGCAGGTGATGAGGGGAGCCCAACCCCTGGACCCTGTAGCACTAGTGCTACGCACTCGGCAGGATGGGAAGAGCCTGGACTACCCTGATCTCATTCGAATGGTCAGAGAAGAAGAGGCCATGTTGGAGGAGAAACGGGAGAAGCAGGTGATGGGGTCTACAAAGCTTCCAGTGGCCACGGTCAGGTCGGCCTTAACCCCTGAAAGAGAGACAGAGGTAGATGCCCTGAAGTTGCAGATGTCCCAGATGATGGAGATACTGACGTCTCTAGTGGCGAAAGAGACGCCCAGTCCCAAGAAAGAAACAAGCAGGAGGGAATTGTTTCCAGCTGTTTCAGCACCAGCATCCCCACCTGACTATGGTGAGATGATCTGTTTCAATTGTGGAGGAATTGGTCATATTGCAGCTGTATGTGCCAGTCCCAAGAAGAAGAAAACAGAAAGCCGCCAGCCGGCGGGAAACGCCAAAGGGCCCCGGTGAAGGAGTCAACCGGGTGCCCATCACCTTCAGTGAGCTCCAAGAAGCACAACAGGAAGAGAAAGCGAGGAGATCAAACCCCTAAAAAGGGGCCCAGGGATCCTCAACCAAGGTGCACTCCAGAGAAAGGGGGCAAGACCCCTCGGAAGGAATGCAGTACTCCTAAACGAGAACCCCCAAAAGTGAGAGATAACAATGTCCCTCAACGGGTTCACACTCCCACTAAGAGGGAGAAAATTAATGCATACCAGGCTCAAGAAAGGAGCAAGTGCAGATCAAGTGAAAAGAAAAAGAGTCCGCAGAAGAGGACAGCATCAACTCGGCCTTACCCAGAAGAGCTAGTTGGTCCATCCCCTACTGTACCCATCCAAGTGGAAGGAGTGTACACAAAGGCCCTCCTAGACACTGGAGCCCAAGTGACCCTATTGTACAGGGACTTCTACGACAGATACCTGAGTCATCTGCCCATACAGGAGATAGAGGAGTTGGAGATAAAGGGACTGGGAACTCAGAGTTTCCCCTACGATGGATACCTACCCATACGGTTGACCTTTGACCCATCCGTAGCTGGGAAGACTGAAGTGTTTGACACCTTAGCAGTAGTGTGTCCCCGCCCACCAGGAACCAGCAAGACGTCCCTGATTATAGGGACGAACACGGACCTAGTCAGAAGGCTTCTGACCCCCCTGGTGAAGAAAGAGAATCTTCCAGCTCCCAAGATCCATCCCATGCTGAAGGCGGCCTACCAGCGGTTGGTCCTAGAGCAGAAGACCCCAAGTGAGGGGATAGGAAGGGTATGGAGGCTTGGAAAAGAAGGAGCAGTGTTACAGCCTGGAGAGGTGACCTGCATGAGAGCCACGGTGAAACTTACCTGGGAGCAGCCTGGCCCCTTTGTAATGTTGGAACCCGACCCAATGGAGGGTCACTCAGGTCTGGAAGTGATACCAGAAGTAATCTCATTGAAGGACTTGAAGAAGGCAAGAGGAAGAGTACCTGTCAGTGTGAGGAACCCCACGGAGCGGCCCGTGGAGATCCCTGCCAGGATGCTTCTGGGACAGGTGAGTCCTGCTGTCCCAGTTGGCTGGTCAGAAGTGAAGGGAACAGGTACAGGAGAAGATGTTTGGAAGAAACTCTCCATGGAAAACCCAAACCTACCTGGAGCTTGGAAAGAGAGAGCCAAGGCCCAGCTGACCAGATGGGAGAAGATTTTCTCTAAAGATGAGTTTGATGTGGGGTGTGCGAGGAGTGCCACCCATCGAATCCGCATGCAAGAGGACAAGCCATTCAGAGAGAGAGTGAGGCGAGTCCCGCTAGCAGATCTGGAGGATCTGAGGGAGCAGCTTGCGGAACTGAAGAAGACGGGAGTGATTAGGGAGTCCAGAAGCCCCTATGCCTCCCCCATAGTGGTGGTCAGGAAGAAGAATGGGTCATTGAGGCTCTGCATTGACTACAGAACTCTCAACAGGAGGACCATTGCTGACCAGTACACCACGCCAAGGATAGAAGATGCCTTACAGAGTTTATCTGGAGCTAAGTGGTTCAGTGTGATGGACCTCAAGAGTGGGTACTACCAAATCCCCATGCATCCAGAAGATAGAGAAAAGACTGCCTTCATAACCCCAGTAGGATTCTTTGAGTTCAACAGGATGCCTCAGGGCCTATCTGGAGCTCCTGCTACGTTTCAACGCCTAATGGAAAGGACAGTTGGAGACATGAACCTCATAGAAGTCCTTGTGTACCTGGACGATGTCATTGTCTTTGGAAAGACTTTGGAAGAGCATGAAGCCAGATTGGAGAAAGTACTGAAGAGGCTCAGTGAAGAGGGACTCAAACTTTCTCCCGAGAAGTGCCAGTTCTATCAGTCTTCTGTGAACTATCTGGGACACATAGTGTCTGAAAAAGGAGTGGCTACAGACCCTGAGAAGTTGGAGGCAGTTACTTCGTGGCCAAGGCCCACAACAGTTACAGAACTTCAGTCTTTCTTGGGGTTCTGCTCCTACTACCGCAGGTTTGTGGATGGGTTTGCCCGCATTGCAAAACCCCTAAACGAACTGCTGAAGACAGAAGGAGAGGAAGATGGATTGGGGCCTAGGAGGTCCGGTGAATCAGTCCAAGACCAATGGAACTCAAGGTGTGAAGAGGCTTTCAGAACCTTGAAGAGAAGTCTCACCACAGCCCCAGTTTTGGCCTACGCTGACCCCACTAGACCATATGAGCTACATGTTGATGCCAGCCATGAGGGCCTAGGTGGAGTACTCTACCAGGAGTACGAAGACCAGCTACGACCAGTGGCCTATGTGAGCCGGAGCCTGACCCCCTCCGAGAAGAACTATCCCACCCACAAGTTGGAGTTCTTAGCCCTCAAATGGGCAGTAGTTGACAAGTTGAGAGACTATCTGTATGGGGCCGAGTTTACTGTAAAGACAGATAACAACCCCTTGACCTATCTATTCACCACCGCCAAGCTGGATGCAACTGGACACAGATGGTTGGCGGCGTTGTCTGGATTCAATTTCAGCCTCAAGTACAGGCCAGGGGCTGGAAATAGGGATGCAGATGCCCTGTCCCGAAGATCCCATGTCATGGTCGATGAATGGGGAGACTGGACCCAAGTGGCACCAGATGGAGTGCGAGCCCTTTGTCAGGGGGCTGAACTCCAAGCCAGAGGAGGATCCAGAGCTGAAGAGATAGGAGTTACCACAGTGGGAGTCCCGAAGTGTTACTGTGGGGTAACTCAACTCAGAGAAGAGTGTCTACCGAAGCTGTCCAAGAAGGAGTTAAGGTGTGACCAATTGGGAGATCCCATGGGGAGATTGGTCCTGGAAGCCCTGGAAGACAAGAGTCCAGAGGGACTTCGCCTTCACCCTTCTAAAGAAGCTCGCCTACTGAGGAGAGAGTTGGACAAGTTACAGGTGCATCAGGGGGTAGTCTACCGAAGGGGCCCCTCTGATGGCCCAGAAGACAAGTGGCAGTTGTTTCTCCCAGAGAAGCATCGAGAGACTGTGCTGATTGCCTTACATGACCAGCATGGTCACTTGGGAGCAGAGAGAACCTTCCAACTTGTCAGAGACCGGTTTTATTGGCCCTGCATGAGGGCCGAAGTGGAGGAGTATTGCCATTCCTGTGCAAGATACATTCAGAGAAAGACTTTACCCCATCAAGCTGCCCCAATGGGCCACCTACAGAGTCAAGGCCCAATGGATCTGGTATGCATTGATTTTCTCTGCCTCGAACCCGATTTGAGTGGATTGGGAAATGTTCTGGTGGTAACCGACCATTTCACCCGTTATGCTCAGGCTTTCCCAACCAAGGACCAGAAGGCCTCTACAGTAGCCAAGGTACTTTTGGAGAAGTACTTTGTTCACTATGGACTGCCACAGAGAATCCATTCAGACCAAGGAAGGGACTTTGAGAGTCGCCTGATCAGGAAGCTACTAGATTCTCTGGGAGTAGAGAAGACTAGAACTACACCATATCACCCTCAAGGTGATGCCCAGCCTGAAAGGTTCAACAGGACCCTATTGAACATGTTGGGAACTTTGGAAACAGAGAAGAAGCAACATTGGAGTCAACACATTTCAGCTCTGGTGCATGCCTACAACTGCACCACAAGTGATGTGACAGGTTTCTCCCCTTACCGACTTATGTTTGGGAGAGAAGCAAGATTGCCAGTGGATTTGGCCTTCGGCATTTCTTTAGACCATGCCTCTGCTGCCTCCCACAAAGGATATGTGGACAGACTGAGGCACAGTCTGAAGATAGCTTACGAGAAAGCTCAAGCGGCCTCCGACCAGAGGGGGGCCCGAAATAAGAGGAACTTTGATCTGAAAGTTAGAGTACAGGACCTACAGCCTGGGGACCGTGTACTGTTACGCAATCTAGGGATACCTGGAAAACACAAGATTGCTGATAGATGGAGATCAGAGCCATATATCATCTGTAGAAAACTTCCAGGATTGCCTGTCTACAAGTTGAAGCCAGAAGGAAGAGTGGGGCCTTTGAAGACCTGGCATAGGAATCATTTGCTCCCACTCACTGAAGCAGTCAGAATGCCTCCGGCGAGAGACGTGCCTGAATCTGTTTCCATTCTGGATACCCCCAGGCCTAACACTAGGTCTCAGACATCCCAAGTTAGGGGTGGACAGGACCCCCAACCAGAAGAAGAAAGAGGAGAACTTGAATGGCTATGGCCTTCCTCAATCCCAGGAAATTCTGCCATAGATCTTCCACCTACTGAAGATGTGGAAGATAACACATTGAACCCAGAAGCCACAGAGTTTGTGCCATTCAGTGTTGTGCCTGAGTGCTGGGAAGATATCCCTGGTCTCTACCCAGAGGAAGAAGTAGATGTTCCAGAACCAGAGATGTTGCCAGAATGTGTTCCTGAAGAAGTCCCAAGAGAACAGAGAGCTCGCAGAGTTGTGAAGCCTCCCAAGAAGTTAACTTACCCCAAGATGGGAGAAAGTTCAGAGGACTCTGTTACCACAGCAAGGAGAAGTGCTGAAAGCCCTGACCCATCCACTGTTCATTTGGTGGAGGGCAACCCCAGCTCACTCTCTGGCACAGTTAAACAGGTCGCCCACACTGAAGTGACCTGTAGACAGGACAGCTCCCCATCTTGTGTTAATTGGTGGGAGGCTCCCCTGTCTAAATTATGTGAACGTGTTGTTACCAAGGACGCTTGTAGTTTGAACACTGTCTTTGGGGACCAAAGATTCAAAGTGGGGGGAGTGTGTAGCGGGGTCGTACCCCTTTTAGGGGAAGAGACTACATCCCCCATAATCCCCCAGGCTCCCGGGCTGCTTGTTTCCGCCCGAGAGGCTGCTGGGGGAGGTTATAAAAAGGAAGAGCGGAGACCGCCTCTTCCTCTTGGGACACTTCCTCTTCTGAGGCCTGACAGGACTGGCCTGCCTCTGCTGACGGAGCTTGTGACGCGGAGAATACAGCCAGTGGAGACACCTGTGCGGACCGGAGCTGAAGGCCTAAAGCCTGGGCCTTGCAGCAGGTGGAGAGAGACTCTCATACCTCAGAGTCAGCAGCAGCGGAGCGGAGACTCTTCCCTACAGACGGTCGGTCGGAGCTGAGGACCGGAGCGCAGGGGCTGTGACTGAGGAGACCAGAGCCGCCATTAGAGGGACCGGAGCGGAGGACGGTACCCCAGGATTGGTGAGAGAGCCGGAAGGCTCATCCTGCATTGATACACACGTTTTATGCCTATTGAACTGCCTAGGCGCAATTTACCTCAGAGCAGCAATGTTACTTTCTGTGGATTACAAAGACACCATTTAAAGCTACATGTGCACCACCTCTACAGATTCATTGCCGGTGAAGAACACTGTACTAGTACAAGGACTGAGCTCTATTACTAGGGATCAGGCCTGGTCCATTAGGTAGGCGCAGATAGATTTATTGCACCTCAGGGGTGCATACCATGCGGTCGCCACACTTGGCGCTCCGTTCCCCATTGCTAATTGATACATATATGTGTACATGTTAAAGTGCATATTGCAGGGACCTGCTAAAGTATTGTAAGTCATATGTTTAAATGCATGTTACTATTTCTTTTCCTTACTGACAAAGTAAAGCCAGTTATTCTTATTTCAGCAGTCTGCTTGTGAGTTCATACCCATTACACTTAGAGTATAAGTGATGTTTATATGTGCATAGATGCATACCCTTGACTAACTGTGCCAGAGCGGGTAGAGCCAAATTGCCGGGGGTTGGTGGAGCTGTACTCAGGGACCCAAAACAAACCAGCGGCTCTCTTAACTGGGGGTAGCGCTACAGGTATATAATCTGCCTTGCGTAATGATAAAGCTAGAAATGTATTCGGTTTATTTGCTTTTATATAGTAAGCATGTTTAGATTTATGTAAAATCATCTCTTCTCTGAGTCTGTTAAAAAAGATCCAGTTCTAGCTTTGCTTTATCATAGGCCAGTTTATTTTCTGGGGAGGGCTTATTTTGAAAATTTTCTGAGGATTTGGAGAAGTTTTCATCTAGTTGTGTATGAAGTTTTTGTTTTAGTTTGCGATGGTAGGATGCTTGACTGATGCAGACCCCTCTGATAGATGGTTTGAGAGCTTCCCATATTGTCAGAGGATCTATATCTGTTGAAGTATTATTTGTTATATAATCTTGGATTGATTTTTCTATATCTTGTCTGTATGTTGAATTGGATAGTAAACTACCATTAATATACCAAGTTTTGTTGTTAGATTTTGTAATTAAAGAGGAGAATGTTGTCATGACTGCATTGTGATCTGACCAGGCGCATGGGATGATAAGGGAGTTTAGTATGAGTGGTGAGGTACTGATGTTTGTAAATAAGTGATCTATGCGTGAAAATTGTTTGTGGGGGTAAGAATAGTGAGTGTATTGCCTTTTATTAGGGTTTTGTTTACGCCATGAGTCTAGAAGAGAGTGTTGATTGAGTAGTTGTTGGTAGGTGGGTCGATGTGTAGATACAGGTGTTGGGGATTTATTCAGAATTGGGTATATTACTTGGTTTGAGTCCCCACATATTATGAGAGTACCTTGTTTGTGGGATTCTGCAACTGAAAATAGGTGTGAAAGAAAAGATAGTGGGTTTTTGTTGGGGGCAAGGTATGAAACTATAGTTATTTCACAATCAATAATAGACCTGTTAACAATATATAGTGTCCTTCTGGGTCTATAATTTCTTTATGAAGGGTAAAAGGTGTATTGCGATGGAATGCAATCAAAACCCCTCTTTGTTTTGTTGTGGCTGAGGCTTTGTAGATCTGGGGGTATTGACGGCTAAAAATTTTGGGAGAAGATTGTGAAGAAAAGTGTGTCTCTTGTAGACATACCACGTGTGCTGAGAGTGAGGAAAAGGAATCAAAGGCCTTAATTCTTTTTTGAGGAGAATTGAGGCCTTGTACATTAAGAGTTAGTACGTTTAAAAATGTAATTTTATATTTTTAGAGAGGTATATGAGTTAGTATGATTTAGTTGTTAGCTTATATGCCTAAATTCGGGAGAAATAATTAAAAAAAAATTAAAATTAAAATAAATTAAATAAAAAAATATATATTAAAAAAAAAGGGGGGGGGGGTGGTAAAGCTGTTAAGAAAACTAGGGAATGAGGAATGTAGGTATAGTTAGGAGTAAATTAGATTTGGAAAATAGTTTCTGGAATTAGGGTGGAGAGGGAGAAGCTGTTTTGCAAGAAAGGAGAGGGTGGCTCCTATACTGAGCTAGTATACAAGGGTTGATGATATGTCACCAATTAATGGATACTATAAGTCCAAAGAGTGTTCGGATAGCAATGCCGGTCACTCGAGAAACTACTGGGAGGAGCAGTGAGCTGTCTTCTGGGAAAACAACAGCCAACACAATTTCTAAATAGTTTTTAAAACATTGGAACAAAACGAGTAAAAATTTGATAAAACTTATAAATTACAAGGTAAAACAACAAGAATAACACCCAAGTGAGATCCAGTGGGGTGTAATTCAATTAATTTAGTGAAACTGACATCCTGTTGATGAATTGATATTATAAAGAAAATGAGGGATGATTGTAGTATTTGGTTGGAGGTATCATGTTAGTAAGGGAAATAAAAAAAAAAGGGGGGGGAATTCATCATAGGAGGTCATGATATAGGTTTTGGAACAAATTAGTGGGTGTGATTTAATTTAGAACTTTGTTCCCCTATGTATAGAAAGCATAGGGTTCAGTAACCAATTTTTTTTTAACATTAAAGGTTTTTTATTTTGAAAATAACAGGTATATAAAGGGCATTGAAAGAACAATGAAATACATTTCCTACAGGATGACAATAATTACAAAGTTATATTGAGTACAAGCTTGGGCAGTATATTCAGGAGATTCGCATTATTACAAAGCTGTGGGTCAAACATATATTATAGTAGACAGGAAATGTACAAAGAATATGGCATTCCCAGCCCCCTTGTCCTGGGGGAGGGGGGGAGGTAAGAAAGAGGGGGGGAGGAGGAGGGGATGGCCGGGGGAAGGGAGGATGAGTGGGGGGAGGGGCTAGAATAGGGGGGGGAGAAGTGAAGAAGGTCAGGAACAAAAGGGGAACTTAGTACCAGCTATTGTAATGTTCGAGACATTCCAATTAAGCACTAAACATTTGCAAGATTGTCACCACAGGCATCTATCCAGGTCGACCAAATTTTGTCAAATTTTGTTGGACAATTCCTGCTCTCATACGTGATTTTGTAAAGTGGTAGAACTCTGTTAATTGTATTTTCCCAGGAAGTTCTGGTCGGGATCTCCTCACCCCTCCATCGCAGAAGAATTTCTCTCCTGGCATAGAATAGTACAAAGGTCATGCATAGTTTGGTGTACCTGTCCCCCTCCACCTCCCCCAGGTAAATAAGCAGGAAGACAGTAACCAATTTAAAAGTTTTAAGAGAGGGGATTCGATTTTTCAATATTTATTTGGTAAATTTGTCATAAATATGAATAATATGGTTGTATTGACCTTGGGGAATAGGATCTTATATAAAACAGGGTAAAAGTTCTGTCTTAGTGATTGATATTCCACTGGTCTAGAATGTAATGTAGTGTGATAAACATTTAATCATCTGAAGATTAATATCACCAAAGAAAAGGGAGCATCAGTCAATTTGTTCTTCTGTAGCTGGTGGCCCACTCCTTTTATGAAAATTGGAGTGGGCTTGATGGTCAAGTGAGTCTTGATGATTTTTGGGGGAGTTTGATGTCGCTTGCCGTTTAGATCCTTCTGACGTATTTTCCGGCATTGATAGGTGTAGATCTTGAATTGTGGTTAGTAAGTCATCTTCTGATTTGCAGGTTTAAGAGGTGCCTTTATATGATAAACGGATTGCAAAGGGGAAACTCCAGCGATAAGAGATGTGATGATGTTGGAGGATTAGTAAATATGGTTTTATCGCTTTCCTTTTGATGAGAGTTTGTTGCGAGAGGTCATTAAAGATTTGATAACGGTGGCCCTGGAAAATTTGTGAATCTTTTTTCCGGGCTGCTTCCATCAATTGTTCCTTTGTGCGGAAATAATGTAGTTTAATAATAATGTCTCTTGGGGGTCCATCTTCTTTTCGGGGTGCCAATGTTCTGTGAATCATCATTTCTAGGCGTTCTATAGGGATGTATGGGGCAAGTTCCTGGAAGAGCGCTGTAATGGTTGATTGAAGGTCTTGTATATTTTCAGGGATACCTCTGACACAAAGATTTGATCTCCTGGCTCTGTTTTCAAAATCCTCTAGGCGTATATGTAATGAGGAATTTTCTTCTCTGAGTGCTTCTAATTCATCATTATGATTTGTGGTAATGCCATCTAATTCATCCATCCTTTGTTCCAGAACAGATGTGCGGCGGCCCACCTCATAGATTTCTCTTGTCGGTTTCTCAGTAATGGTGTCTGGTGTAATGGAGTTTTTGTAGTATCCTTTCAAATTGACTAATAAGGTCAGTTCCAGAAGAGATATTTTGTAAACAAATGGGTGTTATCCCAAAATCATATTCAGAATCATTCTGTGGAGGGGGAGGTGAGTTCCTTCTGTGTGTGTGTGACTGAGTGGAGCGGGAAGCTGATGCTGCAGCCATTTTAGCTGTGGTTCTAGTCAGAGTGTCTTGGCTCTTTACTGGCTTAAAACATTTTTTTTCCACTGTACATGTTTGTATTTTGTTCCCCAGTGAAAGAGTAGTGTATCAGATACCTTGCATTGTGTCTGCTCAGTCTTTTGTTAGACAGGGAAACTTAAAACCACAGTTTGTACAACCCATACTTTCAGCATGGTCTGACATGGTAAAATTATCCCCAGCCAAACAAACCACTTCTGCCATCAGACACCAGCCTACCCGAATGTATGTTTCCCCATCACCCATACCAAACCCAGTTGCCACCCAGTATACACTGCTCCCAACCAAATATTCATATCCGGTCTCTTCTCCCTGTACCTATCCTGCATTTAACCCCCCTGCCTCTTCTCAGCTGCCTACAAATCCACAAATGTATGTTTCCCCATCACCCATACCAAACTCAGTTGCCACCCAGTATATATTGCTCCCAACCAAATATTCATATCCGGTCTCTTCTCCCTGTACCTATCCTGCATACAACCCCCTGCTTCTTCTCAGCTGCCTACAAATCCCCAAGAACTTCCCCCAGCTACTGTTACCTCTTCTCTGCCATATCCCAACACTCCTTTCCTGTCTGCTGCACCCCCAACCTACAGAGCTTCAGTGACCAAGTCAAAGAAAAAAACTAAAGTTCTTCCCAACCAAAACGATCCTGCCAGTAATCCAATCTGCCTCCACACCCACTAATCTGTCCCAGCCTGAAGTGCCAGAGTTCCAGCCGGAGGTGCCAGCAATCCAGCCTGAAGAGCCAGTACCAGCCCTCCAGCCTGACGTTCCAGCCTTCCAGTCTGATGTCCTAGCCCTCCAGCCTGACGTCCCAGCCTTCCAGTCTGATGTCCCGTTGCCGGCCTTCCAGCCTGATGTCCCAGCCTTCAAGCCTGACCTCCCAGCCTTCCAGTCTGATGTCCTGGTGCCCGACCTTCCAGCTTGATGTTCCAGCCTTCCAGCCTGACGTCCCAGCCTTCCAGTCTGATGACCCGCTGCCAGTTTTCCAGTCTGATGACCCGCTGCCAGTTTTCCAGTCTGATGACCCGCTGCCAGTTTTCCAGTCTGATGACCCGCTGCCTGCCTTCCAGTCTGATGACCCGCTGCCTGCCTTCCAGTCTGATGACCCACTGCCAGTTTTCCAGTCTGATTTGCCTGTGACTGCTGCCCAGCCCGATGTGCCTGCTGCCCAGCCAGATGTGCCCGTGCCTGCTGCCCAGCCTGATGTGCCCATGCCTGCTGCCCAACTTGATGTGCCCGTGCCTGCTGCCCAGCCCGATGTGTCTGCTGCCCAGCTTGATGTGCCCGTGCCTTCTGCCCAGCTTGATGTGCCCGTGCCTTCTGCCCAGCTTGATGTGCCTGCTGCCCAGCTTGATGTGCCTGCTGCCCAGCCCGATGTGCCTGCTGCCCAGCCTGATGTGCCTGCTGCCCAGCTTGATGTGCCCATGCCTGCTGCCCAACTTGATGTGCCCGTGCCTGCTGCCCAGCCCGATGTGTCTGCTGCCCAGCTTGATGTGCCCGTGTCTGCTGCCCAGCTTGATGTGCCTGCTGCCCAGCTCGATGTGCCCATGCCTGCTGCCCAGCCCAATGTGCCTGCTGCCCAGCCCGATGTACCCATGCCTGCTGCCCAGCCCGATGTGCCTGCTGCCCAACTTGGTGTGCCCATGCCTGCTGCCCAGTCTAAAGTGCCCATGCCTGCCGCTGATGTGTTCCTGTCTGCTGCACAGCCCAATGTGCCTGCTGCCCAGCCCGATGTACCCGTGCCTGCTGCCCAGCCCGATGTGCCTGCTGCCCAACTTGGTGTGCCCATGCCTGCTGCCCAGTCTAAAGTGCCAATGCCTGCCACTGATGTGTTCCTGTCTGCTGCCCAGCCCGATGTGCCTGCTGCCCAGCTTGATGTGCCCATGTCTGCTGCCGAGCTTGATGTGCCCATGTCTGCTGCCAAGCTTGATGTGCCCGTGTCTGCTGCCCAGCCTGATGAGCCATTGTCTGCTGACCAGCCTGATGAGCCATTGTCTGCTGACCAGCCTGAGGTGTTCCTGTATGCTGCCCAGCCTGATGAGCTACCGTCTGCTGCCCAGCCTGATGTGTTCCTGTCTGCTGCCCAGCCTGATGAGTTCCTGTCTGCTGCCCAACCTGATGAGTTCCTGTCTGCTGCCCAGCCTGATGAGCTCCTGTCTGCTGCCCAGCCTGATGAGTTCCTGTCTGCTGCCCAGCCTGATGAGTTCCTGTCTGCTGCCCAGCCTGATGAGCTCCTGTCTGCTGCCCAGTCTGATGAGCTCCTGTCTGCTGCCCAGCCTGATGAGCTCCTGTGAAATTAAGAGAGGAGACGTTGCTGGAAGTGGCAGCAGAGGAGTTGGATTGGCTTTTGGTGAAGTGGACAGCGTTTAAAGTTTCCTTGCTCCTGTGAATGACCGTTCCTGAGTAGGATCAGCCGTACCAGCTATCATCTGCCTAGGAGGCTGCTACCTGTGTTTCTCAAATGCCTTATTTACCCAGCCATCTGGTAAGCCTTTAATTCAGCAGGTGGTTGGGTTTGAACAACATTTGCATGTCACAGTGTGAAGAGACAGGACAGTCACGGTGGTGTTTTTTCCTCTATGCTTCAAACCTATTTGCTATTGGAAATCAGGATTTAAGATCGAATTGACTTATGCTGTAAAGTTTTCATGGATTTATGTTATGGACTAATTATAGCCATCATTGGACTTTATATATAGCCTCATCCATGTTTCTTTCATGACCACCATATATCTGTGCTTATTTGTGTTCCTTTTTTCCTTTTATATTTATACTTAATTAATAATTATTGGCGCAGCTTTACCCATTTCCATGATGAGCTCCTGTCTGCTGCCCAGCCTGATGAGCTCCTGTCTGCTGCCCAGCCTGATGACCCGAAGCTCGCTGCCCAGCCTGATGACCTGGTGCCCGCTGCCCAGCCTGATGACCCGGAGCCTGCTGCCCTGTCTGTTTTTATTTCCAGATCTAAACTTCCAGACCCTGGTGGTGGGGTACATGTCCCATTGTCGGACTCGGGTGGCATGCCTCCTAGTAGGTTAAGAGACTCTGGCCGGAGAGCGCAAAGAAGTCTGCAGTCACAGAGGAGACTTTTTACACGCACTGCCAGATCTAGGGCAGAATGGAGTGTCCGGAGGCCACTCCTTAGGGGGGGGGGGGGGAACTGTCAGGAACGGTGCTATTACCTGGATCGCCTGCTGGTGTCACTGTTTCCTTCGGCATCAAAGGGTGCAGTTCTGGTGGCCACCAGCAGGGGTCTCCCAGCCGATGGACATTGTCAGGAATGGTGTTATTACCTGGATCGCCTGCTGGTGTCACTACCTTCGGCATCAAAGGGTGCAGTTCTGGTGGCCACCAGCGGGGGTCTCCCAGCAGATGGACATGCTAGTAATCAAGCTGCACCTGTTGTGGAACTGCTGAGAGTATATAAGCCTGTCCTTCACTGAAGCTCAGTGCTTCAGTATTCCTTCCTGTAGCCTTGTCTCTACCTGATCCTGAAACCTGATCCTGAAACCTGATCCTGAAACCTGATCCTGAAACCTGATCCGCTTCCTGCCCTGTCCTGGATGTTGTCCCCTTACCTGGTTCCTGAGATCCGTCCCCTGATTCCTGCCTTGATTTTCCCTTGCTTCCTGTTTCCCCTTGGTCTCTTCTCCCAGCCTTGTATATATATGTGTTCCATTTTCTTGTGTGTATTTTTAGTTAGTTAGTTAGATTAGGGTTTTGGGGTTTGCTGTGTATTATTTGCGTTCTTGCTTGTTTGTGGTTTGCTGTGTTGATTTTCACGTGTGTCTTTATTCTTTAATAAATATATATATATTTTTATCACTTACCTTGGAGCCTGATTCCTTTAGTGCAGCCCATTGATCTGTTCACTTGTGCCGGTGTCTGTGTTTAGGCATCTCTCATGACAATAACATCTAAAGGTGTTCTGGTTTAGATGTTTAAATATTAATTATTCTGGGAACGTTTGAAGTTAAGAAACCATTCGACATGTCTGTCTTGGTCTGTTGCTTTTAATTACAAACATCATGGAATGTCTGTTTAACGCTCTATTCTAAATACATAAGTGCAATGTATAGAAATTCACACATTTATGTGGATAAATATAACTGTTTTTATGTTCTAACATTTTCTATTTGTTTCTTGAATAGAAACGCTCTGTGCTATAATACTCACCCCTGAGGAAGGAGACGTGAGCGCTCCGAAACACGTAGGGTGTTAAAGCATTACGAATCACTGTATTGTATACATACTGATATCCATGCTATTCTTTTTTTTATATATTCTTTATTTTCGTCAAATTTTATCATTAACCACTAGCTGACCGCCCACTGTCAAATGACGGCGGGACGGTGCAGCTACTGTGGCGGGACGCCGTCATATGACGTCGTCTACAATTTGGCCACTGGGGGGCGCGCGCGCCCGCCGCGTAGCTGGGGCCCCGGTGCGCGTGCCCGGCGGTCGCGATGACCGCCAGGCACCCGCGATTGCCCGGTAATCGAGCAGGACGTGGATCTGTGTGTGTAAACACACAAATCCACGTCCTGTCAGAGGAGAGGAGACCGATGGTGTGTCCCTTGTACATAGGGACACCGATCGGTCTCCTCCCCCAGTCAGTCCCCTCCCCCCACAGTAAGAATCACCAAGATAGGGTACACATTAACCCCTGCAGCGCCCCCTAGAGTTAACCCCTTCCCTGCCAGTCACATTTATCAATGCATTTTTATAGCACGGATCGCTGTATAAATGTGAATGGTCCCAAAAATGAGTCAAAAGTGTCCGAAGTGTCCGCCGCAATGTCGCAGTCACGATAAAAATCGCAAATCGCCGCCATTACTAGTAAAAAAAAAAAAATAATAATAAAAATGCTATAAATCTATCCCCTATTTTGTAGACGCTATAACTTTTGCGCAAACCAATCAATATACGCTTATTGCGATTTTTTTTTACCAAAAATATGTAGAAGAATACGTATCGGCCTAAACTGAGGAAAAAATTTGTTTGAAAAAAAAAAAAAAATTGGATATTTATTATAATAAAAAGTAAAAAAATATTATGTTTTTTCAAACTTGTCCCTCTTCTTTTGTTTATAGCGCAAGAAATAAAAAACGCAGAGGTGATCAAATACCACCAAAATAAAGCTCTATCTGTGGGGAAAAAATTATAAAAATTTTATTTGGGTACAGCGTTGCATGACCGCGCAATTGTCATTCAAAATGCGACAGCGCTGAAAGCTGAAAAATGGCTTGGTCAGGAAGGAGGTGTTCGTGGCTGGTAGGCAAGTGGTTATACAGCTTATTGCGTTTTAATGCATACATTTTCGACATACTTCAACATTTTATTTATTACAACATTTCCCTCCCTCTACTCCCTCCCCCCCCATCCAAAAAAAAAAAAAAAAAAGGTTGTCGACAATTTTCTCGCCCCTCCTCGCTCATCTCCTTCCCCCTCTTTTAACTTCATCCCTCTATCAACCTTTGAAATCTTTCCGTCTCCCTGAATGCCAGCCATTGCCCCCATATCCTTTGGAATTTCACCTCGGTATCTTGAGTTGTATGTATGGCCTGCTCTATACTCTTAATCCATTCTACCCGTCCTATCCATTCTTTCATGCTCGGGGCTTCCTGAGTTTTCCAAAGGCATGGGATGAGGGCCTTGGCGGCGTTCAGGAGATACGGCGTTACCTCTAATTTATACTGGGATAGTCTCTTATACGTGTCGTGGAACAGGCATACCCATGGGTCTTTTTTTATCCTTTCCCCCGTTATGTCAAAGATGGTTTCTATTATTTTGTGCCAATATACTTGTATCTTTGTGCACTCCCACCATAGGTGTGCGAAGGAACCCACTTCAGAGCAACCCCTCCAGCAGGTTGGAGGGTTGTCTCCCCTGAGATCGTGTGCTTTCTGGGGGGTTACGTACCACCTTGATAACAGTTTGTATGACATTTCTAGTGTCTGTGTGTCTTTTGATACTGAGTATGTCATCTTAATTATTTTCTTCCTATGGGCATTATTACTTAAAGGACCTATCTCACTTTCCCATTTTTCTAAAAAGGTTGGGTATCCATTATCTGCCTCCTGTATCAGTATTTTGTATATTTTTGATATCCTTCTCTCTAGGCATTGGGGTGTTTTCAGTAATTTCTCTAGGGGTCTTAATTGTCTATTCCCTCTTAGTGGTTGTGGCAGCGTTTGTGCAAAGTGTTGAATCTGTGTGTGTCTCCATTTATCTAATGGTTTGTGTCCCCATTCCCGTGTAATTTCCTCATAAGTGAATATTCTATTCCCTTCCATTACATCTTCTAATCTAATGTCCTCTTTTTTGGACCACCTACAAAAATATAAATATTCTTCCTTTCCTGGTCTGAAAAAATTTGTATCTAACAGAGATATTAGTGGCAAATTACATTCCCATCCGTGTCTCTTATTTATTCGGTCCCATGTTTTGAGTGTGTGCCTAGTGTAAAAATTTGTGTTTGGTCCTAAGTCTCGGTGTTGTGATGGGATCCATATCATTTTCCCTAAATCTGTGCTACTCAGTGTCTTTTCTAAATCCACCCAACTTTTTACCTCCTTATTGTGAGTCCAGTCTGCTATCCTAGAGATTACTATGGCTTCGTAGTATTTTTTGAGATCTGGGGCTGCTAGTCCTCCTCTGTCTTTTTCTCTTGCTATCGTATTGAATGAGATGCGGGGCCTTCTACCCGCCCAAATAAATTTTAAAGTCATAGTTTTAAGTTTACTAAAATAAGTCTGTGGCAGGGGGATCGGGATCATTTGGAAGGTATATATTAGTATAGGGACTATGAACATCTTCATTGCGTATATCTTACCCGTCCATGAGAGTGATTTGTATTGTATCCTCTTTAATTGCTCTTTGATTTTATTCAGCAGGGGCATGTAGTTGGCTTCAAAAAGGTCGCTTGGTTGGGCTGTTAGTTTTATTCCTAGGTAGCTCAATTCATTTTTACACCACTTAAATGGTACCTTGGCTTGGAGTGCTTTCTGTTCTTCTCTGGGTAAATTTAAGTTTAGAATCTCGGATTTGGCCATGTTTATTTTAAAGTTTGATAGCTTCCCGTATTGCTTTAATTCCTTAAGGAGAGTGGGGATTGATGTTCTTGGGTTAGCGATGTAGAGAAGCAAATCGTGATGAGCCTGATGAGCTCCTGTCTGCTGCCCAGCCTGATGACCCGAAGCTCGCTGCCCAGCCTGATGACCTGGTGCCCGCTGCCCAGCCTGATGACCCGGAGCCTGCTGCCCTGTCTGTTTTTATTTCCAGATCTAAACTTCCAGACCCTGGTGGTGGGGTACATGTCCCATTGTCGGACTCGGGTGGCATGCCTCCTAGTAGGTTAAGAGACTCTGGCCGGAGAGCGCAAAGAAGTCTGCAGTCACAGAGGAGACTTTTTACACGCACTGCCAGATCTAGGGCAGAATGGAGTGTCCGGAGGCCACTCCTTAGGGGGGGGGAACTGTCAGGAACGGTGCTATTACCTGGATCGCCTGCTGGTGTCACTGTTTCCTTCGGCATCAAAGGGTGCAGTTCTGGTGGCCACCAGCAGGGGTCTCCCAGCCGATGGACATTGTCAGGAATGGTGTTATTACCTGGATCGCCTGCTGGTGTCACTACCTTCGGCATCAAAGGGTGCAGTTCTGGTGGCCACCAGCGGGGGTCTCCCAGCAGATGGACATGCTAGTAATCAAGCTGCACCTGTTGTGGAACTGCTGAGAGTATATAAGCCTGTCCTTCACTGAAGCTCAGTGCTTCAGTATTCCTTCCTGTAGCCTTGTCTCTACCTGATCCTGAAACCTGATCCTGAAACCTGATCCTGAAACCTGATCCTGAAACCTGATCCGCTTCCTGCCCTGTCCTGGATGTTGTCCCCTTACCTGGTTCCTGAGATCCGTCCCCTGATTCCTGCCTTGATTTTTCCCTTGCTTCCTGTTTCCCCTTGGTCTCTTCTCCCAGCCTTGTATATATATGTGTTCCATTTTCTTGTGTGTATTTTTAGTTAGTTAGTTAGATTAGGGTTTTGGGGTTTGCTGTGTATTATTTGCGTTCTTGCTTGTTTGTGGTTTGCTGTGTTGATTTTCACGTGTGTCTTTATTCTTTAATAAATATATATATATTTTTATCACTTACCTTGGAGCCTGATTCCTTTAGTGCAGCCCATTGATCTGTTCACTTGTGCCGGTGTCTGTGTTTAGGCATCTCTCATGACAATAACATCTAAAGGTGTTCTGGTTTAGATGTTTAAATATTAATTATTCTGGGAACGTTTGAAGTTAAGAAACCATTCGACATGTCTGTCTTGGTCTGTTGCTTTTAATTACAAACATCATGGAATGTCTGTTTAACGCTCTATTCTAAATACATAAGTGCAATGTATAGAAATTCACACATTTATGTGGATAAATATAACTGTTTTTATGTTCTAACATTTTCTATTTGTTTCTTGAATAGAAACGCTCTGTGCTATAATACTCACCCCTGAGGAAGGAGACGTGAGCGCTCCGAAACACGTAGGGTGTTAAAGCATTACGAATCACTGTATTGTATACATACTGATATCCATGCTATTCTTTTTTTTATATATTCTTTATTTTCGTCAAATTTTATCATTAACCACTAGCTGACCGCCCACTGTCAAATGACGGCGGGACGGTGCAGCTACTGTGGCGGGACGCCGTCATATGACGTCGTCTACAATTTGGCCACTGGGGGGCGCGCGCGCCCGCCGCGTAGCTGGGGCCCCGGTGCGCGTGCCCGGCGGTCGCGATGACCGCCAGGCACCCGCGATTGCCCGGTAATCGAGCAGGACGTGGATCTGTGTGTGTAAACACACAAATCCACGTCCTGTCAGAGGAGAGGAGACCGATGGTGTGTCCCTTGTACATAGGGACACCGATCGGTCTCCTCCCCCAGTCAGTCCCCTCCCCCCACAGTAAGAATCACCAAGATAGGGTACACATTAACCCCTGCAGCGCCCCCTAGAGTTAACCCCTTCCCTGCCAGTCACATTTATCAATGCATTTTTATAGCACGGATCGCTGTATAAATGTGAATGGTCCCAAAAATGAGTCAAAAGTGTCCGAAGTGTCCGCCGCAATGTCGCAGTCACGATAAAAATCGCAAATCGCCGCCATTACTAGTAAAAAAAAAAATAATAATAAAAATGCTATAAATCTATCCCCTATTTTGTAGACGCTATAACTTTTGCGCAAACCAATCAATATACGCTTATTGCGATTTTTTTTTACCAAAAATATGTAGAAGAATACGTATCGGCCTAAACTGAGGAAAAAATTTGTTTGAAAAAAAAAAAAATTGGATATTTATTATAATAAAAAGTAAAAAATATTATGTTTTTTCAAACTTGTCCCTCTTCTTTTGTTTATAGCGCAAGAGATAAAAAACGCAGAGGTGATCAAATACCACCAAAATAAAGCTCTATCTGTGGGGAAAAAATTATAAAAATTTTATTTGGGTACAGCGTTGCATGACCGCGCAATTGTCATTCAAAATGCGACAGCGCTGAAAGCTGAAAAATGGCTTGGTCAGGAAGGAGGTGTTCGTGGCTGGTAGGCAAGTGGTTATACAGCTTATTGCGTTTTAATGCATACATTTTCGACATACTTCAACATTTTATTTATTACAACATTTCCCTCCCTCTACTCCCTCCCCCCCCATCCAAAAAAAAAAAAAAAAAAAAAAAAAAGGTTGTCGACAATTTTCTCGCCCCTCCTCGCTCATCTCCTTCCCCCTCTTTTAACTTCATCCCTCTATCAACCTTTGAAATCTTTCCGTCTCCCTGAATGCCAGCCATTGCCCCCATATCCTTTGGAATTTCACCTCGGTATCTTGAGTTGTATGTATGGCCTGCTCTATACTCTTAATCCATTCTACCCGTCCTATCCATTCTTTCATGCTCGGGGCTTCCTGAGTTTTCCAAAGGCATGGGATGAGGGCCTTGGCGGCGTTCAGGAGATACGGCGTTACCTCTAATTTATACTGGGATAGTCTCTTATACGTGTCGTGGAACAGGCATACCCATGGGTCTTTTTTTATCCTTTCCCCCGTTATGTCAAAGATGGTTTCTATTATTTTGTGCCAATATACTTGTATCTTTGTGCACTCCCACCATAGGTGTGCGAAGGAACCCACTTCAGAGCAACCCCTCCAGCAGGTTGGAGGGTTGTCTCCCCTGAGATCGTGTGCTTTCTGGGGGGTTACGTACCACCTTGATAACAGTTTGTATGACATTTCTAGTGTCTGTGTGTCTTTTGATACTGAGTATGTCATCTTAATTATTTTCTTCCTATGGGCATTATTACTTAAAGGACCTATCTCACTTTCCCATTTTTCTAAAAAGGTTGGGTATCCATTATCTGCCTCCTGTATCAGTATTTTGTATATTTTTGATATCCTTCTCTCTAGGCATTGGGGTGTTTTCAGTAATTTCTCTAGGGGTCTTAATTGTCTATTCCCTCTTAGTGGTTGTGGCAGCGTTTGTGCAAAGTGTTGAATCTGTGTGTGTCTCCATTTATCTAATGGTTTGTGTCCCCATTCCCGTGTAATTTCCTCATAAGTGAATATTCTATTCCCTTCCATTACATCTTCTAATCTAATGTCCTCTTTTTTGGACCACCTACAAAAATATAAATATTCTTCCTTTCCTGGTCTGAAAAAATTTGTATCTAACAGAGATATTAGTGGCAAATTACATTCCCATCCGTGTCTCTTATTTATTCGGTCCCATGTTTTGAGTGTGTGCCTAGTGTAAAAATTTGTGTTTGGTCCTAAGTCTCGGTGTTGTGATGGGATCCATATCATTTTCCCTAAATCTGTGCTACTCAGTGTCTTTTCTAAATCCACCCAACTTTTTACCTCCTTATTGTGAGTCCAGTCTGCTATCCTAGAGATTACTATGGCTTCGTAGTATTTTTTGAGATCTGGGGCTGCTAGTCCTCCTCTGTCTTTTTCTCTTGCTATCGTATTGAATGAGATGCGGGGCCTTCTACCCGCCCAAATAAATTTTAAAGTCATAGTTTTAAGTTTACTAAAATAAGTCTGTGGCAGGGGGATCGGGATCATTTGGAAGGTATATATTAGTATAGGGACTATGAACATCTTCATTGCGTATATCTTACCCGTCCATGAGAGTGATTTGTATTGTATCCTCTTTAATTGCTCTTTGATTTTATTCAGCAGGGGCATGTAGTTGGCTTCAAAAAGGTCGCTTGGTTGGGCTGTTAGTTTTATTCCTAGGTAGCTCAATTCATTTTTACACCACTTAAATGGTACCTTGGCTTGGAGTGCTTTCTGTTCTTCTCTGGGTAAATTTAAGTTTAGAATCTCGGATTTGGCCATGTTTATTTTAAAGTTTGATAGCTTCCCGTATTGCTTTAATTCCTTAAGGAGAGTGGGGATTGATGTTCTTGGGTTAGCGATGTAGAGAAGCAAATCGTCCGCAAATGCGGCAGCCTTGTATTCCCTCTCTCCCACTCTTATTCCTTGAATGTCTTGGTTTTTGCGTATTGCCGTCAGGAGGGGCTCCAGGGTGATTATAAATAAGATTGGGGAGAGGGGGCAACCCTGTCTTGTCCCGTTAAATAATTCAAGGGGACAGGACAGGGTGCCATTAACTCTAATTCTAGCTGTCGGGTGCCGGTAAAGGGATTTTATCCATCCCATCATCTTCTCGCCCACCCCCACCTGTCTTAATGTCTCGATCATAAACTCCCAATTAACTCTATCAAAAGCCTTTTCGGCGTCAATGGACAAGAGTACCGTGGATGTCCCTTTCCTCATAGCTTCCTGTATTAACAGTGTGGATTTAATGCGTTATCTCTCCCCTCTCTCCCCTGAATAAACCCCACCTGGTCATTGTGGATCAGTTTTGGCAGATATCGCTTCATCCTTTCAGCTATTATTTTGGAGAAAAGTTTTATGTCTGTGTTCAATAAAGAGATTGGTCTATAACTCTCTACCGCTGCTGGATCTTTCCCCTCCTTCAGGATCAAAGAGATATGTGCCAAAAGTGCTTCGTCCCGAAACTTTACCTCTTCCCCTATTGCGTTGAAGTATTCGCATAATTTGGGGGCTAATTGTTTGCAAAATTTCTTTTAATAGAAAATGGAGTAGCCGTCGGGCCCCGGGCTTCCTCCGAGGGTGGTATTCTTAATTGCTCCTTCTACTTCTTTGATTGTTATGGGAGCTTCTAGAGCGCCCATCTCTTCTGTCTCCCCTCTTGGGAAGTCCAGGTCCCTTAGGTACTCCCTTATTTCCTCCCTTAGCCTGTCCTTATCTCCCCCCCTATGTCTTATGTTGTATAGTGTACTGTAGTAGGAGTGGAATGTACTAGCGATGGCCGGGGTGGGGATTTGCATTTCCCCCCTTTTATCTCTAATCATTGGAATAAAGGTCATATTCTTTTTTTCCTTCACCCTTCGCGCCATCCATTTTCCTGATCTGTTCCCCCACTGGTATTTTTATTTATTTATATTAAGGAATGCCGACTTCCTCTCCTGTTCTAAACACTCTTCTAGTTCCCTCTTTTTTACTGTTAACTCTTGTTTTTCGGGGGTCCCTTTCACCCTGGTGTGCTGCTCTAATTCAAGTATTTCTTTGTATAGCTGGGTTTTCTTTTTTATCCTTTCCCTCTTTTTCCCTGCTCCAATCCCAATCAGTATCCCTCTGATTACCACCTTATGTGTCTCCCAGAGGGTGGGCCTGGGGATCTCTGGTGTGTCGTTCAGTTCAAAGAAAGTTGTGAGCTCCTGTTCAATCCTATTTATTGAGTCCTGTTCTTGGATTAGGGAGTCATTTAACTTCCAAGTACTCCTTGGCCTTTCTTCCCCCTGTATCTCCAACTGGGTCATTACTGGTGCGTGGTCTGATATGGTGGTGGCTTTAATTTCTGCCTTTTTAAGGTATGGGGCTAACTGGTGTTCTATTAATATGTAATCTATCCTAGAGTAGGACCTGTGGACCCCAGAGAAGTAGGTATAGTCCCGTTCTTTTGGGTTGGTGATCCGCCAGGTGTCTAATAACTGCCAACTTGCCAGTGCTTTCTTCACTGTTTTTTGTCTTTGTGTTGTAGTTCTGTTCCCCCCCCCTGAGGTGTCCACCTTGGGGTCCATGCTCCAGTTTAGGTCCCCTGCAATAATCAAATACCCCTCCTTGAATCCTTCCAGCTTTTTCAAAACTTTCACAAAAAATTTATCAGGGTTCTTATTCGGTGCGTATATGTTCAAAATCATGCATTTCATGTTGAATAGTTTTCCTTTAATAGCCAAGTACCTTCCCTCTGGGTCTACCAGGTGCTCCTCTACTTCAAAGCTAATTGTCTTTTCAAATCCTATAGCTATACCCTTTGAGTGTGGAGATGGGGAATCTCCATAGTACCATTTCGGAAATTGATATGAGGCCAATTGGATACCAGAGGTATGTGTAATGTGCGTCTCCTGGAGACATACTATTCCTGCCCCCAAAAATTGAAGTTCTTTGTTAACTTTGAACCTTTTTGCTTTTGTATTTAAGCCCCTAACATTATAAGTGATCATATTAATCGCGACCATCTTTTGCTACCTGGTCTCTGTTGCAGAGCATCTGGTTGGACCCAGGGGGTTTATACCTATTGAGGGGGACAGAGCGAGCGAGCAAGTTAACATACCACAACCAAGAAAAAAAAAAAAAAGAAGAAAAACCCCGAAAAAAAATAAATAAATAAAAAGACAGAAAAACCCCACCCCAGCCCTCCCCCCAATATCACCCTCCCTAACCTCCCTCCCTCCTTCTGAAACAACAGGCCTTCTAAGGCTGGGCAGAAGACCCTCTTTTTTTTTATTTGTTCCATGGAACCGGCTGACTTCCTCCTGATGTCGCCTTCTCTCCATAGATCCCTGGGGTTCACACCCTAGGCCGTCTCAGATTCCTCCCTGTGATCCCGCCCTCCTCACCCCCCCTCTCCTTACCCATTTTGTTGTCTGACTGGTGTTTATTCGTGATGTTATTTGCTTCCCCCCCTCTCCCTTCTCCTTTATTCCATTTTAATTTTCTCAGTGGTGGGCAGACTGCCTGCCCCCTCCCCCTCTTCCCATCCCGGTAGCGGGGGTGGGCGGATGTCTAACCGATCACAAAAATCTCTCAGGTCCTCTGGAAAGGGCAGCACTGCCGACCGTCCATCCTTTTTTCCTATCAAGCAGGCTGGGAACCCCCACTGATAGGAAATGTCTGAGGCCACCATCAGTTCCGTTAGAGGCTTTAAACGCCTCCTTCTTGTCAATGTCTCTGAGTAGATCTGCAGTTCTACGCCCTCGTATGAGACTCCCGGTAGCACCCTGATTTTCCCCATAACTTGCGCTTTCTCTTTTACATAGTGGAACCTGGCTATGACGTCCCTTGGTTTCTCTGCTATACGTTGTGTAATCCTGTGGATTCTATAAATTTTTAAAATCGCTGTTACATCTCTGTCTAATAGAGGGTTAAATAATTGCTGTGCTATTTTCCTTAGGTCTGCATTAATATGTGTCTCTGGGAGGCCTTTAATCCGTACATTCTTCCTACGACTTCGGTTTTTCCTGATCCTCTAGTTTGTACATAAGGGCTCTATTTGCTCTATGTAGGGCGCTAACCTGCTCTGTTACCTCATCAATCCTTTGCTCCTGTGCATCCAATCTGTCCTCCATTTCTTCTACTCTTCCCAGGACCCGCCCAATGTCTGTCCTTACTGCTGCAATTTCTTCTTTCAAGGATACTTCCATTTTAGTAAACATTTCTGCAAGCATCTCTTTCATATCTAGAGCTTTATCCTGAGGTTGAGAGCTCCTGCCCCTTTCGGCTAGTAATTCAGCACTTTCAGCCCCTGGTTCAGCCCCTGGTTCAGCCCCCTCTAAGCTTTCTGTATCCCTTTTCTCCTGGGTCGTTATGTTAGCCACTTCCCCTCCTTGTGGACTGTTTCCTCCTCCCTTTGACCCTGTTATTTTTCCTCCGTTTGCTTTTCCCCCTTTGTTTTCCTCAACGGTTTTCTGTCTATTTAATCCTGATCGGAGTGGGGCTCCTGTCTTGGGACTCCCTTGGCCCTCCTCCATTATACTAGTATTACTTGCCATATAGCGCTGAATTCCTCCCGGGCTAGCGGCGGGTTGTGAACTTTTACTTTTAGTTGATTTCCCCCTCATTTTACCCACAGCGGGTTTAGTAGGCGAGGCCACTTTGAAAGTCCTTTTCCCTCTAACTTTCAGCTTGCGTAAACCCTAGGGCATACTAATTCCAACCTCTTCCCCTTTGTAGATTTATATTGTGAGACACCTTTACTCTATTTGAAGAGGTGACCCCAAACCACCAAAAGGGGTGGGTCTGTATAATAATAACCGTAGACCCAGGGAGGAAAAAATAAGGAGGGGGAAAAAAAAAAAAGAAAGAAAGAAACCTTTAGGCCAAAGTGGCGGAGTGGGAGAGTCAGGGCTAATCAAAGCACTTTCAGATAGCTCACCCGATCCCCCCCTCTCTACCAATTTTGCAAGTGGATCTAGAGGTTTCAGAGTCTCTTATATGGCCGGCCTCATTCGCCGTTCACTATTTTACGGTTTTGAAAAAAACAGAGAGAAAAAAAAAAAAGAAAAAAAAAACCATCCAACCCTCAAAACAACCAGAAAAAAATAGATAAATAAATAAGTCCAAAGTACGTTGAGCAAAGCACTAATGGAAAAACAGTTGTATTACTACTATCACTAATGTCTCTACAGATGCCTTTGGGTGGTAGGGTTCAATCAGGCGCCGTCTGGGGTTACGGCTCTTGCGGGTTCCAATACCAAATAGTAACAAGTTAGCTGACAGTAGGTATGTGGTATTGTCCGGAGGTCACCAAATTGCTCAACAGTGTTTATTAACTCTTTTAAGGTGTTTAGTGGGGGTGTTGGTCACTCAGTTTGTTCCCCGGCCGACGGGCATCCAGTCCAGTGTTGGGGTTACACTTTGGTTTTTCCTGCCGGGAGATCTCCCTGAGAAACCCCAGTGCCCCACGTGCATCCACCCGGGCTCTGCACCTGTATACTGTCCTCTACCCAGGCTCAGTGCACCTCGGCAGGCTATACTAGCGACTAACAGCAGTGGTGGGTGCCAACATTGATTACTGACTGCGATGTCAGCAATAGCAGCTGGCACCAGCAGCCGGCCACAGCTGCAGTGGCCAGCAGCAACAGCAGCGAGAAGCAAGAACAGAATGGACCCGCAGCCCCCGGGGGGTAGCAGTAATGGAACCTTGACCTTGACCCCAGCGTTTACACTAGCAGTTGATAGTCGGCAGCGTTATCCAAAGTCTATTTATTAGGCTCCTCTGCAGCGACCTCCACATAGGTAAATGTAAGAAGCACTAGCAGCAAGGGATTGACTCCATTTGTACACAGTCTCTGATTTATTAAGCTCCTCTGGGTGTGAGCAGCAGCGTCCAGAGCGGCCCCCGACAACATCGGCAGCGGACTACAGCAGTAGCAGATGACAGCAGTAGCAGAGGGCAGGGGGAACAGTGAGCAGCGGCAGCACACAGTAACAACGAGCCGGCGGGCCGGCAAACATTAGGTGGCAGCGCTAGTAAGCGAACGGTAACAGCAGGTTAAGGCGAAAGCAGTCAATAAATAACAGTAATGGGTCCTTGACCCCCAGCGTTTGCACTAGCAGTAGAGAAACAGTAGAGAGACAGCCGCATTGTTCACAGTCTATTTATTACGTCCCTCTGTAACGACATCCGCATAGGTAAGTGTAAAAAGCGTTACCTTTCTCAATGGGGTTTTCTCCTTCGGATCGTTCAGCATTTCTCACCTGCTGCGCTCCAGGTCGCTGACCGCTGCTCTGTGGGCTGTTCTGTTACCTATATCCCTCCCGGTCCGGTCCGGTCCGGTCCGCTTCGGCTCCCAACCTGGGGCACCAGATTAGGGGCATCCAACTGTATTTCGCCGCACTTGGGGTTGGGGTTGGAGCTGGCACTCTTGGAGCTCGCGGAGCTGCTTTCGAGGAGGGACCGAGGGGGGACGGGTCAGACTAGCCCGCTCTACATGAGCGGCGGGCGGGCGGGTTCCTCCATCGCACGCTGCCTCTACCTGGCATTCGGCGTCACTTCACGCGGCCCCCCCGCTGGAGCTGCAAACTAGGTACTGGGAGGACGATCTCGGAGGAATCGGCGGGTCACGAGGGAGACGTCTGATGCGAGCCTACGTCATGGTGCTCCACCCCTCCGTCCTCTCCTGAGATCTGATATCCATGCTATTCAATGTATTTTTGTGCATTACATGTTTTTATGACATTTATAATTAATACATTTTCTATATTTCATATATTTCTACTTATTGCATGTGCCTTTAAAGTCCTAGGGGTTCTGTTTGGTTAGGTCTGAGAATAATACAGTCATTTGGGTGGTAATCGATCGGTTCTCCAAGATGGCTAATTTTGTTCCTCTTCCTGGTCCCCCTTCTGCTCCTGCTTTGGGTCCCATTTTTGTTCGAGAAATCTTCCGCCTCCATGGGTTTCCTTCTCATATTGTTTCTGACAGGGGTGTTCAAATTACCTTTTGCAAATCCCTCAATATTGTTTTGGATTTGTCCTATTCATACCACCCTCAATCCAATGGACAGACTGAGAGGGTTAATCAGGAGTTAGAAATAGACCTTTCTCTGCACCTTAGTCTCTGCTCATCATGATGATTGGTCCTCTCTACTTCCGTGGGCAAAATTCTCTCACAATAATCATGTAAACACCAGTTCCCAGACGACACCCTTTTTTACAGTTTATGGAAGACACCCTCAGCTCCTTCTTCATATGACTTGTTCTCCAGACATTCCAGCTTTAGCTACTGCTCAGGAATCTTTCAATTCTACTTGGGGTGACGTTCATGATTCCCTCCGGACAGCTGCTGACAAATTCAAAGGTTTTGCCATCCGTCACAGGCGTAAAACGCCTTCTCTACAACCAGGGGACAAAGTCTGGCTTTCCACCAGAAACATCAAGCTCCGGGTTCCTCTTCTAGGTTTGCTCTGAGATTCATTGGCCCATACACAACTTCTAAGCTGAATCCGGTTTGTTTCAAACTTCAGATTGCAGATCTGTTGAGGAGGTTTCATCTGAGGTTTCCCTCCAAGCCTGAGCCCAAGTGGGGGGGAGTCCTCGTATAAGGGGGGATACTGTCATGGATCTGCAGTAATGTTCATGTCTGTCTGCTTACCTCTGTGTTCAGCTTAAGAGACCAGCTGCCTGTTCACATGTCTGTTTAAGTAATCTTCCATCAAGCATGGTTCCACCCCAGCCTCTAACTGGAAAAACGATATTAACCTGTGTACAGCCAGCCTCGCTGATCAATATTGTGTGTTTGGCTTCCTGTGTGCTTCTTGCCATGTGCTCTATATCTGATTCTGTTTACCGACCTTGGCTTGTTCTTGACTGTCATTGTCTGCTTCATATCCCGACCTTTGGTGTGTTCTTTGACTATCCTGGCCTGCTTGTTACCCCAACCTTTTGGCTTATCTCCTGACTATGCCTTGTTGTCCCAGTCCGCTGTTTCCTCTCTATCCTCCAGTAGCCTACTGTGAGCATGAGCTGGGAGACCCTGGGGGCCGCGACCTGGAGCCAGTTGCAGCAAAGTCCATCCCCACCATCAGGGGCCCTGGTGAACACCTGCTGGCTCTTAGATTCTGTTCCCTGGGGAATCTCATGCTCTAGCTCACGGTGTGATCCTTGTCGGTGCTCCAAAGGACTTGCTTTCCTGAACCACTCAGAGCTCCATCCGCAGCAGTCAGCCGTAGGGTCCACTACTTTATTCTTCACAATGGTACGAGACAGGAATGTCCCTTATCTCCCTTATTATATGTTCTTACATTAGAACCTTTGTTAAACAGAGTAAGATCCAACCCAGATATAAAAGGAATAAAAATATAAGACCATACATACAAAATTGCAGCATTTGCCGACGATATGCTGCTGTTTCTCTCTGAGCCCCATATATCAATTTAAAATCTCCTAGAGACCTAGAACACTTCCAATCTATATCAAACTTAAAAATGAACCACCCCAAATCAAATGCCCTTAATATCACACTACCCTCAGACTCAGTGTCACTATACAAAAAAAACTTTCCTTTTACATGGGCCAAAAATACAATAACCTATTTAGGTATCAAAATTCCCACCAAATTAGCAGATCGATCAACTTTACCCCTATCCTTAAAGAAACACACAGTGACCTAAAATGCTGTAACTCTTGTTAAATGTCTCCTGGTTTGGTAGAGCTTCATTAATCAAAATTACAATTTTGTCCAGATTCTTATACATCATGCAAACTATTCCAATTGGAATACCAGCAACATTCTTCGTCTCTTTCCAACAAGCCTGTTCAACTTTCATCTGGAGGAGTAAACCACCCAGAATCCAATTCACAAGACTTACTCTACCTAAGCTCAATGGAGGAATAGCACTCCCCGACTTACGCAAATATTATCAGGCATCTCTTTTAGCAAGAATAATAGACTGGAAATTACACCAACTAGTCAAAACTGGGTAACATTGGAACACATACAATTCTCTCATAACTTAAGATCTCTACCATGGATACATCCAAATCACCATCCCCCTGATATCAAATCACATCCTCTGATAGGCCCTACATTAGAGGTCTGTTGCTAAACTTTTAAAACCAACTGCCCAACACCTTGGTTAGGCCCCCTTACCCCATTAAGAGCCAATCCAGACTTCCCCACAGGACTAGAACAAAATTATTTCTCCAAAATCTGGCCCCACAAACACATCTTATCCAAACACTTCTTTAAAGGGGGTACTCTCCTATCTAGAGATGAACTCAACAATTATCTCAATCCGGATTCTATTCCACAATGGAATTACATGCAAATCAAACACTATATAACCAGACGGGTATCATCTCAGACATGGATAAGACCCCCTACAAATCTAGAAAAAGTAAACAAATTCTCATCCCAGATGTCGGATAGATGCTGGAGATGCAAAAAAGAGGAGGGGTCGAAGCTACATATATAGTGGTCATGCCACATGATTCAGGATTTCTGGAAGATGGTTCACGACACCATCTCCTCAATCACATCTGAAAATTTTAACTTTAATGCAGCACAATACCTCCTACATCATACCACTATTCCCAAGAAACAATACCTCAAATCCTTAGCCATGTTAACGATCACCGCAGCGAGACATTGTATACCCTGCCACTGGCGTTCATCTCTCATTTCTTATACATAAATTCAGTTCCTCTAATAGTTCCCCATAGCTGAGCTCCTCCACACCTCTTATCAGTTTGGTTGCCCTTCTCTGCACTTTTTTCAATTCCACAAAATCCTTTTTGTGAACAAAACTCAACTGCATATTCCAGATTAGGTCTTACTAATGATTTGTTCAGGAGCACAATTATATCTCTCTCTAGAGTCTATCTCTTTTATTACAAGAAAGGATTTTGCTAGCTTTAGAAATTGCATGCTATTAAGTCTATGATCTACCAGAATATCCAGATCCTTCTCGACCACTGACTCCCCCCATTGTATTCCTCATAGAATGTATGATGTGTGTGTTTTTAGCCCCCAAATGCACAATTTTATATTTATCAACTCTGAGCCTCATTTGTCACATAGCTGTCTAATTAAACAATGCTTCTTGCGTGTTTAAAACATTTTGTAAGGATGTAATTCCACTACACAGCTTGGTGTCATTTGCAAACACAGAAATTTTACTAAATAATCCTAAACGCTATATAATTTTTAAATAGGTTAAAAAGCAAGACAAGGGTCCCCACACTGAACTTTGGGGTACACTGCCTGTACCTTTCAGAATATAATTTATTTATCACTACTCTGAATGCAATCTTTTTAGCCAATTTTCTCTCAATTGAAATTTCTAAGCCCTTATACTTTAACATACACATTAGGTATGGAACGGTGTCAAACACTTTTGGAAAGTCCAAGTATACTAAATCCACAAATGACTTTGACAGGTGTCATTGACAGCTTCTATATCTAAGTAAAAAAAAAAAAAAAAAAAGCTCACAGACCTCCTCAAGGATGTGCTATGTTTTTAGTTGTACATTTAAAGGGGTCTGTGTGCTGTTTATTCATGTCTTTTGCCAGCAATTTACACAATTTATTTTCTTTTTTGTAAATGTAATTTTTGCTGTAGCACATCCTACAGCAAGACTGAAAAAATATTATGTCCGTCATGGCTCTATACATGTATATAGGAGTATAAAGAGGACCGGTCATGGCACTATATATGTATATAGGAGAAAAAAGAGGACCTGTCATGGCTCTATACATGTATATAGGAGAATAAAGAGGACCTGTCATGGCTCTATACATGTATATAAGAGAATACACAGGACCTGTCATGACTTTATACACGTATATAGGAGAATAAAGTGGACCTGCCATGGCTCTATACATGCATATAGGCATATAAAGAGGACCAGTCATGGCACTATACATGTGTATAGGAATGTAAAAGGACATGTCATGGCTCAATACATGTATGTAGGAGTATAAAGAGGACCTGTCATTGCCCTATACATGTATATAGGGGTAGAAAGAGAGCCTGTCATGGCTCTATACATGTATATAGAAGTATAAAGAGGACCCGTCATGGCTCTATACATGTATATAGGAGTGTAAAAGGACATGTCATGGTTCTATACATGTATATAGGAGTATAAATTGGACCTGTCATGGCTCTATACATGTATATAGGAGTATACAGAGGACCAGTCATGGCACTATACATGTGTATATATAAGTATAAAGAGGACCTGTCATTGCTCTATACATTTATATAGGAGTAGAAAGAGAACCTGTCATGGCTCTATACAAGTATATAGGAGTATTAAAGGACCTGTCAAGGCTCTATACATGTGTATTGGGGTGTAAAAGGATGTGTCATGGCTCAATATATGTATGTAGGAGTATAAAGAGGACCTGTCATGACTCTATACATGTATATAGGAGTATAAAAGGACCTGTCAGGGCTCTATACATGTGTATAGGAGTGTAAAAGGACGTGTCCTGGCTCTATACAAGTATATAGGAGTATAAAGTGAACCTGTCATGGCTCTATACATGTATATAGGAGTATAAAGTGGACCTGTCATTAAGGTTGCCACCTATTCTTCAAGCCAAACCTGACCACTTTAGCGGCACATGGCACCCCAACCATGGCAATTGTCACCCAACAAATCGCTGCAAAATCCCGTAAACAGAATAGGTGGATGCCTGTCACCCAAAAGAATTTTCGCTTTGCGATTGGGGTGCCATTATCACCATCCCCTCCTATTACAAATCTTCTTCCCCTGCCAGCACATATCCTCCTCCCTCCAATACCCCAGCCTACAGGGGGTACCACGGGGCCCCAGCAAACAGGGGTATCGGAGCGGTGGGTGGGGGGCAATTACAGAGGGGGAAATTACAGAGGAGGGGGCAATTACAGAGGAGGGGGGCAATTACAGAGGAGTCAAAACATAAGGAAGCGAGAGAGGACAGAGGTAGCTGGTGCGGTCGTTTTAATAAATGAAATGTTTAAAAACAATCCACTTACTCTCCATGTCGAAGCTGTAGGCATGTCAGTCTGTAAAGTCCGCTGTCCCATTCTCCTGATCCACGCTGTTGTTATCACTGAATTGCTGGAGAAAACGTATCAGTGCTCATCAATGCAGCCTATCGGTGCCCATCAGTGCAGCCTATCAGTGCCCATCAGTGTAGCCTCATCAGCATACATGGGAAAAAGAAAAAGGGGAAATGGCGCAATTACTGACCAGACATTGAGAACAACAATCAAAAATATATATACATGATGGTATCTTAACAATCTAGATTTTTGGAATAATATATATTTTTACACACACATAAAACCGTAATATATATAGGTAGTGTATATAAACACATACACACATAAAAAGAGAGTCCCGACAATACAAAAAACGATAATGATGAAGATGATAAAAATTATAAAAATTATAAAAAATTATGATAAGCACCAGCAGCAGCTCCCTTGGGAGTAGAAGCAATTACTCTGAAAGACAATGGAAAAGGAGACAAGGTGCGCCAATCTAAGTACAGTATCAAGTGCAACTTATAGGAATATGTAAAGGTGGCCAAATGGCTACTCACAATTACTCAATGAGAGTTAGGCATGTAAACACATTTCTGAACCGGTAACTAGATACGTTACACAGTATCATGCGAGCCATAAAAAAATGGAATACATTTTTAAAAAACACTGGTCCATTTTGACTCAGGATCCCCATTTATCATCTTCTTTATCCATTGTACCCAAATTTGCATACCATAGGGCCCCCAACATCAAAAGTAAAATTGCCCATTGTAAAATCCAGACCAAAACTAAACCCACCATACTCAGACAACTTACTCTTATCCCATTAGTGGGGATGCATCGTTGCAAAAAAGCATTATGCCTCACCTGTGTCCATGTTACACATGGTAAAAAAAACCTTTGTGGCTAGTGGAAAAAACTTTACTCTAAAATATTTTTTTAATTGTTCAACGACATACGTGATTTACTGCATATCTTGCCCAAGTGGGCTATTGTATGTTGGTAGAACTATCAGGTTTGGAGAGCACAGACGTCCAGGCTAACAATCCTTTATACAGCACTGCCTGCAATTTCACTACCCACCATCAGCAAAACATTTTTGACCTTAATGTGTGGATTATTGAATCCATATTCGATAAATTTACACCAGCTGAGAGGTTCCAGCGTTTATGCAGACAGGAGACTTTTTGGATATACACGTTAAACATTATGACACCTAACGGCCTCAATGAAGAAATAGAGATTAACACAGAAATATAATTCCAGTTATTATTACTGATATAGCAATATAATTATGGTCATCATTATTATTCTTATTATGATTGATATTCCGCCTCTATATATATTACAGTCATCATTATCATTTTTTTATGATTGATATTTTGTTTCTTTGTTTAAATTTTGATAGATATTTATTTGAATCATTTCAGGTTTTTGTGGGCTTCTCCTCTTTATTTCCCCTCCTCCGTATCATTTGTTCGCGATTTTCCTTCAAGTGCACCCTGTTTATCCTTTAGTATGCTTTTCTTCCTTTTATTTCTGATCAGGTGGGTAAGTAACTATATTGCCCATAGACATGCGTCCACATGGCATGGACTTCTCACTATACATGCTTGTAATTATAATATCCAGGTCTGTAGATATGTATACATGTATATACATGTTTAACAGACCAATAGACCATCCCATGTGCATATTGTTGTGCATGTGTTTGTGCATGCTCATATGCGAGGGTTGCCCAATTAATGCACACACATATACAGTGGTGTGAAAAAGTGTTTGCCCCCTTCCTCATTTCCTGTTCCTTTGCATGTTTGTCACACTTAAGTGTTTCGGAACATCAAACCAATTTAAACAATAGTCAAGGACAACACAAGTAAACACAAAATGCAATTTGTAAATGAAGGTGTTTATTATTAAAGGTGAAAAAAAATCCAAACCATCATGGCCCTGTGTGAAAAAGTGATTGCCCCCCTTGTTAAAACATACTATAACTGTGGTTGTCCACACCTGAGTTCAATTTCTCTAGCCACACCCAGGCCTGATTATTGCCACACCTGTTCACAATCAAGGCATCACTTAAATAGGAGCTGCTTGACACAGTAAGGTCCACCAGAAGATCCTTAAAAGCTACACATCATGCCGAGACCCAAAGAAATTCAGGAACAATTGAGAAAGAAAGTAATTGAGATCTATCAGTCTGGAAAGGGTTATAAAGCCATTTCCAAAGCTTTGGGAATCCAGCGAACCACAGTGAGAGCCATTATCCACAAATGGCGAAGACATGGAACAGTGGTGAACCTTCCCAGGAGTGGCCGGCCGCCCAAAATTACCCCAAGAGCACAGCGACGACTCATCCAAGAGGTCACAAAAGACCCCACAACAACGTCCAAGGAACTGCAGGCCTCACTTGCCTCAGTTAAGGTCAGCGTTCATGCCTCCACCATCAGGAAAAGACTGGGCAAAAATGGCCTGCATGGCAGAGTTCCAAGGAGAAAACCACTGCTGAGCAAAAAGAACATCAAAGCTCGTCTCAATTTCTCCACAACACATCTTGATGATCCCCAAGACTTTTGGGACAACATTCTGTGGACCGATGAGACAAAAGTGGAACTCTTTGGAAGGTGTGTGTCCAAGTATATCTGGCGTAGAAGGAACACTGCATTTCAGAAAAAGAACATTATACCAACAGTAAAATATGGTGGTGGTAGTGTGATGGTCTGGGGCTGTTTTGCTGCTTCAGGACCTGGAAGACTTGCCGTGATAAAAGGAACTATGAATTCTGCTGTCTACCAAGAGATCCTGAAGGAGAATGTCCGACCATCTGTTCGTGTACTCAAGCTGAAACGAACTTGGGTTCTGCAGCAAGACAATGATCCTAAACACACCAGCAAGTCCACCACCGAATGGCTGAAGAAAAACAAAATGAAGACTTTGGAGTGGTCTAGCCAAAGTCCAGACCTGAATCCTATTGAGATGTTGTGGTATGACCTTAAAAAGGCCGTTCATGCTCGAAAAGCCTCTAATGTAACTGAATTAGGACAATTCTGCAAAGATGAGTGGGCCAAAATTCCTCCAGGACGCTGTAAAAGCCTCATTGCACGTTATCGCAAACGCTTGGTTGCAGTTGTTGCTGCTAAGGGTGGCCCAACCAGTTATTAGGTTTAGGGGGCAATCACTTTTTCACACAGGGCCATGATGGTTTGGATTTTTTTTCACCTTTAATAATAAACACCTTCATTTACAAATTGCATTTTGTGTTTACTTGTGTTGTCCTTGACTATTGTTTAAATTGGTTTGATGTTCCGAAACACTTAAGTGTGACAAACATGCAAAGGAACAGGAAATGAGGAAGGGGGCAAACACTTTTTCACACCACTGTATGTGTTCTCTATATATCTTACATCCCATTCGTTTTCTTTATATAGATTCCCCGTTATATAGATCCATGTTCTATTACTATATAGATTTGAAATTGATTTATGTATGTATACATGCATGGATATGTACAAACATGCGCATGTGTGTGTGTGTGTGTGTGTGTATGTGTGTAGATATACAGGATTATTGCCCAGTCACCTCTTCATTACGTTTAGCATTCCTCCACCTAAAATTTGTTCTCCACCAATACATATCATTGTCCTTGTCTTCTGAAAATACTCTCATGCGCTATGCATGTGCACATATTTATGTGCATATGCATGCACAGTAGCGTCTCTCATTTTAAATTAAATCAAAATTGTTTTAATTTTTATTTTAATTTCTACATGCCTTTGATATAGCTGAAACTAACAACTATTCATCCAGAGTCCATTAATTTGATGATTTAACTGGTTACTTTGCTTATCTGATCATTTATTTATTTATTTAAATAATTATCTCATTAAATACCAGTAAACCCAATAAATTTTCTATGGTTAACATAGATTTAAATTAGCTTTTATATTTTAATTAATATTACATTTCATTTATCCATCTATTCATGTGTAAACCCAATACATTTTCTATGGTTAACATAGATTTAAATTAACTTTTATTTTTTTAATTAATATTACATTTCATTTATCCATCTATTCATTAGTAAGTCTCATGTATTTTCTATATTCTTTTTCTATATGCCTTTTTTTTCCTTTCTTCCTTCTTTTTTCTCCTTTTTTTCATTCTAAGGTATGAGTTTTTAACATAATTTTAACATTATAAGTACTATCAGTGCTTATCTCCATGCATATTTACTGCCTTCCTTCTAGCTGACGCTGTTGTGTAGCCTATATGTGATTGAAAGTGTCCATTAGCCAACTAGATCTGAAGAAAATGCGGATGCATTGAAACGCGTCATCTGACACGTCCAGACGTCATTTCCGCTGTCTAGCTTCAAGTGATTTGTGCGTTCCACGCTGGTCCACTTCCATCTTCCAGTGTTTGAAACGGACAGCGCGCAGCCTTTGCTGACACCTGGGTCTCCCTGTACCACCTACAGCATGCTCTGACCAGCCGAAGACCACAGACCGCCTACCATCACCAACTGGACAGCCTTTTTCAACATCGCTGGGACGCCCCACTGTGAACAGCTGCGGATTTTACTATGAACAATTTACATGTGTTTACATGCCTAACTCTCATTGAGTAATTGTGAGTAGCCATTTGGCCACCTTTACATATTCCTATTAAAGTTGTTCTTGATACTGCACTTAGATTGGCGCACCTTGTCTCCTTTTCCATCATCAGCGTACATCAATGAAGGAGAAAAATTACCTGTTTGCAAAATTTATTAACAAAATATAAAACGTTTTTTTATTTTATTTTTTAAATTTCGTTTTTTATTTTTTTTACAAAAAAAAAAAACCCAGAGGAGATCAAATACCACCAAAAGAAAGCTCTATTTGTGGAAAAAAAATGATAAAAAATAGGATTTTTATAACAGCTTACCTGTAAAATCCTTTTCTTCGAGTACATTACGTGACACAGAGCCACAGTATTTACTGAATGGGTTATATAGACACCACTAGGTGATGGATGCTGGCACACCCTAGACAGGAAGTTTAGCCCCCTATATAACCCCTCCCCTTACTGGGAGTACCTTAGTTTTGTAGCAAAGCAATATATGTGTATTAGAAGAGGTGTACTCAAAGAAAAGGATTTTATATGTAAGCTGTTATAAAAATCCTATTTTCTTTTTCGTACATCACGGGACACAGAGCCACAGTATTTACTGAATGGGATGTCCTAGAGCAATGCTATCTGAGGGGAGTGAGACACAAACAAAAGTAGGGTGCAATCAGACCTGAGGACCTTGTACTGCTGCCTGCAGCACACTGTGCCCAAAGGCAATATCCTCAAGCCTTCTCACATCCACCTGATAGAATCTGGTGAATGTATGGACTGAAGACCAAGTTGCAGCCTTGCAGATTTGAGCCATGGAGGCCTGGTGATGCACTGCCCATGACACACTAACAGCCCTGGTGGAGTGCGCTTTGATTTGAAAAGGTGGAACTTTCCTCTTCAAACCATAAGATACCTGTCGAATCCACTTAAAAATAGTAGATTTCGACGCTGCCTGCCCTTTTTTAGGACCTTCAGGCAACACAAACAAAACATCCATTTTGCGAATCTAAGCAGTCGCTTCCAAATAGGTTTTGACCGCTCTTACTACATCCAGAGAATGTAGTGACTTTTCTTCTGTAGAACAGGGATCTGGAAAAAATGAAGGCAGAACAATATCCTGGTTTAGATGAAAACCTAAAACCATCATGGGTAGAAAGCTAGGATGAGGACGCAATACTACTCTATCCTTATGAATAATTAAATATGGCACTTAACAAGAAAGAGCCGCCAATTCTGATTCCCTACTTGCCGAAAAAAAGAAGAAATGGCTACCAGAAAAATTAGCTTCCTTGTCAAAAGGACCAAGGGAATATGTTGTATCTGCTCAAAAGGCTGTTTCTGTAATGCCGAAAGAACAACATTCAAGTCCCAAGGATTCAGGAGAGCTCCAACTGGTGGATTAAGCCGCGTTACCCCCTGTATAAAGCTTCGGACCAAAGAATGCGAAGCAAGCGGACATTGAATCAATACCGACAAGGCCGAGACCTGGCTCTTGCTAGTACTCTTCATCTCTAACCCCATTTTCAGAAAAGCAAGGATTCTGCCTATGACATACTTCTGGGTTCTTGACACAAAGTTGTCGATCTTGTTGTTGAACCTGGCTGCAAACAGATCTACGTCCGTGGTCCCCCATCTTTGGCATATAGCCAGGAAGATGTCGGGGTGAAGAGACCATTCCCCAGGGAACAACTTCCGGTGGCTTAAGTAATCCGCCTGCCAGTTCTCTACCCCTGGAATGAAGATTGTCGATATGCACGGCACATGCTTTTCTGCCCAGATTTCATCTGGTTTACCTCTCCCTGGGCTGCACAACTCCTGGTGCCCCCTTGGTGATTGATATAAGCCACTGCTGTGGCATTGTCGGATTGGATCCTGACAGGACAACCCTGCAACCTGAATATCCAGGCCTTTAGGGCTAGGTACGCCGCCCGAATCTCTAGAATGTTGATGGGTAAGGTCCTCTCAGTTTTGAACCATTTCCCTTGGACATTTGTCTCTTACAGAACTGCTCCCCAACCCTAAAGGCTGGCATCTGTTGTTACCACCTTTCAGGTAACTGGTAAAAAGGATTTCCCTTTCCGCAGATTCTCGGGTACCAAGCACCAACTGAGGCTCTAACGCACTATTGGCGTCAAGCGCATTGGAAAATCTAACGCCTGGACTTTCTTGTTCCAGGCAGACAGGATACTGTTTTGCAGCAGTCTTGAATGAAACTGAGCATAGGGAAGCCACCCTCTTTCCCAACAACTTCATACAAAGGCGAATAAAAGGACCCTTCTTTGCCCTGACTACCTGAACCAGCTCCTTTATGGTGCTGATCTTTGCCTGGGGTAAAAACACCCTCTTCTGAGTTGTATCTATAACCAGACCCAAATACTCTAGTCTTCTTACTGGTTTTAAAGAAGACTTCTCTAGGTTGAGGACCCAACCTAGGTATTCCAGGTAGTTGACTGTGGTGACCAAGCTTTGGTCTAAGCAGGCTACCAACCGGTCTATTAAGAGCAGGTCGTCTAGGTACGCTATAATCGTTATAGCCTGAGCCCTTAATCTGGCCAGAGGAGGAGCCAGGACCTTTGTAAACACCCAGGGTGCAGTAGCTAGACCAAAAGGTAGAGCTACAAACTGAAAGCTACGTTTTTCCACTTTGAAGCGCAGATATTTCTGATGAGCGGGGAAAACAGGTACATGTAGGTATGCATCCTTGATGTCTATTAATGCCAGAAATTCTCCTCCTTGTAGGATGGAGACTTTTGATTGAATTGATTCCATGCGAAAATATCAAATTTTTAGGAACCGGTTTAGATCTTTGAGATCTAGGATGGGTCTGACATTCCCATTTGGTTTTGGCACCTGGAAAAGGTTTGAATAAAACCCCAACCCCTGCTCCTCTTCCATGTGAACCACCATGATTACTTTTTGTGACAAAAGTCACTCCAACGCTTGGAAGAGAGACTTCTTTTTCTCTGGATCTTTGGGAACATTTGATCTGAGGAAACAAGGAGACGGGAATTCTCTGAACTCTAGTTTGTGACCTAGAGTTATTGTGGAGACCACCCATCTGTCCTGAAAATCTTCCTGACAGACCCTTGAGAACTGTAGCAGTCTTCCCCCCACTTGAACAAGAGGCTTTAGTGTTCCGTCTTGTAGATTTCCTCCCCAGGACTTATTTTTTCCCTGGGGTTGACTCTGAGTTTTACCTCTTGAACCTGACAGTGGAGGCCGTTGCAACTGCCTGGAGGCTGATGCCCCCGACACTGGAGAAAGAGCCCGTTTAAATGAGGGACGTTTACTCCTTTTCCCACTTGAGATTTTTTGGATATAATTGTCCAAATCTTCACCAAACAGCCTTACACCACAGAAGGGAAAACCAGCCAGGAGTTTTTTGCATGGCGTTTCGGCTGACCAATTTTTCAACCATAAGATTCTAGGCATATGTACCAACCCAAGCGTAAGTGTCAAGGACTTTCCAGGCATTTCCGGTCCTTCCGTGCGCACATAGGTGCGCGGCGGGCGCGCGCGCGTGCACGTTAGCGTGCGCGTGCGCGTTAGCGCGCGCGGCGGCGCGCGCGTGCATGTGCGCATGCGCGGGAACGCAATTGGCGCCAAAACGGGCTTTAAAAGCCCAGCAGTGACACTCAGCCAGTGCTGTGTTGTCTTTAAGCTTCCTGCTTGTCAGCCACCCGAAAACCTGATCCGAAACCTGAACCTGTGATCTCCCGTTACCGACCCGGCTCTGTTTGGACTACTCTACCTTCTCCTACCCGACCCGGCCTGCCTGACCTTGTTACATCTGTCTTTGGTTACCGACTCCAGCCTGCCTACCGACTCTGCTATTGCCTGCTCCTATCATCTGATTGATCTGCTGTTGCCAACTGGACTGTCTGACCTTGCCTCTGCTGATTCCCACTTGTTTGATCCACCTGTTGCCTGGTTCTGTTGTATCCTGCTTCAACCACCTACAGCTGCAGTCCTACATCCTGCCATCCGCATACGGACATTACTGGAGGACCTTCCTGTTGGTTCCAACACCTTCCTCTACAAACCAGGCACTCCTACCCCACTGTGCTCACGTCACCACTGTCCCCATCTCCAGTGGCACGTGAACCAGCGCTGTATGAGAGGTCTCCTCCTACAAGTCAGGCTCTACGTCCAGGTACGTAACAGTACAACACAGCCATGACTGAGCCTGCAGGAGAGACCCCTCCCATGACAGATATCTGTTCACACCTGTCAGCCCTCACTCAAGCCGTAAAATCCTTACAAGACGGCTACACCAGATTGGAGGGGCAAGTCCAGAACATCATCAACCCCATACACGTGGTTCCTGGGTCCGTTTCCGCCCCTGCTCAGGCTGCTTCCCCTCCTTCTGTCGTTATGCTTCCACCTGAGCCAAGGGTCCCCATACCTGAGAAGTTTTCAGGGGACCGAACTAAATTCCGGGCCTTCCGCAGTGCTTGTCGACTTTACTTCGCCCTGCAACCCCGGACTTTTTCACTTGAAGCCACTAAAGTGGGGTTTGTGGTCTCCCTACTGTTAGGAGAACCACAGATCTGGGCACACCGACTTCTCGAAGAGGACTCTGTTTTGATTCAATCACTAACGGCCTTCTTTGAAGCTATGTCCCAGCTTTATGAAGACCCTGAACGGGTCGCCACAGCAGAGGCATCCTTAACTACACTTCAGCAGGGTCGCCGGGCGGCCGAGGAGTACATTTCGGATTTTAGACGCTGGAGTGCGGACACTCAATGGAATGATGCAGCTCTACGGCATCAGTTCCGCATGGGCCTATCAGAAGGACTGAAAGATGAATTGGCCCGGGTGGGCATACCTGATACTCTTGAGGCCTTAATCACCCTAACCATCCAGATTGATCGCCGCCTTCGGGAACGTCGCACTGAACGGGCCTACCAACATAATCGCCCTACTTGGGTGACTGCTAAAGCTCCAATTCCGGCTGCCCGCTACTTACCACCACCCAACTTCCAGCCGATCCGCCCTGCACCGGACGCCTCCGAGCCAATGCAGCTGGGACTGATTCGACCCACCTTAACCCCGGAAGAGCGCACACGTCGCCATCAACTTAACCTCTGCCTGTACTGTGGAACAACAGGACACTACGTGCGCAACTGTCCGGTCAAGATGCGTAAGTGCTTTTCCTCTGTTCCTGCCAGTCTCTCAGCACTTTCTGCTAACACAACCCACATTGCTCTCCCTCTCTCATTGCAGCTCCAAGGAAGGACAATTCCAGTTAAAGCAATTATTGATTCCGGAGCATGCAGTTGCTTCATTGATTCTGCCTTCGCCAACCAACACAACATTCCCTTACGGAATAAGACCCACCGACTTTCAGTCTTCTTGGCCGACGGCTCCCGCATCAGCTCCGGACAGGTGACCCAAGAGACTTTTCCCGTACCTGCCATCACCTCCTTCCAGCATAAGGAGCTTCTGATCCTTGATGTGATCTCTTCCCCGTTGTTCCCAATCATCCTGGGCATTCCCTGGCTTCAGGCCCATAATCCCTCCATCAATTGGACTACCAGAGAAATCAGGTTCTCGTCCCCCTACTGCCAAGAACATTGTCAAAAGGAGTCTACTCAATCCTCTGTCACCCTATTTTGCATGGACATTGATCAGAACCTACGCCAATCAGTACCCGAACCGTATCATGGGTTCCTCGATGTTTTCAGTAAAAAGGGAGCAGACTCTCTTCCACCCCATCGGGCATATGACTGCCCAATTGAACTCTTACCTGGGGCCGAAATTCCCTTTGGGCGCATTTTCCCTCTGTCAGAAAAAGAACAGGAAGCACTAAAAAGTTACATCAACGAAAACCTGGAAAAAGGATTCATCCGCCCATCTACATCTCCAGCTGGTGCTGGAATATTTTTTGTGACTAAGAAGGATCAGACTCTCCGCCCGTGTGTAGATTACCGGGAGTTGAATAAAATTACGGTTAAGAACCGTTACCCGTTGCCCTTAATACCCGAATTATTCCAAAAATTAAGGTCTGCTACTATTTTTACGAAACTCGATCTAAGAGGAGCATATAATCTGGTCCGCATCCGGGCTGGGCATGAATGGAAGACGGCATTCCGAACAAGGTTCGGGCATTATGAATATCTGGTCATGCCCTTTGGTCTATGTAATGCACCTGCCACTTTTCAACATCTGATTAACGATGTATTCAAGGACTTCTTAGATATTTTTGTAATTGTTTATTTGGATGATATTTTGGTTTTTTCTGAATCCCTCAGCCAACACCGGGAACACGTTTGCAGAGTCTTGGACCGTCTTCGCCTACATGGACTATACGCAAAAGCAGAGAAGTGCGAGTTCGAGCAACAAGAGATCCAGTTTTTGGGTTTGATAATATCCGCGACCGGTATCAAGATGGACCCCCAAAAAGTATCTGCTGTTCTGGAGTGGCCTGCACCCGTCGATAAAAAAGGTATTCAACGTTTCATTGGTTTCGCAAACTTTTACAGGAAATTTATCAAGGGATTCTCTGCCATCATAGCCCCTATTACACGGTTGACACAACAACATGTCAGGTTTCATTGGAGTACGGAGGCTCAAGAGGCATTTGAGAGACTTAAAAGACTTTTTACATCAGCTCCAATTCTCAGTCACCCTAACCCATCTTTACCTTTTTTGTTAGAAGTTGACGCATCCGAAGTGGCGGTGGGAGCGGTCATTTCGCAAAGACAGGGTAAGGAGGATTTAATACACCCTGTGGGATTCTTCTCCCGAAAGTTATCGCCAGCTGAAAGAAATTACGATGTAGGGGATCGGGAGCTTCTTGCCATCAAGACCGCCTTGGAGGAGTGGAGGTATCTATTAGAGGGTGCGGCTCACCCGGTATTAATATATACCGACCATAAAAATTTAGAATATCTAAGATCTGCCAAACGTTTGAGACCCCGACAAGCTCGTTGGGCCTTGTTTTTCACTCGCTTCTGTTTCCACATCACTTATCGGCCAGGATCAAAGAACGTCAAACCAGACGCATTGTCACGCATGCATGATAACCCTAAGGACTCACCTGCTCCTGACACGATTCTACCCACAAACAGTTTTTTGCTCTTACACACAGATCTCTTAACTTTAATCAAGGAAGCCTCTTCCCACTCTCCAAGACCTCCAGGAACCACCTTGACATCTCGAGATGGCTTGCTATGGAAGGGAAGTCAAATCTTTGTCCCTGAAGATATTCGAGTTAAGGTACTAACATTGTTTCATGATCATCCCTTAGCAGGACATTTCGGGGTACGGAAGACTCGTGAACTTGTACAGCGTACATTCTGGTGGCCCAATTTAAGGGAGTTTTGTGAAAAGTACGTCAATTCCTGCTCCATCTGCTCACGGAACAAGACTTCAAGGAACCGAGCCTGGGGACTGCTTAAACCTTTACCTATACCAGACAGACCTTGGAAAATGATTTCTATGGACTTTATAGTCGAACTACCCCGCTCTGAGGGGTGCACAGCCATTTTTGTGGTGGTAGATCGCCTATCTAAGATGGCCCATTTTGTGCCCCTGAAGGGAACCCCATCCGCTACAGAGACAGCCCGTGTATTCATTAAGGAGATCGTCAGACTACACGGAGTACCTACAAATATAGTCTCCGACAGAGGGGTACAATTCACCTCACGCTTCTGGAAGGCACTTTGTGAAATCTTGAAGATTGAGCTTTCTCTCTCCTCAGCCTATCACCCACAGACTAATGGGCAGACAGAGAGAACCAACCAAACCCTCGAGCAATATATCCGATGTTTTACTTCCTTTTCTCAGGACAATTGGGTTTCCCTGCTGCCTCTAGCGGAATTTGCATACAATAATGCCAGTCACTCAACCACTAACCAATCCCCCTTCTTTTCCAATTATGGTTTTCACTTGACTTTTTTACCAGATTTTGTTTCAGAATCCCCAGTTCCGGCAGTCCAGAAGACAGTGGAATTCCTCAAACGCAACAATCAGGTCCTACAAGAAGCTATGTCCAAGGCCCAGGCAGATAGCAAGAGGAACTTCGACCAAAAGAGAAGGGGGGAGCTGGTTCTGCAACCTGGAGATCAGGTATGGCTGTCTACATCCAATATCAAATTGATGTGCCCTTCTAAAAAACTTGCACCTAAATTTATGGGACCTTTTCCTGTTAAGAGGAAAATTAATGAAGTGGCCTATGAACTGTCTTTACCTGATTCTCTTAAAGTTCACCCGGTATTTCACGTATCTTTGTTAAAACCTGCTGTGCCTAATCCCTTCCCTGACAGAGGAACTGACCCGCCTGAACCTGTTTTGGTGGATGGTAACCAGGAATATGAGGTGGAGGCTATTCTCAATTGTAGAAGAAGACATGGGCAAGTACAGTTTTTGGTCAAATGGAAAGGGTACGGTCCAGAAAGTAATTCCTGGGAACCAGACAGTAATTTACATGCAAAACGGCTAGTTCGTACTTACCTGATTGCCCACCCTGAGAAGGCAAGCCGCCTGGGCATCCGGAGGCTGCCCCTTGTGGGGGGGCAATGTCAAGGACTTTCCAGGCATTTCCGGTCCTTCCGTGCGCACATAGGTGCGCGGCGGGCGCGCGCGCGTGCACGTTAGCGTGCGCGTGCGCGTTAGCGCGCGCGGCGGCGCGCGCGTGCATGTGCGCATGCGCGGGAACGCAATTGGCGCCAAAACGGGCTTTAAAAGCCCAGCAGTGACACTCAGCCAGTGCTGTGTTGTCTTTAAGCTTCCTGCTTGTCAGCCACCCGAAAACCTGATCCGAAACCTGAACCTGTGATCTCCCGTTACCGACCCGGCTCTGTTTGGACTACTCTACCTTCTCCTACCCGACCCGGCCTGCCTGACCTTGTTACATCTGTCTTTGGTTACCGACTCCAGCCTGCCTACCGACTCTGCTATTGCCTGCTCCTATCATCTGATTGATCTGCTGTTGCCAACTGGACTGTCTGACCTTGCCTCTGCTGATTCCCACTTGTTTGATCCACCTGTTGCCTGGTTCTGTTGTATCCTGCTTCAACCACCTACAGCTGCAGTCCTACATCCTGCCATCCGCATACGGACATTACTGGAGGACCTTCCTGTTGGTTCCAACACCTTCCTCTACAAACCAGGCACTCCTACCCCACTGTGCTCACGTCACCACTGTCCCCATCTCCAGTGGCACGTGAACCAGCGCTGTATGAGAGGTCTCCTCCTACAAGTCAGGCTCTACGTCCAGGTACGTAACAGTAAGGCAAGAGGTCTGAAGGATAGAATCTCTGATTGCGTCAACTGCAAAGCACAAATCTGCTGGCAGGTTGGCTAACTCCCGGGCCTGCTGAAAGCGGGCACAATTAAAGGGCCCGCAACATGGGATTGTGGTTGCCTCTTTAATGGCAAGAATTAAGATAGTGTCTGGATTATATTAAATAAAAAAATAAATAAAAAAAACAATAAAGTTATTATATTATATTTAAATAATAAAAAAAAAAAAGTGTGCAGGTTTGTCACAGGGCAGCAGAGCGGGAAAAACGTGAGCTACAGGTGTGGAGAGGCTATATAAACCCCCTGTGTCACAAGCCTGCTCTCAGTTTACCTGAAGTGACTGGAATTGCTTCACTGCCTGTCAGCGGCAATTTCAAATAGCCAGCATGAGTGATACAGCAGTGACTACACCGGCTGAACAGCAGTTATGCCTGAGTACACCTGAAGCTGAGGACATTTTCCAGCAGGTCATTCTCACAGACAGCCAGCGCTCCTCATCTTTGACAGACACTCAGCAAGGCTTACCTGAAGAACGAGCGGTGGTAAGGCCGGCGCTAGTGCAGGAAAGCAGCTCTCTCTCCTCAGGGGAGTGGGGGATGGCAGCTCAGAAGGCTCAGCGTTCTAGTCAGCGCGGTAAGAGGAGTAGGTGGGCATTCTCGCCATCTCCTATCCGCTCTAGCAGAGGCAGAGGCCGGGCTCGGCGCTCGTCCCTATCCCCTGGCAATGATGGACAGGGGGAGGAGCAGGTACGGCGCAGTTATGTTACATTGCAGCCAGCTTCACAGCGCATGTTGCCGCCTCAAGCAGAGAGGTCATCCCAGCTATCCGGACAGCATTCCAGGCAGGTATCACAGGCTAGAGCTGCGGCTTCTCCTGCATCCAGGCCATCCAGGCTGGATGCGGGGAGGGCCCCTGTTTCTTCTTCACTCCTTACAGGTCCAGTGGAAGACATTCAGACAGAAACGGCTGGAGCCCAGATCCCAGTTATTTGCAATCCTGCTGAGACTAGTCTGGCTGGTGAGTCTGTTAATAATGATTTGATGAGTCAATTGCTTTTATCAAAGATAAGTTTAATGAACATCTAGTTGCTACTCAGCCTGAATATACATCTCCTTTCCCCGCTAATGTTTGGTCTTCTATTCCTGTAGAAACTGATATTAACTCTTTAATGTCTATTAACACTCCTAAAAATATCAGTTTAGCTCCTGCTATACCAGAAACTTGTTTTAAGGAGGTGTTGCCATGTGAAATGTCTCCATTAGGTTTTCATTTGCCAGTTGCTATTAAAGAAAAGATATGGAAAGGGAATTTTTGGATTTGTTATCATTATTACCAGTGTCCAAAGAATTCTTATCTAAATTGGATAAAAGGTCTGATGATAACAAAGAGGATGCTAGACGGCGCCCTGTCTCCAGGTCTTTCTTTAATTGGCTACAGGCTTTCTGCATATTTTCCGCGGTAATGGGGGAGAGACACCCAGAGAAATGCGCAGGGCTTTTTCAACATTTAGAACATATTCTGGAGGCATACAAAAGTTTTGGCGGCATGGGTTGGTTTAATTATGACGAATCCTTTCGCCAAAAAATTGCAATCTATCCTAGTCTTAAATGGGGAAACAAAGATGTTGGTTTGTGGTTAAATTTAATTACTCCGCAAAAACAAAATTTTAGTAGACCACAGCCACAATTTATACAAAGTACCCCAAATTCAGCTTACAAAAAAGGCACATGCTATGCTTACAATGAATCGCAATGCAAATGGTTAGCTTCATGTCGTTACCGACATGAGTGTTCCTTCTGTTTTGGCAATCATCCAGTAGTAATTTTTTAAAAGAGTTTCAGCAGGACAAGTCAATAGGGAGCATGCGAAAAGTCTGCACACCAGTGAGGCCGTCCGCAATGCTCCCATGGCTGGCGCTATATCCAGACAAGGAGAAGGCCCGGGTGTTAACAGAGGGTTTCTCGTCTGGTTTTCAGCTGCCTATTTTTCAAGGTTCTGGCTGTCAGTTGGTTGATAACTTAAAATCGTTTTTTACCAATTATGAGATAGTTAAGGATAAGTTAATTAAAGAAATCTCAGCGAATAGAATTGCTGGCCCTTTTAGTACCCCACCTTTCAAGGATTTCCGGGTTTCTCCTTTAGGTTTAGTTCCCAAGAAAGAGCCTAATTCTTACCGTCTGATCCATCATCTTTCATTCCCTTCTGGCAATTCTCTGAATGATGAGATCGACACTTCATCTGCTGCGGTTACATATCCTACCTTTGACGACGCTATTCAGATAATCTGAAAATTTGGTCGTGGTGCGTTAGTGGCTAAAGCAGATGTACAATCAGCTTTCAGACTGTTGCCTATAGCTCCCGAATCGCATAATTCTTTAGGTTTTTGCTTTGAAGGTTATTTCTTTTATGACAAATGCCTCCTTATGGGGTGTTCGCTGTCTTGTTATTATTTTGAAATTTTTGCTTCATTTCTCCAATGGGTAATGATTTTTGAGTCAGGACATTCTGGAATAATTCATTATCTCGATGATTTTTTGTTTATTGGTCCCCCGAGTTCTTCTATATGTTCCCTCATTTTAGAATTATTCTTCCGTATGGCTACATATTTTGGTATTCCATTAGCTAGAGGTAAAACTGTCCTCCCGTCTCCTATCATTGAGTTTCTGGGCATAGAGATCAATACTTTGCTATTTCAATATAAACTACCTGTTTAGAAAATTAGTAGATTAGAATCACAAATCTCTTTTTTAATTCGTAGGAGAAAGGTGTTATTGAAAGAGTTTCATTCCTTTTTAGGCCTCTTAGCTTTTGCTACACGAATTATGCCGATGGGCAGAATCTTTTCCAGACGATTATCGATGGCCACGTCGGGATTTAAATCTCCTTTTTCTCATATTAGATTGACTTGTGAGATGAAGGACGATTTAATTGTATGGTCTAAATTTCTAATAGATTTCAATGGTAGATCTCTTTTTCAGAGCGATTTTGTGTTTGCAGCTGATTTCGAGCTTTTTACTGACGCAGCTGGATCACATGGCTTTGCAGCTATTTTTCGTTCGCATTTGTGCTGTGGCGCGTGGCCCCCTTTCTGGATCTCAAATCGTTATATTGAAAATGAAGTTTTGTTGGAAATTTTTCCGGTGGTCGTCGCATTAGAGATTTGGGGGCAGCAGTTTGCGAATAAAAGCATTATTATTCACACAGATAATAAGGGCGTTATGTTTGCATTAAACTGCCTTTCATCCAAATCTTTGCCCGTCATAAGATTATTAAGATACTTGGTGCTCCTATGCTTGAAATTTAATATTTGGATAAAAGCTAAACATATACCAGGTGAATCCAATGTCATCGCAGATGCTTTATCTCGGTTACAGATGGTTTGCTTCAGGCAGCTGTTGCCCAAGGCAGATATGATGGGTTGTCACTGTCCGAGTCATCTGTGGGATCTAGTCTGAATCCGGTTTTTCGAGCCATTCAAAATTCAATCGCTCCAAAAACAGGGACTGATTATTCTGTCGCATGGAAAAAATGGAAAACATTTAATGATGGTTCTGATTTCCTGGGGTCACGGCGTACGGAGAGTTCCATTTTAGCTTTTCTCTGCTCTCTATTACAGGATAATTTTTCTATTAACCATATTAGTAAAACGATGGCCGGGGTTTCCTTTTTCTTTAAGTTGCAGGGCCTCCCTGCCTGCAATAGTTTATTTTCTGTTAGACAGGCTTTAAAAGGTTTAAGAAAGGGAGTATCAGTACAGGATACACGTAGACCAATTACTAGCGAAGTGCTGTCTAGGCTGTGTTTGGCCACACCTTGGGTTTGCACATCTGAATACGAGGCTTTACTTTTTCATGCAGCATTTGTTTTGATGTTTTTTGCTGCGTTACGTATTTCAGAGATGTTGCCCAGCAACAAACACAGTTTCGATGGTTTGTTAGTTTCGGAGGTCCTTTTTGCAGTAGATAGTCCAGATCTTTATAAGGAAATCCAAAACTGACTTGGTGGGCAAAGGTTGCTGGCTCAATCTATTGGCTTGTGGCGACTCCGTTCTCTGTCCTGTTTTAATCTTAAATAAATATTTCTCTGGCAGACCAAAATTTGGAAGTCATTTCTTAGTTCATTTAGACTCCTCTCCATTGACAAAGTTTCAGTTTTCTTCAGTTCTAAAACTCTGTTTTAATCATTTAGGTCTTTCCTCATTCAAATTTTCATCTCATTCTTTTCGGATTGGAGCCGCCACTGAAGCTGCTAGATTGGGTCTGAGTGATTCTGTAATTATGCGTTTAGGTAGATGGAAATGTAGCAGATTTGATATTTACATTCGCCCTAATCTATCTCTCTGATTTTAGGTACAAAATCTTTCATTTGGATAGTTGGTCACTCATATATACACTGGACTCATAAGAGGGCTTCTCAACGTTGCTATGGTTCCAACCTGTCTTTACCTTCACATAATTTTCAGATTCTCTGAAAAGGCATCAGAGGGCTACAATGGACTGATCTTTTCTTTCACCTTTCTACTTTATTTCATTCCTGGTAGGGATGAGCCGAACACCCCCGGGTTCGGTTCGCACCAGAACCTTCGAACCGACCGAAAGTTCGCGCGAATTTTCGAACCCTATACGTTTATAATGGACGCGAACGTTCGAAATCAAAAGTGCTAATTACAACGGCCAGTATGCATGTTAATGTCATAAAACAGGTTTGGGGACCCGGGTCCTGCCCCAGGGGACATATATCAATGCAAAAAGAACTTTTAAAAACTAACGTTTTTTCGGGAGCAGTCATTTTAATGATGCATAAAGTGAAAAAAAAAAAGTGAAATTTTCCTTTAAATATGGTACCTGGGGGGGTGTCCAAAGTATGCCTGTGAAGTGGCATGTGTTTCCCGTGTTTAGAACTGTCCTTGCACAAAATGACATTTGTAAAGGAAAAAAAGAAGCCATTTAAAACCACTTGCGGCTTTAGGTTTGTTCTTAAGTAGAATCTGAACAGGTACATTATGAAGTGTAGCTCCATCCCAAAAAAATCTATTTTTATGCTTTTTGGAGAACATAGGGAGGGGTTATCACCCCTGTAACATTTGCTGTCTTTGCACATCTGTTCAGAACATGTCACCTCACTTTCCGTCCCAATGACAAATGTTTTTGGAAAAGTGGGGTTTTAATTGAAACAAGGATTGGTGATAAAGTATCAGTAGAGAGGAGATACCTTTTTCCCAAATTAAATCTAACAGGATAGAATTTCCCTTCCTAGGGGTAGATTTCCTCTCACTTCCTGTTTTCTATTTCCGTTTGCAAGTAGGATTCGTTTGTAAGTTGGATGTTTGAAAGTAGGGGCCTGCCGTATATACTCTGCAGAAATTTGCCCTATTAGATGTTGGTGTAGCCACAAGACTGGTGGGCACAGGAATGGGCCCTGCTGTGAGTTATTAGATCAAGATTTGTAATTGCATGCACCTGTTGAACAGGGCAGAAAAATTGGGCCTTTGGTGGTGGTGGACGGTGTTGCCACAAGACTGTAAGCCCTCACAGTGACTCTTGGTGGGCGCAGGAATGGGCCCTGCTGTGAGTTATTAGATCAAGATTTGTAATTGCAAGCACCTGATGAACAGGGCAGAAAAATTGGGCCTTTGGCGGTGGTGGTGGACGGTGTTGCCACAAGACTGTAGGCCCTCATAGTTACTCTTGGTGGGCGCAGGAATGGGCCCTGCTGTGAGTTATTAGATCAAGATTTGTAATTGCAAGCACCTGATGAACAGGGCAGAAAAATTGGGCCTTTGGCGGTGGTGGTGGACGGTGTTGCCACAAGAATGTAGGCCCTCATAGTTACTCTTGGTGGGCGCAGGAATGGGCCCTGCTGTGAGTTATTAGATCAAGATTTGTAATTGCAAGCACCTGATGAACAGGGCAGAAAAATTGGGCCTTTGGCGGTGGTGGTGGACGGTGTTGCCACAAGACTGTAGGCCCTCATAGTTACTCTTGGTGGGCGCAGGAATGGGCCCTGCTGTGAGTTATTAGATCAAGATTTGTAATTGCAAGCACCTGATGAACAGGGCAGAAAAATTGGGCCTTTGGCGGTGGTGGTGGACGGTGTTGCCACAAGACTGTAGGCCCTCATAGTTACTCTTGGTGGGCGCAGGAATGGGCCCTGCTGTGAGTTATTAGATCAAGATTTGTAATTGCAAGCACCTGATGAACAGGGCAGAAAAATTGGGCCTTTGGTGGTGGTGGTGGACGGTGTTGCCACAAGACTGTAGGCCCTCATAGTTACTCTTGGTGGGCGCAGGAATGGGCCCTGCTGTGAGTTATTAGATCAAGATTTGTAATTGCAAGCACCTGATGAACAGGGCAGAAAAATTGGGCCTTTGGCGGTGGTGGTGGACGGTGTTGCCACAAGACTGCAGGCCCTCATAGTTACTCTTGGTGGGCGCAGGAATGGGCCCTGCTGTGAACTATTAGATCAAGATTTGTAATTACCCGCCCCTGTTAAACAGGGGCTGAAAAATTGTGCCTTAGGCACTGGTGCTGGTGCCACAACACTGCAACCCCTCACAGAGACTGTACTTGGAGCACAGCAGTCACACGTGTTGCAAAGCATTTTTTTTAAAAATTGTAAGTACACGCCCCTGTTAAACAGGGGCTGAAAAATTGTGCCTTAGGCACTGGTGCTGGTGCCACAACACTGCAACTCGGCCCTCACAGATACTGTACTTGGAGCACAGCAGTCACACGTGTTGCGAAGCATTTTTTTAAAAAATTGTAAGTACACGCCCCTGTTAAACAGGGGCTGAAAAATTGTGCCTTAGGCACTGGTGCTGGTGCCACAACACTGCAACCCGGCCCTCACAGATACTGTACTTGGAGCACAGCAGTCACACGTGTTGCGAAGCATTTTTTTAAAAAAATTGTAAGTACACGCCCCTGTTAAACAGGGGCTGAAAAATTGTGCCTTAGGCACTGGTGCTGGTGCCACAACACTGCAACCCGGCCCTCACAGATACTGTACTTGGAGCACAGCAGTCACACGTGTTGCGAAGCATTTTTTTAAAAAATTGTAAGTACCCGCCCCTGTTAAACAGGGGCTGAAAAATTGTGCCTTAGGCACTGGTGCTGGTGCCACAACACTGCAACCCGGCCCTCACAGATACTGTACTTGGAGCACAGCAGTCACACGTGTTGCGAAGCATTTTTTTAAAAAATTGTAAGTACACGCCCCTGTTAAACAGGGGCTGAAAAATTGTGCCTTAGGCACTGGTGTGGTGGCATGGATCATTGAGGAGGAGGAAGAGGATAGTCAGTGAACATAAGAGGACAGTCACTCAGCATCAGCATAGGCAGTCTTGAAGGGATGTGACATTAAAAATTATTCGGTTATATCCGCCTCAGGTGCCTGGTAGCTGGTGGTGATCCAAGACTGATTCATTTTGATGAATGTCAGTCGATCAACCGAGGCGGTGGACAGGCGCACCCTATGATCAGTCACAAATCCTCCAGCAGCACTGAATGTGCGTTCGGAAAGAACGCTGGAGGCAGGACAGGCAAGTAGCTCAATTGCATACTGTGCAAGCTCTGGCCAGTGATCCATCCTCAGGACCCAGTAAGCCAGAGGATTTTCGGTGGGAAAGGTGTCCAAGTCTGACCTTGCCCCAAGGTATTCCTGCACCATGTATATCAGACGCTGGCGATGGTTGCTGGAACCGATCATACCTTGGGGCTGCGGACTAAAAAATTGTCTGAACGCATCGGTCAGACGTCCACCTTCCCCACCGCTCCTTCTGCCACTGACCGAAGCCTCAGCAACTCGTCGCCCAGGACCAGGAGTTTGTAGCCTCCCAGTTTCTGGGAACGCGTTGCACAGACCTTTCTGCAAGGCCTCCCTGAGATGTCTCATCCTCTGCTCCCTCTGCGACGGCAAGATAAGGTCCGCAACCTTACCCTTGTACCGCGGATCAAGGAGAGTGGCCAGCCAGTAATGGTCCCTCTCCTTGATCCGAAGAACACGAGGATCCTTCCGCAGGCTTTGCAGGATCAGGGAGGCCATGCAGCGTAGGTTAGCTGAGGCATTCGGTCCGGAGTCTTCTGGGTCACTGAGGATGACATGATCGCCAGCCACCTCCTCCCAGCCACGTACAAGTCCACTGGTTTGTTGGGACTGTACATCATCCCTAAAAGACTGCTGCTGCTGATGCTGAGTGCCAGGCTCCACCTCCATGCTCACACAATCCTCCTCCTCCTCCTCCTCCTCCTCCTCATCCTCTTCCTGTGTGATGGGTGGGACAGAAGGAACACTGTCCGGATAAAGGGGGCCTTGAGAGGCAAGGAAGTCCTCCTCTTCCTGCCTCTGTTCTGCCTCAAGTGCCCTGTCCATTATCCCGCGCAGCGTATGCTCCAACAGGTGGACAAGAGGGACAGTGTCACTGATGCATGCACTGTCACTGCTCACCATCCTCGTGGCCTCCTCAAATGGTGAGAGGACAGTGCATGCATCCCTGATCATGCTCCACTGACGTGGGGAAAAAAAACCAAGCTCCCCTGACCCTGTCCTGGTGCCGTAGTCGCAAAGGTACTCATTGATGGCCCTCTGCTGCGTGTGCAGTCGCTGCAGCATGGCCAACGTTGAGTTCCACCTGGTGGGCATGTCACATATTAGGCGGTTCTTGGGCAGGTTCAGCTCCTTTTGCAGCTCAGTCAGCCGAGCACTGGCATTATAAGATCGGCGGAAATGCACACAGACTTTCCTGGCCTGCCTCAGGACATCCTGTAAGCCTGGGAACCTGCCCAAGAACCGCTGCACCACCAGGTTGAGGACGTGAGCCATGCAGGGCACATGGGTGAGCTGCCCCTGTCGCAGGGCGGAGAGGAGGTTGGTGCCATTGTCAGAAACGACCATTCCTGGCTTAAGCTGACGTGGCGTCAACCACCTCTCGGCCTGCCCCTGCAGAGCTGCCAGAACCTCTGGCCCAGTGTGGCTCCTGTCCCCCAAACACACCAGCGCAAGCACGGCATGGCATCTTTTTGCCTGCGTACTTGCGTAGCCCCTTGTACGCCTACGGAGCACCGCTGGTTCCAAGGACAGAGCACTGGAGGAAGAAGAAGAGGAGGGGGTGGAGGAGAGAGGTGTGTCACAACCAGTAGCAGTAGTAGCGTTTTGGAGGCGTGGTGGCGGAACAACCTCCAACACTACTGCACCTTGTCCTGCATCCCTCCCAGCTGCCAATAGAGTGACCCAATGGGCCGTGAAAGAAAGGTACCGTCCCTGTCCATGCCTGCTGGACCATGAGTCAGCGGTAATATGCACCTTACCGCTGACCGCCCTGTCCAGCGAGGCATGGACATTGCCCTCCACATGCCGGTAGAGAGACGGAATCGCCTTCCGCGAGAAAAAGTGGCGTTTGGGAACCTGCCACTGAGGAACCGCACATTGAACAAACTCACGGAAGGGGGCCGAGTCTACCAACTGAAAAGGCAGCAGTTGAAGTGCTAGCAATTTAGCCAGGCTAGCATTCAACCGCTGGGCATGTGGATGGCTGGGAGTGTACTTCTTTCTACGGTCCAGCAGCTGGGGCAGGGAAATTTGCCTGCTGCAATCGGACGTCGGTGTACTGCAAGTACTTGGTTGTGACACACCTAATTCTACACCTTCAGTCCTCTCAGAGCAGCTTTCAGAGAGGACTGAAGGTGTAGTGGGGATGGAGATCCCAGCTGAGGAGCAAGGAGAGGTCCGCTTAGTTCTTTGGTGTGGGTCTTTTATGTGTGCCTGCCAACGAGCTGCATGGCAGGTCGCCATATGTCTGGTCATGCTTGTCGTGCCCAAGCGGCTGATGTTTTGGCCACGCGAGATACGCTTGAGACAAATATTGCAAATAGCAGTGGTGCGATCTGCTGCACTCGTCTCAAAAAAGGCCCACACCAAAGAACTTTTCTGATAACGTGCAGAGGCAGCGCCCTGCACAGGCGGAGCTCTGCGGTGTTGTACAGTTGCTGTGCTGGCCTCTACCTGGCCTCCAGGGGGCATCCTGCCTCGTTGGACATGTGACGCCGCATCCTCCTCCTCCTCGTCCTCCTCCTCATCCTCTCTCCCTTGAGGCACCCACGTGGAGTCAGTGACCTCATCATCCCCTCCCTCTTCACCACTAGAGCAAACCTGGCAGTAAGCTGCAGCTGGTGGAACAGTACTGCCAGATTCCTCAAGCTGGGTATCGTCATCCGAGCCTTCGAATCGTTGGGCATCCTCCTGGAGCATGTACCCAACACTGTGCTCAAAGAGTTCGGGGGACTCCTCAGGAGGACATGGTGGGTCTAGGGAAGGGGTGGCTGATGATGCTCTGTCAGTACCCTGAGCCTGGGTGAGAGAGGATGAGGAGGATGAGGAGGGCTTGGTCATCCATTCTACCAAGCCTTCAGCATGATGCGGCTCCACATGTCCAGCTGCCGAAAACAAAGACGCGCGTGTCCCATGGCCACGTGCTGATGACGATGCACGACCACGTCCACGTCCACGGCCACGTCCACTAGAAACAGAGCCTGCCTGCCCTGTGTTCTTGGCTCTGCACGCTCTGCCTCCCCTTGGCGGTCTTCCAGCCATTGTAGTCGGTAGTCCTGTGGGTGCTGCTGAGAAGAATATATAGGAGCTCTGTGTGATGCCACTAACACACTAGAAGTCCTATGGGTGCTTCTGCAAAGAAAATAGAGGAGCTCTGTGTGATGCCACTAACACACTAGAAGTCCTGTGGGTGCTGCTGAGAAGAAAATATAGGAGCTCTGTGTGATGCCACTAACACACTACAAGTCCTATGGGTGCTTCTGCAAAGAAAATAGAGGAGCTCTGTGTGATGCCACTAACACACTAGAAGTCCTATGGGTGCTTCTGCAAAGAAAATAGAGGAGCTCTGTGTGATGCCACTAACACACTAGAAGTCCTGTGGGTGCTTCTGCAAAGAAAATAGAGGAGCTCTGTGTGATGCCACTAACACACTAGAAGTCCTATGGGTGCTTCTGCAAAGAAAATAGAGGAGCTCTGTGTGATGCCACTAACACACTAGAAGTCCTGTGGGTGCTTCTGCAAAGAAAATAGAGGAGCTCTGTGTGATGCCACTAACACACTAGAAGTCCTGTGGGTGCTTCTGCAAAGAAAATAGAGGAGCTCTGTGTGATGCCACTAACACACTAGAAGTCCTATGGGTGCTTCTGCAAAGAAAATAGAGGAGCTCTGTGTGATGCCACTAACACAGTAGAAGTCCTGTGGGTGCTTCTGCAAAGAAAATAGAGGAGCTCTGTGTGATGCCACTAACACACTAGAAGTCCTGTGGGTGCTTCTGCAAAGAAAATAGAGGAGCTCTGTGTGATGCCACTAACACACTAGAAGTCCTGTGGGTGCTTCTGCAAAGAAAATAGAGGAGCTCTGTGTGATGCCACTAACACACTAGAAGTCCTATGGGTGCTTCTGCAAAGAAAATAGAGGAGCTCTGTGTGATGCCACTAACACACTAGAAGTCCTGTGGGTGCTTCTGCAAAGAAAATAGAGGAGCTCTGTGTGATGCCACTAACACACTAGAAGTCCTATGGGTGCTTCTGCAAAGAAAATAGAGGAGCTCTGTGTGATGCCACTAACACACTAGAAGTCCTGTGGGTGCTTCTGCAAAGAAAATAGAGGAGCTCTGTGTGATGCCACTAACACACTAGAAGTCCTGTGGGTGCTTCTGCAAAGAAAATAGAGGAGCTCTGTGTGATGCCACTAACACACTAGAAGTCCTATGGGTGCTTCTGCAAAGAAAATAGAGGAGCTCTGTGTGATGCCACTAACACAATAGAAGTCCTGTGGGTGCTTCTGCAAAGAAAATAGAGGAGCTCTGTGTGATGCCACTAACACACTAGAAGTCCTGTGGGTGCTGCTGAGAAGAATATATAGGAGCTCTGTGTGATGCCACTAACACACTAGAAGTCCTATGGGTGCTTCTGCAAAGAAAATAGAGGAGCTCTGTGTGATGGGACTAACACACTTCAAGTCCTATAGGTGCTTCTGGGAAGAAAATAAAGGTCTGTGTGATGGGACTAACACACTTCAAGTCCTATAGGTGCTTCTGGGAACAAAATATAGCTCTGTGTGTGTGATGGGACTAACACACTTCAAGTCCTATAGGTGCTTCTGGGAACAAAATATAGCTCTGTGTGTGTGATGGGACTAACACACTTCAAGTCCTATAGGTGCTTCTGGGAACAAAATATAGCTCTGTGTGTGTGATGGGACTAACACACTTCAAGTCCTATAGGTGCTTCTGGGAACAAAATATAGCTCTGTGTGTGTGATGGGACTAACACACTTCAAGTCCTATAGGTGCTTCTGGGAACAAAATATAGCTCTGTGTGTGTGATGGGACTAACACACTTCAAGTCCTATAGGTGCTTCTGGGAACAAAATATAGCTCTGTGTGTGTGATGGGACTAACACACTTCAAGTCCTATAGGTGCTTCTGGGAACAAAATATAGCTCTGTGTGTGTGATGGGACTAACACACTTCAAGTCCTATAGGTGCTTCTGGGAACAAAATATAGCTCTGTGTGTGTGATGGGACTAACACACTTCAAGTCCTATAGGTGCTTCTGGGAAGAAAATAAAGGTCTGTGTGATGGGACTAACACACTTCAAGTCCTATAGGTGCTTCTGGGAACAAAATATAGCTCTGTGTGTGTGATGGGACTAACACACTTCAAGTCCTATAGGTGCTTCTGGGAACAAAATATAGCTCTGTGTGTGTGATGGGACTAACACACTTCAAGTCCTATAGGTGCTTCTGGGAAGAAAATATAGCTCTGTGTGTGTGATGGGACTAACACACTTCAAGTCCTATAGGTGCTTCTGGGAACAAAATATAGCTCTGTGTGTGTGATGGGACTAACACACTTCAAGTCCTATAGGTGCTTCTGGGAACAAAATATAGCTCTGTGTGTGTGATGGGACTAACACACTTCAAGTCCTATAGGTGCTTCTGGGAACAAAATATAGCTCTGTGTGTGTGATGGGACTAACACACTTCAAGTCCTATAGGTGCTTCTGGGAACAAAATATAGCTCTGTGTGTGTGATGGGACTAACACACTTCAAGTCCTATAGGTGCTTCTGGGAACAAAATATAGCTCTGTGTGTGTGATGGGACTAACACACTTCAAGTCCTATAGGTGCTTCTGGGAACAAAATATAGCTCTGTGTGTGTGATGGGACTAACACACTTCAAGTCCTATAGGTGCTTCTGGGAACAAAATATAGCTCTGTGTGTGTGATGGGACTAACACACTTCAAGTCCTATAGGTGCTTCTGGGAAGAAAATAAAGGTCTGTGTGATGGGACTAACACACTTCAAGTCCTATAGGTGCTTCTGGGAACAAAATATAGCTCTGTGTGTGTGATGGGACTAACACACTTCAAGTCCTATAGGTGCTTCTGGGAAGAAAATATAGCTCTGTGTGTGTGATGGGACTAACACACTTCAAGTCCTATAGGTGCTTCTGGGAAGAAAATATAGCTCTGTGTGTGTGATGGGACTAACACACTTCAAGTCCTATAGGTGCTTCTGGGAACAAAATATAGCTCTGTGTGTGTGATGGGACTAACACACTTCAAGTCCTATAGGTGCTTCTGGGAACAAAATATAGCTCTGTGTGTGTGTGATGGGACTAACACACTTCAAGTCCTATAGGTGCTTCTGGGAACAAAATATAGCTCTGTGTGTGTGATGGGACTAACACACTTCAAGTCCTATAGGTGCTTCTGGGAAGAAAATAAAGGTCTGTGTGATGGGACTAACACACTTCAAGTCCTATAGGTGCTTCTGGGAACAAAATATAGCTCTGTGTGTGTGATGGGACTAACACACTTCAAGTCCTATAGGTGCTTCTGGGAAGAAAATATAGCTCTGTGTGTGTGATGGGACTAACACACTTCAAGTCCTATAGGTGCTTCTGGGAACAAAATATAGCTCTGTGTGTGTGATGGGACTAACACACTTCAAGTCCTATAGGTGCTTCTGGGAAGAAAATATAGCTCTGTGTGTGTGATGGGACTAACACACTTCAAGTCCTATAGGTGCTTCTGGGAACAAAATATAGCTCTGTGTGTGTGATGGGACTAACACACTTCAAGTCCTATAGGTGCTTCTGGGAAGAAAATATAGCTCTGTGTGTGTGATGGGACTAACACACTTCAAGTCCTATAGGTGCTTCTGGGAACAAAATATAGGAGCTCTGCCTGCCTGCCACGAACACACTACAAGTCCTATAGGTGCTTCTGGGAACAAAATATAGGAGCTCTGCCTGCCTGCCACGAACACACTACAAGTCCTATAGGTGCTTCTGGGAACAAAATATAGGAGCTCTGCCTGCCTGCCACGAACACACTACAAGTCCTATAGGTGCTTCTGGGAACAAAATATAGGAGCTCTGCCTGCCTGCCACGAACACACTACAAGTCCTATAGGTGCTTCTGGTAACAAAATATAGGAGCTCTGCCTGCCTGCCACGAACACACTACAAGTCCTATAGGTGCTTCTGGTAACAAAATATAGGAGCTCTGCCTGCCTGCCACGAACACACTACAAGCCCCTCTTTCTCAATCAATCTTTGTAACTGAATCTATCTAACTCAATCTCTGTAAGTGAATCTCTCTACCTAACTAAATCCAGCAGAGTGTCACAGATCTAGCCTGCTCAATCTGCGCCGGAACAGCATGTGACCGGCGCAGACGGCGTGGCGGCCTTTTATAGGGGGGGGCGTGTACTACAGCCCCTGAGCTGTAATTGGCTACAGGCGTCCTGCCTGTAGCCAATTATGGCTCTTCGAGTTTCCGGGGCTGTGATTGGCCAAGCATGCGGGGTCACAGTGCATGCTTGGCCAATCATCAGCCAGCAATGCACTGCGCCGGCCGCGCCGGCCGCGCCGGCCGCAATGCATTGCGGGGCCGCTCGCATCACACGAACGTGATGCGAGCGGCCAAAATAGTTCTGGGCTCGCCGAGCGAGCGAACGCCCGGTGCTCGATGCGAACGTGGGTTCGCATCGAGCACCGGGCCCATCCCTAATTCCTGGCCTTCTCCAAATATCACATGTATAGTTTTTTCAGAAATGGTTTTTCGTTTGCACTGGTTGGATTCAGCTGGTGGAAAACCCCTTGAAAAAGTTAGGCGTAGAATTAACCATTCTCTAGAAAAATTCTTGCCATTACTAGGAGGATTTTCTTTCCGTCATATTGACTTGGAAGGAGGTTTCCCAGGTCTCTATAGACAAGATGGTATTCATCTTTCAGATTGGATTAGATATATTTAATCTAGGCCTTCAGACTTGTATTGAGCAGGCCGCGGTGCTGGGGTAGCCTTGGTTTGTTTTCAACAAACCCGGCTGGTGGGGGACTTTGTTTTATGAATTTTTTATTAATGCTCGAGTTATATAACTGAGCAAATTTAAAGTTGGTTATTAATAAAATAATATTTTGTTTACAAACTTTACTACTAGATTACCCAGACAATGGCCAGGAATTCCATTTCTTTTCAAAAATCAGCATGGAGTCCATGAGCGTATGGTGGATGCGTTCCATTAATTTGATGGAATCCATGCGGTGGAGGACCTGTGGCCAGGGGACCGACAGTTTGCGCCAGTTTAAGGCAATCGCCCAGAGCACCGCACTACATAGAGTATGAAGAAGTTTTTGTTCAGTTGGTGTGGTCCCTGGGATATCTGCAAAAAGGAGGCATATTTTTGCCGTTAGAGTAACGGTGTTCCCCGTGATCTGCCGTACTTTATCAGATAAATGCTGCCACAGAGGGCCCAAGGCCCTGCAGCTCCAGAAGGTGTGGAGAAGAGAACCTTTCTCCCCACAGCCCCTGAAGCAGGCGTTTGGGACCAGGGGGAACATCTTATGAATTTTGGCCGGGGTGAAGTACCATCTCATGTGTAATTTTACCACTGTCTCCTTGATTGCCACCGAGCGGGTGCACTTATGCATATTATTTATCATGTCCCCCCAGTCTTCCACAGTGACTGACTCCCCCAGTTCTGCTTCCCATGCTACCATAGCCTGGGACTTAGGTTCTGAGCTGTAGTCATTCAGATGACTATAAAGCGCAGAAATCACCCCTCTATCCCTGGACCCCTCAAGGCACAGGGATTCAAAGCTAGTTTTAGGATTCGCCCTCCAAAGTGTAGTGGCTGTTTGGAAGAAGTGGCGTATTTGCAAATACTTATAAAATTCAGAGCGGGGGATACCCCAGGTCTGACTCAAGTCCTCGAAGGATCGGAAGACCGTCCCCCCAGTCAATGAACGCAGAGTCACTAGGTCCCGGGAGGACCAGTGCAAATATTCCAGGCTAGCCCCAAATGCCCCCGGAAAGTCCGGGGCGCCCAGGAACGAATACAGGGGAGCAGGTTTAGATGACAGGCCAAACTTGTCTCTATAGAGGGTCCAGAGATAGAGGGACTGCCCCACCACCCCGTTGAGTGCCGGAACATCTCTCTGACGGACTGAGCTAGACCACAGGATCCCCGGGAGATAATAAGGCCTAATGGAGTCCCTTTCGAAGCGTAATCAGGGGGTCCGAGGTGTAGGAATATGTCACAGGGCTAGCTGGACTAATCTGGCTGATAGAAAATATTTCCAGAGATCCGGGCAGCTCAATCCCCCTCTGTCTCTATTCCTGAACACTAAAAGTTTGTTAAGCCGGGGTCTCTTATTTTTCCAAATGAATTTAAGCAATTCCGACTGTATGGTCCTAATAGTAGAACAGGACACATACAGAGGGAGGGCTCTAAAATAAAACAACAGCTTGGGGAGGATTGACATCTTGACCGCCTGAATGCGGCCAAGAAAAGAGATGTGGTAGGGGGCCCACTGGGTTAGGAGTCTCTTGATAGAAGCAAAAATCTGCGGGTAGTTTTGGGCATATAACTGTTTAAGGGAAGGGGACAATTTTACCCCCAGGTATTGCAAGGAGGATGAGGTCCAGGAGAATCTAAAGCCCCTCTGCAGGGATTCAGTCAGCGTGTTCGATAAGTTGATGGGCATAGCGACACACTTAGAGGGATTTACACCTAGGCCCGACTCAACCTGAAATTCAGCTAATGTGGTCATGAGGTTCGGAAGGGAGGTCAGGGGATCAGTCAGAAATAGTAGAACTTCGTCTGCGTATAGACTTAGTTTATAGGTGGAACCGTTACTATCATATCCTTTAATGTTGGGGTTGGCAGCTATACATCTAGACAAGGGTTCAATCGCCAGGGCGAACAGCAGGGGGGATAAGGGACAGCCCTGTCTAGTTCCCCTCCCTAAAGTGAAAAATTCTGAAGTACAACCTGGGAGTTTAATACATGTACGAGGACTCTGGTACAGGGCATGAAATCCATTCACAAACCTACCCAGAATTCCAAACCTGTGAAGAATTCTGTCTAGGTAAGGCCAAAGGACGCTATCAAAAGCTTTGTTGATGTCTAAACTAAGCATGAGGACTTTACGGGATTTGAGGTTGGCGTCTTGAATTATGTTAGTTGCCAGGCGAATGTTATCAGTTATCTATCTCGTCAGGATGAATCCGGTCTGGTCTGGGGAGATTAAGGTTGTGATTGTGGTCGCCAGTCTGTCTTCTAGAATGCGACTAAAGATTTTCAGGTCATTGTTAATGACCGAGATGGGTCTAAAGTTTTGGGGAAGTGAGTGGTCCTTCCCAGGTTTAGGAATTAGAGACATGTTGGCCATTAGCATATCACTCGGGAAGGCCTCCCCCGATAGTACTTTATTGTAGAGTTTGGTCAGTCTGGGGGCCAATATGTCTGCAAACTTTTTATAATACAAGGCTGAGAAGCCATCTGGGCCCGGGGTCTTTGCTGTTTTCAGTGAAGACATGACAGCCGTCACCTCTTCCACTGTACAAGGGGCATTCAAGGATTCCAACTGATCTGCTGTCAGTTGGGGTAGTGGAACCGAGTCAAGCCATGTTGACAGCTGTGGGGGAACCGAGGGTTGGGGGGCCTCCATTAGAGATTGGTAGAAAGATTTGAATAGATGCAAGACCTCTTTGGGATGGGTAGTAAGGTTCCCATTGTTATTCCGGAGTCTATAGGCGTGCGTGGGTTGGATGGATTGTTTCAGCTTTCTCGCAAACATGGTCGATGAAGAGTTACTGTACAAGAGAAATTTGACTTTGGACCACCTCAATGATTTTTCAGTTTGCTCAGTGAGGACAGCATCCAGTGCCTTCCTTTTCTGATCAATCTGTGCCAACAACTCAGGCTCCTGAGGGAGACCATGTCTGCGATACAGCCGATCTAAGTCTTCTGTAAGGGACTGAATGATCCGCTGTCTTTGTTTTTTACGGTCAGAGGCCAAGTGCATCAGTCTACCTCTCAGAACCGCCTTATGCGCCCCAAAACGCCCCCGGGGAGATCTCCCCGACCTCATTGTGGGAGAAGTATTCCGAGATGTAGCCTCTAATCTGAGATAAAGCCGTTGGATTTGTAAGCATGGTGTCATTAAGTCTCCAAGTTCCCAAAGCCCTAGGGAGGCCTATGTTGTCAAATGAGCATGAGACTATCTGATGATCGGACCATGGGCATGAGTGAATCCCGGCAGAGGTAGAATTGGCTGTCATGACAGTTGTGGAAAAAATGTAATCCAGCCTTGAGTAACTATCATGAGGGTTAGAGTAAAAAGTGTATTCCCTAGCCCCCACATTGTGTGCCCTCCAAGTGGTTGGATTTAAGGAGGTGTTGTAGGGACCTAGGGAAGGCATTGGAGGCATGTCCTGTCCTGCTCCTGTCCAGGGCTGGGTGTGCAACCAAGTAAAAGTCCCCCCCAATAATCATATGTGAGGAGTGGAAACCATCCAGGGTCTGAAAAAAACGTTTAAAAAAAGCCAATTGGGTGTGTCATTCGGGGCATATACTGATGCGATAGTGATAGTTTTCCCTTGAATCATACCCTTAACAATTACATAACGGCTGTCAGGGTCCTTGTACACCTGTTGCGATTCAAATTTCACAGTGTTCCTGAAAAAAATAGCTGCTCCGCGGGTCCTGGACTCAAATGTAGTGAAGTACCCCTGGCGATAGGCCTTATCAAAATAGTGCGGGTGGTTTTGGGTGGAGAAATGCGTCTCTTGGAGAAGCAAAATATCCGCTCCCATTCTCTTATATGTTTTAAAGGCCTTCCACCTTTTAATCAGGGAGTTAAACCCCTTAAGGTTATGTGAAAATACAGCGGTACCCATTAAAGGTGCATTAGAAGGTAGCCCACCAGATAGGAGCAGCATATTGAGTCCAGAACTCGCAGGAGCCCCTGCAGCAGGGTGAGTCAGAACCCAGCATTTACACAGTGAATAAAACTTTACTTTATACATAAGCAGACCTGTGTCAAAGGCTGAAACCACAGGCCCCCACCATCCCCTGGAAAAGCCAGGGGCAGGACGGGTGCCCAGGAGCATCAACCAGTGAGAGGAGAGAAGGCAATGAGTTAGCTGTAGTACCATACATAAAGAGCAAAAAAAGGTAGTTAAATGAAAAATCAAAAAAAACAAATAACCAGCAACCATGCCTAGACTGCGAAACTGGCGTCAGACATAAACACAAGCCAGGCATCTGTAGAACAAGCATCAGAGCCGAGGGGGTCAGGGGCAAAACAAGCACCCTGACCAAAAAAGCATAAGGCCTGAGAAAGAGACAGGAGAGGGCCGAAAAGGTAAAAAAGCCGCCCCCCTCCTCTCTCCTTCTGCCTCAACTGTGAAAATAAACTTGGACTTGTAGGTCCAATCTTCCAAGCAAGGAGAGGGAGCCGATCAGTCCTCACTATCCGGGAGGGTCCATCTAGTGTGGCTTCCAGGGACTTCAGGGTCTCCATCCTACTTGCTCAGAGGGGGGGGGGTAGTCCAGACGGGCGCGACTAGAAGTCAGATCAAGGGTGAGACAAGTTTGTTACCAATTGGCATGCGGGCCTTCGTAGTGCCCGGCTGAAAAGCAGGGAGCGGGGGAGGTCAGTGGACCGTGCGGCGGTCTCTCCTAGGGGGTGGTGTAGCCCAGATGGCCGGTGAGCGGGGTGTGGATGGCATCCTCGGGTGGTCAACTGCGTTCAAGAGGCCCAGTTTTACCAGGAGATCCTTTCCCTCAGTGATCGTGGTAACAGTGTAAGTGGTGCCATTATGTGGGACTTGTAGCTTAAATGGGAAGCCCCAACGGTACCTGATCCTGGCAGTTTGAAGAACAGAAGTGACTTCCTTCATTCTTCTATGTTTATCCAGTGTTGTGGGCGATATGTCCGGGTAGATTTGCACACTAGTACCATCCAGCTAAATGTTAGGAGTATTGTGTGAGGCCCTAAGTATGTCTTCTTTTATAAGGTAGTCCTTGAGACATAAAACAATGTCCCTTGGGGGCCTATCATCCGGGGGTTTTGGGCGCAAAGCCCGGTGTAGCCTGTCGCAGGTAAAGGGCGCTATTGGGGTCTCAGGAAGCAGAGAATGGAAAAGCTTCTGAATAGCTTGTGACAGGTCAGTGACCATTTCAGGGACCCCTCTCACCCTCAAGTTGTTCCTTCTGTTCCTATTATCAAGGTCCTCGAGGTGGGCTTGTAGAACATGAACAGTCTCAGTGAGGGTCTCATGGTCTTTCCTGAGGTCAAAGTGAGATAAACACAGTTCGTCATGCTTAGTCTCTAGCATGTCGGTTCTGGTTCCTAAGGCCGCAATCTCCGTGGACAATGTGCTGGTGGATTTGTGTAGTTCCGACTGGAACTTCCTAGCCAGCCTATCGTACATCGAGGAGAGGCTGTCCTCTAAGTCTGCTTTTGTGAGCTGGTTGGAATACTCACTTTCCCCCATGGAGTGCTCCGGGGATGAGGTTGAGGCCTGTGAACACGCTGGCGCCGTCTCCGGCTGGGTGCCATCTTGGGACATCTCGTGCCGCTCCCGCACCCGAAGTAAATAGTTGGTTAGGGATCGTTGAGCCGGTTTACCACGGCGACTCTTAGGGCCCGGCATGCGCTGGGTGTTCCACCGGGGGTGATGGGTAATTCTGTGCTCCGATTGTGTAAGAAAGGCCCCGGGGAACCCGCTTTTGTCTCCGGATCTCACGGAGCTCCTAGCCCTTGCTTCCGTCCAGGATCGCGCCGCGCATGCGCCCCATAAAATAATATTTTGAATAGAATTTATTGTTTACTGATGATTGATCTTATTAAATAAAATTATTTATTTATTATACCAATAAAGGTGCCGCGGCCATTTAAATGCCATACTGGTGGTTGTGTCTTTTATTTCTTAAGTTATTTAATTATATAGAGCATGTGCAACATACAATCCCCATGAAAGCGGGCACAATTAAAGGGCCCACAACATGGGATTGTGGTTGCCTCTTTAATGGCAAGAATTAAGATAGTGTCTGGATTATATTAAATAAAAATAAAAAATAAAAAAAACAATAAAGTTATTATATTATATTTAAATAAAAAAAATAAAAAATAAAGTGTGCAGGTTTGTCACGGGGCAGCAGAGCGGGAAAAACGTGAGCTACAGGTGTGGAGAGGCTATATAAACCCCCTGTGTCACAAGCCTGCTCTCAGTTTACCTGAAGTGACCGGAATTGCTTCCCCTCCCTTCCCACCCTTGTCGCAGGCACCATTATGTGGTTATGTCACCCTTGAATCAAGGGGGGACTTTTTTTAATGAATTTTTTATTAATGCTCGAGTTATATAACTGAGCAAATTTTTTGAATAGAATTTATTGTTTACTGATGATTGATCTTATTAAATAAAATGATTTATTTATTATACCAATACCAATTTAAATGCCATACTGGTGGTTGTGTCTTTTATTTCTTAAGTTATTTAATTATATAGAGCATGTGCAACATACAATCCCCATGTTCAGGGAAAACCTTGAGCGCCTGCTTCAAGTGCTCTCTCAAGGGTTGACATACCCCAATTGCCGCCACTGCAGGTTGAGCTTCTGAACCTGCTAAGGAAAAAATATTTTTTAACAGGAATTCCAATTTTTTATCAATTGGACCCCTAAGCATTTGAGCGTTGTCTACAGGACAAGTCAAACTTTTATTTACAGAGGATATAGCGGCATCAATTGCTGGTATACCCCACATCTTTGTGAATTTTTCCTCCATAGGATAAAGTGTTGAAAACTTTTTAGGAGGGACAAATGTTTATCTGGGTGATCCCACTCAGAATAAATAAGCTTTTACAGCAAGAAATGAACAGGAGGCTTCAGTGAACCCAAACAAGACGTGGGCTTTTCAACCAACTCAGTTACGGGTAACTTAAATGTGGAGTGGACCATTTCAGTAAGAGATTGCACCAGCAATTTCTCAACCTGTGAAGCCGAAGAGTGTCCTTCCCCACTTGATTCTTCAGAAGAGGATTCATCAGTCTCATCCCGGTCCTCTGAGGGGGATCGGTCTCCCCTTTCCCAGAGACTTCCTCTGTTTGAGGGTCCTGGGTGGTAGAAGGGGAACTAATGCGTTTTTTTCCACTTTGTGAAGATGTGATTAAGGCCATTAATCTTTCCTCTAATCCACTTACGGTTGAGGAAAAAAACTCCTGAGTAATATATACAGGGGCTTAAATGCCAAAAGCAGTTGCAGCCCCTTACCCCGACAGCTCACTCTGACCAGCCACCTTAGGTCTTTCAGGAGGAGATGGTGCTGCAGAGGGGGGGGTCCTTTTGAGCCCCTATTTCTCTGGGTATTTGTACCTCCCCTTCTGCCCATAGTGCTAAGCACAAATGCAGAGGTACTACCTGAAATGCACCCACTGCTGAGCAAGATAATCCAGCAACTGCTGCTGCTATCAAGGCTCAGTCTGATGCTAAGTAAATGTTGCCTGGGAATGCCTGTGTCACCCACACTCACATGCCATCCATCTGCTCTGTGTCCCTCCTTGAGCTGTGTGCACCTGCAAAAGAGTGCACTTTATAGCCTTGTATAGCCCGTGCTGTGGGTGTTAAACCCTGCCGACGTCGCGCTAATGCTCCGCCCCCCTCCGATCTGATCCGACTGCACATGGCGGGAGGCTGGGGCAGAGGAGAGAGGAGGGTTGGTGGATGAAGAGCCGCCGTAATGGCGGCGGGAGGTGGTGCGGCATACCGCCGACTGCCCTATGGCCTTTAGCCTGAAGGAAGCTGTGGGGGGATATTCTTGAAAAGAAAAACCTTTGCACATCCTACCTGGAGCATGGGCTTGAAGGAAGCGTGCAGCTTGTACACAGAGTCGAGACTGACAAGCAAGGAAAGGTACATGCTCTTGACAATCCCCGGTGGCGACTTTAGGCATAGCAACATTTTACTTAAAGGAGAAAACCCACACGAATTAGAACAATTCCTCCCTTAAAAGAATCTTAGAAAATAATCTCCCTTACCTTATGCAGCTGCAGGGTTCTGTGGTAACAGACCCAATATTCACCTTTCACGGTGGGCTCCGTTTAGAAAACCCTCTTTTTTTAAATTGTGGGATCCACAGCCCTGGGCCTGTAAAAAGCACCCTGCCAGGAATATGACTGAAAAAAGCAAATACTGGATCCCGGGGTCCAGCCCTCTGAAAAGAGAAGCGTTACAGGCAAAACCTTGTTTCTTCAGACACGAGGCCTGGGTACCATTCAATTCAGCCTGGAAAAGACACTTTGAATGGATCCAGTTGCATGGCCTGCCCCAGCAAAGATTTCTCCAGCGGAGAAGAGGTACTGCCAGTAAGGGGAGGGGTTATATAGGGGGCTAAACTTCCTGTCTAGGATGTGTCCATCACCTAGTGGTGCCTATATAACCCATTCAGTAAATACTGTGGCTCTGTGTCCCGTGATGTACGTAAAAGAAATTTAATTTGGGTACTGTTAGAAAAGTTTTAAATGTTTATTGTGTGACTATTTGGAAAACAATCCTGAGACTGGTTTTTAATTCCACCTATGAGCACTTTCTGTATTAATTGTTATGTATGTTTTTACTAACTTCACAGTAAAGCCCCATACACATGGTCGGACAATCCGCGGACCAGGTCCGTCGGACCATGTCCGTCATACTTTGTCCGATGTTGGTTTTGCGTACACACGGTCGGACAAAGTTGTCGGAAAATCCGATCATTCTGAACGTGGTGACGTTTGTTGCCTACGACGGGACTACGTAGAGGCTAGTAGCCAATAGCTTTGGTCTTGTAATGTGATCTGAGCATGCGTGGCACTTTGTCCGGTCGGACAACCGTACACACGATCGGATTTGGTGTGATCGGACCGTGTTGACGGCAAAGATTTCCAGCAGGAGATAAGACTTTGTCCGTCGGTCAAACCGACGAACACTGTCCGATGGTGCATACACACGGTCTGATTTTTCAACAACCTTGTCCGATCGGACAGAATCCATGAAAAAGTCTGACCGTGTGTATGGGGCTTAAGACTTCAGGATGATTGCAGTATAACCATGTATGGTAACACTAAGATTGTAAAGGAATTCGCAGTCCTCACATAATAAAGGTATATCGAATTTCACCCTAGATAAGTGAAAACTGTGATTTCCTCAGCCAATAGGGAAATAGGGGCTGGGTTATGAAGGTTTAAGATAACGAAAGATATTGCCTTTGTTCATTCCTTTGCCTGAACCTTTTTGTGTATGGAAGGGGATCCTAATGTGTTAACATATTAGAATACATTTTTTACTTCTTGATACATCTCGAGTTGACTGATCACAAGCTGAGGATATTTCTAACATTTGTGGACCTTTGAGCCGGAAGCAACTTTTTATTTGGGATTTATGAGCCCTCTTCATCTTCGGTGAGTAGTTAGTGAAAGAAAATCACTGAAATTTAAAAGTCCCCCCACTCAACGTTAGTGGTTAACGAGGGGCAGGGGGCCTTATCACCCGAATACACTGTCTGCTTGCGAACTTGCTGATCTAGTCCTTCTGGTGTGTTAAGGGGTAAGAGATTTTAATTATTCTTAATTCTTTCTAAAAGTCTTTTTCTTCTCTTTCTGTTTGATTCTGGTTTAAATGTGTTGTAATTGCCGACATTGGTATTGATCGTATAATAGCTTGATAATCCAGTGTTCGTAGACAGAGACATTTGGGGACGTTGTCTAAGGTAAAAAATTACGTTGCCTGCTGTCCGGACAGATAAAAAAAAGATTTGAGGTATACCAGTGTTAGAGATTCACATTAAGCGCTATTTAGTTAAGTGATCTAAAAAAAGCTAACTTTTTTTTCTTTTCTCTGTGTGTTTTATTTTCTCCTGTCTCATGTTTAACCATTCTGTTGATGTTACGAGCTCATTTTATAATAATACTGCAGAGGTACGTTTTAATTTTTTTTAATTTTCCCTATAGTGTGGGGAGTGTTGATGTTTATACTTTTCTGGTATTCCTTTTATTACCGTGAGCGGAGGGTCACGATCCCAGTGTTTTATAGGTTAATGAGAGACTCAACAAACACCGAAAATTGGGGAATAGTCTCTGTAAAGGAATTTCTTGTGTTTGTTTATGTTGCTGTCGTGTTCCTAATGTGCTGTTAGAAGGTGATAAGAAATGTATGCATAGCAATGACCCCAAGTCCGTTCAGTATTGTGCTAAGTGGGAGAGGAAGTTTGGATTTAATGGTAAATTAACCGTGAAAGGGTGTCAGGAGTTGGTGGATAAGCTTAAGTTGTTAGGACCCAAAGATAAAAATAAATTAAAAAAAAAAGGTATGGGTTAGAATACTGGCTCCAGCAAGCTAGACTTAGGGTAGAAGGAAAGAGAACAAAGGAGAAATGCCAAGCCCAACTGCCCCTAGTGGACAAAGTGGATGATCTCATCTGTTATACCACTGGCCCCCTCCCTCGTGTTATAGTATGCTTGGTTAAAGATACTTGATGACGGCTTCGCTCTGTAAGGAAGCAAACACTTTGCTAGCCGATGTATTAAGCAGGTAAACATGTAACATACCAGGTGGTATTGCACTATATGGCCCATAGGGATTGGACCAGAGCTGGTGTCTTGGGTTATGGCACTGTCTCGGGTACCACTGGACAACATTGTCTGGGAGATCGTGCTATATCTGGGACGACCCATGGCTGGACTCATAGGAGCCAAAACAGTTGGGGCTGCAGCATCAGGTAAATATCTAATATTTCTGATGGGTCTAGCAAAAGAGAATTAGACCAGATGTAAGTGTTATCTAAATGTTCAACAAACATTTGAGAAGCAGAAAAAAAAATAGCTAAGAATGGCTGCATTCAGAAATAAACAAATAAGTGTGATGATTCATTACAGGGTGTTTTTCAACTCTCCTAGCCCCTCCCTTTCAAATTCCTGTGTGAGAGGTTGTGTCTGTAAAAAAAACAAGAGGTTAACCCTTGACCAGCCATGGCAAAATGGAAGGTTTATATTGTAAATATTGAAACTAGGTAAAAGAAATAAAGAAAAAAGGTACCAGGTTGCTTTATTATTTTAGCATGCCATGGTGTTAAAGGAAGTACATTGCAGAAAGTGTTGATGTTCTAAGGCAGTAGAGAGCTGGAGGTGGATTATACTGTCAGTGAATAGAATGTTGTATTATTATTAAGTGGCTTGAGGAAAGTGAGAAAAGTAAAGACTGAGGATGTTTTTGAGAGACAGTGCTAATTGTACTGCCATAAGGAAACTAGGATTTGAATGGGCTTTGCCAAGAGAAGTGTGTAATAATATTGAAGCTCAGAGAGCTTGATGTTTAAAAAAAAAAAAAAATGGTCAAGAAGGTGTTTCTCGGAAACAAGAAAATGCAGATTGCCTGACGGAGGTAGCAGAAGAGAGGGGGCAGCATTAACCCTTTTAGCACACAGAGGTTAGGTTGTGAATCTGTGAAAACAGGACTTTTGATCAGAAAGAAAGTCTGCATAATAGTTTTAAAGTAAATATTTCTTTCATATGTTATTTTTAGAATTCACAGACTTTCAACTGTGAAGTGTTAATGATTCAATGCTGTTTATTTGGGTACATATATTATAAAGTTAAAAAAAGGCTAAGTTCTGAATCAGAATATGTGTTTTAAAAAAAAAAAAAAAAAAAAAAAGGGGGAGGGAGGTTCTGTTTTAGGACCCTGTGAATTTCATTCAGGACCAGAGAATAAGGGGAACAATACAAAAGGAGGTTCAAGACTTCTTAAATTCTGCTAAAATATTGGGGTCTGATGAAAAATATTCAGAGATGTATGTGTGTGTGAATATATGTGTATACATTAAATCTATATGCTAAACAACAAAAAAAAAAAAAAAATGAAAATGCTAGGAAACATTTTATGTCTGCATAGTTGATGGACTTATATTTGAACAAATGAAAGAATATTGTTAATAACAGCTCCAAGGTAAGGAAGTATTTGGTAGTTTGATTTATGATTCTGTGCGCATTCATGTTAGGTAAAGAGTATCCATGTTCCCCAGCTCCAATTCAAGTGCAGACATGACACCCCCACCCCCCTCCTTCTACACAACCGAAGAATGAGGCGGGTTCCTTTTTATGGGGTGGGTGTCAGAACACATGAATGAGTACAAAATTGAATCTTTGGAGGTATTATAGAGTTTAGAACATTAAATTAAGGAAAAAGTAGACTACACAGTTCTTAGAGACAAAGAAACAAATGGTGTCCTTCCTGGGTATGTGTCACGGTTATGCAGTAATCTTCCCCTGTTTGCTTATCTCTCCCTCCATGTGTTCAGACTAAGAGGCCAGCCACTCTTACCTGGGGTTTTTATAACCTCTCCTCTAAGCATGGTTCCACTCTAGGCCCTATCAGGGAACCCTATATTAACCTGTGCACTGCAAGCCTGTGGTGCTGATCATCCATTGTGTATCCATGGGGTGTTTGGCTTCCTGTTTGCCGTTTGTATTATGTTTGTTTCCGTTACCGACCTTGGTGTGTACTCTGTGGTTCCTGTCTGCTAGTTACCCGTGACCTCTGCCTTATCCCCTTACTATCCTTGTCGTTCCAGCCTGCTACTTCCTTCTCCTGTAGTCTACTGTAAGCGTGAGCTGTGAGACCCTGGGGGCCGCGACCTGGAGCCAGACTGCAGCGAAGTCCATCCTCACCACTAGAGGCTCTGGTGAACACCTGCTGGCTCTTAGACTCCGCGCCCTGGGGAATCTATGCTCTAGCTCACATTGGGATCTGTGTTAGAGATCCAGTAGATCTGTGTCCTGAATCTCCCTGGGTAAAATCCACAGCAGTTAGTCCTAAGGTCCACTACCTAGCGGTGCACTTCTGATTCATACTGAGTGCACCTGTCACCTGGTCTCAGGTGACCTGACAGTATGACAAATCTTTTGAACAAACAGTAGACAAAAGGGAAAGACACATGACATCAGTACTTACAGTCATATGGTGGGCACTAGAGGTCGATTGTTTACTACTTTATAAAATTAGATAGTGTAACTAGAGCACTTCCACCCTGTGTACAGGCAGTGGTAGCTGCAGCTGAAGCAGTCAAGGCCTCAGTATCTATAGTGCTATATCACCCGCTGACACTTAAGGTGCCGCATGCAGTGTCTGTTATCCTTTTACAACAAAAGATATCACATTTGAGTCCAGCACGGCACCTTTCCTGTATGACAATACTCTTGGCACAACCTCATTTAACAATACAGAGGTGTACTACTTTAAACCCATCCACACTACTACCACTCCCTACTGATGGTTATAAACATGACTGTACTGCTGCCATCGCTGAAAAGGTACTGCCACGAAGCGATTTGAAAGATGTACCGTTAGCTGACCCTGACATGACACGTTTTGTTGATGGTTCTAGTAGGAAAAATCCGGATGGCACAAATGCAACTGGATATGCAGTAGTGACACAGGATGACATTTTGGAAGCTAGGCCACTACCAAAACATTATTCAGCACAAGTAGCAGAACTTGTAGCACTGACAAGAGATCAGAAGGAAAATCTGTAACCATATACACCGACAGTCAATATGCCTTTTCAACAGTACATGTTTTTGCACAACAATGGAAAAACAGGGGGATGGTCACCTCCAGTGGTAAACCAATTGCACACACGGATTTCATTTTAGAACTTCTGGATGCAATACAGTTACCAAAAGAGCTTGCAATCTGCAAATGTCAAGCACACACGAAATATACGGACCCCATCTCAAAGGGAAACAAAAGGGCAGATGAAGCGGACAAAATAGCGGCACAAGAAACACATCAAATAATGGCAGAACAGGAAATTATTGAGATAGATCATACAGTCCTTACTGATATGCAGCAGAATGCACCCCCCCGGGAAAAAACAATATTGGAAAACAAAGGGTTGCACAATAATAAATAATATTTACACATCACCTGAAGGGAAAACGGTATTGCCAAAGTCCTTATTTAGGTATGCAGCAGTATTGACACATGGAGTAAAACATGTGTCAAACAGGGGGATGACTGAGATGTTAAATAAAGTATGTACAGCTTATGGCTTCACAAACTACTCAAAAACTTTTTGCTCTCAATGTATTATATGTGCAAGACACAATGCTCAGTGAGGCATAAGACCACGGAAAGGGAAGTTCCCCACACCGCAATATCCATTCCAACACATTTGCATGGATTTTATTGAATTAGACAAATGTGAAAGGAAGAAATATTGTTTGGTAATTATAGACGCCCTGTCTAAATGGGTAGGAGATATTCTCGACAGGAAGTGCGGACGCACAGACTGTAGCCAAAGCATTACTAAGAGATATTATCCCTAGATTTGGAATCCCTGAAAAAAATCTACAGTGATAATGGACCCCATTTCGTAAATAAAACTATACAACAAAAACAAATTAATGAAGTCTGTTCTATTCCAGAAGGTCCAATTCAAGGAGAAGAGAAAATCCATATTGGAGACTGGGTCCTGGTAAAAGTAATAAAGAAAAAACATTGGCACTCACCTAAGTGGGAGGGACCATATCAAGTTCTTCTCACCACTCCCACGGCTATAAGGATAGCAGAGAGGTCTACCTGGATTCACCAGTCCCATTGTAAAAAGGTTTTACAGGTAGAGTAGGGCCAGTTGGCTGCAGAGATCTACAAAGGGAGGTTTCGCACAAGGCGGGCTTGTCTCAAACCGGTGAAGTCTCCCCTACCCTATCCGCTGGAACCTCTGTAGTTGGTTAGAATGAAAGGGACAGTAATTATCCTTGGGTTACTGGTGAGTCTAGGGAAGGCATCCATAAGAGGGGGTAGACGGTATGAAAGAGTAGAGGAACCTTTGAATTGGGAAAGAACAGGAAAAGCATTGAATTTAACCTTTATAGAAGGAATAACTAGTACTATACTGGTAGACTTCTGTCAGATCGCAGATTGTGGGGATACAACTGGGGCTAGAGGACTTCTATGGGCAGACAAATATATTTGCTGGCTCTGGGATAAGGTAGGATGTCAAGCATGGAATCAGGCCCTGTGGACCACAGCACATCAAGATTGGGGGTATAATCAACCAGGGGCTGAAAAGAGTGGAATAAAGGGAAGACTCATAATTACAAAAGCGGCTAACTCCCCCTGCACAAATAGTAAAAACTGTAATCAACTATTAATAACATTAAAGGAGCCGAGGCAGGAAGATCAGCGGTTGTATTCAATGGGAGCATGGGTGTCAGGAACTGATCCTTCAGGCACATTTTTCCTCGAGGTATTATCACCCAATAAAACCAAACAACAGGAAAAGGTAGACCTAGAAGGGAAAGAAGAAGGCCATACTAAAATAGAAGTTCTGAGTGAAACCATAAGATTTACTAACCTAACAATAGAAGATGCCATAGCTTTAGAGACGGGTTATCAAGAAAGCAATGAGTGGTTAGAATGGTTGAGGTACACGGTTAAAACTCTAAAAAAAGAAAACTGTTTAGTTTGTGCCAGTGCAAGACCACATTTAGGAACAGTTCCTTTTCCTCTAGATCACAAAACAGATCCAAAAGGTTTAAAATTTATGTTGCAATTATATAATAAGAGCTATAAACCTGAAAACAATTCTACCTGTCACACATTGAGTTTGTTGTTTCCCCCAGTGGAGAGACCTCAGATACCTCCAGAGGTCACTGCATATCCGGGCAATTTTACTTGTTTTGCACTCCCAGGGAACCGTAGCGGGGTAGATCTTGGGTCATTACCTGATGACTACTGTGTGGAGAGGATTAACATAGACAACGGTGACTGGGTTGAACATGACATTCAGAGAGCTGACATCTGGTGGATGTGTGGGGATAAGAAACTCCGAGCTAGACTACCTGCCAATGCCCAAGGGGATTGTGCTATGGTCCAGCTGGCTATGCCCCTGAGGATCTTGTCAAAACACCCGTGGACTAAGAGTCACCAACGGTATCGGAGGGACACCTCTCCCATGGGGTCATTTGACTCTCAGGTCTACATAGATGAGATTGGGGTTCCTCGCGGGGTGCCGGATGGGTTTAAGGCCAGGAATCAGGTGACAGCTGGGTTTGAGTCTCTTTTCTGGTGGGTAACTATAAATAAAAATGTTGACTGGATTAACTATATATATTATAAACAACAACGATTTGTAAATTACACTAGGGGTGCTGTGAAGGGCCTAGCTGAACAGTTGGCCCCCACATCTCTAATGGCATGGCAGAACCGAATGGCTTTAGATATGGTCTTGGCTGAAAGAGGAGGGGTATGCAAAATGTTTGGCAGCATGTGTTGCACCTTTATCCCTAATAATACAGCTCCTGGAGGGACCGTGACCAGAGCCTTGGAAGGACTGACTGCTCTATCGAATAAATTAGTGGAAAACTCAGGTATTACTGATCCATTCACAACCTGGCTTGAAGGATGGTTTGGTAAATGGACTGGACTTATTACATCATGTTTGATTTCAATCGCTGTGGCTTTGGCTGTTTTGGTCACTTGTGGATGCTGCTGTATTCCCTGTATTCGAGGACTTTCACAAAAACTGATTGAAACTGCCGTCTCAAGAACGATGTATCAAACCCTTCCTACTTCTGAGGAGACCTATGTGGACATTGAAGCTCAACTTAATGACATACAGTCTGAAAGTGTATAACACAGGGACTATTATCGAAATGTGTTGAGATAAAATAGTCACACAAAGAGGAGGGAATGTTAGAAAAGTTTTAAATGTTTATTGTGTGACTATTTGGAAAACAATCCTGAGACTGGTTTTTAATTCCACCTATGAGCACTTTCTGTATTAATTGTTATGTATGTTTTTACTAACTTCACAGTAAGACTTCAGGATGATTGCAGTATAACCATGTATGGTAACACTAAGATTGTATAAAGGTATATCGAATTTCACCCTAGATAAGTGAAAACTGTGATTTCCTCAGCCAATAGGGAAATAGGGGCTGGGTTATGAAGGTTTAAGATAACGAAAGATATTGCCTTTGTTCATTCCTTTGCCTGAACCTTTTTGTGTAAGGAAGGGGATCCTAATGTGTTAACATATTAGAATAAATTTTTTACTTCTTGATACATCTCGAGTTGACTGATCACAAGCTGAGGATATTCCTAACAGGTACAGTGTTGTATGACCGTGCAATTGTCATTCAAAGAGTGACAGTGCTAAAAGCTGAAAATTGGTCTGGGCAGGAGGGGGGTTTAGGTGCCCAGTAAGCAAGTGGTTAAGATATTATTATATTGAAGCGTACCAATTTTTAGATGTGATGGCTGCATTAGGTTTCTTTTTTCAGGCTTTCTTCTATTCTCATCTGATATGGCCAGTAAGTCTGCTGTTTTTGAACAGAATGATTTGTGAGTAGAGTTGAGCGGACACCTGGATGTTCGGGTTCGGCGGGTTCGGCCGAACTTCGGAAAAAAGTCCGGGTTCGGGACCGAACTTGACCCGAACTTGACCCCAAACTCCGAAACCCCATTGAAGTCAATGGGACCCGGACTTTTAAACACTAAAATGGCTGTAAAAAGGTCATGGAAAGGGCTAGAGGGCTGCAAATGGCAACAAAATGTTGTTAAGAGCATGGCAAGTGATCTGCAAACAAATGTGGATAGGGAAATAACTTAAAATAACATAAAAAAAATAAAAATAAAATGCTGGAGGCCCCCTTCTCAGCAGAAGAATTACAAGAAGTCATTAAGAACCTCAGAAACTCAACGGCACGATGCCGCACATATGGTGGGAATACCCCAGAATACGCACTTTCTGGAAAAAATTATTAACTTTCATCAGGAGACTGGGTGGGAGACAATGTGAAGGAACCAGAGGCACTGTCAGCAACCCAATCTACTATTGCCTGTACTTGTCCTGGCCTCAACATTCGTACAGCCTCATTAGGCGCGCCAAAATACCGCTGCAGGCTCTGTCGCCTACTCACACCTGAGGAAGGTGTTTCACTAGTGCTTCTCAGCCTTTTGGCTAAGATCAAGTGTAGTATCTGTTCTTATCAGTTGCCAGGAGGTGGCGCTTGCTTCCGTCCCTGTTCTACGGCGAGGTGGAGCAGGGGTGGCGGTTGCTATGCAAAAGCCTGCTGGCGTAAAGGTGACCTGGAGCGGTTCGTAGCCGAAAAGGGATCCATGCCTGGTTCATTTTAATGAACGTGAGCTTGTCCACATTGGCTCTGGACAGGCGTCTGTGCTTGTCTGTGATAACGCCCCCTGCCGTGCTAAATACACGTTCAGATAATACACTGGCGGCAGGGCAGGCCAGCACCTCCAAGGCGTAAAGGGCAAGCTCAGGCCATGTGCCCAATTTGGAGACCCAGAAGTTGAAGGGGGCAGACCCGTCATGCAGTACGTGTAGGCGTGTGCACACATACTGCTCCACCATGTTGGTGAAATGCTGCCTCCTGCTAAGACGTTCCATCTCAGCTGGTGGTTAGGGTTAGCATGGCCGGAATGTGGAAAAGCTTTGTCAGCACGCCACAACAACCAGCACGGTTGTTGTGGCGTGCTGACAAAGCTTTTCCACATTCCGGCCATGCTAACCCTGCCTTCCGAGGTGCTGGCGGTGCCCCGGCTGTGTTGGCGACCTCTTCCTCCTCCTCTGCCTTCGCCTTGTGCTTCCACCATACCCCGCTTCCAAGTGGGAATGCCGCCAGCAGCGCGTCTACCAGCGTGCGCTTGTACTCGCGCATCTTACGATCACGCTCCAGTGAGGTAATTAAGGACGGCACGTTGTCCTTGTAACGGGGATCCAGCAGGGTGGCCACCCAATAATCAGCACCAGTTAAAATGTGGGCAACTCGGCGGTCGTTGCGGAGACACTGCAGCATGTAATCGCTCATGTGTGCCAGGCTGCCCAGAGGCAAGGAAAAGCTGTCCTCTGTGGGAGGTGTATCGTCTGTGTCCTCTCTATCCCCCCAGCCACGCACCAGTGATGGACATGAGCTGGTCTGGGTGCCACCCTGCTGTGAACATGGTTCCTCTTCCTCCATCTCCTCCTCATCCTCCACCTCGTCATCCTCCAGAACTGTGCCCTTGCTGCCAGACAAATGTGTACCTGGTGCTTGTTGGTGCAGGAACCCACCCTCGTAGCCACTTGTAAATGACTGCCCTGAAAGCCTTGGAAATGAACCCTCTTCCTCCTCCTCCTCCTCATTCTGTGCCACATCCTCTTCCATCATCGCCTGAAGAGTTTTTTCAAGGAGGCATAGAACTGGGATAGTAACGCTGAAAACGGTGTCATCGGCACTGGACATGTTGGTGGAGTACTCGAAACAGCGCAACAAGGCCTCGCATGGAGGCCCAGTTATTGGCGGTGAAGTGGTGCTGTTCCGCAGAGCGATTCACGCGTGCGTGCTGCAGCTGAAACTCCACTATCGCCTGCTGCTGCTCGCACAGTCTGGCAAGCATGTGCAAGGTGGAGTTCCACCTTGTGGGCACATCACATATGAGACGGTGAGCGGGAAGGCCGAAGTTACGCTGCAGCGCTGACAGGCGAGCAGCAGCAGGGTGAGAACGCCGAAAGTGCGCACAGATGGCCCGCACTTTCTGCAGCAGCTCTGGCATATCGGGGTAATTCTTAAGGAACCTCTGGACCACCAAGTTCAGCACATGCGCCAGGCAAGGGATGTGTGTCAAACCGGCAAGGCCCAGAGCTGCTACGAGATTTCGCCCATTATTGCACACCACCAGGCCGGGCTTGAGGCTCACTGCCACCAACCACTCATCGGTCTGTTGTTCCATGTCCCTCCACAACTCCTGCGCGGTGTGGGGTTTTTCCCCCAAACAGGAAAGTTTTAAAACTGCCTGCTGTCGTTTAGCCCTGGCTGTGCTGAAGTTGGTGGTGAAGGTGTTACGCTGACCGGATGAGGAGGCGGTAGAGGATGAGGAGGCGGAGTAGGAGGAGTTAGCAACAGGAGGCAAACTGAAGTGCCCTGCAATCCTCGGTGGTGGAAGGACATGCGCCAAAGTGCTATCCGCCTCAGGCCCAGCCGCCACTACATTTACCCAGTGTGCTGTTAGGGAGATATAACGTCCCTGACCGTGCTTACTGGTGCACGCATCCGTAGTTAGGTGGACCTTGCCACAGATGCCGTTGCACAGTGCACACCTGATTTTGTCCCCCACTTGGTTGTGCAGGGAAGGGATAGCTCGTCTGGAAAAGTAGTGGCGGCTGGGCATGACGTACTGTGGGACAGCCAATGACATCAGCCTTTTAAAACTCTGCGTCTCCACCAGACGGAATGACAGCATTTTCAAAGGCGAGGAATTTTGAAATGCTGGCATTCAGGGCCAGGGATTGCGGGTGGCTAGGGGGGTACTTCCTCTTCCGCTCCAGTGTTTGGGAAATAGAGAGCTGAACGCTTCCATGGGACATTGTGGAGATGGTTGGTGACCCAGGTGGTAGTGTTGCTGGCAGATCCTCTGTTTGCGGGTTGGCAGGTGTCACTGTCACTACAGAGGTGGATGAAGAGGCCGAGACTGCAGCAGAAGAGGAAGCAGGAGGAGCCAGAGACCTTTCTTGGTTTTTGAGGTGTCTACTCCACTGCATCTCGTGCTTTGCACTTAGATGCCTGGTCATGCAGGTTGTGCTCAGGTTGAGAACGTTTATGCCTCGCTTCAGGCTCTGATTGCACAGCGTGCAAACCACTCGTGTCTTGTCATCAGCACATTGTGTGAAGAACTGCCACGCTAGGGAACTCCTTGGGCAGTAGCAGACGTACTGTCTAGGGGATGGATGCTCCGCTTTTGCACCCTGCTCCCTCTTCTGCTGTGCTGGTGGCTCTGTGCGACTACCGCCTCTTCCTCCAAACTACACTGGTCACCTGCATGACGTTGATTCCATGTGGGGTCAAGGACCTCATCGTCCTCCACATCATCTTCCACCCAGTCTTCACCCCTGCCCTCCTTGACGGTCTGCACAATGGCGAAAGCAGCAGCAGTTGGCACCTGTGTTTCATCATCATCCGAGACGTGCTGCGATGGTCCTCCCATGTACTCATCATGAAACATAAGTGGTTGGGCATCGGTGCACACAATCTCTTCCACTTCTGGGGCAGGGCTAGGTGGATGGCCCTGGGAAACCCTGCTAACAGAGTCATCAAAAAGCAGAAGAGACTGCTGCATGATTTGGGGCTCAGACTGATTGGCTGATTTGCAAGGGGGTGAGGTGAAAGACTGATGGACATCGGCTGCAGGTGCCAACTCTGAACTTTCATCAGGAGACTGAGTGGGAGACAATGTGAAGGAACTGGAGGCACTGTCAGCAACCCAATCTACTATCGCCTGTACTTGTCCTGGCCTCAACATTCGTACAGCCTCATTAGGCGCGCCAAAATACCGCTGCAGGCTCTGTCGCCTACTCGCACCTGAGGAAGGTGTTTCACTAGTGCGTGTAGCTGGCACAGATCGACCACGTCCTCTCCCTGCAACAGGAGCGCCACCAGCAGCACCACGACCCGGGCCACGTCCCCTTTTTGATGATCTCCTCATATTTTCAAAATGTATGATCTCGCCCTAAATGGGTGTTTTTGTCTATAGCAGAATACACGTACAGTGTCTAAAGCGTTTATGAAAACGCAGAAAATGCTATTGGGGAAAAAAAAACACTGCCAAATTAAATTTTTTTGCAATGTTTTTCAAATATCAGAATACACGGATAGTGTCTACAGCGTGTATGTATGAACACGCAGAAAATGCTATTGGGAAAAAAAAAAAACACAGCAAAATTAAATTTTTTTGCAATGTTTTTCCAATATCAGAATACACGTACAGTGTCTAAAGCGTTTATGAAAACTCAGAAAATGCTATTGGGGAAAAAAAAAACACAGCAAAATTAATTTTTTTTGCAATGTTTTTCCAATATCAGAATACACGGATAGTTTCTACAGCGTGTATGTATGAACACGCAGAAAATGCTATTGGGAAAAAAAACCACAGCAAAATTAAATTTTTTTGCAATGTTTTTCCAATATCAGAATACACGGATAGTGTCTAAAGCGTTTATGAAAATGCAGAAAATGCTATTGGGAAGAAAAAAAACACAGCAAAATTAAATTTTTTTGCAATGTTTTTCCAATATCAGAATACACGGACAGTGTCTAAAGCGTTTATGAAAACGCAGAAAATGCTATTGGGGAAAAAAAACACTGCAAAATTAAATTTTTTTGCAATGTTTTTCCAATATCAGAATACACGGATAGTGTCTACAGCGTGTATGTATGAACACGCAGAAAATGCTATTGGGAAAAAAAAAAAACACAGCAAAATAAAAAATTTTTACAATGTTTTTCCAATATCAGAATACACGGACAGTATCTAAAGCGTTTATGAAAACGCAGAAAATGCTATTGGGGAAAAAAAACACAGCAAAATTTTATTTTTTTGAAATGTTTTTACAATATCAGAATACACGGATAGTGTCTACAGCGTGTATGTATAAACACGCAGAAAATGCTATTGGGAAAAAAAAAAAGCAAAATTAAATTTTTTTGCAATGTTTTTCCAATAGCAGAATACACACAGACTATGGTGTATCTCTTACTATATGCAGTGTTGGTCCTAATGGTGCACTGAGCTTGCAGGTAAAACTTTTATATTTTGTCTGGCACTGGCCTCATGGCACTGTTAAAAGACTGTGCTCTGCACCCCAGCCAGGGTACAATTGATTTAGGAATTTCTTCAATAATTCTCTCTGCCTCTTTCTTTTGCTTAATAAAGAAACTCCCTACCCTACTCTAGCTATCTAGATCGCTCACTGATCTAACTAATTAGAAGAAAATTAAAGGAATGTGGACTGACTGACTGATTGACTTTATCACACTAACTCCTAAAAATTCTCTCTCTCAGCAGCACAGGAACCTGTCTATAGCATAATGACGCTGTGTGCTGTGTGTCTGGACTATATATAGAGGCTGGGTCACATGCTGCACTGGCAAATCACAGCCATGCCATTAGTAGGCATGGCTGTGATGGCTTCTAAGGGCACACTAGTGAAACTAGCGTCGATTGGCTGCCCTGCAGCTGTTAAAAAGGCGCCAATACATCGCCGAACACCGGACCCGAACCCGAACTTACAGCCAATAGTTCGGGTTCGGGTCCGGGTCCCGAACACCCAAAAGTCCGGTACGGACCCAAACTTTACAGTACGGGTTCGCTCAACCCTATTTGTGAGCTGCAACATATCATCATTTTGGCTTGGGTATAACCACTTGCCGACCGCTTTCCGCAAATATACTGCAGCAAGGCAGCTCGGCTGCGCAAACTAGACATGTGCAATTCGTTTTGTTTTTTTTAGTTTTTTTTTTTTTTTTCGTTCGTTCGTTTTCGTACGAATGAACGAATCGAACGAATTCGAATAACGAATCGTTCGAATCGTACGAATCCGATTAACGAATCGTTCAAATCGAACGAATCCGAGAAAACACGAAAATACGAAAAAAAAAACTAATTAGAAACAACGAATGTACGAATGAAGAAAATCCGAAAAACTAAAAAAAGGAACAACGAAAATGAACGAAAAAATTCGTACATTCGTAACTTTTTTTTGTTGAATTGGTAATTTTCCGTGTCTCTTACAATGGTGCTGCTTAACGTGCTTCAAATAGATTGAACGAAAAAATTCGTACATTCGTAACTTTTTTTTTCGATTCGTAACTTTTTTTTTTTCGATTCGTAACTTTTTTTTTTTTTTGTTGAATTGGTAATTTTCCGTGTCCCTTACAATGGTGCTGCTTAACGTGCTTCGAATAGATTGAACGAAAAAATTCGTACATTCGTAACATTTTTTTTCGATTCGTAACTTTTTTTTTTCGATTAGTAACTTTTTTTTTCGATTCGTAAGTTATTAAAATGTAATAATAGCATACACATTACATAAATTTATGAATTATGCTCCGATTACGAATCTACGAATGTTACGAATAAATACGAATGCGTCCGAATTTCGAATAAACGAATAAACGAAAATGAAACGGCGGCACAGTGGTGTAGTGGTTAGCACTCTCACCTAGAAGTAAGAAGGGTCGCTGGTTCGAATCCCAACCACGACACTTCCTGCCTGGAGTTTGCATGTTCTCCCTGTGCCTGTGTGGGTTTCCTCCGGGTACTCCGGTTTCCTCCCACAATCCAAAGACATGCAGGTAGGTTAATTGGCTTCTGTCCAAAAAATTGGCCCTAGTATATGAATGGGGATCTTAGATTGTGGGCTCCTTGAGGGTAGGGACTGATGTGAGTGTGCAATGTACAGGGATGGGGACAATTGTAGACACTCACTCAGGTTGAACTGGATGGACTGATGTCTTTATTCAACCTTACTAACTATGAAACTATGAAACTAACGAAAAAACGAATCAACGAAAAAATAACTCTTACGAATGTACGAATCATTACGAATATGAACACCGACGACTTATGAATGTACGAATCGTTACGAATACGAACACCGACGACTTACTAATGTACGAATCATTACGAATCAACGGAAACGAAAAAAACGAAACGAAAATAAACAAATTTTTTTCGGAAACGGAAAAAACGTAACGAAATAAACAAATTTTTTTGTTGTGCACATGTCTAGCGCAAACCCACATACCTGTACGTCAGTCTGTGCATGTGATAGTGTGGGCGTGCGGATCCCCGTTCTGACAGGGGACAATATGGAGATCTGCTGTTCCTAGTGATCAGGAACAGTGATCTCTGTGTTGTTCCAGTAAGCCCATCCCCCACACAGTTAGAACACACTGAGGGAACATAGTTAACCCCTTGATAGCCCCCTAGTGTTAACCTCTTCCCTCCCAGTGTCATTTATACATTGATCAGTGCATTTTTTTTTAGCACTGATCACTGTATTGGTGTCACTGGTGCCCAGAAAATTTCACTTAGGGTCAGATTTGTCAGCCGCAATGTTGAAGTTCTGCTAAAAATTGCAGATCGCCGCGATTACCAGTAAAAACTATTTATAAAAATGAAAAGTCCCTAAATCTATCCCCTATTTTGTAGATGCTATAACTTTTGCTCAAACCAATCAATGTACGCTTATTGGGATTTTATTTACCAAAAACATGTAGCAGAATACATATTGGCCTAAACTGATGAAGAAATTAGCTTTTTTTCAAAATTGTCGGTCTTTTTTTGTTTATAGCGCAAAAAACAAAACTGCAGAGGTGATCAAATACCACCAAAAAAAGCTCTATTTGTGGGGAAAAAAGGACATCAATTTTTTTTGGGTATAACATCGCATCCCCGCGCAAAATGGCCTGTCCATTAAGGGAGTAAATCTTTTTCGGGGCTAAAGTGGTTAATAACGATTTAAATCATGTTATCATCACTTTTACCAGATGTCCCTTTATATGAACATTAGTAATAAGCTCTGCATAGTTTGAGTTTACTGGGTACAGCTTACTAGGTCCATCATTCCTAGTTGGGGCTTCAATAAACTGTACTATAAAATTTCCTTGTAATAGGTTTTTAACTTTACTCACTTTTACTGTTCCAGTCAATTTTAGGGTAGTTAAAGCCAGAGGCGTATCTAGTGAAAATGGCGCCTATGGCAAGCACTGGAACTGCCTCCTGTTGTCCTGTTGGGGCCCAGGCCCCCTACATCTGTATTGGCTGACCCTCCTCCCACTCCCCCCGAATGGTGGCAGCCCTGGTGTCTATAGACTCCTGTAAAAAATAAAAAGTACACAGCCACACCCGATGTCTGTAATAATAAGGCCTCTCACGGCACGCTGCTCCCCGCCGGCCCCTCCTCTCTTCTCATCCATCCGGTAATGTAATGTACAGTACAAGGACCTGGGTGGATGGGAGGGAAGGAGGGGGCGGCAGGGAGCAGTGCGCCATGAGAGGTTTTATTACAGCCGCTGCCCGTGCTAGACTGTATGTGTTGCAGTCTTGCAGAGCCTCTTATGGGGCCCCCCTAATGGCCCCAGTCCGCCCCTACTCATTATTAATCTGTTCACATTCAGTGAAAGTTTGCAGTACATGAACTTTCACTGAACGTGGACAGTTTAATGAGCTTGTTGCACAAATCTCTTTATTACACTTTATTTATGATATCAATGACAATGGCTATGCATATTTATTTAATCCATATTGAGCACTATATTTGACTGGCTGCTTCTGCTTAGCACACACGCACAATCGCACATGATAATGACTTTAATTCGTCATCATCATGGGCGATTGTGCGTGTGTGCCAGGCCCAAGCAGATGCAACCAATTAAATATAGTGCTAAATATGTATTAAATAAATATGCATAGCCATTGATATCATAAATAAAGTGATTTGTGCAACAACAGATACTACTTTTAAGTAGAAGTACAGAAAGTGGGGTAATAGGGTGCACTCTGGATATGACATTGTAATTACATATAAATGGATCTGGGATGGGTAAGAAAAAGGGGCAATAAAAAAGTCCATAAAATGAAGTCCATGTAAGGATAGCTTTAAGGCTGTCCTCAGGAGGCTGCCAATTCAGAAGTTTTGGAAGGAAGAAAATCTGGAATGTAAGAAGGACAAAGAACAGAGCCCTCTAAGTGCAGCAGGTAACAGTTTTAATAATAAGCAATATATACACTCACAAAAGAGTAGTAAATTCAGGCATAAATAAATGAATTACGGTTCATCAGCTCTGGCTTCCGTGTGGACGCTGATGTCACTGGCTTGGGTGTAGGTCTGCGATCTAGCCGTCTAGCCTCATTGTTGGTCCACATCGCTTCCGGATGGCTGGAACAATGATCAGTGGTGCACACTGGTGGCGTAACTTCCATGTCAGGTCAGCGGGTGGTGCTTCGCGTTTGGAGCATGCATGCTCCTTCCTCAGGCTTCAGTGATGGCCATCTTTTAATGTGCTATATACACACTCTCTGCTAAAATGGGCTCACGTAGCGGGTAACGTATGTACAATACTTATGTAAACTATATGATATATTATATGATATGTGAGATTTATGATAAAACCTATTGTAATTATTTAAAATTTAGATTAAAATTAGGATATGGATTAAGAATTAATAATGGAACTAAGATATTATGAGTAGAGTTGAGCGGACACCTGGATGTTTGGGTTTGACGGGTTTGGCCGAACTTCACAAAAAAGTTTGAGTTCTGGACCCGAACTTGACCTGAACTTGACCCCAAAGTCGAACCCCATTGAAGTTAATGGGGACTCGAACTTTTGAGGACTAAAATGGCTCTAAAAAAGTAATGGAAAGGGCTAGAGGGCTGCAAATGACAGCAAAGTGCTCTGCAAACAAATGTGGATAGGGAAATAACTTAAAATAACATAAAATACATAAAAATAAAAAATAATAATCTTGACCTAGGAAGACGAGGTCCATATGGAGTAGGAGGTTGAGGTGGCGGTGGATGTGGCGGTGTAGGTGAAAGCGGCGCTGGAGGAGGACGAAGTAGCCAACACTGGTTTTTGTTTTTAATTACATTTTTTTTTTAATTAGGGTACACCCCAAAAGAGTGAGAAAGATCAAAAATACAACAATGGCTGGGTAAGGCCGGTATACATGTCTATTCTGCACAAGGTACGGATAAGTCCTGTGGGATCCACGCCTGGTTCATTTTAATGAATGTGAGCTTTTCCACATGGACAGACGGTTGCGATTGTCTGTGATAACGTCCCCCTCTGTGAAATACACGTTCAGATAATACACTGGCTGCTGGGCAGGCCAGCACCTCCAAGGCGTAAAGGGCAAGCTCAGGCCATGTGCCCAAGTTGGAGACCCAGAAGTTGAAGGGGGCAGACCCATCATTCAGTACGTGTAGGCGTGTGCACACACACTGCTCCACCATGTTGGTGAAATGCTGCCTCCTGCTAAGACGTTCCATATCAGCTGGTGGTGCTAGTTGTTGTGGTGTGCTTTCAAAGATTTTTTACATTTCGGCCATGCTAACCCTGCCTTCTGAGGTGCTGGCGGTGCCCCGGCTGCATTGGCGACCTCTTCCTGCTTCTCTGCCTTCGCCTTGTGCTTCCATTGTGCCCCCGCTGTCAGGTGGGAATGCCACCAGCAGCGCGTCTACCAGCGTGCGCTTGTACTCGCGCATCTTACGATCACGCTCCAGTGAGGGAATTAAGGACAGTACGTTATCCTTGTAACAAGATCCAGCAGTGTGGCCACCCAGTAATCAGCACCAGTTAGAATGTCGGCGGTCGTTGCGGAGACACTGCAGCATGTAATAGCTCATTTGTGCCAGGCTGCCCAGAGGCAACGAAAAGCTGTCCTCTGTGGGAGGTGTATCCTGTGTCCTCTGTATCCCCCCAGCCACGCACCAGTGATGGCCATGAGCTGGTCTGGGTGCCACCCTGCTGTGAACATGGTTCCTCCTCCTCCATCTCCTCATCCTCCATCTCGTCATCCTCCAGAACTTTGCCCTTGCTGGACAATTGGGTACCTGGCGTTTGTTGGTGCATGAACCCACCCTCGGAGCCACTTGTGAATGACTGCCCTGAAAACCTTGGAAATTATCCCTCTTCCTTCTCCTCCTCCTGTGCCACATCCTCTTCCATCATCGCCTGAAGCGTTTTTTCAAGGAGGCATAGAACTGGGATAGTAACGCTAAGAACTGCGTCATCGGCACTGGCCATGTTGGTGGAGTACCCAAAACAGTGCAACAAGGCACATAGGTCTCGCATGGAGGCCCAGTTATTGGTGGTGAAGTGGTGCTGTTCCGCAGAGCGACTCACGCGTGCGCGCTGCAGCTGAAACTCCACTATCGACTGCTGCTGCTCGCACAGTCTGGCCAGCATGTGCAAGGTGAAGGTCCACCTTGTGGGCACGTCACATATGAGGCGGTGAGTGGGAAGGCCGAAGTTACGCTGCAGCGCTGACAGGCGAGCAGCAGCAGGGTGAGAACGCCGAAAGCTCACACAGACAGGCCGGACTTTCTGCAGCAGCTCTGGCATATGGGGTAATTTTTAAGGAACCTCTGGACCACCAAATTCAGCACATGCGTCAGGCAAAGGATGTGCGTCAAACCGGCTAGGCCCAAAGCTGCTACAAGATTTCGCCCATTATCGCACACCACCAGGCCGGGCTTGAGGCTCACTGCCACCAACCACTCATCGGTCTGTTGTTCCATGTCCCTCCACAACTCCTGCACGGTGTGGGGTTTTTCCCCCAAACAGGAAAGTTTTAAAACTGCCTGCTGTCGTTTACCCCTGGCTGTGCTGAAGTTGGTGGTGAAGGTGTTACGCTGACCGGATGAGGAGGCGGTAGAGGATGAGGAAGTGGAGTAGGAGGAGTTAGCAACAGGAGGCAAACTGAAGTGCCCTGCAATCGTTGGTGGTGGAAGGGCATGCGCCAAACTGCTATCCGCCTCAGGCCCAGCCGCCACTGCATTTACCCAGTGTGCTGTTAGGGAGATATAACGTCCCTGACCATGCTTACTGGTCCACGCATCCATAGTTAGGTGGACCTTGCCACAGATGGCGTTGCGCAGTGCACACCTGATTTTGTCCCCTACTTGGTTGTGCAGGGAAGGGATAGCTCACCTGGAAAAGTAGTGGTGGCTGGGCACGACGTACTGTGGGACAGCCAATGCCATCAGGCTTTTAAAACTCTGCGCCACCACCAGACGGAATGACAGCATTTCAAAGGCCAGGAATTTGGAAATGCTGGCATTCAGGGCCAGGGATCGCAGGTGGGTAGAGGGGTACTTCCTCTTCCGCTCCAGTGTTTGGGAGATAGAGAGCTGAACGCTTCCATGGGACATTGTGGAGATGGTTGGTGACCCAGGTGGTAGTGTTGCTGGCAGATCCTCTGTGTGCGGGTTGGCAGGTGCCACTGTTACTACAGAGGTGGATGAAGAGGCCAAGACTGCAGCAGAAGAGGAAGCAGGAGGAGCCAGAGACCTTTCTTGGTTTTTGAGGTGTCTAACCACTGCAGCTCGTGCTTTGCACTTAGATGCCTGGTCATGCAGGTTGTGCTCAGGTTGAGAACGTTTATGCCTCGCTTCAGGCTGTGATTGCACAGCGTGCAAACCACTCGTGCATTGTCATCAGCACATTGTCTGAAGAACTGCCATGCTAGGGAACTCCTTGGACCTGGCTTTGGTGTGCTCGGTCCCTTGCTGGGGACAGACGCTCCGCTTTTACATCCTGCTCCCTCTTCTGCTGTGCTGGTGGCTCTGTGCGACCTTCCTCCGAACTACACAGGTCACCTGCATGACATTGATTCCATGTGGGGTCGAGGACCTCATCGTCCTCCACATCATCTTCCACCCAGTCTTCACCCCTGCCCTCCTTGTCGGTCTGCACTATTGCGAAAGCAGCAGCAGTTGGCACCTGTGTTTCGTCATCATCCGAGACGTGCTGCGATGGTCCTCCCATGTACTCATCATAAAACATAAGTGGTTGGGCATCGTGCACTCTATCTCTTCCACTTCTGGGGCAGGGCTAGGTGGATGGCCCTGGGAAACCCTGCTAACAGAGTCATCAAAAAGCAGAAGAGACTGCTGCATGATTTGGGGCTCAGACTGATTGGCTGATTTGCAAGGGGGTGTGGTGAAAGACTGATGGACATCGGCTGCAGGTTCCAACTCTGATCTTTCAGCAGGAGACTGGATGAAAGACAATGTGAAGGGACTGGAGGCACTGTCAGCAACCCAATCTACTATCGCCTGTCCTCAACATTCGTAGAGCCGCATTAGGCCTGACCAAATACCTCTGCAGGCTCTGTTGCCTCTATTGCCTACTCGCAATTTTCAGTCTTTTTTCTTTTATAGCACAAAAAATAAAAAACTCAACGGTGATTAAATACCATCAAAAGAAAGCTCTATTTGTGTAAAAAAAGGACAAAAATTTCATATGGGTACAGTGTTGTAATGAGTAATTGTCATTCAAAATGTGAGCGCACCGAAAGATGAAAATTGGTCTGGTTATTAAGGGTGTTTAAGTTCAAGTGGTTAAAGTGTAATGCCCTGTACACACGATCGGATTTTATGGCGGAAAATGTTCGATGGGAGCTTGTTGGAAAATTCCGCCCATGTGTAGGCTCCATCAGACATTTTCCATTGGAATTTCCGTCACACAAAATTTGAGATCTGGATCTCAAATTTTCCGACAACAAAATCGGTTGTCGTAAATTCCGATCGTGTGTACACAATTTCAACACACAAAGTTCCACGCATGCTCGGAATCAAGCAGATTAGCCACACTGGCTATTGAACCTAATTTTTCTTGGCTTGGCATACATGATTTACGTCACCGCGTTCTTGATGTTCGGAATTTCCGACAAGATTTGTGTGACCGTGTGTATGCAAGACAAGTTTGAGCCAACATCCGTTGGAAAAAATCCATGGATTTTGTTGTTGGAATGTCCAATCAATGTCCGATTGTGTGTATGGGGCATTACTATACTATATTACATGTACTATATTACATGTAACTATAATAAAGTATTACTTTCGAGGCCTTTGTTAAGGCCTCCGGCGATAAGGAGTCCAACAAACAAATCAAATATTTTTCTCTCTCGCATAGTCTTTTATAACATTTGGCAGTAGGAAGTGTTTTGGGAATGGCCTCTATAACCCAAACGCGTAATCCTAAGGATGACTATTTGTGCAATTCTTTGAAATGTCTCGGAACACTATGTTTGTCACTGCCCTTATCTACAAGATTCCCATGTTCCCCCAAACCGTTTTCGAAGTTTACAAATAGTACGATTCACATAAAGCAGGCCGTATGGGCAGGTCAAACAGTAAACTACATATTCTGAAGAACATGTAAAGAAATCTGGTATTGTATACTGTTTACCTTTCTGCCTATGTGTCACATGACCACATGTGAGACATAGGGTTTTTTTACACTGGTACGTCCCCTTAATATTGAAAAAGGTTAAGGGGGCACTGGTGGTGGGGTGTAATGTTTTCATTTGACTGGTGGCTATTTGGGCTTTGATATTCTTTGCTCGTCTATACGTAACGAGAGGTCGGTCACTAACTATAGATTTAAGATGGGGGTCCTCCCTCAATATAGGCCAGTGACTTACAAAGATCTTTTCCATCTTCCTGAATTTGTTGTGGAATTGCGTGACAAATCGGACAGATTGGGAACTGTCGACGGGTTTTGCATCTCTCCCTACCCTAATGTCTTTATGAAGATAGTGTTGAAAAGCATCTTCAACAATTTTATCCGGGTAACCCTTTTCTTTAAATTTAGTCTTAAAGCAGAGTTCCAGGCTTTTTATGTTTATTACAAGTCAGCAGCTACAAAAAGTGTAGTTGCTGACTTTTAATAAACAGACACTTACCTGTTCCATGGTCCAAGGTTATTTTCTATTCTAATTTATTCTATTCTTTTCTATCCCTTTAACTTCTATTCTATTTTATTATATTCTTTTATTTTCTATTTATTCTATTTTTTTCTATGTTTTTATTTTCAAACCTATTCTGTTCTGTTTACTCTATTCTATTCTATCCTGTTCTATTATTTTCTATTCTTTTTTATTTCGTTTTATTCTATTTATTAATTTTTTTTCAATTCTATTCTTTCCTTTTCAAATCTCTTCTGTTACGTTTTACCCTATTCTATTCTTTTTTTTTATTCTATTTTGATTCTTTTCTATTCTACTTCTTTTTTTTTCTATTCTATTTTATTCTATTTTTGATTTATAATTAATTTTAATATGTTACTATTGTAGTTTGGAGATTCAGATGCATCCCAATTTTCAACAAAAGAAAAATGTGTCCGCATTTCGACTTGGAACAAAACTAAACAACTTCACATGTCTAATGTATGCTCACCTGTGAAACAGCTCACCAGTTAAATCACTGGCTAGATAATCTCCAGGGTGCACAATTAATATCACAGAAAACTCAAATAGGATAAGCGTATCAGCACCCTCCACATAAAATCATAAAAGTCACTTGTCTCCAAATGGTTATAAATAGTTAGCGTCCAGATATAGTATTTTATATCTACGGTTTTACAACTGCTGGCTCTAATATGCTCACAATCTCACAGTCACCAATATTCATAACTAGGTAGAAGGGATGTGCAGTACATATTGTAGTGCAAAGAGTGTATGTTGGTGCATCTTTCATTTATTTGTTCAGCTTTTGTTATTTTGCTGTGTATGCATGCATTTTTTTTGCCATTCTGAGCCTGTTTTGCATTATTGTACAAAAATATGCTAAATATATATACTCGCGCTAATGGTGTATCTGTGAAAAAAGGAAGCAGCAGCTATACACAAAGTGCTGATCACTTGAAAAACGTATAAGTATAAAATATAGCGCTCGCAACCATTAAGTATAAAAAAACATGTGTGAACAAACACAATCAAATAATTGACAAAATAAAGTCCAAACATAAATATAAATATCAAAGTGACTCTAGGTGCTTCAATCCGAAGGTAACAAAACGTGCAGGAATATTTGCAGATGTATTCAGGTGCAAGACACCCCCTCTTGTATCCCCACTCACCAGATCGTGATGACCCCCAGCTTTTCAGTCTGGTGGGTCGCTTTAAGCTTTATAATGGTGTCCAGGGCAAATGGAGTAGTCAAATCTTCAGATCCAATGATTTTTAAATGAAGTTGCTCAGCAAAACGAAAGGATACCCAAAAGTGAGAAAAGAAATGGAACTAATAGTGAAGTACCCTTTAAAAATGGTTTAATGGAAAAAGGAATGGGTACTTACAAAAAGTACGATCAAAACAAGCATCAAACACGGAGTTGATAGTGTAAAAATGCAGTTTATGGCGTGCGTTCCAGAAGTCCGGAAGTGACGTCAGTAATACCGGAAATTGCGTCAATGTTTCACCCTCCCACAGGGCATCATCAAGGACTTAATTTACGGTAAGCTGGGCCAGCTTTAAATAGGGAGTAGAGGAGGAGACTCACCTAAAAGAACCAATCAACATGGCATAGCGGCCATCTTGTTGGTAGGATAAACATGTCGCCCCCAAGGACAGAGCACAATCCATAGGGGAGACAAAAATGCCATTTTATAGGTTTGATTCATTCAAACAAATGGTTTCTCGGTATCACTGGACGTCAATTCTGGTAGAACAGTGGAAATGACAACAAAAAAACTTTTAATACAATAATCAAAATATATAAATAACTATAGAGAAAAAACAAATGAAAATACAAGTAAAGAAATGAAAAAATGATAAAAAAATAAATAAAAAAATAAAATAAAAAATTAAATATATAAAAATTAAAATAAAAATAAAAAATAAAATTTGGAAATTAAAAAAAAAATTAAAAAAGAAAAGAAAGAGAGAAAAAAGAAAAACAAAATGGATTGCTAAAATGTATAAAAACACAATGTATATTGTACCAAACTTCGCTAGAAATTTAACAGGAAACAGTTTAGGTCTAATTCGATATTTAACCCCAGGGACTCATCGTTCTAAGCCGATGAATCCACTGGGTCTCATTACGAGAGATGGCTCGCTTGAGATTGTCACCTCTCCAGTGCCCCTCAATTCTATCTATACCACAAAATGTAAGGACACTCGGATCCCTTCCGTGGACCAACCTGAAGTGATTGGATAAGCTATGGTGTTTGTAACCCTTTCCTATCCTGTTGACATGTTCTCGTAATCTGACGCCCAGTGCCCTGGTGGTCCTCCCCACATATTGAAGCTTGCACGGGCAAGATAACAAGTAGGTAACGTTTGTAGTATCACATGCAATAAACTTGTTAATTTTGAAGGATTCACCAGAGGACTGGGATTTTTTTTCTTATGTTTAGATGTTCTACATATTACACACCTCTCACAACTAAAAAAACCCACCTGATCTAAAAAGGTGCAGGTTCTTTTTGGAGGGTCTACTACATTGGGAGCCAACCTCAAACGTAAAGTGGGGGGTTTGGTGTAAATGAACTGGGGTTTGTTGGGTAACGTTTTAGCTAAATCATTGTCTTCTAATAGAAGATGCCAATGTTTGCAAATGATTTTTTCCACTTGTCTATGTTGGCGAGTATAGCCAGTCCTAAATGCAATGCCAAAATCCCTTTTTACCACCTCCTTTTTTACAGATTGTCTCGATTGTGACTCCTTACTATTGCCAAAGATTTGTTCAATTCATGTGGGGAATACCCCTTTTCCACAAATCTATCGAACAAAACTCTGGCTTGGATGTCAAAGTCCTCAATACTAGCGCAATTGCACCTCACCCTCAGGAATTGACTCTTGGGGATAGTACTGAGCCACCGAGGGTGGTGACAACTCCCCAGGGGGATATATCCATTTCTGTCCTTCTTTAAAATAAGTTTTTGTGGACAGTTGATGGTTATTTTTGAAAACTACTAGATCCAAGAAATTTATACTGTGATTGTCAGCAGTTTCTGTTGAATCATTTCTCAATGAATCAAACCTATAAAATGGCGTTTTTGTCTCCCCTATGGATTGTGCTCTGTCCTTGGGGGCGACATGTTTATCCTACCAACAAGATGGCCACTGTGCCATGTTGATTGGTTCTTTTAGGTGAGTCTCTTCCTCTACTCCCTATTTAAAGCTGGCCCAGCTTACTGGAAATTAGGTCCTTGATGACACCCTGTGGGAGGGTAAAACGTTGACGCAATTTCCGGTATTACTGACGTCACTTCCGGTCTCGTGGAACGCACGCCATGAACTGCGTTTTTACACTATCAACTCCATGTTTGATGCTTGTTTTGATCATACTTTTTGTAAGTACCCATTCCCTTTTCCATTAAACCATTTTTAAATGGTACTTCACTATTAGTTCCATTTCTTTCCTCACTTTAGGGTATCCGTTCGTTTTGCTGAGCAACTTCATTTAAAAATATTGGATCTGAAGATTTGACTACTCCTTTGGCCCTGGACACCATTATAAAGCTTAAAGCGACCCACCAGACTGAAAAGCTGGGGGTCATCACGATCTGGTGAGTGGGGGGATACATGAGGGGGTGTTTTGGACCTGAATACATCTGCAATATTCCTGCACGTTTTGTTCCCTTCGAAGCACCTAGAGTCACTTTGATATTTATATTTATGTTTGGACTTCTATTTGTCAATTATTTGATTATGTTTGTTCACACATATTTTTTATACTTTAATGGTTGCGAGCGCTATATATATATATTTATATTGATATGTTTTGCATTATCGTGCAAATGATTATTTTTTAAAAAAAATACACTTTTTTGAATAAAAAAATAAGACAACAGAAAAGTTAGCCCAATTTTTTTTTATATTGTGAAAGATGATGTTATGCTGAGTAAATTGATACCCAACATGTCACGCTTCAAAATTGCGCCCGCTCGTGGAATGGCGACAAACTTTTACCCTTAAAAATCTCCATATGTGACGTTTAAAAAATTCTACAGGTTGCATGTTTTGAGGTACAGATGAGGTCTAGGGCTAGAATTATTGCTTTTGCTCTACTGATCATGGCAATACCTCACATGTGTGGTTTAAACACAGTTTTCATATGCAGTCGCTACTCACGTATGCGTTCACTTCTGCACGCGAGCTTGGCAGGACAGGGCACGTTTTAAAAAATATATTGTTTTTTTTTCTCATTTATTTTACCTTTTATTTTATATTTTTACACTGTTCTTTTTAAAAAAAAAGTGTCACTTTTATTTCTATTACAAGGAATGTAAACATCCCTTGTAATAGAAAATAAGTATGACATGACCTCTTAAATATGAGATCTGGGGTCAAAAAGCCCTCAGATATCATATTTACACTAAAATGTCGGTTGACATGTCGCTTCCGCCCTGCAATGGTATGGAGATGGGTGGGGGCCACTAAGCTCCATACCACAGACGGGAGCAGACGCAATTGCCTCCGCTGCTGCCGGAAGCTCCGGTAAGCAGCGGGAAACTCTCACCATCCGATTCTGATTCGGAATATGAGGGTAGTGGATCGGAGTCCGAGTCATTGGAGGAAACCGCCCCTGAAAGAGTAAGGAGATCAGGACCTAGATCAGGACCAAGATCAGAACACCTGCCTACCACCAGCAGCGCCAGACCCCAGGAAGAGGAGCCTAGTACGAGTACTTGAATTGCACATCCAGCCCAAAGAATCTGGGCCCAGTCCTACCTTCCAGATGCCCTGTCAAACCCCGGATCCGCTACAATCCCCCCTTTCACAGCACAGCCAGGTGTGCAGCCCAACACTTCAAATTTTTCACAATTGGACTATTTCTATTTGTTTTTCCCTGAAGATTTGTTCCAGTACATGGTGGACCAAACAAATCTCTATGCAGAAGAATTTATTGCTGCCAACCCCAATTCGTCCTACACCAGTATGTTTAATTGGCAACATCTCACACTAGACAAATTTAAATTGTTTTTGGGCCTTACTTTTAATATGGGGCTAACAAAGAAAAACGAACTGCATGCCTACTGGTCCACCCACCCCATCCACCACATGCCCATATATTCTGCTGTCATGTCCAGGACACGCTACGATATGAATATGCGTTTCCTACATTTCAATGTCAATTCGCACTGGCTTCCCCAAGATCATCCCAACCACAACAAATTATATAAGCTTCGCCCCCTAATAAATTATTTTCCCAAACGATTTTCTGAAGTGTTTATCCCTGACCAAAATATTTGTGTAGACGAATCCCTTATCCACTTTACTGGCCAGCTGCAGTTCAAGCAGTATATCCCAAGTAAGAGAGCCAGGTTGTGTTGCTATGGCCAATTTTGTATATTGTCTTGATAGCAATAATATAGTTGGGTTTGGTAAGAGCATATGTTTACAGAGGCCCTTCCCCCTCAATTGATATGTAAATAACTGAGGCAGGATATTAAGTTGGTGTATGCAGGAAATGGGTGGGATGGGCTTGGGGAGTGTTTGGAAAAAACATGTGTTTGGGACAGAGGGGGAGAGATGTTTTGGGAGAACAAAGAGGAAGACATGGCTGCCAGAAGCTGGATAACTTTGGAGACGCTTTTGTGAGTTGGACTCTGAAAAAGGAACTATGAAGGACATTTTGACCCCTAAGTTGAGTAATTGTTTAGTTTACTTAATGTCTACAAATTGTACATGCTTATATGTGTAGGCATATATATATATATATATATATTTGTAAGCTATAAGTTGTGTTGTATTGTTCATCCTACAGTTTGTATGTGCAGATTTTTCCCTGTTTAGTAAAGCATTGATACACTTCAGAAGTCTAAGCTTCCTTGGTTTTACCACAAGAACTTAAAAGATAGACGCAAAGCGTTACAATGGGGGCTCGTCCGGGATTTGTGCTAAAATTTCAACTGAAGCAGACCTGTTTTCTGTGGTGTGTTTTGTTGCTTGTGCTGGGGGGAAAAATGCTGCGTACACTGTTTAGGAAGAGTAAGGCTGCAAAGGTTTCTGGTGTCCAGGAGGACTTGAAGGCGTGCACCCTTCCTATCTGGGCCATAAATAGTCAGTGGATGTCTGTTGCAAAGGAGCTGTCTAGATATGCTTCTCCTTTGAACAGAGCTTGGGGGGATGGAGTCTCTGATCTTTCCTCAGATTTTAGTCTCAAAAGTTTTGGATTCAGTAAGGGAGAGATGCGGGCAGTTGCTGTGTTTGGTTTGCACTTCCTGTATGCTCTACATATTGAATCTGAAAAGAGGGAAAAGGCAGAATTAGAAAGAGATTTACTGAAGGAGCAGCTTGCAGTAGCATCCAAGTGTTTGGAAGAAACTGCAAGCAAGGCTAAAGATTTAGAAAAGAGGGTAATCAAAGTTAAACCTGCAGTGGCTTCGAAGTGTGTTCAAACCCCTGTAGGCCGAGCTGAAGATTTGAATGAGCAGTGTGCAGCCCTCATGAACAAGTCTAATGATGCTCTAACACAGGACAAAGGCCCAAAGCCTGTAATCAGAAGTAGGACATGTGCCACTGTTACTTCTCATAACTGGGAAGCAGAGGATTGGATCAGCTCAAATGACAGAGTTGATTCAGGTACAAGGAAGGCAAGGCCTATGATCTCCAGGAAACACATGTGGATTGATTTACTTAAAGGGGAGGGCCAGACGGGAATTTTTTTTTTAAAAGTCAGCAGCTACAAACACTGTAGCTGCTGACTTTTAATAAGCAGACTTACCTGTCCTGGGAGCCTGCGATGTCGGCCCCCCCGAGACCGACCGTCCCTCGGCTCTCAGTTCCCAGCGCCGCCATTCCAACTAAAGGAAACAGGCAGTGGAGCCTTGTGGCTTCACTGCCCGTTTCCTACTGCGCATGTGCGAGTCGCACAGCGCTTTGTGAATGGGGCGCGCGGTGTTGTGGGACACACACAGTTCCCATAAGACACCGCAGCCCATTCACTAGAAGACAACGCGAGGAGCAGAAGACTGAAGAACACCACGGAATAGGAAGAGGCAGATTAGGACGATCTGCCTAGCAACAGCCATTTCTGGTAAGTTAAAAAATAATATTTTTTTTTTTTTCCTTCCAAATTTTTATTAACATTTTTATGCATTTTTTTTTTAGGGTGGCCCTCCACTTTAAGGTGGGGGTCCCTACTTGCTCCCTTATAAGTATAAATATACGTATACGCGGTAAAATATAATCCATATAATACATATAATTAGGCCATATACTGTAGTTGGTATATATTAACAACAAATGAATTTGTGAGTAGGGATGAGCTGAACACCCCCCGGTTCGGTTCGCACCAGAACCTGCGAACGGACCAAAAGTTTGCACGAACGTTAGAACCCTATTAATCACAATGGACGCGAACGTTCAAAATCTAAAGGGCTATATATTTATAACGGCCAATATGCATGCTATTGTCCTAAAAAGGGTTTGGGGACCTGGGTCCGGCCCCAGGGGTCATGTACCAATGCAAAAAGAAGTTTTAAAAACGGACGTTTTTTTCTGGAGCACTCATTCTAATGATGCATAAAGTGAAAAAAAAGTGAAATATTCCTTTAAATATCATACCTGGGTGGTGTCTAAAGTATGCCTGTGAAGTGGCATGTGTTTCCCATGTTTAGAATAGGGATGGGCCCGGTGTTCGATTCAAACCCATGTTCGAATCGAACATCAGGCGTTCGACCGATCGTCGAGCCCAGAACTATTTGGGCCATTCGCATCAAATTCGTGTGATGCTAACGGCCCACAATGCACTGCGCCAGTCTCAGAGCATTGCTGGCTGATGATTGGCCAAGCATGCATTGTGACCCTGCATGCTTGGCCAATTATAGAGCCAGCGGCGAGGAGAGCAATAATTGGCCACAGGCAGGATGCCTGTGGCCAATTATAGCTCAGGGGGTTTAGTACACGCCCCACACTATAAAAGGCTGCCGTGCCGGCGGCCTCATGTAGTGTGTTCCAGTGTGTCAGTGACATTATCTGCTGTGATCCATTCTGCAGTGCTGCTGAGTCTGACATTATCTGTGCTGTGATTATTCTGCTGAGTGCTGCTGACATTATCTGCTGTGATTCTGGGGATTAGTGTGTGCGTGCTGTTAGGACAGCATTGCAGTATCACATTAAACCACCTTTACCCTTCTGGCCTGTTGTGTCATCTAAGGCAGCCATCTGCGGCTAATGAATTGCCAGTTTCCGTAACACAGAGAACAGTCATTCATTGAAAGTCATTAATAAAAAAAAGTCATTGATAAAAAACAAAATAACAAAAAAAAATAAAAGCGTGGGGGTTCCCCCCAAATTCAATTACCAGGCCCTTCTGGTCTGCTATGGATATTAAGGGGAACCCGGCTAAAAAAAAAAAATGGCATGGGGTCCCCCTCAAAATACATAGCAGACCCTTGAGGTCTGGGATGGATTTAAAGGGGAACCCCGGCCAAAAAAAAATGGCGTGGGGTCCCCCTCAAAATCCATACCAGACCCTTATCCGAGCACGCAACCTGGCAGGCCGCAGGAAAAGAGGGGGGACGAGAGCGGCCCCCCCTCCCTCCTGAACCGTACCAGCCACATGCCCTCAACATTGGGAGGGTGCTTTGGGGGTCTGTGACCCCTCAAAGCACCTTGTCCCCATGTTGATGAGGACAAGGGTCTCTTCCACACAATCCTGGCCATTGGTTGTGGGGGTCTGCGGGCGGGAGGCTTATCGGAATCTGGAAGCCCCCTTTAACAAGGGGACCCCCAGATCCCGCCCCCCCCCCCCCTTGTGTGAAATGGTAAGGGGGTACAAAAGTAACCCTACCATTTCACCAAAAAAGTGACAAAAATTGTAAAAATGACAGGAGACGGTCTTTGACAATTCCTTTATTAAAATCTTCTTTCATCTTCTTTCTTCTGGTCTTCTTCCTTCTTCCTTTCTTCATCCTTCGGTTTCTTCATCTTCTCCTTCCGGCATCTTCTTCCATCTTCTTCTTCCATCTTCTTCTTCCTCCGATCTGCTTCTTCTTGCTCTGGACTTCTCGTCCGGCATCTTCTTCCACGGCGTCGGCGTCTCTTCTTGAGCCGCTTCGCTGCGTCTGACAGGTCTTTTATAACGGAGGGCTGGGCCACCTGGTGACCCCGCCCCCTCTGACGCACGGGGACATCATGGGGACTTCCATGACGTCAGAGGGGGGCGGGGTCACCAGGTGGCCCCACCCTCCATTACTTTTTGCTATAATAAATATCCCCCCAAAAATATATAAAAAAACATATTTTTTCCTCAGTTTAGGCCGATACGTATTCTTCTACATATTTTTGGTAAAAAAAAAATCGCAATTAGCGATTATTGATTGGTTTGCGCAAAAGTTATAGGGTTTATAAAATAGGGGATAGTTTTATAGCATTTTTATTAATATATTTTTTTTACTAGTAATGGCGGCGATCAGCGATTTTTATTGTGACTGCGACATTATGGCGGACATATCGGACATTTTTGACACATTTTTGGGACCATTGTCATTTATACAGCAATCAGTGCTATTTAAATGCACTGATTCCTGTGTAAATTACATTACTGAATATTAGGCAGATGCCTGTGTTGCACAAATCAACTACACAACACCAGCAATGAGGGGGTAGATTCAGGTGTATGCTGTGCAGTGTGCAGGAGGCACACTACACTGACTGAATATTAGGCAGATGCCTGTGTTGCACAAATCAACTACACAACAGCAGCAATGAGGGGGTAGATTCAGGTGTATGCTGTGTAGTGTGCAGGCAGGGACAGATTAACATAGGGGCTATTGGAGCTGTAGCTCCAAGCCCCTTTCTCAAGATAGGCCCATTTGCCCCCCCCCCCCCCCCCCCCCCAAAAAAAAGATTGACTTTGAGGGTTGTAGCTCAGCGATCAGGAGTCACAGACTCCACATTTGGGGGGTAGGTAGCTAAAGACCTACCCCAGCACTGGTTATATATGGGGCTGCTATCATCTATGGTTCCGGAAATACAGGGCTGCTTGCGCAGTCTGTCAGAAGCTACATACAGAGCGGCCAGTATAAATACAAGCTGAACACTCTGCAGCAAACTGAGAGGATGAACTCACAAGGCTTATAATAATTATTTGTATATTACTTATGATAATTAACCCCTTGCCACCCAGGCCGATTCTGACACTTCTCTCCTACATGTAAAAAGCATCATTTTTTTTTGATAGAAAATCACTCAGAGCCCTCAAGCATTAGATATATTGTTTTAGCAGACACCCTATGGAATACAATGGTGGTCTTTGCAACTTTTTTGTTACACGATATTTACGCAGCAATTTTTCAAATGTTTTTTTTGAAAAGAAACTGTTCATCAAAAAAAAAAAACACTAAAGTTAGTACGATTTTTTTTGTGTACTAAGTGATGCTTTAAATTTTTTACAGGTTACATGTTTAGAGTTACAGAGGAGGTCTAAGGCTAGAATTATTGCTCCCGCTCTAACGATCGTGGCATATGTAACCTGTGTGTATCTGGCTCTGATACTAGCCAGTGTCTAACCAGCCACTGACTAGTATCTCTCCCCAGCCTGTCCCCACACACCCTCTCACCTGCTGACCTGTGGATGGGGGAATCACTCCTGCAGTGTTATTGTGTTCTGCCAGTGAATACAATGATCAGTGTTGCTAACTATAGCTGGCAGCACTGATTGTTTTGGAGAAAACCCGACAGGCTGGTTGTACTCAAGTCGGTTAATAGGTTGACTTGTGAAAAACCAGGTAGCCCATACATAGATCAACTATGGCTGGTCTCTGCTTAATTGGTGTAATTTCAATCCATGTATGGCCCGCTTCACCACTACACAGTCCCTAAACATCCTTCCACAAACCTTTAAATTTTTCCTTCCCAGATTACTGCATCCTGCTCTCCTATACATAGTGCCCACTGTCATACTCTCCACACTTCTCTCCTGTACATACTGCTCTCTATCATACCCTCCACACTTCTCTCCTATACATAGCGCCCGCTGTCATATCCTACACACTACTCTCCTGTACATAGTGCCCGCTGTCATACATTTCTCTCCTGTACATACTGCCCACTGTCATACCCTCACACTCTTCTCCTGTACATAGTGCCCACTGTCATACTCTTCACACTCTTCTCCTGTACATAGTGCCTTCTGTCATACCCTCCCCACTCCTCTCATGTACATAGTGCCCACTGTTAGACCCTCCACATTCCTCTCCCTCACCTGCACATACTTCCCACTTTTATACCATGCATTCTCCTACCCTATGCCTCTTACCCACAAAAACAGTTCTTTAAAATTATACTGAATATCCTCAATGTTACCAGCTCTATAATGGGCACACTTTTGTTAGTTCAACTAAAGGAAATCTCAGTCCTCGTATTTGTCCTGCCCCATTATTAGTACTTATTTAATTTTGTAATTACTATTGTGATGTAAAGATGAACATAGGGGATGTCAGCTACTCTAAATATAGCACTTGTAAAAAAATATTTTTGAAAAGTTGGCAACTATACGGGTCAATAGGCTCCTGGGTTACAATGATATTAAAGCGGTAGTAAACTTTACTAACATTACTATTTTTTAGAGGTCCTGAGGTAGGTTATGCCATAATGTACAAGTATGCACAGCATATTAGCACATATTAGCACATTAGGGTACACTTAAATTGTCAGACTGAGCCCTCCAGTGCTCTGATCAATCCGGCGGGGCCCGGGCGCTTCCATCTTCACCCGGTCTTCCTTCCGGGTTCTGTGCCTTCGGTCACTTGCCTTGGCTGGGCTGCGTTGATGTTATTCCCATGCATGCTCATGTGCATCCTGTTTCTCTCATCCCCCCTTTCTCTCTCATCCTCTTTCCCTTATCCCTAACACCTCTTTCATCCCCTTTTTCTCTCTCTCTCTCTCTCTCTCTCTCTCTCTCTCTCTCATCCTCCCTCTCTCTTTTTTATTACATTTGTTATAACAAAAAATTGTTTGCATTTTTATTTATTCATTGATTGTTTATAAAAGGCCCCACCAAAATCCTCAGCACCAGGCCCATGATGTTCTTAATCTGGCCCTGTGTGCAGGAGGCACACTACACACACTGTAACAGTGCTAGGTTAGGAAACGAAGCAAAGCTGACACTGTCCCTGCCTATCCTGCTCTCTCCCTGAACACTACATTCACTGTAACAGCGCTATCTAAAGAAGTATAAAGCACAGCTGACACTGTCCCTGCCTATCGTGCTCTCTATAAATGCCGCACAACACTACACAAGGCCGCCACACTGGCGGCCTTATATAGTGTGGGGCGTGTACTAAACCCCCCTGAGCTATAATTGGCCACAGGCATCCTGTCTGTGGCCAATTATGGCTCTCCTTACTGCCGGCTCTGTGATTGGCCAAGCATGTCGGGTCACAGTGCATGCTTGGTCAATCATCAGCCAGCAATGCACTGTGACTGGCGCAGTGCATTGTGGGCCATTCGTATCACACAAATTTGATGCGAACGGCCCACAAAGTTCTGGTTTCGACGAACGGACGAACAGCGGATGTTCAATTCGAACATGGGTTTGAATCGAACACCGGGCTCATCCCTATTAGTGATCAACTAATGCTTTATTATTGACTCTTATTATTAATTCACATAAAGTATTTTATTACTTTATGTGAATTAATAATAAGAGTCAATAATAAAGCATTAGTTGATCACTTATAGGGATGAGCCCGGTGTTCGATTCGAACCCATGTTCGAATTGAACATCCGCCGTTCGTCCGTTCGTCGAAACCAGAACTGATTTCTATAATTCCCAACAATTTTTTAAAAGAATTATTACCACTATCTTTTTATAGATATACCTATACCAGATAATTCATGATCTCATTGGTCGTCAGGAGTAATTATCATAACCTAATAGTAGCCGTTTATTAGTCTATGTAGTGTTTTAGTTGTTTATTAGTAAATGCAGTGCCTTTTGCTATTATCACTAGTAATTGTTCTATGTTACCATAGTTACCCGCTATGTGAGCCAGTTTTAGCAGAGAGAGAGTCTGTGTATATAAATAGCCCATTCAAAAATGGCCATCACTAAAGCCTGAGGAAGGAGCATGCATGCTCCGAAGACGAAGCACTGCCCTCTGACCTGACCCGAAAGTGACGCTGCCAGTGTACACCGCTGATCATTGTTCCAGCCATTCGGAAGCGCTGTGGACCAACAGTGTGGCTGGAGGACGACCAGATCACGGACCTACATCCAAGCCAGTGACATCAGCATCCACCAAGAAGCAAGAGGAGATGAACCGTAATTTATACCTGAATTTACTGTTCTTTTGTGAGTGTATCCATATCTATTGCTTATTATTAAAACTGTTACCGGCTGCTCTTTGTCCTTCTTTTAAGTAGAAGTAGTACCTGCTGTTGCACAAATCACTTTATTACACTTTATTTATGATATCAATGGCTATGCATATTTATTTAATCCATATTCAGCATTATATTTGATTGGCTGCTTGCTTCTCTTTGGCAGTTGGCAGTGGGATGGAATCCAGGCACACAAGCACATGATGATCATGATCAAGATCAGTACCTGCTAGGCTGCAGTGCTAATCCTTGCTGCTGCCTGGGGGTCCCCCTTCATCCATTCTTTTTCTATAGTCTCTCGTGACTCGTCTCTTCTCCTCCTCATGTCACGTAACGTGATGTCACAGACCACGCTCCAGGGAGAAGATGATGCTGGCCGTGCAGAGGAGGGTAGGCGGAAAATAAGGCTCCGCCCCTGACAGTTACCCTACCCTCTATGTGGACCTGGTCTGACCAGTCATCGGCCATCATGAGGACACATGCCTGTCGCTCCCCTCTCCAGGCCAAGTAACCACTAGCAAGTGTCGTGCCAGCACCACGCTCCAACAAGCCGGCCGAGGTGCCGGGGGCTATATTAGTTTGGGAGGCGGCCGCGAGAGCCGAGAGGTGACCGCAGGAGGACGGGTGAGAGTTTTTTTTTCATGCGTGGGGCAGCATTTTTGCCACCCCCCTCCCATGGTGCCCAAGGCAATTGCCATGAATGCCATACCTTAGATACACCACTGGTTAAAGCGGTAGTAAACTGAGGCAAGGTTTTTTTTTCCTGACCTGCAAGGTCATATCATAATGTGCTAGTATGCATTGCGTTCTAGCACATTACACTTACCTGAAAACAAAGCCCTCCGACAAAGCACTGTCACTGCTGGAGGCCACTTCTATCTTCACCCATCTTCCTTCCAGGTCCTCCGGGCTGTGTGACTGGCCGGAGCCACGATGACGTCACTCCCGTGCCAGCGTGGGGGAGCTGCCATTTATGGCACAGGAATTTCAGAGTGCAAGCCCCGATGAGGTCATTGGCTGCATATACAGTAAATATCTCCTAAATGGTGCACGTTTAGGAGATATTTACTGTACCTATAGGTAAGCCTTATTATAGGCTTACCTATAGGTACAAGTCAAAGATGAGAGTTTACACTCACTTTAAAATATCCCATTACTAACACTGTTGCAGCCCTTTCTATGTGTGCAAGGAGCTGAGTCCCCAACTCCTTGTTAACACTGGGGAGCCCTTAAGAAACTCCAGTAATTAACTTTGAAGTACGCAAACCAATATGCAGCTTCACCCACAATGTCTTTCCTCAAGAGATCATAGCCAATAATAATGATAATAATAGCCCAATCATATGAAGAATGAAGACAAGATTCAGCAAAATCCAATTAAACCATAGAGCTCTTCACGCACCAAAGCGTCCAACTGTCCTATTTTGCTTGACAGACTTCACATATTTGTGAACAAATACTTTCCCCAAGCCCACCCCTAACACAGTAAAAGACCTGTACTATTCATCCTTTGTCCTCTACCAGTTCTTACCCCCATTACCAGAATATCAAATTTTTAAATAAAGTTTGCTGTAAATTGACTAAAGGTCAGTTTGTAGATTCTGTATTTATTAAAAACTGCTTTGCCATCCTGTTAATTCTTTTTACTTAATAATTAACCTTTTTTTCTGAAGTAAAATAAGTTCACTTGGCATTATAAAATGTATATGTGAACTCTAAAAGTTACATAAAATCAAAGATTATTTGTTCCGGGTTTGCCTGGAATGCAATTAGAAGTGTTTATAGTTCTCTCTGACAGGTAGAGAAAGGTGTGTAAAGCCACGACCTCTACTCTATTGTGATGGCAGCAAATAGACTTTCAGGAAGAATACACCTTTCCCTGCAGAAAATACAATCAGTGTGGTGAACTGGCAAAGAAACAAAAACATTCAAAATGCATAACAGCAAGACATCTGTAAGCAAATACTAAGAAAGTGCTCCCACATGGCCAGATCTGCCCTGGCTGCAGAATCCAGCCTAATGACCTGGTCTGGGTCCTGCGTGTAGGACAGGAAGACCAGCAACCGGGACACAAAGGAGCGGCCCTGGGGGATGATCCTCACGGCAAAGTTCAGCATCCCGAGGAGAGACTGAAGTTGCTTCTGAGTACATCCCCCCCCCCGGGTGAACTCTTGCAGAACCGTCCTGATACGGTCCAACTTATCTGCCGGAAGGCTGGCCTGCATGGCCAACGTGTCAAGGTCTTGTTGTTTGTTGTTGGCATGAAAAATAAAAAACATTATAACCTTGTATGTGCAATGGCATGTACACTAGACATGTGCAGAACGGAAAAATTAGTTTCCTTTCATTTTAGAGTCGTTATTTAAATAATTTAGTCTAGTTAAATCCGTAAATTCATTAAACTTGTTTTTGGAATTAGTTTTGTTTTGTTTTGTTTGTTTGTTTTCTTTTTCTTTTTTTTATTCTTTATTTAATTTTTCAGAATACAAAACAATACAGCATATTCAACAATTTTTCCTCTCCTGAGAAACCCCCTCCCTCCACCCCACCCACCCAAGACACCGATTGCCATTCACTTTTTCTTTTTCTTTTTTTTTTCTTTATTTAATTTTTCAGAATACAAAACAATACAGCATATTCAACAATTTTTCCTCTCCTGAGAAACCCCCTCCCTCCACCCCACCCACCCAAGACACCGATTGCCATTCACTTTTTCTATTGTTTTCATTTATTTCTATCATTACCCCATTCTATTTATTGGATCATTACCTCCGTATAACTCCACGTCTTTTTAAACTCTCTCCAGCAGTCCCATTGATCTCTACTCTCTACCTCTTCCCTACACTAATCTCTCCAGGTTATAGGTGTCCTTAATACCAAATAACCAATCTTTTATTCTTGGACTTTCTTGATCCTGCCATTTTTTTGGTATAAGGCTTTTTGCTACATTTAATAGAATAGGTACCAAAGATTCTCTATATTGTTTCATCGGACTGTCTGTTCCGTGGAACAGACAAGTCCAAGGATCTTCTAATACCTCCCTTCCAGTGATTTCTCCTGTCAATGTCCGGACTGTAGTCCAGTATTGTTTATTTATGGGACACTCCCACCACAAGTGTGCCATTGTTCCCACCACCTTACAACCTCTCCAGCAGTCTGGAGATTTATTAGGTTGGTATTTACTTAGTTTTTCCGGAGTGGCATACCACCTTGCCATACACTTAAAGTTCATCTCAGCCGTCCTGGTCTCTACTGCAGAGTTATGTGTTAATTTAATAATTGTATCTATCATGTGTATATCTCTTTGTGTTCCCAGTTCCTGTTCCCACTTTTTGATGTATGGCGGGGCCTCCCATACACTTCCATCGGTTAATATTTTGTAAATCCGAGCTATTTTGCCTTTTGATTGTTTTCTAATTCAATTTAAATTTGATTTGAATTCAGTGTTCAAATACAAATTCGACATCCAAATTGGTATTTGAATTTGAATTGGCATTCAAATTCAAATTTCATCTATTCAGATTTGGATTTCAGAATACAGTTATATTCTTTCTATTTTATTCTATTCTATTATTTTTTTCTATTCTATTATCTTCTGTTCTTTTCTATTTTAATCTATTCTATTCTATTCTATTTGATTAAGGATATAGGTCTGTAATTAGAGGTGTCACTAGGATCCTTTCCTGGCTTACGGTCACAAACGCTGAATTCAGAGAAGTGTCTAATGGTGTCCCATTCTATTTAATTATGATCTCTCACAGAGTATGGTTATATTGTCATATTTAATTATGTTCTATTCTATTGAATTATATTGTATTCCATGATTTTTGAGGATTCTTGTGAACCATAGGGGAGTATAGGATCTGCTGGAGTTAAACGTCTGAAGTCCCAATAAATAGAAAATGATCAATTCTCGCGCGTGAAGGCTAAATTTTGCAGTGGGGCAGCATCAAGCCTATCCTCAGAGTAAGAAGTTTGTGTAGTTTGCTAATCTTTAGCCCTAGGGTTAGAAGATATTTGGATTAGGTGACCTCTAATCGTGGCCTTGTGGGCCGCCCATAGCACAGCAGGGGAGTTCGCATCCCTCTAAAATATGAATGCTTTTCAACCAAGCCAAAGGATGGGTTTAATTGAACTGGCCACCTGTAGACTCCGACAGGTCGGAGTCCCGTAATGACCGACCGTTGTGCCATTTTGAAGCATGTTTCGGGGTTTGATGGGGGCTAGAGATTTATAGCCAGGGTTGCCCCATCAAAATGGTTTAATGCTGTAGGCCTTGGACGTCTCCTGCCCGCATCAAATATGACTATATGACCGTACCCGTAAGTGGGGCTAGGGTTTGGAGAAGGGATTGAAAAAACTTTGCTTGGCCCTTGTTAGGGGCGTAATATGAAATGAGGGAGTAGAGTTGTTCTGAGATGAGCACTTTAACAAGAAGGAATCTGCCTTCAGGGTCCTTAAATTCAGAGACCAGGGTGAACTGAGTCCTACCGGAGAAGAATAGACCCACGCCTTTGGTTGGCCAGGTAAAACCTAGGGAATTTTGCGTGAATGAAGGAGGGTTGATAAGATTTAGGGAAGTGAGTTTCCTGCAGAAATAAAATGTCTATATTTTGGGCATGGTATTGTTGAAAAATCTTTTTGCGTTTTAAAGGGGAATTAAGTCCCTGAACGTTATGAGATGCTATGCGGAGGGAAGTACCTTGGGTGGTCTTGTTAGCCATGGAGCAGAGTGTGAGAAAGGGCATATGGTAACGGAGCACTTACCTTCATGCTAGAAGTACACAGTCCAAGAGCAACGGAACCCGGAAGCAGATCAGCATCCCGATAATAACCTCGGATGAGAGATACCGCCTCCAATGCTGCAAAAAATAAAGAAGAGATTAAGAAAAGTAGGGACAGAGAGAGGGAAGGAGTAGGAACAGAAAAAGGGTCGTCTTGAGGTTGGGGCAAAGTAAGATTCGGAGTACCCCACAAAGAGGGTAACGCCCATACCAGGAGAGGCAAAACCGCACAGGTTGCCTGTCCAAGTGTGGGGGAGTGCGGCAAAGGCCCGCTCCATCCTCTGCACCCCAAACTATTAAGGCAGAAATAACATATTAAATGAACGCCGTAATCATAAAAGTCAAGAGACTAAGACCAATGGAAAATTGTAACATCCTACATAGAACTAGTAGGCCTGAAAAAATAAAAATAAAAAATCAATGAAAAAAAACATCAGGGGGCCAGCAGAGGTCCCGACACATTCAGGAATGATACCGGGATTGAAAAGAAAATATGAGAGTCCCGTCAGAGTCACAGAGGTAGTCCTTCTTTAGCTTTCTTGTTCCTGGGTGTATTCCAGAGGGAGGTGAGAGGGCTTGAAGGCGGTGGGCGTTTAGACATTCCGGATGAGGACGCCTGCATAGGGGATGGAGGATGCGTGGGGATTAGTCCCAGTTTGCGGAGCAGTAATTCCCCGTCAGGAAAAGATGAGAATCTATACGGTTTGCCATTATAATCAAATTTCAGGCTGAAGGGAAATAGCCACCAATATTTGATGTTCTTTTGCGTCAGGATCGCCAGCAATGGTTTAAGGGACCTTCTCTTCTGGATAGTGAAGGGCGAGATGTCTGCGTAGATTTGTATCGGGTGACCCTGTAGTTGTATCTGCGGTGTTGTTCGGGCCCTCCGCATGATTTCCTCCTTAACACTGTAGTAGTGCGGTTTGACCACTATGTCACGGGGAAGGCCATCTTGGCGTGGGGGGCCTAATGCTCTATGAGCGCGATCCAGCTCTAGCCTGTGAGCCCTGATATCAGGGATGAGAAATTTGATAAGGGAGTGAACTGCGTCTGGAATGTCTGTTATGGATTCAGGCAGGCCTCTGATCCTGAAATTGAGCCTTCTGGACCTATTTTCAAAATCGTCAATTTTAGCCATTGCCCCCTCTAATTGATCGTGTAGCTCCTGAAATCGATCAGAATTTTGGTTTACTCGATCGATCGTGGCATCCAATTTATTTTCAACACTATCAACACGGGAACCCAGCAACTGAAGATCAGCCTTTATATCATTAGTTATCTTGTGAGCTGTGTGAGCTAAGCCTCTATCAAGCATTTCAGCAAACTTTGAAAACATGAAGGACATGTCTATATGAGGCACAGAGAGCTGGGTGACATTCTGGGCTGCTGCATGGTGAGGGGGAACATGGCTATGTGTGGGAGCTCCTGAGGGAGAGAGACTGTGCCTTTCATCCAGTGTCTGGTCAAGCAGGGAGATTGTGGATGCTGGGGATAGTGGCCCACTGCATGCTGATGGTGAGGGAACCCCCCTGCATACCTCAGTAACTTGTCCATCATGCCAGGGAGAAGATCCGTTGTGGCTGGGGATTACCTCATGAGGCGGCCACTCCGCCGCCATCTTGTGAAATTCGGCCGTTTTAAGATCACAGAATCCGCGGGTTTAGGAACGATTATGCCGCCCCCCCCTGTCTATAATATGTGGCCTGATAGTTCCTGGGTACCTCCGGTCCCGGTCTGTAACCGCTGTATGTCGGCGGTTCGCTGTGGGGAAGTGAGAGGATCGAAGCGGTGCGGAGCCCTGTGTTAAGCGGCCATCACAGGGCGCGCGCATGCGCACTCTCTATTCTATTCTATTCTATTCTCATCTATTCTATTTAAATTTGAATTTATTCTATTTGAAATTTGAATTTCGGAAGACAGTAAAATTCTTTATATTTTATTCTATTCTATCTTTATTATTTTATATTCTATTGTTTTTCTATCCAATCTTTTTTTGCTATTCTATTCTTTTCTAATCTATTCTAATCAAATTCAAATGTATTCTATTCGAAATTCGAATTTCGGAAGATGGTTATATTCCCTCTATTTTATTCTATTCTATTGTTATTATTTTCTATTCTATTTCAATTTAGTCTATTCAAAATTCGAATTTCAGAAGACGGTTATATTCTATTTTATTCTATTGTTTTTCTATTCTATTCTTTTATTTGCTATTCTATTCTATTCTAATCTATTCTAATCAAATTCAAATGTATTCTAATTGGATTCTAATTAATAAATGTCTATTCTCTCAAATCTATTCTATTCTATTGTTTTTTTCTATTCTATTCTAGTGTTTTTTTCTTTTCTATTCTTTAATTTTCTATTCTAAACTATACTATTCAAATTCAAATTTATTCTATTCGAAATTCAAATTTTGGAAGATGGTTATAATCTTTCTATTTTATTCTATTCTATTGTTTTTTTTTTCTTTTTTTCTATTCCTTTCTTTTATTTTCTATTCTAATTTATTCTATTATTTTCTATCCCTTTAACTTCTATTCTATTTTATTATATTCTTTTATTTTCTATTCTATTCAATTTTTTTCTATGTTTTTATTTTCAAACCTATTCTGTTCTGTTTACTCTATTCTATTCTATCCTGTTCTATTATTTTCTATTCTTTTTTCTTTAGTTTTATACTATTTATTTATTTTCTCTTAGGTAGAAAGGATGTGCAGTACATATTGTAGTGCCAAGAGTGTATGTTGGTGCATCTTTCATTTATTTGTTCAGCTTTTGTTATTTTGCAGTGTATGCATGCATTTTTTTTTGCCATTCTGAGCCTGTTTTGCATTATTGTGCAAATGATTTTATTTTTTAGAAATACACTTTTTGAATAAAAAAATAAGACAACAGAAAAGTTAGCGCAATTTTTTTTTTTATATTGTGAAAGATGATGTTATGCCGAGTAAATTGATACCCAACATGTCACGCTTCAAAATTGAGCCCGCCCATGGAATGACAACAAACTTCTACCCTTATAAATCTCCATATGCAACGTTTAAAAAATTCTACAGGTTGCATGTTTTGAGGTACAGATGGGGTCTAGGGCTAGAATTATTGCTCTCACTCTGATCATGGCAATACCTCACATGTGTGGTTTAAACATAGTTTTCATATGCAGTCGCTACTCACGTATGCATTCGCTTCTGCACGCGAGCTCGGCAGGACAGGGCACGTTTAAAAAATATATATTTTTTTCTCATTTATTTTACCTTTTATTTTTTATTTTTACACTGTTCTTTTAAAAAAAAGTGTCACTTTTATTTCTATTACAAGGAATGTAAACATCCCTTGTAATAGAAAATAAGTATTGCGGTACCTCTTAAATATGAGATCTGGGGTCAAAAAGCCCTCAGTAACATATATTTACATTAAAATGTCGTTTGACATGTCGCTTCCGCCCTGCAATGGTATGGAGATGGGTGGGGGCCACTCAGCTCCATACCACAGACGGGAGCAGACGCAATTGCCTCCGCTGCTGCCGGCAGGTCCGGTAAGCAGTGGGGAGCTCTCACCATCCGATTCTGGTTCAGAATATGAGGGTAGTGGATCGGAGCCCGAGTCAGTGGAGGAAACCGTCCTTGAAAGACTAAGGAGATCAGGACCTAGATCAGGACCAAGATCAGAACACCTGCCTACCACCAGCAGCGCCAGAGCCCAGTACGAGTACTTGAATTGCACATCCAGCCCAAAGAATACGGGCCCAGTCCTACCTTCCTGATGCCCTGTAAAACCCCTTATGGTTGCCTGCCAACTCAGGATCCGCTACAATCCCCCCTTTCACTGCACAGCCAGGTGTGCAGCCCAACACTTCAAATTTTTCACAATTGGACTATTTCTATTTGTTTTTCCCTGAAGATTTGTTCCAGTACATGGTGGACCAAACAAATCTCTATGCAGAGAAATTTATTGCTGCCAACCCCAATTTGTCCTACGCCAGTATGTTTAATTGGCAACGTCTCACACTAGACAAATTCAAATTGTTTTTGGGCCTTACTTTTAATATGGGGCTTACAAAGAAAAACAAACTGCATGCCTACTGGTCCACCTACCCCATCTACCACATGCCCATATATTCTGCTGTCATGTCCAGGACACGCTATGATATGAATATGTGTTTCCTACATTTCAATGTCAATTCGCAGTGCCCTCCCCAAGATCATCCCAACCACGACAAATTATATAAGCTTTGCCCCCTAATAAATTATTTAGGTGTTTATCCCCAACCAAAATATTTGTGTAGACAAATCCCTTATCCACTTTACTGGCTGGCTGCAGTTCAAGCAGTATATCCCAAGTAATAGAGCCAGGTTGTGTTGCTATGGCCAATTTTGTATATTGTCTTGATAGCAATAATATAGTTGGGTTTGGTAAGAGCATATGTTTACAGAGGCCCTTCCCCCTCAATTGATATGTAAATAACTGAGGCAGGATGTTAAGTTGGTGTATGCAGGAAATGGGTGGGAGGGGCTTGGGGAGTGTTTGGAAAAAAACATGTGTTTGGGACAGAGGGGGAGAGATGGTTTTGGGAGGACAAAGAGGAAGACATGGCTGCCAGAAGCAGGATAACTTTGGAGACGCTTTTGTGAGTTGGACTCTGAAAAAGGAACTATGAAGGACATCTTGACCCCTAAGTTGAGTAATTGTTTTGTTTACTTAACCACTTCAGCCCGGACCAATTTGCAGCTAAAGGACCAGGCCCCTTTTTGCAATTCGGCACTGCGTCGCTTTAACTAACAATTGCGCGGTCATGCGACGTGGCTCCAAAACAAAATTGGCGTCCTTTTTTTCCCACAAATAGAGCTTTCTTTTGGTGGTATTTGATCGCCCCTGCGGTTTTTATTTTTTGCGCTATAAACAAAAATAGAGCGACAATTTTGAAAAAAATTCAATATTTTTTACTTTTTGCTATAATAAATATCCCCCAAAAATATATAAAAAAACATTTTTTTTCCTCAGTTTAGGCCGATACGTATTCTTCTACATATTTTTGGTAAAAAAAATCGCAATTAGCGATTATTGATTAGTTTGCGCAAAAGTTATAGCGTTTACAAAATAGGGGATAGTTTTATAGCATTTTTATTAATATTTTTTTTTTTTATTAGTAATGGCGGCGATCAGCGATTTTTACTGTGACTGCGACATTTTGGCGGACACATCGGACATTTTTGACACATTTTTGGGACATTTGTCATTTATACAGAAATCAGTGCTATTTAAATAGCACTGATTCCTATGTAAATGACAGTTGTAGTTAGGGGGTTAACCACAAGGGGGCGGGGAGGAGTCAGTGTGACGTGTTGTGTTGTGTTTACTGTAGGGGGGCGTGGCTGTACGTCTGACGTCATTGATCGGCGTTCCCGATGACAGGGAACCGCCGATCACTAACAGTCAGTGTAGGAAGCGCGGGGAGAGGTTTGTTTACATAGACCTCTCCCCGTTCTTCCGCTCCGTAACCCGATCGCGGGATACCAGCGGCGATCGGGTCCGCTGGTCCCGCGGCCGGGGTCACAGAGCTCCCGACCGGGTCGCGAGCGCGCCGCTAGCGGCGCGCGCGCGACCCACGGGCAGGCACATGCACGATCACGTACAGGTACGTGATTCTGCCTGCCCGTGCCATTCTGCTGACGTATATCTGCAGTGACCGGTCGGGAAGCGGTTAATGTGTACAAATTGTACATGCTTATATGTGTAGGCATATATTTTGTAAGCTATAATTTGTGTTGTATTGTTCATCCTACAGTTTGTATGTGCAGATTTTTCCATGTTTAATAAAGCATTGATACACTTCAGAAGTCTAAGCTTCCTTGGTTTTACCACAAGAACTTTTTTTTTTTTTTTAAATCTTTATTTATAGTTTTAAAATGCATACAAAAATATTACTTTGTGAACATGAGTGAAAAAAACAATACACAGAAGCATTTGACATTTTTTCCCCATCCCCCCCTCCCTCCCCCAGTCCCTGCCTTGCTAAACGCATTTATGGGTGCAACCCCTTGGTTACGTGTGTATCGCGTCTATAATCTCTATCTCATTATTTCTTCAGCGAATCTCCATGAGTCTTTAAAGATTTCCCAGCTCCCCCATTTCCCCAGTCCTTCCTCAGCTCTATCTCTTCCTGTCTCTTGAACTTCGGGGCTTACTATTTTTTGCTGAAGGTTTACTCTGAGTATCCATTCTCCTATACGCGGACTCTCTAGATCGCGCCAGTGCCCTGCAATAAGGTTTTTTGCTTCATTTAGGAGTATCGGAATTACTGAGGACTTATACTGTCTCATGGGTATATCAGACCCATGGAACAGCACGGTCCAGGGGTCCTCTGGTATAGTTTTCCCTGTGATTGTTTTAATTAAGTCCAAGATTTGTTTCCAGAATTTTTTGATCTTGGGGCATTCCCACCAGATATGGGCCATCGTTCTTAAGCTCCCACAACCTCGCCAGCATTCCGAAGATTTGTCTTTTTGGAACCTACTGAGCTTCAAGGGGGTTAAGTACCAACCTGAGATGCATTTATAATTGACTTCGAGTGTTTTCGTGTTAAACCCAGAGCGGTGCATTAAGTGAAAAATTCTATTAATTCTATCTTTACTACATGGGGTTCCCAATTCCCCTTCCCATCTTTTGACGCCTGGAGGGACCCAGTCAGTTTCTTCCTGAGTCAGCATCTTATAAATGCGTGCTATATTGTTTCTAGTTGAGGTTCGCAGACAAATTTTCTCCAGGACTGTGTAATCCTCTCCGTATCGGATTGGCTGTGGGAGACTGTCTACGAAATGTTTGAGCTGCGAGTACCTCCACGCGTCAATTGTCATGAGATCTCTGTTATTTTTTAAGTCGTGAAAAGTGTCTATCTTACCTAGCTTAATGATATCCCGTAACTGTGCCTCCCCATTTTTAATCCAATTACCCCATATTTTACTTCTGCCCGGTGTGAAAAAAATATTATCTTTTAAATATATTAGGGGCGAGTTATAAACCCATTTATTTTTCTTGTGTAATCTGTCCCATTCTCTTAGTGTAACCCGTGTGATTTCGTGTGTCCCTTCCCCCAATTCCCTATATTTTGGGGGATTCCAAATAATGTGACCTAGTTGCGTGTTGCTTTGTGCGTTCTCGATATTTACCCATCTCTTGTTTCTTCCCCCTTTTATCCATTCCGCTGCTCTAGAGATTACTATGGCTCTAAAATAATTCGGGGCTAGCTAGCCCTCCCTGATGTTTGCCTTTGGATAATGTATTTCTGGATATGCGAGGTTTCTTATTAGACCATATAAATTTGGAGATGATTCTGTTTAGAGTTCTGAAGAAGGCTTGAGGTACTGAAAGTGGAAGCATCTGTAGTTTATAGTTTACTTTTGGGACTATGACCATCTTAACCGCATTTATTTTACCCATCCAAGACAAAGGGCAGGGTGTCAATCTTCTAATTTCTGCTTTGACTTCATCCAACAAAGGTGGAAAATTGAATGTGTATATTTTTCTTAAAGTGGACGAAAGCTTAACACCCAAATATTTGATTTCCTCCCTCCATGGGAAATGGAACTCTTGTAAGAGTCGGGCAGCTTCAACTTGCTCAATATTTATATTTAGAATCTCTGACTTAGTAAAATTAATTTTGAAATTGGACGTAGAACCGTATACCTTCAGAATGCTGAGGAGGTTAGGAAGAGTAGTCCTGGGGTTGGTGATAAAGAAAAGCACATCGTCGGCGTACGCCGCCAACTTGTGTTCCTCCCCCCCGACCCGTATTCCCCTTATGTCGATTGTGTTCCTAATGGTAGATAAGAGCGGTTCGAGAGATAACACAAAAGGAGGGGGGAAAGGGGGCACCCCTGACGTGTACCATTTCTCATGACCAATGGGAGTGATAACACTCCGTTGACCCTTACCCTCGCCTGGGGGTAGTTATACAAGACCTTTACCCAGCTGATCATTCTCTTTCCGACTCCCATGGCCTCTAATGTGTTAGTCATGTGCCCCCAGTCGATCCTATCAAAAGCCTTCTCGGCATCCAGTGATAGGAGCAGACTGGGGGCCTCTCCCTGTCTTGCCGCTTGAAGTAACAGCAGGGCCCTAATCCCATTGTCCCTCCCCTCGACACAATCTTGGGACGAGGATATCTTTAAAACGTTTATAATATGTTATAGTGTACCCATCTAATCCCGGGCTCTTGCCAGTTGGGGAAGAATTTATAGCTTCGAGTATCTCTTCCTCAGAGATGGGTCTATCCATGTTCAGGCTATAGGGAACTAAGAGAGCTGTTATTTAGGAAGTCCTGACAATGGGTATTAGGCCCCGCGTAGTGTTGTTCCTTTGATTTGACGTCGTATAGTATTTCATAATATGTTCTGAACTCGTTGGCTATGTCTTTGGAAGAATTGAGAAATTGACCAGTTGTATTTTGTATTTTCTCTATGTAGTTAATTTCTCGTTTCTTCTTTAGTATTCTTGCCAAATGCTTCCCTGACTTATTTCCCCAATGGTATCTATCTTCCGCTATTTTATGAAACCATTTCCTTGCATCTTCTTCGAGGGTGGCTTTAAATTCCTCCCTTTTATTTAAAAGTCTATGAAAAGTATCCTGGCTTTGTATGCTTTCCTGTCTATGCTTTTGTTCAAGACTATAGATCTCTTTCCTTAAACCCTCCCTGTATTCTTTCTTTTCTCGCTTCTTCGCAGCGCCGATCGAGATAAGTATCCCCCGGATATAGGCTTTATGTGCCTCCCATAGTGTACAGTCTGATATCTCTCCTGTGTCGTTGGTCGAAAAGAAAGATTCAATCTCCCCTCTTATGACTTCTTCCACTGCGCCCTCTGATAGGAGGCTGTCATTAAGGCACCATGTGAATGGGAGCCTTTGCACCCCAAGAAACTTCATGACCATCGACACCGGGGCATGGTCCGATAGGGTCGTTATCTCGATCTGCGTTGTCTCTACCAGTTCTAACGCTTTGTGTTCCACCAAGAAATAATCTAATCGTGAATGTGTACCGTGAGCAGGTGAAAAAAAGGTGTAATCTTTGATACCTGGATGTTGTACTCTCCAGGCATCAATCAACTGATGCTGATAAATTTTTGATTTTATTTTTTTGAGCTTCGCATAGCTCGTGCTCTGTATACCTGAGGAACTATCCAGTTTAGGGTCCAAAACAAAGTTCAGGTCCCCAGCCAGGATAATCACACCCTCGCGGAATTTCGCCAGTCGACTCAGGGCCCTAGAAAGATAGTCAGTTGGGTCTTTGTTTGGGGCATAGAGGTTCGCTAGGGTCACTATTTGCTCTCCTATCTTGCATTTCAGGAACAAAAACCTCCCATCAAAATCCGTCAGTCTGTCCAGCAATTAGAATTTTAGGTTTTTTGCGACGCCTATAGCCACCCCCTTAGCACCTCTTGTTGGAGAGTCACTGCAGAACCATTTGGGGTATTCTTGCGATGAAATCCTGATATTATTCTCGTGTTGAAAGTGGGTTTCCTGTAGGAAAATAATATCTACATGGTACTCGCTCATTTCTTTAAGGATCTTAAATCTTTTCTCTTGTGAGTTGATACCCTTTACGTTATACGTTGTAATCTTCACTAAACCATCACCCATGTTTTAAAACGGGAACCTATGGCCCAAATGGACCATTTGGTCTTACTCTTCATTTTGCGTTTTTGCAAGGCAGGGACAGCCTCATTCCCCCACCCCCCCATTTTTCTACCCCAACCCCCCCCTCCCTCCTCCCCCCCCTCCTTGGTCTTAGCCCGACCCAATGTGTACCGCGGGGCATCCCATTGGGGTCCCCTCTGTACACTAACCATTCTAGGGGTGGAGCTCCGTGTCAGGCGGAGAACCGCCGGGTCTCCACCCTTCTCCCTCTCCAATTGGAGGGAGGAGGGTGGAGTCAGCCAAGCCCCTGAACCTCCAGGGTTACCCACTGACCCCTGCCTTTCCCTCCATCACCCATTATTGATTGCCTGTGCCAAAAAAAAAAAAAAAAAAAAAAAAAAAAAACACAAACTAATAACACAATATTCAAGAGAGGGATACTACCCCTGACCTCCCCCTCCCCTGTCCCCTCTACCAGCCTATTTCCGTTAGTCCAGGTTAGGTTAATCGGGGGGACCAGGTATAATGGGTGGGGTGATCCCCAGTTCCTGACAGAAATTTGGCATCTCGTCCATAAATTTCAATCGTAGTGTTCGACCTTCTTTGATGACAATCAATGCTGCAGGGAATCCCCAACTGTATTTAATATTTAATGTCCGTAATATTTCAAGAAGGGGTCTCATCTGTCTTCTTCTTGCTAGGGTACCAGCTGAGAGGTCGGAAAATATCTGGAGTTCTGTTGTTTTAAATTTCAAGGGCGGAATACCTCGGAGTTTACTCCACATTTGGGATTTCTCTTCATAGGAGTGGAATCGAACTAGCACATCTCTGGGGGCTTCCTCTCTTACCCCTGGTGGTTTTCTGACCCGGTGAACTCGGTCAAATTTAAAGTCAGGGACTTCAGTTATGTCCAGTAAGGGTTTAAAAATGCTGTTAATTTTTAACGCCAAGTCTTCCCCCTTCTGTTCTGGAAGGGATCTAATCCGGAGATTTTGTCGTCTGCTCTGGTCCTCCAGACTCTCCATCTTATATATCATGTCTCGTTGCTGTGTTTTCATTGTTTCCGTTTGTTTTCTGAGGTGCTGCAATTCTTTAACTTGTTCGGTAGATGCGATTTCCATAATCTCCACCCTTTTTATTATTTGACCCATGTCCACCCGGACATTTTTAATTTCCGTTTTAATTGAATTTTCAAGACAGGAGAACATTTCTGCCATCTCGATTTTAGTGGGTATTTGCGCCAGGTCCCTGTGTGTCATTTGCGCCCCGGGGTCTCCAGCCCTTTCTTGTTCAAACTCTATTCTGGAGGCTTCCGCCAACTCTTGTTTCTGTTTTTCTGTATCTTTTTTCTTCCCCCCAGTTGTTTTTTTTTCCATCTCTGGACTTTTTAGACTTATGTCTTTAAGGTATTTTTGGATTGTGCTATTATTTAGGCTGTCCTTAGGGGTCTTTGGTTCTGTTGCCTTTTGTGATCTTCCCTTCATTTTGTATACACTCTTCCTGAGTTTCAGTTATTCCACCCCCTCGGCAACAAAAAAAAAAAAAAAAAGAGAGAGAATGTCTAATACACCTTCCCCGTCCGCCTGTATTTATATGCCAGGAAAATGCCTGTAGCTAACCATTCCGGTGACAACGATAGTCCTGTGGATCTCTTTGGTTATATGGGAAAATAGGGGAACCTGACCCCTTCACTCCGGGAACTTCTGTTTCTTTTTTTCCTCTTTTTTCCTCTTCTTGCCCCTTTCACCCTCTTTTTTGGGCTTTTTATTCCGTTTAATCTATGGGACACACTGGCCCTGTAGTTACTTGTAGCTACCCACACCAGGTGTCCTCCAGGACCACACTCACACCCTGGCCTCACTATCCACCACCCCAGTGCGTGCTTGAATTATCTTGGTCCTTAACCTGGTCCTTTTTTGTGTCCTGTTTCCTTCATGTGCTGGTCAATAAAGCCAAGAGAGGGATATTCCGTGTAGTACCGAAGGATTCGGAGGGGCTTTATGTGTGTCAGCCCGAGATGTGCTGTTATCTGCCAACTTTATGTAGTAGAGGGGGGGGGTATACGCCTTCCCTTTTGTATGAAATGTTCCAGGGTATTAATTTTTTAGGCGGATAACTGGAAACTTGTCTCTGATGTGCAAAGTTTTTCAAGCGCTGCACGGCATGTTTTACTCTGCTACAATTCTTATCTATAGGAGTAATGTGCTACCCCAAGCCATAGCCTTCGCCCTTTAGGCTGTGAGTGTCTCTTAATTATCTTTAGGCGCTCTCCTCAAGAGAAATGGGGCCCCCCCTCGTACTATGGTATGCCGTTTTTCTGGGCCTTTTGTACGGTTGGATACCCTCCTTTGCTAAGCCACCGGAGAGGTGGATTACACTTATCCTGCTGGGCTCTGTTGCCCGCCAAAAGCTGTGAGGAAACAGAGCCACTTAAACTATGGTCCTAGTTTCAATTGCTGCACCAGAACCTTGAGTCTTTTTGCATTACATCACTACATTTCCTCTCCTGGGCATTTTACATCATACAAGTTCATATAGATTTCTTCCGAAATTGAACAATTTGAGGGATATCCTCTTTAAAGGTGATCCCGTTGGACATGGATCGGGCTAGGCGGGCTCTCACCTCCGAACTTAATAGATAGACACAAAGCGCCCTTACAATAGACACAAAGCGGGGGCTCATCTGGGATTTGTGCTAAAATTTCAACTGAAGCAGACCTGTTTTCTGTGGTGTGTTTTGTTGCTTGTGCTGGGGGAAAAATGCTGCGTACACTGTTTAGGAAGAGTAAAGCTGCAAAGGTTTCTGGTGTCCAGGAGGACTTGAAGGCGTGCACCCTTCCTATTTGGGCCAGAAATAGTCAGTGGATGTCTGTTGCAAAGGAGCTGGCTGGATATGCTTCTCCTTTGAACAGAGCTTGGGGGGATGGAGTCTCTGATCTTTCCTCAGATTTTAGTCTCAAAAGTTTTGGGTTCAGTAAGGGAGAGATGCGGGCAGTTGCTGTGTTTGGTTTGCACTTCCTGCATGCTCTACATATTTAATATGAAAAGAGGGAAAAGGCAGAATTAGAAAAAGATTTACTGAAGGAGCAGCTTGCAGTAGCATCCAAGTGAATGGAAGAAACTGCAAGCAAGGCAAAAGATTTAGAAAGGAGAGTAATCAAAGTTAAACCTGCAGGGGCTTCGAAGTGTGTTCAAACCCCTGTAGGCCGAGCTGAAGATTTGAATGAGCGGTGTGCAGCCCTCATGAACAAGTCTAATGATGCTCTAACAAAGGACAAAGGCCCAAAGTCTGTAATCAGAAGTAGGACATGTGCCACTGTTACTTCTCATAACCGGGAAGCAGAGGATTTGATCACCTCAAATGACAGAGTTGATTCAGATACAAGGAAGGCAAGGCCTATGATCTCCAGGAGACACATGTGGATTGATTTACTTAAGGTGGGGGTCCCTAGAGAGGAAATAGATGGGATTCCTACACCAGCATTGTTTAAGAAGTGGAAGCAAATGGTTGGGAATGGTAGATTCAGTCACATTAAGTGTTTCTGTTGTTATAAAATGGGGCATTTTGCAAAAATGTGCCATCCTGTGAAGATTGGACAACAGCAGTCCTGTGTGCTTCCCAGGACAGCACGAAGAGACATGCAAGTTTATTCGTTACATTGGAATTCAATGCCTTTCCGTGAAAGTGTTTCAAGGCAACAGTGGGCACCCTACAATAGTTTTGCAGTTAGAAATGGGCAGTAAGCTATGTTTTTGGCACAGTTGGAAGGAACATATAATCTGCTTTGTCTCTTACTCTTTTCAGGTATTGAGCATCGGGAGGTGGAGCAGGCAGAGCAGATGACCATACTGGATGGGAGGAGGCAGACCAGAAGAGAGCCTAAGGAAGATGTGGATAATTTCCTGATGGTGGCTGAATTGGAGTGGACATTCATCTGAGCATTTTCTTATGACCAAGAGGACAAGAGACTTTCATCTGGGACTTTCTTTACAAACTGCCAAAAGACATTGTTAACCCTGCTCAAAAAGCCTTCCAGAGACAAACCAATCGTCTGACCGCCCACAAGATGGGGGTCAAAAGGGAATTTGTTCATCCCATTTACAATACGGGGGGTTTATTTTGCCCTTTCCTGGACAAAAGGCTTTAAGAAGTTTCCTATATTATCCTATTCAGTCAAGAGGTGGTATGTGTTGCTATGGCCAATTTTGTATATTGTCTTGATAGCAATAATATAGTTGGGTTTGGTAAGAGCATATGTTTACAGAGGCCCTTCCCCCTCAATTGATATGTAAATAACTGAGGCAGGATGTTAAGTTGGTGTATGCAGGAAATGGGTGGGAGGGGCTTGGGGAGTGTTTGGAAAAAACATGTGTTTGGGACAGAGTGGGAGAGACGGTTTTGGGAGGACATGGCTGCCAGAATCTGGATAACTTTTGAGACGCTTTTGTGAGTTGGACTCTGAGAAAGGAACTATGAAGGACATCTTGACCCCTAAGTTGAGTAATTGTTTAGTTTACCTAATGTGTACATATTGTACATGCTTATATGTGTAGGCATATATTTTGTAAGCTATAATTTGTGTTGTATTGTTCATCCTACAGTTTGTATGTGCAGATTTTTCCCTGTTTAGTAAAGCATTGATACACTTCAGAAGTCTAAGCTTCCTTGGTTTTACCACAAGAACTTAATAGATAGACGCATAGCATTACACAGGTACAGGTTGAAATTGAATAAATTGTGTGAATGAGTCACTGAATACGTGTACACATTTTGTATTTATGAAGGCAAAGACTCCCAGCTCCATCCCCGTGAGTGGCCCACATATATAGGAACCAGTGGTAAAATTGTGTGGGATCTTGCATACCCCCTGTTCAAAAAAGGTTACCACTTATATGTAGATAATTACTACAGCAGCTTGCCCCTTTTCCGTCACCTGTATCGTAAAAAAAATCTTCAGAAAAAATAGGAAGGGCTTCCCACAGAGTTTACTATCAAAACGGCTACAAAAGGGGGAAGCTGCATTCATGAGGAATGAGGAGGTGTTGGCCATGAAGTAGCAGGACAAGAAGGATGTTCACATGATGACTACCATCCACAATGACAACTTGGTGGAGGTTCAGAGAACACGTGGTCCGTAGTAAAGCCTGAATGTGTCCATGACAACAATCTGTATATGGGGCAATGGATATAAATGATCAGATGCTATAACCATATTTGTCAACCTGCAAGTCCCATTATTGGTATAAGAAAGTTGCATTTCATAAGTTTCATATGGCCATGTTCAATTAATTTGTCTGCTATCAAAAATCACCCGAAAACCAACCCATCACCTACTCTAATATATTGAAAACATTGTCACTGCCCTTATTTACTAGCAAGGATCTGCCCCAGGAAGCATTCGCTCTGATAGTGTAAGTCGACTTCATGAGCAACATTTTCCCTATAACATTCCCCCCGCAGAATCTGGAAGAAGATGCCAAAAGAGATGTCGTGTATGCACAAGTCGAGGAGCTAGAAAAGATACAAGTTATTATTGTCCCTCCCAACCTGGCCTGTGTATCGGTGATTTCTTCAAAAATGATCACACATCCATCAGATATTAGTTCCCCTTATTAGTAACAGACTGCCATTATCCCATTTCAATTACCTGTGTGGATCATTTGCCTGCCACCATGTTTGTACCATCCATGTTAACTGACTCTGGCCTGTTTACTGACAATGTCTTTGCCTGCTGTTTTAACCACATTTATGACTTCCACGTGCACCAACCTCAGCCTGTTCACCAACGATGCCTTTGCCTGCTGTTTTAACCACATTTCTGACTTCCACGTGCGCCAACCTCAGCCTGTTCACCAACGATGCCTTTGCCTGCCGTTTTAACCACGTTTCTGACTTTCACGTGCACCAACCTCAGCCTGTTTACCGACGATGCCTTTACCTGCGGTTTTAACCATGTTTCTGACTTTCACGTGCATCTACCTTGGCCTGTTAAATCGACCATGATTTGCCGGCCACTTGGACTGATTTTTTGCCCTTTTACTTCAGTACACAGGGGTCTTACATATGTGAGGGGCTTCAGAATAGCGTTCTGAGTAGAGAAAATCAGTTTTTGTTTTTCTGTGTTCCCAGAACAGGGTCTGGTTGCCCGGAGGCTTCAAAGAGATTTGGGTGGAAGAAGCCTCTACCCCTGTTCCCCTGGCCCTAAGCTTGATGGTCCTTCCTGATGCCTGGACCAATACTTTGTCTGTGTTGACCATATCTCGGCCTGCTGCCTCTACTGACTATGGAGAGTATTTCTGCCTGGACATCTCTGCCTGCTACCTGGACCAATTCTTTGGCTGTGCTGACAGTATTTCTGCCTGTACTAACTATGGACAGTATTCCTGCCTGCTGCCTGGATGATTGCTTTTGCTGTCGCTGGCCACATTCCTGCCTGCTGCCTGGACCGATGCTCTCCTCTGTGGACCACTGCACTACTAAAACCACAGGTAATCTTTTATTATTTGGTATGTACATGTTATGTGTTAGAAATATAAAGGGCCTTCAAAAATGTGATCGTAGTTAGGAAATTATATGTGTAATTTATGCTCCTAGAACTACTGGAGGTGCTATTTGAATGTTGGGCCTCTGTATATAGCCAGGCTGTGTAAAATTCTCACACATGGGGTATTGTTAAACTCAGGAGGAGTAGCAGAATGTATTTTGGGGTGTCATTTTTGCTATGTACATGCTATGTGTTGTAAATATTTTATAAATGGACAACTTTGTGTAAAAAAAATGCATTTTCATTTTTTTCCCACGTTTTCCGAAAACTTCTGAAAAAAATGAACTGTTCAAAAGACTCATTATGCCTCATATATTATACGTTGGGGTGTTTGCTTTCTAAAATGGGGTCATTTTGTGGACATTTCCATTGTCCTGGTGCTCCAGGGCCTTCAAAAGTGAGATAGGTCGTCATGAAATTATATGTGTAATTTTGTTCCTAGAATGCCTGAAAGTGCTACTTGGGTTTTGGGCCTCTGTATGTGGCCAGGCTGTGGAAAAATATCATACATGTGGTATCACCATACTCAGGAGGACTAGCAGAATGTATTTTGGGGTGCCATTTTGCTATGTACTTGCTATGTGTTAAAAATATCTTATAAATGGACAACTTTGTGTAAACAAAAAGCATTTTTTTTTTCCCCACGTTTTCCGAAAACTTCTGCCTCTCCTTGGGGGGTATTTTTTTTTAACAGCGCACTAAACTGTATTATATACTGTGTACAACACCTGAAGTGTATTTGAAACTGTACACACTGTATTATATACTGTGTACACTGCCTGCACTGTATTAGAAACTATACACCACCGAATGCATTGTATATATAGGCTACGCTGAATACAGAGTGTATATATCAAATACACTGCCACTAACTAACCTTCCTACCTAATCTAGCTCAAGCTCTATATCTCAATCCACTATAACATACTATACGGGCACTGTAAGCAGCCTTATATAGTGTGGGGCGTGAACTTAGTCCCCCTGAGCCATGATTGGCCAAAGGCTGTATGCTGTGATTGGCCAAAAAGCATGCAGGCCAGGTGTATGCTTTGGCCAATCATCATACAGAAATGCACTGTGGTCTTACAGTGCTTCATGGGGCACTCAAATTTGCTACAAATGCCCCATAAAATTTGCTGTTCGGCGAATAGCCGAACACTCAATGTTTGACTCGAACCTACATTCGACTCAAACTCGAAGCTCATCCCTACCTCCTAGTAATGCATTTTTACCACAGAGATGACAAATGTCAATATTAAGAGCTGTTTATGGGCCAGAATTAAAGCTCCAACCCAAATTTAGCTGTTTATGCTCTTGACATGACTTTATTGCCAGGGGTGCATGGGAGATTTTTTGGGTGGCTCGTGATTGGGTGTTGCAGTTTTTTGTCTGCATGGTAATTACATATGTAGCACCCTTATCTTAAGCAGTGGCTACTAGTAAATTTAGCTGGGTTGTAACTAGCTAGGCTGATTTGTTGTCTTTATGATCATTTGTTTTTTTTGCCTAAGCCTGTTTTAGCTATGGTTCCTCTCTTTTGTCAATTGATGGCTACAGTGAAGCAAGGTTATGACTAAATATACTTTTCTCAACCAATCAGTAGGAGTTTCTCTGGCCGCTGAGCATGCTGGGAAATAATATAAATATTTGGGGAGGTCAAGTGATCAGGGTCCTCCCAACCAGACCTTGGTCTAGTGTGGATGTGTGAGGAAAAACTACTGTCTTGGTATGCCTGAAGCCTAAGGCCTAGCCATGTGCTCGAGGCTCTGCAAGGGAGATCCTGCTTGTTGTATGGAGGAATGAAGGAGAGGATGGAGACCCACGATGAAGTTACTCTGCCATGGATCGGGGAACTGTGGAGAGCCTGGTATCAAGATGGAATCATCCAGAGAATTCCTGCCCTCCCTTTTTGTGAGTTCTTTTTCAGTTACTATAGGAGCTGTTGCTACAAAAGTACAGATTGCTGGTTACAGCTTAAAGGCTTTTTTTTCTGTACTGCTGTCTACTAGGGATGGGCAGAACAGACCCCTGTTCAGTTTGCACCAGAACTTTCGAACACCGCAAAAGTTCAGACACGAATAACGAACCCCATTAAAGTCAATGAGACCTGAACGTCAAAAATCAAAAGTGCCCATTTTGAAGGCTTATATGCAAGTAGTTGGGCATACAATGGTTGTAGGGGTCCGGGTCCTTCCCTGAGGAACATGTATCAATAAAAAAAAAGTTTGTGGAAAATGTTATTTTTAAATGAGCAGTGATTTTTTTAGATTTTTAAAGTGAAAGCATAAAAATGAAAATCTATCCAATATAGTGCTGGGGGGGGGGGGGGGGGTCCCCAAGTCTACCTGTAAAGTGGCAGATCTGTACCATGTCTAGAATCTGCTGCAGCAATAATTGCATTTATAAAGCCCAAAAAAATTACATTTTCCCTGCAAGCTGCCTTTAATTTGCTCAGCAACGGCTGGGGAGCCAGTGTGTATGATAAGGCCACAATGTAGTGCACTGGGAACAAGATTAGAGATTTTTTGGTTACATTCTGGTGTCACTTTAACTTTGGATAGAAGTAACGGGTGCGTAAAAATTGGTCTTTGGGTGTCGATGGCGCCTTCCCACCATAACCCAATAGAGGTAATCTTGATGAAAGCAAGAATTGGTCTTGCTGTAAAAAAATTGTAATGATATGCACCCGTCAAACAGGTGCAGAAAAATTGGTCTTTGGGTGTCTTGGCGCCTTCCCACCGTAATGCTATAGAGATACCCTTGATAAAAGCAAGAATTGGCCTTGCTGTAAAAAAATGCAATGATATGCACCTGCCAAACAGGTGCAGAAAAATTGGTCTTTAGGTGTCGGTGGTGCCTTCCCATCATAACCCTATAGAGGTGCTCTTGATGAAGGCAAACCAAATTGCAATGATATGCACCTGTCAAACAGGTGCTGACAAAGACATGCAGGTAGGTTAATTGGCTCCTTGAGGGTAGGGACTGATGTGAGTGGGCAATGTACAGGGATAGGGACAATTGTAGACGCTCACTCAGGTTGTTGGGTGTTAATTGTGCCCACGAAACCTATACCAAAAACATTCTTCCAGATGTTTTGATTGAATTCCCTCAAAGCTAGGCAGCCTCGAAGTCCTGCAGAGATTACACATTCCAAAAAGACTTAATCAGTGACATCGGCATCAGGGGCTTCATAACTGGTAATCCAGGACTGATTCATTTTTATAAAAGTCAAACGGTCCACGGAGTCTGTGGACAGATGCGTTCTATGATCAGTAACAAAACCTCAGTCAGTGGATCGTCAGCTGGAAAGTTCTCCATCTCTGTTTTGGCCCTGAGGTAATCATCCACCATGTGAGGCAGATGCTGCCAATGGGACCCGAACATCAAAAATCAAAAGTGCCCATTTTGAAGGCTTATAGGCAAGTAAATGAGCATACAATGGGTATAGGGGTCTGGGTCCTGCTCTGGGGGACATGTATCAATAAAAAAAAAAATTGTGAAAAACTTTATTTTTAAATGAGCAGTGATTTTTTGATTTTTAAAGAGAAAGCATAAAAAATGAAAATGGGCAAGTTCTGGCCAGTGGTCTATTCTCATGACATGGTAAGTCAGTGGATCGTTAGCTGTAAAGTTCTCCATCTCTGTTTTGGCCCCGAGGTAATCATCCACCATGTGGTGCAGACGCTGCCGATGAGACCCGAACGTCAAAAATCGAAAGTGCCCATTTTGAAGGCTTACATGAATGTAATAGGGGATACAATGTGGAAGCTGACAGCCCTGGGCAGCGAGGACTAAAAAAATTCCGAAATACCTCACTTAGGTGGACACCTTCTACAACACTCCTGTCCTGACCAACAGAATACTCATAACTACGTTTTCCAGGACACTGTAACCTACTGGAGTCAGAAAAAACATTCAACAAAATCCTTGACAATACGCTGCGGCTTGGGGAACATGAATGCCAATTTGTCTACCAGTGTTCCTCCCTCTCTCTAGGCTCATGTTCCTGTCATCCTCAACCTCAGAACCAACATCTGAATCCAGTAATGGCTGGGCATCATCAAGGCGCAAGTGGCTAACGCTGTGGTCAAATAACTCAGCTGACTCCTCAATGGCTGATGTTGGAGCTATGGCAGGAATAGATGTGGACAAGGAGGCAGGTTTATCCACTCTGGCAATTGCAGGGGACTGCACACTTGCCTCTGCTTGCGTGACAGAGGATGAGGAGGATGAGGAAGGTTTAGTAAGCCAGTCCACCACCTCCTCTGCATGCTGTGGCTGGATAGCATGGGCAAACTCACTAAACAGAAGCAATGATGCCCTGCCTGAGGACTGACCACCACGTCCACCTTTGCCTTGTGGACATATTTGTTGCTGGCCCCCTTACAGTGCCAAGGGAACGTCTGCCTCTGCTTGTTGTCTTCCCATACATTATTAGGAGGGAGAAGGCGGTGTTTATAAGCAAATGTAACGAAGAAGTGGAAATCTGTATTTAGATGCACTTTAATCAATGTAAAATGGTGTTTGGTGCACTTTAATTTGAGTACTTACACTACACAGACACACTCCACGGATACACATTAAACTTTCAGTAATGCACACAGAAGTAAATGGCTTTAAACTGGCAGTAATGCACACAGAACTATATGGCGTTAAACTGGCAGTAAGCACTAAGAACTATATGGCGTTAAACTGGCAGTAACGCACACAGAACTATATGGCTTTAAACTGGCAGTAACGCACACATAACTAAATGGGGTTAACTGGCAGTAACACACACAGAACTAAATGGAGTTAACTGGCAGTAACGCACACAACTATATGGCATTAAACTGGCAGTAATGCACACAGAACTATATGGCGTTAAACTGTCAGTAACGCACACAGAACTAAATGGCATTAAACTGGCAGTAACGCAATCAAATAGACGTTGTTCAACCGTCACTACACTGGTGCTATATGTACTGTCCCTACTCTAGCTATGCACTAATGTAAAGATTACTGACACGGTCTCACTACACTAAAACTATATGAACTGTCCCTATTTTATACTAATGTATGTGTGAAGACATGGTCTCACTACACTACAGTGAAATTATCTGAGCTGTCCCTACTCTAGCTGCACACTATGCAAAGCCGGTATGATGGTCCTCCTCACTACACTCACACTATGCCTAGACTGACACTAAACTAATATTCTACACTGACAATTGAAGCAAAATATCACAGCATAGCACACTAACTAACTAATAGCACTGAACAGAGCCCTGTTCTATTTCTCTCAACGCCAAAATCACACTGAAAATGGCTGCCATTGAAAGAATACTTTTATACTGTGGGGCGAGAATGAGCCATGGTTGGATAAAGTCATGATGACAGTGTCCAATCATGACTCTGACAGTGTTCTGTGCCCTGATTGGCTGAAGTTTTCACTGCTTCAGCCATTAGGGCTTGCAATGCACTGTTCAGCGCTGCAATGCATTGTGGTCGGTTCGGGGTGCGGAGAACAAACGGTCGAACAACTTGTTTGTTCGGATGTTCGCCAAACAACCGAACAATGAAAGTTCGGCCTGAACCTATGCTCAGGCTGAACCGTTCGCCCATCCCTACTGTCTACCTTTTCTACTTTTTGTCTAAGGAGTCTGCTGGTCTGCTAGTCTAATGCTTTATTTGACTACTGCCTCGTACACACGATCGGACTTTCCGGCGGGAATGTCCGGCGGACTGGAGTTCGTCGGACAATCCGCCCGTGTGGGCGCCGGCGGACTTTTTCCCGCCAAAAGTCCGGCGGACTAAGTTTTAAATAAAAGGAGAGTACTTAGCGCTGTCAAGATAAAATAATAATATACAAATCGGAAATGCCTGCTGCAACTTAAGGTTAATTCAAAAAATGCCTCATAGGAATAATACAATAGGATAGTGCAGCGCAATAAATGATAAAAATGGATAAATAAATAAATAAGATTAAATCAGTCCAAGAAGAAATCCAAACACATCCCAGTATAAAGTGCCAGTGCAAAATAGCAGCTTCAAGTGGAAAATGGTGACACAATCCAGAAAATTTCTGTGGTGGTGATCCCTTCACAAAAAGTAAGGATGGCCTCTCACCTCCCTGCTTCGACCTACAATAGGTCACAAAGCAGTATGCAGCTAAGTTAAAACTCTGGTCTCCAACCGTCAGGAATCCCTCTCAAACGCAAGGAAAAACAACCAGGTCCACAATGGTATCCTGTCCCGATCACTGGCCGACTCCTCTGCTGGACTAAGTTTTAAGTTTTGTTTTAAAATTGTCCGCTGGACTCGGCAGTCCGGCGGACAATCCCGCAGTCTGTATGCTAGTCCGCCGGACTTTTGGAAATGAACGGACTTGCCAATCATCGGCGACAGCGGCAAGAACAGAAGAGACCCCGGAAGACCCCCGAAGGCAGATCGAGACCCCCAGACGACGGTGGCAACGACGAAGAAGAAATCCGGGCTTCTCCGCTCGGTAAAAGAGCTAGGTAAAAGAGCGGAGGAGTCCGGCGAGAAGACCCCCCAAGACGGAAGAAGAACCCCCGGAGCAGTGCAATAAAATATTTAAAAAAAATTGTGTTTTTTTTATTGACACTTTTACACCTTAGGTGAATGGGTAGGGGTACATTGTACCCCATACTCATTCACATAGGGTGGGGGGCCGGGATCTGGGGGCCCCCTTATTAAAGGGGGCTCCCGGATTCCGATAAGCCCCCCGCCCGCAGACCCCGACACCAACGGCCAGGGTTGTCGGGAAGAGGCCCTTGTCCTCATCAACATGGGGACAAGGTGCTTTGGGGTGGGGGGGCCGCACGGCCCCCCTTTCCTCAGGGCACCCCCCATGTTGAGGGCACGCGGCCTGGTATGGCTCAGGATGCGTGCTCGGATAAGGGTCTGAGATGGATTTGGGGGGGACCCCCACGCCGTTTTTACAGGGTGGGGATTCCCTTTAAATCCATGCCAGGTGACGGGGCTAGCGTGGCGGCATTTACTGCCTTCGCTAGTCCCGTCTACCTGCAGTTACGTTCTAAATGAACAGACTTTGCTCCGTGTGTGGGCAAGTCCGTTCATTTTCAAAAGTCCCGTGGACTTTTTCCTGCGGATTGTCCGTCGGAGAAGTCCGGGCATGTGTGGGCAAGTCCACAGCTCGGAAAGTCTGGCAAAGCCCCGCTGGAAGGTCCGTCAGTTTGTCCACTGGACTAGGTCTGGCGGACAATCCCGCCGGAAAGTCCGATCGTGTGTACGAGGCATATGGGTGTACTGTGCCCTACCCTTCTTTCCCTGAATTGTTTGTTATTGTGAGCAATAAACTCACCATTGTTCAGCATAAAAGTGACTGAGGGGTCTCCATATTCTGCCTCTAAAGTAGCGCATCTGTACCATATATGGAACCTGCTGTAGCAAAACTGACATTTATAAAGAAAAAAAATTTACATTTAAATTGCCGGCAATACAATACCATTGCCGGAAATAAAAAAATGTTTTAAAAAACGGCATGGGGGTTTCCCTTAAAATTCACACCAGACCCAAAGGGCCTGGTATGTATTGGGGGGACCCTTATCTTAGCATGCAGCCTGAATGGCCAGAAAAGAGGCGGACAAGCGAGCGCCACCCCCTCTACTGAACCATACCAGGCCACATGCTCTCCACATGTGGGGGTTCTTTGAGGTGGGGGTGTCTCTGTATTTATTTATTTTTGACATTTTTTTGGTGAATGGGTAGGGGTACAATGTACCCCATACTCAGTTACATTAGGGGGGTACCAGGATCTGGGGCCCCTTTGTTTTTTTTTATTTTGGCATGAGCCTTCCCTTAAAATCCAGTTATGGATTTGGGGGGTGGGACCAGCATTCCTTTTTTTAAACATTTTTCTATTGCCGGCAATGTTTTCTGTTTCATTCAGGTGTCAGCGGGGAAGCCCGTTGACAGCTGATTACGCTTCTGCCAGCTTCCTGGCCCACTCCTTAACAACGAGCTATTCACTGTCCCCTGATCAGGCAAAGCCTTGCTCTATCAAGGCTTAAAATGCACATTGCAGCATGCAGTGCATTGTGGGGCGCTCGTCGGGCAAACATCTTGCCAAGTGCCCAGCAAATTTGGTTGTTCACTGAATGGGTGAACAGGCAATGTTCAAGCTGAACTGTTGCTCACCTTGAACTGTTCACTCAACTCTATTCGCAAGTTTTTCCCTGAGGGGGAAATCTGTACTGGGAGATCTATACTAAGAGGGAGATCTGTAATGGGGGAGCCAGGGCTGTCTTTAATATTGATTGGACCCTGGGCAAAACTTTTCTTGGGGCCCCCAATGCAGTTTTGCTCTCCATCTGCTCTGAGACATACAATAAATAGCAGCTAGACTCAAAATCAGTTTACTGAATCAGATCAGGCAGCTATTGCGATTGGTTGCCAGAGGTTACAGTGTATCATTACCGCTCACTGACTGGTTGCTAGAGGTTACAGCACATGATTTGTCGCCCGCAGACCTCGACAACCAACGGCCAGGGTTGTCGGGAAGAGGCCCTTGTCCTCATCAACATGGGGACAAGGTGCTTTGGGTTGGGGGGGCCACACGGCCCCCCTTTCCTCAGGGCACCCCCCATGTTGAGGGCACGCGGCCTGGTATGGCTCAGGATGCGTGCTCGGATAAGGGTCTGAGATGGATTTGGGGGGGACCCCCACGCCGTTTTTACAGGGTGGGGATTCCCTTTAAATCCATGCCAGGTGACGGGGCTAGCGTGGCGGCATTTACTGCCTTCGCTAGTCCCGTCTACCTGCAGTTACGTTCTAAATGAACAGACTTTGCTCCGTGTGTGGGCAAGTCCGTTCATTTTCAAAAGTCCCGTGGACTTTTTCCTGCGGATTGTCCGCCGGAGAAGTCCGGGCGTGTGTGGGCAAGTCCACAGCTCGGAAAGTCCGGCAAAGCCCCGCTGGAAGGTCCGTCAGTTTGTCCACTGGACTAGGTCCGGCGGACAATCCCGCCGGAAAGTCCGATCGTGTGTACGAGGCATACGGGTGTACTGTGCCCTACCCTTCTTTCCCTGAATTGTTTGTTATTGTGAGCAATAAACTCACCATTGTTCAGCATAAAAGTGACTGAGGGGTCTCCATAGTCTGCCTCTAAATTAGCGCATCTGTACCATATATGGAACCTGCTGTAGCAAAACTGACATTTATAAAGAAAAAAAAATTACATTTAAATTGCCGGCAATACAATACCATTGCCGGAAATATTTTTTTTTTTTTAAAACGGCATGGGGGTTTCCCTTAAAATTCACACCAGACCCAAAGGGCCTGGTATGTATTGGGGGGACCCTTATCTTAGCATGCAGCCTGAAAGGCCAGAAAAGAGGGGGACAAGCGAGCGCCACCCCCTCTACTGAACCATACCAGGCCACATGCTCTCCACATGTGGGGGTTCTTTGGGGTGGGGGTGTCTCTGTATTTATTTATTTTTGACATTTTTTTTGGTGAATGGGTAGGGGTACAATGTACCCTATACTCAGTTACATTAGGGGGGTACCAGGATCTGGGGCCCCTTCGTTTTTTTTTATTTTGGCATGAGCCTCCCCTTAAAATCCAGTTATGGATTTGGGGGGTGGGACCAGCATTCCTTTTTTTAAACATTTTTCTATTGCCGGCAATGTTTTTTGTTTCATTCAGGTGTCAGCGGGGAAGCCCGTTGACAGCTGATGACGCTTCTGCCAGCTTCCTGGCCCACTCCTTAACAACGAGCTATTCACTGTCCCCTGATCAGGCAAAGGCTTGCTCTATCAAGGCTTAAAATGCACATTGCAGCATGCAGTGCATTGTGGGGCGCTCGTCGGGCAAACATCTTGCCAAGTGCCCAGCAAATTTGGTTGTTCACTGAATGGGTGAACAGGCAATGTTCCAGCTGAACTGTTGCTCACCTTGAACTGTTCACTCAACTCTATTCGCAAGTTTTTCCCTGAGGGGGAAATCTGTACTGGGAGATCTATACTAAGAGGGAGATCTGTAATGGGGGAGCCAGGGCTGTCTTTAATATTGATTGGACCCTGGGCAAAACCTTTCTTGGGGCCCCCAATGCAGTTTTGCTCTCCATCTGCTCTGAGACATACAATAAATAGCAGCTAGACTCAAAATCAATTTACTGAATCAGATCAGGCAGCTATTGCGATTGGTTGCCAGAGGTTACAGTGTATCATTACCGCTCACTGACTGGTTGCTAGAGGTTACAGCACATGATTTCTGCTTGTTGATTGGTTGCTAGAGATTACTTTGGATATGACCACAGGGGGGCATGATATACATTTCAATGCCACCGGCCGCCGTTATTTACATATGAATGAATTTTTTTTTGGTACTGTGCCATTAGTTACCGTGTACACAGTGAGTAGGCTCAAACTTTAAGCCCCTCCCATTGTTAGAGCATTTTTGCCACACCCATATTTTGCTAATTATTTTCCTCTAAGTGTCCAATTCTGAATCCCCCAGAAAAAAAGATTATCTATGGCCCTGTGTAGCACTACTTTGCAAGATGTGAGAAGTTCAAGTTCATTGACAGGTTTGGAGGTCTGAAACAGGTCGATAATGATATGCCCATCAATTGTGGCCATGTGACAGGTGGTTTTTGTCCCCTCAATGCCAACTCTTTGTCAGAAGTGCTTTAGTCCCAAATACAGAGCAAGAGAGAGTGCAAGGAAGTGGCAGCTAGGTATAGCTATCTGTTCTGTTGTCAGGGACATACAAGTGCCAGTTGTCAAGCTAATTAAAGTGCACATAAATATGCACATGGACAGACTAATGCACATGCATGCGGACATATTCAAGAATCAGCATGTGCACTGCCGCCAAGTTGACTATTTAAACTTGAACTTTGCCAAATGTCTTGCTCCTATGATCCTAATCTTGATCCTGGTACCCATTCTGATCCCATTACTGAACCAGCTTTTACCTGACCTGCTTTCGGGTTCCCCTGGTCTGCTTATGTCTGCTGTTTATCTTCACTATCAACTTCAGCTTGGACTATTGAGCAGGCTTCTGCTCAGTGAATTTGTGCCTCTGCTTGTTCCTGATGACTTTGTGTCTTTCCACTTGGCTGTCAATAGATCCAGCTTGAGACCTGACTCCACCCGTACTTGGCACATACAGTACATGGATCACTACCAGCTGTGTGCCTGCTCAACTGATACCAGCTCTCTCAAGTTCCAGCCTATAGTGTTTGTGACAGTAGTCACTTTGGGTGGGGGGTTGTGCAACTCAGCTTACCTTGGAGAGCTCTGGAAACTCAGTGTCCAGCTTCCCCGGCCCCGCTTATGGGTAAATCGCCCTGTGTCCATTAGGGGCACAGGGTGAACGAGAATCCCGCTATGATCTGTGCTAGTCGGACTCGCTGTACAGCCACACTAGAATGTTGTATATATATATGTATATATTGTGTGTTGTCTCATGCTGTTGGACTCTTTGCTGGGATCATTTGGGGGTGTGGTTGTATTCCATTGTTTTATTGTGTCTGTCTGCCTTGGAAGAAAAGTATATGTAGCGGTCATAATCCTCGATGGGGCGGCCTTGACTTTTGGGCTTACCAGTTACCTCCGCTTGGCTTGTTCCTCCAGATCTAGGGGTTCCCAGAGTTAGTACCCAACGACTTTGGACGCTGACACCATAAAAGTCCTTTAGAAAGGTTTTTATTTGCAGGGGTATCATCCAGCAGACACAGTCTCATGTGGGAACACATGTGGGAACAGAGGTTAAGGGGGAAGAAACTCAGGCACCTTGAACTGCGGACTATTAGGAAGTCTATAATGCAAACCCAGAGAGTAGCCACTCGCAGCTGGGCGCTTCAAAGCTGAACAAATCTCTAGCCAGAGATTATGGCAGTCAGCACTTAAATTCCGAACTTGCAAAGTCTCTGACCTTGAAGAAAGTTGCAATCAAAGTGAAAAAAGACACAAGTCCATCTAGTTCAATCAACAGAAGGGAAAAAAAACATACAATCCTATATTTACAAACATATACCTACAGTTGATCCAGAAGAAGGCAAAAAAAAAAAAAAAACACAAGAAAGCGGGATCCAATTTGCTTCAGCAGGGGTAAAAAAATCCTCCCTGATCCTCCAAGAGGCAATCGGAAATTCCCTGGATCAACTTTACCTTTAAATATTAGTATCCGGTAATATTATGTGTATCTAGGAAAGAATCCAGGCCTTTCGTAAAACAATCTACTGAGCTGGCCAGAATCACCTCTTGAGGGAGTCTATTCCACATTTTTACAGCTCTTACTGTGAAAAAGCCTTTCTGTATTTGGATATGAAATCTCTTTTCCTCCAGATGTAAAGAGTGCCCCCTTGTCCTCTGTGATGACCTTAAAGTGAATAACTCAACACCAAGTTTGCTATATGTATTTATACATGTTGATCATATCTCACTTATGTATTTATACATAAAAAATATAGTAAAAATATAGTAGAGATAAGGGTTATATCGACCACTCGACCACTTATGTATTTATACATGTTGATCATATCCCCCTCAATCTCCTCTTCTCAGAAGAAGAGGTACAGGAAGTCATTAAGAACCTCAGAAACTATAAAAAAATATAGTAAAAATATAGTAGAGAATTGTGGGTTTTATGAAGTGGTGCCTTGTTGAGCGGCTCTCTGCTTTCCAGTATAGGGTTAATAGATAGCTATATAAAAAGATGTAAAGATTATCAAAACACTATCTGTGTAAACATCTCATATGTAATAAGAGATCTTTATTCTCCCAACTTGTGTAATAGGATGTATAAACTGTTTATAGATGGAAAAATAAATAAAGAATAAATAAAAATAATAAAAAAAGAACCTCAGAAACTCAACGGCACGATGCCACACATATGGTGGGAATGCCCCGGAATACACCCTTTCTGGAAAAAATTATTCAATTTAATCGATAAGCTTGTGGGAAAATAAAATACTTTTAAATAAAAAAAAATAATAATAATAATCTTGACCTATGAGGTCAAGGTCCATAAGGAGTAGGAGGTGGCGGTGGAGGAGGACGAGGTAGCCAACACTGGTTTTTGTTTTAAAATTTTTGTTTTTAAATTAGGGTACAAAAGAGTGAGAAAGATCCAAAATACAACTATGGCTGGGTAAGGCCTGTTATGTGTCGAATTCTGTCCCCCGTCGGATATTGTCCGCCCTGTACTGCGCTTGCACAGTACGTAGGACAAGGGGATTCCGAAAACCTCCAAAGACGAACGGCTCCTGTGCGGTGAGTCCAGGTTCAAGCCCCACCATCCGAGGTTCAAGCCGAGCAAAGCGAGCTACCGTATGTCCACTTGGATGGTGGGGCAGGCGCCGTTCATCTTCAGAGATTTTCGGAATCTCCTTGTCCTACGTACTGCGCAAGTGCTGCGCCTGCGCAGTACGGGGGCGGACACTATGCGATGGCCGGACAGTTTTTGTCAGAACACCGGTATACATGTCTATTCTGCACAAGGTACGGACAAGTCCTGTGGGATCCATGCCTGGTTCATTTTAATGAACGTGAGCTTGTCCACATTGGCTCTGGACAGGCAGCTGCGCTTGTCTGTGATAACGCCCCCTGCCGTGCTAAATACACGTTCAGATAATACACTGGCTGCAGGGCAGGCCAGCACCTCCAAGGCGTAAAGGGCAAGCTCAGGGCATGTGCCCAATTTGGAGACCCAGAAGTTGAAGGGGGCAGACCCGTCATTCAGTACGTGTAGGCGTGTGCACACATACTGCTCCACCATGTTGGGGAAATGCTGCCTCCTGCTAAGACGTTCCATCTCAGCTGGTGGTGCTGGTTGTTGTGGCGTGCTGACAAAGCTTTTCCACATTTGGGCCATGCTAACCCTGCCTTCTGAGCTGCTGGTGGTGCCCTGGCTGCATTGGCGACCTCTTCCTCCTCCTCTGCCTTCGCCTTGTGCTTCCACCGTACCCCCGATGTCAGGTGGGAATGCCACCAGCAGCGCGTCTACCAGCATGCGCTTGTACTCGCGCATCTTACGATCACGCTCCAGTGAGGGAATTAAGGATGGTACGTTGTCCTTGTAACGGGGATGCAGCAGCATGGTCACCTAGTAATCAGCACCAGTTAGAATGTGGGCAACTCGGCAGTCATTGCGGAGACACTGCAGCATGTAATCGCTCATGTGTGCCAGCCTGCCCAGAGGCAACTAAAAGCTGTCCTCTGTGGGAGGTGTATCGTCTGTGTCCTCTGTATCCCCCCAGCCACACACCAGTGATGGCCATGAGCTGGTCTGGGTGCCGCCCTGCTGTGAACATGGTTCCACCTCCTCCATCTCCTCCTCCTCATCCTCCAGAACTGTGCCCTTGCTGGACAATTGTGTACCTGGCGTTTGTTGGTGCAGGAACCCACCTTCGTAGCCACTTGTGAATGACTGCCCTGAAAGCCTTGGAAATGATCCCTCTTCCTCCTGTGCCACATCCTCTTCCATCATCGCCATCTCCTTTTTCAAGGAGGCATAGAACTGGGATAGTAATGCTGAGAACGGCGTCATCGGCACTGGCCATGTTGGCGGAGTACCCGAAACAGTGCAACAAGGCACATAGGTCTCGTTTGGAGGCCCAGTTATTGGTGGTGAAGTGGTGCTTTTCCGCAAAGCGACTCACACGTGCGTGCTGCAGCTGATACTCCACTATCGCCTGCTGCTGCTCGGACAGTCTGGCCAGCATGTGCAAGGTGGACTTCCACCTTGTGGGCACGTCACATATGAGGCGGTGAGCTGGAAGGCCGAAGGTACGCTGCAGCGCTGATAGGCAAGCAGCAGCAGGGTGAGAACGTCAAAATTGCGCACAGACGGCCTGCACTTTCTGCAGCAGCTCTGGCATATCGGGGTAATCTTTAAGGAACCTCTGGACCACCAAGTTCAGCACATGCGCCAGGCAAGGGATGTGCGTCAAACCGGCTAGGCCCAGAGCTGCTACAAGATTTCGCCCATTATCGCACACCACCAGGCCGGGCTTGAGGCTCACTGCCACCAACCACTCATCGGTCTGTTGTTCCATGTCCCTCCACAACTCCTGCGCAGTGTGGGTATTTTCCCCCAAACAGGAAAGTTTTAAAACTGCCTGCTGTCGTTTACCCCTGGCTGTGCTGAAGTTGGTGGTGAAGGTGTTATGCTGACCGGATGAGGAGGCGGTAGAGGAAGAGGAAGCAGAGTAAAAGGAGTTAGCAACAGGAGGCAAACTGATGCGCCCTGCAATCCTCGGTGGTGGAAGGACATGCGCCAAACTGCTATCCACCTTAGGCTCTCTCCTTTCCAGTATAGGGTTAATAGATAGCTATATAAAAAGAAGTAAAGATTATCAAAACACTATCTGTGTAAACATCTCATATGTAATAAGAGATCTTTATTCTCCCAACTTGTGTAATAGGATGTATAAACTGTTTATAGATGGAAAAATAAATAAAGAATAAATAAAAAAAATAAAAAAAGAACCTCAGAAACTCAACGGCACGATGCCACACATATGGTGGGAATGCCCCGGAATACACCCTTTCTGGAAAAAAATATTCTATTTAATCGATAAGCTTGTGGGAAAATAAAATACTTTGAAATAAAAAAAAAAATAATAATAATCTTGACCTAGGAGGACAAGGTCCATATGGAGTAGGAGGTTGAGGTGGCGGTGGATGTGGCGGTGTAGGTGGAAGTGGCGGTGGAGGAGGACGAGGTAGTCAACACTGGTTTTTGTTTTTAATTTTTTGTAATTTTTTGTTTTTAAATTAGGGTACAAAAGAGTGAGAAAGATCCAAAATACAACTATGGCTGGGTAAGGCCTGTTATGTGTCGAATTCTGTCCCCCGTCGGATAGTGTCCGCCCTGTACTGCACTTGCACAGTACGTAGGACAAGGGGATTCCGAAAACCTCCAAAGACGAACGGCTGCCTGCGCAGTACGGGGTGGACACTATCCGATGGCCGGACAGTTTTTGTCAAAACACCGGTATACATGTCTATTCTGCACAAGGTACGGACAAGTCCTGTGGGATCCATGCCTGGTTCATTTTAATGAACGTGAGCTTGTCCACATTGGCTCTGGACAGGCAACTGCGCTTGTCTGTGATAACGCCCCCCTGCCGTGCTAAATACACGTTCAAATAATACACTGGCTGCAGGGCAGGCCAGCACCTCCAAGGCGTAAAGGGCAAGCTCAGGGCATGTGCCCAATTTGGAGACCCAGAAGTTGAAGGGGGCAGGCCCGTCATTCAGTACGTGTAGGCGTGTGCACACATACTGCTCCACCATGTTGGGGAAATGCTGCCTCCTGCTAAGACGTTCCATCTCAGCTGGTGGTGCTGGTTGTTGTGGCGTGCTGACAAAGCTTTTCCACATTTGGGCCATGCTAACCCTGCCTTCTGAGCTGCTGGTGGTGCCCTGGCTGCGTTGGCGACCTCTTCCTCCTCCTCTGCCTTCGCCTTGTGCTTCCACCGTACCCCCGATGTCAGGTGGGAATGCCACCAGCAGCGCGTCTACCAGCGTGCGCTTGTACTCGCGCATCTTACGATCACGATCCAGTGAGGGAATTAAGGATGGTACGTTGTCCTTGTAACGGGGATGCAGCAGCATGGTCACCTAGTAATCAGCACCAGTTAGAATGTGGGCAACTCGGCAGTCGTTGCGGAGACACTGCAGCATGTAATTGCTCATGTGTGCCAGGCTGCCCAGAGGCAACTAAAAGCTGTCCTCTGTGGGAGGTGTATCGTCTGTGTCCTCTGTATCCCCCCAGCCACGCACCAGTGATGGCCATGAGCTGGTCTGGGTGCCGCCCTGCTGTGAACATGGTTCCACCTCCTCCATCTCCTCCTCCTCATCCTCCAGAACTGTGCCCTTGCTGGACAATTGTGTACCTGGCGTTTGTTGGTGCAGGAACCCACCTTCGTAGCCACTTGTGAATGACTGCCCTGAAAGCCTTGGAAATGATCCCTCTTCCTCCTGTGCCACATCCTCTTCCATCATCGCCATCTCCTTTTTCAAGGAGGCATAGAACTGGGATAGTAACGCATCATCGGCACTGGCCATGTTGGCGGAGTACCCGAAACAGTGCAACAAGGCACATAGGTCTCGTTTGGAGGACCAGTTATTGGTGGTGAAGTGGTGCTGTTCCGCAGAGTCTCTCCACTATCGCCTGCTGCTTCTCGGACAGTCTGGCCAGCATGTGCAAGGTGGAGTTCCACCTTGTGGGCACGTCACATATGAGGCGGTGAGCTGGAAGGTCGAAGGTACGCTGCAGCGCTGATAGGCGAGCAGCAGCAGGGTGAGAACGTCAAAAGTGCGCACAGACGGCCCGCACTTTCTGCAGCAGCTCTGGCATATCGGGGTACTTTTTAAGGAACCTCTGGACCACCAAGTTCAGCACATGCGCCAGGCAAGGGATGTGCGTCAAACCGGCTAGGCCCAGAGCTGCTAAAAGATTTCGCCCATTATCGCACACCACCAGGCCGGGCTTGAGGCTCACTGCCACCAACCACTCATCGGTCTGTTGTTCCATGTCCCTCCACAACTCCTGCGCGGTGTGGGTATTTTCCCCCAAGCAGGAAAGTTTTAAAACTGCCTGCTGTCGTTTACCCCTGGCTGTGCTGAAGTTGGTGGTGAAGGTGTTATGCTGACCGGATGAGGAGGCGGTAGAGGAAGAGGAAGCGGAGTAAAAGGAGTTAGCAACAGGAGGCAAACTGAAGCGCCCTGCAATCCTCGGTGGTGAAAGGACATGCGCCAAACTGCTATCCGCCTCAGGCCCAGCCGCCACTGCATTTACCCAGTGTGCTGTTAGGGAGATATAACGTCCCTGACCGTGCTTACTGGTCCACGCATCCGTAGTTAGGTGGATCTTGCCACAGATGGCGTTGCGCAGTGCACACCTGATTTTGTCCCCCACTTGGTTGTGCAGGGAAGGGATGGCTCGCCTGGAAAAGTAGTGGCGGCTGGGCACGACGTACTTTGGGACAGCCAATGCCATCAGGCTTTTAAAACTCTGCGTCTCCACCAGACAGAATGACAGCATTTCAAAGGCCAGGAATTTTGAAATGCTGGCATTCAGGGCCAGGGATCGCCGGTGGGTAGGGGGGTACTTCCTCTTCCACTCCAGTGTTTGGGAGATAGAGAGCTGAATGCTTCCATGGGACATTGTGGAGATGGTTGGTGACCCAGGTGGTAGTGTTGCTGGCAGATCCTCTGTTTGCGGGTTGGCAGGTGCCACTGTCACTACAGAGGTGGATGAAGAGGCCGAGACTGCAGCAGAAGAGGAAACAGGAGGAGCCAGAGACTAGACATGGGAACTGTCAAAAAATGTGTTTCGTTTCGTTTCGTTCCGTTTCGTATATTAAAAAATTCGTAATTCGTGTATGAAATTCGAAATACGAATTTCGTACGAATCTTAATTTTTTTTTCGAATCGTTACGAATCGTTAGTAAAGTTATGAATCGTTACGAATCGTTAACGTGGCTAATGAATTGTCGGTTCTCGTAACACAGAGAACAATTCGAATCCAACTACAAATATCGAATTTCAATTTCAAGTTACGAATCGTTACGAATCGTTACGAATCGTTACGAATCGTTACTAAATCCAACTACAAATATCGAATTTCAACTAATATGAAAGTAATTATAATAGCGGATATAACGAATGCTTCGAATGATTCGAATGAATTTGAGATTCAGTATATCTAATATAGAGAACTGTTCCTGCACAAAGTGTCATTTTTGCAGGAAAAAAAGCTATTTAAAATCACTCGCGGCTAATGAAATGTCGGCTCTGTAACACAGAGAACAGTCATTCATTGATAAAAAATCTCTCTCCTTCCGGCATCTTTTTCCATCTTCTTCTTCCTCCGATCCGCTTCTTCTTGCTCCAGTCTTCTCGTCCTTCTCGTCCGGCATCTTCTTCCATGGCGTCGGTGTCTGTTCTCGGGCCGCTCCTCGCAATGGGAGGCTCCCGCTGTGTGAGGCTTCGTTTCGTCTGACAGGTCTTTTATAACGGAGGGCACCTGGTGACCCCGCCCCCCTCTGACGCACGGGGACATCATGGGGAATTCCCTATGGCTTTCCCCATGACGTCAGGGGGGCGGGGTCACCAGGTGCCCTCCGTTATAAAAGAAGATGCCGGAAGGAGAAGATGAAGAAACCGAAGTATGAAGAAAGGAAGAAGGAAGACCAGAAGAAAGAAGATTTTAATAAAGGAATTGTCAAAGACCGTCTCCTGTAATTTTAACCATTTTTGTCACTTTTTTGGTGAAATGGTAGGGGTACTTTTGTACCCCCTTACCATTTCACACAGGGGGGGGGGGGGGGATCTTGGGGTCCCCTTGTTAAAGGGGGCTTCCAGATTCCGATAAGCCCCCCGCCCGCAGACCCCCACAACCACCGGCCAGGGTTGTGGGGATGAGGCCCTTGTCCTCATCAACATGGGGACAAGGTGCTTTGGGGGTCTCAGACCCCCAAAGCACCCTCCCAATGTTGAGGGCATGTGGCCTGGTACGGTTCAGGTGGGAGGGGGGGCCGCTCTCGTCCCCCCCTCTTTTCCTGCGACCTGCCAGGTTGCGTGCTCGGATAAGGGTCTGGTATGGATTTTGAGGGGGACCCCACGCCATTTTTTTTTTTTTTGCCGGGGTTCCCCTTAAAATCCACCCCAGACCTGAAGGGTCTGGTATGGATATTGGGGGGACCCCACGCCATTTTTAATTTTTTTTTGGCTGGGGTCCCCCTTAATATCCATACCAGACCTAAGGGCCTGGTTTTTTTTTTTTTTTTATATCAATAAATGTTTGTTCAATTCATTTGCCGGCAATAGTGATTTTAAATAGCTTTTTTTTCCTGCAAAAATGACACTTTGTCATTCGAATCATTCAAATTCATTCAAAATCATTCGTTATATCCGCTATAATAATTTCTTTCGAATTAGTTGAAATTCGACATTGGTAGTTGGATTCGAATAATTTGGAGCTGAAATTCGTAAACGGAATTTTTCCTGCAAAAATGACACTTTGTCATTCGAATCATTCAAATCCATTCAAATTCATTCGAAATTCATTGAAATCATTCGTTATATCCGCTATAATAATTTCTTTCATATTAGTTGAAATTCGATATTTGGTAGTCGGATTCGAATAAATTTGGCAATGAAATTCGTAAACGGAATTTCGTATTCCGTACGGAATTCGTATTAGAAAAAATTTGTACTACGGATTTGTAAATTCGTACGAATTTCGAAAAATTTGTACGAATTACGAAAAATTCGTACGAATTACGAATTCGTACGAAACTAATCGCACATGTCTACCAGAGACCTTTCTTGGTTTTTGAGGTGTCTACTCCACTGCAGCTCGTGCTTTGCACTTAGATGCCTGGTCATGCAGGTTGTACTCAGGTTGAGAACGTTTATGCCTCGCTTCAGGCTCTGATTGCACAGCGTGCAAACCACTCGTGTCTTGTCATCAGCACATTGTCTGAAGAACTGCCACGCTAGGGAACTCCTTGGACCTGGCTTTGGTGTGCTCAGTCCCTTGCTGCGTTGGGCAGTAGCAGGCGTACTGTCTAGGGGATGGACGCTCCGCTTTTGCACCCTGCTCCCTCTTCTGCTGTGCTGGTGGCTTCGTGTGACCACCGCCTCTTCCTCCGAACTACACTGGTCACCTGCATGACGTTTATTCCATGTGGGGTCGAGGACCTCATCGTCCTCCACATCATCTTCCACCCAGTCTTCATCCCTGCCCTCCTTGTCGGTCTGCACTATTGCGAAAGCAGCAGCAGTTGTCACCTGTGTTTCGTCATCATCCGAGACGTGCTGCGATGGTCCTCCCATGTACTCATCATGAAACATAAGTGGTTGGGCATCGGTGCACACAATCTCTTCCACTTCTGGGGCAGGGCTAGGTGGATGGCCCTGGGAAACCCTGCTAACAGAGTAATCAAAAAGCAGAAGAGATTACTGCATGATTTGGGGCTCAGACTGCTTGGCTGATTTGCAAGGGGGTGAGGTGAAAGACTGATGGACATTGGCTGCAGGTGCCAACTCTGATCTTTCAGCAGGAGACTGGGTGGGAGACAATGTGAAGGAACCGGAGGCACTGTCAGCAACCCAATCTACTATCGCCTGTACTTGTCCTGGCCTCAACATTCGTACAGCCGCATTAGGCCCAACCAAATACCGCTGCAGGCTCTGTCGCTTACTCACATCTGAGGAAGGTGTTTCACTTGTGCGTGTAGGTGGCACAGATCGACCACGTCCTCTCCCTGTAACAGGAGCTCCACCAGCAGCACCACGACCGGAGCCACTTCTTTGACGTTCTCCTCATATTTCTCAAATTTAGGATCTTGCCCTAAATGGGTGTTTTTAGAATAGCAGAATAGAGCAACAGTATCTAAAGGGTGTATCTCACACCTACACATATGCAGAAAATGCTGTTCAAATTTTTTTTTTCCCGAATAGCAGAATAGAAGAACACTATCTAAATTGTGTATCTCACACATACAGATATGCAGAAAACACTGCAAAATATTTTTTTTGCCCTAAATGGGTGTTTTTGGAATAGCAGAAATGACCAACAGTATCTAAAGGGTGTATGTCACACGTACAGATATGCAGAAAATGCTATTCAAAAAAAAAATTTTGCCCTTAATTTTTTTGTTTTAGAATACCAGAAATGACCAACAGTATCTAAAGGGTGTATCTCACTGTAACATATGCAGTGCTGGTGCACTGAGCTTGCATAAAATGCCCACTGACGCCAACCTAACTAACAGACAGATAAAAGTTTTCTTTCTCTGGCACTGGGCTCAGGGCAGTGTAAAAAGTTTGTGCACTGCACCCACACAAGAAAATCAAGATAGATCGCTGAGTAATTAGAATAGATTTCTGAAGCAGGACTCCTATCTAATTCTCTCCCTCAAAACAGCAGCAGCCTTTCCCTACACTATCTATCTTTTCTCTGGCACTGGGCTCAGGGCAGTGTAAAAAGATTGTGCACTGCACCAACACAAGAAAATCAAGGTAGATCGCTGAGTAATTAGAATAGATTTCTGAATCAGGACTCCTATCTAAGTCTCTCCCTCAAAGCAG